>OY728120.1:925353694-926776694 GCA_963277665.1 Viscum album
TTATATCCTGTGGAAAAGAAAACATAAAAGGGTGAGCTCAAATGCTCAGTAATGGTAAACAAAAGAAATATCAATCACATCATATTCATAAGAACATAACATTTTGGAAATATTAACCTGTAAAAGAGAGCATAATTTCATAACATGGGATAAATCATGGCAGTGAAATGTAATCACAATAATCATAACTTAAAACCTGAAACTTTATGGAATACATACATAATCATAGAGAATCATTTCTTGTTAGTCAAGACTCATTTCCAAGACTATCTTAGTGGACAAAGTCCCTTTCTGAATCGAGTCACCCTCGTTTCAGTCCTGTTTCACTGAACCGGTATAACCTACCATTCCAGCCATGTCTATATCATGAGATATAAAATCTTTACCCAATGCATTGGAGGGAGATATAGGTCCCACCCATCTCATAATGATACCATTCTTATGTGTGCCACAAAATCATAAATCATACATCATTTCATAACCCATGTAATACAAATGGGAATCTTAAACATCATGACATCATAAAACAATTCATATAAGATAAAGGAATTCATAAAAATAATTCCATCACAACATAATCAAATCAATTTAATAATAGGGATAAAAACATAACCCTTTATTATCATAGATGGAAAATAATTTTGATAAAACACTTGAACTCCATTCTTGAGGAAAATATCCTTTCTGCTTCAAAAACACTTTTCCTTTCTTAACATGTCGTACAATTCTAAACTAAAATAAGTTGATTAAAAATAAACATGAAAACTTGTAAATGAATATTCTTGTAAATAATGTTTTAGAAATCCATTCATGTCGTATAAGTTAAAAAAACATTCTTCGTACTTTTGTCAGAAAAATAAAAAAGTACCTCGTACGAAAAACGACAAAAGATTCCTTTCATATCCTTTAATAAAAACTCACCAAATGGTAAAATAGTATTTAAAAAATTTTAGGTGGATGGAAATAACATTACATATTGAGTAAACATGGATGTGGATGATAAAATACACCCCAGTAAATACCAAAGTATAAACAATCTCGGATAATATGAGATTGTGATATTTTCCCTTACCTTAGTTCCGATTTGCTTCGTAAGTGTCCGAACCTCCTGTATAATGATTTAAATAATGTCATTGACTTATTACAGAATCATATTCATTGTTATTATATCATATATGGTTCTTTTATGACTTTATATTACCCGTTATTTTGTAAATTCCATGTTAAAGTAGCGTTTTGGGTAAAATCGTCTCATTTGTCGTTCGTGTTTTAACTTGTAATTATTCATATGATTACTTAGATCATTATTGATTAATTATAGAATATAAAACATGATTTATATATAATATATATTCAGAATATACATATATATAATGGATCGATAAATGGAAAGAAATACACCGTTCATGGAGACAGTAGGCCGTACGTACGCATGAACGCTGTTTTCTTTTCGTTATTGAATTGAGTGGAATTAAGTAGATGACATATATATATATACACATAAGTCCAGTAGCTTTATAATGTCATATATTTCATGATTACTTATTATATATACTTTATAATCATTCATGAATGGTTAAAGTGGAGAATGAATCTCATCGCGTCGTGGAGACGGTAGTCCGTACGTACGCACGAGCGATGATATCGTTCTCATGATCGTGGGACTGTATTGGAGTGTATGTATACTATTTCAGAATCAATATCAATTTAAAATAATAATATATAGTTATTATTTACACCATTATACCCATCCAAGTAAGGTGGTGGTGGAAAATAGATTTCACCACGGCGTGGAGACGGTATTCCGTACGTACGCACGCACAGTGATTTCGTTTTCCGTAGGATGGATAGATGGTGAAATAGGATTGTTTCATACTTATAATAACATATCAGTATATGAGTGACACTGATGTTATTACTTCATAATGAAACAACCTAAGAAGAAGAAGTGGACTAAGAAATAAATGTGAAAGAATCGGTAACGGAAATTACCTCTTCTTTGAAGTGCTTCTTTGAGACCTCCTTTTAGGGAACTAAAATGGGTCTTTGAAGAAGACCAGAACCTCTAGGATGTTTCTAGGGAAGTGGAGAAGAGAATTTGGTAGGGGTTGGCCGAGCATGAAGGCTCAAAGTTGTGTGAGGAAGAGAGGGAGGAGGTGCCCTTTTATAAGGGAGGAGAGGGGCTCCTTTGGAAAAACTAAATATATTATTTTATTATAAAGTCAAGTTCGGTTTTAAATAGCTCCGAATTGATTTATTTCTAGGATAAGGTGGGGATGGGTCGAAATCCTCTCATACAATAGAATTTAGACAAGTTTAGGTTCCTATTTTAACCTTATCATTTAGATTTAACATTAAGTTAAATAATTTTACTTTTACCGTGTCTTCTTGTGTTCTTACACTATAAGGTTAATAAACTTACTATAAGAAGCCAAAAGAACCCCAAATTGTTTATTATTAATATATATAACCTTATATAAGTAATTTGGCCGAACCATAGATTTTTAGGAATAAAATAACAATTAATAATATAATATTTGTTTTAAAAACTATTTTATGTCAATTTTGACACAATTTAGTAATTGATTTTTTTGAAAATCATAACAGACTGATAAGTTCGAAAAAAGTAAATTAAATCAATACTAACATGTCATATTAACCTAGAAAATTATTTTAAATCATAAAAAGTCTCAAATTATATTTATTTGGGTATTTATAATATCAATTATTAAAATTTTTCACTATTATGGTAATTACTGCATCATCATTATGTCATAAATAAATTAATTTATTTAATGTCTAAAAATTATAAATAAAATATCATTATGTAGGAAATCTTTTTAGATTTCTAATTAGTATTTATATTTGAATTTATCTTATGTATAACCCTATATTAAAAATGTTTTAGTAAATAAACTTTGATTTTAACTCTTTTAACCCTTCTTTAAATAAATTAATAATAAATGTCCTAATCTAATCCAAGTGGGCCTAAATGGTCATATTTTATTCCTAAGTTTGTTTTTGGTATAATTAAACTTGTCCAATATAATTATGACATGTGTTAGGGTAATAATATCATTTCTACTCTTAATTACCCTATTTACTTTTAACCGTGGTAAAAAAAAGTAAAAAGTTACTATTCACCAAAAAATTATTTTCATCTCATTGAACCACATTTTACTTACTGACATCAACCATGTCTCTCGGATTTTTGAAATTCCACTCACAGAAGCGGTAAAATTATGTTTTATGAACAATTCAGTTTTTTTAACTACCACTTAGTGGTTTCACTATTCATAAAAAATTGAACGCTTTGAGAAAAATACCAAAAATTAGGCCTAAGATATATTTGATATTATGAACTCAAAAATGATGTCTATTTTACCAAATTCAAAACATATCAGTTGCATTAACTAATTTAAAAACTAATTCCCATCGTCAAAACAAATAGCGTGTTTTTAAGAGATAATAACTATCAAAAGATTGAAACTTGTTTATAATTGGTTTAAATGTAGAATTGCATCAAATGACTAACATTGTATTAAATTGTAAAAATATATTCTAAATATACTTTAAAACCACTCAAATTAACAATTTATCACTCTTAATTTTTTCAATTAAAAAATTTGTTTTTAATTAAAATTTAGTAATTTTCACAATTTATCAGAATATGAAAGTTATCCGAAAAGTACCAAAATTTCACCTTAGGCTAAATTCGATACTCCGAATCCAAAAATGAAGTCCATTTTGAGAGATTAAATTTCTAAAATTTTAAAAGGTGGTTATTACTATTCATAACGGCTAGTTTTAATAATATTTTAATAGCATATTGTTGTTTAGTGAAACTCGGTATTGCGTACTACACACGCTATCGAGGAAGGTCGTGATTGCGTGTCATACAAGGAAAGTCAGGGATGCGTGTTGAGCAAGCTCCTTTTGGTGTAGCGTACAACACAAGACATTAACGAAATTATAAAGAATATTTTTCATAAAATCTCGGGGTGTTACATTCTACCCCCCTTAAAATGAATTTCTCCCTCGAAATTCGTCGGGTTTATAAATGGTTTACTACTTGAAAGTTTCTTTAATAGAACCCCACATCGTAAAAAGGAATACGAAAAAAAATATTTAAAAACAAAAGTATGAAAAATATTAACCTTATAGTGTAAGAACACAAGAAGACACGGTAAAAGTAAAATTATTTAAACATTTGTAGGTGAATGGAAATAATATTACATATTGAGGAAACAAGGATGTGGATGATAAAATACACCTCAGTAAATACCAAAGTATAAACAATCTCGGATAAAAATGAAATTGTGATATTTCTCTTACCTTAAGTCTGATTTGTTTCGTAAGTGTCTGAACCTCTTGTATAATGATTTAAATAATGTCATTGACTTATTAGAGAATCATATTCATTGTTATGATATCATATATAGTTCACTTATGACTTTATATTACCCGTTCTTTTGTAAATTCCATGTTAAAGAGCATTTTGGGTAAAATTGTTTCATTTGTCGTCCGTGTTTTGACTTGTAATTATTCATATGATTACATAGATCATGATTACTTAATTCCAGAATATAAAACATGATTTATATATATATATATTCAGAATATACATATATATAATAAATCAGTAAATGGAATGAAATACACCGTTCATGGAGACGGTAGGCCGTACGTACGCATGAACGCAGTTTTCGTTTCCTTATTGAATTGAATGGAATTAAGTAGATGAAATATATATATATACAAATAAATCCAGTATCATTATTATGTCATATATTTCATGATTACTTATTATATATACTTTATAATCATTCATGAATGGTTAAAGTGGAGAATGAATCTCATCGCGTCGTGGAGACGGTAGTCCGTACGTACGCACGAGCGATGATATCGTTCTCATTATCGTGAGAATATATTGGAGTGTATGTATACTATTTCAGAATCAATATCACTTTAAAATAATAATATATAGTTATTATTTACACCATTATACCCATCCAAGTAAGGTGGTGGTGGAAAATAGATTTCACCACGGCGTGGAGACGGTATTCCGTAGGTACGCACGCGCGGTGATTTTATTTTCCGTAGGATGGATAGATGGTGAAATAGGATTGTTTCATACTTATAATAACATATCAGTATATTAGTGATACTTATGTCATTACTTCATAATGAAACAACCTAAGAAGAAGAAGTGGAAGAAGAAATAAAGGTGAAAGAATCGGTAACGGAAATTACCTCATCTTTGAAGCGCCTCTTTGAGACCTCCTCTTAGGGAACTAAAATTGGTCTTTGAGGAAGACCAGAACCTCAATTATGTTTCTAGGGAAGTGGAGAAGAGAATTTGGCAGGGGTTGGCCGAGCTTGAAGGCTCAAAGTTGTGTGAGGAAGAGAGGGAGAAGGTTCCCTTTTATAAGGGAGGAGAGGGGCTCCTTTGGAAAACTAAATATATTATTTTATTATAAAGTCAAGTTCGGTTTTAAATAGCTCCAAATTGATTTATTTCGAGGCTAAGGTGGGTATGGGTCCAAATCCTCTCATCCAATATAATTTAGACAAGTTTAGGTTCCTGTTTTTACCTTATCATTTAGATTTAACATTAAGTTAAATAATTTTACTTTTACCGTGTCTTCTTGTGTTCTTACACTATAAGGTTAATAAACTTATATAAGAAGCCAAACGAACCCCAAATTGTTTATTATTAATATATATAACCTTATCTAAGTCATTTGGCCGAACCTTATATTTTTAGGAATAAAATAACAATTACTAATATAATATTTGGTTTAAAAACCATTTTATGTCAATTTTGACACTATTTAGTAATTGATTTTTTTGAAAATCATAACAGAATGATAAGTTCGAACAAAGTTAATTAAATCAATACTAACATGTCATATTAACCTATAAAATTATTTTAATTCATAAAAAGTCTCAAATTATTTTTATTTGGGTATGTATAACATCAATTATGTCAATATTTCATTAATAAGATAATTACTGTATCCTCGTTGTGTCATAAGTAAATTAAATTATTTAATGTTTAAAAATTAAAAATAAAATACCCTTATGTAGGAAATCTTTTTATCTTTCTAATGAATATTTATAGTCGAATTTATCATATGTATAACCCCATATTAAAAATGTTTTAGTTAATAAACTTTGATTTTAACTCTTTAAACACTTCTTTAAATAAATTAATAATAAATGTCCTAATCTATTCCAAGTGGGCCTAAATGGTCATATTTTATTCCTAAGTTTCTTTTTGGTCGAATTACACCTTTCCAATAGAATTAGGACATGTGTTAGGGTAATAATAATATCATTTCTACCCTTAATTACCCTATTTACTTTTAACCGTGGTAAAAAGTAAAAAGTTACTATTCACCAAAAAATTATTTTCATCTCATTGAACCACATTTTACTTACTGACATCAACCGAGTTTCTCGGATTTTTGAAATTACACTCACAGAAGCGGTAAAATTAAGTTTTATGAACAATTCAGTTTTTTTTAACTACCACTTAGTGGTTTCACTATTCATCAAAAATTGAAAGTTTTCAGAAAAATACCAAAAATTAGGCCTAAGCTATATTTGATATTATGAACTCAAAAATTATTTCTATTTTACCAAATTCAAAACATATCAGTTGCATTAATTAATTTAAAAATTAATTCTCGTCGTCAAAACAAATAGCGTGTTCTTAAGAGATAATAACTATCAAAAGATTGACACTTGTTTATGTCTGGTTTAAATGTGAAATTACATACAATGACCAACATTGTATTAAATTGTAAAAATATATTCTAAATATACTTTGAAACCACTCAAATTAATAATTTATCACTATTAATTATTTCGATTGAAAAAGTTGTTTTTAATTAAAATTTAGTAATTTTCACTATTCATCAAAATATGAAAGTTATCTGAAAATCACCAAAATTTCACCCTAAGCTAATTTCGATATTACTAATCCAAAAATGAATTCCATTTTGAAAAATAAAATATACAAAATTTCAAAAAGTGGTTATTACTATTCATAATGGCTAGTTTTAATAATATTTTAATAGCATATTGTTGTTCAGTGAAACTCGTTATTGTGTACTACACACGCTATCGGGGAAGGTCGCGATTGTGTGTAATTCAAGGCAAGTCAAGGATGCGTGTTGTGCAAGCTCCTTTTGGTGTAGCGTACAACACAAGAAATTAATGAAATTAAAAGGAATATTTTTCATAAAATCTCAGGGTGTTACATTCTACCCCCCTTAAAATGAATTTCGCCCTTGAAATTCGTCGGGGTTATAAATGGTTTACTACTCGAAAGTTTCTTTAATAGAAACCCACATCGTAAAAAGGAATACCAAAAACAATCTTTAAAAACAAAAGTATGAAACGTAACGGTTACCCAAATAAACTAATCACTGGGTTTCCACATAAGTGAAAATATGGATATGGAAGAAAAATCTAACCATCATGTTCTGATGGAGAGTGGTAGAGAACATGGCTATGGAAAAGCCAGCAATCACAAAGCCATAAATTTGTGACGATCTAAGGTACCATCTGATTCATCAGATATAAGGGCACTAGGACAACATTTTTCGTTTTCAAGATCATTTCCCTAAAGTTGAATAATTTGAATTAGAATAAATACTTACTTTATTTTGGTACAATATCACTGTAGTTCGTGTCTTGAACAATTTACACTTCATATCTTAAATAAATGAAGTTGAATTTGTTATTAGTGAAGTGTTAGTAGATCATGTGATAGAATGAAGGGTATCATTATGTGATTGATATTTTCTTTCTTTAGGTTATAGATGCCTCATTTCCAGAATGGTATTAGTGTAATATATATCATATTCATTCATTCAATTCATTTGTATAACCATTATGAAATGAAGATCTTGTAGAACGAGTCGCATCACATCGTGGAGACGGTATTCCGTACGTACGCACGAGTGATGATATCGTTCCTATGATCGTGGAATTGTATTGGAGTATATGTATACTATTTCAGAATCAATATCACTTTATAATAGTCATATATAGTCATTATTTACACCATTATACCCATCCAAGTAAGGTGGTGTGGAAAATAGATTACACCACGGCGTGGAGACGGTATTCCGTACGTACGCATGCGCGGTGATTTCTTTTTCCGTAGGATGGATAGATGGTGAAATAGGGTTGTTTCATACTTATAATAACATATGAGTATATGAGTGATACTTATGTTATTACTTCATAATAAAACAACTAAAGAAGAAGAAGTGGAAGAAGAAATAAAGATGAAAGAATCGGTAACGGACATTACCTCTTCTTTGAAGTGCTTCTTTGAGACCTTCTTTTAGGGCACTAAAATTGGTCTTTGAGGAAGACCAAAACCTCTAGGATATTTCTATGGAAGTGGAGAGGAGAATTTGGCATGGGTTGGCCGAGCTTGAAGGCTCAAAGTTTTTTCAGGAAGAGAGGGAGGAGGTTCCCTTTTATATGGGAGGAGAGGGGCACCTTTGGAATAACTAAAAATATTATTTTATTATAAAGTCAAGTTTGGTTTTAAATAGATCCAAATTGATTTATTTAGAGTCTAAGGTTGGGATGGGTAGAAATACTCTCATCAAATAGAATTTAGACAAGTTTAGGTTCCTATTTTAACCTTATCATTTAGATTTAACATTAAGTTAAATAATTTTACTTTTACCGTGTCTTCTTGTGTTCTTACACTATAAGGTTAATAAACTTACTATAAGAAGCCAAACGAACCCCAAGTTGTTTATTATTAATATATATAACCTTATCTAAGTCATTTGGCCGAACCTTAGATTTTTAGGAATAAAATAACAATTAATAATATAATATTTGTTTTAAAAACTATTTTATATCAATTTTGACACTATTAAGTAATTGATTTTTGTGAAACTCATAACAGAATGATAAGTTCGAAAAAAGTTAATTAAATCAATACTAACATGTCATATTCACATAGAAAATTAGTGTAATTCATAAAAAGTCTCAAATTATATTTATTTGGGTATTTATAACATCAATTATGTCTATATTTCATTAATAAGATAATTACTGCATCATCGTTGTGTCATAAATAAATTAAATTATTTAATGTCTAAAAATTACAAATAAAATACCATTATGTAGGAAATCTTTTTATATTTCTAATGAATATTTATAGTAGAATTTATCTTATGTATAACCCCATATTAAAAATGTTTTAGTAAATAAACTTTGATTTTAACTCTTTTAACCCTTCTTTAAATAAATTAATAATAAATGTCCTAATCTAATCCAAGTGGGCCTAAATGGTCATATTTTATTCCTAAGTTTGTTTTTGGTCGAATTACACTTTTCCAATAGAATTAGGACATGTGTTAGGGTAATAATAATATCATTTCTACCCTTAATTACCCTATTTACTTTTAACCGTGGTAAAAAAAAGTAAAAAGTTACTATTCACCAAAAAAATTATTTTCATCTCATTGAACCACATTTTACTTACTGACATCAACCGTGTCTCTCAGAATTTTGAAATTCCACTCACAGAAGTGGTAAAATTAAGTTTTATGAACAATTCAGTTTTTTTTAACTGCCACTTTGTGGTTTCACTATTCATCAAAAATTGAAAGTTTTCAGAAAAATACCAAAAATTAGGCCTAAGATATATTTGATATTATGAACTCAAAAATGATTTCTATTTTACCAAATTCAAAACATATCAGTTTCATTAATTAATTTAAAAATTAATTCCCGTCGTCAAAACAAATAGCATGTTCTTAAAAAATAATAACTATCAAAAGATTGACACTTGTTTATGTCTGCTTTAAATGTGAAATTACATCCAATGACCAACATTGTATTAAATTGTAAAAATATATTCTAAATATACTTTAAAACCACTCAAATTAATAATTTATCACTATTAATTATTTCGATTGAAAAAGTTGTTTTTAATTAAAATTTAGTAATTTTCACTATTCATCAAAATATGAAAGTTATCCGAAAATCACCAAAATTTCACCCTAAGCTAATTTCGATATTACGAATCCAAAAATGAATTCCATTTTGAAAAATAAAATTTACAAAATTTCAAAAAGTGGTTATTACTATTCATAACGGCTAGTTTTAATAATATTTTAATAGCATATTGTTGTTTAGTGAAACTCGTTATTGCGTACTACACACGCTATCGAGGAAGGTCGCGATTGCATGTAATGCAAGGAAAGTCAAGGATGCGTGTTGTGCAAACTCCTTTTGGTGTAGCGTACAACACAAGACATTAGTGAAATTAAAAAGAATATTTTTCATAAAATCTCGGGGTGTTACATTTTACCCCCCTTAAAATGAATTTCGCCCTCGAAATTCGTCAGGGTTATAAATGGTTTACTACTCGAAAGTTTCTTTAATAGAAACCCACATTGTAAAAAGGAATACCAAAAACAATCTTTAAAAACAAAAGTATGAAATGTAACGGTTACCCAAATAAACTAATCACTGGGTTTCCACATAGGTGAAAATATGGATATGGAAGAAAAATCTAACCATCATGTTCTGATGGAGAGTGGTAGAGAACATGGATATGGAAAAGCCAGCAATCACAAAGCCATAAATTTGTGACGATCTAAGTTACCATCTGATTCATCAGATATAAGAGCACTAGGACAACATTTTTGGTTTTCAAGATCATTTCCCTAAAGTTGAAGAATTTGAATTAGAATAAATACTTACTTTATTTTGGTACAATATCACTATTGTTCGTGTCTTGAACAATTTCCACTTCATATCTTAAATAAATGAAGTTGAATTTGTTATTCGTGAAGTGTTAGCAGATCATGTGATAGAATGACGGGTCATTCCATCTGTCTCAAACAAAAGGTTAGAAAAAGTTATTAAATATACATAAGTCATTATATAGTGAGATTAATCATATATGGTTCCTAAAATGGACTTATACTTCATATATCATACTGCTTAATATAATAAAACTAGTTTCTACTAAACAGGGACTTCCTGTAGGCCAGTGGTAGGCGATAAAGGCCAGTCGCACTTCGGTTGTGGGTTCGATTCCCATAGCCTTGTCTGACGCGATGGGTTGTCGCCCGTCCTGCAGGTTGTGCTTTTTCTAAAACTACATTACTATAACATCCCATTAATAATATCAAAAAACTTCTATCCTTAAACAATACTAACTTATGTCCAACATAATCCATTCCAATCTTTAGGCTTATCCATAATACTGCAGTCCACTCTCATAATATAGTGAAAACGATTACCAGAGATTTAATACCATCGTTGATCCCCATATATCCTAAAATATGTCTTGTTGGTCACATTCCAAACATTCAAAGGCCTTAATCATGTACTCTCTTGAATAACCATTGAACTTTAGTGAAAACATGAATGCAGTTAAAAGTTAACACCTTCCACATACAAAAATCCTCAAAAATCTATATACTCAAACCATGATATCACTTAGTCCTTATATCAATCATGAGCTCATGAATACTATCAAAAATTTTATTTTCTCCTTATCCTTTAATTATGCGCATATCATCTACATTCCAAAAATATCTCAATCACATTCCATGGTTACCGGTACCATTGAAAACCACAATAGAACAATACATAAATATTCCAATATTCCATGATACAACATTATTTTGGAATCCCATTACATAAACTCTTAATCATTCCACCACATCGTTGTCATATTCAACATCGCCAATAGTGATCGCATGTGACTTCCGCTTGTCCTTTGCCTTAAGTGGTTGCTCATGTTGATCATCACCAACCATTGGATTAGGGCATTTATTAGCATAATGCCCCATTTCCTTGCACTTGAAGAATTGAAGTGTTGGTGGTGCGTTCTCTGCAGTGTTTGCTTTGTTCATATCATTAGAAACCCTTTTTCCATTACTTCGACACTCAGCTACTCGATGACCTTCTTTTCCACTCTTAAAACATTTTCTAGTCCCTTTAAGAAAATCTCCACCATGCTTCTTTCCACACTTTGTGCATAAGGAAACATTCATCTTATTTTCACCATTATTCTAAGATTTCTCCTTGAACTCCATCTTTTGTTTCTTGTCAAAACCATGAGATGGATATGTAACATCAACTTCCATTTCTACCTTGATAGCACAACGCACAATTTCTTCATAGCTACTGAAGTCTCTTATAGCTAATGCTCTTCGAAGACTTGGTTTTAAGCCACTGAAAAATTGATCAACTTTACTTTCAGGTTGGATGATAATGCCAGATGCATACCTTGCAAGTCTTGTAAAATTCACTTCGTATATACCAACAGATTCATCATCCTTTTGCTTTAGTTCAATAAACTCTTTCTCCATCTTTTTTCAAAGAATATGAGGGAATTACTTACTGAAAAATAAGTTCTTGAACTCGTCCCATTCCATGGACTCAATTTCATCCCTTTGCCTCATATTCTTAATAAGATTCCACCATTGATCAGCATCACCTTCCAAATGATACACTGCTAAGATGAATTTATCATGTTCAGAACATTGAAGAACTGAAAATATCTTTTCAGTGGTACTGATCCATTGTTCAGCAACAAGTGGATCAGAAGACCCACTGAAAGAAGGTGGACGTTGCCTCATGAAGGACTCAATAGAATATTGTTCCCTTCTCTGCTCATTTGGGTAACCGTTACGTTTCATACTTTTTTTTAAGATTGGTTTTGGTATTCCTTTTTACGATGTGGGTTTCTATTAAAGAAACTTTCAAGTAGTAAACCATTTATAACCCCGACGAATTTCGAGGGCGAAATTCACTTTAAGGGGGTAGAATGTAACACCCCGAGATTTTATGAAAAATATTCTTTTTAATTTCGTTAATGTCTTGTGTTGTACACTACACCAAAAGGAGCTTTCTCAACACGCATCCTTGACTTGCCTTGTATTACACGCAATCCCGACCTTCCTCGATAGCGTGTGTAGTACGCAATACCGAGTTTCACTAAACAAGGATATGCTATTAAAATATTATTAAAACTAGCCGTTATGAATAGTAATAACCACCTTTTAAAATTTTAGAAGTTTTATCTCTCAAAATGGACTTCATTTTTGGATTCGGAGTACCGAATTTAGCCTAAGATGAAATTTTGGTACTTTTCGGATAACTTTCATATTTTGATGAATAGTGAAAATTACTAAATTTTAATTAAAAACAACTTTTTTAATCGAAATAATTAATAGTCATAAATTGTTAATTTGAGTGGTTTTAAAGTATATTTAGAATATATTTTTACAATTTAATACAATGTTGGTCATTGGATGTAATTCTACATTTAAACCAATTATAAACAAGTTTCAATCTTTTGATAGTTATTATCTCTTAAAAACACGCTATTTGTTTTGACGACAGGAATTAATTTTTAAATTAGTTAATACAACTGATATGTTTTGAATTTGGTAAAATAGACATCATTTTTGAGTTCATAATATCAAATATAGCTTAGGCCTAATTTTTGGTATTTTTCTGAAAACTTTCAATTTTTGATGAATAGTAAAACCACTAAGTGGTAGTTAAAAAAACTGAATTGTTCATAAAATATAATTTTACCGCTTCTGTGAGTGGAATTTCAAAAATCCAAGAGACACGGTTGATGTCAGTAAGTAAAATGTGGTTCAATGAGATGAAAATAATTTTTTGGTGAATAGTAACTTTTTACTTTTTTTTACCACGATTAAAAGTAAATAGGGTAATTAAGAGTAGAAATGATATTATTACCCTAACACATGTCCTAATTATATTGGACAAGTGTAATTCGACCAAAAACAAACTTAGGAATAAAATATGACCATTTAGGACCACTTGGATTAGATTAGGACATTTATTATTAATTTATTTAAAGAAGGGTTAAAAGAGTTAAAATCAAAGTTTATTTACTAAAACATTTTTTATATAGGGTTATACATAAGATAAATTCGAATATAAATACTCATTAGAAATCTAAAAATATTTCCTACATAATGATATTTTATTTATAATTTTTAGACATTAAATAAATTAATTTATTTATGACATAATGATGATGCAGTAATTACCATAATAGTGAAAATTTTTAATAATTGATATTATAAATACCCAAATAAATATAATTTGAGACTTTTTATGATTTAAACTAATTTTCTAGGTTAATATGACATGTTAGTATTGATTTAATTAACTTTTTTAGAACTTATCATTCTGTTATGATTTTCACAAAAATCAATTACTAAATAGTGTCAAAATTGACATAAAATAGTTTTTAAAACAAATATTATATTATTAATTGTTATTTTCTTCCTAAAAATCTAAGGTTCGGCCAAATGACTTATATAAGGTTATATATATTAATAATAAACAATTTGGGGTTCGTTTGGCTTCTTATAGAAAGTTTATTAACCTTATAGTGTAAGAAAACAAGAAGACACGGTAAAAGTAAAATTATTTAACTTAATGTAAAATCTATATGATAAGGTTAAAATAGGAACCTAAACTTGTCTAAATTATATTGTATGAGAGTATTTAGACCCATACCCACCTTAGCCTCGAAATAAATCAATTTGGAGCTATTTAAAACCGAATTTGACTTTATAATAAAATAATATTTTTAGTTTTTCCAAAGGAGTCCCTCTCCTCCCTTATAAAAGGGCACCTCCTCCCTCTCTTCCTCACACAACTTTGAGCCTTTAAGATCAGCCAACCCCTACCAAATTATCTTCTCCACTTCCCTAGAAACATCCTAGAGGTTATGGTCTTCTTCAAAGACCCATTTTAGTAACCTAAAAGGAGGTCTCAAAGAAGCACTTCAAAGAAGAGGTAATTTCCGTTACCGATTCTTTCACCTTTATTTCTTCTTCCACTTCTTCTTCTTAGGTTGTTTCATTATGAAGTAATAACATCAGTGTCACTAATATACTGATATGTTATTATAAGTATGAAACAATCCTATTTCACCATCTATCCATCCTACGGAAAACGAAATCACCGCGCGTGCGTACGTACGGAATACCGTCTCCACGCCGTGGTGAAATCTATTTTTCACCACCACCTTACTTGGATGGGTATAATTGTGTAAATAATAAATATATATTATTATTTTAAAGTGATATTGATTCTGAAATAGTATACATACACTCCAATACAGTCCCACGATCATGAGAACGATATCATCGCTCGTGCGTACGTACGGACTACCGTCTCCACGACGCGATGAGACTCATTCTCAACTTTAACCATTCATGAATGATTATAAAGTATATATAATAAGTAATCATGAAATATATGACATTATAAAGCTACTGGACTTATGTGTATATATATGTATGTCATCTACTTAATTCCACTCAATTCAATAACGAAAAGAAAACAGCGTTCATGCGTATGTACGGCCTACCGTCTCCATGAACGGTGTATTTCTTTCCATTTATCGATCCATTATATATATGTATATTCTGAATATATATTATATATAAATAATGTTTTATATTCTATAATTAATTAATAATGATCTAAGTAATCATATGAATAATTACAAGTTAAAACACGAACGACAAATGAGACGATTTTACCCAAAACGCTACTTTAACATGAATTTACAAAAGAACGGGTAATATAATGTCATAAGTGAACCATATATGATATAATAACAATGAATATGATTCTTTAATAAGTCAATGACATTATTTAAATCATTATACAGGAGGTTCGCACACTTACGAAGCAAATTGGACCTAAGTTAAGGGAAATATCACAATCTCATTTTTATCCGAGATTGTTTATACTTTGGAATTTACTGGGGTGTATTTTATCATCCACATCCATGTTTCCTCAATATTTAATACTATTTCCATCCACCTACAATTGTTTAAATCCAATTTTACCCTTCGGTGAGTTTTTAGTAAAATATATGAAAGGAATCTTTTGTCGTTTTTCGTACGAGGTACTTTTTTGTCTTTTCCGAAAAAAGTACGAGAAGAATGTTTTTTTTAACTTATACGGCATGAATGGATTTTTAAAACATTTTTTCCAAGAAGATTCCTTTAAAAGTTTTCAAGTTTATTTTTAATCGACTTATTTTAGTTTTGAATTGTATGACAAGTTATGAAAGGAAAAGTGTTTTTGAAGTAGAAAGGATATTTTCCTCAAGAATGGAGTTCAAGAGTTTTATCAAAATTATTTTCTATCTAAGATAATATAGGGTTCTGTTTCTATCCCTATTATTAAATGGATTTTATTATGTTGTGATGGAAATATTTTTATGAATTCCTTTATCCTATATGAATTGTTTTATGATGTCATGATGTTTAAGATTCCCATTTTTATTACATGGGTTATGCTATGATGTATGGTTTATGATTTTGTGGCACGCATAAGAATGGTATCATTATGAGATGGGTGGGACCTATATCTCCATCCAATGCATTGGGTAAAGATTTTATATCTCATGAGATAGACATGGCTGGAATGGTAGGTTATACCGGTTCAGTGAAACAGGACTGAAACGAGGGTGACTCGGTTCAGAAAGGGACTTTGTCCACTAAGATAGTCTTGGCAATGAGTCTTGACTAATAAGATATGATTCTTTATGATTATGTGTGTATGACACAAAGTTTAATGTTTTAAGTTATGATTATTGTGATTACATTTCACTGCCATGAGTTATCCCAGGTTATGAAATTATGATCTCTTTTACAGGTTAAGATTTCCAAAAGATATGTGCTTATGTATATGATGTGATTGATATTTCTTTTGTTTACCCTTACTGAGCATTCGAGCTCACCCTTTTATGTTTTCTTTTCCCCAGGATATAAAGAAAGGTTTTACGTATAAAAAAAAGAATATCTTTATTTGAGATGTTGAAGATCTTTCACCAGGATTAGAAGATTGTATTCCGAGTTTCCAAAGACACTAAACTATTACGATCCTTGTGTGTGTGTTTTTTCTCATTGGATGTAATTTCACATTTAAACCATACATAAACAAGTGTCAATATTTTGATTGTTATTATCTCTTAAGAACACGCTATTTGTTTTGACGACGGAAATTAATTTTTAAATTAATTAATGCAACTGATATGTTTTAAATTTGGTAAAACAGAAATCATTTTTGAGTTCATAATATCAAATATAGCTTAGGCCTAATTTTTGGTATTTTTCTGAAAACTTTCAATTTTTGATGAATAGTGAAACCACTAAGTGGTAGTTAAAAAAACTGAATTGTTCATAAAACTTAATTTTACCGCTTCTGTGAGTGGAATTTCAAAAATCCGAGAGACACGGTTGATGTTAGTAAGTAAAATGTGGTTCAATGAGATGAAAATAATTTTCTGGTGAATAGTAACTTTTTACTTTTTACCACGGTTAAAAGTAAATAGGGTAATTAAGGGTAGAAATGATGTTATTATTACCCTAACACATGTCCTAATTCTATTGGATAGGTGTAATTCGACCAAAAACAAACTTAGGAATAAAATATGACCATTTAGGCCCACTTGGATTAGATTAGGACATTTATTATTAATTTATTTAAAGAAGGGTTAAAAGAGTTAAAATCAAAGTTTATTTACTAAAACATTTTTAATATGGGGTTATACATAAGATAAATTCGACTATAAATATTCATTATAAATATAAAATGATTTCCTACATAATGGTATTTTATTTTTAATTTTTAGACATTAAATAATTTAATTTATTTATGACACAACGATGATGCAGTAATTATCTTATTAATGAAATATTGACATAATTGATGTTATAAATACCCAAATAAATACAGTTTTAGACTTTTTATGAATTATACTAATTTTCTAGGTTAATATGACATGTTAGTATAGATTTAATTAACTTTTTTCTAACTTATCATTCTGTTATAATTTTTACAAAAATCAATTACTAAATAGTTTCAAAATTGACATAAAATAGTTTTTAAAACAAATATTATATTATTAATTGTTATTTTATTCCTAGAAATCTAAGGATCGTCCAAATGAATTAGATAAGGTTATATATATTAATAATAAACAATTTGGGGTTCGTTTGGCTTCTTATAGTAAGTTTATTAACCTTATAGTGTAAGAACACAAGAAGACACGGTAAAAGTAAAATTATTTAACTTAATGTTAAATCTAAATGATAAGGTTAAAATAGGAACCTAAACTTGTCTAAATTCAATTTTATGAGAGGCTTTAGACCCATCCCCACCTTATCCTAGAAATAAATCAATTTTCAGCTATTTAAAACCGAACTTGACTTTATAATAAAATAATATTTGTAGTTTTTTTAAAAGAGCCCCTCTCCTCCCTTATAAAAGGGCACCTCCTCCCTCTCTTCCTCACACAACTTTGAGCCTTCAAGCTCGGCCAACCCCTGCCAAATTCTCTTCTCCACTTCCCTAGAAACATCCTAGAGGTTCTGTTCTTCCTTAAAGACCAATTTTTGTGCCCTAAGAGGAGGTCTCAAAGAGGCGCTTCAAAGAAGAGGTAATTTCCGTTACCGATTCTTTCACCTTTATTTCTTCTTCCACTTCTTCTTATTAGGTTGTTTCATTATGAAGTAATAACATCGGTATCACTCATATACTGATATGTTATTATAAGTATGAAACAATCCTATTTCACCATCTATCCATCCTACGGAAAACGAAATCACCGCGCGTGCGTACGTACAGAATACCGTCTCCACGCCGTGGTGAAATCTATTTTCCCCCACCACCTTACTTGGATGGGTATAATGGTGTAAATAATAACTATATATTATTATTTTAAAGTGATATTGATTCTGAAATAGTATACATACACTCCAATACAGTCCCACGATCATGAGAACGATATCATCGCTCGTGCGTACGTACGGACTACCGTCTCCACGACGCGATGAGATTCATTCTCCACTTTAACCATTCATGAATGATTATAAAGTATATATAATAAGTAATCATGAAATATATGACATAATAATGATACTGGATTTATGTGTATATATATGTATGTCATCTACTTAATTTCGTTCAACTCAATAAGGAAACGAAAACAGCGTTCATGCGTACGTACGGCCTACCATCTCCATGAATGGTGTATTTCTTTCCATTTACTGATTTATTATATATATGTATATTCTGAATATATATATATATAAATCATGTTAAGTAATCATGATCTAAGTAATCATATGAATAATTACAAGTCAAAACACGGACGACAAATGAAACAATTTTACCCAAAACGCTCTTTAACATGGAATTCACAAAAGAACGGGTAATATAAAGTCATAAGTGAACCATATATAATATCATAACAATGAATATGATTCTGTAATAAGTCAATGACATTATTTAAATCATTATACAGGAGGTTCGGACACTTATGAAGCAAATCGTACTTAAGGTAAGGGAAATATCACAATCTCATTTTTATCTGAGATTGTTTATACTTTGGCATTTACTAGGGTGTATTTTATCATCCACATCCATGTTTCCTCGATATGTAATATTATTTCCATCCGCCTACAATTTTTTAAATCCAATTTTGCCCTTCTGTAAGTTTTTAGTAAAATATATGCAAGGAATCTTTTGTCGTTTTTCTTACAAGGTACTTTTTGACTTTTCCGACAAAAGTACGAGAAGAATGTTTTTTTTAACTTATACGGCATGAATGGATTTTTAAAACAGTATTTCCAAGAAGCTTCCATTACAAGTTTTCAAGTTTATTTTTAATCAACTTCTTTTAGTTTAAAATTGTATGAGATGTTAAGAAAGGAAAATGTTTTTGAAGTAGAAAGGATATTTTCCTCAAGAATGAAGTTCAAGTGTTTTATCATAATTATTTTCCATTTAAGATAATAAAGGGTTATATTTTTATCCCTATTATTACATTGATTTTATTATGTTGTGATGGAAATATTTTTATGAATTCATTTATCTTATATGAATTGTTTTATGATGTCCTGATGTTTAAGATTCCCATTTTTAGTACATGGGTTATGCAATGATGTATGATTTATGATTTTGTGGAACACATAAGAATGGTATCATTATGATATGGGTGGGACCAATATCTCCCTCCAATGCATTGGGTAAAGATTTTATCCCATGTTATGAAATTATGCTCTCTTTTGCAGGTTAAGATTTCCAAAATGTTATGTTCTTATGAATATGATGTGATTGATATTTCTTTTGTTTACCCTTACTGAGCATTTGAGCTTACCCTTTTATGTTTTCTTTTCCCCAGGATATAAAGAAAGGTTTTAGGTAAAAAAAGGAAGATCTTTATGGGAGATGTTGAAGATCTTTCACCACGATTAGAAAATTACATTCCGAGTTTCCAAAGACACTAAACTATTACGGTCCTTGTGTGTGTGTTTTTGTTATGTACTAAGTATTCCGCAAAAGTAATGTAATGTTCATGTACGTCAGGCTTCGGGTCTCTACAGTTGGTATCAGAGGAAAGGTTTAGTCAACCTTTGGAAACTAGGATGCGAGAACTTTAGTGAGATCCCTAGAGATATTTCTAAGGTATGTCTAGGGATGTCTCTAAGGTTAAGTATATGTATAGGTTATAGTACTAGAATTATGCTAACGATCATAGAATTAAACCTAAGATGTTAGATATTGAAGGTACTCCCCCTTTATTATGTTGTTTTCCCTAGCATGATTTTTGCCTCTCACACTATTCTTTTTGGGTTTTAGATGATGGTTGGAACTTGAAGGAACCGTGTTGATCAATGCAATGGACAATGCAATGATTTTCCTCCTAAACAAACAAATGTTATGGGAGATGGAGTGAAAAATCTTATTGCTATACTTACACAAGCTATGAATCATTCTAGACTTCCAAATGAGCAGAGAAGGGAACAATATTCTATTGAGTCCTTCATGAGGCAACGTCTACCTTCTTTCAGTGGGTCTTCTGATCCACTTGTTGATGAAAAATGGATCAGTACCACTGAAAAGATATTTTTAGTTATTCAATGTTCTGAACATGATAAAGTCATCTTAGCAGTGTATCGTTTGGAAGGTGATGCTGATCAATGGTGGAATCTTATTAAGAATACGAGGCAAAGGGATGAAATTGAGTCCATGGAATGGGACGAGTTCACGAACTTATTTTTCAGTAAGTACTTCCCTCATATTCTTCAAACAAAGATGGAGAAGGAGTTTCTTGAACTAAAGCAAAAGGATGATGAATCTGTTGGTATATACGAAGCGAATTTTACAAAACTTGCAAGGTATGCATCTGGCATTATCATCCAACCTGAAAGTAAAGTTGATCGATTTTTCAGTCTCTTAAAACCAAGTCTTCGAAGGGAATTAGCTATAAGAGACTTCAGTAGCTATGAAGAAATTGTGTGTTGTGATATCAAGGTAGAAATGGAAGTTGATCTTACATATCCATCTCATGGTTTTGACAAGAAACGAAAGATGGAGTTCAAGGAGAAATCTCAGAATAATGGTGAAAAGAAGATGAATGTTTTCTTATGCACAAAGTGTGGAAAGAAGCATGGTGTAGATTGTCTTAAAGGGACTAGAAAATGTTTTAAGTGTGGAAAAGAAGGTCATCGAGCAGTTGAGAGTCGAAGTAATGGAAAAAGGGTTTATAATGATGTGAATAAAGCAAACACTGCAGAGAACGCACCACCAACACTTCAATGCTTCAAGTGCAAGGAAATGGGGCATTATGCTAATAAATGCCCTAATCCAAGGGTTAGTGATGATCAACATGAGAAACCACTTAAGGCAAAGGACAAGGGGAAGTCACATGCGATCACTATTGGCGATGTTGAATATGACAACGATGTGGGGGAATGATTAAGTGTTTATGTAATGGGATTCCAAAATAATGTTGTATCATAGAGTATTGGAATATTTATGTATTGGTCTATTGTGGTTTTCAATGGTACCGGTAACCATGGAATGTGATTGAGATATTTTTGGAATGTAGATGATATGCTCATAATTAAGGGATAAGGAGAAAATTAAATGTTTGATAGTATTCATGAGCTCATGATTGATATAAGGACTAAGTGATATCATGGTTTGAGTATATAGATTTTTGAGGATTTTGGTATGTGGAAGGTGTTAACTTTTAACTACATTCATGTTTTCACTAAAGTTCAATGGGTATTCAAGAGAGTACATGATTAAGGCCTTTGAATGTTTGGAATGTGACCAACAAGACATATCTTAGGATATATGGGGATCAACGATGGTATTAAATCTCTGGTAATCATTTTCACTAGATTATGAGAGTGGACTGCAGTATTATGGATAAGCCTAAAGATTGGAATAAATTATGTTGGACATAAGTTAGTATTGTTTAAGGATAGAAGTTTTTAGATATTATTGATGGGATGTTATATTAATGTAGTTTTTGAAAAATCACAACCTGTAGGACGGGCGACAACCCATTGCGTCGGACAAGGCTATGGGAATCAAACCCACAACTGAAGTGCGACTGGCCTTTATCTCCTACCACTGGCCTACAGGAAGTCCCTGTTTAGTAGAAACTCGTTTTATTATATTAAGCAGTATGATATATGAAGTATAAGTCCATTTTAGGACCATATATGATTAATCTCACTATAGATCGACTTATGTATATTTAATAACTTTTGATAACCTTTTGTTTGACACAGATGGAATGACCCGTCATTCTATCACATGATCTGCTAACACTTCACGAATAACAAATTCAACTTCATTTATTTAAGAGATGAAGTGGAAATTTTTCAAGGCACGAACAACAGTGAGATTGTACCAAAATAACGTAAGTATTTATTCTAATTCAAATTCTTCAACTTTAGGGAAATGATCTTGAAAACCAAAAATGTTGTCCTAGTGCTCTTATATCTGATGAATCAGACGGTACCTTAGATCGTCACAAATTTTTGGCTTTGTGATTGCTGGCTTTTCCATAGCCATGTTCTCTACCACTCTCCATCAGAACATGATGGTTAGATTTCTCTTCCATATCCATATTTTAACCTATGTGGAAACCCAGTGATTAGTTTATTTGGGTAACCGTTATGTTTATACTTTTTTTTTAAAGATCGGTTTTGGTATTCCTTTTTACGATGTGGGTTTCTATTAATGAAACTTTCGAATAGTAAACCATTTATAACTCCAATGAATTTCAAGGGTGAAATTCATTTTAAGGGGGGTAGAATGCAACACCCCGAGATTTTATGAAAAATATTTTTTTTAATTTCATTAATGTCTTGTGTTGTATTCTACACCAAGATTACCGTGCGCTATACGCAACACCGTATTAGCTTGCAGTATACGGAACACTATTCTTGGATCGTGTTACACACAATTTTGATAATAGTTATTCTACGCAACATTGAGTATATATATATATATATTCAATGTATAAATGAAATATGGTTGGATTATGATATACGAAACAACGAAGGATTCTTTCACAACACGCAACCCTGACTTGGCTTGCATTACAGGCAATCGCGACCTTCCTCGATAGCGTGTGTTGTACGCAATACTGGGTTTTAATAAACAACGATATATTATTATAATATTGTCATGAACTAGCCTTTATGAATAGTTCTAACTAAATTTTGAATTTTATAACATTATTATTCATCTTACACATTTTTAGAACATGGTATAAGAACAAAATAAATTTTTCGGGTAAAATAAGTATTTTTCAAAAAATGCAGTTTTGCCGCCTTTTAATGGCGCACCCACATTAAATCTACTTTTTTACATGTTTATAAGTTCAATTTGATAAAATAAAATTCTTTTTTTGAATCAGGATATAAAAATTTACATTAGATAAAGTTTTGATATTTTTCGGATAACTTTCATATTTTAATGAATAGTAAAAACACGCTATATTTTAATTAAAAACAACTTTTTTCATCGTAATATCTTATGTGGTTAAATTATTATATTGAATGGTTTTAAAGTATAAATAGAATATATTTTTACCATTTAATATAATGTATGACATTAGTGTTGATTTTACCTTGAATTCGTAGGTTAAATCAATTCAATCTTTTGCAATGTTTTAAAGAAAACCGATTTTCTTTCGACAACGGGATTAATTTTAATTTAATTTCTGCAACTTTTGTGTATTTAATTTGGAAAAATGGATTCCATATTTGGAATCAGTGGATCCAAATTATGTTAATAAGCTACTTTTTATTTTTGGGAATTATGAATAGTAACTACGGTAAAACTCACCAAAGGGTAAAATTGGATTTAAAAAATTGTAGGTGGATGGAAATAACATTAAATATTGAGGAAAAATGGATGTGGATGATAAAATACACCCCAGTAAATACCAAAGTATAAGAAATCTCGGATAAAAATGAGATTGTGACATTTCCCTTACCTTAGGTCCGATTTTCTTCGTAAGTGTCTGAACCTCCTGTATAATGATTTAAATAATGTCATTGACTTATTACAGAATCATATTCATTGTTATGATATCATATATGGTTAACTTATGACTTTATATTACCTGTTCTTTTGTGAATTCCAAGTTAAAGAGCGTTTTGGGTAAAATTGTTTCATTTGTCGTCCGTGTTTTGTCTTGTAATTATTCATATGATTACTTAGATCATGATTACTTAATTCCAGAATATAAAACATGATTTATATATATATATATTCAGAATATACAAATATATAATAAATCAGTAAATGGAAAGAAATACACTGTTCATGGAGACGGTAGGCCGTACGTACACATGAACGCTGTTTTCGTTTCCTTATTGAGTTGAACGGAATTAAGTAGATGACATACACATATATACATATAAATCTAGTATCATTATTATGTCATATATTTCATGATTACTTATTATATATACTTTATAATCATTCATGAATGGTTAAAGTGGAGAATGAATCTCATCGCGTCGTGGAGACGGTAGTCCGTACGTACGCACGAGCGATGATATCGTTCTCATGATCGTGGGACTGTATTGGAGTGTATGTATACTATTACAGAATAAATAACACTTTAAAATAATAATATATAGTTATTATTTACACCATTATACCCATCCAAGTAAGGTGGTGGTGGAAAATAGATTTCACCACGGCGTGGAGACGGTATTCCGTACGTATGCACGCGCAGTGATTTCGTTTTCTGTAGGATGGATAGATGGTGAAATAGGATTGTTTCATACTTATAATAACATATCAGTATATGATTGATACTGATTTTATTACTTCATAATGAAACAACCTAAGAAGAAGAAGTGGAAGAAGAAATAAAGGTGAAAGAATCGGTAACGGAAATTACCTCTTCTTTGAAGCGCATCATTGAGACCTCCTCTTAGGGAACTAAAATTGGTCTTTGAGGAAGACCAGAACCTCTAGGATGTTGTTAGGGAATTGTAGAAGAGAATTTGGTAGGGTTTTGGCCGAGCTTGAAGGCTCAAATTGGTGTGAGGAGGAGAGGGAGGAGGTTCCCTTTTATAAGGGATGAGAGGGGCTCCTTTGGAAAAACTAAAAATATTATTTTATTATAAAGTCAAGTTCGGTTTTAAATAGCTCCAAATTGATTTATATCGAGGCTAAGGTGGGGATGGGTCTAAATCCTCTCATCCAATAGAATTTACACAAGTTTAGGTTCCTATTTTAACCTTATCATTTAGATTTAACATTAAGTTAAATAATATTACTTTTACCGTGTCTTCTTGTGTTCTTACACTATAAGGTTAATAAACTTACTATAAGAAGCCAAACGAACCCCAAATTGTTTATTATTAATATATATAACCTTATCTAAGTCATTTGACCGAACCTTAGATTTTTAGGAATAAAATAACAATTAATAATATAATATTTGTTTTAAAAACTATTTTATGTCAATTTTGACACTATTTAGTAATTGATATTTGTGAAAATCATAACATAATGATAAGTTCGAAAAAAGTTAATTAAATCAATAATAACATGTCATATTAACCTAGAAAATTATTGTAAATCATAAAAAGTATCAAATTATATTTATTTGGGTATTTATAATATCAACTATTAAATGTTTTCACTATTATGGTAATTTCTGCATCATCATTATGTCATAAATAAATTAATTTATTTAATGTCTAAAAATTATAAATAAAATATAATTATGTAGGAAATCTTTTTAGATTTCTAATGAGTATTTATATTCGAATTTATCTTATGTATAAACCTATATTAAAAATGTTTTAGTAAATAAACATTGATTTTAACTCTTTTAACCCTTCTTTAAATAAATTAATAATAAATGTCCTAATCTAATCCAAGTGGGCCTAAATGGTCATATTTTATTCCTAAGTTTGTTTTTGGTCGAATTAAACTTGTCCAATAGAATTAGGACATGTGTTAGGGTAATAATAATATCATTTCTACTTTTAATTAAGTTGTTTACTTTTAACCGTGGTAAAAAAAAAGTAAAAAGTTACTATTCACCAAAAAATTATTTTCATCTCATTGAACAACATTTTACTTACTGACATCAACCGTGTCTCTCAGATTTTTGAAATTCCACTCACAGAAGTGTTAAAATTATGTTTTATGAACAATTCAGTTTTTTTAACTACCACTTAGTGGTTTCACTATTCATCAAAAATTGAAAGTTTTCAGAAAAATACCAAGAATTAGGCCTAAGCTATATTTGATATTATGAACTCAAAAATGATGTCTATTTTACCAAATTCAAAACATATCAGTTGCATTAACTAATTTAAAAATTAATTCCCGTCGTCAAAACAAATAGCGTGTTTTTAAGAGATAATAAATATCAAAAGATTGAAATTTGTTTATAACTGGTTTAAATGTAGAATTACATCCAATGACCAATATTGTATTAAATTGTAAAAATATATTATAAATATACTTTAAAGCCACTCAAATTAACAATTTATCACTATTAATTATTTCGATTCAAAAAGTTGTTTTTAATTAAATTTTAGTAATTTTCACTATTCATCAGAATATGAAAGTTATCCGAAAAGTACCAAAATTTCAACTTAGGCTAAATTCGATACTACGAATCCAAAAATGAAGTCCATTTTGAGAGATAAAATTTCTAAAATTTTTAAAGGTGGTTATTACTATTCATAATGGCTAGTTTTAATAATATTTTAATAGCACATCGTTGTTTAGTGAAACTCGGTATTGCGTACTACACACGCTATCGAGGAAGGTCGTGATTGCTTGTAATACAAGGCAAGTCAAGGATGCGTGTTGAGCAAGCTCCTTTTGGTGTAGCATACAACACAAGACATTAACGAAATTAAAAAGAATATTTTTCATAAAATCTCGGGGTGTTACATTCTACCCCCCTTAAAATGAATTTCTCCCTCGAAATTCGTCGGGGTTATAAATGGTTTACTACTTGAAAGTTTCTTTAATAAAAACCCACATCGTAAAAAGGAATACCAAAACCAATCTTTAAAAACAAAAGTATGAAACGTAACGGTTACCCAAATAAACTAATCACTGGGTTTCCACATAGGTGAAAATATGGATATGGAAGAAAAATCTAACCATCATGTTCTGATGGAGAGTGGTAGAGAACATGGCTACGGAAAAGCCAACAATCACAAATCCATAAATTTGTGACGATCTAAGGTACCATCTGATTAATCAGATATAAGAGCACATTTTTGGTTTTCAAGATCATTTCCCTAAAGTTGAAGAATTTGAATTAGAATAAATACTTACTTTATTTTGGTAAAATCTCACTGTTGTTCTTGCCTTAAACAATTTCAACTTCATCTCTTAAATAAATAAAGTTGAATTTGTTATTCGTGAAGTGTTAGCAGATCATGTGATAGAATGACGGGTCATTCCATCTCTTTCAAACAAAAGTTTAGCAAAAGTTATAAGTCCATCTTATGGTTAATCGTATATGGTTCCAAAAATGAACTTATACTTCATATATCATACCTCTTAATAAAATAAAACTAGTTTCTACTAACCAGGGACTTCCTGTAGGCCAGTGGTAGGCGATAAAGGCCAGTCGCACTTCAGTTGTGGGTTCGATTCCCACAGCCTTGTCCGACGCGATGGGTTGTCGCCCGTCCTGCAGGTTGTCCTTTTTCTAAAGCTATATTACTATAACATCCCATCAATAATATCGAAAAACGTTTTATCCTAACTTATGTCCAACATAATCCATTCTAATCTTTAGGCTTATCTAAAAATACTTCGGTCCAAGCTCATAGTATAAAGAAAATGATTACTTGAAATGTCACAGAACAATCACGTGAATGCCATCGTTTATCCCCCATATATCATAAGATATATCTTGAGAAACACAACGATTCCAATCTAGCAGCTGAGTGTCGACGTAATGGAAAAAGGGTTTCTAATGATTTGAATAAAGAAAACACTGCAGAGAACGCACCACCAACACTTCAATGCTTCAAGTTCAAGGAAATGGGGCATTATGCTAATAAATGCCCTAATCCAAGGGTTAGTGATGATCAACATGAGCAACCACTTAAGGCAAAGGACAAAGGGAAGTCACATGCGATCATTATTGGCGATGTTGAATATGAAAACGATGTGGTGGAATGATTAAGTGTTTATGTAATGGGATTCCAAAATAATGTTGTATCATAAAGTATTGGAATATTTATGTGTTGGTCTAATGTGGTATTCAAAGTGATTGAGATATTTAACAGTATTCATGAGCTCATGATTTATATAAGGACTAAGTGATATCATGGTTTGAGTATATATAATTTTGAGGATTTTGGTACGTGGAAAGTGTTAACTTTTAACAGCACTCATGTTTTCAATAAGGTTCAATGGGTATTTGTAACACCCGAGACTTTTATGTTATATAAATTATCAAAGTAATCTTTTTCTACACAACACTTGCTTGGCTTGATTTACACGAAATTGCGACCTTCCTCGATAGCTTGCGTCGTACGCAATATCGAGTTTCACTAAACAGCGATATGCTATTAAAATATTATTAAAACTAGTCGTTATGAATAGTAATAACCACTTTTTGAAATTTTATAAATTTTATTTTTCAAAATGGACTTCATTTTTGGATTCGGAATATCGAAATTAGCCTAGGGTGAAATTTTGGTTTTTTTCTGAAAACTTTCAATTTTTGATGAATAGTGAAACCCCTAAGTGGTAGTTAAAAAACTAAATTTTTCATAAAACTTAATTTTACCACTTCTGTGAGTGGAATTTCAAAAATCCGAGAGACACGGTTGATTTCAGTAAGTAAAATGTGGTTCAATGAGATAAAAATAATTTTTTGGTGAATAGTAACTTTTTACTTTTTTTTACCACGGTAAAAAGTAAATAGGGTAATTAAGGGTAAAGATGATATTATTATTACCCTAACACATGTCCTAATTCTATTGGATAAGTGTAATTCGACCAAAAACAAACTTAGGAATAAAATATGACCATTTAGGCCCACTTGGATTAGATTAGGACATTTATTATTAATTTATTTAAAGAAGGGTTAAAATAGTTAAAATCAAAGTTTAATAAGTAAATAATTTTTAATATGGGTTTATACATAAGATAAATTCGACTATAAATATTCATTAGAAAGCTAAAAATATTTCATACATAATGGTATTTTATTTGTAATTTTTAGACAATAAATAATTTAATTTATTTATGACACAATGATGATGCAGTAATTATCTTATTAATGAAATATTGACATAATTGATGTTATAAACACCAAAATAAATGTAATTTGAGACTTTTTATGAATCCCACTGATTTTCTAGGTTAATATGACATGTTATTATTGATTTAATTAACTTGGTTCGAACTAATAATTCTGTTATGATTTTTACAAAAATAAATTACTAAATAGTGTCAAAATTGGCATAAAATAGTTTTTAAAACAAATATTATATTGGTAATTGTTATTTTATTCCTAAAAATATAAGGTTCGGCCAAATGACTTAGATAAGGTTATATATATTAATAATAAATAACTTGGGGTTCTTTTGGCTGCTTATAGTAAGTTTATTAACCTTATAGTATAAGAACACAAGAAGACACGGTAAAAGTGAAATTATTTAACTTAATGTTAAATCTAAATGATAAGGTTAAAATAGGAACCTAAACTTGTCTAAATTCTATTGTATGAGAGGCTTTCGACCCATACCCACCTTAGCTTCGAAATATATCAATTTGGATCTATTTAAAACCGAACTTGACTTTATAATAAAATAATATTGTTTGTTATTCCAAAGGTGCCCCTCTCCTCCCTTATAAAAGGGCACCTCCTCCCCCTCTTCATCACACCACTTTGAGCCTTCAAGCTCGGCCAAACCCTACCACTTTCTCCTCTCCACTTCCCTAGAGACATCCTATAGGTCCTGGTCTTCTTCAAAGAACAATTTTAGTGCCCTAAAAGAAGGTCTCAAAGAAGCACTTCAAAGAAGAGGTAATGTCCGTTACCGATTCTTTCATCTTTATTTCTTATTCCACTTCTTCTTCTTTAGTTGTTTCATTATGAAGTAATAACATCAGTATCACTCATATACTGATATATTATTATAAGTATTAAACAACCCTATTTCACCATCTATCCATCCTACGAAAAAAGAAATCACCGCGCGTGCGTACGTACGGAATACCGTCTCCAGGCCGTGGTGTAATCTATTTTCCACCACCACCTTACTTGGATGGGTATAATGGTGTAAATAATGACTATATATGACTATTATAAAGTGATATTGATTCTGAAATAGTATACATATACTCCAATAAAATTCCACGATCATAGGAACGATATCATCACTCGTGCGTACGTACGGAATACCGTCTCCACGATGTGATGTGACTCGTTCTACATGATCTTCATTTCATAATGATTATATAAATGAATTGAATGAATGAATATGATATATATTACACTAATACCATTCTGGAAATGAGGTATCTATAACCTAAAGAAAAGAATAAGAATTTATTCGACAAAACACGCATAAGAACAAAAAGTTATAAACACCCGAATAACAAGTAGCAATGAAATATTATTACTAAGAAGCTAAGAATATGACCATATATGATATCATAAAAATAAGTATGATTCTGGAATAAGTCAATAACATTATTTAAATCATTATACAGGAGGTTCGTACACTTACAAAGCAAGTCGGACCTAAGGTAAGGAAAATATCACAATCTCATTTTTATCCGAGATTGTTTATACTTTGGTATTTACTGGGGTGTATTTTATCATCCACATCCATGTTTTCACAATATGTAATTTTATTTCCATACACCTACAATTTTTTAAATCCAATTTTAACCTTCGGTGAGTTTTTAGTAAAATATATGAAAGGAATCTTTTGACATTTTTCGTACGAGGTACTTTTTGACTTTTTCGACAAAAGTACGAGAAGAATGTTTTTTTTAACTTATACGGCATGAATGGGTTTTTAAAACATTATTTCCAAGCAGCTTCCTTTAAAAGTTTTCAAGTTTATTTTTAATCAACTTCTTTTAGTTTAAAGTTTTATGACATGTTAAGAAAGGAAAAAAAAAATTGAGGAAGAAAGGATATTTTTCTCAAGAATAGAGTTCAAGTGTTTTATCAAAATTATTTTACATCTAAGATAATAAAGGGTTCTGTTTTTATCCCTATTATTACATTGATTTGATTATGTTGTGATGGAATTATTTTTATGAATTCCTTTATCTTATATGAATTGTTTTATGATGTCATGATGTTTAAGATTCCCATTTGTATTACATGGGTTATGCAATGATGTATGATTTATGATTTTGTGGCACACATAAGAATGGTATCATTATGAGATGGGTGGGAACTATATCTCCCTCCAATGCATTGGGTAAAGATTTTATATCTCATGAGATAGACATGGATGGAATGGTAGGTTATACCGGTTCAGTGAAACAGGACTGAAACGAGGGTGACTCGGTTCAGAAAGGGACTTTGTCCACTAAGATAGTCTTGGAAATGAGTCTTGACTAAAAAGAAATGATTCTCTATGATTATGTGTGTATGCCACAAAGTTTAATGTTTTAAGTTATGATTATTGTGATTACATTTCACTGCCATGATTTATCCCATGTTATGAAATTATGATCTCTTTTGCAGGTTAAGATTTCCAAAAGTTATGTGCTTGTGTATACGATGTGATTGATATTTCTTTTGTTTACCCTTACTGAGCATTTGAGCTCAACCTTTTGTATTTTTTCTTTCCCCAGGTCAGGAAGAATGTTATTAAGTAGGATATTCCAAAAAGGGACTCTAGATATGATGAAATAAGTGGGAGGCAAAGTTGATTCTTTATGAACCAGTTGTTTATGTTTCCCAGTTTCTAAAGACACTATACCTATACGGTCCTTTCGTGGTTTTGTTATATGTTGTAATAAGTATGCTTCAATTTTGAAGTATTAACAATGTATGTAAATTATGGGTCGTTATAATTGGTATCAAAGGAAAGGTATAGTCAACCTTCGGAAACTAGGATGTGAAAGCCTTAGTAAGAACCCTAAGGATAAGTCTAAGCATAGAACACAATCTTAGTGTTTTAGAAATGGCCATGAATAACCTAGGATAAGACCTTAAGTGTGAAATTTTATTCTTGATTATGTGGTTTTCCTATTATAATTATTGTTTCTCACACTATTCTTCTTGGTTTTAGTCAATGGCTGGAACCCGAAGGAACCGTGTTAATGCGGAATGCGACGGGCAATGCAATGATTGTCCCCCTGAGCAACCAAACATTATGGGAACTGGAATGAAAAATCTTGTAGCCATGCTCACACAACTTTCTCAAGCTATGAATCATGCAGGACTTCTAAATGAGCAAAGGAAGGAGCAACATTCTGTTGAATCCTTCATGAGGCAGCGTCCACCTTCTTTCAGCGGGTCTACTGATCCATTAGTTGCTGGACAATGGATTAGTACTACTGAAAAGATATTTTCAGTTTTTCAATGTTCTGAACATGATAAAGTCATCCTAGCAGTGTATCGTTTGGAAGGAGATGCTGATCAATGGTGGAATCTTATTAAGAATACGAGGCAAAAGGATGAAATTGAGTCCATGGAATGGGACGAGTTCAAGAACTTATTTTTCAATAAGTACTTCCCTCGTATTCTCCGAACGAAGATGGAGAAAGAGTTTCTTGAACTAAAGCAAAAGGATGATGAATCTGTTGGTACTTATGAAGAAAATTTTACAAGACTTGCAAGGTACGCTTCTGGTATTATTATCCAACCTAAGAGTAAGATCGATCGATTCTTTAGTGGCTTAAAACCAAGTCTTCGAAGGGTGTTAGCCATAAGGGTCTTCAATAGCTACGAGGAAATCGTTCGATGTGCTCTCAAGGTCGAGATGGAGATTGGAGTAACCAATCAGTCATATGGCTTTGATAAGAAGATAAAAATGGAATTCAAAAGAAAATCTAAAGAGCACACTAAAAAGAAGATGAGCTTTCCCTTATGCTCAAAGTGTGGAAAGAAACATGGAGAGAGTTGTCTTAAAGGGACAAGTAAATGTTTCAAATGTGGAAAGGAAGGTCATCGGGCATTTGAATGCCGCGATGATGGGAAGAAGATGTCTAATGATGCAAACAAAGGAAGGGATACACAGAATGAACCTACTACACTTCAATGTTTCAAGTGCAAGGAGATGGGGCATTATGCCAATAAATGCCCTAATCCAAGGGTTGATGATGATGGTCGACGTCAACAAACTCTTAAGGCTAAAGACAAAGGAAAGTCACATGCAATTTCTATCAGTGATGTGGAGTACGATAACGATGTGGTGAAAGGTACACTTACCATCCACTCTAAAGTAGCAAATGCTTTATTTGATTCTGGATCCACCCACTCTTTTTTTCTGAAGAATTTTCTAAGGGTATCACCGTATTACCTCAACAATTAGATGTTGAGTTAGCTGTGACAACACCTAATGGAACAACAGTCGCATCAAAAGTTTATAATTCTTCTCCGATTGAAGTTTGTGGGAAAGTGCTTCCTGCAAATCTTGTGATCCTTCCTATAGTGGAATTTGATGTGATTCTTGGCATGGATTGGCTTTCTTTATATGGATCTCATATCAATTTCCAAATAAGGGAAGTCACATTTCATATTTCAGATCAATCTATGATCGTCTATCAATGCAAGGATGAACATAACCTTCCAGTGGAAATTTCTTCCATCTTATGGGTATTGATTCCACTAAATTAATGTTATTTATCTCAAATGGTTGGTGAGAAACTCACGATTAAGAATATACCCATTGTACGGGAGTTTGATGATGTCTTTCCGGAGGAATTACCGGGAATTCCACCAAATCGTGAAGTTGAGTTCTCAATAGAACTCGTACCGGGTGCTTTGCCTATTTCAAAGACACCTTATAGAATGGCCCCAATTGAGTTGCAGGAATTGAAGAAGCAGCTCCAAGAGAATCTTGATAAGGGATTCATACGCCCTAGTGCGTCACCTTGGGGAGCACCTATTCTATTTGTTAAGAAGAAAGATGGATCAATGAGACTCTGCATTGATTATCGAGAACTTAACAAGATCACTATCAAGAACAAATATCCTCTCCCACGCATTGATGAATTATTTGACCAACTACGCGGAGCTCAATACTTTTCCAAGATTGATCTTCGTTCAGGGTATCATCAATTAAGGGTCAAAAGGGAGGACATACCAAAGATGGCTTTCTGTACAAGGTATGGACACTATGAATTTATAGTGATGCCATTTGGTCTTACTAATGACCCTACTATCTTCATGGATCTGATGAATAGAGTCTTTTGAGACTATCTTGATCAATTTGTGGTAGTCTTTATAGACAATATTCTTGTCTATTCAAAGAGCAAGGAAGAACATGAAGATCACTTGAGAATTATATTGAAGACCCTGAGAAAGGAGAAGCTTTATGACAAATTTACCAAGTGTGAATTTTGGCTTCAAAAAGTTGCATTTTTGGGTCACATAATCTCAAAAGAGGGGATATCTGTGGATCCAGCAAAAACAGAGGTTATCGAAAGATGGTCGAGACCAACAAAAGTAATTGAGATCCGAAGTTTTCTTGGTTTGGCTGGATATTATCGACGTTTTGTGAAAGATTTTTCACGATTATCTAATCCACTCACCAAGTTGACTCGGAAAGGAGTTAAGTTTGTCTGGACGGAAGAATGTGAAGAGAATTTCAAGGAGTTGAAAAGAAGGTTATCCAGTGCACCTGTGCTCACACTGCCTTGTAGTGGAGAAAGGTTTGTGATCTACAGTGATGCATCCAAGAAGGGATTGGGGTGTGTTCTTATGCAAAATGATATGGTGATAGCTTATGCCTCACGACAGTTGAAAATCCATGAGCAAAATTACCCAACACAAGATTTGGAGTTAGCTGCGGTAATCTTTGCATTAAAGATTTGGAGGCATTACCTTTATGGTGAAAGGTGTGATATTTATACTGATCATAAAATTTTAAAGTATATTTTCACACAAAAGGAGCTGAATATGCGTCAAAGAAGATGGTTGGAGCTGATTAAGGATTACAACTGCTCAATCCATTACCACCCTGGGAAAGCAAACAAGGTGGCAGATGCATTAAGTCAACAAGACCATGCTAGTTTATCCATGATGAGGATCACAAAAGATCCAATATTTATGGATTTACAAAGGATGGATCTTGGAATTATAATGGAAGGGGAAAAATATTATCTTTCTCAAATGAATGTTCAACCATCTGTACATGTGAAGATTAAAGAGGCACAGAAAGAAGATGTCGAGTTACAAAAGAAGGTGAGAAATGTTCCTGAGTTCAACCTTGATTGTGATGGGATAATAAAGTTCAGGAATCGGGTTTGTGTTCCTCCCATCCCCGAATTAAAGAAGGAGCTGCTGGATGAGGCTCATAGTTCTTCATTCTCTATTCATCCTGGAAGCACGAAGATGTATAGGGGCCTGAAAGAGTACTTCTGGTGGGATGGAATGAAAAGAGATGTTGCTGAATATGTCTCTCGATGCTTGGTTTGTCAACAAGTTAAAGATGAGAGACAGAAGTCTAAGGGGATGTTACAACCATTACCCATACCCGAATGGAAATGGGAAAACATTACTATGGACTTTGTCACAGGACTTCCTAAAACATCCAAAGGCAATAATGCTATCTGGGTCATAGTTGATCGTCTTATAAAGTCTGCACACTTCATTGCTATTAGAGAGGATTTCTCTCTGGATCAGCTTGCCAGGATATATGTAAAGGAAGTGGTAAGATTGCATGGAGTACCACTTTCTATTATATCTGATCGGGATCCGAGATTTACCTCAAAGTTCTAGTGAAGTCTTCAGCATACTCTGGATACAGAGTTGAGTTTCAGCACTGCTTATCATCCTCAGACAGACGGTCAGTCTGAGAGAACAATTCAAACCCTAGAAGATATGTTGAGAGCTTGCTCTATGGATTTCAAAGGAGGTTGGGATCAACACCTACCTTTGGTGGAATTTTCTTATAATAATAGCTTTCACTCCAGTATTCAGATGGATCCTTATGAAGCTCTCTATGGAAATAAATGCAGGACTCCAACTTGCTGGGATGAAGTTGGAGAAAGAAAGCTATTAGGACCTGATCTCATTGATGAAATGGTAGAAAAGGTCAGATCTATTCAACAACACATAAGAGCAGCTCAGAGTCGACAGAAAAGTTATGCCGACAACCGAAGAAAAGACCTAGAGTTTGAAGTGGGTGATAAAGTGTTCTTATGAATATCTCCCTAGAAGAGGGTTATGAGATTTGGAAAGAAGGGGAAGTTGAGCCCTAGATATATCGGTCCTTTCGAAATAATGGATCGTGTTGGGAAGGTAGCTTACCGATTGGCGCTTCCACCAAATCTCTCTCTAGTTCACGATGTGTTCCATGTATCTCTCCTGAGAAAGTACATACCTGATCCTTCACATGTACTCAGCTCAGAAGTTGTACCGCTGGAGCAAGATCTTTCTTATGAAGAACAACCGATAGAGATTCTGGATCGTAGCGAAAAAGTCATACGAAACAAGACCACTCGATTGGTGAAAGTTTTATGGAGGAACCACCAATTAGAAGAAGCTACATGGGAACTTGAGGATATGATGAGGGAGAGGTATCCTCATCTGTTTGTTACAAAGTGACGAATTTCGAGGGCGAAATTCATTTTAAGGGGGGTAGAATGTAACACCCGAGACTTTTATGTTATATAAATCATCAAAGGAATATTTTTCTACACAACACTTTCTTGGCTTGCTTTACACGAAATCGCGACCTTCCTCGATAACTTGCGTCGTACGCAATACCGAGTTTCACTAAACAACGATATGCTATTAAAATATTATTAAAACTAGCCGTTATGAATAGTAATAACCACTTTTTGAAATTTTATAAATTTTATTTTTCAAAATGGACTTCATTTTTGGATTTGGAATATCGAAATTATCCTAGGGTGAAATTTTGGTTTTTTTCTGAAAACTTTCAATTTTTGATGAATAGTGAAACCACTAAGTGGTAGTTAAAAAACTGAATTTTTCATAAAACTTAATTGTACCGCTTCTGTGAGTGGAATTTCAAAAATCCGAGAGACACGGTTGATGTCAGTAAGTAAAATGTGGTTCAATGAGATAAAAATAATTTTTTGGTGAATAGTAACTTTTTACTTTTTTTACCACGGAAAAAAGTAAATAGGGTAATTAAGGGTAAAGATGATATTATTATTACCCTAACACATGTCCTAATTCTATTGGATAAGTGTAATTCGACCAAAAACAAACTTAGGAATAAAATATGACCATTTAGGCCCACTTGGATTAGATTAGGACATTTATTATTAATTTATTTAAAGAAGGGTTAAAATAGTTAAAATCAAAGTTTAATAAGTAAATAATTTTTAATATGGGGTTATACATAAGATAAATTAGACTATAAATATTCATTAGAAAGCTAAAAATATTTCCTACATAATGGTATTTTATTTGTAATTTTTAGACATTAAATAATTTAATTTATATATGACACAATGATGATGCAGTAATTATCTTATTAATGAAATATTGACATAATTGATGTTATAAACACCAAAATAAATGTAATTTGAGACTTTTTATGAATCCCAATAATTTTCTAGGTTAATATGACATGGTAGTATTGATTTAATTAACTTGGTTCGAACTAATAATTCTGTTATGAGTTTCACAAAAATCAATTACTAAATAGTGTCAAAATTGGCATAAAATAGTTTTTAAAACAAATATTATATTGGTAATTGTTATTTTATTCTTAAAAATTTAAGGTTCGGAAAAATGACTTAGATAAGGTTATATATATTAATAATAAACAACTTGGGGTTCGTTTGGCTTCTTATAGTAAGTTTATTAACCTTATTGTACAGGAACACAAGAAGACATGGTAAAAGTAAAATTATTTAACTTAATGTTAAATCAAAATGATAAGGTTAAAATAGGAACCTAAACTTGTATAAATTATATTGGATGAGAGGATTTAGACCCATCCCCACCTTAGCTTCGAAATATATCAATTTGTAGCTATTTAAAACCGAACTTGACTTTATAAAAAAATAATATTTTTAGTTATTCCAAAGGTGCCCCTCTCCTCCCTTATAAAAGGGCACCTCCTCCCCCTCTTCCTCACACCACATTGATCCTTCAAGCTAGGCCAACCCCTGCCACTTTCTCCTCTCCACTTCCCTAGAGACATCCTAGAGGTCCTGGTCTTCTTCAAAGACCAATATTAGTGCCCTAAAAGAAGGTCTCAAAGAAGCACTTCAAAGAAAAGGTAATGTCCGTTACCGATTCTTTCATCTTTATTTCTTCTTCCACTTCTTCTTCTTTAGTTGTTTCATTATGAAGTAATAACATCAGTATCACTCATATACTGATATTTTATTATAAGTATGAAACAACCCTATTTCACCATCTATCCATCCTATGGAAAAAGAAATCACCGTGCGTGCGTACGTACGGAATACCGTCTCCACGCCGTAGTGTAATCTATTTTACACCACCACCTTACTTGGATGGGTATAATGGTGTAAATAATGACTATATATGAATATTATAAATTTATATTGATTCTGAAATAGTATACATATACTCCAATACAATTCCACGATCATAGGAACGATATCATCACTCGTGCGTACGTACGGAATACCGTCTCCACGATGTGATGCGACTCGTTCTACATGATCTTCATTTAATAATGATTATATAAATGAATTTAATGAATTAATATGATATATATTACACTAATACCATTATTGAAATGAGGTATCTATAACCTAAAGAAAAGAATAATAATTTATTCGACAAAACACGCATAAGAACAAAAAGTTATAAACACCCGAATAACAAGTAGCAATGAAATATTATTATTAAGAAGAAAAGAATATGACCATATATGATATCATAAAAATAAGTATGATTCTGGAATAAGTCAATAAAATTATTTAAATCATTATACAGGAGGTTCAGACACTTACAAAGCAAGTCGGACCTAAGGTATGGAAAATATCAGAATCTCATTTTTATCCGAGATTGTTTATACTTTGGTCTTTACTAGGGTTTATTTTATCATCCACATCAATGTTTTCACAATATGTAATTTTATTTCCATACACCTATAATTGTTTAAATCCAATTTTACCCTTCGGAGAGTTTTTAGTAAAATATATGAAAGGAATCTTTTGTCGTTTTTCGTATGAGGTACTTTTTGACTTTTCAAACAAAAGTACGAGAAGAATTTTTTTTAACTTATACGGCATGAATGGATTTTTAAAACATTATTGCCAAGAAGATTCCTTTAAAAATTTTCAAGTTTATTTTTAATCAACTTCTTTTAGTTTAAAGTTGTATGACATGTTAAGAAAGGAAAAATGTTTTTGAAGAAGAAAGGATATTTTCCTCAAGAATAGAGTTCAAGTTTTTTATCAAAATTATTTTCCATCTAAGATAATAAAGGGTTCTGTTTTTATCCCTATTATTACATTGATTTGATTATGTTGTGATGGACTTATTTTTATGAATTACTTTATCTTATATGAATTGTTTTATGATGTCATGATGTTTAAGATTCCCATTTGTATTACATGGGTTATGCAATGATGTATGATTTATGATTTTGTGGAACACATAAGAATGGTATCATTATGAGATGGGTGGGACCTATATCTCTCTCCAATGAATTGGGTAAAGATTTTATATCTCATGAGATAGACATGGCTGGAATGGTAGGTTATACCGGTTCAGTGAAACAGGACTGAAATGAGGTTGACTCGGTTCAGAAAGGGACTTTGTCCACTAAGATAGTCTTGGCAATGAGTCTTGACTAACAAGAAATTATTCTCTATGATTATGTGTGTATGACACAAAGCTTCATGTTTTAAGTTATGATTATTGTGATTACATTTCACTGCCATGATTTATCCCATGTTATGAAATTATGATCTCTTTTGCAGGTTAAGATTTCCAAAAGTTATGTGCTTGTGTATACGATGTGATTGATATTTCTTTTGTTTACCCTTACTGAGCATTTGAGATCACCCTTTTGTATGTTTTCTTTCCCCAGGTCAGGAAGAAGGTTATTAAGTAGGATATGCCAAAAAGGGACTCTAGATATGATGAAATAAGTGGGAGGCAAAGTTGATGCTTTATGAACCAGTTGTTTATGTTTCCCAGTTTCTAAAGACACTATACCTATACGGTCCTTTCTTGGTTTTGTTATATGTTGTAATAAGTACGCTTCAATTTTGAATTATTAACAATGTATGTAAAGTATGGGTCATTATAGTATTCAAGAGAGTACAAGATTAAGGCCTTTGAATGTTTGGAATGTGACCAACAAGATATATCTTATGATATATGGGGATCAATGATGGTATTAAATCTCTGAGAGTGGACGACAGTATTATGGATAAGCCTAAAGATTGGAATGGATTATGATGGACATAAGTTAGTATTATTTATGGGATGTTATAGTAATATAGCTTTAGAAAAAAGGACAACCTGCAGGACGGGCGAAAGCCCATCGCGTCGGACAAGGCTGTGGGAATCGAACCCACAACCGAAGTGCGACTGGCCATTATCGCCTACCACTGGCCTACAGGAAGTCCCTGGTTAGTAGAAACTAGTTTTATTTTATTAAGCGGTATGATATATGAAGTATAAGTTCATTTTTGGAACCATATACGATTAACCATAAGATGGACTTATAACTTTTTCTAACCTTTTGTTTGAAAGAGATGGAATGACCCGTCATTCTATCACATGATCTGCTAACACTTCACGAATAACAAATTCAACTTCATTTATTTATGAGATGAAGTGGAAATTGTTTAAGGCACGAACAACAGTGAGATTGTACCAAAATAAAGTAAGTATTTATTCTAATTCAAATTCTTCAACTTTAGGGAAACAATCTTGAAAACCAAAAATGTTGTCCTAGTGCTCTTATATCTGATTAATCAGATGGTACCTTAGATCGTCACAAATTTATGGCTTTGTGATTGCTAGCTTTTCCATAGACATGTTCTCTACCACTCTCCATCAGAACATGATGGTTAGATTTCTCTTCCATATCCATATTTTCACCTATGTGGAAACCTAGTGATTAATTTATTTGGGTAACCATTACGTTTCATACTTGTGTTTTTAAAGATTGGTTTCGGTATTCCTTTTTACGATGTGGGTTTCTATTAAAGAAACTTTCGAATAGTAAACCATTTATAACCCCAACGAATTTCGAGGGCGAAATTCATTTTAAGGGGGGTAGAATGTAACACCCCGAGATTTTATGAAAAATATTCTTTTAATTTCATTAATGTCTTGTGTTGTATTCTACACCAAGATTACCTTGTGCTATACGCAACACCGTATTAGCTTGCAGTATACGCAACACTATTCTTGGATCGTGTTACACGCAATTTTGATAATAGTTATTCTACGCAACATTGAGTATATATATATATATTCAATTTATAAATGAAATATGGTTGGATTCTGTTATACAAAACAACGAAGGATTCTTTCACAACACGCAACCCTGACTTGTCTTGCATTACACGCAATCACGACCTTCCTCGATAGCGTGTGTTGTGCGCAATACTGGGTTTTAATAAACAACGATATATTATTATAATATTGTCATGAACTAGCCGTTATGAATAGTGTTAACTTTTTTTGAATTTTATAACATTATTATTCATCTTACACATTTCTAGAACATGGTATAAGAACAAAATAAATTTTTCGGGTAAAATAAGTATTTTTCAAAAAATGCATTTTTTTCACCTTTTGATGGTGCACCCACTTTAAATCTAGTTTTTGACATGTTTATATGTTCAATTTGACAAAATAAAATTCTTCTTTTGAATCAGGATATAAAAATTTACATTAGATAAAGTTTTGATATTTTTCCGATAACTTGCATATTTTAGTGAATAGTAAAAACACGCTATATTTTAATTAAAAACAACTTTTTTCATCGTAATATCTTATGTGGTTAAATTATAATATTTAATGGTTTTAAAGTATAAATAGAATATATTTTTACCATTTAATATAATGTATGTCATTATCATTGATTTTACCTTGAATTCGTAGGTTAAATCAATTCAATCTTTTGCAATGTTTTAAAGAAAAACCCATTTTCTTTCGACAACGGGAATAATTTTAATTTAATTTCTGAATCTTTTGTGTATTGAATTTGGAAAAATGGATTCCATATTTGGAATCAGTGGGTCCAAATTATGTTAATAAGCTACTTTTTATTTTTGGGAATTATGAATAGTAACTACGGTAAATTTTATTTACCATAGTTAAAGGTAAATCGGGTAATTAAGGGTAAATATAATATTTTAAAATTACCCTAACAAATGTAAAAATCTTATTGGATGACTAAAAGTCGACCCATATCACCTAAGGGTCAGATTAGATTCATTTAATTAAATTTTTTCAATGAAAATAATTTAACTATTATTAAAACCAAAGAATGTGACAACATGTCACTTTCTTAAATTATATAAGTATAATAATTTTAATCTAGTGATAAACTTCATGAAACTTAGAACATGAATAGTCTCCAGAAAGCTAATACAATTATCTACATCATAGGAATTTATTTAGAATTTTTAGGGATTAAATAATTGTCATTTATTATGACACAAATATGATGCAGTAATTATCTTATTAATGAAATATTGACATAATTGATTTTATAAATACCCAAATAAATGTAATTTGAGACTTTTTTATGAATTCCACAAATTTTATAGGTTAATATGACATGTTATTATTGATTTAATAAACTTTTTTCGAACTTATCATTCTGTTATGATTTTTACAAAAATCAATTACTAAATAGTGTCAAAATTGACATAAAATAGTTTTTAAAAAAATATTATATTATTAATTGTAATTTTATTCCTAAAAAATCTAAGGTTCGTCCAAATGACTTATATAAGGTTATATATATTAATAATAAACAATTTGGGGTTCTTTTGGCTTCTTATAGTAAGTTTATTAACCATATATTGTAAGAACACAAGAAGACATGGTAAAAGTAAAATTATTTAACTTAATGTTAAATCTAAATGATAAGGTTAAAATAGGAACCTAAACTTGTCTAAATTCTATTTTATGAGATTATTTCTACCCATACCCACCTTATCCTCGAAATAAATCAATTTGGAGCTATTTAAAACCGAACTTGACTTTATAATAAAATAATATTTTTAGTTTTTCCAAAGGAGCCCCTCTCCTCCCTTATAAAAGGGCACCTCCTCCCTCTCTTCCTCACACAACTTTTAGCCTTCAAGCTTGGACAACCCCTGCCAAATTCTCTTCTCCAGTTCCCTAGAAACATCCTAGAGGTTCTGGTCTTCTTCAAAGACCCATTTTAGTGCCCTAAAAGGAGGTTTCAAAGAAGCACTTCAAAGAAGAGGTAATTTCCGTTACCGATTCTTTCACCTTTATTTCTTCTTCCACTTCTTCTTCTTGGGTTGTTTCATTATGAAGTAATAACATCAGTATCACTCATATACTGATATGTTATTATAAGTATGAAACAATCCTATTTCACCATCTATCCATCCTACGGAAAACGAAATCACCGCGCGTGTGTACGTATGGAATACCGTCTCCACGCCGTGGGGAAATCTATTTTCCACCACCACCTTAATTGGATGGGTATAATGGTGTAAATAATAACTATATATTATTATTTTATAGTGATATTGATTCTGAAATAGTATACATACACTCCAATACAGTCCCATGATCATGAGAACGATATCATCGCTCGTGCGTACGTACGGACTACCGTCTCCACGACGCGATGAGATTCATTCTCCACTTTAACCATTCATGAATGATTATAAAGTATATATAATAAGTAATCATGAAGTATATGACATTATAAATCTACTGGACTTATGTGTATATATATGTATGTCATCTACTTAATTCCACTCAATTCAATAACAAAAAGAAAACAGCGTTCATGCGTACGTACGGCCTACCGTCTCCATGAATGGTGTATTTCTTTCCATTTATCGATCCATTATATATATGTATATTCTGAATATATTTTATATATAAATCATGTTTTAAATTATATAATTAAGTAATAATGATCTAAGTAATCATATGAATAATTACAAGTTAAAACACGAACGACAAATGAGACGATTTTACCCAAAACGCTACTTTAACATGAATTTACAAAAGAACGGGTAATATAAAGTCATAAGTGAACCATATATGATATAATAACAATGAATATGATTCTTTAATAAGTGAATGACATTATTTAAATCATTATACAGGAGGTTCGGACACTTATGAAGTAAATCGGACCTAAGGTAATGGAAATATCACAATCTCATTTTTATCCGAGATTGTTTATACTTTGGTATTTACTGGGGTGTATTTTATCATCCACATCCATGTTTCCTCAATATGTAATATTATTTCTATTCACCTACAATTGTTTAAATCTTATTTTATCCTTCGGTGAGTTTTTAGTAAAAGATATGAAAGGAATCTTTTGTCATTTTTTCGTACGAGGTACTTTTTGACTTTTCCGACAAAAGTACGAGAAGAATGTTTTTTTTAACTTATACGGCATGAATGGATTTTTAAAACATTCTTTCCAAGAAGCATCCTTTACAAGTTTTCAAGTTTATTTTTAATAAACTTCTTTTAGTTAGAATTTTATGACATGTTAAGAAAGGAAAAGTGTTTTTGAAGAAGAAAAGATATTTTCCTCAAGAATGGAGTTCAAGTGTTTTATCAAAATTATTTTCCATCTAAGATAAAATAGGGTTCTGTTTCTATCCCTATTATTACATTGATTTGATAATGTTGTGATGGAATTATTTTTATGAATTCCTTTATCTTATATGAATTGTTTTATGATGTCATGTTGTTTAAGATTCCCATTTTTATTACATGGGTTATGCTATGATGTATGGTTTATGATTTTATGGCACACATAAGAATGGTATCATTGTGAGATGGGTGGGACCTATATCTCCCTCCAATGCATTGGGTAAGGATTTTATATCTCATGAGATAGACATGTCTGGAATGGTAGGTTATACCGGTTCAGTGAAACAGGACTGAAACGAGGGTGACTCGGTTCAGAAAGGGACTTTGTCCACTAAGATAGTCTTGGAAATGAGTCTTGACTAATAAGAAATGATTCTTTATGATTATGTGTGTATTCCAGAAAGTTTAATGTTTTAAGTTATGATTATTGTGATTACATTTCACTGCCATGAGTTATCCCAGGTTATGAAATTATGATCTCTTTTACAGGTTAATATTTCCAAAAGTTATGTACTTATGTATATGATATGATTGATATTTCTTTTTTTTACCCTTACTGAGCATTTGAGCTCACCCTTTTATGTTTTCTTTTCCCCAGGATATAAAGAAAGGTTTTAGGTATTAAAAAAAGAAAATCTTTATGGGAGATGTTGAAGATATTTTACCAGGATTAGAAGATTATATTACGAGTTTACAAAGACACTAAACTATGACACAAAGATGATGCAGTAATTATATTTATTTAGAATTTGTAGGGATTAAATAATTATCATTTATTATGACACAAAGATGATGCAGTAATTATCTTATTAATGAAATATTGACATAATTGATGTTATAAATACCCAAATAAATGTAATTTCAGACTATTTATGAATTCCACTAATTTTATAGGTTAATATGACATGTTATTATTGATTTAATTAAATTTTTTCGAACTTATCATTCTGTTTTGGGTTTCACAAAAATCAATTACTAAATAGTGTCAAAATTGACATAAAATAGTTTTTAAAACAAATATTATATTATTAATTGTTATTTTATTCCTAAAAATCTAAGGTTCAGCCAAATGACTTAGATAAGGTTATATATATTAATAATAAACAATTTGGGGTTCGTTTGGCTTCTTATAGTAAGTTTATTAACCTTATAGTGTAAGAACACAAGAAGACACAGTAAAAGTAAAATTATTTAACTTAATGTTAAATCTAAATGATAAGGTTAAAATAGGAACCTAAAATTGTCTAAATTATATTGGATGAGAGGATTTCGACCCATCCCCACCTTAGCCTCGAAATAAATCAATTTGGAGCTATTTAAAACCGAACTTGACTTTATAATAAAATAATATTTTCTGTTATTCCAAAGGAGCCCCTATCCTCCCTTATAAAAGGGCACCTCCTCCCTCTCTTCCTCACACAACATTGAGCCTTCAAGCTCGGACAAACCCTGCCAAATTCTCTTCTCCAATTCCCTAGCAACATCCTAGAGGTTCTGGTCTTCCTCAAAGACCAATTTTAATGCCCTAAGAGGAGGTCTCAAAGAGGCGCTTCAAAGAAGAGGTAATTTCCGTTACAGATTCTTTCACCTTTATTTCTTCTTCCACTTCTTCTTCTTAGGTTGTTTTATGATGAAGTAATAACATAAGTATCACTCATATACTGATATGTTATTATAAGTATGAAACAATCCTATTTCACCATCTATCCATCCTACGGAAAACGAAATCACCGCGCGTGTGTACGTACAGAATACCGTCTCCACGCCGTGGTGAAATCTATTTTCCACCACCACCTTACTTGGATGGGTATAATGGTGTAAATAATAACTATATATTATTATTATTTTAAAGTGATATTGATTCTGAAATAGTATACATACACTCCAATACAGTCCCACGATCATGAGAACGATATCATCGCTCGTGCGTACGTACGGACTACCGTCTCTACGACGCGATGAGATTCATTCTCCACTTTAAACCATTCATGAATGATTATAAAGTATAAATAATAAGTAATCATGAAATATATGACATAATAATGATACTGTATTTATGTTTATATATATGAATTTCATCTACTTAATTCTGTTCAACTCAATAAGGAAACGAAAACAGCGTTCATGCGTACGTACGACCTACCGTCTCCATGAACAGTGTATTTATTTCCATTTACTGATTTATTATATATATGTATATTCTGAATATATATATATAAATCATGTTTTATATTCTGGAATTAATTAATCATGATCTAATTAATCATATGAATAATTACAAGACAAAACACGGACGACAAATGAAATAATTTTACCCAAAACGCTCTTTAACATGGAATTTACAAATGAACAGGTAATATAAAGTCATAAGTGAACCATATATGATATCATAACAATGAATATGATTCTGTAATAAGTCAATGACATTATTTAAATCATTATACAGGAGGTTCGGACACTTACGAAGCAAATCGGACCTAAGGTAAGGGAAATATCACAATCTCATTTTTATCCGAGATTGTTTATACTTTGAAATTTACCGGAGTGTATTTTATCATCCACATCCATGTTTCTTCAATATGTAATGTTATTTCCATCCACCTAAAATTGTTTAAATCCAATTTTACCTTTCGGTGAGTTTTTATTAAAGGATATGAAAGGAATCTTTTGTCGTTTTTCGTACGAGGTACTTGTTGACTTTTCCGACAAAAGTACGAAGAATGTTTTTTTTAACTTATACAGCATGAATGGATTTTTAAAACATTATTTCCAAGAATCTTCCTCTACAAGTTTTCATGTTTATTTTTAATCAAATTCTTTTAGTTTAGAATTGTACTATATGTTAAGAAAGGAAAAGTGTTTTTGAAGCAGAAAGGATATTTTCCTCAAGAATGGAGTTCAAATGTTTTATCAAAATTATTTTCCATCTAAGATAATAAAGGGTTCTGTTTCTATCACTATTATTACATTGATTTGATTACGTTGTGATGGAATTATATTTTTATGAATCCCTTTATCTTATATGAATTGTTATATGATGTCACGATGTTTAAGATTCCCATTTTTGTTACATGGGTTATGCTATGATGTATGGTTTATGATTTTGTAGCACACATAAGAATGGTATCATTATGAGATGGGTGGGACCTATATCTCCCTCCAATGCATTGGGTAAATATTTTATATCTCATGAGATAGACATGGCTGGAATGGTAGGTTATATCGGTTTAGTGAAACAGGACTGAAACGAGGGTGACTCGGTTCAGAAAGGGACTTTGTCCACTAAGATAGTCTTGGCAATGAGTCTTGACTAACAAGAAATGATTCTCTATGATTATGTGTGTATGCCACAAAGTTTCATGTTTTATGTTATGATTATTTTGATTACATTTCACTACCATGATTTATCCCATGTTATGAAATTATGCTCTCTTTTACAGGTTAAGATTTCCAAAATGTTATGTTCTTATGAATATGATGTGATTGATATTTCTTTTGTTTACCCTTACTAAGAATTTGAGATCACCCTTTTATGTTTTCTTTTCCCCAGGATATAAAGAAAGGTTTTAGGTAAAAAAAAGGAAGATCTTTATGGGAGATGTTGAAGATCTTTCACCACGATTAGAAGATTATATTATGAGTTTCCAAAGACACTAAACTATTACGATCCTTGTGTGTGTGTTTTTGTTATGTACTAAGTATTCCTCAAAAGTAATGTAATGTCCATGTACGTCAAGATACGGGTCTGTATAGTTGGTATCAGAGGAAAGGTTTAGTCATCCTTTGGAAACTAGGATGCAAAAATGTTAGTGAGATCCCTAGAGATATTTCTAAGGTATGTCTAGGGATGTCCCTAAGGTTAAGTATATGTATAGGTTATAGTACTAGAATTACGCTAACGGTCATAGAATTAAACCTAGGATGTTAGATATTGAAGGTACTCCCCCTTTATTATGTTGTTTTCCCTAGCATGATTTTTTTCCTCTCACACTATTCTTTTTGGGTTTTATCCCTTGTGTGTGTGTTCATTTCTTTGTAGATTTTATCCAATGTTCACAAGTATGTGTATATGCCTATATATTCTTATGCATGTATGAAATTTCATAAACGATTATCGATATATGGCCATAACCTTGATTTTTATGATATTCTTAATTTATTAATTCATATGTGAATTATTACATGACTATTAATTTATTTAGAACAATCATATATTTTCACATCATGAAGGTATATGTATACATATATATATATTATTCACTTGATTTTATATGTGATGTAACTTCTAAAATAAATTTTAATTATACAAGTAGAACTATAAATTTAGAATAATTAAATTGTTCTAAAAATTTTAGAACAGTTTATTAGAGCATATCAAAATATGTCCAAAACGTCAAACATATTGATATTGGTTTAAGGGAATCATTAAAGAAACCTTTGTAGCAATCATTTTTCGATACCCAAAACCACAAAATATAAAACATATTATTTAACATAAGAAAATATTCCTTGAAATAAAATAAAAAAAGAATAATAATCTACTTTTATGAGGATTTAAATGTGTAGAAAATCCCCCATACTCACAAACCCATAAAATTAAAATCATGATAAGAAAATAGTCCTTTAACCCATTATACTAAACCAAATTTGAACATAATTTTGATAAATGATTTAATTGGATAAATCAATTACAATTAAAGATTAAAGAGGAGGGTTTTTTGGAAATAAAACATTTTAATTTAACATGACGATTCAAATACATGTTGAAATCAAGGGAAAATTAATTGTTGCAAATCAGAAATATATATAGCTTAAAATAAAGAGTCCCTTACTTGTTTTACGCGTATATGAATTCTTACTTTTTATCCGCCCCCCAATAGTCTTTCCACTCAAACTCACAACACCCAAAAAAAAGAAAAACCACGTACTACCACTTCTTCCAGACACCCACTACACACCCCTTTATTTATACAAGCAGCATCATAATATAATTGATTATATTATTTCAATTTGTGAGGATAATTTATTGATATATACATATAATATATATAAACTATTATAGCTGAATTAAATGCATTGATTGATTTGTTGCAAGTTGATATATAGATATATATATTTAAATGTCTGACGGTCATAAACGAAACAGAAAATAGGACCTTAAATGATTCTGAATCGAGACAAAGGGTTTAATGAAAAAAAAATACTATTGCAAACATCACACAATTTGAAACTGAATTGACCGGCATAGATTATAATAATCATAAAGAAAGGAAACTGACACAAATAAATAACCGAGAAATACAATAAAAAAATCCAAATTATTTAAGATGGATATACTAAACAATTTCCATTTGAAGAACAATCCAAAGAAGTTAGGGAAATCGTTACATCAATGGGTCCAGATTTGAGGAAAACACAAGTGGATGAATATTATACCAAAGTTGAATCTGGAAATCGGATAAAATTGACACCTAACATCCAGATACTGAAAAATGAAAAGATCACAAAATCGGAAGGTTCTTTTCCCCTAGATCTCTCACAAAACCCTCAACGCACTCAAAATGGAACTTACCAAAGCACTACAGTGGTCTGAAATTACTCTGGAATTAACACGCACCTGGAAAAACTCAACCACAGATCGCGACCTCTGGTCCATCATTGATGACACGAGCCTCGATGAACCGTCCCCAACTTCTAACACCCTCAACCCTTCCAGCTCGGTCGGCATCGCGTCTGATCTTTACCCACAAAACCCTAATTGCGAAGTAAAACAGGTTCTTTGGTCCGCGTTTGATTTTCCGAAATGAATCCCATCCGAGTTAGAATATCCTCACGACGACCTTGCTCGGACTTGCTCCATCTCGGTGTGAACCGCAAGCAATCCTCGGATTCGGTTCGCTGCTCCGACGAAACTCCATGGATCGTCTAGCCTTCATGCCAAAGGAAACCCAACGGACCTCTCCTCATCGAGACCCTACCCCTACGCGAACCCCCTTTACCCAGATTTCAACATATCGTTTTTTTAATCTTTACAGAACTAATAATAATATACTAAATTAATTTTATAATTTCATTATTTTGGTTTTAATTTAATATTAAACTTATAAAGTTCATTATATGTATTACTATATTTTAAAACAATGTAAAATTAGATGTTGAATTACAACATAATATTAATATCTCAAATTAACATTATCTATATATATATTAGTTAATAAAATTTATTAAAAACACAATGTTTGTTTATTACATATTAATTTCAGTAATAATATTTAAATTAGTAATTTTTTTTATTCAGTTATTTTATTAATACATCAACAATCATTTTTATTTAAATTTTTAAAAGTAATAACGGATAGTTTTTTTTAACGGTCGGATAAAACTCTATAAATACTAATTTTTTTACGGGTCGTTCAAACACTCAGAAGAAAAATACCTCGACACTCACGCCATTGCTTTTGGAGATGGTTTTATATGTTCCTCTTATTTTTAGTTTTATTGCTATCATCCTTGCCATAAAGTTTGTTCTTCTATCAGATCCAAGAGATGATAACTACTCGATCTGCATCATTGTGTTTCTCGATAGTCTTCATGATCTCATTATTGATATAAGTACTAAGTGATATCATGGTTTGAGTATATAGAATTTTGAGGATTTTGGTATGTGGAAAGTGTTAACTTTTAACTGCATTCATGTTTTCACTAAGGTTCAATGGGTATTCAAGAGAATACATGATTAAGGCCTTTGAATGTTTGGAATGTGACCAACAAGACATATCTTATGATATATGGGGATCAAAGATGGTATTAAATCTCTGGTAATCGTTTTCACTATATTATGACAATGGACTGCAGTATTATGGATAAGCCTAAAGATTGGAATGGATTATGTTGGACATAAGTTAGTATTGTTTAAGGATAGAAGTTTTTCGATATTATTGATGGGATGGTATAGTAATGTAGTTTTAGAAAAATCACAACCTGCAGGACGGGCGACATCCCATCGTGTCGGACAAGGCTATGGGAATCGAACCCACAACCGAAGTGCGACTGGCCTTTATCGCCTACCACTGGCCTACAGGAAGTCCCTATTTAGTATAAACTAGTTTTATTATATTAAGCAGTATGATATATGAAGTATAAGTTCATTTTAAGAACCATTTATGATTAATCTCACTGTAGATGGACTTATGAATTTTTTGATAACTTTCCTAACCTTTTGTTTGAGAGATATGAAATGACCCATCATTCTATCACATGATCTGATAACACATCACGAATAACAAATTAAACTTCATTTCATTAAGGGATGAAGTGGAAATTGTTTAATTAACGAACAATAGTGAGATTGTACCAAAATCATGTAAGTATTTCTTTTAATTCATCAACTTTAGGGAAATGATCTTGAAAACCAAAAATGTTGTCCTAGTGCCCTTATATCCGATGAATCAGATGATACCTTATATCATCACAAATCTATGGATTTGTGATTACTGGCTTTTGCATAGCCATGTTCTCTACCACTCTCCATCAGAACATGATGGTTAGATTTCTCTTCCATATCCATATTTTCACCTATGTGGAAACCCAGTGATTAGTTTATTTGGGTAAACGTTACGTTTCATACTTTTGTTTTTAAAGATTGGTTTTGGTATTTCTTTTTACGATGTGGGTTTCTATGAATAGTAAATTATTTATAACCCAGACGAATTTCGAGGGTGAAATTCATTTTAAGGGGGGTAGAATGTAACAGTCCGAGATTTTATGAAAAATATTCTTTTTAATTTTATTAATTTCATGTGTTGTACGCTACACCAAAAGGAGCTTGCACAATACACATCCTTGACTTTCCTTGCATTACACGCAATCGCGACCTTCCTCGATAGTGTGTGTAGTACGCAATACCGAGTTTCACTAAACAACGATATGCTATTAAAATATTATTAAAACTAGCCGTTATGAACAGTAATAACCACTTTTTAAAATTTTAGAAATTTTAGTTCTCAAAATGGACTTCATTTTTGGATTCAGAGTATCGAATTTAGCCTAAGGTAAAATTTTGGTACTTTTCGGATAACTTTCATATTCTGATGAATAGTGAAAATTACTAAATTATAATTAAAAACAACTTTTTTAATAGAAATAATTAATAGTGATAAATTATTAATTTGATTGGTTTTAAAGAATATTTAGAATATATTTTTACAATTTAATACAATGTTGGTCATTGGATGTAATTTCACATTTAAACCCGACATAAACAAGTGTTAATCTTTTGATAGTTATTATCTCTTAAAAGCACGCTATTTGTTGTGACAGCAAAAATTAATTATAAAGTTAATTAATGCAACTTATATGTTTGGAATTTTGTAAAATAGAAATAATTTTTGAATTCGGAATATCAATTATAGCTTAGGGTGAAATTTTGGCATTTTTCTGAAAAACTTCAATTTTTGATGAATAGTGAAACTACTAAGTGGTAGTTAAAAAACTAATTTTTTCATAAATCTTAATTTTACCGCTTCTGTGATTGGAATTTCAAAAATCCGAGAGACACGGTTGATGTTAGTAAGTAAAATGTGGTTCAATGAGATGAAAATAATTTTTGGTGAATAGTAACTTTTTACTTTTTTTTACCACGGTTAAAAGTAAATAGGGTAATTAAGGGTACAAATGATATTATTATTACCCTAACACATGTACTAATTATATTGGATAAGTGTAATTCGACCAAAAACAACCTTAGAAATAAAATATGACCATTTAGGCCCACTTGGATTAGATTAGGACATTTATTATTAATTTATTTAAAGAAGGGTTAAAATAGTTAAAATAAACGTTTAATAACTAAATAATTTTTAATATGGGGTTATACATAGGATAAATTAGACTATAAATATTCATTATAAAGATAAAAAGATTTCCTACATAATGGTATTTTATTTTTAATTTTTAGACATTAAATAAGTTAATTTATTTATGACACAAAAATGATGCAGTAATTATCTTATTAATGAAATATTGACATAATTGATGTTATAAATACCTAAATAAATATAATTTGAGACTTTTTATGAATTAAACAAATTTTATAGGTTAATATGACATTTTTTTATTGATTTAATTAACTTTTTCGAACTAATAATCCTGTTATGATTTTCAAAAAAATCAATTACTAAATAGTGTCAAAATTGACATAAAAGTGTTTTTAAAACAAATATTATATTATTAATTGTTATTTTATTCCTAAAAATCTAAGGTTCGGCCAAATGACTTAGATAAGGTTATATATATTAATAAAGCACAACTTGGGGGTCTCTTGGATGTATATGGTAAGTTTATTAACTATATAATATTAAAATACAAAGTGACATGGTAAATGTCAATCTAATTAACTAAGAGTTAAAACTAAAAGATAAGGTTAGTATAATAACCTAAACTTGTCTAAATTCTATTTGATGAGAGGATTTCTACCCATCCCCACCTTAGCTTCTAAATAAATCAATTTGGAGCTATTTAAAACCGAATTTGGCTTTATAATAAATTAATATTTTTAGTTATTCCAAAGGTGCTCCTCTCCTCCCTTATAAAAGGGCACCCCCTCCCTCTCTTCCTCACACCACTTTAAGCCTTCAAGCTCGGCCAACCCCTGCCAAATTCCCTTCTCCACTTCCCTAGAAACATCCTAGAGGTTATGGTCTTCCTCAAAGACCAATTCTAGTTCCCTAAAAGGAGGTCTCAAAGAAGCACTTCAAAGAAGAGGTAATGTCCGTTACCGATTCTTTCATCTTTATTTCTTCTTCCACTTCTTCTTCTTAGGTTGTTTCATTATGAAGTAATAACATAAGTATCACTCATATAATGATATGTTATTATAAGTATGAAACAATCCTATCTCACCATCTATCCATCCTACGGAAAACGAAATCACCGCGCGTGCGTACGTACGGAATACCGTCTCCACGCCGTGGTGAAATCTATTTTCCACCACCACCTTACTTGGATGGGTATAATGGTGTAAATAATGACTATATATGACTATTATAAATTTATATTGATTCTGAAATAGTATAAATATACTCCAATACAATTCCACGATCATAGGAACGATACCATCACTCGTGCGTACGTACGGAATACCGTCTCCACGATGTGATGCGACTCGTTCTACATGATCTTCATTTAATAATGATTATATAAATGAATTGAATGAATGAATATGATATATATTACACTAATACCATTCTGGAAATAAGGTATCTATAACCTAAAGAAAAGAATAAGAATTTATTCGACAAAACAGGCATAAGAACAAAAAGTTATAAACACCCGAATAACAAGTAGCAATGAAATATTACTACTAAGAAGCTAAGAATATGACCATATATGATATCATAAAAATAATTATGATTCTGGAATAAGTCAATAACATTATTTAAATCATTATAAAGGAGGTTCGGACACTTACAAAGCAAGTCGGACCTATGGTAAGGGAAATATCACAATCTCATTTTTATCCGAGATTTTTTATACTTTGGTATTTACTGGGGTGTATTTTATCATCCACATCGATGTTTCCTCAATATGTAATATCATTTCCATCCACCTACAATTGTTTAAATCCAATTTTATCCTTCAGTGAGTTTTTAGTAAAAGATATGAAAGGAATCTTTTGTCGTTTTTCATACGAGGTACTTTTTGACTTTTCCGACAAAAGTACGAGAAGAATGTTTTTTTAACATATACAGCATGAAAGGATTTTTACAGTTTTATAAAGCCATATTTTCATAAATCTTCCTCAAAAATATTTCATGACTATTTTCAAGAAAACCCTTTTCTTTTAAAGATTCATGACATTTTTTGAAAAGAAAATGATTTTAAAGAAGAAAGGATATTTTCCTCAAGAATTCATTTCAAGTGTTTTATCAAAACCATTTTTCATATAAGATGACATTATTTCACATTTGTATGTTTCAAGTATCAATGATTTACATGGTTTCACTTTTCTTATGATGAAATGATATCCATTTTTATATATGGATTATGTGATGATGGGATGATGTTTATGAAACCCATTTTATTTATTGGGTTATTATGAATGATGTATGTTTATTTTGTGGCACAAGTAATAATGATTTCATTACGAGATGGGTGGGACCTATATCTCCCTCCAATGCATTGGGTAAAGATTTTATATCTCATGAGATAGACATGGCTGGAATGGTAGGTCATACCAGTTCAGTGAAAAAGGACTGAAACGAGGAGTGAACTCGATTCAGAATGGGACTTTGTCCACTAAGATGGTCTTGGCAGCAATGCCTTGGATACTATGGAAATCATGACATGTGCTGAATGGTTTCCACAATTACATGTTTTATTCCCATGCTATTTTATCATTCTTAATGTTTCTTTATGATATATTCCTTACGTACTTCGAAGATTCATGTCTTTGCTCAAGATTTTGATGTTTAGAATTTATGTTCAAGTTTTTGCATTAAAATTTTTATGGATTGTTTTATGTTCTCTATGTTTACCCTTACTGGGCATTTGAGCTCACCCCTTTTATGTTTTCCTTTCCCCAGGATGTAAAGAAAGGTCATAGATAAGAAAAATAAAAAGGGAAGATCTTTATTGGGATATGTTGAAGATCTTTCACCACGATTAGAGGATTCTATTCCGAGTTTCCAAAGACACTAAACTATTACGGTCCTTGTGTGTGTGTTTTTGTTATGTACAAAGTATTCCGCAAAATTAATGTAAAGTCCATGTAATCTTCTAATCGTGGTGAAAGATCTTCAACATCTCCCATAAAGATATTCCTTTTTTTTTTACCTAAAACCTTTCTTTATATCCTGGGGAAAAGAAAACATAAAAGGGTGAGCTCAAATGCTCAGTAAGGGTAAAAAAAAGAAATATCAATCACATCATATTCATAAGAATATAACATTTTGGAAATCTTAACCTACAAAAGAGAGCATAATTTCATAACATGGGATAAATCTTAGTAGTGAAATGAAAATCCAATAATCATAACTTAAAACGTTTAACTTTTTGGCATACACACATAATCATAGAGAATCATTTCTTGTTAGTCAAGACTCATTTACAAGACTATCTTAGTGGAAAAAGTCCCTTTCTGAACCGATTCACCTTCGTTTCAGTCATGTTTCACTGAACCGGTATAACCTACCATTCCATCCATGTCTATCTCATGAGATATAAAATCTTTACCTAATGCATTGGAGGGAGATATTGGTCCCACCCATCTCATAATGATACCATTCTTATGTGTGCCACAAAATCATAAATCATACATCAATGCATAACCCATGTAATAAAAATGGGAATCTTAAACATCAGGACATCATAAAACAATTCATATAAGATAAATGAATTCATAAAAATATTTCCATCACAACATAATAAAATAAATGTAATAATAGGGATATAAATAGAACCCTTTATTATCTTAGATGGAAAATAATTATGATAAAACACTTGAACTTCATTCTTGAGGAAAATATCCTTTCTACTTCAAAAATATTTTCCTTTCTTAACATGTCATACAATTTTAAACTAAAAGAAGTTGATTAAAAATAAACTTGAAAACTTGTAATGGAAGCTTCTTGTAAATACTGTTTTAAAAATCCATTCATTCTGTATAAGTTAAAAAAACATTCTTCTCGTACTTTTGTCGAAAAAGTCAAAAAGTACCTCGTATGAAAAACGACAAAAGATTCCTTTCACATATTTTACTAAAAACTTACCGAAGGGTAAAATTGGATTTAAAAAATTGTAGGTGGATGGAAATAATATTACATATCGAGGAAACATGGATGTGGATGATAAAATACACCCCAGTAAATGCCAAAGTATAAACAATCTCGGATAAAAATGAGATTGTGATATTTCCCTTACCTTAAGTCCGATTTGCTTTGTAAGTGTCAGAACCTCCTGTATAATGATTTAAATAATGTCATTGACTTATTATAGAATCATATTCATTGTTATGATATCATATGTGGTTCACTTATGACTTTATATTACCCGTTCTTTTGTAAATTCCATGTTAAAGAGCGTTTTGGGTAAAATTGTTTCATTTGTCGTCCGTGTTTTGACTTTTAATTATTCATATGACTACTTAGATCATGATTACTTAATTCCAGAATATAAAACATGATTTAAATATATATATATATATATATATATATTCAGAATATACATATATATAATAAATCAGTAAATGGAAAGAAATACACCGTTCATGGAGACTGTAGGTCGTACGTACGCATGAACGCTGTTTTCGTTTCCTTATTGAGTTGAACGGAATTAAGTAGATGACATAAATATATATACACATAAATACAGTATCATTATTATGTCATATACTTCATGATTACTTATTATATATACTTTATAATCATTTATGAATGGTTAAAGTGGAGAATGAATCTCATTGCATCGTGGAGACGGTAGTCCGTACGTACGCATGAGCGATGATATCGTTCTCATGATCGTGGGACTGTATTGGAGTGTATGTATACTATTTCAGAATCAATATCACTTTAAAATAATAATATATAGTTATTATTTACACCATTATATCCATCCAAGTAAGGTGGTGGTGGAAAATAGATTTCACCACAGCGTGGAGACGGTATTCTGTACGTACGCACGCGCGGTGATTTCGTTTTCCGTAGGATGGATAGATGGTGAAATAGGATTGTTTCATACTTATAATAACATATCAGTATATTAGTGATACTGATGTTATTACTTTATAATGAAACAACCTAAGAAGAAGAAGTGTAAGAAGAAATAAAGGTGAAAGAATCAGTAACGGAAATTACCTCTTCTTTGAAGAGCCTCTTTGAGACCTCCTCTTAGGGCACTAAAATTGGTCTTTGAGGAAGACAAGAACCTCTATGATGTTTCTAGGGAAGTGTAGAAGAGAATTTGTCAGGGGTTGGCCGAGATTGAAGGCTCAAAGTTGTGTGAGGAAGAGAGGGAGGAGGTTCCCTTTTATAAGGGAGGAGAGGGGCTCCTTTGGAAAAACTAAAAATATTATTTTATTATAAAGTCATGTTCGGTTTTAAATAGCTCCAAATTGATTTATTTCGAGGCTAAGGTGGGGATGGGTCGAAATCTTCTCATCCAATATAATTTAGACAAGTTTAGGTTCCTATTTTAACCTTATCATTTAGATTTAACATTAAGTTAAATAATTTTACTTTTACCGTGTCTTCTTGTGTTCTTACACTATAAGGTTAATAAACTTACTATAAGAAGCCAAACGAACCCGAAATTGTTTATTATTAATATATATAACCTTATCTAAGTCATTTGGCCGATCCTTAGATTTTTAGGAATAAAATAACAATTAATAATATAATATTTCTTTTAAAAACTATTTTATGTCAATTTTGACACTATTTAGTAATTGATTTTTGTGAAAATCATAACAGAATGATAAGTTCGAACAAATTTAACATGTAATATTAACCTAGAAAATTAGTGGAATTCATAAAAAGTCCCAAATTATATTTATTTGGGTATTTATAACATCAATTATGTCAATATTTCATTAATAAGATAATTACTGCATCATCGTTGTGTCATAAATAAATTAAATTATTTAATGTCTAAAAATTACAAATAAAATACCATTATGTAGGAAATATTTTTAGCTTTCTAATGAATATTTATAGTCTAATTTATCTTATGTATAACTCCATATTAAAAATGTTTTAGTAAATAAACTTTGATTTTAACTCTTTTAACCCTTCTTTAAATAAATTAAAAATAAATGTCCTAATCTAATCCAAGTGGACCTAAATGGTCATATTTTATTCCTAAGTTGGTTTTTGGTCGAATTACACTTTTCTAGAAGAATTAGGACATGTGTTAGGGTAATAATAATATCATTTCTACCCTTAATTACCCTATTTACTTTTAACCGTGGTAAAAAGTAAAAACTTACTATTCACCAAAAAATTATTTTCATCTCATTGAACCACATTTTACTTACTGACATCAGCCGTGTCTCTCGGATTTTTAAAATTCCACTCACAGAAGTGGTAAAATTAAGTTTTATGAACAATTCAGTTTTTTTTAACTACCACTTAGTGGTTTCACTATTCATCAAAAATTGAAAGTTTTCAGAAAAATACCAAAAATTAGGCCTAAGATATATTTGATATTATGAACTCAAAAATGATTTCTATTTTACCAAATTCAAAACATATCAGTTGCATTAATTAATTTGAAAATTAATTCTCGTCGTCAAAACAAATAGCATGTTCTTAAGAGATAATAACTATCAAAAGATTGACACTTGTTTATGTCTGGTTTAAATATGAAATTACATCCAATGACCAAAATTGTATTAAATTTTAAAAATATATTCTAAATATACTTTAAAACTACTCAAATTAATAATTTATCACTATTAATTATTTCGATAGAAAAAGTTGTTTTTAATTAGAATTTAGTAATTTTCACTATTCATCAAAATATGAAAGTTATCCGAAAATCACCAAAATTTCACCCTAAGCTAATTTCGATATTACGAATCCAAAAATGAATTCCATTTTGAAAAATAAAATTTACAAAATTTCAAAAAGTGGTTATTACTATTCATAACAGCTAGTTTTAATAATATTTTAATAGCATATTGTTGTTTAGTGAAACTCGTTATTGCGTACTACACACGCTATCGAGGAAGGTCGTGATTGCGTGTAATGAAAGGCAAGTCAAGGATGCATGTTGTGCAAGCTCCTTTTGGTGTAGCGTACAACACAAGACATTAATGAAATTAAAAGGAATATTTTTCATAAAATCTCGGGGCGTTACATTCTACCCCCCTTAAAATGAATTTCGCCCTCGAAATTCGTCGGGGTTATAAATGGTTTACTACTCGAAAGTTTCTTTAATAGAAACCCACATCGTAAAAAGGAATACCAAAAACAATCTTTAAAAACAAAAGTATGAAACGTAACGGTTACCCAAATAAACTAATCATTGGGTTTCCACATAGGTGAAAATATGGATTTGGAAGAAAAATCTAACCATCATGTTCTGATGGAGAGTGGTAGAGAAAATGGCTATGGAAAAGCCAGCAATCACAAATCCATAAATTTGTGACGATCTAAGGTACCATATGATTCATCAGATATAAGAGCACTAGGAAAACATTTTTGGTTTTCAAGATCATTTCCCTAAAGTTGAATAATTTGAGTTAGAAAAAATACTTACTTTATTTTGGTACAATATCACTGTTGTTCGTGTCTTGAACAATTTCCACTTCATATATTAAATAAATGAAGTTGAATTTGTTATTCGTGAAGTGTTAGTAGATCATGTGATAGAATGACGGGTCATTCCATCTGTCTCAAACAAAAGGTTAAAAAAAAGTTATTAAATATATATAAGTTGGTCTATAGTGATATTAATCATATATGGTTCCTAAAATGGACTTATACTTCATATATCATACTGCTTAATATAATAAAACTAGTTTCTACTAAACAGGGACTTCCTGTAGGCCAGTGGTAGGCGATAAAGGCCAGTCGCACTTCGGTTGTGGGTTCGATTCCCACAGCCTTGTCCGACGCGATGGGCTGTCGCCCGTCCTACAGGTTGTGATTTTTCTAAAACTACATTACTATAACATCCCATCAATAATATCGAAAACCTTATATCATTAAACAATACTAACTTATGTCCAACATAATCCATTCCAATCTTTAGGCTTATCCATAATACTGCAGTCCACTCTCATAATATAGTGAAAACAATTACCAGAGATTTAATACCATCGTTGATCCCCATATATCCTAAGATATGTCTTGTTGGTCACATTCCAAACATTCAAAGGCCTTAATCATGTACTCTCTTGAATACCCATTGAACTTTAGTGAAAACATGAATGCAGTTAAAAGTTAACACCTTCCACATACCAAAATCCTCAAAAATCTATATACTCAAACCATGATATCACTTAGTCCTTATATCAATCATGAGCTCATGAATACTATCAAACATTTAATTTTCTCCTTATCCCTTCATTATGCGCATATCATCTACATTCCAAAAATATCTCAATCACATTCCATGGTTACCGGTACCATTGAAAACCACAATAGACCAATACATAAATATTCCAATACTCCATGATAAAACATTATTTTGGAATCCCATTACATAAACACTTAATCATTCCACCACATCGTTGTCATATTCAACATCGCCAATAGTGATCGCATGTGACTTCCCCTTGTCCTTTGCCTTAAGTGGTTGCTCATTTTGATCATCACTAACCCTTGGATTAGGGCATTCATTAGCATAATGCCCCATTTCCTTGCACTTTAAGCATTGAAGTGCTGGTGGTGCGTTCTCTGCAGTGTTTGCTTTATTCACATTATTAGAAACCCTTTTTCCATTACTTCGACACTCAGCTGCTCGATGACCTTCTTTTCCACACTTAAAACATTTTCTAGTCCCTTTAAGACAATCTCCACCATGCTTATTTCCACACTTTGTGCATAAGGAAACATTCATCTTCTTTTCACCATTATTCTAAGATTTCTCCTTGAACTCCATCTTTCTTTTCTTGTCAAAACCATGAGATGGATATGTAACATCAACTTCCATTTCTACCTTGATAGCACAACGCACAATTTCTTCATAGCTACTGAAGTCTCTTATAGCTAATGCCATTCGAAGACTTGGTTTTAAGCCACTGAAAAATCGATCAACTTTACTTTCAGCTTGGATGATAATGCCAGATGCATACCTTGCAAGTCTTGTAAAATTCGCTTCGTATATACCAACAGATTCATCATCGTTTTGCTTTAGTTCAAGAAACTCCTTCTCCATCTTTGTTTGAAGAATACTAGGGAAGTACTTACTGAAAAATAAGTTCTTGAACTCGTCCCATTCCATGGACTCAATTTCATCCCTTTGCCTCGTATTCTTAATAAGATTCCACCATTGATCAGCATCACCTTCCAAACGATACACTGCTAAGATGACTTTATCATGTTCAGAACATTGAAGAACTGAAAATATCTTTTCAGTGGTACTGATCCATTGTTCAGCAACAAGTGGATCAGAAGACCCACTGAAAGAAGGTGGACGTTGCCTCATGAAGGAATCAATAGAATATTGTTCCCTTCTCTACTCATTTGGAAGTCTAGAATGATTCATAGCTTGTGTAAGTATAGCAATAAGATTTTGCACTCCATATCCCATAACATTTGTTTGTTTAGGAGGACAATCATTGCATTGTCCATTGCATTGATCAACACGGTTCCTTCGGGTTCCAGCCATCGTCTAAAACCCAAAAAGAATAGTGTGAGAGGCAAAAATCATGCTAGGGAAAACAACATAATAAAGGGGGAGTACCTTCAATATCTAACATATTAGGTTTAATTCTATGATCGTTAGCGTAATTCTAGTACTATAACCTATACATATACTTAACCTTAGATACATCCCTAGACATACCTTAGAAATATCTCTAGGGATCTCACTAAAGTTCTCGCATCCTAGTTTCCAAAGGTTGACTAAACCTTTCCTCTGATACCAATTGTAGAGACCCAAAGCCTGACGTACATGAACATTACATTACTTTTGCGGAATACTTAGTACATAACAAAAACACACACACAAGGACCGTAATAGTTTAGTGTCTTTGGAAACTCAGAATGTTATCTTCTAATCATGGTGAAAGATCTTCAACATCTCCCATAAAGATCTTCCTTTTTTTACCTAAAACCTTTCTTTATATCCTGGGGAAAAGAAAACATAAAAGGGTGAGCTCAAATTCTCAGTAAGGGTAAACAAAAGAAATATCAATCACATCATATTCATAAGAACATAACATTTTGGAAATCTTAACCAGCAAAAGAGAGCATAATTTCATAACATGGGATAAATCTTAGTAGTGAAATGAAAATATAATAATCATAACGTAAAACATGAAACTTTGTGGCATACACACATAATCATAGAGAATCATTTCTTGTTAGTCAAGACTCATTTCCAAGACTATCTTAGTAGACAAAGTCCCTTTCTGAACCGAGTCACCCTAGTTTCAGTCCTGTTTCACTGAACCGGTATAACCTACCATTCCAGCCATGTCTATCTCATGAGATATAAAATCTTTACCCAATGCATTGGAGGGAGATATTGGTCCCACCCATCTCATAATGATACCATTCTTATGTGTGCCACAAAATCATAAATCATACATCATTGCATAACCCATGTAATAAAAATGGGAATCTTAAACATCAGGACATCATAAAACAATTCATATAAGATAAATGAATTCATAAAAATATTTCCATCACAACATAATAAAATCAATGTAATAATAGGGATAGAAATAGAACCCTTTATTATCTTAGATGGAAAATAATTATGATAAAACACTTGAACTTCATTCTTGAGGAAAATATCCTTTCTACTTAAAAAACATTTTCCTTTCTTAACATGTCATACAATTTTAAACTAAAAGAAGTTGATTAAAAATAAACTTGAAAACTTGTAATGGAAGCTTCTTGGAAATACTGTTTTAAAAATCCATTCATGCCGTATAAGTTAAAAAAACATTCTTCTCGTACTTTTGTCGGAAAAGTCAAAAAGTACCTCTAATGAAAAACGACAAAAGATTCCTTCCATATTTTTTACTAAAAACTTACCGAAGGTTAAAATTGGATTTAAACAATTTTAGGTGGATGGAAATAATATTACATATCGAGGAAACATGGATTTGGATGATAAAATACACCCCAGTAAATGCCAAAGTATAAACAATCTCGGATAAAAATGAAATTGTGATATTTCCCTTACCTTAAGCCGGATTTGCTTTGTAAGTGTTCGAACCTCCTATATAATGATTTAAATAATGTCATTGAATTATTACAGAATCATATTCATTGTTATGATATCATATATGGTTCACTTATGACTTTATATTACCCGTTCTTTTGTAAATTCCATGTTAAAGAGCATTTTGGGTAAAATTGTTTCATTTGTCGTCCGTGTTTTGACTTGTAATTATTCATATGATTACTTAGATCATGATTACATAATTCCAGAATATAAAAAATGATTTATATATATATATATTCAGAATATACATATATATAATAAATCAGTAAATGGAAAGAAATACACCGTTCATGGAGACCGTAGGCCGTACGTACGCATGAACGTTGTTTTCGTTTCCTTATTGAGTTGAACGGAATTAAGTAGATGACATACATATATATACACATAAATCCAGTATCATTATTATTTCATATATTTCATGATTACTTATTATATATACTTTATAATCATTCATGAATGGTTAAAGTGGAGAATGAATCTCATCGCATCGTGGAGACGGTAGTCCGTACGTACGCACGAGCGATGAATCGTTCTCATGATCGTGGGACTGTATTGGAGTGAATGTATACTATTTCAGAATCAATATCACTTTAAAATAATAATATATAGTTATTATTTACACCATTATACCCATCCAAGTAAGGTGGTGGTGGAAAATAGATTTCACCACGGCGTGGAGACGGTATTCCGTACGTACGCACGCGCGGTGATTTCGTTTTCCGTAGGATGGATATATGGTGAAATAAGGTTATTTCAAACTTATAATAACATATCAGTATATGAGTGATACTGATGTTATTACTTTATAATGAAACAACCTAAGAAGAAGAAGTGGAAGAAGAAATAAAGGTCAAAGAATCGGTAATGGAAATTACCTCTTCTTTGAAGTGCCTCTTTGAGACCTCCTCTTAGGGCACTAAAATTGGTCTTTGAGGAAGACCAGAACCTCTAGGATGTTTCTAGGGAAGTGGAGAAGATAATTTGGCAGGGGTTGGCCGAGCTTGAAGGCTCAAAGTTGTGTGAGGAAGAGAGGGAGGAGGTGCCCTTTTATAAGGGAGGAGAGGGGCTCCATTGGAAAAACTAAAAATATTATTTTATTATAAAGTCAAGTTCGGTTTTAAATAGCTCCAAATTGATTTATTTCGAGGATAAGGTGGGGATGGGTCTAAATCCTCTCATACAATAGAATTTAGACAAGTTTAGGTTCCTATTTTAACCTTATCATTTAGATTTAACATTAAGTTAAATAATTTTACTTTTACCGTGTCTTCTTGTGTTCTTACACTATAAGGTTAATAAACTTACTATAATAAGCCAAACGAACCCCAAATTCTTTATTATTAATATATATAACCTTATCTAAGTCATTTGGACGAACCTTTTATTTTTAGGAATAAAATAACAATTAATAATATAATATTTGTTTTAAAAACTATTTTATGTCAATTTTGACACTATTTAGTAATTGATTTTTGTGAAAATCATAACAGAATGATAAGTTAGAACATAGTTAACATGTCATATTAACCTATAAAATTAGTGGAATTCATAAAAAGTCTCAAATTATATTTATTTGGGTATTTATAACATCAATTATGTCAATATTTCATTAATAAGATAATTACTGCATCAGCGTTGTGTCATAAATAAATTAATTTATTTAATGTCTAAAAATTACAAATAAAATACCATTATGTAGGAAATCTTTTTAGATTTCTAATTAATATTTATAGTCGAATTTATCTTATGTATAACCCCATATTAGAAAAAATTTAGTAAATAAACTTTGATTTTAACTCTTTTAACCCTTCTTTAAATAAATTAATAATAAATTTCCTAATCTAATCCAAGTGGGCCTAAATGGTCATATTTTATTCCTAAGTTTGTTTTTGGTCGAATTACACTTGTCCAATAGAATTAGAACATGTGTTAGGGTAATAATAATATCATTTCTACCCTTAATAACCCTATTTACTTTTAACAGTGGTAAAAAGTAAAAAGTTACTATTCACCAAAAAATTATTTTCATCTCATTGAACCACATTTTACTTACTGACATCAATCGTGTCTCTCGGATTTTTGAAATTCCACTCACAGAAGCGGTAAAATTAAGTTTTATGAACAATTTAGTTTTTTTTTAACTACCACTTAGTGGTTTCACTATTCATCAAAAATTGAAAGTTTTCAGAAAAATACCAAAAATTAGGCCTAAGCTATATTTGATATTATAAACTCAAAAATGATTTCTATTTTACCAAATTCAAAACATATCAGTTGAATTAATTAATTTAAAAATTAATTCCCGTCGTCAAAACAAATAGCGTGTTCTTAAGAGATAATAAATATCAAAAGATTGACACTTGTTTATGTCTGGTTTAAATATGAAATTACATCCAATGACCAACATTGTATTAAATTGTAAAAATATATTCTAAATATACTTTTAAACCACTCAAATTAATAATTTATCACTATTAATTATTTCGATTGAAAAAGTTGTTTTTAATTAAAATTTAGTAATTTTCACTATTCATCAAAATATGAAAGTTATCCGAAAATCACCAAAATTTCACCCTAAGCTAATTTCGATATTACGAATCCAAGAATGAATTCCATTTTGAAAAATAAAATTTACAAAATTTCAAAAAGTGGTTATTACTTTTCATAACGGCTAGTTTTAATAATATTTTAATAGCATATTGTTGTTTAGTGAAACTCGTTATTGGGTACTACACACGCTATCGAGGAAGGTTGCGATTGCGTGTAATGCAAGGCAAGTCAAGGATGCGTGTTGTGTAAGCTTCTTTTGGTGTAGCGTACAACACAAGACATTAATGAAATTAAAAAGAATATTTTTCATAAAATCTCGGGGTGATACTGATTACATTCCGCAAAAGTAATGTAATGTAATGTCTATGGATTTGTGATTGTTGGCTTTTCCATAGCCATGTTCTCTACCACTCTCCATTAGAACATGATGGTTATATTTCTCTTCCATATCCATATTTTCATCTATGTGGAAACCTAGTGATTAGTTTATTTGGGTAACCGTTAAGTTTCATACTTTTGTTTTTAAAGATTGGTTTTGGTATTCCTTTTTACGATGTGGGTTTTTATTAAAGAAACTTTCGAGGAGTAAACCATTTATAACCCCAACGAATATCGAGGGCGAAATTCATTTTAAGGGGGGTAGAATGTAACACTCCGAAATTTTTTGAAGAATATTATTTTTAATTTCATTAATGTATTGTGTTGTACGCTACACCAAAATGAGCTTTCACAACACACATCCTTGACTTGCCTTGCATTACACGCAATCGCGACCTTCCTTGATAGCGTGTGTAGTACGCAATAACGAGTTTCACTAAACAACAATATGCTATTAAAATATTATTAAAACTAGCCGTTATGAATAGTAATAACCACTTTTTGAATTTTTGTAAATCTTATTTTTCAAATGGACTTCATTTTTGGATTCGGAATATCGAAATTAGATTAGGGTGAAATTTTGGTACTTTTCGGATAACTTTCATTTTCTGATGAATAGTGAAAATTACTAAATTTTAATTAAAAACAATTTTTTTAATCGAAATAATTAATAGTGATAAATTATTAATTTGAGTGGTTTTAAATTATATTTATAATATATTTTTACAATTTAATACAATTTTGTTCATTGGATGTCATTTCACATTTAAACAAGTTATAAACAAGTGTCAATCTTTTGATAGTTATTATCTCTTAAAAACACGTTATTTGTTTTGACGACGGGAATTAATTTTTAAATTAGTTAATGTAGATGATATGTTTTTAATTTGATAAAATAGACATCATTTTTTAATTCATTATATCAAATATAGCTTAGGTCTAATTTTTGGTATTTTTTTTGGAAACTTTCATTTTTTGATGAATAGTGAAACCACTAAGTGGTAGTTAAAAAACTGAATTTTTCATAAAACTTAATTTTACCACTTCTGTGAGTGGAATTTCAAAAATCCGAGAAACACGGTTGATGTCAGTAAGTAAAATGTGGTTCAATGAGATGAAAATAATTTTTGGTGAATAGTAACTTCTTACTTTTTTTTACCACGGTTAAAAGTAAATAGGGTAATTAAGGGTAAAAATGATAATATTATTACCCTAACACATGTACTAATTCTATTGGACAAGTTTAATTCGACCAAAAACAACCTTATGAATAAAATATGACCATTTAGGCCCACTTGGATTAGATTAGGAAATTTATTATTAGTTTATTTAAAGAAGGGTTAAAATAGTTAAAATCAAATTTTAATAAGTAAATCATTTTTAATATGGGGTTATACATAAGATAAATTAAACTATAAATATTCATTAGAAAGCTAAAAATATTTCCTACATAATGGTATTTTATTTTTAATTTTTAGACATTAAATAATTTAATTTATTTATGACACAAAGATGATGCAGTAATTATCTTATTAATGAAATATTGACATAATTGATGTTATAAACACCAAAATAAATGTAATTTGAGCATTTTAATAAATTACAATAATTTTCTAGGTTAATATGACATGTTAGGACTGATTTAATTAACTTTGGTCAAAGTAATCATTCTGTTATGAGTTTCAAAAAAATCAACTATTGAATAGTGTCAAAATTGACAATAAATAGTTTTTAAAACAAATATTATATTATTAATTGTTATTTTATTCCTAAAAATCTAATTTTCGGCCAAATGACTTAGATAAGGTTATATATATTAATAAAACACAACTTGGGGGTCTCTTGGATGTATATGGTAAGTTTATTAACTATATAATATAAAAATACAAAGTGACATGGTAAATGTCAATCTAATTAACTAAGAGTTAAAACTAAAAGATAAGGTTAATATAATGACCTAAACTTGTCTAAATTCTATTGGATGAGAGGATTTCGACCCATCCCCACCTTATCATAGAAATAAATCAATTTGGAGCTATTTAAAACCGAACTTCACTTTATAATAAAATAATATTTTTAGTTATTCCAAAGGTGGCCCTCTCCTCCCTTATAAAAGGGCACCTCCTCCCCCTCTTCCTCACACCACTTTGAGCCTTCAAGCATGGCCAACCCCTGACATTTTCTCCTCTCCACTTCCCTAGAGACATCCTAGAGGTCCTGGTCTTCTTCAAAGACCAATTTTAGTGCCCTAAAATGAGGTCTCAAAGAAGCACTTCAAAGAAGAGGAGTTTCGGACACTTACAAAGCAAGTCGGACCTAAGGTAAGGGAAATATCACAATCTCATTTTTATCCGAGATTGTTTGTACTTTGAAATTTACTGGGGTGTATTTTATCATCCACATCCATGTTTCCTCCATATGTAATATTATTTACATCCACCTACAATTTTTTAAATCCAATTTTACCCTTCGGTGAGTTTTTTAGTAAAAGATATGAAAGGAATCTTTTGTCGTTTTTCGTACGAGGTACTTTTTGACTTTTCCAACAAAAGTACGAAGAATGTTTTTTTTAACTTATAAGGCATGAATGTATTTTTTAAAAATTATTTACATGAAGCTTCCTTTACAAGTTTTCAAGTTTATTTTTAATCAACTTCTTTTAGTTTATAATTGTACGACATGTTAAGAAAGAAAAAGTGTTTTTGAAGCAAAAAGGATATTTTCCTCAAGAATGGAGTTCAAGTGTTTTATCAAAATTATTTTCAATCTAAGATAATAAAATATTTTGTTTCTAAACTTATTATTACATTGATTTGATTATGTTTTCATGGAATTATTTTTATGAATTCCTTTATCTTATATGAATTGTTTTATGATGTCATGTTGTTTAAGAATCCCATTTTTATTACATGGGTTATGCAATGATGTATGATTTATGATTTTGTGGCACACATAAGAATGGTATCATTATGAGATGGGTGGGAACTATATCCCCCTACAATTCATTGGGTAAAGATTTTATATCTCATGAGATAGACATGGCTGGAACGGTAGGTTATACCGGTTCAGTGAAACAGGACTGAAACGAGGAGTGAACTCGGTTCAGAAAGGGACTTTGTCCACTAAGATAGTCTTGTAAATGAGTCTTGACTAATAAGAAATGATTCTCTATGATTATGTATGTATGAAACAAAGTTTCATGTTTTAAGTTATGATTATTGGGATTACATTTCACTACTATGATTTATCCCATGTTATGAAATTATGATCTCTTTTGCAGGTTAAGATTTCCAAAAGATATGTTCTTATGAATATGATGTGATTGATATTTCTTTTGTTTACCCTTACTGAGAATTTGAGCTCACCATTTTATGTTTTCTTTTCCCCAAGATATAAAGAAAGGATTTAGGTTTTAAAAAAAAGAAGATCTTTATGGGAGATGTTAAAGATCTTTCACTATGATTAGAAGATTATATTTTGAGTTTCCAAAGACACTAAACTATTACGGTCTTTGTGTGTGTGTTTTTGTTATTTACTAAGTATTCCGCAAAAGTAATGTAATGTCCCTGTACATCAGGCTTCGGGTCTCTACAGAAACGTTAATTCTAGTAATGTAATGTCAATGTACGTCAAGATACGGTCATTGTGTGTGTGTTTTTGTTATGTACTAAGTATTCTGCAAAAGTAATGTAATTTTCATGTACGTCAGGCTTTGGGTCTCTACATGAACATTACATTACTTTTGCGGAATACTTAGTACATAACAAAAACACACACACAAAGACCGTAATAGTTTAGTGTCTTTGGAAACTCGGAATGTAATCTTCTAATCGTGGTGAATGATCTTCAACATCTCCCATAAAGATCTTCTTTTTTTTACCTAAAACCTTTATTTATATCATGGGGAAAATAAAACATAAAAGGGTGAGCTCAAATGCTCATTAAGGGTAGAAAAAAGAAATATCAATCACATCATATTCATAAGAACAAAAAATTTTGGAAATCTTAACCTGCAAAAGAGAGCATAATTTCATAACATGGGATAAATCTTAGTAGTGAAATGAAAATCCAATAATCATAACTTAAAACATGAAACTTTGTGGCATACACACATAATCATAGAAAATCATTTCTTGTTAGTCAAGACTCATTTCCAAGACTATCTTAGTGGACAAAGTCCCTTTCTGAACCGAGTTACCCTCGTTTCAGTCCTGTTTCACTAAACAGGTATAACCTACCATTCTAGCCATGACTATCTGATGAGATATAAAATCTTTACCCAATGCATTGGAGGGAGATATTGGTCCCACCCATCTCATAATGATACCATTCTTATGTGTGCCACAAAATCATAAATCATACATCATTGCATAACCCATGTAATAAAAATGGGAATCTTAAACATCAGGACATCATAAAACAATTCATATAAGATAAATGAATTCATAAAAATATTTCCATCACAACATAATAAAATCAATGTAATAATAGGGATAGAAATAGAACCCTTTATTATCTTAGATGGAAAATAATTATGATAAAACACTTGAACTTCATTCTTGAGGAAAATATCCTTTCTACTTCAAAAAAATCTTCCTTTCTTAACATGTAAAACAATTTTAAACTAAAAGAAGTTGATTAAAAATAAACTTGAAAACTTGTAATTGAATCTTCTTGGAAATACTGTTTTAAAAATCCATTCATGCCGTATAAGTTAAAAAATCATTCTTCTCGTACTTTTGTCGGAAAAGTCAAAAAGTACCTTGTATGAAAAACGACAAAAGATTCCTTTCATATATTTTACTAAAAACTTACCGAAGGGTAAAATTGGATTTAAACAATTCTAGGTGGATGGAAATAATATTACATATCGAGGAAACATGGATGTGGATGATAAAATACACCCCAGTAAATGCCAAAGTATAAACAATCTCGGATAAAAATGAGATTGTGATATTTCCCTTACCTTAAGTCCGATTTGCTTCGTAAGTGTCCGAACCTCTTGTATAATGATTTAAATAATGTCATTGACTTATTAAAGAATCATATTCATTGTTATGATATCATATATGGTTCACTTATGACTTTATATTACCCGTTCTTTTGTAAATTCCATGTTAAAGAGTGTTTTGGGTAAAATTGTTTCATTTGTCGTCCGTGTTTTGACTTGTAATTATTCATATGATTACTTAGATCATGATTACGTAATTCCATAATATAAAACATGATTTATATATGTATATATTCAGAATATACATATATATAATAAATTAGTAAATGGAAAGAAATACACCGTTCATGGAGACGGTAGGTCGTACGTACGCATGAACGTTGTTTTCGTTTCCTTATTGAGTTGAACGAAATTAAGTAGATGAAATACATATATATACACATAAATCCAGTATCATTATTATGTCATATATTTCATGATTACTTATTATATATACTTTATAATCATTCATGAATGGTTAAAGTGGATAATTAATCTCATCGCATCGTGGAGACGGTAGTCCGTACGTACGCACGAGCGATGATATCGTTTTCATGATCGTGGGACTGTATTGGAGTGTATGTATACTATTTCAGAGTCAATATCACTTTAAAATAATAATATATAGTTATTATTTACACCATTATACCCATCCAAGTAAGGTGGTGGTGGAAAATAGATTTCACCACGGCGTGGAGACGGTATTCCGTACGTGCGCACGCGCGGTGATTTTGTTTTCCGTAGGATGGATAGATGGTGAAATAGGATTGTTTCATACTTATAATAACATATCAGTATATGAGTTATACTTATGTTATTACTTCATAATGAAACAACCTAAGAATAATAAGTGGAAGAAGAAATAAAGGTGAAACAATCGGTAACGGAAATTAACTCTTCTTTGAAGCGCCTCTTTGAGACCTCCTCTTAGGGCACTAAAATTGGTCTTTGAGGAATACCAGAACCTCTAGGATGTTTCTAGGGAAGTGTACAAGAGAATCTGGCAGGGGTTGGCCGAGCGTGAAGGCTAAAAGTTGTGTGATGAAGAGAGGGAGGAGGTGCCCTTTTATAAGGGAGGAGAGGGGCTCCTTTGGAAAAACTAAAAATATTATTTTCTTATAAAGTCATGTTCAGTTTTAAATAGCTCCAAATTGATTTATTTCGAGTCTAAGGTGGGTATGGATCGAAATAATCTCATCCAATAGAATTTAGACAAGTTTAGGTTCCTATTTTAACCTTATAATTTAGATTTAACATTAAGTTAAATAATTTTACTTTTACCGTGTCTTCTTGTGTTCTTACACTATAAGGTTAATAAACTTACAATAAGAAGCCAAACGAACCCCAAATTGTTTATTATTAATATATATAACCTTATATAAGTCATTTGGCCGAACCTTAGATTTTTAGGAATAAAATAACAATTAATAATATAATATTTGTTTTAAAAACTATTTTATGTCAATTTTGACACTATTTAGTAATTGATTTTTGTTAAACTCATAACAGAATGATAAGTTAGAAAAAAGTTAATTAAATCAATACTAACATGTCATATTAACCTAGAAAATTAGTGGAATTCATAAAAAGTATCAAATTATATTTATTTGGGTATTTATAACATCAATTATGTCAATATTTCATTAATAAGATAATTACTGCATCATCGTTTTGTCATAAATAAATTAAATTATTTAATGTCTAAAAATTAAAAATAAAATACCATTATGTAGGAAATCTTTTTATATTTCTAATTAATATTTATATTCGAATTTATCTTATGTATAACCCCATATTAAAAATGTTTTAGTAAATAAACTTTGATTTTAACTCTTTTAACCCTTCTTTAAATAAATTAATAATAAATGTCCTAATCTAATCCAAGTGGTCCTAAATGGTCATATTGTATTCCTAAGTTTGTTTTTGGTCGAATTACACTTTTCCAATAGAATTAGTACATGTGTTAGGGTAATAATAATATCATTTCTACCCTTAATTACCCTATTTACTTTTAACCGTGGTAAAAAGTAAAAAGTTACTATTGACCAAAAAATTATTTTCATCTCATTGAACCACATTTTACTTACTGACATCAACCGTGTCTCTCGGATTTTTGAAATTACACTCACATAAGCGGTAAAATTAAGTTTTATGAACAATTCAGTTTTTTTTAACTACCACTTAGTGGTTTCCCTATTCATCAAAAATTGAAAGTTTTCAGAAAAATACCAAAAATTAGGCCTAAGATATATTTGATATTATGAACTCAAAAATGATTTCTATTTTACCAAATTCAAAACATATCAGTTGAATTAATTAATTTAAAAATTAATTCCCATCGTCAAAATGAATAGCCTGTTCTTAAGAGATAATAACTATCAAAAGATTGACACTTGTTTATGTCTGGTTTAAATGTGAAATTACATCCAATGACCAACATTGTATTAAATTGTAAAAATATATTCTAAATATACTTTAAAACCACTCAAATTAATAATTTGTCACTGTTAATTATTTCGATTGAAAAAGTTGTTTTTAATTAAAATTTAGTAATTTTCACTATTCATCAAAATATGAAAGTTATCCGAAAATCACCAAAATTTCACCCTAAGCTAATTTCGATATTACGAATCCAAAAATGAATTCCATTTTGAAAAATAAAATTTAAAAAATTTCAAAAAGTGGTTATTACTATTCATAACGGCTAGTTTTAATAATATTTTAATATCATATTGTTGTTTAGTGAAACTCGTTATTACATACTACACACGCTATCGAGGAAGGTCGTGATTGCGTGTAATGCAAGGCAAGTCAAGGATGTGTGTTGTGCAAGCTCCTTTTGGTGTAGCGTACAACACAAAAGAATATTTTTCATAAAATCTCGGGGTGTTACATTCTACCCCCCTTAAAATGAATTTCGCCCTCGAAATTCGTCGGGGTTATAAATGGTTTACTACTCGAAAGTTTCTTTAATAGAAACCCACATCATAAAAAGGAATACCAAAAACAATCTTTAAAAACAAAAGTATGAAACGTAACGGTTACCCAAATAAACTAATCATTGGGTTTCCACATAGGTGAAAATATGGATATGAAAGAAAAATCTAACCATCATGTTCTGATGGAGAGTGGTAGAGAACATGGCTATGGAAAAGCTAGCAATCACAAAGCCATAAATTTGTGACGATCTAAGGTACCATCTGGTTCATCAGATATAAGAGCACTAGGACAACATTTTTGGTTTTCAAGATCATTTCCCTAAAGTTGAAGAATTTGAATTAGAATAAATACTTACTTTATTTTGGTACAATATCACTGTTGTTCATGTCTTGAACAATTTCCACTTAATATCTTAAATAAATGAAGTTGAATTTGTTATTCGTGAAGTGTTAGTAGACCATGTGATAGAATGACGGGTCATTCCATCTGTCTCAAACAAAAGGTTAGAAAAAGTTATTAAATATACATAAGTCGATCTATAGTGAGATTAATCATATATGGTTCCTAAAATGGACTTATACTTCATATATCATACTGCTTAATATAATAAAACTAGTTTCTACTAAACAGGGACTTCCTGTAGGCCAGTGGTAGGCGATAAAGGCCAGTCGCACTTCGGTTGTGGGTTCGATTCCCACAGCCTTTTCCGACGCGATGGGTTGTCGCCCGTCCTACAGGTTGTGCTTTTTCTAAAACTACATTACTATAACATCCCATCAATAATATCGAAAAACTTCTATCCTTAAACAATACTAACTTATGTCCAACATAATCCCTTCCAATCTTTAGGCTTATCCATAATACTGTAGTCAACTCTCATAATATTGTGAAAACGATTACCAGAGATTTAATACCATCGTTGATCCCCATATATCCTAAGATATGTCTTGTTGGTCACATTCCAAACATTCAAAGGCCTTAATCATGTACTCTCTTGAATACCCATTAAACTTTAGTGAAAACATGAATGCAGTTAAAATTTAACACCTTCCACATACCAAAATCCTCAAAAATCTATATACTCAAACCATGATATCACTTAGTCCTTATATCAATCATGAGCACATGAATACTATCAAACATTTAATTTTCTCCTTATCCCTTCATTATGCTCATATCATCTACATTCCAAAAATATCTCAATCACATTCCATGGTTACCGGTACCATTGAAAACCACAATAGACCAATACATAAATATTCCAATACTCCATGATACAACATTATTTTGGAATCCCATTACATAAACACTTAATCATTCCACCACATCGTTGTCATATTCAACATCTCCAATAGTGATCGCATGTGACTTCCCCTTGTCCTTTGCCTTAAGTGGTTTCTCATGTTGATCATCACTAACCCTTGGATTAGGGCATTTATTAGCATAATGCCCCATTTCCTTACACTTGAAGCATTGAAGTGTTGGTGGTGCGTTCTCTGCAGTGTTTTCTTTATTCACATCATTAGAAACCCTTTTTCCATTACTTCGACACTCAGCTGCTCGATGACCTTCTTTTCCACACTTAAAACATTTTCTAGTCCCTTTAAGACAATCTCCACCATGCTTCTTTCCACACTTTGTGCATAAGGAAACATTCATCTTATTTTCACCATTATTCTGAGATTTCTCATTGAACTCCATCTTTCGTTTCTTGTCAAAACCATTAGATGGATATGTAACATCAACTTCCATTTCTACCTTGATAGCACAACGCACAATTTCTTCATAGCTACTGAAGTCTCTTATAGCTAATTCCCTTCTAAGACTTGGTTTTAAGCCACTAAAAAATTGATCAACTTTACTTTCAGGTTGGATGATAATGCCAGATGCATACCTTGCATGTCTTGTAAAATTCGCTTCGTATATACCAACAGATTCATCATCCTTTTGCTTTAGTTCAAGAAACTCCTTCTCCATCTTTGTTCAAAGAATACTAAGGAAGTACTTACTGAAAAATAAGTTCTTGAACTCGTCCCATTCCATGGACTCAATTTCATCCCTTTGCCTCGTATTATTAATAATATTCCACCATTGATCAGCATCATCTTCCAAACGATAAACTGCTAAGATGCCTTTATCATGTTCAGAACATTGAAGAAATGAAAATATCTTTTCAGCGGTACTGATCTATTGTTTAGCAACAAGTGGATCAGAAGACCCACTGAATGAAGGTGGACGTTTCCTCATGAAGGACTCAATAGAATATTGTTCCCTTCTCTGCTCATTTGGAAGTCCAGAATGATTCATAGCTTGTGTAAGTATAGAAATAAGATTTTGCACTCCATATCCCATAACATTTGTTTGTTTAGGAGGACAATCATTGTATTTTCCATTGCATTGATCAACACGGTTCCTTCGGGTTCCAGCCATCGTGTAAAACCCAAAAATAATAGTGTGAGAGGAAAAAATCATGCTAGGTAAAACAACATAATAAAGGGGGAGTACCTTCAATATCTAACATCTTAGGTTTAATTCTATGATCGTTAGCATAATTCTAGTACAATAACCATAGAGACCCGTATCTTGACGTACATTGACATTACATTACATTTTCGGAATACTTAGTACATAACAAAAACACACACACAAGGATCGTAATAGTTTAGTGTCTTTGGAAACTCGGAATATAATCTTCTAATCCTGGTGAAAGATCTTCAACATCTCCCATAAAGATCTTCTTTTTTTATACCTAAAACATTTCTTTATATCCTGGGGAAAAGAAAACATAAAAGGGTGAGCTCAAATGCTCAGTAAAGGTAAACAAAAGAAATATCAATCACATCATATACATAAGCACATAACTTTTGGAAATCTTAACCAGTAAAAGAGATCATAATTTCATAACCTGGGATAACTCATGGCAGTGAAATGTAATCACAATAATTATAAATTAAAACATGAAACTTTGTGGCATTCACACATAATCATAGAGAATCATTTCTTGTTAGTCAAGACTCATTGCCAAGACTATCTTAGTGGACAAAGTCCCTTTCTGAACCGAGTCACCCTCGTTTCAGTCCTGTTTCACTGAACCGGTATAACCTACCGTTCTATCCATGTCTATCTCAGGAGATATAAAATCTTTACCCAATGCATTGGAGGGATATATAGGTCCCACCCATATCATAATGATACCATTCTTATGTGTGCCACAAAATCATAAACCATACATCATAGCATAACCCATGTAATAAAAATGGGATTCGTAAACAACATGACATCATAAAACAATTCATATAAGATAAAAGAATTCATAAAAATAATTCCATCACAACATAATCAAATCAATGTAATAATATGGATAAAAACATAACCCTTTATTATCTTAGATGGAAAATAATTTTGATAAAACACTTGAACTCCATTCTTGAGGAAAATATCCTTTCTACTTCAAACACATTTTTCCTTTCTTAAAATGTCATACAATTTTAAACTAAAAGAAGTTGATTAAAAATAAACATGAAAACATGTAAAGGAAGATTCTTGGAAATAATGTTTTAAAAATCCATTCATGTCGTATAAGTTAAAAAAACATTCTTCTCGTACTTTTGTCGGAAAAGTCAAAAAGTACCTCGTATGAAAAACGACAAAAGATTCCTTTCATATATTTTACTAAAAACTTACCGAAGGGTAAAATTGGATTTAAAAAATTGTAGGTGCATGGAAATAATATTAAATATTGAGGAAACATGGATTTGGATGATAAAATACACCCCAGTAAATGCCAAAGTATAAACAATCTCGGATAAAAATGAGATTGTGATATTTCCCTTACCTTAAGTCGGATTTGCTTCGTAAGTGTCCGAACCTCCTGTATAATGATTTAAATAATGTCATTGACTTATTACAGAATCATATTCATTTTTATGATATCATATATGGTTCACTTATGACTTTATATTACCCGTTCTTTTGTAAATTCCATGTTAAAGAGCGTTTTGGGTAAAATTGTTTCATTTGTCGTCTGTGTTTTGACTTGTAATTATTCATATGATTACTTAGATCATGATTACTTAATTCCAGAATATAAAACATGATTTATATATATATATTCAGAATATACATATATATAATAAATCAGTAAATGGAAAGAAATACACCATTCATGGAGACGGTAGGTCGTACGTACGCATGAACGTTGTTTTCGTTTCCTTATTGATTTGAACAGAATTAAGTAGATGACATACATATATATACACATAAATCCAGTATCATTATTATGTCATATATTTCATGATTACTTATTATATATACTTTATAATCATTCATGAATGGTTAAAGTGGAGAATGAATCTCATCGCGTCGTGGAGACGGTAGTCCGTACGTACGCACGAGCGATGATATTGTTCTCATGATCGTGGGACTGTATTGGAGTGTATGTATACTATTTAAGAATGAATATCACTTTAAAATAATAATATATAGTTATTATTTACACCATTATACCCATCCAAGTAAGGTGGTGGTGGAAAATAGATTTCACCACGGCGTGGAGACGGTATTCCGTACGTACGCACGCGCGGTGATTTCGTTTTCCGTAGGATGGATAGATGGTGAAATAGGATTGTTTCATAATTATAATAACATATCAGTATATGAGTGATACTGATGTTATTACTTCATAATGAAACATCCTAAGAAGAAGAAGTGGAAGAAGAAATAAAGGTGAAAGAATCGGTAACGGAAATTACCTCTTCTTTGAAGCGCCTCTTTGAGACCTCCTCTTAGGGCACTAAAATGGGTCTTTGAGGAAGACCAGAACCTCTAGGATGTTTCTAGGGAAGTGGAGAAGAGAATTTGTCAGGGGTTGTCCGAGCTTGAAGGGTCAAAGTTGTGTGAGGAAGAGAGGGAGGAGGTTCCCTTTTATAAGGGAGGATAGGGGCTCCTTTGGAAAAACTAAAAATATTGTTTTATTATAAAGTCAATTTCGGTTTTAAATAGCTCCAAATTGATTTATTTCGAGGCTAAGGTGGGGATGGGTCGAAATCCTCTCATCCAATAGAATTTAGACAAGTTTATGTTCCTATTTTAACCTTATCATTTAGATTTAACACTAAGTTAAATAATTTTACTTTTACCGTGTCTTCTTGTGTTCTTACACTATAAGGTTAATAAACTTACTATAAGAAGCCAAACGAACCCCAAATTGTTTATTATTAATATATATAACCTTAGCAAAGTAATTTGGCCGAACCTTAGATTTTTAGGAATAAAATAACAATTAATAATATAATATTTCTTTTAAAAACTATTTTATGTCAATTTTGACACTATTTAGTAATTGATTTTTGTGAAAATCATAACAGAATGATAAGTTCGAACAAAGTTAATTAAATCAATACTAACATGTCATATTAACCTATAAAATTAGTGTAAATCATAAAAAGTCTCAAATTATATTTATTTGGGTATTTATAATATCAATTATTAAAAGTTTTCACTATTATGGTAATTACTGCTTCATCATTATGTCATAAATAAATTAATTTATTTAATGTCTAAAAATTATAAATAAAATAAAATTATGTAGGAAATCTTTTTAGATTTATAATGAGTATTTATATTCGAATTTATCTTATGTATAACCCTATATTAAAAATGTTTTAGTAAATAAACTTTGATTTTAACTCTTTTAACCCTTCTTTAAATAAATTAATAATAAATGTCTTAATCTAATCCAAGTGGGACTAAATGGTCATATTTTATTCCTAAGTTTGTTTTTGGTCGAATTACACTTGTTCACCAAAAAATTATTTTCATCTCATTGAACCACATTTTACTTACTGACATCAACCGTGTCTCTCGGATTTTTTAAATTCCACTCACAGAAGCGGTAAAATTATGTTTTATGAACAATTCAGTTTTTTTAACTACCACTTAGTGGTTTCACTATTCATCAAAAATTGAAAGTTTTCAGAAAAATACCAAAAATTAGGCCTAAGCTATATTTGATATTATGAACTCAAAAATGATGTCTATTTTACCAAATTCAAAACATATCAGTTGCAATAACTAATTTAAAAATTAATTATCGTCGTCAAAACAAATAGCGTGTTTTTAAGAGATAATAATGATCAAAAGATTGAAACTTGTTTATAACTGGTTTAAATGTAGAATTACATCCAATGACCAACATTGTATTAAATTGTAAAAATATATTCTAAATATAATTTAAAACCATTCAAATTAAAAATTTATCACTATTAATTATTTCGATTAAAAAAGTTGTTTTTAATTAAAATTTAGTAATTTTCACTATTCATCAGAATATGAAAGTTATCCGAAAAGTACCAAAATTTCACCTTAGGCTAAATTCGATACTCCGAATCCAAAAATGAAGTCCATTTTGAGAGATAAAATTTCTAAAATTTTAAAAGGTGGTTATTACTATTCATAACGGCTAGTTTTAATAATATTTTAATAGCATATCGTTGTTTAGTGAAACTCGGTATTGCGTACCACACACGCTATCGAGGAAGGTCGTGATTGCGTGTAATACAAGGCAAGTCAAGGATACATGTTGAGCAATCTCCTTTTGGTGTAGCGTACAACACAAGACATTAACGAAATTAAAAAGAATATTTTTCATAAAACACACACATAAAAATTGAGACAGATGAATAACGAACCCACAACCGGTTATTACCAGTATCCATGAAATATAAAATATTTGGAAACTCGGAATATAATCTTCTAATCGTGGTGAAAGATCTTCAACATCTCCCATAAAGATCTTCCCTTTTTTTTTACCTAAAACCTTTCTTTATATCCTGAGGAAAAGAAAACATAAAAGGGTGATCTCAAATGCTCAGTAAGGGTAAACAAAAGAAATATCAATCACATCATATTCATAAGAACATAACATTTTGGAAATCTTAACCTGCAAAAGAGAGCATAATTTCATAACATGGGATAAATCATGGCAGTGAAATGTAATCACAATAATCATAACTTAAAACATGAAACTTTGTGTCATACACACATAATCATAGAGAATCATTTCTTGTTAGTCAAGACTCATTGAGAAGACTATCTTAGTGGAAAAAGTCCCTTTCTGAACCGAGTCACCCTCGTTTCAGTCCTGTTTCACTGAACCGGTATAACCTACCATTCCAGCCATGTCTATCTCATGAGATATAAAATCTTTACCCAATGCATTGGAGGGAGATATAGGTCCCACCCATCTCATAATGATACCATTCTTATGTGTGCCACAAAATCATAAACCATACATCATAGCATAACCCATGTAACAAAAATGGGAATCTTAAACATCATGACATCATAAAACAATTCATATAAGATAAAGGAATTCATAAAAATAATTCCATCACAACATAATCAAATAAATGTAATAATAGGGATAAAAACAGAACCCTATATTTTCTTAGATGGAAAATAATTTTTATAAAACACTTGAACTCCATTCTTGAGGAAAATATCCTTTCTTCTTCAAAAACATTTTTCCTTTCTTAACATGTCATACAACTTTAAACTAAAAGAAGTTGATTAAAAATAAACTTTAAAACTTGTAAAGGAAGCTTCTTGGAAATAATGTTTTAAAAATCCATTCATGCCGTATAAGTTTAAAAAAAAATAATTCTTCGTACTTTTGTCGGAAAAGTCAAAAAGTACCTCGTATGAAAAATGACAAAAGATTCCTTTCATATCTTTTACTTAAAACTCACAGAAGGGTAAATTTGGATTTAAACAATTATAGGTGGATGGAAATAACATTAAATATTGAGGGAACATGGATGTGGATGATAAAATACACCCCAGTAAATACCAAAGTATAAACAATCTCGGATAAAAATGACATTGTGATATTTTCCCTTACCTTAGGTCGGATTTGCTTTGTAAGTGTCTGAACCTCCTCTTCTTTGAAGCGCCTCTTTGAGACCTCCTCTTAGGGCACTAAAATTGGTCTTTGAGGAAGACCAAAACCTCTAGGATGTTCCTAGGTAATTGGAGAAGGTAATTTGGTAGGGTTTGGCCGAGCTTGAAGGCTCAAAGTTGTGTGAGGAAGAGGGGGAGGAGGTGCCCTTTTATAAGGGAGGAGAGGGCCACCTTTGGAATAACTAAAAATATTATTTTATTATAAAGTGAAGTTCGGTTTTAAATAGCTCCAAATTTATTTATTTCGAAGCTAAGGTGGGGATGGGTCGAAATACTCTCATCCAATAGAATTTATACAATTTTAGGTTCCTATTTTAACCTTATCATTTAGATTTAACATTAAGTTAAATAATTTTACTTTTAAAGTGTCTTCTTGTGTTCTTACACTATAAGGTTAATAAACTTACTATAAGAAGCCAAACGAACCCCAAATTGTTTATTATTAATATATATAACCTTATCTAAGTCATTTGGTTGAACCTTAGATTTTTAGGAATAAAATAACAATTAATAATATAATATTTGTTTTAAAAACTATTTTATGTCAATTTTGACACTATTTAGTAATTAATTTTTGTGAAAATCATAATAGAATTATAAGTTTGAAAAAAGTTAATTAAATCAATAATAACATGTCATATTAACCTAGAAAATTAGCTTAATTCATAAAAATTCTCAAATTACATTTATTTGGGTATTTATAACATCAATTATGTCAATATTTCCTTAATAAGATAATTACTGCATCATCTTTGTGTCATAATAAATGATAATTATTTAATCCCTAAAAATTCTAAATAAATTCCTATGATGTAGATAATTGTATTAGCTTTCTTGATACTATTCATGTTCGAAGTTTTATGAAGTTTATCACTAGATTAAAATTATTATACTTATATAATTTAAGAAAGTGACATGTTGTCACATTCTTTGGTTTTAATAATAATTAAATTATTTTCATTGACAAAATTTAATTAAATGAATATAATCCGACCATTAGGTGATATGGGTCGACTTTTATTCATCAAATAGGATTTTGACATTTGTTAGGGTAATTTTAAAATATTATATTTACCCTTAATTACCCGATTTACCTTTAACTATGGTAAATAAAATTTACCGTAGTTACTATTCATAATTTCCAAAAATAAAAAGTAGCTTATTAACATAATTTGGACCCACTGATTCCAAATATGGAATCCATTTTTCCAAATTCAATACACAAAATATGCATAAATTAAATTAAAATTAATCCTGTTGTCGAAAGAAAACGGGTTTTTCATTAAAACATTGCAAAAGATTGAATTGATTTAACCTACGAATTCAAGGTAAAATCAATGCTAATGACATACATTATATTAAATGGTAAAAATATATTCTATTTATACTTTAAAATCATTCAATATTATAATTTAACCACATAAGATATTACGATGAAAAAAGTTGTTTTTAATTAAAATATAGCGTGTTTTTACTATTCATTAAAATATGAAAGTTATCGGAAAAATATCAAAACTTTATCTAATGTAAATTTTTATATCTTTATTCAAAAGAAGAATTTTATTTTTTCAAATTTAACATATAAACATGTTAAAAACTATATTTAAAGTGGGTGTGCCATCAAAAGGCGGCAAAACTGCATTTTTTGAAAAATACTTATTTTACCCGAAAAATTTATTTTGTTCTTATACCATGTTCTAGAAATGTGTAAGATGAATAATAATGTTATAAAATTCAAAATTTAGTTAACACTATTCATAACGGCTAGTTCATGACAATATTATAATAATATATCGTTGTTTATTAAAACCCAGTATTGCGCACAACACACGCTATCGAGGAAGGTCGCAATTGTGTGTAATGCAAGCCAAGTCAGGGTTGCGTGTTGTGAAAGAATCCTTCGTTGTTTCATATAACATAATCCAACCATATTTAATTTATACATTGAATATATATATATATATATTCAATGTTGGGTAGAATAACTATTATCAAAATTGTGTGTAACACGATCCAAGAATAGTGTTGCGTATACTGCAAGCTAATACGGTGTTGCGTATAGCTCAAGGTAATCATGGTGTAGAATACAACACAAGAAATTAATGAAATTAAAAGAATATTTTTCATAAAATCTCGGGGTGTTACACCCACACACAAGGATCGTAATAGTTTAGTGTCTTTGGAAACTCGGAATGTAATCTTCTAATCGTGGTGAAAGATCTTCAACATCTCCCATAATGATCTTCTTTTTTTTACCTAAAACCTTTCTTTATATCCTGGGGAAAAGAAAACATAAAAGGGTGATCTCAAATTCTCAGTAAGGGTAAAAAAAAGAAATATCAATCACATCATATACATAAGCACATAACTTTTGGAAATCTTAACCTGTAAAAGAGATCATAATTTCATAACCTGGGATAACTCATGGCAGTGAAATGTAATCACAATAATCATAACTTAAAACATTAAACTTTGTGGCATACACACATAATCATATAGAATCATTTCTTGTTAGTCAAGACTCATTGCCAAGACTAACTTAGTGGACAAAGTCCCTTTCTGAACCGAGTCACCCTCGTTTCAGTCCTGTTTCACTGAACCGGTATAACCTACCATTCCAGCCATGTCTATCTCATGAGATATAAAATCTTTACCTAATGTATTGGAGGGAGATATAGGTCCCACCCATCTCATAATGATACCATTTTTATGTGTGCCACAAAATCATAAACCATACATCATAGTATAACCCATGTAATAAAAATGGGAATCTTAAACATCGTGACATCATAAAACAATTCATATAAGATAAAGGAATTCGTAAAAATATAATTCCATCACAACATAATCAAATAAATGTAATAATAGGGATATAAACATAACCCTTTATTATCTTAGATGGAAAATAATTTTGATAAAACACTTGAACTCTATTCTTGAGGAAAATATCCTTTCTGCTTCAAAAACACTTTTCCTTTCTTAACATGTTGTACAATTATAAACTAAAAGAAGTTGATTAAAAAATAAACATGAAAACTTGTAAAAGAAGATTCTTGGAAATAATGTTTTAAAAATCCATTCATGCCGTATAAGTTAAAAAAACATTCTTCTCGTACTTTTGTCGGAAAAGTCAAAAAGTACCTCGTACAAAAAACGACAAAAGATTCCTTTCATATACTTTACTAAAAACTCACCGAAGGGTAAAATTTGAGTTAAAAAATTGTAGGTGGATGGAAATAATATTACATATTGAGGAAAAATGGATGTGGATGATAAAATACACCCCATTAAATGCCAAAGTATAAACAATCTCGGATAAAAATGAGATTGTGATATTTCCCTTACCTTCGGTCCGATATGCTTCGTAAGTGTCCGAACCTCCTGTATAATGATTTAAATAATGTTATTGACTTTTTCCAGAATCATTATTATTGTTATGATATCATATATGGTCATATTCTTAGCTTCTTATTAGTAATATTTCATTACTACTTGTTATTCGGGTGTTTATTACTTTTTGTTCGTATGCGTGTTTGTCGAATAAATTCTTATTATTCTATTTAGGTTGTAGATACCTCATTTACAGAAAGGTATTAGTGTAAAATATATCATATTCATTCATTCAATTCATTTATATAATCATTATAAAATGAAGATCATGTAGAACGAGTCGCATCACATCGTGGAGACGGTATTCCGTACGTACACACGAGTGATGATATCGTTCCTATGATCGTGGAATTGTATTGGAGTGTATGTATACTATTTAAGAATCAATATCACTTTATAATAGTCATATATAGTCATTATTTACACCATTATACCCATCCAAGTAAGGTGGTGGTGGAAAATAGATTACACCACGGCGTGGAGACGGTATTCCGTACGTACGCACGCGCGGTGATTTCCTTTTTCCGTAGGATGGATATAAGGTTAATTAGAGTTGTTTCATATTTATAATAACATATCAGTATATAAGAAATACTGATGTTATTACTTTATCTTGAAACAACTAAAGGATAAGAAGTTGAAGAAGAAAGAAATTGAAAAAGATCGGTAATGGATATTACCTCTTTTTGACGCGCCTTTTCTTAACCTCCACTTAAAGAACTAAGGATGGTCTTTGAAGAAGACCAGGAACTCTAGGATGATACTAGTAAAGTGGAGAAGATATTTTTGCAGGGTTTGGACGAGCTTGAATGCTCAAATTGGTGTGAGGAGGAGAGGGAGGAGGTGCCCTTTTATAAGGGAGGAGAGGGGCACCTTAGGAAAATCTCACAATATTATTTTATATTAAGGTCAAATTCGGTTTATAATGGTTCCAAAGGGTCTTATTTCGAAGCTAAAGTGGGGATGGATCGAAATCCTCTCATACAATGGGATTCAGACAAGTTTAGGTTATTATTTTAACCTTATCAATTAGATTTAACTCTAAGTTAAATAATTTAACTTTTATCGTGTCTTTTTGTTTTCTTACACTATATGGTTAATAAACTTACTATATCAAGGCAAACGAATCCCAAGTTGTTTATTATTAATATATATAATCTTATCTAAGTCATTTGGACGAACCTTAGATTTTTAGGAATAAAATAACAATAAATAATATAATATTTTTTTTTAAACTAATTTATGTCAATTTTGACACTATTTAGTACATGATTTTTATGAAATTCATAACAGAATGATAAGTTCGAACCAAGTTACTTAACTCAACAATAAAATGTCTTATGAACCTATAAAATTAGTTTAAGTCATAAAAAGTCTCAAATTACATTTATTTGGGCATTTATAACATCAATTATGTCAATATTTCATTAATAAGACAATTACCGCATCATCTTTGTGTCATAATAAATGATACTTATTTAATCCCTAAAAATTTTAAATAAATTCCTATGATGTAGATAATTGTATTAGATTTCTGGAGACTATTCATGTTAGAAGTTTCATGAATTTTATCACTAGATTAAAATTATTATACTTATAAGAATTAAGAAAGTGACATGTTGTCACATTCTTTGGTTTTAATAATAATTAAATTATTTTCATTGAAAAAATTTAATTAAATGAATAAAATCAGACCATTAGGTGATATGGGTCGACTTTTAGTCATCCAATAGGATTTTTACATTTGTTAGGGTAATTTTAAAATATTATATTTACCCTTAATTAACCGATTTACCTTTAACTATGGTAAATAAAATTTACCGTAGTTACTATTCATAATTCCCAAAAATAAAAAGTAGCTTATTAACATAATTTGGATACACTAATTCCAAATATGGAATTCATTTTTCCAAATTGAATACACAAAAGTTTCAGAAATTAAATTAAAATTAATCCCGTTGTCGAAAGAAAACGGGTTCTCTTTAAAACATTGCAAAAGATTGAATTGATTTAACCTACGAATTCAAGGTAAAATCAATGCTAATGTCATACATTATATTAAATGGTAAAAATATATTCTATTTATACTTTAAAACAATTCAATATTATAATTTAACCACATAAGATATTACGATGAAAAAAGTTGTTTTTAATTAAAATATAGCATGTTTTTACTATTCATTAAAATATGAAAGTTATCGGAAAAATATCAAAACTTTATCTAATGTAAATTTTTATATCCTGATTCAAAAGAAGAATTTTATTTTGTCAAATTGAACTTATAAACATTTCAAAAACTAGATTTAAAGTGGGTGCGCTATCAAAAGGCGGCAAAACTGTATTTTTTGAAAAATACTTATTTTACCCGAAAAATTTATTTTGTTCTTATACCATGTTCTAGAAATGTGTAAGATGAATAATAATGTTATAAAATTCAAAATTTATTTAACACTATTCATAATGGCTAGTTCATGACAATATTATAATAATATATCTTTGTTTATTAAAACCCAATATTGCGTACAACACACGCTATCGAGGAAGGTCGGGATTGCGTGTAATGCAAGCCAAGTCAGGGTTGCGTGTTGTGATAGAATCCTTCGTTGTTTCATATAACAGAATCCAAAAATATTTCATTTATACATTGAATATATATATATATACTCAATGTTGCGTAGAATAACTATTATCAAAATTGTGTATAACACGATCCAAGAATAGTGTTGCGTATACTGCATGCTAATACGGTGTTGCGTATAGCGCAAGGTAATCTTGGTGTAGAATACAACACAAGACATTAATGAAATTAAAAGAATATTTTTCATAAAATCTCGGGGTGTTACATTCTACCCCCCTTAAAATGAATTTCGCCCTCGAAATTTGTTGGGGTTATAAATGGTTTACTATTCAAAAGTTTCTTTAATAGAAACCCACATCGTAAAAAGGAATACCAAAACCAATCTTTAAAAACAAAAGTATGAAATGTAATGGTTACCCAAATAAACTAATCACTGGGTTTCCACATAGGTTAAAATATGGATATGGAAGAGAAATATAACCATCATGTTCTGATGGAGAGTGGTAGAGAACATGGCTATGGAAAAGCCAGTAATCACAAAGACATAAATTTGTGATGATCTAAGGTACCATCTGATTCATCTGATATAAGAGCACTAGGACAACATTTTTGGTTTTCAAGATCATTTCCCTAAATTTGATGAAATTGGAACCATACAAGGACCGTAATACTTAGTACATAACAAAAACACACACACAAGGACCATAATAGTTTAGTGCCTTTGGAAACTCGGAATGTAATCTTCTAATCGTGGTGAATGATCTTCAACATCTCCCATAAAGATCTTCCTTTTTTTACCTAAAACCTTTCTTAATATCCTGGGGAAAAGAAAACATAAAAGGGTGAGCTCAAATGCTCAGTAAGGGTAAACAAAAGAAATATCAATCACATCATATTCATAAGAACATAACATTTTGGAAATCTTAACCTGTAAAAGAGATCATAATTTCATAACCTGGGATAACTCATGGCAGTGAAATTTAATCACAATAATCATAACTTAAAACATTAAACTTTGTGGCATACACACATAATCATAGAGAATCATTTCTTGTTAGTCAAGACTCATTGCCAAAAATGGGATTCTTAAACAACATGACATCATAAAAGAATTCATATAAGATAAAGGAATTCATAAAAATATTTCCATCACAACATAATGAAATCCATGTAATAATAGGGATAGAAACAGAACCCTTTATTATCTTAGATGGAAAATAATTTTGATAAAACACTTGAACTCCATTCTTGAGGAAAATATGCTTTCTACTTCAAAAACATTTTCCTTTTTTTAACATGTCTTACAATTTTGAACTAAAAGAAGTTGATTAAAAATAAACTTGAAAATTTGTAAAGGAAGCTTCTTGGAAATAATGTTTTAAAAATCCATTCATGCCGTATAAGTTAAAAAAACATTCTTCGTACTTTTGTCGGAAAAGTCAAAAAGTACCTCGTACGAAAAACGAAAAAAGATTCCTTTCATATCTTTTACTAAAAACTCACCGAAGGGTAAAATTGGATATAAACTATCGTATAAGGATATAAATATTACATATTGAGGAAACATGGATGTGGATGATAAAATACACCCCAGTAAATACCAAAGTATAAACAATCTCGAATAAAAATGAGATTGTGATATTTTCCCTTACCTTAGGTCTTATTTGCTTCGTAAGTGTCTGAACCTCCTGTATAATTATTTAAATAATGTCATAGACTTATTACAGAATCATATTCATTGTTATTATATCATATATGGTTCACTTATGACTTTATATTACCCGTTCTTTTGTAAATTCATGTTAAAGTAGCGTTTTGGGTAAAATCGTCTCATTTGTCGTTCGTGTTTTAACTTGTAATTATTCATATGATTACTTAGATCATTATTACTTAATTATAGAATATAAAACATGATTTATATATAATATATATTCAGAATATACATATATATAATGGATCGATAAATGGCAAGAAATACACCTTTCATGGATACGGTAGGCCGTACGTACGCATGAACGCTGTTTTATTTTCGTTATTGAATTGAGTGGAATTAAGTAGATGACATGCATATATATACACATAAATCCAGTATCTTTATAATGTCATATATTTCATTATTATTGCTTATATATACTTTATAATCACTCTTAAATGGTTAACAGGGAGAATGAATCTCATCGCGTCGTGGAGACGGTAGTCCGTACATACGCACGAGCGATGATATCATTTCCATAATTATTGAATTGAATTGGAGTGGATGATACAATATATCAGAATCAATATTATGTTCTAATAACTATGTATATTTATTCTTTACACCATTATACCCATCCATGTAAGGTGGTGGTGGAAAATAGATTACACCACGGCGTGGAGACGGTATTCCGTACGTACGCACGCGCGGTGATTTCTTTTTCCGTAGGATGGATAGATGGTGAAATAGGGTTATTTCATACTTATAATAAAATATTAGTATATTATTGATACTGATGTTATTAATTCATAATGAAACAACCTAAGAAGAAGTGGAAGAAGAAATAAAGATGAAAGAATCGGTAACGGACATTACCTCTTTTTGGAAGTGCTTCTTTGAGAACTCCTTTTAGGGCACTAAAAAGGGTCGTTGAAGAAGACCAAAACCTCTAGGATGTTTCTAGAGAAGTGGAGAAGATAATTTGGCAGGGGTTGGCCGAGCTTTAAGGCTAATGTTGTGTGAGTAAGAGAGAGAGGAGGTGCCCTTTTATAAGGGAGGAGAGGGGCTCTTTTGGAAAAACTAAAAATATTATTTTATTATAAAGTCAAGTTCGGTTTTAAATAGCTCCAAATTGATTTCTTTCGAGTCTAAGGTGGGTATGGGTCTAAATCCTCTCATACAATAGAATTTAGACAAGTTAAGGTTCCTATTTTATCCTTATCATTTAGATTTAACATCAAGTTAAATAATTTTACTTTTACCGTGTCTTCTTGTGTTCTTACACTATAAGGTTAATAAACTTACTATAAGAAGCCAAAAGAACCCCAATTTGTTTATTATTAATATATATAACCGTATATAAGTCATTTGGACGAACCTTAGATTTTTAGGAATAAAATAACAATTAATAATATAATATTTGTTTTAAAAACAATTTTATGTCAATTTTGACACTATTTAGTAATTGATTTTTGTGAAACTAATAACAGAATGATAAGTTCTAAAAAGTTAATTAAATCAATAATAACATGTCATAGTAACCTTGAAAATTAGTGGAATTCATAAAAAGTCTTAAATTACATTTATTTTGGTATTTATAACATCAATTATGTCAATATTTCATTAATAAGATAATTACTGCATCATCTTTGTGTCATAAATAAATTAAATTATTTGATGTCTAAAAATTACAAATAAAATACCATTATGTAGGAAATCTTTTTATCTTTCTAATGAATATTTAAAATCTAATTTATCTTATTTATAAACCTATATTAAAAATGTTTTAGTAAATAAACTTTGATTTTAACTCTTTTAACTCTTCTTTGAATTAAATAATAATAAATGTCCTAATCTAATTAAAGTGGGCCTAAATGGTCATATTTTATTCCTAAGATTGTTTTTGGTCGAATTAAACTTATCCAATAGAATTTGGACATGTGTTAGGGTAATAATAATATCTTTTTTACCCTTAATTACCCTATTTACTTTTAACCGTGGTAAATAAAAGTAAAAAGTTACTATTCACCAAAAAATTATTTTCATCTCATTGAACCACATTTTACTTACTGACATCAACCGTGTCTCTCTGATTTTTGAAATTCCACTCACAGAAGCGGTAAAATTAAGTTTTATGAACAATTCAGTTTTTTTAACTACCACTTAGTGGTTTCACTATTCATCAAAAATTGAAAGTTTTCAGAAAAATAAAAAAAATTAGGCCTAAGATATATTTGATATTATGAACTCAAAAATGATTTCTATTTTACCAAATTCAAAACATATCAGTTTCATTAATTAATTTAAAAATTAATTCCCGTCGTCAAAACAAATAGCGTGTTCTTAAGAGATAATAACTATCAAAAGATTGACACTTGTTTATGTCTGGTTTAAATGTGAAATTACATCCAATGACCATCATTGTATTAAATTGTAAAAATATATTCTAAATATACTTTAAAACCACTCAAATTAATAATTTATCACTATTAATTATTTCGATTGAAAAAGTTGTTTTTAATTAAAATTTAGTAATTTTCACTATTCATCAAAATATGAATGTTATCCGAAAATCACCAAAATTTCACCCTAAGCTAATTTCGATATTACGAATCCAAAAATGAATTCTATTTTGAAAAATAAAATTACAAAATTTCAAAAAGTGGTTATTACTATTCATAACGGCTAGTTTTAATAATATTTTAATAGCATATTGTTGTTTAGTGAAACTCGTTATTGCGTACTACACACGCTATCGATGAAGGTCGCGATTGCCTGTAATACAAGGAAAATCAAGGATGCGTGTTGTGCATGCTCCTTTTGGTGTAGCGTACAACACAAGACATTAGGGAAATTAAAAAGAATATTTTTCATAAAATCTCGGGGTGTTACATTCTACCCCCCTTAAAATGAATTTCGCCCTCGAAATTCATCATCTTTATAAATGGTTTACTATTCAAAAGTTTCTTTAATAGAAACCCACATCGTAAAAATTAATACCAAAAACAATCTTTAAAAACAAAAGTATGAAACGTAACGGTTACCCAAATAAACTAATCACTGGGTTTCCACATAGGTGAAAATATGGATATGAAAGAAAAATCTAACCATCATGTTCTGATGGAGAGTGGTAGAGAACATGGCTATGGAAAATCCAGCAATCACAAAGCCATAAATTTGTGACGATCTAAGGTACCATCTGATTCATCAGATATAAGAGCACTAGGACAACATTTTTGGTTTTCAAGATCGTTTCCCTAAAGTTGAAGAATTTGAATTAGAATAAATACTTACTTTATTTTGGTACAATATCACTGTTGTTCGTGTCTTCACCAATTTCCATTTCATATCTTAAATAAATGAAGTTGAATTTGTTATTCGTGAAGTGTTAGTAGATCATGTGATAGAATGACGGGTCATTCCATCTGTCTCAAACAAAAGGTTAGCAAAAGTTATTAAATATACATAAGTCGATCTATAGTGAGATTAATCATATATGGTTCCTAAAATGGACTTATACTTCATATATCATACTGCTTAATATAATAAAACTAGTTTCTACTAAACAAGGACTTCCTGTAGGCCAGTGGTAGGCGATAAAGGCCAGTCGCACTTCGGTTGTGGGTTCGATTCCCACAGCCTTGTCCGACGCGATGGGCTGTCGCCCATCCTGCAGGTTGTCCTTTTTCTAAAACTACATTACTATAACATCCCATCAATAATATCGAAAAACTTCTATCCTTAAACAATACTAAATTATGTCCAACATAATCCATTCCAATCTTTAGGCTTATCCATAATACTGCAGTCCACTCTCATAATATAGTGAAAACGATTACCAGAGATTTAATACCATCGTTGATCCCCATATATCATAAGATATGTCTTGTTGGTCACATTCCAAACATTCAAAGGCCTTAATCATGTACTCTCTTGAATACCCATTGAAATTTAGTGAAAACATGAATGCAGTTAAAAGTTAACACCTTCCACATACCAAAATCCTCAAAAATCTATATACTCAAACCATGATATCACTTAGTCCTTATATCAATCATGAGCTCATGAATACTATCAAACATTTAATTTTCTCCTTATCCCTTCATTATGCGCATATCATCTACATTCCAAAAATATCTCAATCACATTCCATGGTTACCGGTACCATTGAAAACCACAATAGACCAATACATAAATATTCCAATACTCCATGATACAACATTATTTTGGAATCCCATTACATAAACACTTAATCATTCTACCACATCGTTGTCATATTCAACATCGCCAATAGTGATCGCATGTGACTTCCCCTTGTCCTTTTCCTTAAGTGGTTGCTCATGTTGATCATCACTAACCCTTGGATTAGGGCATTTCTTAGCATAATGCCCCATTTCCTTGCACTTGAAGCATTGAAGTGTTGGTGGTGCGTTCTCTGTAGTGTTTGCTTTATAAACATCATTAGAAACCCTTTTTCCATTACCTCGATACTCAGCTGCTCGATGACCTTCTTTTCCACACTTAAAACATTTTATAGTCCCTTTAAGACAATATCCACCATGCTTCTTTCCACATTGTGAGCATAAGGAAACATTCATCATGTTTTCACCATTATTCTGAGATTTCTCCTTGAACTCCATCTTTCGTTTCTTTTCAAAACCATGAGATGTATATGTAACATCAACTTCCATTTCTACCTTGATAGCACTACGCACAATTTCTTCATAGCTACTGAAGTCTCTTATAGCTAATGCCCTTCGAAGAGTTGGTTTTAAGCCACTGAAAAATCGATCAACTTTACTTTTAGGTTGGATGATAATGCCAGATTCATACCTTGCAAGTCTTGTAAAATTCGCTTCGTATATACCAACAGATTCATCATCCTTTTGCTTTAGTTCAAGAAACTCCTTGTCCATCTTTGTTCGAAGAATACGAGGGAAGTACTTACTGAAAAACAAGTTCTTGAACTCGTCCCATTCCATGGACTCAATTTCATCTATTGGCCTCGTATTATTGATAAGATTCCACCATTGATCAGCTTCACCTTTCAAACGATATACTTCTAAGATGACTTTATCATGTTCAGAACATTGAAGAACTGAAAATATCTTTTCAGTGGTACTGATCCATTGTTCAGCAACAAGTGGATCAGAAGACCCACTGAAAGAAGGTGGACGTTGCCTCATGAAGGACTCAATAGAATAGTGTTCCCTTCTCTTCTCATTTGGAAGTCCAGAATGATTCATAGCTTGTGTAAGTATAGTAATAATATTTTTCACTCCATCTCCCATAACATTTGTTTGTTTAGGAGGACAATCATTGCATTGTCCATTTCATTGATCAACATGGTTCCTTCGGGTTCCAGCCATCGTCTAAAACCCAAAAAGAATAGTGTGAGAGGCAAAAATCATGCTAGGGAAAACAAAATAATAAAGGGGGAGTACCTTCAATATCTAACATCTTAGGTTTAATTCTATGATCGTTAGAGTAATTATAGTACTATAACCTATACGTATACTTAACCTTAGAGACATCCCTAGACATACCTTAGAAATATCTCTAGGGATATCACTAAAGTTCCCGCATCCTAGTTTCCAAAGGTTGACTAAACCTTTCCTCTGATACCAACTGTAGAGACCCGAAGCCTGACGTACATGAACATTACATTACTTTTGCAGAATACTTAGTACATAACAAAAACACACACACAAGGACCGTAATAGTTTAGTGTCTTTGGAAACTCGGAATGTAATCTTCTAATCGTGGTGAAAGATCTTCAACATCTCCTATAAAGATCTTCCCTTTTTTTACCTAAAACCTTTCTTTATATCCTGGGGAAAAGAAAACATAAAAGGGTGAGCTCAAATGCTCATTAAGGGTAAACAAAAGAAATATCAATCACATCATATTCATAAGAACATAACATTTTGGAAATCTTAACCTGCAAAAGAGAGCATAATTTCATAACATGGGACAAATCTTAGTAGTGAAATGAAAATCCAATAATCATAACTTAAAACATGAAACTTTGTGTCATACACACATAATCATAGAGAATCATTTCTTGTTAGTCAAGACTCATTACCAAGACTATCTTAGTGGAAAAAGTCCCTTTCTGAAACGAGTCACCCTCGTTTCAGTCCTGTTTCACTGAACCGGTATAACCTACCATTCCAGCCATGTATATCTCATGAGATATAAAATCATTACCCAATGCATTGGAGGGAGATATAGGTCCCACCCATCCCATAATGATACCATTCTTATGTGTGCCACAAAATCATAAACCATACATCATAGCATAAGCCATGTAATAAAAATGGGAATCTTAAACATCATGACATCATAAAACAATTCATATAGGATAAAGGAATTCATAAAAATATTTCCATCACAACATAATAAAATCCATGTAATAATAGGGATATAAATATAACCCTATATTATCTTAGATGGAAAATAATTTTGATAAAACTCTTGAACTCCATTCTTGAGGAAAATATCCTTTCTGCTTCAAAAACACTTTTCCTTTCTTAACATGTCATACAATTCTATACTAAAAGAATTTGATTAAAAATAAACTTGAAAACATGTAAAGTAAGCTTCTTGGAAATAATGTTTTAAAATTCCATTCATGCCGTATAAGTTAAAAAACATTCTTTGTACTTTTGTCGGAAAAGTCAAAAAGTACCTCGTACGAAAAAAGACAAAAGATTCCTTTCGAATACTTTACTAAAAACTCACCGAAGGGTAAAATTGGATTTAAATAATTTTATGTGGATGGAAATAATATTACATAGTGAGGAAACATTGATGTGGATGATAAAATACTCCCCAGTAAATACTAAAGTATAAACAATCTCGGATAAAAATGAGATTGTGATATTTCTCTTACCTTAAGTCTGATTTGCTTCGTAAGTGTCTGAACCTCCTGTATAATGATTTAAATAATGTCATTGACTTATTAAATAATCATATTCATTGTTATGATATCATATATGGTTCACTTATGACTTTATATTACCCGTTCTTTTGTAAATTCCATGTTAAAGAGTGTTTAGTGTAAAATTGTTTCATTTGTCATCCATGTTTTGACTTGTAATTATTCATATGATTACTTAGATCATGATTAATTAATTCCAGAATATAAAACCTGATTTATATATATATATATATTCAGAATATACATATATATAATAAATCAGTAAATGGAAAGAAATACACCGTTCATGGAGACGGTAGGTTGTACGTACGCATGAACGTTGTTTTCGTTTCCTTATTGAGTTGAACGGAATTAAGTAGATGACATACATATATATACACATAAATCCAGTATCATTATTATGTCATATATTTCATAATTACTTATTATATATACTTTATAATCATTCATGAATGGTTAATGTGGAGAATGAATCTCATCGCGTCGTGGAGACGGTAGTCCGTACGTACGCACGAGCGATGATATCGTTCTCATGATCGTGGGACTGTATTGGAGTGTATGTATACTATTTCAGAATCAATATCACTTTAAAATAATAATATATAGTTATTATTTACACCATTATACCCATAAAAGTAAGGTGGTGGTGGAAAATAGATTTCACCACGGCGTGGAGACGGTATTCCGTACGTACGCACGCGCGGTGATTTTGTTTTCCGTAGGATGGATAGATGGTGAAATAGGATTGTTTCATACTTATAATAACATATCAGTATATTAGTTATACTGATGTTATTACTTCATAATGAAACAACCTAAGAAGAAGAAGTGGAAGAAGAAATAAAGGTGAAAGAATCGGTAACGGAAATTACCTCTTCTTTGAAGCCCCTCTTTGAGACCTCCTCTTAGGGCACTAAAATTGGTCTTTGAGAAAGACAAGAACCTCTAGAATGTTTCTAGGGAAGTGGAGAAGAGAATTTGGCAGGGTTTGGCCGATCTTGAAGGCTCAAAGTTGTGTGAGGAAGAGAGGGAGGAGGTGCCCTTTTATAAGGGAGGAGAGGGGCTCCTTTGGAAAAACTAAAAATATTATTTTATTATAAAGTCAAGTTCGGTTTTAAATAGCTCCAAATTGATTTATTTAGAGGATAAGGTGGGGATGGGTCGAAATACTCTCATCCAATAGAATTTATACAAGTTTAGGTTCCTATTTTAACCTTATCATTTAGATTTAACATTAAGTTAAATAATTTTACTTTTACTGTGTCTTCTTGTGTTCTTACACTATAAGGTTAATAAACTTACTATAAGAAGCTAAACGAACCCCAAATTGTTTATTATTAATATATATAACCTTATCTAAGTCATTTGGCCGAATCTTAGATTTTTAGGAATAAAATAACAATTAATAATATAATATTTTTTTTAAAAACTATTTTATGTCAATTTTGACACTATTTAGTAATTGATTTTTGTGAAAATCATAACAGAATGATAAGTTCGAAAAAAGTTAATTAAATAAATTCTAACATGTCATATTGACCTATAAAATTAGTGGAATTCATAAAAAGTCTCAAATTATATTTATTTGGGTATTTATAACATCAATTATGTCAATATTTCATTAATAAGAGAATTACTGCATCATCGTTGTGTCATAAATAAATTAAATTATTTAATGTCTAAAAATTACAAATAAAATACCATTATGTAGGAAATCTTTTTATATTCCTAATTAATATTTATAGTATAATTTATCTTATGTATAACCCCATATTAAAAATGTTTTAGTAAATAAACTTTGATTTTAACTTTTTTAACCCTTCTTTAAATAAATTAATAATAAATGTCCTAATCTAATCCAAGTGGGCCTAAATGGTCATATTTTATTCCTAAGTTTTTTTTTGGTCTAATTAAACTTGTCCAATATAATTAGGACATGTGTTAGGGTAATAAAAATATCATTTCTACCCTTACTTACCCTATTTACTTTTAACCGTGGTAAAAAGTAAAAAGTTACTATTCACCAAAAAATTATTTTCATCTCATTGAACCACATTTTACTTACTGACATCAACCGTGTCTCTCAGATTTTTGAAATTCCACTCACAGAAGCGGTAAAATTAAGTTTTATGAACAATTCAGTTTTTTTTTAACTACCACATAGTGGTTTCACTATTAATCAAAAATTGAAAGTTTTCAGAAAAATACCAAAAATTAGGCCTAAGCTATATTTGATATTATGAACTAAAAAATGATTTCTATTTTACCAAATTCAAAACATATCAGTTTCATTAATTAATTTAAAAATTAATTCTCGTCGTCAAAACAAATAGCGTGTTCTTAAGAGATAATAACTATCAAAAGATTGACACTTGTTCATGTCTGGTTTAAATGTGAAATTACATCCAATGACCAACATTCTATTAAATTGTAAAAATATATTCTAAATATACGTTAAAACCACTCAAATTAATAATTTATCACTATTAATTATTTCGATTGAAAAAGTTGTTTTTAATTAAAATTTAGTAATTTTCACTATTAATCAAAATATGAAAGTTATCCAAAAATCACCAAAATTTCACCCTAAGCTAATTTCGATATTAGGAATCCAAAAATGAATTCCATTTTGAAAAATAAAATTTACAAAATTTCAAAAATTGGTTACTACTATTCATAACGGCTAGTTTTAATAATATTTTAATAGCATATTGTTGTTTAGTGAAACTCGTTATTGCGTACTACACATGCTATCGAGGAAGGTCATGATTGCGTGTAATGCAAGCAAAGTCAAGGATGTGTGTTGTGCAAGCTCCTTTTGGTGTAGCATACAACACAATACATTAATGAAATTAAAAAGAATATTTTTCATAAAATCTCGAGGTTATAAATGGTTCACTAATGTCTTGTGTTGTACGCTACACCAAAAGGAGCTTGCACAACACTCATCCTTGATTTTCCTTGCATTACACGCAATTGCGACCTTCCTCGATAGCGTGTGTAGTATGCAATAACGAGTTTCACTAAACAACAATATGCTATTAAAATATTATTAAAACTAGCCGTTATGAATAGTAATGACCACTTTTTCAAATTTTGTAATTTTATTTTTCAAAATGGAATTCATTTTTGGATTCGTAATATCGAAATTAGCTTAGGGTGAAATTTTGGTGATTTTCGGATAACTTTCATATTTTGATGAATAGTGAAAATTACTAAATTTTAATTAAAAACAACTTTTTCAATCAAAATAATTAATAGTGATAAATTATTAATTTTAGTGGTTTTAAAGTATATTTATAATATATTTTTACAATTTAATAAAATGATGGTCATTAGATGTAATTTCACATTTAAACCAGACATAAACAAGTGTCAATCTTTTGATAGTTATTATCTCTTAAGAACACGCTATTTGTTTTGACGACGGAAATTAATTTTTAAATTAATTAATTCAACTGATATGTTTTGAATTTGGTAAAATAGAAATCATTTTTGAGTTCATAATATCAAATATAGCTTAGGCCTAATTTTTGGTATTTTTTAGAAAACTTTCAATTTTTGATGAATAGTGAAACCACTAAGTGGTAGTTAAAAAAAACTGAATTGTTCATAAAACTTAATTTTACCACTTCTGTGAGTGGAATTTCAAAAATACTAAAGACACGGTTGATGTCAGTAAGAAAAATGTGGTTCAATGAGATGAAAATAATTTTTTGGTGAATAGTAACTTTTTACTTTTTTTTACCACGGTTAAAAGTAAATAGGGTAATTATGGGTAGAAATGATATTATTATTACCCTAACACATGTCCTAATTCTATTGGACAAGTGTAATTCGACTAAAAACAAACTTGGGAATAAAATATGACCATTTAGGCCCACTTGGATTAGATTAGGACATTTATTATTAATTTATTTAAAGAAGGGTTAAAAGAGTTAAAATCAAAGTTTATTTACTAAAACATTTTTAATATGGGGTTATACATAAGATAAATTCGACTATAAATATTAATTAGAAAGATAAAAATATTTCCTACATAATTGTATTTTATTTGTAATTTTTAGACCTTAAATAATTTAATTTATTTATGACACAACGATGATGCAGTAATTATCTTATTAATAAAATATTGACATAATTGATGTTATAAATACCCAAATAAATATAATTTGAGACTTTTTATGAATTCCACTAATTTTCTAGGTTAATATTACATGTTAGTATTGATTTAATTAACGTTTTTCGAACTTATCATTCTGTTATTATTTTCACAAAAATCAATTACTAAATAGTGTCAAAATTGACATAAAATAGTTTTTAAAACAAATATTATATTATTAATTATTATTTTATTCCTAAAAATCTAAGGTTCGGCCAAATGACTTAGATAAGGTTATATATATTAATAATAAACAATTTGGGGTTCGTTTGGCTTCTTATAGTAAGTTTATTAACCTTATAGTGTAAGAACACAAGAAGACACGGTAAAAGTAAAATTATTTAACTTAATGTTAAATCTAAATGATAAGGTTAAAATAGGAACCTAAACTTGTATAAATTCTATTGGATGTGATTATTTCGACCCATCCCCACCTTATCCTCTAAATAAATCAATTTGGAGCTATTTAAAACCGAACTTGACTTTATAATAAAATAATATTTTTAGTTATTCCAAAGGTGCCCCTCTCCTCCCTTATAAAAGGGAACCTCCTCCCTCTCTTCCTCACACAACTTTGAGCATTCCAGCTCGGCCAACCCCTGGCCAATTCTCCTCTCCACTTCCCTAGAAACATCCTAGAGGTTCTGGTCATCCTCAAAGACCAATTTTAGTGCCCTAAAAGAAGGTCTCAAAGAAGCACTTCAAAGAAGAGGTAATGACCGTTACCAATTATTTCATCTTTATTTCTTCTTCCACTTCTTCTTCTTTAGTTGTTTCATTATGAAGTAATAACATCAGTATCACTCATATACTGATATTTTATTATAATTATGAAACAACCCTATTTCACCATCTATCCATCCTACGGAAAAAGAAATCACCGCGCGTGCGTACGTACGGAATACTGTCTCCACGCCGTGGTGTAATCTGTTTTCCACCACCACCTTACTTGGATGGGTATAATGGTGTAAATAATTACTATATATGACTATTATAAAGTGATATTGATTCTAAAATAGTATACATATACTCCAATACAATTCCACGATCATAAGAACGATATCATCGCTCGTGCGTACGTACGGAATACCATCTCCATGATGTGATGCGACTCGTTCTACATGATCTTCATTTCATAATAATTATATAAATGAATTGAATTTAATGAATATGATATATATTACACTAATACCATTCTGTAAATGAGTTATCTATAACCTAAAGAAAAGAATAAGAATTTATTCGACAAAACACGCATAAGAACAAAAAGTTATAAACACCCGAATAACAAGTAGCAATGAAATATTACTACTAAGAAGCTAAGAATATGACCATATATGATATCATAAAAATAAGTATGACTCTGGAAAAAGTCAATAACATTATTTAAATCATTATACAGGAGGTTCGGACACTTACAAAGCAAGTCGGACCTAAGGTAAGGCAAATATCACAATCTCATTTTTATCCGAGATTGTTTATACTTTGGTATTTACTGGGGTGTATTTTATCATCCACATCCATGTTTCATCAATATGTAATATTATTTCCATCCACCTACAATTTTTTAAATCCAATTTTACCCTTCGGTGAGTTTTTAGTAAAGGATATGAAAGGAATCTTTTGTCATTTTTCGTACGTGGTACTTTTTGACTTTTCCGACAAAAGTACGAGAAGAATGTTTTTTTAACTTATACGGCATGAATGTATTTTTAAAACATTATTTCCAAGAAGCTTCCTTTACAAGTGTTCAAGTTTATTTTTAATCAACTTCTTTTAGTTTAAAATTGCATGACATGTTAAGAAAGGAAAATGTTTTTAAAGTATAAAGGATATTTTCCTCAAGAATGGAGTTCAAGTGTTTTATCAAAATTATTTTCCATCTAAGATAATAAAGGGTTCTTTTTTTTATCCCTATTATTACATTGATTTGACTATGTTGTGATGGAATTATTTTTATGAATTACTTTATCTTATATGAATTGTTTTATTATGTCATGTTGTTTAAGAATTCCATTTTTATTACATGGGTTATGCAATGATGTATGATTTATGATTTTGTGGCACACATAAGAATGGTATCATTATGAGATGGGTGGGACCTATATCTCCCTCCAATGCATTGGGTAAAGACTTTATATCTCATGAGATAGATATGGCTGGAACGGTAGGTTATACCGGTTCAGTGAAACAGGACTAAAACGAGGGTGACTCGGTTCAGAAAGGGACTTTTTCCACTAAGATAGTCTTGGCAATGAGTCTTGACTAACAAGAAATGATTCTCTATGATTATGTGTGAATGCCACAAAGTTTCATGTTTTTAGTTATGATTATTGTGATTACATTTCACTGCCATGATTTACCCCATGTTATGAAATTATGATCTCTTTTGCAGGTTAAGATTTCCAAAAGTTATGTGCTTATGTATATGATGTGATTGATATTTATTTTGTTTACCCTTACTGAGCATTTGAGCTCACCATTTTATGTTTTCTTTTCCAGGATATAAAGAAAGTTTTTAGGTATAAAAAAAAGATCTTTATGGGAGATGTTGAAGATCTTTCACCTGGATTAGAAGATTATATTCTGAGTTTCCAAAGACACTAAACTATTACGATCCTTGTGTGTGTGTTTTTGTTATGTACTAAGTATTCCATAAATGTAATGTAATGTCAATGTACGTCAAGTTTCGGGTCTCTACAGTTGGTATCAGAGGAAAGGTTTAGTCAACCTTTGGAAACTAGGATTCGAAAACGTTAGTGAGATCCCTAGAGATATTTCTAAGGTATGTCTAGGGATGTCCCTAAGGTTAAGTATACATATAGGTTATAGTACTAGAATTAATCTAAAGATCATAGAATTAAACCTAAGATGTTAGATATTGAAGGTACTCCCCCTTTATTATGTTGTTTTCCCTGGCATGATTTTTTTCCTCTCACACTATTCTTTTTGACTTTTAGACGATGGCTGGAACCCGAAGGAACCGTGTTGATCAATGCAATGATTGTCCTCCTGAACAAACAAATGTTATGGGAGATGGAGTGAAAGATCTTATTTCTATAATTACACAAGCTATGAATCATTCTGGACTTCCAAATGAGCAGAGAAGGGAACAATATTCTATTGAGTCCTTCATGAGGCAACGTCCACCTTATTTCAGTGGGTCTTCTGATCCACTTGTTGCTGAACAATGGATCAGTACCACTGAAAAGATATTTTCAGTTATTCAATGTTCTGAACATGATAAATCCATCTTAGCAGTATATCGTTTGAAAGGTGAAGCTGATCAATGGTGGAATCTTATCAAGAATACGAGGCCAAGAGATGAAATTGAGTCCATGGAATGGGACGAGTTCAAGAACTTGTTTTTCAGTAAGTAATTCCCTCGTATTCTTCAAACGAATATGGAAAAAGAGTTTCTTGAGCTGAAGCAGAAGGATGATGAATCTGTTGGTATATACGAAGCAAATTTTACAAGACTTGTAAGGTATGCATCTAGCATTATCATCCAACCTGAAAGTAAAGTTGATCGATTTTTCAGTGGCTTAAAACCAAGTCTTCGAAGGGCATTAGCTATAAGAGACTTCAGTAGCTATGAAGAAATTGTGTGTTGTGCTATGAAGGTTGAAATGGAAGTTGGTGTTACATATCCATCTCATGGTTTTGAAAAGAAACGAAAGATGGAGTTCAAGGAGAAATCTCAGAATAATGGTGAAAAGAAAATGAATGTTTCCTTATGCTCAAAGTGTGGAAAGAAGCATGCTGGAGATTTTCTTAAAGGGACTAGAAAATATTTTAAGTGTGGAAAAGAAGGTCATCGAGCAGCTGAGTGTCGAAGTAATGGAAAAAGGGTTTCTAATGATGTGAACAAAGAAAACACTGTAGAGAACGCACCACCAACACTTCAATGCTTCAAGTGCAAGGAAATGGGGCATTATGCTAATAAATGCCCTAATCCAAGGGTTAGTGATGATCAACATGAGCAACCACTTAAGGCAAAGGACAAAAGGAAGTCACATGCGATCACTATTGGCGATGTTGAATATGACAATGATGTGGTGGAATGATTAAGTGTTTATTCCAAAATAATGTTGTATATAGTATCGTGGAATATTGGAATATTTATGTTTTGGTCTATTGTGGTTTTCAATAATTTTATGGTACTAGTAAATATGGAAAGTGATTGTGATATTTTTGGAAAAATAATGATATGCGCATAATGAAGGGAAATGAGAAAATGAAATATTTGACAGTATTCATGAGCTCATGATTGATATAAGGACTAAGTGATATCATGGTTTGAGTATATAGAATTTTGAGGATTTTGGTATGTGGAAAGTGTTAACTTTTAACTACATTCATGTTTTCACTAAGGCTCAATGGGTATTCAAGAGAATACATGATTAATGACTTTGAATGTTTGGAATGTGACCAAAAAAACATATCTTATGATATATGGGGATCAACGATGGTATTAAATCTCTAGTAATCATTTTCACTATGTTATGAGAGTGGACTGCAGTATTATGGATAAGCCTAAAGATATGAATGTATTATGTTGTACATAAGTTAGTATTGTTTAAGGATAGAAGTTTTTTCGATATTACTGATGGGATGTTATAGATTTAGAAAAAGGACAACCTGCAGGATGGGCGACATCCCATCGCGTCGGACAAGGCTGTGGGAATCGAACCCACAACTGATGTGCGACTGGCCTTTATCGCCTACCACTGACCTACAGGAAGTCCCTGTTTAGTAGAAATTAGTTTTATTGTATTAAGCAGTATGATATATGAAGTATAAGTACATTTTAGGAACCATATATGATTAATCTCACTATAGAATGACTTATGTATATTTAATAACTTTTGTTAACCTTTTGTTTGAGACAGATGGAATGACCCGTCATTCTATCACATGATCTGCTAACACTTCACGAATAACAAATTCAACTTCATTTATTTAAGAGATGCAGTGGAAATTGTTCAAGGCACGAACAACAGTGAGATTGTACCAAAATAAAGTAAGTATTTATTCTAATTCAAATTCTTCAACTTTAGGGAAACGATCTTGAAAACCAAAAATGTTGTCCTAGTGCTCTTATATCTGATTAATTGGATGGTACCTTAGATCGTCACAAATTTATGGATTTGTGATTGTTGGCTTTTCCATACCCATGTTCTCTACCACTCTCCATCAGAACATGATGGTTAGATTTTTCTTCCATATCCATATTTTCACCTATGTGGAAACCCAGTGATTAGTTTATTTGGGTAACCGTTACGTTTCATACTTTCGTTTTTAAAGATTGGTTTTGGTATTCCTTTTTACGATGTGGGTTTCTATTAAAGAAACTTTCGAATAGTAAACCATTTATAACCCCGACGAATTTTGAGGGCGAAATTCATTTTAAGGGGGGTAGAATGTAACACCCCGAGATTTTATGAAAAATATTCTTTTTAATTTCACTAATGTCTTTTGTTGTACGCTACACAAAAAGGAGCTTGCACAACACGCATCCTTGATTTTCCTTGCATTACACACAATCACGACCTTCCTTGATAGCGTGTGTAGTCCGCAATAACGAGTTTCACTAAACAACAATATGCTATTAAAATATTATTAAAACTAGCCGTTATGAATAGTAATAACTACTTTTTGAAATTTTGTAATTTTATTTTTCAAAATGGAATTCATTTTTGGATTCGTAATATCGAAATTAGCTTAGGGTAAAATTTTGGTGATTTTCGGATAACTTTCATATTTTGATGAATAGTGAAAATTACTAAATTTTAATTAAAAACAACTTTTTCAATCGAAATAATTAATAGTGATAAATTATTAATTTGAGTGGTTTTAAAGTATATCTAGAATATATTTTTACAATTTAATACAATGATGGTCATTGGATGTTATTTCACATTTAAACCAGACATAAACAAGTGTCAATCTTTTGATAGTTATTATCTCTTAAGAACACGCTATTTGTTTTGACGACGGGAATTAATTTTTAAATTAATTAATGCAACTGATATGTTTTGAATTTGGTAAAATAGAAATCATTTTTGAGTTCATAATATCAAATATATCTTAGGCATAATTTTTCGTATTTTTCTGAAAACTTTCAATTTTTGATGAATAGTGAAACCAGTAAGTGGTAGTTAAAAAAAACTGAATTGTTCATAAAACTTAATTTTACCGCTTCTGTGAGTGGAATTTCAAAAATCCGAGAGACACGGTTGATGTAAGTAAGTAAAATGTGGTTCAATGAGATGAAAATAATTTTTTGGTGAATAGTAACTTTTTACTTTTTTTACCACGGTTAAAAGTAAATAGGGCAATTATGGGTAGAAATTATATTATTATTACCCTAACACATGTCCTAATTCTATTGGACAAGTGTAATTCGACAAAAAACAAACTTAGGAATAAAATATGACCATTTAGGCCCACTTGGATTAGATTAGGACATTTATTATTAATTTATTTAAAGAAGGGTTAAAAGAGTTAAAATCAAATTTTATTTACTAAAACATTTTTAATATGGAGTTATACATAAGATAAATTCGACTATAAATATTAATTAGAAAGATAAAGAGATTTCCTACATAATTGTACTTTATTTGTAATTTTTAGACATTAAATAATTTAATTTATTTATGACATAACGATGATGCAGTAATTATCTTATTAATAAAATATTGACATAATTGATGTTATAAATACCCAAATAAATATAATTTCAGACTTTTTATGAATTCGACTAATTTTATAGGTTAATATGACATGTTATTATTGACTTAATTAAATTTGTTTGAACTTATTATTCTGTTATGATTTTCACAAAAATCAATTACTAAATAGTGTCAAAATTGACATAAAATAGTTTTTAAAACAAATATTATATTATTAATTGTTACTTTATTCTTAAAAATCTAAGGTTCGGCCAAATGACTTAGATAAGGTTATATATATTAATAACAAACAATTTGTGGTTCTTTTGACTTCTTATAGTAAGTTTATTAACCTTATAGTGTAAGAACACAAGAAGACACGGTAAAAGTAAAATTATTTAACTTAATGTTAAATCTAAATGATAAGGTTAAAATAGGAACCTAAACTTTTCTAAATTCTATTGGATGAGATGATTTCGACCCATCCCCATATTATCCTCGAAATAAATCAATTTGGAGCTATTTAAAAACGAACTTGACTTTATAATAAAATAATATTTTTAGTTATTCCAAAGGTGCCCCTCTCCTCCCTTATAAAAGGGCACCTCCTCCCTCTCTTCCTCACACAACTTTGAGCCTTCAAGCTCGGCCAACCCCTGCCCAATTCGCCTATCCACTTCCCTAAAAACATCCTAGAGGTTCTGGTCTTCCTAAAAGACCAATTTTAGTGCCCTAAAAGAAGGTCTCAAAGAAGCACTTCAAAGAAGAGGTAATGTCCGTTACCGATTCTTTCATCTTTATTTCTTCTTCCACTTCTTCTTATTTAGTTGTTTAATTATGAAGTAATAACATCAGTATCACTCATATACTGATATGTTATTATAAGTATGAAACAACCATATTTCACCATCTATCCATCCTACGGAAAAAGAAATCACCGCGCGTGCGTACGTACGGAATATCGTCTCCACGCCGTGGTGTAATCTGTTTTCCACCACCACCATACATGGATGGGTATAATGGTGTAAATAATAACTATATATTATTATTTTAAAGTGATATTGATTATAAAATAGTATAAATACACTCCAATAAAGTCCCACGATCATGAGAACGCTATCATCGCTCGTGCGTACGTACAGACTACCGTCTCCACGACGCGATGAGATTCATTCTCCACTTTAACCATTCATGAATGATTATAAAGTATATATAATAAGTAATAATGAAATATATGACATAATAATGATACTGGATTTATGTGTATATATATGTATGTCATCTACTTAATTCCGTTCAACTCAATATGGAAACGAAAACAACGTTCATGCGTACGTACGGGCTACCCTCTCCATGAACGGTGTATTTCTTTCCATTTACTAATTTATTATATATATGTATATTATGAATATATATATATATAAATCATGTTTTATATTATGGAATTAAGTAATCATGATCTAAGTAATCATATGAATAATTACAATTCAAAACACGGACGAAAAATGAAACAATTTTACCCAAAACGCTCTTTAACATGGAATTTACAAAAGAATGGGTAATATAAAATCATAAGTGAACCATATATGATATCATAACAATGAATATGATTCTGTAATAAGTAAATGACATTATTTAAATCATTATACAGGAGTTTCGGACACTTACGAAGCAAATCGGACTTAAGGTAAGGGAAAAATCACAATCTCGTTTTTATCCGAGATTGTTTATACTTTGGTATTTACTAGGGCGTATTTTACCATCCAAATCCATGTTTCCTCAATAGGTAATATTATTTCAATTCACCTACAATTATTTAAATCCTATTTTACCCTTCGGTGAGTTTTTAGTAAAAGATATGAAAGGAATCTTTTGTCATTTTTTCATACGAGGTACTTTTTGACTTTTCCGACAAAAGTACGAGAAGAATGTTTTTTTTAACTTATACGGAATGAATGAATTTTTAAAAAAATTCTTTCCAAGAAGCATCCTTTTCAAGTTTTCAAGTTTATTTGTAATAAACTTCTTTTAGTTAGAATTTTATGACATGTTAATAAAGGAAAAGTGCTTTTGAAGAAGAAAGGATATTTTCCTCAAGAATGGAGTTCAAGTGTTTTATCAAAATTATTTTCCATCTAAGATAAAATAGGGTTATGTTTCTATCCCTATTATTACATTGATTTGATAATGTTGTGATGGAATTATTTTTATGAATTCCTTTATCTTATATGAATTGTTTTATGATGTCATGTTGTTTAAGAATCCCATTTTTATTACATGGGTTATGCTATGATGTATGGTTTATAATTTTGTGGCACACATAAGAATGGTATCATTATGAGATGGGTGGGACCTATATCTCCCTACAATGCATTGGGTAAAGATTTTATATCTCATGAGATAGACATGGCTGGAATGGTAGGTTATACTGGTTCAGTGAAACAGGACTGAAATGAGGGTGACTCGGTTCAGAAAGGGACTTTGTCCACTAAGATAGTCTTGGAAATGAGTTTTGACTAATAAGAAATGATTCTCTATGATTATGTGTGTATGCCACAAAGTTTCATGATTTAATTTATGATTATTGGATTTTCATTTCACTACTAAGATTTATCCCATGTTATGAAATTATGCTCTCTTTTGCAGGTTAAGATTTCCAAAATGTTACGTTCTTATGAATATGATGTGATTGATATTTCTTTTGTTTACCCTTACTGAGCATTTGAGCTCACCCTTTTATGTTTTCTTTTCCCCAGGATATAAAGGAAGGTTTTAAGTAAAAAAAAGGAAGATCTTTATGGGAGATGTTGACGATCTTTCACCATGATTAGAAGATTACATTCCGAGTTTCCAAAGACACTAAACTATTACGATCCTTGTGTGTGTGTTTTTGTTATGTACTAAGTATTCCGCAAATGTAATGTAATGTCAATGTACGTCGAGATACGGGTCTCTATAGTTGGTATCAGAGGAAAGGTTTAGTCAACCTTTGGAAACTAGGATGTGAGAACGTTAGTGAGATCCCTAGATATATTTCTAAGGTATGTCTAGGGATGTCCCTAAGGATAAGTATACATATAGGATATAGTCCTAGAACAACGATAACGATCTTAGAATTTAACCTAAGATGTTAGATATTGAGGGTACTCCCCCTTTACTATGTTGTTTTCTCTAGCATGATTTTTGCCTCTCACAAGATTCTTTTTTTGTTTTAGTTAATGGAGGGAACCAGAAGGAATTCAATTAACATTGAATCCAATGAAAATTGGTTACTATGAGCAACAAAATTGTGTAATTCCTAGAGAGAAAGATATTGTGATTATGCTGAATCAGTCATCCCGATATATGATTAATAAGGTGAAATTTAGTGGTATGCCTAATTCATCAAAGAAGAGGAAGATAAAGTATTATTCATGTTCTCATGTTGAGGAGCATAAAGAAAGGAATATTGAGATTTCTAAAGAAGGGAAGAAGAACCTTGAGGAATACCTCAAATGGAGGGACCGATGTTATCTCTATGGAGAAAAGGGTCATAGAGTGATAGACTATTATGGAGTTCAATGTCTTATTTGTGGAGAACATGGGCATTACCCAACTCAATGCCCTGACCTAAAAAGTTACCTCTAAATCAAGGAAGGACTTATTCTAGGACAATCATTGAAGTGGATGGACTGAAGTGTTTATGTATTGGTATTCAAGAATAATGATTGTTGAGGTAATTTTATGGTGTATTGAAATATTTATGTATTGGTCTATTGTGGTTTTCAATAATTTTAAGCTACCGGTAACCATGAAAAGTGATTCAAATATTTTGGAAAGTAGATGATATGCGCATAATGAAGGGATAAGGAGAAAATGAAATGTTTGACAGTATTCATGAGCTCATGATTGATATAAGGACTAAGTGATATCATGGTTTGAGTATATAAAATTTTGAGGATTTTGGTATGTGGAAAGAGTTAACTTTTAACAGAACTCATGTTTTCAATAAGGTTCAATGGGTATTCAAGAGAGTACATGATTAAGGCCTTTGAATGTTTGGAATGTGACCAACAAGATATATCTTATGACATATGGGGATCAACGATGGTATTAAATCTCTGAGAGTGGACTGCAGTATTATGGATAAGCCTAAAGATTGGAATGGATTATGTTGGACATAAGTTAGTATTGTTTGTTTTTCGATATTATTGATGGGATGTTATAGTAATATAGTTTTAGAAAAAGGAAAACCTGTAGGACGGGCGACAACCCATCGCATCGGACAAGGCTGTGGGAATCGAACCCACAACCGAAGTGCGACTGGCCTTTATCGCCTACCACTGGACTACAGGAAGTCCCTGGTTAGTATAAACTAGTTTTATTTTATTAAGCGGTATGATATATGAAGTATAAGTTCATTTTTGGAGCCATATATGATTAACCATAATATGGACTTATAACTTTTGCTAACCTTTTGTTTGAAAGAGATGGAATGACCCGTCATTCTATCACATGATCTACTAACACTTCACGAATAACAAATTCAACTTCATTTATTTAAGAGATGAAGTGGAAATTGTTTAAGGCACGAACAACAGTGAGATTGTACCAAAATAAAGTAAGTATTTATTCTAATTCAAATTCTTCAACTTTAGGGAAATGATCTTGAAAACCAAAAATGTTGTCCTAGTGCTCTTATATCTGATTAATCAGATGGTACCTTAGATCGTCACAAATTTATGGATTTGTGATTGTTTTCTTTTCCATATCCATGTTCTCTACCACTCTCCATCAGAACATGATGGTTAGATTTTTCTTCCATATCCATATTTTCACCTATGTGGAAACCCAGTGATTAGTTTATTTGGGTAACCTTTACGTTTCATACTTTTGTTTTTAAAGATTGTTTTTTTTATTCCTTTTTACGATGTGGGTTTCTATTAAAGAAACTTTCGAGTAGTAAACCATTTATAACCCCGATAAATTTCGAGGGCGAAATTCATTTTAAGGGGGGTAGAATGTAACACCCCAAGATTTTATGAAAAATATTCTTTTTAATTTCATTAATGTCTTGTGTTGTACGCTACACCAAAAGGAGCTTGCACAAAACACATCCTTGACTTTCCTTGCATTACACACAATTGAGACCTTCCTCGATAGCGTGTGTAGTACGCAATAACGAGTTTCACTAAACAACAATATGCTATTAAAATATTATTAAAACTAACCGTTATGAATAGTAATAACCACTTTTTGAAATTTTGTAAATTTTATTTTTCAAAATGGAATTCATTTTTGGATTCATAATATCGAAATTAGCTTAGGGTGAAATTTTGGTGATTTTCGGATAAATTTCATATTTTGATGAATAGTGAAAATTACTAAATTTTAATTAAAAACAACTTTTTCAATCGAAATAATTAATAGTGATAAATTATTAATTTGAGTGATTTTAAAGTATATTTAGAATATATTTTTACAATTTAATACAATGTTGGTCATTGGATGTAATTTCACATTTAAACCAGACATAAACAAGTGTCAATCTTTTGATAGTTATTATCTCTTAAGAACACGCTATTTGTTTTGAGGACGGGAATTAATTTTTAAATTAATTAATGAAACTGATATGTTTTGAATTTGGTAAAATATAAATAATTTTTGAGTTCATAATATAAAATATATCTTAGGCCTAATTTTTGGTATTTTTCTGAAAACTTTCAATTTTTGATGAATAGTGAAACCACTAAGTGGTAGTTAAAAAAAAACTGAATTGTTCATAAAATTTAATTTTACCGCTTCTGTGAGTGGAATTTCAAAAATCCGAGAGACATGGTTGATGTCAGTAAGTAAAATGTGGTTCAATGAGATGAAAATAATTGTTTGTTGAATAGTAACTTTTTACTTTTTACCACGGTTAAAAGTAAATAGGGTAATTAAGGGTAGAAATAATATTATTATTACCCTAACACATGTCCTAATTCTATTGAACAAGTGTAATTCGACCAAAAACAAACTTAGGAATAAAATATGACCATTTGGGCCCACTTGGATTAGATTAGGACATTTATTATTAATTTATTTAAAGAAGGCTTAAAAGAGTTAAAATCAATGTTTATTTACTAAAACATTTTTAATATGGGGTTATAAATAAGATAAATTCGACTATAAATATTCATTAGAAAGATAAAACGATTTCTTACATAATGGTATTTTATTTGAAATTTTTAAACATTAAATAATTTAATTTATTTATGAAACAACGATGATGCAGTAATTATCTTATTAATGAAATATTTACATAATTGATGTTATAAATACCCCAATAAATATAATTTGAGACTTTTTATGAATTCCACTAATTTTATAGGTTAATATGACATGTTAGTATTGATTTAATTAACTTTTTTCGAACTTATCATTCTGTTATGATTTTCACAAAAATCAATTCCTAAATAGTGTCAAAATTGACATAAAATAGTTTTTAAAACAAATATTATATTATTAATTGTTATTTTATTCCTAAAAATCTAAGGTTTGGCCAAATAATTTAGATAAGGTTATATATATTAATAATAAACAATTTGGGGTTCTTTTGGCTTCTTATAGTAAGTTTATTAACTTTATAGTGTAAGAACACAAGAAGACACGGTAAAAGTAAAATTATTTAACTTAATGTTAAATCTAAATGATAAGGTTAAAATAGGAACCAAAACTTGTCTAAATTCAATTGGATGAGAGGATTGCGACCCATCCCCACCTTAGCCTCGAAATAAATCAATTTGGAGCTATTTAAAACCGAACTTGACTTTATAATAAAATAATAGTTTTAGTTTTTCCAAAGGAGCCCCTCTCCTCCCTTATAAAAGGGCACCTCCTCCCTCTCTTCCTCACACAACTTTGAGCCTTCAAACTCGGCCAAACCCTGCCAAATTCTCTTCTCCACTTCCCTAGAAACATACTAGAGGTTCTGTTCTTCCTCAAAGACCAATTTTAGTTCCCTAAGAGGAGGTCTCAAAGAGGCGCTTCAAAGAAGAGGTAATTTTTGTTACCGATTCTTTCACCTTTATTTCTTCTTCCACTTATTCTTCTTAGGTTGTTTAATTATGAAGTAATAAAATCAATATCACTCATATACTGATATTTTATTATAAGTATGAAACAATCCTATTTCACCATCTATCCATCCTACGGAAAATGAAATCACCGCGCGTGCGTACGTACGGAATACCGTCTCCACGCCGTGGTGAAATCTATTTTCCACCACCACCTTAATTGTATAGGTATAATGGTATAAATAATAACTATATATTATTATTTTAAAGTGATATTGATTCTGAAATAGTATACATACACTCCAATACAGTCCCACGATCATGAGAATGATATCATCGCTCGTGCGTACGTACGGACTACCGTCTCCACGACGCGATGAGATTCATTCTCCACTTTAACCATTCATGAATGATTATAAAGTATATATAATAAGTAATAATGAAATATATGACATAATAATTATACTGTATTTATGTGTATATATATGTATGTCATCTACTTAATTCCGTTCAACTCAATAACGAAACGAAAACAGCGTTCATGCGTACGTACGGCCTACCGTCTCCATAAACGGTGTATTTCTTTCCATTTATTGATTTATTATATATATGTATATTATGAATATATATATATATATAAATCATGTTTTATATTCTAGAATTAAGTAATCATGATTTAAGTAATCATATGAATAATTACAAGTCAAAACACGGACGACAAATGAAACAATTTTACCCAAAACGCTCTTTAACATGGAATTTACAAAAGAACGGGTAATATAAAGTCATAATTGAACCATATATGATATCATAACAATGAATATGATTCTTTAATAAGTCAATGACATTATTCAAATAATTATACAGGAGGTTCAGACACTTACGAAGCAAATCGGACTTAAGGTAAGGGAAATATCACAATCTCATTTTTATCCGAGATTGTTTATACTTTGGTATTTACTGGGGTGTATTTTATCATCCACATCCATGTTTAATCAATATTTAATATTATTTCCATTCACCTATAATTGTTCAAATCCTATTTTACCCTTCGGTGAGTTTTTAGTAAATGATATGAAAGGAATCTTTTGTCATTTTTTCGTACGAGGTACTTTTTGACTTTTCCGAAAAAAGTACGAGAAGAATGTTTTTTTTAACTTATATGGCATGAATGGATTTTTAAAACATTCTTTACAAGAAGCATACTTTACAAGTTTTCAAGTTTATTTTTAATCATCTTCTTTTAGTTAGAATTTTATGACATGTTAAGAAAGGAAAAGTGTTTTTCAAGAAGAAAGGATATTTTCCTCAAGAATGGAGTTCAAGTGTTTTATCAAAATTATTTTCCATATAAGATAAAATAGGGTTCTATTTCTATCCCTATTATTACATTAATTTGATAATGTTGTCATGGAATTATTTTTATGAATTCCTTTATCTTATATGAATTGTTTTATGATGTCATGTTGTTTAAGAATCCCATTTTTATTACATGGGTTATGCTATGATGTATGGTTTATGATTTTGTGGCACACATAAGAATGGTATCATTATGAGATGGGTGGGACCTATATCTCCCTCCAATGAATTGGGTAAAGATTTTATATCTCATGAGATAGACATGGCTGGAATGGTAGGTTATACCGGTTCAGTGAAACAGTACTGAAACGAGGGTGACTCGGTTCAGAAAGGGACTTTGTTCACTAAGATAGTCTTGGCAATGAGTCTTGACTAATAAGAAATGATTCTCTATGATTATGTGTGTACTCCACAAAGTTTCATGTTTTAAGTTATGATTATTAGATTTTCATTTCACTACTAAGATTTATCCCATGTTATGAAATTATGCTCTCTTTTGCAGGTTAAGATTTCCAAAATGTTATGTTCTTATGAATATGATGTGATTGATATTTCTTTTGTTTACCCTTACTGAGAATTTGAGCTCACCCTTTTATGTTTTCTTTTCCCCAGGATATAAAGAAAGGTTTTAGGTATAAAAAAAAGGAAGATCCTTATGGGAGATGTTGAATATCTTTCACCACGATTAGAAGATTACATTCCATGTTTCCAAAGACACTAAACTATTACGATCCTTGTGTGTGTCTTTTTGTTATGTACTAAGTATTCCGCAAATGTAATGTAATGTCAATGTACGTCAAGATACGGGTCTCTACAGTTGGTATCAAAGGAAAGGTTTAGTCAACCTTCGGAAACTAGGATGTGAGAACGTTAGTGAGATCCCTAGAGATATTTCTAAGGTATGTCTAGGGATGTCCCTAAGGATAAGTATACATATAGGATATAGTCCTAGAACTACGGTAAAGATCTTAGAATTTAACCTAATATTTTAGATATTGAGGGTACTCCCCCTTTACTATGTTGTTTTCTCTAGCATGACTTTTTCCTCTCACAAGATTCTTTTTGTGTTTTAGTTAATGGAGGGAACTAGAAGGAATTCGGTTAACATTGAATCCAATGAAAAAATTGGTGACTATGAGCAACAAAATTGTGTAATTTCTAGATAGAAAGATATTGTGATTATGCCGAATCAGTCATCGCGATATATGATTAACAAGGTGAAATTTAGTGGTATGCCTAATTCATCAAAGAAGAGGAAGATAAACTATTATTCATGTTCGCATGTTGAGGAGCATAAAGAAAGGAAGATTGAGATTTCTAAAGAAGGGAAGAAGAACCTTGAGGAATACCTCAAATGGAGGGACCGATGTTATCTGTGTGGAGAAAAGGGTCATAGAGTGACAGACTATTATGGAGTTCAATGTCTTATTTGTGGAGAACATGGGCATTACCCAACTCAATGCCCTGACCTAAAAAGTTACTTCTAAATCAAGGAAGGACTTATTTCAGGACAATCATTGAAGTGGATGGACTGAAGTGTTTATGTATTGGTATTCAAGAATAATGATTGTTGAGGTACTTTTATGGTGTATTGAAATATTTATGTATTGGTCTATCGTGGTTTTCAATAATTTTAAGGTACCGGTAACCATGAAAAGTGATTCAAATATTTTGGAAAGTAGATGATATGCGCATAATGAAGGGATAAGGAGAAAATGAAATGTTTGACAGTATTCATGAGATCATGATTGATATAAGGACTAAGTGATATCATGGTTTGAGTATATAAAATTTCGAGGATTTTGGTATGTGGAAAGAGTTAACTTTTAACAGAACTCATGTTTTCAAAAAGGTTCAATGGGTATTCAAGAGAGTACATGATTAAGGCCTTTGAATGTTTGGAATGTGACCAAAAAGATATATCTTATGATATATGGGGATCAACGATGGTATTAAATCTCTGAGAGTGGACTGCAGTATTATGGATAAGCCTAAAAATTGGAATGGATTATGTTGGACATAAGTTATTATTGTTTGTTTTTCGATATTATTGATGGGATGTTATAGTAATACAGTTTTACAAAAAGGACAACCTGTAGGACGGGCGACAACCCATCACGTCGGACAAGGCCGTGGGAATCGAACCCACAACCGAAGTGCGACTGGCCTTTATCGCCTACCACTGGACTACATGAATTCCCTGGTTAGTATAAACTAGTTTTATTTTATTAAGCGGTATGATATATGAAGTATAAGTTCATTTTTGGAACCATATACGATTAACCATAAGATGGACTTATAACCTTTACTAACCTTTTGTTTGAAAGAGATGGAATGACCCGTCATTCTATCACATGATCTGCTAACACTTCACGAATAACAAATTCAACTTCATTTATTTAAGAGATGAAGTGGAAATTGTTTAAGGCACGAACAATAGTGAGATTGTACCAAAATAAAGTAAGTATTTATTCTAATTCAAATTCTTCAACTTTAGGGAAATGATCTTGAAAACCAAAAATGTTGTCATAGTGCTCTAATATCTGATTAATCAGATGGTACCTTAGATCATCACAAATTTATGGCTTTGTGATTTTTGGCTTTTCCATAGCCATGTTCTCTACCACTCTCCATCAGAACATGGTGGTTAGATTTTTCTTCCATATCCATATTTTCACCTATGTGGAAACCCAGTGATTAGTTTATTTGGGTAACCGTTACCTTTCATACTTTTGTTTTTAAAGATTGTTTTTGGTATTCCTTTTTACGATGTGGGTTTATATTAAAGAATCTTTCGAGTAGTAAACCATTTATAACCCCGACGAATTTTGAGGGCGAAATTCATTTTAAGGGGGGTAGAATGTAACACCCCGAGATTTTATGAAAAATATTCTTTTTAATTTCATTAATGTCTTGTGTTGTACGCTACACCAAAAGGATCTTGCACAACCCGCATCCTTGACTTGCCTTTCATTACACGCAATCGCGACCTTCCTCGATAGCGTGTGTAGTACGCAATAACGAGTTTCACTAAACAACAATACGCAATTAAAATATTATTAAAACTAGCCGTTATGAATAGTAATAACCACTTTTTGAAATTTTGTAAATTTTATTTTTCAAAATAGAATTAATTTTTGGATTCGTAATATCGAAATTAGCTTAGGGTGAAATTTTGGTGATTTTCGGATAACTTTCATATTTTCATGAATAGTGAAAATTACTAAATTTTAATTAAAAACAACTTTTTCAATCGAAATAATTAATAGTGATAAATTATTAATTTTATTGGTTTTAAAGTATATTTATAATATATTTTTACAATTTAATACAATTTTGGTCATTGGATGTAATTTCACATTTAAACCAGACATAAACAAGTGTCAAACTTTTGATAGTTATTATCTCTTAAGAACACGCTATTTGTTTTGACGACGGGAATTAATTTTTAAATTAATTAATGCAACTGATATGTTTTGAATTTGGTAAAATAGAAATCATTTTTTATTTCATAATATAAAATATAGCTTAGGCCTAATTTTTGGTATTTTTCTGAAAACTTTCAATTTTTTATGAATAGTGAAACCACTAAGTGGTAGTTAAAAAAAACTGAATTGATCATAAAACTTAATTTTTCCGCTTCTGTTAGTGGAATTTCAAAAATCCGAGAGACACGGTTGATGTCAGTAAGTAAAATTTGGTTCAATGAGATGAAAATAATTTTTTGGTGAATAGTAACTTTTTACTTTTTACCACGGTTAAAAGTAAATAGGGTAATTAAGGGTAGAAATGATATTTGTATTACCCTAACACATGTCCTAATTCTATTGGACAAGTGTAATTTGACCAAAAACAAACTTAGGAATAAAATATGACCATTTAGGCCCACCTGGATTAGATTAGGTCATTTATTATTAATTTATTTAAAGAAGGGTTAAAAGAGTTAAAATCAAAGTTTATTTAATAAAACATTTTTAATATGGGGTTATACATAAGATAAATTCGACTATAAATATTCATTAGAAATATAAAAAGATTTCCTACATAATGGTATTTTATTTGTAATTTTTAGACATTAAATAATTTAATTTATTTATGACACAATGATGATGCAGTAATTATCTTATTAATGAAATATTGACATAATTGATGTTATAAATACCCAAATAAATATAATTTCAGACTTTTTATGAATTCCACTAATTTTATAGGTTAATATGACATGTTAGTATTGATTTAATTAACTTTTTTCGAACTTATCATTCTGTTATGATTTTCACAAAAATCAATTACTAAATAGTGTCAAAATTGACATAAAATAGTTTTTAAAACAAATATTATATTATTAATTGTTATTTTATTCCTAAAAATCTAAGGTCCGGCCAAATGACTTAGATAAGGTTATTTATATTAATAATAAAAAATTTGGGGTTCTTTTGGCTTCTTATAGTAAGTTTATAAACCTTATAGTGTAAGAACACAAGAAGACACGGTAAAAGTAAAATTATTTAACTTAATGTTAAATCTAAATGATAAGGTTAAAATAGGAACCTAAACTTGTCTAAATTATATTGGATGAGAGGATTTCGACCTATCCCCACCTTATCCTCGAAATAAATCAATTTGGAGCTATTTAAAACCGAACTTGACTTTATAATAAAATAATATTTTTAGTTTTTCCAAAGGATCCCCTCTCCTCCCTTATAAAAGGGCACCTCCTCCCTCTATTCCTCACACAACTTTGAGCCTTCAAGCTCGGTCAACCCCTACCAAATTCTCTTCTCCACTTCCCTAGAAACATCCTAGAGGTTCTTTTCTTCCTCAAAGACCAATTTTAGTTCCCTAAGAGGAGGCCTCAAAGAGGCGCTTCAAAGAAGAGGTAATTTCCGTTACCGATTCTTTCACCTTTATTTCTTCTTCCACTTCTTCTTCTTAGGTTGTTTCATTATGAAGTAATAACATCAGTATCACTCATATACTGATATGTTATTATAAGTATGAAACAATACTATTTCACCATATATCCATCCTACGGAAAACGAAATCACTGCGCGTGCGTACGTACAGAATACCGTCTCCACGCCGTGGTGAAATCTATTTTCCACCACCACCTTACTTGGATGGGTATAATGGTGTAAATAATAACTATATATTATTATTTTAAAGTGATATTGATTCTGAAATAGTATACATACACTCCAATACAGTCCCACGATCATGATAATGATATCATCGCTCGTGCGTACGTACGGACTACCGTCTCCACGACGCGATGAGATTCATTCTCCACTTTAACCATTCATGAATGATTATAAAGTATATATAATAAGTAATCATGAAATATATAACATAATAATTATACTGGATTTATGTGTATATATATGTATGTCATATACTTAATTCCGTTCAACTCAATAAGGAAACGAAAACAGCGTTCATGCGTACGTACGGCCTACCGTCTCCATGAACGGTGTATTTCATTCCATTTACTGATTTATTATATATATGTATATTCTGAGTATATATATATAAATCATGTTTTATATTCTGGAATTAAGTAATCATGATCTAAGTAATCATATGAATAATTACAAGTCAAAACACGGACGACAAATGAAACAATTTTACCCAAAACGCTCTTTAAAATGGAATTTACAAAAGAACGGGTAATATAAAGTCACAAGTGAACCATATATGATATCATAACAATTAATATGATTTTGTAATAAGTCAATGACATTATTTAAATCATTATACAGGAGGTTCGGACACTTACGAAGCAAATCGGACTTAAGGTAAGGGAAATATCACAATCTCATTTTTATCCGAGATTGTTTATACTTTGGTATTTACTGGGGTGTATTACACGCAATCACGACCTTCCTCGATAGCGTGTGTAGTACGCAACACCGAGTTTCACTAAACAACGATATGCTATTAAAATATTATTAAAACTAGCCGTTATGAATAGTAATAACCATCTTTTAAAATTTTAGAAATTTTATCTCTCAAAATGGACTTCATTTTTGGATTCGGAGTATCGAATTTAGCTTAAGGTGAAATTTTGGTACTTTTCGGATAACTTTCATATTCTGATGAATAGTGAAAATTATTAAATTTTAATTAAAATTTTTTTTTAATCAAAATAATTAATAGTGATAAATTGTTAATTTGAGTGGTTTTAAAGTATATTTAGAATATATTTTTACAATTTAATACAATGTTGGTCATTGGATGTAATTCTACATTTAAACCAGTTATAAACAAGTTTCAATCTTTTGATAGTTATTATATCTTAAAAACACGCTATTTGTTTTGACGACGGGAATTAATTTTTAAATTAGTTAATGCAACTGATATGTTTTGAATTTGGTAAAATAGACATCATTTTTGAGTTCATAATATCAAATATAGCTTAGGCCTAATTTTTGATATTTTTCTGAAAACTTTCAATTTTTGATGAATAGTGAAACCACTAAGTGGTAGTTAAAAAAACTGAATTGTTCATAAAACCTAATTTTACCGCTTCTGTGAGTGGAATTTCAAAAATCCGAGAGACACGGTTGATGTCAGTAAGTAAAATGTGGTTCAATGAGATGAAAATAATTTTTTGGTGAATAGTAACTTTTTACTTTTTTTTACCACGGTTAAAAGTAAATAGGGTAATTAAGAGTAGAAATGATATTATTACCCTAACACATGTCCTAATTCTATTGGACAAGTGTAATTCGACCAAAAACAAACTTAGGAATAAAATATGACCATTTAGGCCCACTTGGATTAGATTAGGACATTTATTATTAATTTATTTAAAGAAGGGTTAAAAGAGTTAAAATCAATGTTTATTTACTAAAACATTTTTAATATGGGGTTATACATAAGATAAATTCGACTATAAATATTAATTAGAAATATAAAAATATTTCATACATAATGTTATTTTATTTTTAATTTTTATACATTAAATAAATTAATTTATTTATGACACAACGATGATGCAGTAATTATCTTATTAATGAAATATAGACATAATTGATGTTATAAATACCCAAATAAATATAATTTGAAACTTTTTATGAATTACACTAATTTTCTAGGTTAATATGACATGTTATTATTGATTTAATTAACTTTGTTAGAACTTATCATTCTTTTATGATTTTCACAAAAATCAATTACTAAATAGTGTCAAAATTGACATAAAATAGTTTTTAAAACAAATATTATATTATTAATTGTTATTTTATTCCTAAAAATCTAAGGTTCGGCCAAATCACTTAGATAAGGTTATATATATTAATAATAAACAATTTGGGGTTCGTTTGGCTTCTTATAGTAAGTTTATTAACCTTATAGTGTAAGAACACAAGAAGACACGGTAAAAGTAAAATTATTTAACTTAATGTTAAATCTAAATGATAAGGTTAAAATAGGAACCTAAACTTGCCTAAATTATATTGGATGAGAGTATTTAGACCCATCCCCACCTTAGCCTCGAAATAAATCAATTTTGAGCTATTTAAAAAAGAACTTGACTTTATAATAAAATAATATTTTTAGTTTTCCAAAGGAGCCCCTCTCCTCCCTTATAAAAGGGCACCTCATCCCTCTCTTCCTCACACAACTTTGAGCCTTCAGGCTCGTCCAACCCCTGAAAAATTCTCTTCTCCACTTCCCTATAAACATCTTAGAGGTTCTGGTCTTCTTCAAAGACCCATTTTAGTGCCCTAAAAGGAGGTCTCAAAGAAGCCCTTCAAAGAAGAGGTAATTTCCGTTACCGATTCTTTCACCTTTATTTCTTATTCCACTTCTTCTTATTAGGTTGTTTCATTATGAAGTAATAACATCAGTGTCACTCATATACTGATATGTTATTATAAGTATGAAACAATCTTATTTCACCATCTATCCATCCTATGGAAAATGAAATCACCGCGCGTGCGTACGTACGGAATACCGTCTCCACGCCGTGGTGAAATCTATTTTCCACCACCACCTTACTTGGATGGGTATAATGGTGTAAATAATAACTATATATTATTATTTTAAAGTGATATTAATTCTGAAATAGTATACATACACTCCAATACAGTCCCACAATCATGAGAACGATATCATCGCTCGTGCGTACGTACAGACTACCATCTCCACGACGCGATGAGATTCATTATCCACTTTAACCATTCATGATTGATTATAAAGTATATATAATAAGTAATCATGAAATATATGACATTATAAAGATACTGGAATTATGTGTATATATATGTATGTCATCTACTTAATTCTACTCAATTCAATAATGAAAAGAAAACAGCGTTCATGCGTACGTACGGCCTACCGTCTCCATGAACGGTGTATTTCTTTCCATTTATCGATCCATTATATATATGTATATTCTGAATATATATTATATATAAATCATGTTTTATATTCTATAATTAATTAATAATGATCTAAGTAATCATATGAATAATTACAAGTTAAAACACGAACGACAAATGAGACGATTTTACCCAAAACGCTACTTTAACATGAATTTACAAAACAATGGGTAATATAAAGTCATAAGTGAACCATATATGATATAATAACAATGAATATGATTCTGTAATAATTCAATGACATTATTTATATCATTATACAGGAGTTTCGGACACTTACGAAGCAAATCGGACCTAAGGTAAGGGAAATATCACAATCTCATTTTTATCCGAGATTGTTTATACTTTGGTATTTACTGGGGTGTATTTTATCATCCACATCCATGTTTCCTCAATATGTAATATTATATCCATTCACCTACAATTTTTTAAATCCTATTTTACCCTTCAGTGAGTTTTTAGTAAAAGATATGAAATGAATCTTTTGTCATTTTTTCGTACGAGGTACTTTTTGACTTTTCCGAAAAAAGTACGAGAAGAATGTTTTTTTTAACTTATACAGTATGAATGGGTTTTTAAAACATTCTTTCCAAGAAGCATCCTTTACAAGTTTTCAAGTTTATTTTTAATCAACTTCTTTTAGTTAGAATTTTATGACATGTTAAGAAAGGAAAAGTGTTTTTGAAGAAGAAAGGATATTTTCCTCAAGAAAGGAGTTCCAGTGTTTTATCAAAATTATTTTCCATCTAAGATAAAATAGGGTTCTGTTTCTATCCCTATTATTACATTGATTTGATAATTTTTTGATGGAATTATTTTTATGAATTCCTTTATCTTATATGAATTGTTTTATGATGTCATGTTGTTTAAGAATCCCATTTTTATTACATGGGTTATGCTATGATGTATGGTTTACGATTTTGTGGCACACATAAGAATGGTATCATTATGAGATGGGTGGGACCTATATCTCCCTCCAATGCATTGGGTAAAGATTTTATATCTCATGAGATAGACATGGCTGGAATGGTAGGTTATACCGGTTCAGTGAAACAGGACTGAAACGAGGGTGACACGGTTCAGAAAGGGACTTTGTCCACTAAGATAGTCTTGGAAAAGAGTCTTGACTAATAAGATATGATTATTTATGATTATGTGTGTATGCCACAAAGTTTAATGTTTTAAGTTATGATTATTGTGATTACATTTCACTGCCATGAGTTATCCCAGGTTATGAAATTATGATCTCTTTTACAGGTTAAGATTTCCCAAAGTTATGTGCTTATGTATATGATGTGATTGATATTTCTTCTGTTTACCCTTACTGAGAATTTGAGCTCACCCTTTTATGTTTTCTTTTCCCCAGGATATAAAGAAAGGTATTAGGTATAAAAAAAGAAGATCTTTATGGGAGATGTTGAAGATCTTTCACCAGGATTAGAAGATTAGATTCCGAGTTTCCAAAGACACTAAACTATTATGATCCTTGTGTGTGTGTTTTTGTTATGTACTAAGTATTCCTCAAATGTAATGTAATATCAATGTACGTCAAGATACGGGTCTCTATAGTTGGTATCAGAGGAAAGGTTTAGTCAACCTTTGGAAATTAGGACGTGAGAACGTTAGTGAGATCCCTAGAGATATTTCTAAGGTATGTCTAGGGATGTCCCTAAGGATAAGTATACATATAGGATATAGTCCTAGAACTACGGTAACAATATTAGAATTTAACCTAAGATGTTAGATATTGAGGGTACTCCCCCTTTACTATGTTGTTTTCTCTAGCATGATTTTTGCCTCTCACAAGATTCTTTTTGTGTTTTAGTTAATGGAGGGAACCAAAAGGAATTCGGTTAACATTGAATCCAATGAAAAAATTGGTGACTATGAGCAACAAAATTGTGTAATTCCTAGAGAGAAAGATATTGTGATTATGCCGAATCAGTCATCGCGATATATGATTAACAAGGTGAAATTTAGTGGTATGCCTAATTCATCAAAGAAGAGGAAGATAAACTATTATTCATGTTCGCATGTTGAGGAGCATAAAGAAAGGAAGATTGATATTTCTAAAGAAGGGAAGAAGAACCTTGAGGAATACCTCAAATGGAGGGACCAATGTTATCTGTGTGGAGAAAAGGGTCATAGAGTGACAGACTATTATGGAGTTCAATGTCTTATTTGCATAGAACATGGGCATTACCCAACTCAATGCCCTGACCTAAAAAGTTACTTCTAAATCAAGGAAGGACTTATTCCAGGACAATCATTGAAGTGGATGGACTGAAGTGTTTATGTATTGGTATTCAAGAATAATGATTGTTGAGGTACTTTTATGGTGTATTGAAATATTTATGTATTGGTCTATTGTGGTTTTAAATAATTTTAAGGTACCGGTAACCATGAAAAGTGATTCAAATATTTTGGAAAGTAGATGATATGCGCATAATGAAGGGATAAGGAGAAAATGAAATGATTGACAGTATTCATGAGCTCATGATTGATATAAGGACTAAGTGATATCATGGTCTGAGTATATAGAATTTTGAGGATTTTAGTATGTGGAAAGAGTTAACTTTTAACAGAACTCATTTTTTCAATAAGGTTCAATGGGTATTCAAGAGAGTACATGATTAAGGCCTTTGAATGTTTGGAATGTGACCAACAAGAATGTTGTCCTAGTGCTCTTATATCTGATTAATCAGATGGTACCTTAGATCGTCACAAATTTATGGATTTGTGATTGTTGGCTTTTCCATGGCCATGTTCTCTACCACTCTCCATCAGAACATGATGGTTAGATTTTTCTTCCATATCCATATTTTCACCTATGTGGAAACCCAGTGATTAGTTTATTTGGGTAACCGTTACGTTTCATACTTTGTTTTTTAAAGATTGGTTTTGGTATTCCTTTTTACGATGTGGGTTTCTATTAAAGAAACTTTCAAGTAGTAAACCATTTATAACCCCGACGAATTTTGAGGGCGAAATTCATTTTAAGGGGGGTAGAATGTAACACCCCGAGATTTTATGAAAAATATTCTTTTTAATTTCGTTAATGTCTTGTGTTGTACGCTACACCAAAAGGATCTTGCTCAACACGCATCCTTGACTTGCCTTTTATTACACGCAATCACGACCTTCCTCGATAGCGTGTGCAGTACGCAATACCGAGTTTCACTAAACAACAATATGCTATTAAAATATTATTAAAACTAGCCGTTATGAATAGTAATAACCACCTTCTAAAATTTTAGAAATTTTATCTCTCAAAATGGACTTCATTTTTGGATTCGGTGTATCGAATTTAGCCTAAGGTGAAATTTTGGTACTTTTCGGATAACTTTCATATTCTGATGAATAGTGAAAATTACTAAATTTTAATTAAAAAGAACTTTTTTAATCGAAATAATTAATAGTGATAAATTGTTAATTTGAGTGGTTTTAAAGTATATTTAGAATATATTTTTACAATTTAATACAATGTTGGTCATTGGATGTAATTCTACATTTAAACCAGTTATAAACAAGTTTCAATCTTTTGATAGTTATTATCTCTTAAAAACACGCTATATGTTTTGACGACGGAAATTAATTTTTAAATTAGTTAATGCAACTGATATGTTTTGAATTTGGTAAAATAGACATCATTTTTGAGTTCATAATATCAAATATAGCTTAGGCCTAATTTTTGGTATTTTTCTGAAAACTTTCAATTTTTGATGAATAGTGAAACCACTAAGTGGTAGTTAAAAAAACTGAATTGTTCATAAAACATAATTTTACCGCTTCTGTGAGTGGAATTTCAAAAATCCGAGAGACACGGTTGATGTCAGTAAGTAAAATGTGGTTCAATGAGATGAAAATAATTTTTTGGTGAATAGTAACTTTTTACTTTTTTTACCACGGTTAAAAGTAAATAGGATAATTAAGAGTAGAAATGATATTATTACCCTAACACATGTCCTAATTCTATTGGACAAGTGTAATTCGACCAAAAACAAACTTAGGAATAAAATATGACCATTTAGGCCCACTTGGATTAGATTAGGATATTTATTATTAATTTATTTAAAGAAGGGTTAAAAGAGTTAAAATCAAAGTTTATTTACTAAATCATTTTTAATATAGGGTTATACATAAGATAAATTCGAATATAATTACTCATTAGAAAGATAAAAAGATTTCCTACATAATGATATTTTATTTATAATTTTTAGACTTTAAATAAATTAATTTATTTATGACAGAATGATGATGCAGTAATTACCATAATAGTGAAAAAATTTAATAATTGATATTATAAATACCCAAATAAATATAATTTGAGACTTTTTATGATTTACACTAATTTTCTAGGTTAAAAATTAATTATAAAGCTAAAAATATTTCCTACATAATGGTATTTTATTTGTAATTTTTAGACATTAAATAATTTAATTTATTTATGACACAACGATGATGTAGTAATTATCTTATTAATGAAATATTGACATAATTGATGTTATAAATACCCAAATAAATATAATTTGAGACTTTTTATGAATTCCACTAATTTTCTAGGTTAATATGACATGTTAGTATTGATTTAATTAACTTTATTCGAACTTATCATTCTGTTATGAGTTTCAAAAAAAATCAATTACTAAATAGTGTCAAAATTGACATAAAATAGTTTTTAAAACAAATATTATATTATTAATTGTTATTTTATTCATAAAAATCTAAGGTTCGGCAAAATGACTTATATAAGGTTATATATATTAATAATAAACAATTTGGGGTTCTTTTGTCTTCTTATAGTAAGTTTATTAACCTTATGGTGTAAGAACACAAGAAGACACGGTAAAAGTAAAATTATTTAACTTAATGTTAAATCTAAATGATAAGGTTAAAATAGGAACCTAAACTTGTATAAATTCTATTGGATGATAGGGTTTCGACCCATCCCCACCTTATCCTCAAAATAAATCAATTTGGAGCTATTTAAAACCGAACTTGACTTTATAATAAAATAATATTTTTAGTTTTTCCAAAGGAGCATGTCTCCTCCCTTATAAAAGGGCACCTCCTCCCTCTCTTCCTCACACAACTTTTAGCCTTCAAGCTCGTCAAACCCCTGCCAAATTCTCTTCTACACTTCCCTAGAAACATCATAGAGGTTCTGGTCTTCCTCAAAGACCAATTTTAGTGCCCTAAGAGGAGGTCTCAAAGAGGCGCTTCAAAGAAGAGGTAATTTTTCTTACCGATTCTTTCACCTTTATTTCTTCTTCCACTTCTTCTTCTTAGGTTGTTTCATTATGAAGTAATAACATAAGTATCACTCATATACTGATATGTTATTATAAGTATGAAACAATCCTATTTCACCATCTATCCATCCTACAGAAAACGAAATCACCGCGCGTGCGTACGTACGGAATACCGTCTCCACGCCGTGGTGAAATCTATTTTCCACCACCACCTTACTTGGATGGGTATAATTGTGTAAATAATAACTATATATTATTATTTTAAATTGATATTGATTCTGAAATAGTATACATACCCTCCAATACAGTCCCACGATCATGAGAACGATATCATCGCTCGTGCGTACGTACGGACTACCGTCTCCACGACTCGATGAGATTCATTCTCCACATTAACCATTCATGAATGATTATAAAGTATATATAATAAGTAATCATGAAATATATGACATAATAATGATACTGGATTTATGTGTATATATATGTATGTCATCGACTTAATTCCGTTCAACTCAATAAGGAAACGAAAACAGTGTTCATGTGTACGTACGGCCTACCGTCTCCATGAACGGTGTATTTCTTTCCATTTACTGATTTATTATATATATGTATATTCTGAATATATATATATATATAAATCATGTTTTATATTCTGGAATTTAGTAATCATGATCAAAGTAATCATATGAATAATTACAAGTCAAAACACAGACGACAAATGAAACAATTTTACCCAAAACGCTCTTTAACATGGAATTTACAAAAGAACGGGTAATATAAAGTCATAAGTGAACCATATATGATATCATAACAATGAATATGATTCTATAATAAGTAAATGACATTAATTAAATCATTGTACAGGAGGTTCGAACACTTACGAAGTAAATCGGACTTAAGGTAATGGAAATATCACAATCTCATTTTTATCCGAGATTGTTTATACTTTAGTATTTACTAGGGTGTATTTTATCATCCGCATCCATGTTTCTTCACTATGTAATATTATTTCCATCCAAATTCAATTGTTTAAATCCAATTTTACCCTTCAGTGAGTTTTTAGTAAAGGATACGAAAGGAATCTTTTGTCGTTTTTCATACGAGGTACTTTTTTATTTTTCGGACAAAAGTACGAAGAATGTTTTTTTAACTTATACGGCATGAATGGAATTTTAAAACGTTATTTCCAAGAAGATTACTTTACAAGTTTTCAAGTTTATTTTTAATCAACTTCTTTTAGTATAGAATTGTACGACATGTTAAGAAAGGAAAAGTGTTTTTGAAGCAGAAAGGATATTTTCCACAAGAATGGAGTTCAACAGTTTTATCAAAATTATTTTCCATCTAAGATAATATAGGGTTCTGTTTCTATACCTATTATTACATGGATTTGATTATGTTGTGATGGAAATATTTTTTTGAATTCCTTTATCCTATATGAATTGTTTTATGATGTCATGATGTTTAAGATTCCCATTTTTATTACATGGGTTATGCCATGATGTATGGTTTATGATTTTGTGGCACACATAAGAATGGTATCATTATGAGATGGGTGGGACCTATATCTCCCTCCAATGCATTGGGTAAAGATTTTATATCTCATGAGATAGACATGGCTGGAATGGTAGGTTATACCGGTTCAGTGAAACAGGACTAAAACAAGGGTGACTCGGTTCAGAAAGGGACTTTGTCCACTAAGATAGTCTTGGAAATGAGTCTTGACTAATAAGATATGATTCTTTATGATTATGTGTTTATGACACAAAGTTTAATGTTTTAAGTTATGATTATTGTGATTACATTTCACTGTCATGAGTTATCCCAGGTTATGAAATTATGATCTCTTTTACAGGTTAAGATTTCCAAAAGTTATGTGCTTATGTATATGATGTGATTGATATTTCTTTTGTTTACCCTTACTGAGCATTTGAGAACACCCTTTTATGTTTTCTTTTCCCCAGGATATAAAGAAAGGTTTTAGGTATAAAAAAAAGAAGATCTTTATGGGAGATGTTGAAGATCTTTCACCAGGATTAGAAGATTATATTCTGAGTTTCCAAAGACACTAAACTATTACAATCCTTGTGTGTGTGTTTATTGGAATATTTATGTTTTGGTCTATTGTGTTTTTCAATAATTTTATGGTACCAGTAACCATGGAAAGTGATTGAGATATTTTTGGAAAAAGAATGATATGCACATAATGAAGGGAAACGAGAAAATGAAATATTTGACAGTATTCATGAGCTGATGATTGATATAAGGACTAAGTGATATCATGGTTTGAGTATATAGAAATTTGATAATTTTGGTGTGTGGAAAGTGTTAACTTTTAACTACATTCATGTTTTCACTAAGGCTCAATGGGTATTCAAGAGAATACATGATTAATGACTTTGAATGTTTGGAATGTGACCAACAAAACATATCTTATGATATATGGGGATCAACGATGGTATTAAATCTCTGGTAAACGTTTTCACTATGTTATGAGAGTGGACTACAGTATTATGGATAAGCCTAAAGATTGGAATGGATTATGTTGTACATAAGTTAGTATTGTTTAAGGATAGAAGTTTTTTCGATATTATTGATGGGATGTTATTGTTTTAGAAAAAGGACAACCTGCAGGACGGGCGACAGCCCATCACGTCGGACAAGGCTGTGGGAATCGAACCCACAACCGAAGTGCGACTGGCCTTTATTGCCTACCACTGACCTACAGGAAGTCCTTGTTTAGTAGAAACTAGTTTTATTATATTAAGTAGTATGATATATGATGTATAAGTCCATTTTAGGAACCATATATGATTAATATCACTATAGAATGACTTATGTATATTTAATAACTTTTGCTAACCTTTTGTTTGAGACATATGGAATGACCCGTAATTCTATCACATGATCTGCTAACACTTCACGAATAACAAATTCAACTTCATTTATTTAAGAGATGAAGTGGAAATTGTTCAAGGCACGAACAACAGTGAGATTGTACCAAAATAAAGTAAGTATTTTTTCTAATTCAAATTCTTCAGCTTTAGGGAAACGATCTTGAAAACCAAAAATGTTGTCCTAGTGCTCTTATATCTGATTAATCGGATGGTACCTTAGATCGTCACAAATTTATGGATTTGTGATTGTTGGCTTTTCCATAGCCATGTTCTCTACCACTCTCCATCAGAACATGATGGTTAGATTTTTCTTCCATATCCATATTTTCACCTATGTGGAAACCCAGTGATTAGTTTATTTGGGTAACCGTTACGTTTCATACTTTCGTTTTTAAAGATTGGTTTTGGTATTCCTTTCTACGATGTGGGTTTCTATTAAAGAAACTTTCAAATAGTAAACCATTTATAAAGATGATGAATTTCGAGGGCGAAATTCATTTTATGGGGGGTAGAATGTAACACCCCGAGATTTTATGAAAAATATTCTTTTTAATTTCCCTAATGTCTTGTGTTGTACGCTACACCAAAAGGAGCATGCACAACACGCATCCTTGATTTTCCTTGTATTACACGCAATCGCGACCTTCCTCGATAGCGTGTGTAGTACGCAATAACGAGTTTCACTAAACAACAATATGCTATTAAAATATTATTAAAACTAGCCGTTATGAATAGTAATAACCACTTTTTGAAATTTTGTAATTTTATTTTTCAAAATGGAATTCATTTTTGGATTCTTAATATCGAAATTAGCTTAGGGTGAAATTTTGGTGATTTTCGGATAACATTCATATTTTGATGAATAGTGAAAATTACTAAATTTTAATTAAAAACAACTTTTTCAATCGAAATAATTAATAGTGATAAATTATTAATTTGAGTGGTTTTAAAGTATATTTAGAATATATTTTTACAATTTAATACAATTATGGTCATTGGATGTAATTTCACATTTAAACCAGACATAAACAAGTGTCAATCTTTTGATAGTTATTATCTCTTAAGAACACGCTATTTGTTTTGACGACGGGAATTAATTTTTAAATTAATTAATGAAACTGATATGTTTTGAATTTGGTAAAATAGAAATCATTTTTGAGTTCATAATATCAAATATATCTTAGGCCTAATTTTTGGTATTTTTCTGAAAACTTTCAATTTTTGATGAATAGTGAAACCACTAAGTGGTAGTTAAAAAAACTGAATTGTTCATAAAACATAATTTTACCGCTTCTGTGAGTGGAATTTCAAAAATCCTAGAGACATGGTTTATTTAAGTAAGTAAAATGTGTTTTAATGAGATGAAAATAATTTTTTGGTGAATAGTAACTTTTTACTTTTTTTACCATGGTTAAAAGTAAATAGGGTAATTATGGGTAGAAATGATATTATTATTACCCTAACACATGTCATAATTCTATTGGACAAGTGTAATTCGACCAAAAACAAACTTAGGAATAAAATATGACCATTTAGGCCCACTTGGATTAGATTAGGACATTTATTATTAATTTATTTAAAGAAGGATTAAAAGAGTTAAAATCAAAGTTTATTTACTAAAACATTTTTAATATGGGGTTATACATAAGATAAATTCGACTATAAATATAAATTAGAAAGATAAAAAGATTTCTTACATAATTGTATTTTATTTGTAATTTTTAGACATTAAATAATTTAATTTATTTATGACACAACGATGATGCAGTAATTATCTTATTAATAAAATATTGACATAATTGATGTTATAAATACCCAAATAAATATAATTTGAGACTTTTTATGAATTAAACTAATTTTCTAGGTTAATATGACATGTTAGTATTTATTTAATTAACTTTTTTTGAAATTATGATTCATTTATGATTTTCACAAAAATCAATTACTAAATAGTGTCAAAATTGACATAAAATAGTTTTTAAAACAAATATTATATTATTAATTGTTATTTTATTTCTAAAAATCTAAGGTTCGGCCAAATGACTTAGATAAGGTTATATATATTAATAATAAACAATTTGGGGTTCTTTTGGCTTCTTATAGTAAGTTTATTAACCTTATAGTGTAAGAACACAAGAAGACACGGTAAAAGTAAAATTATTTAACTTAATGTTAAATCTAAATGATAAGGTTAAAATAGGAACCTAAACTTGTCTAAATTCTATTGGATGAGAGGATTTCGACCCATCCCCACCTTAGCCTATAAATAAATCAATTTGTAGCTATTTAAAACCGAACTTGACTTTATAATAAAATAATATTTTTTGTTATTCCAAAGGTGCCCCTCTCCTCCCTTATAAAAGGGCACCTCCTCCCTCTCTTCCTCACACAACTTTGAGCCTTCAAGCTCGGCCAACCCCTGCCCAATTATCCTCTACAATTCCCTAGAAACATCCTAGAGGTTATGGTCTTCCTCAAATACCAATTTTAGTGCCCTAAAAGAAGGTCTCAAAGAAGCACTTCAAAGAAGAGGTAATGTCCGTTACCGATTCTTTCATCTTTATTTCTTCTTCCACTTCTTCTTATTTAGTTGTTTCATTATGAAGTAATAACATCAGTATCACTCATATTCTGATATGTTATTATAATTATGAAACAACCCAATTTCACCATCTATCCATCCTACGGAAAAAGAAATCACCGTGCGTGCGTACGTACGGAATACCGTCTCCACGCCGTGGTGTAATCTATTTTCCACCACCACCTTAATTGGATGGGTATAATGGTGTAAATAATGAAAATATATGACTATTATAAAGTGATATTGATTCTGAAATAGTATACATATACTCCAATACAATTCCACGATCATAGGAACGATATCATCACTCGTGCGTACGTACGGAATACCGTCTCCACGATGTGATGCGACTCGTTCTACATGATCTTCATTTCATAATGATTATATAAATGAATTGAATTGAATTAATACCATTCTGGAAATGAGGTATCTATAACCTAAAGAAAATAATAAGAATTTATTCGACAAAACACGCATAAGAACAAAAAGTTATAAACACCCGAATAACAAGTATCAATGAAATATTACTACTAAGAAGCTAAGAATATGACCATATATGATATCATAAAAATAAGTATGATTCTGGAATAAGTCAATAACATTATTTAAATCATTATACAGGAGGTTCGGACACTTACAAAGCAAGTCAGACCTAAGTTAAGGGAAAATATCACAATCTCATTTTTATCCGAGATTGTTTATACTTTGGTATTTACTGGGGTGTATTTTATCATCCACATCCATGTTTCCTCAATATGTAATATTATTTCCATTCACCTACAATTTTTTAAATCCTATTTTACCCTTTGGTGAGTTTTTAGTAAAATATATGAAAGGAATCTTTTGTCGTTTTTCGTACAAGGTACTTTTTTGACTTTTCCGACAAAAGTACGCGAAGAATGTTTTTTTTAACTTATACGGAATGAATGGATTTTTAAAACATTATTTCAAAGAATATTCCTTTACAATTTTTCAAGTTTATTTTTAATCAACTTCTTTTAGTTTATAATTGTACGACCTGTTAATAAAGGAAAAGTGTTTTTGAAGAAGAAAGGATATTTTCCTCAAGAATGGAGTTCAAGTGTTTTATCAAAATTATTTTCCATCTAAGATAATAAAGGGTTCTGTTTTTAACCCTGTTATTACATTGATTTGATTATGTTATGATAGAATTATATTTTTATGAATTCCTTTATCTTATATTGTTTTATGATGTTACGATGTTTAAGATTACCATTTTTATTACATGGGTTATGAAATGATGTATGATTTATGATTTTGTGGCACACATAAGAATGGTATCATTATGAGATGGGTGGGACCTATATCTCCCTCCAATGCATTGGGTAAAGATTTTATATCTCATGATATAGACATGGCTGGAACGGTAGGTTATACCGGTTTAGTGAAACAGGACTGAAACGAGGGTGACTCGGTTCAGAAAGGGACTTTGTCCACTAAGAATGTTTCAAAGGAACTGGAAGATGCTTTAGGTGTGGAAAAGAAGGACACAAATCCAGTAAGTGCAAAGGAAAAGGTTCAGTTAACACCAGGGATGAGGATAATGGTATTTCTACGACATCAACAATGGTTAAATGTTTTAAATGTGGAATGTACGGGCATTATGCAAACCAATGCCCTAAGGGAAAGTCTCATGAAGAGAATCAGTATGGTCGTATGGGTAGTATTTATGTTGATGATGTTGAAGAGACTACAAATGGTATGTGAGTTGAAATAATTGTTGAAGCTTGATCAATGGTTTAAGAAGGTAGTGGAATGATTACATGTTTATCATGTGTAATGTTGTATAAGTAATCTCATGGTACTATGGAATAAAGAGACATCTAAGGATTGTTACACTGTTGTCTTTCCTTATGTTTTGAAAGTGTATGATGAATGGTACCAGTAACCATGAAAGGTTATTTAGATAGTTTTGGAAAGTAGATGATATGCGCATAATGAAGGGATAAGGATAAAATTAAATGTTTGATAGTATTCATGAGCTCATGATTGATATAAGGACTAAGTATATAGAATTTTGAGGATTTTGGTATGTGGAAAGAGTTATCTTTTGACAGCACTCATGTTTTCACTAAGATTCAATGGGTATTCATTTTTCAAGAGATTACATGATTATGGTATTCACATGACTGGAATGTGACAAACAAGATATATGAGGGATAAATGATGGCATTCATGTGATCATTTTCTCTATACTATGAGCTTGGACTGAAGTATTTTAGATAAGCCTAAAGATTGGATTGGATTATGTTGGACATAAGTTAGTATTGTTTAAGGATAAAACTTTTTTTGATATTTTTGATGGGATGTTATAATAATGTAGTTTTAGAAAAAGTACAACCTGCAGGATGTGAGACAACCCATCGCGTCATCCAAGGCTGTGGGAATCGAACCCACAACTAAAGTGCGACGGGCCTTTATCGCATACCACTGGCCTACAGAGAGTCCCTGTTTAGTAGAAACTAGTTTTATTTTATTATGTGGTATGATATATGATGTATAGGTTCATTTTTGGAATCGTATATGATAAACCTCACCAAAGACGGACTTATGTATATTTGATAACTATTGCTAAACTTTTGTTTGAAACAGATGGACTGACCCATCATTCTATCACATGATCTATTACCACTTCACGAATAACAAATTCAACTTCATTTCTTTAAGAGATGAAGTGGAAATTGTTCAAAGCATGAACAACAGTGAGATTGTACCAAAATAAAGTAAGTATTTCTTCTAATTCAAAATTTTCAACTTTAGGGAAATGATATTGAAAACCAAAAATGTTGTCCTAGTGATCTTATATCTGATGAATCAGATGGTACCCTAGATCATCACAAATTTATGGCTTTGCGATTGTTGGCTTTTTCATAGCCATGTTCTCTACCACTCTCCATCAGAACATGATGGTTAGATTTCTCTTCCATATCCATATTTTAACCTATGTGGAAACCCAATGATTAGTTTATTTGGGTAACCGTTACGTTTCATACATTTTTTTTTAAAGATTGGTTTTGGTATTCCTTTTTACGATGTGGGTTTCTATTAATGAAACTTTCGAATAGTAAACCATTTATAACCCCAATGAATTTTGAGGGCGAAATTCATTTTAAGGGGGGTAGAATGTAACACCCCGATATTTTATGAAAAATATTCTTTTAATTTCATTAATTTCTTGTGTTTTATTCTACACCAAGATTACATTGCGCTATACGCAACACCATATTAGCTTGCAGTATACGCAACACCATTCTTGGATCGTGTTACACACAATTTTGATAATAGTTATTATACGCAACATTGAGTATATATATATATATATATATATATATATATATTCAATGTATAAATGAAATATGGTTGGATTCTGTTATACGAAACAACGAAGGATTCTTTCACAACACGCAACCCTGACTTGGCTTGCATTACACGCAATCGCGACCTTCCTTGATAGCGTGTGTTGTACGCAATATTGGGTTTTAATAAACAACGATATATTATTATAATATTGTCATGAACTAGCCGTTATGAATAGTTTTAACTAAATTTTGAATTTTATAACATTATTATTCATCTTACACATTTCTAGAACATGGTATAAGAACAAAATAAATTTTTCGGGTAAAATAAGTATTTTTCAAAAAATGCAGTTTTGCCGCCTTTTGTTGGCGCACCCACATTAAATCTACTTTTTGACATGTTTATAAGTTCAATTTGACAAAATAAAATTCTTCTTTTGAATCATGATATAAAAATTTACATTATATAATGTTTTGATATTTTTCTGATAACTTTCATATTTTAATGAATAGTAAAAACACGCTATATTTTAATTAAAAAAAACTTTTTTCATCGTAATATCTTATGTGGTTAAATTATAATATTGAATGGTTTTAAATTATAAATAGAATATATTTTTACCATTTAATATAATGTATGACATTAGCGTTGATTTTACCCTGAATTCGTAGGTTAAATCAATTCAATCTTTTGCAATGTTTTAAAAAAAACCTGTTTTCTTTCGACAACGGGATTAATTTTAATTTAATTTCTGCAACTTTTCTGTATTGAATTTGGAAAAATTGATTCCATATTTGGAATCAGTGGATCCAAATTATGTTAATAATCTACTTTTTATTTTTGGGAATTATGAATAGTAACTACGGTAAATTTTATTTACCGTAGTTAAAGGTAAATCGGGTAATTAAGGGTAAATATAATATTTTAAAATTACCCTAACAAATGTAAAAATCCTATTGGATGACTAAAAGTCGACCCATATCACCTAAGGGTTGGATTAGATTCATTTAATTAAATTTGTTCAATGAAAATAATTTAATTATTATTAAAACCAAAGAATGTGACAACATGTCACTTTCTTAAATATTATAAGTATAATAATTTTAATCTAGTGATAAACTTCATGAAACTTCGAACATAAATAATCTCCAGAAAGCTAATACAAGTATCTACATAATAGGAATTTATTTATAATTTTTAGGGATTAAATAATTATCATTTATTATGACACAAAGATGATGCAGTAATTGTCTTATTAATGAAATATTGACATAATTGATGTTATAAATGCACAAATAAATGTAATTTGAGACTTTTTATGACTTAAACTAATTTTATAGGTTAATATGACATGTTATTGTTGCTTTAAGTAACTTGGTTCGAACTTATCATTCTGTTATGAATTTCATAAAAATCATGTACCAAATAGTGTCAAAATTGACATAAATTAGTTTTTAAAACAAATATTATATTATTTATTGTTATTTTATTCCAAAAAATCAAGGTTCGGCCAAATGACTTAGATACGATTATATATATTAATAATAAAAAACTTGGGGTCCTTTTTTCTTGATATAGTAAGTTTATTAACCATATATTGTAAGAAAACAAAAAAGACACGGTAAAAGTTAAATTATTTAACTTAGAGTTAAATCTAATTGATAAGGTTAAAATAATAACCTAAACTTGTCTAAATACTATTGGATGAGAGGAGTTCGACCCATCCCCACCTTATCCTCTAAATAAATCAATTTGGAGCTATTTAAAACCGAACTTGACTTTATAATAAAATAATATTTTTAGTTATTCCAAAGGTGCCCCTCTCCTCCCTTATAAAAGGGCACCTCCTCCCTCTCTTCCTCACACAACTTTGAGCCTTCAAGCTCGTCCAACCCCTGCCAAATTCTCTTCTCCACTTCCCTAGAAACATCCTAGAGGTTCTGGTCTTCTTCAAAGACCCATTTTAGTGCCCTAATAGGAGGTCTCAAAGAGGCGCTTCAAAGAAGAGGTAATTTCCGTTACCGATTCTTTCACCTTTATTTCTTCTTCCACTTATTCTTCTTAGGTTGTTTCATTTTGAAGTAATAACATCAGTAACACTCATATACTTATATGTTATTATAATTATGAGACAATCCTATTTCACCATCTATCCATCCTACGGAAAACGAAATCACCGCGCGTGCGTACGTACGGAATACCATCTCCACGCCGTGGTGAAATCTATTTTCCACCACCACCTTACTTGGATGGGTATAATGGTGTAAATAATGACTATATATGACTATTATAAAGTGATATTGATTCTGAAATAGTATAAATATACTCCAATATAATTCCACGATCATAGGAACGATATCATCACTTGTGCGTACGTACGGAATACCGTCTCCACGATGTGATGCGACTCGTTCTACATGATCTTCATTTAATAATGATTATATAAATGAATTGAATTGAATGAATATGATATATATTACACTAATACCATTCTGGAAATGAGGTATCTATAACCTAAAGAAAAGAATAAGAATTTATTCGACAAAACATGCATAAGAACAAAAAGTTATAAACACCCGAATAACAAGTAGCAATGAAATATTACTACTAAGAAGCTAAGAATATGACCATATATGATATCATAAAAATAAGTATGATTATGGAATAAGTAAATAACATTATTTAAATCATTATACAGGAGGTTCGGACACTTACAAAGCAAGTCGGACCTAAGGTAAGGGAAATATCACAATCTCATTTTTATCCGAGATTGTTTATACTTTGGTATTTACTGGGGTGTATTTTATCATCCAAATCCATGTTTCATCAATATGTAATATTATTTCCATCCACCTACAATTGTTTAAATCCAATTTTACCCTTCATGGAGTTTTTATTAAAGGATATGAAAGGAATCTTTTGTCATTTTTCATACGAGGTACTTTTTGACTTTTCCGACAAAAGTACGAAGAATGCTTTTTTAACTTATACGGCATGAATGGATTTTTAAAACATTATTTCCAAGAATATTCCATTAAAAGTTTTCAAGTTTATTTTTAATCAAATTCTTTTAGTTTAAATTTGTATGACAAGTTAAGAAAGGAAAAATGTTTTTGAAGCAGAAAGGATATTTTCCTCAAGAATGGAGTTCAAGTGTTTTATCAAAATTATTTTCCATCTAAGATAATAAAGGGTTCTGTTTCTATCCCTATTATTACATTTATTTGATTATGTTGTGATGGAATTATATTTTTATGAATTCCTTTGTCTTATATTAATTGTTTTATGATGTCATGATGTTTAAGATTCCCATTTTTATTACATGGGTTATGCTATGATGTATGGTTTATGATTTTGTGGCACACATAAGAATGGTATAATTATGAGATTGGTGGGACCTATATCTCCCTCCAATGAATTGGGTAAATATTTTATATCTCATGAGATAGACATGGCTAGAACGGTAGGTTATACCGGTTCAGTGAAACATGACTGAAACGAGGGTGACTCGATTCAGAAAGGGACTTTGTCCACTAAGATAGTCTTGGCAATGAGTTTTGACTAACAAGAAATGATTCTCTATGATTATGTGTGAATGCCACAAATTTTCATGTTTTAATTTATGATTATTGTGATTACATTTCACTGCCATGATTTACCCCATGTTATGAAATTATGATCTCTTTTGCAGGTTAAGATTTCCAAAAGTTATGTGCTTATGTATATGATGTGATTGATATTTCTTTTGTTTACCCTTACTGAGCATTTGAGCTCACCCTTTTATGTTTTCTTTTCCAGGATATAAATAAAGTTTTTAGGTAAAAAAAAAGAAGATCTTTATGGGAGATGTTGAAGATCTTTCACCAGGATTAGAAGATTATATTCCGAGTTTCCAAAGACACTAAACTATTTCATAACATGGGATAAATCTTAGTAGTGATTGAAAATCCATTAATCATAACTTAAAACATGAAACTTTGTGGAATACACACATAATCATAGAGAATAATTTCTTGTTAGTCAAGACTCATTTCCAAGACTATCTTAGTGGACAAAGTCCCTTTCTGAACCGAGTCACCCTCGTTTCAGTCCTGTTTCACTGAATCGGTATAACCTACCACTCCAGCCATATCTATCTCATGAGATATAAAATCTTTACCCAATTAATTTGAGGGAGATATTGGTCCCACCCATCTCATAATGATACCATTCTTATGTGTGCCAAAAAATCATAAATCATACATCATTGCATAACCCATGTAATAAAAATGGGAATCTTAAACATCAGGACATCATAAAACAATTCATATAAGATAAATGAATTCATAAAAATATTTTCATCACAACATATTAAAATAAATGTAATAATAGGGATAGAAATAGAACCCTTTATTATCTTAGATGGAAAATAATTATGATAAAACACTTGAACTTCATTCTTGAGGAAAATATCCTTTCTACTTCAAAAACATTTTCCTTTCTTAACATGTCATACAATTTTAAACTAAAAGAAGTTGATTAAAAATAAACTTGAAAACTTGTAATGGAAGCTTCTTGGAAATACTGTTTTAAAATTCCATTCATGCCGTATAAGTTAAAAAAAGATTCTTCTCGTACTTTTGTCGGAAAAGTCGAAAAGTACCTCGTATGAAAAACGACAAAAGATTCCTTTCATATATTTTACTAAAAACTTACCGAAGGGTAAAATTGGATTTAAAAAATTGTATTTGGATGGAAATAATATTACATATCGAGGAAACATGGATGTCGATGATAAAATACACCCCAGTAAATTCCAAAGTATAAACAATCTCGGATAAAAATGAGATTGTGATATTTCCCTTACCTTAAGTCCTATTTGCTTCGTAAGTGTCCGAACCTCATGTATAATGATTTAAATAATGTCATTGACTTATTAAAGAATCATATTCATTGTTATGATATCATATATGGTTCACTTATGACTTTATATTACCCGTTCTTTTGTAAATTCCATGTTAAAGAGCGTTCTGAGTAAAATTGTTTCATTTGTCGTCCGTGTTTTGACTTGTAATTATTCATATGATTACTTAGATCATGATTACTTAATTACAGAATATAAAACATGATTTATATATATATATTCAGAATATACATATATATAATAAATCAGTAAATGGAAAGAAATACACTGTTCATGGAGATGGTAGGCCGTACGTACGCATGAACGCTGTTTTCGTTTCCTTATTGAGTTGAACGGAATTAAGTAGATGACATACATATATATACACATAAATCCAGTGTCATTATTATGTCATATATTTCATGATTACTTATTATATATACTTTATAATCATTCATGAATGGTTAAAGTGGAGAATGAATCTCATCACGTCGTGGAGACGGTATTCAGTACGTACGCACGAGCGATGATATCGTTCTCATGATCGTGGGATTGTATTGGAGTGTATGTATACTATTTCAGAATCAATATCACTTTAAAATAATAATATATAGTTATTATTGACACCATTATACCCATCAAAGTAAGGTGGTGGTGGAAAATAGATTTCACCACGGCGTGGAGACGGTATTCCGTATGTACGCACGCGCGGTGATTTCGTTTTCCGTAGGATGGATAGATGGTGAAATAGGATTGTTTCATACTTATAATAACATATCAGTATATGAGTGATAATTATGTTATTACTTCATAATGAAACAACCTAATAAGAAGAAGTGGAAGAAGAAATAGAGGTGAAAGAATCGGTAACGGAAATTACCTCTTCTTTGAAGCGCCTCTTTGAGACCTCCTCTTAGGGCACTAAAATTGGTCTTTGAGGAAGACCACAACCTCTAGGATGTTTCTAGGGAAGTGGAGAAGATAATTTGGTAGGGTTTGGCCGAGCTTGATGGCTCAAAGTTGGGTGAGGAAGAGAGGGAGGAGGTGCCCATTTATAAGGGAGGAGAGGGGCTCCTTTGGAAAAACTAAAAATATTATTTTATTATAAAGTCAAGTTCGGTTTTAAATAGATCCAAATTGATTTATTTCGAGGCTAAGGTGGGGATGGGTCGAAATCCTCTCTTCCAATAGAATTTAGACAAGTTTAGGTTCCTATTTTAACCTTATCATTTAGATTTAACATTAAGTTAAATAATTTTACTTTTACCGTGTCTTCTTGTGTTCTTACACTATAAGGTTAATAAACTTACTATAAGAAGAGAAAAGAACCCCAAATTGTTTATTATTAATATATATAACCTTATATAAGTCATTTGGCCGAACCTTATATTTTTAGGAATAAAATAACAATTAATAATATAATATTTGTTTTAAAAACTATTTTATGTCAATTTTGACACTATTTAGTAATGATTTTTGTGAAAATCATAACAGAATGATAAGTTCGAAAAAAGCTAATTAAATCAATACTAACATGTCATATTAACCTAGAAAATTAGTTTAATTCATAAAAAGTCTCAAATTATATTTATTTGGGTATTTATAACATCAATTATGTCAATATTTCATTAATAAGATAATTACTGCATCATCGTTGTGTCATAAATAAATTAAATTATTTAATGTCTAAAAATTAAAAATAAAATACCATTATGTAGGAAATATTTTTATATTTCTAATAAATATTTATAGTCGAATTTATCTTTTGTATAACCCCATATTAAAAATGTTTTAGTAAATAAACTTTGATTTTAACTCTTTTAACCCTTCTTTAAATAAATTAATAATAAATGTCCTAATCTAATCCTAGTGGGCATAAATGGTCATATTTTATTCCTAAGTTTGTTTTTGGTCGAATTACACTTTTCCAATAGAATTAGGACATGTGTTAGGGTAATAATAATATCATTTCTACCCTTAATTACCCTATTTACTTTTAACCGTGGTAAAAAGTAAAAAGTTACTATTCACCAAAAAATTATTTTCATCTCATTGAACCACATTTTACTTACTGACATCAACCGTGTCTCTCAGATTTTTGAAATTCCACTCACAGAAGCGGTAAAATTAAGTTTTATGAACAATTCAGTTTTTTTTTAACTACCACTTAGTGGTTTCACTATTCATCAAAAATTGAAAGTTTTCAGAAAAATACCAAAAATTAGGCCTAAGCTATATTTGATATTATGAACTCAAAAATGATTTCTATTTTACCAAATTCAAAACATATCAATTTCATTAATTAATTTAAAAATTAATTCCCGTCGTCAAAACAAATAGCGTGTTCTTAAGAGATAATAAAAATCAAAAGATTGACACTTGTTTTTGTCTGGTTTAAATGTGCAATTACATCCAATGACCAACATTGTATTAAATTGTAAAAATATATTCTAAATATACTTTAAAACCACTCAAATTAATAATTTATCACTATTAATTATTTCGATTGAAAAAGTTGTTTTTAATTAAAATTTAGTAATTTTCACTATTCATCAAAATATGAAAGTTATCCGAAAATCACCAAAATTTCACCCTAAGCTAATTTCGATATTGAGAATCCAAAAATGAATTCCATTTTGAAAAATAAAATTTACAAAATTTCAAAAAAGTGGTTATTACTATTCATAACGGCTAGTTTTAATAATATTTTAATAGCATATTGTTGTTTAGTGAAACTCGTCATTGCGTACTACACACGCTATCGAGGAAGGTCGTGATTGCGTGTAATGAAAGGCAAGTCAAGGATGCGTGTTGTGCAAACTCCTTTTGGTGTAGCGTACAACACAAGACATTAATGAAATTAAAAAGAATATTTTTCATAAAATCTCGGGGTGTTACATTCTACCCCCCTTAAAATTAATTTTGCCCTCGAAATTCGTCGAGGTTATAAATGGCTTGATACTCGAAAGTTTCTTTAATAGAAACCCACATCGTAAAAAGGAATACCAAAAACAATCTTTAAAAACAAAAGTATTAAACGTAACGGTTACCCAAATAAACTAATCATTGGGTTTCCACATACGTGAAAATATGGATATGGAAGAAAAATCTAACCATCATGTTCTGATGGAGAGTGGTAGAGAACATGGCTATGGAAAATCCAGCAATCACAAAGCCATAAATTTGTGATGATCTAAGGTACCATCTGATTCATCAGATATAAGAGCACTAGGACAACATTTTTGGTTTTCAAGATCATTTCCCTAAAGTTGAAGAATTTGAATTAGAATAAATACTTACTTTATTTTGGTACAATATCACTGTTGTTCGTGTCTTGAACAATTTCCACTTCATATCTTAAATAAATGAAGTTGAATTTGTTATTCGTGAAGTGTTAGAAGATCATGTGATAGAATGACGTGTCATTCCATCAGTCTCAAACAAAAGGTTAGCAAAAGTTATTAAATATACATAAGTTGGTCTATAGTGAGATTAATCATATATGGTTCCTAAAATGGACCTATACTTCATATATCATACTGCTTAATATAATAAAACTAGTTTCTACTAAACAGGGACTTCCTGTAGGCCAGTGGTAGGCGATAAAGGTCAGTCGCACTTCGTTTGTGCGTTCGATTCCCACAGCCTTGTCCGACGCGATGGGCTGTCGCCCGTCCTGCAGGTTGTGCTTTTCCTAAAACTACATTACTATAACATCCCATAAATAATATCAAAAAACTTCTATCCTTAAACAATACTAACTTATGTCCAACATAATCCATTACAATCTTTAGGCTTATCTATAATACTGCAGTCCACTCTCCTAATATAGTGAAAATGATTACCAGAGATGTAATACCATCGTTGATCCCCATATATCCTAAGATATGTCTTGTTGGTCACATTCCAAACATTCAAAGGCCTTAATCATGTACTCTCTTGAATACCCATTGAACTTTAGTGAAAACATGAATGCAGTTAAAAGTTAACACCTTCCACATACCAAAATCCTCAAAAATCTATATACTCAAACCATGATATCACTTAGTCCTTATATCAATCATGAGCTCATGAATACTATCAAACATTTAATTTTCTCCTTATCCCTTCATTATGCGCATATCATCTACATTCCAAAAATATCTCAATCACATTCCACGGTTACGGGTACCATTGAAAACCACAATAGACCAATACATAAATATTCCAATACTCTATGATACAACATTATTTTGGAATCCCATTACATAAACACTTAATCATTCCACCACATCGTTGTCATATTCAACATCGCCAATAGTGATCGCATGTGACTTCCCCTTTCCTTTACCTTAAGTGGTTGCTCATGTTGATCATCACTAACCCTTGGATTAGGGAATTTATTAGCATAATGCCCCATTTCCTTGCACTTGAAGCATTGAAGTGTTGGTGGTGAGTTCTCTACAGTGTTTGCTTTATTCACATCATTAGAAACCCTTTTTCCATTACTTCTACACTCAGCTGCTCGATGACCTTCTTTTCCACACTTAAAACATTTTCTAGTCCCTTTAAGACAATCTCCACTATGCTTCTTTCCACACTTTGTGCATAAGGAAACATTCATCTCTTTTTCACCATTATTCTGAGATTTCTCCTTGAACTCAATCTTTCATTTCTTGTCAAAACCATGAGATGGATATGTAACATCAACTTCCATTTCTACCTTGATAGCACAAGGCACAATTTCTTCATATCTACTGAAGTCTCTTATAGCTAATGCCCTTCGAAGACTTGGTTTTAAGCCACTGAAAAATAGATCAACTTTACTTTCAGGTTGGATGATAATGCCAGACGCATACCATCAAGTCTTGTAAAATTCGCTTCGTATATACCAACAGATTCATCATCATTTTGCTTTCGTTCAAGAAACTCCTTCTCCATCTTTTTTCGAAGAATACGAGGGAAGTACTTACTGAAAAATAAGTTCTTGAACTCGTCCCATTCCATGGACTCAATTTCATCCCTTTGCCTCATATTCTTAATAAGATTCCACCATTGATCAGCATCACCTTCCAAACGATACACTACTAAGATGACTTTTTCATGTTCAGAACATTGAAGAACTGAAAATATCTTTTCAGTGGTACTGGTCCATTTTTCAGCAACAAGTGGATCAGAAGACCCACTGAAAGAAGGTGGACGTTGCCTCATGAAGGACTCAATAGAATATTGTTCCCTTCTCTTCTCATTTGGAAGTCCAGAATGATTCATAGCTTGTGTAAGTATAGCAATAAGATTTTGCACTCCATCTCCCATAACATTTGTTTGTTTAGGAGGATAATCATTGCATTGTCCATTGCATTGATCAACACGGTTCCTTCGGGTTCCAGCCATCGTCTAAAACCCAAAAAGAATAGTGTGAGAGGCAAAAATCATGCTAGGGAAAACAACATAATAAAGATGGAGTACCTTCAATATCTAACATCTTAGGTTTAATTCTATGATCGTTATCATAATTCTAGTACTATAACCTATACGTATACTTAACCTTAGAGACATCCCTAGACATACCTTAGAAATATCTCTAGGGATCTCACTAAAATTCTCGCATCCTAGTTTCCAAAGGATGACTAAACCTTTACTCTGATACCAACTGTAGAGACCCGAAGCCTGACATACATTAACATTACATTACTTTTGCAGAATACTTAGTACATAACAAAAACACACACACAAGGACCGTAATAGTTTAGTGTCTTTGGAAACTCTTAATTTAATCTTCTAATCGTGGTGAAATATCTTCAACATCTCCCATAAAGATCTTCCTTTTTTTTACCTAAAACCTTTCTTTATATCCTGGGGAAAAGAAAACATAAAAGGGTGATCTCAAATTCTCAGTACGGGTAAACAAAAGAAATATCAATCACATCATATTCATAAGAACATAACATTTTGGAAATCTTAACCTGCAAAAGAGAGCATAATTTAATAACATGGGATAAATCTTAGTAGTGAAATGAAAATCCAATAATCATAACTTAAAACATGAAACTTTGTGGAATACACACATAATCATAGAGAATCATTTCTTGTTAGTCAAGACTCATTTCCAAGACTATCATAGTGGACAAAGTCCCTTTCTGAACCGAGTCACCCTCGTTTCAGTCGTGTTTCACTGAACCGGTATAACCTACCATTCCAGCCATGTCTATCTCATGAGATATAAAATCTTTACCCAATGCATTGGAGGGAGATATTGGTCCCACCCATCTCATAATGATACCATTCTTATGTGTGCCACAAAATCATAAATCATACATCATTGCATAACCCATGTAATAAAAATATGAATCTTAAACATCAGGACATCATAAAACAATTCATATAAGATAAATGAATTCATAAAAATATTTCCACCACAACATAATAAAATCAATGTAATAATAGGGATAGAAATAGAACCCTTTGTTATCTTAGATGGAAAATAATTATGATAAAACACTTGAACTTCATTCTTGAGGAAAATATCCTTTCTACTTCAAAAACATTTTCCTTTCTTAACATGTCATACAATTTTAAACTAAAAGAAGTTGATTAAAAATAAACTTGAAAACTTGTAATGGAAGCTTCTTGGAAATACTGTTTTAAAAATCCATTCATGTCGTATAAGTTAAAAAAACATTCTTCTCGTACTTTTGTCGGAAAAGTCAAAAAGTACCTCGTATGAAAAGCGACAAAAGATTCCTTTCATATATTTTACTGAAAACTTACCGAAGGGTAAAATTGGATTTAAATAATTTTAGGTGGATGGAAATAATATTACATATCGAGGAAACATGGATGTGGATGATAAAATACACCCCATTAAATGCCAAAGTATAAACAATCTCGGATAAAAATGAGATTGTGATATTTCCCTTACCTTAAGTCCGATTTGCTTCGTAAGTGTCCGAACCTCCTTTATAATGATTTAAATAATGTCATTGACTTATTACAGAATCATATTCATTGTTATGATATCATATATGGTTCACTTATGACTTTATATTACCCGTTCTTTTGTAAATTCCATGTTAAAGAGCGTTTTGGGTAAAAGTATTTCATTTGTCGTCCGTGTTTTGACTTGTAATTATTCATATGATTACTTAGATCATGATTACTTAATTCCAGAATATAAAACATGATTTATATATATATATATTCAGAATATACATATATATAATAAATCAGTAAATGGAAAGAAATACACCGTTCATGGAGACGGTAGGCCGTACGTACGCATGAACGCTGTTTTCGTTTCCTTATTGAGTTGAACGGAATTAAGTAGATGACATACATATATATATACACATAAATACAGTATCATTATTATGTCATATATTTCATGATTACTTATTATATATACTTTATAATCATTCATGAATGGTTAAAGTGGAGAATGAATCTCATCGCGTCGTGGAGACGGTAGTCCGTACGTACGCACGAGCGATGATATCATTCTCATGATCATGGGACTGTATTGGAGTGTATGTATACTATTTCAGAATCAATATCAATTTAAAATAATAATATATAGTTATTATTTACACCATTATACCCATCCAAGTAAGGTGGTGGTGGAAAATAGATTTCACCACAGCGTGGAGACGGTATTCCGTACGTACGCACGCGCGGTGATTTCGTTTTCCGTAGGATGGATAGATGGTGAAATAGGATTGTTTCATACTTATAATAACATATCAGTATATTATTGATACTAATGTTATTACTTCATAATGAAACAACCTAAGAAGAAGAAGTGGAAGAAGAAATAAAGGTGAAAGAATCGGTAACGGAAATTACCTCTTCTTTGAAGCGCCTCTTTGAGACCTCCTCTTAGGGCACTAAAATTGGTCTTTGAGGAAGACCAGAACCTCTAGTATGTTTCTAGGGAAGTGGAGAAGATAATTTGGCAGGGTTTGGCCGAGCTTGAAGGCTCAAAGTTGTGTGAGGAAGAGAGGGAGGAGGTGCCCTTTTATATGGGAGGATAGGGGCTCCTTTGGAAAAACTAAAAATATTATTTTATTATAAAGTCAAGTTCGGTTTTAAATAGATCCAAATTGATTTATTTCGATGCTAAGGTGGGGATGGGTCGAAATACTCTCATCCAATATAATTTAGACAAGTTTAGGTTCCTATTTTAACATTATAATTTAGATTTAACATTAAGTTAAATAATTTTACTTTTACCGTGTCTTCTTGTGTTCTTACACTATAAGGTTAATAAACTTACTATAAGAAGCCAAAAGAACCCCAAATTGTTTATTATTAATATATATAACCATATCTAAGTCATTTGGACGAACCTTATATTTTTATGAATAAAATAACAATTAATAATATAATATTTGTTTTAAAAACTATTTTATGTCAATTTTGACACTATTTAGTAATTGATTTTTGTGAAAATCATAACAGAATGATAAGTTCGAAAAAAGTTAATTAAATAAATACTAACATGTCATATTAACCTATAAAATTATTTTAAATCATAAAAAGTCTCAAATTATATTTATTTGGGTATTTATAATATCAATTATTGAAATTTTTCACTAATAAGATAATTATTGCATCATCGTTGTGTCATAAATAAATTAACTTATTTAATGTCTAAAAATTACAAATAAAAGACCATTATGTAGGAAATCCTTTTATCTTTCTAATTAATATTTATAGTCGAATTTATCTTATGTATAACCTCATATTAAAAATGCTTTAGTAAATAAACTTTGATTTTAACTCTTTTAACCCTTCTTTAAATAAATTAATAATAAATGTCCTAATATAATCCAAGTGGGCCTAAATGGTCATATTTTATTCCTAAGTTTGTTTTTGGTCGAATTACACTTGTCCAATAGAATTAGTACATGTGTTAGGGTAATAATAATATCATTTCTACCCTTAATTACCCTATTTACTTTTAACCGTGGTAAAAAGTAAAAAGTTACTATTCACCAAAAAATTATTTTCATCTCATTGAACCAAATTTTACTTACTGACATCAACCGTGTCTCTAGGATTTTTGAAATTCCACTCACAGAAGCGGTAAAATTAAGTTTTATGAACAATTCAGTTTTTTTTAACTACCACTTAGTGGTTTCACTATTCATCAAAAATTGAAAGTTTTCAGAAAAATACCAAAAATTAGTCCTAATCTATATTTGATATTATGAACTCAAAAATGATTTCTATTTTACCAAATTCAAAACATATCAGTTGCATTAATTAATTTAAAAATTAATTCCCGTCATCAAAAAAAATAGCGTGTTCTTAAGAGATAATAACTATCAAAAGATTTACACTTGTTTATGTCTGGTTTAAATGTGAAATTACATCCAATGACCAACATTGTATTAAATTGTAAAAATATATTCTAAATATACTTTAAAACCACTCAAATTAATAATTTATCACTATTAATTATTTCGATTGAAAAAGTTGTTTTTAATTAAAATTTAGTAATTTTCACTATTCATCAAAATATGAAAGTTATCCGAAAATCACCAAAATTTCAGCCTAAGCTAATTTCGATATTACGAATCCAAAAATGAATTCCATTTTGAAAAATAAAATTTAAAAAATTTCAAAAAGTGTTCATTACTATTTATAATGGCTAGTTTTAATAATATTTTAATAGCATATTGTTGTTTAGTGAAACTCGTTATTGCGTACTACACACGCTATCGAGGAAGGTCTCGATTGCGTGTAATGCAAGGCAAGTCAAGGATGCGTGTTTTGCAAGCTCTTTTTGGTGTAGCGTACAACACAAGACATTAAGTAGATGACATACATATATATACACATAAATCCAGTATCATAATTATGTCATATATTTCATGATTACTTATTATATATACTTTATAATCATTCATGAATGGTTAAAGTGGAGAATAAATCTCATCGCGTCGTGGAGACGGTAGTCCGTACGTACGCACGAGCGATGATATCATTCTCATGATCGTGGGATTGTATTGGAGTGTATGTATACAATTTCAGAATCAATATCACTTTAAAATAATAATATATAGTTATTATTTACACCATTATACCCATCCAAGTAAGGTGGTGGTGGAAAATAGATTTCACCACGGCGTGGAGACGGTATTCCGTAAGTACGCACGCGCTGTGATTTCGTTTTCCGTAGGATGGATAGATGGTGAAATAGGATTGTTTCATACTTATAATAACATATCATTATATGAGTGATTCTGATGTTATTACTTCATAATGAAACAAACTAAGAAGAAGAAGTGGAAGAAGAAATAAAGGTGAAAGAATCGGTAACTGAAATTACCTCTTCTTTGAAGAGCCTCTTTGAGACCTCCTCTTAGGGAACTAAAATTGGTCTTTGAGGAATACCAGAACCTCTAGGATGTTTCTAGGGAAGTGTACAAGAGAATTTTTCAGGGGTTTGCCGAGCTTGAATGCTCAAAGTTGTGTGAGGAAGAGAGGGAGGAGGTGCCCTTTTATAAGGGAGGAGAGGGGCTCCTTTGGAAAAACTAAAAATATTATTTTATTATAATGTCAAGTTCGGTTTTAAATAGCTCCAAATTGATTTATTTCGAGGCTAAGGTGGGGATGGGTCGAAATCCTCTCATCCAATAGAATTTAGACAATTTTAGGTTCCTATTTTAACCTTATCTTTTAGATTTAACATTAAGTTAAATAATTTTACTTTTACCGTGTCTTCTTGTGTTCTTACACTATAAGGTTAATAAACTTACTATAAGAAGCCAAACGAACCCCAAATTGTTTATTATTAATATATATAACCTTATCTAAGTCATTTGGCCGAACCTTAGATTTTTAGGAATAAAATAAAAATTAAAAATATAATATTTGTTTTAAAAACTATTTTATGTCAATTTTAACACTATTTAGTAATTGATTTTTGTGAAAATCATAACAGAATGATAAGTTCAAAAAAAGTTAATTAAATAAATAATAACATGTCATATTAACCTATAAAATTAGTTTAATTCATAAAAAGTCTCAAATTATATTTATTTGGGTATTTATAACATCAATTATGTCAATATTTCATTAATAAGATAATTACTGCATCATCGTTGTGTCATAAATAAATTAAATTATTTAATGTATAAAAATTACAAATAAAATACTATTATGTAGGAAATCTTTTTATCTTTCTAATGAATATTTATTGTCTAATTTATCTTATTTATAACCCCATATTAAAAATGTTTTAGTAAATAAACTTTGATTTTAACTCTTTTAACCCTTCTTTAAATAAATTAATAATAAATGTCCTAATCTAATCCAAGTGGGCCTAAATGGTCATATTTTATTCCTAAGTTTGTTTTTGGTCTAATTACACTTATCCAATAGAATTAGGACATGTGTTAAGGTAATAATAATATCATTTCTACCCATAATTACCCTATTTACTTTTAACCGTGGTAAAAAAAAGTAAAAAGTTACTATTCACCAAAAAAATTATTTTCATCTCATTGAACCACATTTTACTTACTGACATCAACCGTGTCTCTCGGATTTTTGAAATTCCACTCACAGAAGCGGTAAAATTAAGTTTTATGAACAATTCAGTTTTTTTTAACTACCACTTAGTGGTTTCACTATTCATCAAAAATTGAAAGTTTTCAGAAAAATACCAAAAATTAGGCCTAAGCTATATTTGATATTATGAACTCAAAAATGATTTCTATTTTACCAAATTCAAAACATATCAGTTGCATTAATTAATTTAAAAATTAATTCCCGTCGTCAAAACAAATAGCGTGTTCTTAAGATATAATAACTATCAAAAGATTGACACTTGTTTATGTCTGGTTTAAATGTGAAATTACATCCAATGACCAATATTGTATTAAATTGTAAAAATATATTCTAAATATACTTTAAAACCACTCAAATTAATAATCTATCACTATTAATTATTTCGATTGAAAAAGTTGTTTTAAATTAAAATTTAGTAATTTTCACTATTCATCAAAATATGAAAGTTATCCAAAAATCACCAAAATTTCACCCTAAACTAATTTCGATATTACGAATCCAAAAATGAATTCCATTTTGAAAAGTAAAATTTACAAAATTTCAAAAAGTGGTTATTACTATTCATAACGGCTAGTTTTAATAATATTTTAATAGCATATTGTTGTTTAGTGAAACTCGTTATTGCGTACTACACACGCTATCGAGGAAGGTCGTGATTGCGTGTAATGAAATGCAAATCAAGGATGTGTGTTGTGCAAGCTCCTTTTGGTGTAGCGTACAACACAAGACATTAGTGAAATTAAAAAGAATATTTTTCATAAAATCTCGGGGTGTTACATTCTACCCCCCTTAAAATGAATTTCGCCCTCGAAATTCGTCGGGGTTATAAATGGTTTACTATTAGAAAGTTTCTTTAATAGAATCCCACATCGTAAAAAGGAATACCAATACCAATCTTTAAAAATGAAAGTATGAAACATAATGGTTACCCAAATAAACTAATCACTGGGTTTCCACATAGGTGAAAATATGGATATGGAAGAAAAATCTAACCATCATGTTCTGATGGAGAGTGGTAGAGAACATGGCTATAGAAAAGCCAACAATCACAAATCCATAAATTTGTGACGATCTAAGGTACCATCCGATTAATCAGATATAAGAGCACTAGGACAACATTTTTGGTTTTCAAGATCGTTTCCCTAAAGTTGAAGAATTTGAATTAGAATAAATACTTACTTTATTTTGGTACAATCTCACTGTTGTTCGTGCCTTGAACAATTTCCACTTCATCTCTTAAATAAATGAAGTTGAATTTGTTATTCGTTAAGTGTTAGCAGATCATGTGATAGAATGACGGGTCATTCCATTTGTCTCAAACAAAAGGTTAGCAAAATTTATTAAATATACATAAGTCATTCTATAGTGAGATTAATCATATATGGTTCCTAAAATGGACTTATACTTCATATATCATACTGCTTAATATAATAAAACTAGTTTCTACTAAACAGGGACTTCCTATAGGTCAGTGGTAGGCGATAAAGGTCAGTCGCACTTCGGTTTTGGGTTCGATTCCCACAGCCTTGTCCGACGTGATGGGATGTCGCCCATCCTGCAGGTTGTCCTTTTTCTAAAACAATAACATCCCATCAATAATATCGAAAAAACTTCTATCCTTAAACAATACTAACTTATGTCCAACATAATCCATTCCAATCTTTAGGCTTATCCATAATACTGCAGTCCACTCTCATAACATAGTGAAAACGATTACCAGAGATTTAATACCATCGTTGATCCCCATATATCATAAGATATGTTTTGTTGGTCACATTCCAAACATTCAAAGTCATTAATCATGTATTCTCTTGAATACCCATTGAACTTTAGTGAAAACATGAATGCAGTTAAAAGTTAACACCTTTCACATACCAAAATCCTCAAAAATCTATATACTCAAACCATGATATCACTTAGTCCTTATATCAATCATGAGCTCATGAATACTGTCAAATATTTCATTTTCTCGTTTCCCTTCATTATGCGCATATCATTCTTTTTCCAAAAATATCTCAATCACTTTCCATGGTTACTGGTACCATAAAATTATTGAAAACCACAATAGACCAAAGCATAAATATTCCAATATTCCACGATACTATATACAACATTATTTTGGAATCCCATTACATAAACACTTAATCATTCCACCACATCATTGTCATATTCAACATCGCCAATAGTGATCGCATGTGACTTCCCTTTGTCCTTTGCCTCAAGTGGTTTTTCATGTTGATCATCACTAACCCTTGGATTAGGGCATTTATTAGCATAATTCCCCATTTCCTTGCACTTGAAGCATTGAAGTGTTGGTGGTGCGTTCTCTGCAGTGTTTTCTTTGTTCACATCATTAGAAACCCATTTTCCATTACTTCGACACTCAGCTGCTCGATGACCTTCTTTTCCACACTTAATACATTTTCTAATCCCTTTAAGACAATCTCCACCATGCTTCTTTCCACACTTTGAGCATAAGGAAACATTCATTTTCTTTTCACCATTATTCTGAGATTTCTCCTTGAACTCCATCTTTCGTTTCTTTTCAAAACCATGAGATGGATATGTAACACCAACTTCCATTTCTACCTTCATAGCACAACGCACAATTTCTTCATAGATACTGAAGTCTCTTATAGGTAATTCCCTTCGAAGACTTGGTTTTAAGCCACTGAAAAATCGATTAACTTTACTTTCAGGTTGGATGATAATGCCAGATGCATACCTTGCAAGTCTTGTAAAATTTGCTTCGTATATACCAACAGATTCATCATCCTTCTACTTTAGTTCAAGAAACTCCTTCTCCATCTTTTTTCGAAGAATACGAGGGAAGTACTTACTGAAAAACAAGTTCCTGAACTCGTCCCATTCCTTGGACTCAATTTCATCTCTTGGCCTTGTATTCTTGATAAGATTCCACCATTGATCAGCTTCACCTTCCAAATGATATACTGCCAAGATGACTTTATCATGTTCAGAACATTGAAGAACTGAAAATATCTTTTCAGTGGTACTGATCCATTGTTCAGCAACAAGTGGATCAGAAGACCCACTGAAAGAAGGTGGATGTTGCCTCATGAAGGACTCAATATAATATTGTTCCCTTCTCTGCTCATTTGGAAGTCCAGAATGATTCATAGCTTGTGTAAGTATAGCAATAAGATCTTGCACTCCATCTCCCATAACATTTGTTTGTTCAGGAGGACAATCATTGCATTGTCCATTGCATTGATCCACACGGTTCCTTCGGGTTCCAGCCATCGTCTAAAACCCAAAAAGAATAGTGTGAGAGGAAAAAAATCATGCTAGGGAAAACAACATAATAAAGGGGGAGTACCTTCAATATCTAACATCTTAGGTTTAATTCTATGATCGTTAGCATAATTCTAGTACTATAACCTATACGTATACTTAACCTTAGGGACATCCCTAGACATACCTTAGAAATATCTCTAGGGATCTCACTAACTTTTTCGCATCCTAGTTTCCAAAGGTTGACTAAAACTTTCCTCTGATACCAACTGTAGAGACCCGAAGCCTGACGTACATGAACATTACATTACTTTTGCGGAATACTTAGTACATAACAAAAACACATACACAAGGACCGTAATATTTTAGTGTCTTTGGAAACTCGGAATGTAATCTTCTAATCGTGGTGAAAGATCTTCAACATCTCCCATAAAGATCTTCCTTTTTTTTACCTAAAACCTTTCTTTATATCCTGGGGAAAAGAAAACATAAAAGGGTGAGCTCAAATGCTCAGTAAGGGTAAACAAAAGAAATATCAATCACATCAAATACATAAGCACATAACTTTGGGAAATCTTAACCTATAAAAGAGATCATAATTTCATAACCTGGGATAACTCATGGCAGTTAAATGTAATCACAATAATCATAACTTAAAACATTAAACTTTGTGGCATACACACATAATCATAGAGAATCATTTCTTATTAATCAAGACTCATTTCCAAGACTATCTTAGTGGACAAAGTCCCTTTCTGAACCGAGTCACCCTCGTTTCAGTCCTGTTTCACTGAACCGGTATAACCTACCATTCCGGCCATGTCTATCTCATGAGATATAAAATCTTTTCCCAATGCATTGGAGGGAGATATAGGTCTCACCCATCTCATAATGATACCATTCTTATGTGTGCCACAAAATCATAAACCATACATCATAGCATAACCCATGTAATAAAAATGGGAATCTTAAACAACATGACTTCATAAAACAATTCATATAAGATAAAGGAATTTATAAAAATAATTCCATCACAACATAATCAAATCAATGTAATAATAGGGATAGAAACAGAATCCTTTATTTTCTTAGATGGAAAATAATTTTGATAAAATACTTGAACTCCATTCTTGAGGAAAATATCCTTTATGCTTCAAAAACACTTTTCCTTTCTTAACATGTCGTAAAATTATGTACTAAAAGAATTTGATTAAAAATAAACTTGAAAACTTGTAAAGGAAGCTTCTTGGAAATAATGTTTTAAAATTCCATTCATGCCGTATAAGTTAAAAAAACATTCTTTGTACTTTTGTCGGAAAAGTCAAAAAGTACCGCGTACGAAAAACGACAAAAGATTCCTTTCGTATTCTTTACTAAAAACTCACCGAAGGGTAAAATTGGATTTAAACAATTGTAGGTGGATGGAAATAATATTACATAGTTAGGAAACATGGATGTGGATGATAAAATACACCCCAGTAAATACGAAATTATAAACAATCTCGGATAAAAATGAGATTGTGATATTTCTCTTACCTTAAGTCCGATTTGCTTCGTAAGTGTCCGAACCTCCTGTATAATGATTTAAATAATGTCATTGACTTATTACAGAATCATATTCATTGTTATGATATCATATATGGTTCACTTATGACTTTATATTACCCGTTCTTTTGTAAATTCCATGTTAAAGAGTGTTTTGGGTAAAATTGTTTCATTTGTCGTCCGTGTTTTGACTTGTAATTATTCATATGATTACTTAGATCATGATTACTTAATTCCAGAATATAAAACATGATTTATATATATATATATTCAGAATATACATATATATATAATAAATCAGTAAATGGAAAGAAATACACCGTTCATGGAGACGGTAGGTCGTACGTACGCACGAACGCTGTTTTCGTTTCCTTATTGAGTTGAATGGAATTAAGTAGCTGACATACATATATATACACATAAATTCAGTATCATTATTATGTCATATATTTCATGATTACTTATTATATATACTTTATAATCATTCATGAATGGTTAATGTGGAGAATGAATCTCATCGCGTCGTGGAGACGGTAGTCCATACGTACGCACAAGCGATGATATCGTTATCATGATCGTGGGACTATATTGGGGTGTATGTATACTATTTCAGAATCAATATCACTTTAAAATAATAATATATAGTTATTATTTACACCATTATACCCATCCAAGTAAGGTGGCGGTGGAAAATAGATTTCACCATGGCGTGGAGACGGTATTCCGTACGTACGCACGCGCGGTGATTTCGTTTTCCGTAGGATGGATAGATGGTGAAATAGGATTGTTTCATACTTATAATAACATATCAGTATATGAGTGATACTGATTTTATTACTTCATAATGAAACAACCTAAGAAGAAGAAGTGGAAGAAGAAATAAAGGTGAAAGAATCGGTAACGGAAATTACCTCTTCTTTGAAGCGCCTCTTTGAGACCTCCTCTTAGGGCACTAAAATTGGTCTTTGAGGAAGACCAGAACCTCTAGGATGTTTATAGGGAATTTTAGAAGAGAATTTGGCAGGGTTTGTCTGATATTGATGGCTCAAAGTTGTGTGAGGAAGAGAGGGAGGAGGTGCCCTTTTATAAGGGAGGAGAGGGGCTCCTTTGGAAAAACTAAAAGTTTTATTTTATTATAAAGTCAAGTTCGGTTTTAAATAGCTCCAAATTGATTTATTTCTAGACTAAGGTGGGTATGGGTCGAAATAATCTCATACAATAGAATTTAGACAAGTTTAGGTTCCTATTTTAACCTTATCATTTAGATTTAACATTAAGTTAAATAATTTTACTTTTACCGTGTCTTCTTGTGTTCTTACACTATAAGGTTAATAAACTTAGTATAAGAAGCCAAACGAACCCCAAATTGTTTATTATTAATATATATAACCTTATCTAAGTTATTTGGCCGAACCTTAGATTTTTAGGAATAAAATAACAATTAATAATATAATATTTGTTTTAAAAACTATTTTATGTCAATTTTGACAGTATTTAGTAATTGATTTTTTTGAAAATCATAACAGAATGATAAGTTCTAAAAACGTTAATTAAATAAATACTAAGATGTCATATTAACCTAAAAAATTAGTGGAATTCATAAAAAGTCTCAAATTATATTTATTTGGGTATTTATAACATCAATTATGTCAATATTTCATTAATAAGATAATTACTTTATCATCGTTGTGTCATAAATAAATTAATTTATTTAATGTCTAAAAATTACAAATAAAATACCATTATGTAGGAAATATTTTTAGCTTTCTAATGAATATTTATAGTCGAATTTATCTTATGTATAACCCCATATTTAAAATGTTTTAGTAAATAAACTTTGATTTTAACTCTTTTAACCCTTCTTTAAATAAATTAATAATAAATGTCCTAATCTAATCCAAGTGGGCCTAAATGGTCATATTTTATTCCTAAGTTTGTTTTTGGTCGAATTACACTTGTCCAATAGAATTAGGATATGTGTTAGGGTAATAATAATATCATTTCTACCCATAATTACCCTATTTACTTTTAACCGTGGTAAAAAAAAGTAAAAAGCTACTATTCACCAAAAAATTATTTTCATCTCATTGAACCACATTTTACTTACTGACATCAACCATGTCTCTCGGATTTTTTAAATTCCACTCACAGAAGCGGTAAAATTAAGTTTTATGAACAATTCAATTTTTTTAACTACCACTTAGTGGTTTCACTATTCATCAAAAATTGAAAGTTTTCATAAAAATACCAAAAATTAGGCCTAAGCTATATTTGATATTATGAACTCAAAAATGATTTCTATTTTACCAAATTCAAAACATATCAGTTGCATTAATTAATTTAAAAATTAATTCCCGTCGTCAAAACAAATAGCGTGTTCTTAAGAGATAATAACTATCAAAAGATTGACACTTGTTTATGTCTGGTTTAAATGTGAAATTACATCCAATGACCATAATTGTATTAAATTGTAAAAATATATTCTAAATATACTTTAAAACCACTCAAATTAATAATTTATCACTATTAATTATTTCGATTGAAAAAGTTGTTTTTAATTAAAATTTAGTAATTTTCACTATTCATCAAAATATGAAAGTTATCCGAAAATCACCAAAATTTCACCCTAAGCTAATTTCGATATTACGAATCCAAAAATGAATTCCATTTTGAAAAATAAAATTACAAAATTTCAAAAAGTGGTTATTACTATTCATAACGGGTAGTTTTAATAATATTTTAATAGCATATTGTTGTTTAGTGAAACTCGTTATTGCATACTACACATGCTATCGAGGAAGGTCGCGATTGCGTGTAATGAAAGGCAAATCAAGGATGCGTGTTGTGCAAGCTCCTTTTGGTGTAGCGTACAACACAAGACATTAGTGAAATTAAAAAGAATATTTTTCATAAAATCTCGGGGTGTTACAGGTTGACTTAGTTTTTCTAGCATCCTTGGAGATATTAAGCATCATTGGATGTATATTTTTAGTTTTTGGTCATAGAATGTTTTTTTTATGTATTTTGGGATTGAGTAGGACTCTAGTTGTGGAATGATTCCCCAAGTTGGTAGGTGATCATGAGATAAGTAAAACTTCTAGGTGTTATGATCATCTTTAATGCTTGAGATTAGTGGGACTGACATGCCAATCTAATTTTATTTAGTTTAGTTAGTTGTGTGAGTTTAATTTCAAAGTTTTATAACTCAAGAAGTCATCATCCATGTTAAATGGTTATGTAGTATAACATGACCCTTGGGTTTGATTTTTTGAGTAGGCTAGAAAATACCAAGAATGCACAGTTTCATTGGTCCTATGAATTATATGAAATGGGTGTTCCCATTTCATTGATGTAACATCAATTTAGTATTCATTTTCATATAAATTTCCTATTTAACTAAGGTTTTGTGGAGAGAGTTGTGTGGTGTTTTGTGAAAAAATTTCTAGTATCTGAGAGTTTGAGGGATGAAATCACAGGTAACACCTTGAGGGGTATTATCACATAACTACTTGGTTTAGGGTTGTGGGATCTAAAAAGGTTGTGTTAACTGATCACTCCCTGAGTGAGGTTACCTAGGTATTAACTATATTGTGGTGAGTGATTTAGACCAGAGTTTTTAGTAGAAAAGCTAAGTTATCCTAGTTCTATGGATGACTATGTAAGAGGATCGAGTTTTATAACATCATCAATCTGGGTTAAAGTTCAAGATGTAGTTATTGATGTTGATTGAATGTGTGCGCATGGAATTAGTATTGCATAATGCATGTGATTATGAATAGTCCATTTCTATTTATTATTAAGTGGATGATGTAAATCTATGTGGTAGGAAGTGAACCACAGGTTGTTCAAGGATGGAATATTAGTTCCAGATGAGGCTTCAGCGTATGCCAAGGATGGATTTTCGTGATGGAACATGGTATAATTATGTTGACTGACATACAGAAACCATGTTTAGTGGTGGACAGAGTTTTTTTCATGGGAATTAGATTCCTATTTTCATTAAAATGATGAATATTAAAATCATATGGTGGGGAGAATCACACAGGTCATGGAAAATGTAACCTTTGGGAGAGTGGTTGTAGAAAGAATAGTCATGAATGGTCAAAATGACTTTTAGAAGTCTGTGATCTATAAAATTAAAGTCATGAATGGTCAAAATGACTTTCAGAAGTCTGTGCATCAAGCCGACATCCATCTTCGAGATTATATTTTAATTTATAAAGTATTCTTGCCTATATTCATGGACTTATGCTAATTTATCACCCCTCAGTCACACCTATATCTTAGTGAACCACCCTTGATTTAGAACATTCTCATGAAATTTTAGAAGATCTAGAGCATGTTTATATACTTTTAACGCTTAAATCAGACATTTTCAAAAATGGGCCTCACCAAAGTGTCTACAACACTATCCCCTTGATCACTATGAAATGACCCAATTTATTCAACACATCAACAATGGGTTTAACTCCTAGTCATCCAAAATCTCGACTACCAATTCAAACACAGACCTAAATGGAATGATGTATACCACACTTGAGAAATGAAGACATAAAAAGAAACATCATAAATCAATAAAATTCATAAAAAGAAACATGAGAAATCAAGGAAATTTTAGGACATGAAAATGTGTGGTGGAAAATATGTGCCACAAATGTTACATATACAAACCAAATGTTTCCATTTTTGTTCAAAACATCAACAGTACAACTACTCAGGGTCTGATGATGCATCGTCACCCTCTCCACCTTCATTTCCACTTTGTGATGTCACCTGTAAGAACATTATATTGAAAATTAAATACGGTTACATATTATATTAAAACTTAAAACATATGAAAGTTAGAAAACTAAATGATTTTGATTTTCTATGATTTACCTACATACCACCAATCCACATATGGTGTGAGAGATGGTGCAGGGGGAGATGGTGCAGGGGTGTCGGCAGCTGGTGCATCAGATGTCATGGGGAGGGAGCCAGATGGATAGTCATTTATCACAGAACTGGATGAAATAATGTAACGCTTCTTCCTTGGCATTCCTGTCATTTAATCAAATAAAATTAAGTTCATAATATATATTTCAAAAAAATTAAGCAGAAAAAAAAATTAAAAATGATAACAGATGGAGTACTAACAGACAAAATATATATATATAATAATGATAATGAATGACTACAGAAATGAAACAAGTGGTTTCTGAATAAATAAATAATTGTACATACAATCATTTTCCCCTTAAATCATTTCGGTTTCCTTCTCCATTGCTTCATCCACTTCATTCATCCTTTCTGGACTAATATTTTCAATACCATGATGGACAAATAATTCTGCTTCCTGTTGCTGATTAAATTTAATTTTAGAGGTCAAATTTTCCACTTCATCACCCATATCATACAAATCTCTTTGTATTACGTGAGAAACTACACTTCACCCTTCATCGTAAACATCATTCACATAATATACCATTTTTTATTGTGATGCTAAGATATATGGATCATGCAGTTCACGATCACCAACATCCATCAAGCGATAGAAGTTCATAGAAGTAAATTGCAAGGAATCTCTTTTAACGCCTCTGATAATATCGACCCATTTTCATTTGAATAAAACAACCAAAAAATGTCCACGGTAGTTTAATTCAATAATATCATGCATCTTTCCATAGTATTCCACTTCAGCAAATGTAAATATACCACTATTCTGTGTTCTCAAACCCACTTCTCGATCGACTGTATGAAATCTAAAGTCATTTACATTATAAGGGTCGAACTTTCTAACTTCTTTTAGAGGACCTCTAGCAAGAAACTTCAAATCTTCTGACACCTCTGCTCGAGTATCAGTATTCATGATCTAAAAAAAGAAATATACATTATTAGATTTACAAAATGTATGTGTCAAACTAATATTCGTATTTATTTCAATATTTATGAACTTACACGTCGTGCAAACCATTCTACAAGCTCTTTATTAACATATTTCGTTATATCTTTATCATTTCGTGTTCAACCTCTCATTCGTATCTTTTTTTGTATCATCAACTCTTCAATAAATGGATCTGCAATTTCATTATTCAGCAGCACATATCTGTGTGCCTGTAATAATTCTAATTTAGTCAGTGTCACATTTGAGGTCCTCCCAACTGATCGGCAAATAGCAGGAAATATTTTGGATTTCTAATGTATTTGAGATTGAGTCGATGTGTCATCAACACGTCCAACTCGATTAAATTTTGTCTCAATATCATCCAAGTATCGAGAACAAAAGGTAAGACACTCCTCAGCCACATAGCCTTCAACAATTGAGCCTTCTGGTTTAGCTTTATTTCTCACGTATGATTTCAAATGCCTAAGATATCTGTGAAATAAAATAAACATAATTATGCATTTAATTAATTACCAAAAATTGTTTACTTAACTAGAAAACATATAAATAAAGTACCTCTCAATTGGATACATCCATAGATAATAAACGGGGCCTCCTAATTTAGCTTCCTCAACCAAATGCATAGTTAAATGCATCATTACAGTAAAAAAGGACGGAGGAAAGATCATCTCCATTGCGCAAATGTTCAATAAAAACCTCTCCTGGAGGTTGTCAAGCTGAAATGGATGTAGAGATTTCTCACATAGTTTTCTGAAAAATGTGCAGAACTAGAGTACAACAGTAGTAATTTTTTCAGGTAATAAGGTACGCAATGCCAATGGTAGTAACTGTTGTAACAAAATATGTGAATCGTGGCTTTTTAATCCATGTAACTTACGATTCTTCAAGTCAACACACCTTGAGATGTTACTTAAATATCCATCAGAAACCTTAACATTCTTTAACATTCGAAGGAATGTATCTTTATCCCTATTTTTCATTGCAAAAATTGTTGGAGGATACTTTCCATTATCATCTGGCCAGAGATCGCGTTTTATGTTCATTTCTTGTAATTCTTTGCAAGCAGTGAGATGATCCTTCGACTTTCCATGCTCATTAAGAAATGTTAAAATCAAATTGTCATAGACATTATTCTCAATATGCATGACATCAAGATTATGCCGCAAAAAATTAAATTCCCAATATGGAAGTTTGAAGAATATACTTTTTTCTTCCATTGTTTCGTTCCGGTTTCGCTTGACGATGCACTTCGGACCCATTTTCCTCTATCATTCAAATGATGAACCTTCCCAAATTCTGTTTCAACATTTTCAAACTGTGCCAATATTTCAAAACCATTTAAAAACTTTGGAGGTGGTCTACGATCAATGGAACCATTAAATTTTGATCTGTTCAGCTGAAATTTATGAGATGCATCGAGAAATCTTCGATGACACAAGAAGCACCATTTTCTACTGTGAGGTATCCGTTTGGGCTCAAAATCAAAGTTACAAATGGGACAATCCAAACCCGTGTAAGTGTTCCAACTAGATAAATTCCCAAGCCCAGGGAAGTCACTAATGGTCGACATTAAAGCAGCATGCATTTTGAACATTGTTTTAGAAGAAGCATCAAATGTCTCAACACCGTTGCTCTATAACTCCTGCAATTATTCAATCAAAGGCTACAAGTATACATCAATATCATTTCCAGGCATTTTTTTCCAGGAATAATCATCGAAAGGATAAAAGATGTTTGTTTCATACACATCCACGGAGGCAGATTATAAGGGATCAAAACAATTGGCCAAATACTATAATTGGTACTCAAAGTCCCAAATGGGTTGAATCCATCGACAGCCAATCCCAATAGAACATTCCTAGGATCAGCTAAGAAATCAATATTTAATGAATCAAATGTCTTCCATGATTGGGAATCTCGTGAATGTCTCATTAACCCATCATTGTTATTATCTACAAAATGCCACTTCATGTGTTCGGCGGTTTTTGATGACATGAATAATCTTTGAAATCGAGGCTTCAAAGGAAAGTAACACAAAACCTTTGAATGTGTGCTCCTTTTCTTCTTCTCCATGAAATTATGTTCATTCAGACTTCTAACATCACCCTTTGTCTGCCATCTAGAAGAAGAACATTTCTTGAAATTTTGTCTACTTGAATCCTCTCCCTAATAAAGCATACAATCATTGGGACATGCATGTTTTTTTGTATAATTTAGACCAATCTTGTTAACAACTTTTTTCATATCATAAAAAGATTCTGAGATTTTTGCTTCAGGAAATGCATCATGAATCAATTCCAATATCATGGACATTGCCTTATTTGTAATTCCACATAGACATTTGATATGGTAAAACTTCAGCAAAAATGAAATCTTTGAATATTTCAAACACCCACTATATAACTCTTGATTTCCATCATCAACTAAATCATGAAACACATTTTCCTTAGTGAAGTTTTCTCTTACATTTGGATCCACAGAATCAAGAGGAGGATCCAATGATATGTGAAAATCTTGATCTATCTGTGTTACAGTCTCAAAAACATCACTTGTCACGTTGCAATTTGTATCACCCTCTTCTGGTTATTCTGATATGTTTTGATGTTGATAGTGGTGTCTTGCAGTGCCAAATGCATCATTTATTAGGTTTTTCATTTAATTTTCCATTGTCGACAAACTTGGGACCTCATTATGTGGATTAACATCAGTGCTCAATCTTTCTGTAACGTTCGATTCTCCATGCCAAATCCAACACAAATATTGAGCTGGAAATTGCTTCAGTATTAAATGTTCATAAACCTCATCTCTCCTCAACCATGTTCTAAATTTACATTTAGGACATGGAAATTTTATTCTCCCTTCAACGGATTGATTAGAAATTGAAAAATCTAAAAACTCATTCAAACCCTTAACATACTGAGGTGAGTTCCTCGGTAATGTGATCCATCTTTTATCCATGTATATCACAATGTGCCTACACAAAAAACAAGGAATCAAACATGAGACATCTTCTATAACCCCATCATCAAAAACAAATAATGATGAAAAAAATTTCCATAATAGATAAAATCCAAGGATATATCAAGAAATGGGTCTCAAAATTCCTCAAAGTCCATAAACTAGAAGCACAAAATGGATGAACTCTTTCTATAAGAATGGGCCTTTTCATCATGTTATGGTTCATCCTGCCTCTACTCCTTGCACATTGGATTCTCTTAATTCCGACTATTAATTTGTTGCATACCTGATAGAACTAAGGAATGAACAACCATCGATTTCCAAGAATATTTAGCTTCCATTCACATGTCCCTAGTGACAACCTCCAAAATGGATGTTATGCCCAAAGAAAGTAGAGATGTACCAAGGTCTGGGTGAAGACCATCACCAAAGAAATGATCTATCTCATAATTGATGACCCCTATCTTTGGAGAATATATAACAAACCTTAAAAGGTTATTTACATACTCCCATATTGATATGTCACCAATAAAAAGTCTCATTAGCTTAGTCTATTTATCTACATTCATTCCCTTAGGAAATAACCATTAAAAAATCAATCTTGATGAGATTCCAATTCATACATTCATGAAGTTAAGAAGGTACCACTAACTCCCACAAGACTCTACTGAAACTATAAATCTAGTTCTAAAAAATTCTCACACACAAAGTATCAGGTTCCCTAAGATAATTGAGGATCACCTCAATTTGTTCCAACTACCTAACTGCTTCCACTGACCCTTGAAAAACACTTAATGAAGGAAGATAGTGATTCAAGAATCCTATGATGGTGTCTGAGATTGAAAATGATTTAACATAAACAAATCAACACATATTCTAGGTCAGAATAAGAACTAAATAATCCTTTTTGAAAATTACAGTGGAAAACAATAACATCTAAATGAACTATATCAATTAAATACTCAAAATAAATCCTAATTATTCTATATTAAAGTAAGAATTAAATAAAAAAAAAAGTATAAATTAAACAAGGAACACACTAATAAAACCAATGTTCAATGGAAGCTGAATGTTGACAGAGTTGATGGAGATGTCATGCCAATACAAGTGGTTGCTTTTTGCATCAGAACTACCCAGGTTCAAGAACTCTAATCTTGTAATATTTGTGAATATTCATGCAGAAATTTTCCTTGCATGCTGTTATGCCTAAAATCAACTATTCCAAGTATAGACTGATTCAAAAGAAAGTTAGGTGCAACTCTTCTTGGTTCATTAAGAGTACAATTTGTAGATTTTTATGTTTAAATGGAAGAAACCAGGATGAATTCTTGGTCTCCGTCCTGGAATGATGTTGCAGTTTTCAAGTTCAAACCCATATTTTTCTTCATTTATTGTTTGAATTCCAAGAAAACTCAACGTTAATGGGTATATAGTTTCAACCGAATTGAATATAAACAAGACTACCAGCACACACCCATAAATTCCCCTTAATCAACCCCATGACTACCATATCAGAAATCCATGACCCATTTTTTATTGAAATAAGATAATAATGGTGGGAAAAATAAAAACAAAAGAGAAGAGAACTATTGAGGATGTCATGTTTTTGAAATTAAATCAAACCAGAGAGAGGACAGTAACCAAGAAAAACATAGGTGCGTAGACTTTTATCCATCTCAATATTTGTGTAGTAGATGAAGAAACTGATGTAGTTGTCTTCAGTAAAAAAAAGAAAATGAAACACGAATCAGAATGATTCACGGAAAAATCAAAATCAAAGAAAGATAAATTTACCCAAAAACAACAAGATCAAAATTAGAATGATTCTCCGAGGTCACTGGGGTCGCCGGGGTAGGGGTCGCGGGTTCTCCGGGGTCACAGGGGGTCGGGGTCGGGGTCTCCGGGGTCGCGGGGGGCCGGGGTCGCGGGGGAAGCGGGGGGCCGAGGTCGCGGGGGAAGGAGGGTCGGGGTGGGGGGAAGGGTCGGGTGTTAAAAAAACAATGTTTCGGGGCAGTTTATTATAAACCGCTGCTAAACAGCGGTTTTGTTGTAGTGAGATATATATTTAACAGTTTTTTCAATTAAATGAATAGAAACTCTATCCCGAATGGTTTCATTAATTTAAGAACCAATGGTTGGTTCATATTATCTTTTCATTTATTCATTGAAATGAGTTTAATAAATTACACCCAATGATAAGTAACATATATGATGTGTTATGAATGAGGAGCCTCAGGCTTCACCTATAAAAGATAATATTTCTCTTAGTTTAGTGTTACCATGACTATCAATGGTGATATGATCATCATTTTCATGAAAAGATTTCTATATAAATTATCTTCTTCCCAAAGCGTTGTTTATCATTTCTCAATGAAGGTTATATCATCATTTAAACATTAAAGTGTCCTATTGATATGATAAATAATCCTTAGATTAGTGTGCTCCCTCAAAGTTAGGAAGAATTTTTTTACTTTTTTAGTGATTTACATCAAACATGCTTCATCAATAGAATAAGATAGGAGTTTATTCTACAACAAATGAAACCCAAATACTATGTGTTCTCCTATTTTATGATAATATTGACACTTTTATTTCTTGAATATAGATATAGTTTATTTTAGGTTTTTTTCCTTTTCTAATGATCATGATATGATCAAACAATACCTAACAGTTTTATGCATTGAAGATATGTGTATGTTGTGGGTTAATATAGTCTAAGGCCTCCCATATTGTGTGTTGTGTCTACTTGGTTCTAGTAAAAAACCCTTGAACTATTGGAGCTAGGTTTTAGGTGGCATGCTTGGCTTACCATCAGACCAGGTGGTTCCTCGATGTGTAAGATCTAGGTTATTTTCCTTCAAGTATAGATCCTTTTAACTTTTGGTTAAATCCTTATTGTATCTCTCTTTATTGATTAGATCCAAAATTTCAGTCCCTTAGGATGGTTAGTATGTTTTGGAAATAGGGAAGAAGGGGGGAAAAGGTTGGCTATAATCCAAGTACATGATGTGTATTTGGAATACACGATGTTTATTCAGTACACGATGTGTATTGGCCTAGGTAGGGAAATTCACGACGTGTGATTAACTTTACCAAAAAGGGAAATCCTGGGAATTACATAATGTGTAAAGCATTTACACACTATGAAAATTACATGAAATTTTTTTAATGGGGTGGAACCTCTTCTCTTTTTCCCTTACCCCTCTTTTCTTTTTCTCTCTCATGCATAGAAGGTCCACCAAAGAGGGTTCCTCTTTATCCTAAACCTAGTTTTTTCTCTTGTTTCTTTATATGACCTCTGAATTAAGAGTCATTCATCTCATTTTATTCCTATTGGTAAGTACTTTACTCCTTAGGATCTATTCGTTGTTTTTCTTTCTCTCAATGATGTTATTTGGATGTAGGCTCTTATGATCTATTTTCAGGGTGTTCATATATTCTTTATTTTTCTCTCAATATAGGAAAAACTAAAGGTTGATACTAGATGTGGAGAGTTTTATAGGATCAAGGTGGGTGGTCTATGAATTTTACCTAAGATTATAATCAATTATAAATTTTCTTCATTGTGTGCATGCTAGTTTCACTAGGTGTTTCCCCTAAAATTCATATGCCTTTATTAAATTCTTTGTGATCATGTTCTAGAGACCCTTATATAAATTTTATTCATGTCGTTGGAGGTCAGGACCTAAATTCCATTCACCCCAAGTAGGGTTCTTTACTTTTTATTCCTTGTTGTCCCTTGTTATAATTATTTGAGACACTGTTCGGGTGTGTTGTCTTAACCCTACTAATGGTAAGTACTTTTTAATTTAAATGAATTATGAATTGATAATTGATAGATCATGTGTATTTTATACTATTATCACTTCACCCTTAAGTTAAGTGCTTCAACTTAATTAAATAAATATTTTAATGGTTAATTGGTAAGTATATTTATAGATATCACTTGGCCTAGTTAAATTATAATTGAAATGATAAATGGTTTCATGTCCTTGATATGCCTTATCATAATTATTAAAATGGATAGAATGAACCTATTAAATGTTTATAAATTAAAGTGATAAATGGTTTCATTTCCTTTATATGCCTTATCATGATTATTCAATGTTAATGGAATAAACCTAATGACTTATTAAATGGAATGAGTATTCCATAGCCTAAATTAAACAATGAAATATGTGTAAGGTTCCTATTTCATATTGAACTTCTTTACCTTTATATGAATGTTTAGACTTGATACAAACTTGGATTCATGTGGGAATTCCTTGAGAACTTAGAGGATGTCATTCTGATTCATTGATCTAATTGTCGTGGGAGATACCCACCACAGAATCTGGTCATTTTCTTATTACATGAATGCCTCAGCATTGTATAGATGATTTATTTAACATCTATTCAGAATATTATAATTCCTTGGATACACTCATTGGATTCATATTGATGTCTTCAGACACATGGTACTATGGATTCACCCCATTGGAACCAGTCATGCTTAGCCTGAGATTACTATGGACAAGCTCTGTGTACTATGTTAGACTCATTTACAGTGGAATGTCTTGGGTATTCCCCTTGGATTACACTCATACCCCTTATTTCCAGACTGTATATGATACTATTATGAGTTGTCTCGACCCCTAAGGTCAAGGATTCCTTGGTTACACCTTGGATCCTCTGTTATCTTTACATATTTTTACGGAACTACTGATAATATTGTATATAAATGATCTCCTTATTATAAAATGAAGTGTGATCAATTCCAGAATCCATTTTTTTTGTAATAAATTGAATAATTAAATGATCACATGTTCAAAGGCATTAACAGATGATTCTGAAGGAGGTTTGAGTTATTTATTTATATTTCTTTACTTTATCATATACCTTCACATTTTATATTTTATATTCATATACTAGATTGTATAGATTCCATTGGTGGTGGCTAGTTGAGATTTATCTTACAATATATTCAGTACGTTGTTGGAACCTAGGAATATTATATGATCACAAGTATAGAAAAGTGGAAGTGTATTGACTTGGACACATAACTTTATTACTCACAAGATTATGATGGAGCTTGGTAGTAGATGATCGAATAGGAACACGGGATTCTTGGTTATTTTATGGTATATTTTTTGTTCTTTTGGATAGGATGTATTATATTGTCTATCTTCTTTTGTGTATATATATTTTCCAATTTTTTAGAGACATTTCATTACCTCATAATATTTTTATATGATACTTTTCATATTTTGAATTGATTATTATTCTCTAGTTGATTATGCTTTCTTATTTTTCCAGTTCTATTTATTCATTACTATGATTCCACAACTTTTTATCCATCTGTTATATCTCTAATTTTATTTAATCCAACCATAGGGTATAGTCTCCCCACTATCATTCCCTATGTCTTTGATGCTAGTTGGAAGACTTTGGCATATGGGGAGGCATGCTTGAGGCTCTATGGTCAACCAAGTTTAGCTACTCAAGAGTGATTCGGGTATGGGATTTCACAAAGTGGTATCAAAGTAGTTTCTTTTATTTTTTCTTATTGTTTAGAAATGTAGATAGGAGATTGGGAGCATGTAGTAACTTGTTCATAAGATGTTTTTGGGAGTAGCTAACCCACTCTTGGGGTAAATACCAATTTTACTAGGAATGGTAAATTTTTGCTCTATTTTTCACTAATTACAATTGATATCATTTCACCGTTAGTTGATTCACATGAATTTTGGTTTTTGATATGCTTTATAGATATTTTACCTTGTCCTGGTATGCTAATTAGAATTGTCGCATGCATCATTATATGTGACTATAATTCACATTTCATGCATACTCCATTCCATATAGGTTCATTTCATTTATTGAATTTCTTGTATTTCCTATGATTATTGAGTGATTCATGGTTTTTATATATGCATATTCTACTATCATCTTCTATAGGGAAATTAAATTGGTTTTTTAAAATATCATCATCAACCTAGATAGTGTTTTACTATATATATTTATGGTGGAGTCTTAAATGTCTAGTTTCGACCCTTATAATTTATGTATCCTTAGTTACATGAGTTGGAATTTGGATGTGATTGAGTGACTACCAGTTTCAATTTACAAGGTGTATGGGCCCTTGTGAGTTGTAATGGGTAATTAATCGAGTCTATCCATCATATTTTACATGTTACATTCTAAGACTGAATTGTATGGGGGATTAATTAAATTAAATGGGTGTTTATTTCAACTATAAAGTGTACAGGACTTTATTAGCTAAGAATGAAGATCCATTTAATTGAGTCTTGTTCTATTTATACAAGTTACTTATAAACTTAAAATGTAAATCTTAACCTATAAATGAAGTAGTTTCCAGTTAATAGATAGGTTCACTAAAATATAAGGATTTTTACTTCTTTGACTTTTAAATTAACCTCCATATACTTGAACCACATTAAATTAAAATTTTAACACATACCAATACCTTGTCCTTCTAAGTGGGTAGTTGGGGTAGTATACCTTGGGTATTGAGCCCTTTTCCTTATGATCTCCTTCCTCTAGGTTTTTTATCTTCTTTGAAATTTGTTCTGAGGAATGTGCTTGTAATTTTTATAACTATTGCACCATGACATCCTCTATTCATGTGTTAGGAGGGTGGTGATGATCACACTTTAGAGGTGGTGGTCCCTGAGCCACCAGTGATCCCTCAATTAGTGTAACCTGAGGCATCACCTATTATTCCCAAACTAAGCATTGATGCTCAGTTTTGAGAGTGTTTCCTACATCTGATGCAGTTTATATAGGGTGATCCATGACCTACACCTACTATTTATGATCTAGCTTACGATTTCCAGTAGTAGTATCCAACCATCTTTTCAGGTGAAGGAATTCCTAAGGCTACTGATTCTTGTATAGAGTCCATTATTCCTATGTTTGAGCATCTGAATAAGCCTCCAAATATGAGGGTCAATATTTCCACCAATATATTTCATGATTCCACCAAGAACTGGTGGGATGTGATTACTCAAGTTGTTCATCATTAGGGAATGGTCTGGGTGGACTTACAAATTACCTTTTATGACTAATTTTCCCCTAAAATGTTGATATCTGAACAAAATAGAGATTTCATGCACCTATAGTAGGGTGTTATGTATTTTATAGACTATTCAGTACATTTTACTGAGTTGCAATGATTTTCATGTATTTTGATCATTGATGAGCTATCATGAGCATGATTCTTTGGGGATGGGCTCAAGTATTCCATCCACTTGAAGGTGAAATTTTTTCACCTATCAACTTTTTCTGAGATCATTAATTATGCTCTTATCACTAAGTGAAACTTGAGAAAAACTGATAGTATTGGGAATAGAGTTTCAGTATCGAGGTAGGGTAGTAGTTCTTCTAGTAGTGGGAAGTGTATCCTTGAGGTTTCTTGTCAGAATAGTTGAGGCTATATTACTCATACTTATAGCTCTATAGTATTCCATTAGTGTGGAAATAAGGAGAATGAGAAGCCTTGATGTGATAGATACCCACTTGATTGTTGTTCTTTCATCCATATGGGTCATATTCAGAGATTTGGTCAGACCTTTCCACCTATTTCCAATGAAAGGGGATCCGCATCAACTTCACCTTCAAGAATAGGATCAGTTACACCACATCAGGTAGGAAGTTGGAGTAGCACCAGCTAAACAAGCTGAGGAGGAGGTCGTGTTCATGGTATCCAATCTTCAGATTATCAGTGATAGTAGAGCGAACCTGCTCAAGGTAGTCCAGTTGTAGCATAGGGTTATGGATCAGGCCAGTTTTATTCTCTACAGTCAATACCCTAGGGTAGAGTGTAGGATCATCGACTATACAAGGCACTATGTTGTTAGCCTCTACTATTATATCTTCTATATTCAATATAGGTTCTTCTCATACCCTTATCTCTATATCAATCGTGGAAATTATTGGGATGTAAATTTATTACTTTTGTGGGATGATGACCCTGGACACGTCGTTGGGTGTACAGTCAGAGAGAATACACCAATATAGGTATTTTCCCCTTAAGGTAGGTAGTTATCCCTTCTTATAGGACTTATTTTTCCTCAAGATGATGATCTTTGATGTCATTATTTATATGAATTATTTGGTTTCCTATCACACATATGTGGATTTATATCATCTCAAATTATCAATTATATCACTAGAGTCTATTAGTTATCTTTACAAGGGTAAATGGGATGTCTATGGTTGTATAGCTAGACCAGATCTTTATGGTTTAGGTGGAGTGACTAACTATATTTCTATCCTTTATATAGAGGAGTAGGGTTTACATCATATTGACTTTCCTCCAATAGTAGATCATTTTAGGGATGTTTTTCCTGATGATTTTTATGGATTACCTCCCATGAGAGAGGTATAGTTTACAATTAAGCTTGTTCTAGGATTATCTCTAGTATTTATTCTTCTATAAAGGATGGAACCTACTGAGCTCTAGGATCTCAAGAGATAATTTTAGGATTTAGAATCAATGTTTTTTATCTAACCCAACACTTATTCTTAGGGTTCATCCATGCTTTTCTATAATAATTCAAATGGTACCCTTAAGATATGCATGTATTACTAATATTTAAACTAGCTTATAATTAAGAACTGATATCCATTGGCTCAAATAGATGTTCTCTTTGAACAACTCTAAGGAACTATATTGTTCTAGAAAATTGATCAAGGATCAAATTATCATCAGGTGTGAGTTAGGTCTTCAAATATACCATGTATGGATTTCCAAAGTTAGAACAGTTTATATGAGTACCTTGTTACGTCATTAGGTATTACGAACGCATCCACCTTTTTCATGGAATTGATGGATAGGGTTTTCCACCCCTAATTGGATTCCTTTTTCATGGGTTTTTTGGATGACATATCAGTGTATTCTCATACTCGAAGTGACCATGAAAAACATCTTGAGATCATTTTGAATTCACTGAGAGAGCATCATATTTATGATAATCTTTCTAAGTGACACTTATAGATTGAAAAAGTTCACTTACTAGGTCATATTATCTTAGAATCAGGAGTATTAGTTGACCCAAATAAGGTGAGTGTTATAGTTTCCTTGGAGCATCCTAAGAGCATGTTTGGTATACGGAGTTTCTTAGGGCTGCATGGATATTACAGGAATTTCATATAGGACTTTTCATGCCTTTTTAAACCTATTACTGGTCTTACTAAGAAGGGTGTGAAGTTATTTTGGTATGAAGAGTGCAAGAAATCCTTTCAAGAGTTGAAATGAAGGCTTACTTTAGCACCAATTCTGATTCTTCCAGATCCTGGAAAAGGCTATAGAGTGTTTTGTGATGCATCGGGCATCAGGATGGGTACAGTGATGATGTAGTAGGATAGATTCATTACATATGTATCTCTCTAGTTTCTAACTCATGAGAATAATCACCCAACACATGACCTTGATCTTGTAGCATTTATTCATGCCATGTGTTTCTGGAGGCACTATCTGGTGTAAGAGAACTTTATGATTTATAAGTACCACAAGAGCCTCAAATATATCTTTATGCAGCATGATTTGAATCTCATATAGTGAATATGGGTTTAATAACTTTATTATTTTAACTTTGATCTTTCCTATATGCTTAGAAAGGGCAACGTGGTGGTTGATGTACTGAGCCGAAAAACTCAGGCACGGGACATGCAGGAATCCAGTAATGAATAAAAATTGATGGTCCTTATTTATAATATGCATCTATAGTTTCTTGAGAGTTGTGAGTAGACTTTTCTTATATCCTTATAAGTTAACTATTCACTATTGGATAGGGTGAAGATAAGACAAGTTTCATACCCTAAGGAGTTAGTCCTATGAGAAATCATTTTTGGTGAGGACCCGGATTGATCTGTCAATGGAGATGACATCCTATGTATACATGGGTGTGTCTGGGTTCCTAAAGATATGAGAGAGGAATTGATGTGATAGTACCACACTTATCAATGGTTATTTTATCCAGGAATCTCTATGATTTATCATGATATGTGTTTCTAGTATTGGTAGCTAGGGATAAAATGTTAGATTGTAGGTTTTATCACTAGGTGTTCCACCTGTCAATAGGTGAAGGTAGAGCACGAGTGGCCCACTATCTTATTATATCCATTTCCATTCCTATAATGGAAATGGGGATACATTTCAATAGATTTTTTAGTTGGATTACTGAGTTATCCTTGATGTAGTGATGCAGTTTGGGTAGTTATGGATTGACTGACAAAGGTATCCCACTTCCTTCCTATCCAGGAGAGCGTCTCGGTTGATAAGCTGGGAAGATTGTATGCCTGTGAGATCATACAGATTCATAGGGTCCCTCATACTATCATTTTAGATAGGGATTCTTGTTTCAAATTAGGGTTCTGGAATGGGTTATAGATAGATATGGGTATATAGACGATTCTGATCATGGATTTTCACCCTCAGACTGATGTTCATTCAAAACGGATGATACAAGTGTTGGAGGACAAGCTCTAAGAATGTGTCCTTGATTTTAGAGGTTCTTTAAAGAAAAATATCCCTCTAATTGAGTTCTCTTATAATAAAAACTATAATGAGATGATTCATGTGGCTCCATATAAGGCCTTATATGGTAGGTTGTGTGATTCACACTTGTTCTTGGTAGAGGCAGGATAGGTAATGCTACTAGATCCTCATCTCATATAGGAGACTTCAAAGTGGGTGAAGTTAATTATGAAGTGTATTTCTACTTCACAATCTATAAATAAATCATATGTTAATTGTCTCTAATTACCTCTGGAGTTTGAGATTAGGGATCATGTTTTCCTATGGGTATCACCCAGACTTGGGAATAAGCGGATACAAAGGAAAGGCGAGTTATCACCTCATTTTTTGAGATATTTGAGATCTTGGATAGAATTAGGCCAGTATCCTATCAGTTGATTTTACCTCACATGTATTGTTCCATGAATGATGTATTCCATGTTTCATATCCTCATCGATATCATGTTGACCAATATCATACTTTTTATCATAAGGATGTTGAACTATATGCTGATTCTTTTTTTAAATAGTATGATATATGCATCATTGATCATATCACTAAGGATCTATGAGGTCAGTTTACCCTTTTGGTGCATGTGTTATGGTAGAACGACTATGTATAGGACAAGACTTGGGAGTGAGAGGTTGAAATATGTGTTTAGTGGTTGGAGTTATTCTTAGATAAAGCTTTACCCCCCTTCGAATGGAAACTCAAGGATGATTACTTTATGGGGGGAAGACTGTAATATCCTAGTTTTTTCATTCTTATGTGGATCCTTTTAATTTTTTGTTAAATCCTTATTATAGCTATATTTTTTGCTTAGATTCAGAAGCTAAGGCCATAGGCTAGTTGGTGTGTTTTAGAAATAAGGAACAAGGGGGATAAAGTCTGGCTACAGGCCAAGTACACAACATGTATTTGGAATACATGACATGTATTCAATACATGATGTGTATTGGCTTGGGAAGGACAATTAATAAAATGTAATGAACCATACCCAGAAGGGAAATAATGAGAAATACATGATGTGTGAAGAATTTACACACCATATAAATGCCGTGAAATTTTTTTAAAGGGGCATAATCCCTTATCCTTTTTTCCTTACCCCACTTTTATTTTTATCTCCCATGCGTAGGAGGTCCACCAAAGAGGTTTCCTCTTTAGCTTAAACCTAGTATTTTCTCTCATTTATTCATTCAACCTCAGAATCAATATTTTTTCATCTCATTGGATTCCTCTCAGTAAGTGCTTCACTCCTTAGGCTCTATTATTTTTTTTCCTTTCTCTCAATGATGTTATTTTGATATAGGATCTTATGCCTTATTTTCAAGGTATTTTTCCATTATTCCATTTTCTCTCAATTTGGGCCAAACTAAAGGTTGATACTATATAAAGAGAGTGTTATAGGCTCAAGGTAGGTGGTCTATGACTTTTCCATAAAAGTATCATCATTTATAAATTTTCATCATTGTGTGCACACCAGTTTCACCAGGTGTTTCCCCTAAAATTCATATTCCCTTATTACAATCTTTGTGCTCATGTTTGAGAGACCCTTTTATACATTTTCCTCATGTCTTTAGAGGCCAAGACCTCAACACCATTCACCCCAAGTAGGGTACTTTCCTTTTTTATACCTTATAATGACTCGTATTTTTCTAAATTTATTTTTAGAAATTAATTAGGAAAATTCCAAGACTAGGCACTGAGACGGCATGTGATTTTGACGCTCAGTGTGCCCAAAATAGTTCATTGAAAACTGTTAAATTTTTAATAAATCACACAATAAGTTTTCCTAAAAAAGTGAAATAACTCTTAAACAGGTGCCCGAATTAGAAATCTAAGGTCACCATTGTGTTCAGAGTAGTGGTTTTACCTTAGGCGATGCCTAAAATCAGTCGGTGTGGGTATTTTTTTAAATATAGTTTTTAGACGTAACCATAAATAAAATAATAAAATAAAAATTATTTTATTTTCAAATCTTAATAACTCATGAACGGAGAATCAGATTGGAAATATGAGACCATTGTTGAGTTCTTAATGTAGTGTTTTCCCTAGGAGTGACTTAACTTTAGTCAGTGAGGGTCTTCTATGGAAAAACCCAAAAAGTTCATAATCATAATTAAATAATTTAAATATAAATTATTTTGTTGATGAATTGATTATTTCCTTTAAAATAATACTTATACAAAAATCCTAGGGTTAGCCGCATAACCCTGGGAATTCCAAATAATCTCTAGGGAGATCTTGGAGTATTTTCCCTTGGAAAATGATGATCGGATTGAGGATCGATGACAACGTGACCTCCATTATTCATCAACAAAGGAACCAAACTTTAGTTAGGGTGTAGTTTTCTTTGTGATCCTTCCCCATTTATGAATTTTAGGATGAATGTAGACAAACCCATGAAGAGGTTGATATGTGGTTTGATCGCTTGTGGGATAGGTGTTATGTTGTGGGGTTTTAAAAGGGGATAAAATCTATGTGTTTTATTACTTATTTGTTCTTCATTTTAATAGGAATGAATTGAGGCTGACATGAATAATGGAAAAATTTTGTTCCTTTGGGAGTTTTTGTGCTTCTCCCTTCCCATGTTCTTGTCTTTCTTCACTATTGGACCATCATGTTCATGGTTTGACTTTTCGGGAGGTTCTGAACATGATCAGACCCCCAAAGTAATGGAAAGATGGATCAAAGTCCAAGGCAGTGAATATCGCAACTTGAGGATCATGGATGTGTCTCTGTTTCGAAAAATAGAGCAGTAGATCATAGTGGGCTGCCCACGGAACTGGGGGAACTGGAGGCCAATGCAAGGTGGCATGCTAATCGACACCGTATGGGAGGTGGAATAGTTGTGCAGAGGTCGGCTTAGCCGCATGAACGGCCCATGATGGCGACGAAGACATGGGGCATGCAGAGCATGTAGGGTGTGCAAAGATGCGGCAGACCGACCGCGTGGGATGTAGAGGACTGGCCATGTGGTACATGGCACGGTGTTGCATTGACTGGGGGCATGTGGTTGGGGTGGACTGCGTGCGGTGGACCAGATCGTCCCGTGTGCATGTGAGTTGGACCATATGAGTCGAGCCACTCTAGTGGCCCTACAGGCTGGACCAAGCAGCCTAACGGGATGGGTTGAACACAACGAATCATGTCGGACTTGGGTGGTCAGACCATACCAGGACATGGTCAACCATGAACCATGGTCAGTAGAGATTCTATGGGGTGGTCAGCCGCTATGGTTAGTGGACTGACCACCCGATCAGTCCACAAGCCGGTGAACCCCCTTCTAAACTTCAAATTCCTGTAACTTTTAAACTGTGTGTTTTTTTATGAACCATTTATGGATTTGGGACCCTTGAGACAATATGTTCCTTTTTACATAATTTAAGTGAGTTTTTATGAAATTTTTCATACGACCTAATGGATTGAGGAGTAGATTCTCCTGGAATGAGTGCGCTATAAGTGGAATCCTATGGATGGTTGTGACTTTGAGACTATGTGACTTTGAGTCTATGTGAATTTGAGACTATTTGACTTTGAGACTATGTTACTTTGAGACTAAGTGACTTTTAGACTATTTGAAATTGAGATTACGTGACTTTCAGAGACGACGTGACTTATAGAGACTATGTGTCTTACCGAGACTACATGTCTTACTGAGAATACATGTCTTATCAAGACTGAGTGTCTCATCGAGACTTTATATTTTATTAATGATAGGTGTTTTTTATATTATATTAGATAATATTATTTTGTGTACTATAGACCTATACCTATTTGAGCTAACTGTACTATTTCTTTTTAGTATACTTCATGTATTTATTTGTGGTATACTTAATGTATTTCTTTGTGGTATAATTTGTGTATTTAGTTATGGTATAATTCATGTTTTTCCTTAGTGGTTTTCTTTCATAGTGTTCCTTAGTGGTGTTCATTTATGGTGTTCCTTCATGGTGTCCCTTAGTGGTGTTCCTTCTTGATGTTCCTTCGTGGTGTTCCTTCATGGTGTTCCTTAGTGGTGTTCCTTAGTGGTGTTACTTAGTGGTGTTCCTTAGTGGTGTTCCTTGGTGGTGTTCCTTCATGGTGTTCCTTCATGGTGTTTATTCTTGGTTTTCCTTAGTGGTTTTCCTTCATGGTGTTCCTTAGTGGCGTTCCTTAGTGGTATTCCTTCATGGTGTTCCATCGTGGTGTTCCTTAATGGTGTTCTTTAATGGTGTTCCTTCATGGTGTTCCTTTGTGGTGTTCCTTATTGGTGTTCCTTAGTGGTGTTCCTTCATGGTGTTCCTTCATGGTGTTCCTTAGTGGTGTTCCTTAGTGGTGTTCCTTAGTTGTGTCCCTTAGTGGTGTTCCTTCGTAGTGTTCCTTCGTGGTGTTCATTAGTGGTGTTCCTTCGTGGAGTTCCTTAGTAGTGTTCCTTCATGGTGTTCCTTCCTGGTGTTCCTTCCTGGTGTTCCTTAGTGGTGTTCCTTCATGGTTTCCATTAGTGGGGTTCCTTCATGGTGTTCCTTCATGGTGTTCCTTAGAGGTGTTCCTTAGTTGTGTTCCTTAGTGGTGTTCCTTAGTGGCATTCCTTGGTGGTGTTCCTTTGTGGTGTTCCTTTGTGGTGCTCCTTAATGTTGTTCCTTTATGGTGTTCCTTTGTGGTGTTCCTTAATGGTGTTCCTTTTTGGTGTTCCTTAGTGGTGTTCCTTCATGGTGTTCCTCCATGGTGTTCCTTAGTGGTGTTCCTTAGTGGTGTTCCTTAGTTGTATTCCTTAGTGGTGTTCCTTAGTGGTGTTCCTTTATGGTGTTCCTTAGTGGTGTTCCTTAGTGGTGTTCCTTCATGGTTTTCCTTAGTGGTGTTCCTTTTTGGTGTTCCTTTATGATGTTCCTTAGTGGTGTTCCTTCATGGTGTTACTTAGTGGTGTTCCTTTATGGTGTTACTTAGTGGTGTTACTTAGTGGTGTTCTTTCATGGTGTTACTTTGTGGTGTTTCTTCGTGGTGTTCCTTAGTGGTGTTCCTTAGTGGTGTTCCTTCATGGTGTTCCTTTATGGTGTTCCTTAGTGGTCTTCCTTTATAGTTCTCCTTAATTATATTACATTGTAATTTCCTATGTAGTATATTTCCTTTTTGGTTTCGGGGTGTCCTACTGAGTATTGTTTTACTCACCCATGTACGGGTTTTTCCTGCCCATGTCGTGTCTTGTGTAAATGATCGATGCTTTGATGGAGTCCTAGGTAGACCAGACCCAGGTGGTTCTTAGAGAGACCAGATATCCAAGGTGTTCTCCTGATGATTCAGACAATTGTCCCTATACCTACCCTTCAGGTAGGGTTTTCTGTAGATGAGTTTTAGGAACTTGTACTTTCAATTTTTTAGACTCATTTTTGGGTGGTCTTATATTCTAGCCCTGTTTACTTTCCAATTTTCTACTATCATACTCTGTTATTGGTATCTTAGTTGCATGCATGCTTATTTACTAGGTGTTTTTAATTTTAGAATTTAGGTCTTGGAGATGTGTGCATGTGTGTAGGTACTTAGGAAAATTCCTCCTATTTGTGAGATATGCCTACTCGGTGCTAGTCTCCAGCCCCTGGACTATAGGAGGTGGGCTTGGGGTAGTCACGACATGGGATCCTTTGGTATGGGTCATGACATACCTTTTTTACCCTTGTTATAATTATTTGAGACATCGTTCGGGTGTGTTGGCTTAACCCTGCTAATGGTAAGTCCTTTTTAATTGAAATGAATTATGAATTGATAATGGATAGTACATGTGTGTTGTATAAAATTATCACTTAACCCTTTAAGGTGAGTTATTAAACTTAATTAAATTAATATTTTAATGGTTAATTGGAAATTATATTTATAGATATCACTTGGACTAGTTAAATTATAATTGAAATGATAAATAGTTGCATGTCCTTGATATTTCTTATCATGATTATTGAAAGGGATGGAATGAACTTATTAAATTTTTATAAATTAAAGTGATAAATTGTTTCATTTCCTTAATATACCTTATCGTGATTATTTAAAGGTAATGGAATTATCCTAATGACTTATTAAATGTAATGATTAATCCATGTCCTAAATTAAATAATAAAATATGTATAAGGTTCCTATTTTATATGGAACTTTTCACCTTTATAAGAGCGATCAGACTTTAGCCAAGATTAGATTCCTAAAGGAATTCCTTGAACACTCAGAGGACTACATTTTGATTCATTAATCTGATTTATGTGGGAGATACCCACAAAAAAATCTGGTCATTGTCTTATTACGTGAATACCTATGTGTTGTACTGATGATTCACTTGACATCTATTATGGATATTAGAATGCCTTGGATACACTCCTTGGATTCATCTTGATGTCTTTGGAAATACGGTGCCATGGATTCACCCCATTGGGCCTAGTCATTATTAGATAGAGATTACTATGGATGAGCTCCATGGAATCAGTTAGACTCATTTACAATGAAATTCCTTGGGTGTGCCCCTTGGATTACACTTAGACCCCTTTTTTCTAGACTGCGTGTGGTATTATTATGAGTTGGCTCAACTCCTGAGTTTAAGGATTCCTTGGTTACACCTTGGATCCTCTTTTATCATTATATCCTATTACTAAAATGATGATACTATTATATATAAATGATATCCTTATTATAAACTAAAGTGTAATCAATTGAATAATTAAATGATCACATGTTCACAGACATTACTAGTTGAGGTTGAAGATAGTATGAGTTATTTATTTATACTATAATTTTTCATATACCTATACACTATATAGTTTATATTCAAAGAATTAATTGTATAGATGTCGTTTTTGGTGGACAAATAAGATTTATCCCATTCCCTATTTGGGTTGTCATTGATACCCAGGTAGATTATATGATAACAGGTATGGAAAAGGGGAAGCATCCCACCTTGGATACCCAACTTGCTTGCTCACGTGATTTGGATGGATCTTGGTAGCAGATAGTTAAACATGATCTTGGGATTCTTGGATAGTTTTTTGTCTCTTTTTGGTTATTTTTTTAAGATCATGGGTTTTCAATAAGGTATGAATCCCTTTATTTCTGGTTAAACTCTTTTTTAAGTTCTCTTATTAGCTTAGACCCTTAAGCCAATCCCATGGTTAGGTTGGTTTTTTTGTTAAAAATGAATATTTGGGAGGGTTTTATGTTAGATGCAGGCCAATTACATGATGTGTTTTTGGAATACACAATGTATATTCAATACACAATGTGTAATGTTCTGGTCGGACCAATTCACGATGTATAAAGGGTTTTTCCTAGGGGGATACCCTAAGATTTACAAGATATGTAAATCATTTACACATCGTGTAAATGGATGATGTTAGTTTTTAAAATAAGGGGTAGGGTGTCTATTTTTGACAGAATCCCCCTCCCTCTTTTCTTTTCTCCTCATGCATAGGAGATCCACTAAAGGATATTCTCCTTAGATCCTAATCTAGGTTCCATCCATTCTTTATCGTCCATAATCTGTTTCTTCCACTATTGGTCCTGTTAGATCTGCATCAATGAGTTCCCTATTTATCTTACACCTTTTTTAATTTCTCTTCTCCTTGAAAAAATTGTTTTATTGTAGGATATTATGCCCTAATTTCATGGAATTAATATGTTCCTCCATTTTATTCTGATCTGGGTCAAGTTAGGATTTGATACTTGATTAGTGTTCTACTATGGGTATACAGTAGGTGGTTTATACCTTTATCTTAAGTTTTGGTGTTTTATATTTCATGTTGTTGATGTGACACACCTTTAACTTTATAAATTTTCCCCTGAAATGAATTGAATTTATTGATATAATTATTTTGGACATGTTTAGGTTTCCCACTAGTACCTTTGTGATCGTTATAGGTTTTTATCCCCAACCTAATCCACCCATGGGGTGTGTATTTTTACCTTCCCTATTTATACCACCCCAATGGGTGAGTGTGAGCTATCCACTTGTTTTTTGAGCCTTAATAAATTGAATTATAATTGAATGAATTATTAGGAGAAGGTTATGACTCTTATCCATGTGATTACATGATGTTTAAATGGTTTAATTATTTAAACTACTTATATGGAAATTGTGTAAATGGGATGGATAAACTCATGGATTGTAATTGGTTATGAAATAGTTAATGAATGGATTGATGAATTGACAATGGTAGTGGATGCCTTGGAAGAGATCCTTAGATATTGATTCCTTTGGATTCCATGGATATTTGTACTCAATGGATCTATATTTATTATAGTAGTGGATACCTTGGACAATATCCTTGGATCCTGATTCCATAGGATGCCATGGAAATTTCTACTCCATGAATCTGTAATGATTATGGTAATAGATTCATTGGTCTTTTATACCTTGGATCAAGATTCCATAGGATTCTAAGGGCCTTGTTACCCCTTGGATCCGACTTTCTTGGACTCACATTGGACATGCTCTGTGGACATGCTCTATGGACATGCTCCTTAAACTCCACCCATGTCATTACCGAGCTTCCATCAAGATGCTCTATGGACTAAATGAGGATGTATTGGTCTTCTATACCTTGGATCCGACCCTTCATGGTCTGAAATTAGATTACATGGTATAGGCCATTATGGATATTAACACTTGATTACATGGTGTGTCCATTGAGGATATTTTTTGTGTGTTTTACAAATAACTCTGGTATGGGTATTTGATTACAGTTGTTAGACTAGATAGTATCTCACCTACTTATTTATGCTTTATAGTATCCCTTGTTTATGGTTTTTTGGTTATTGTTCATAGGGATACATGTTTGGATAGATAGGATCATATCTACTTGAAACTTTACTTTTATTACTAGTGTGCCTATGATATATTGAACACTACTTCATTTCTCATACACAGACTAGATATAGTATAGACACTTTTGGTGGTGGCCTACTGAGTGTTATCTCACACACTTTTAGGGCCACCATTGGGTACCCGGACAGACTTTATTGATGTAATTAGGGACCTAGGTAAGCACCCACTTTATTATGCTTTATTTTTTCTATGATTAGGATAAGGGGAACATAGGACTGATCTATGCTCGTGATGATATATGGAGATAATTCCTTTTGGTCTTTTTATATTTTGATGCATGTACTATACTGGATGATTTCTTCCATGTATTTCCTAAAATTTTTATAGAGTCATGACATGATCATTATATTTTACATGACACTTATTTCAACTTTATTATTATAGTCTTCTAGAAGTTTATCGTTTGTCTTGATTTATATTATGATTTTCCTTGTTTATTCACTTTTGATACCACTATATTACTCTGATCATGGGGTTATAGTCTCCCCAATATACCACCTAATACCCTCTCTTCTAGTCAGAAGCCTCTAGTATCAGGGAGGTGTGCTTGAGGCCATGTGAACCACCATCTCATGGAACTATTTAGTTTCTCCTAGGTCGGGATGTTACATTTTGGATAGCATGTATTGTATTGTCTGCTTTCTTCCATGTATAATTATTTTCTTGTTTTATAGATACATTCCATTACCTCATTATATTTTATATATGATATTTTTTATCTTTTTAGTTGATTATTATTCTTTGGTTTATTATGATTTCTTTCATTTCTAGTTTTATTTATTCATTACTATGCTTTCGCAACTGTTTATCCATATGTTATATCTTCATTGTGCTCCAATCTAACAAGAGGTCATAGTCTCTCCACTATTACACCCTAGGACCTCACTATTAGTCAGTAATATTCAGTGTATAGATAGGTTTTCTTGAGGCCATGTAGATGATCAAGTTTAACTACTCAGGAGTGAGTTGGGTATGGTACATCACATGGTGGGTTAGGTCAGGTCATTATTTACAAATGACACTGCATTAGTCTAATTGCAACAACTATGGTATAATCCTTATTCTAAATTATTCATTTTTTGGTTTTTAATTATTCATTAATGTTTCCACTATGCAACATATATACAGTCTAAAATGAAATATTCATTTCCATATTACAACCTATGGTTTATTTTTTAATAACCAGTATGTATATACTTTAATACATATTAGTGGGGTAGTGCATATACATACACTGAAATATGTAATATACATATACTAAAAATCCTCCATGTAATATTTAAATTGAAATATGTAAAAATAAAACACTAAATCACTAATATGAAAATCTCATTTATCATGATGTGAAATACATGTATACTACATAGTAATTAATGATATTGAATATGCAATATTCAGTAGCTTAGTATGTAATAAGAATATATTGAGTAAGTAATATGCATGTAACATACATATGTAAGATAATTGTACTCATTTTTTAGTATTCTTTTTCATAACATTTGATATACATATTTTACATATTAGAAATTTAGAATCAGAATGTTTTTACTTTTTATATTCTCTTGTGATCGGCATATACTTATTATATTTTGCACGTAATGCATTTATATAAATCATTATTATCCTCATTATGTAAAAAGTTTTATCTATGTTTATATTAGATTTATAAATCTCAATATATATATATATATATTTGTATTGAATGTGCATGTTCTAAATATGAAATGATTATATATTGAATATGAGTCATGCATATTATTTTTTTGTAGTATTAATATATTGATTAATTGGTTTTCTTGTAATAAATTATTGTCGATGAGATGATAGTATTATCACTAAATATATAGTGTAAATTATTTTCAATTAGTTCTTCTGTCTATATTTATTATGTTATCATAAATATATGTTTGGGTTCAACTCTATATTTGATAAAATTAAATTTTTTAGTTCAAATGATAATGGATATTGATGCACTTTTCTACTCTCTCATTCTTTTGGTTTTTTAATTATTTAAAATTTTAATGTTTTTTTACTAAAACATTTAGTTCTTTATGTGATGTTTCCTGGTAATTTCTCTCACATCACATGTTTTTCATGAAGGATATATTCCCTAAATCCTTAAAATCATATGATGAGTTTTTTATATATTTTTTTATATGATATAGACATATCATTGGTTATAATATGTCACAACCATTTCCTTTCCATGATAGGCTCGTGCATGGTAGTTGAATATTATATGACAATGCTTTGAAATATTCCACTAGTAAGTTATCATAATTAAAGTATTTCGTTAATCCAAAACACATGGGAGAAAATGAGATTCATTTATTTGATGAATTTATAAATGGATGAAGCCATTTATCTATGTGTTGTAATATAAGAATAAATGTATGGTGCTCGAGTAGTGTCCTTGGGGATTATATAATAGGCCATTTTCATGATATGGTTTGTGTGTGTCTCTACCAAAACCCTCCCACCCGAAGCTCTATTCTTCCCTTCTCTTTACTCCTTGAGAAACTAACATAACATGTAAAAGAGAAGGATCCCACCTAAGATGTTGGGTGATTTGGTGTAGCTTTTGGATACATTGTGGATGAGGTATTTTATTTAGCTACCTCTTATGATCTTCATCAAACCCATACTGGTCGAAGATAGATGCAACAATGTTAAGATTTAAGGTACACATGAAATATTATTCATTTTATAAACATCACGGTTTCATTTTTCATGCATATTTGTTCCCATATTTGGGTTTCTTAATCACTTTTTTTGTTAGTTTAATTGTTAAACTACCCATCGAAACCTAGCAGTCCACACTGAAAATTTCAATTTTCCTTCCCATCACCTTGGATTTATGTTGTGTTATATTTAGTAAATTGAAATATTTGTAATATGGGTTTAGTGTATTTTTATTTAAAAAAACATGCCTTTACTGAATATATAGTTTTCAATGTACATTTTATGGCTTTCATAATACACTATGCATATACTATAATATGTAATGTTGATTCTACATATATATGCACTACGCTACAAATTAATCATTGTTTTGTATGGAATATTCCTTATGCATACACTATAATATAGATTCATATTCCATCTAATAATTAGTTTCTTTATCTAGAAAAAATTGTATCAAGATTTTTCTGATGAAGATTCAACTCAAACTGGCATAAGTACTATTGATTTGGATTTTAATAGTTTAAGAAGTATAATATCTGGTTTCAATTTCCCTTTAATTTATTTAATAAATAAATGAAGATGGGTAAGATAGACTAACTATATTTTATTTGATAAACTTATTTATATACATTACTCATTTTGATCTATTAATGATATTCAGACTTGATTCACTATTATGTGACAATTAACACTATTATAGATCGTATGATTTTCAGTGTTAACTTTTATCAATGCAAAACAAAATGTGTTGATAAAGTTGGGATTTTTATCAGCACTAGAAAAAACCACTGATAGAGGTAACTTTTATCATTGCTAAAATAAGTGATGATAAAAGGGTATCTTTTGCCAGCGCTTTTTTAACACTGATAAAGGTTCCACTTTATTAGTGTTTTTATTATTACTGATAAAATCTCCACCTTTAACATCTCAAAAAAACAAATATTAAAGGTCAGAGTGAATAATTTAATTTATATATACATATTTATATATTTTTAAATAATATTTATATTACAATAAGTATATATATGTAGATATAATATATAAATATGATTTATATAGATTTTAATAAAAAAATTATTCTCAATATTATTTTCATAATTTTATATATAAAAAATTATCAAATTTATATTAGTCAATGAAAATGTTTAATAGTATATTATATACATTAATTAAAAAATGTGTATATAATTAATATAAATATTTTATTTTATTTAAAAAATTATATAAATATATAAATGAATATATTTATTTAAATATGTGATATTTGAATTTATATATTTATATTCATATTAAATAATTTAAAATATACATACATGTATCTGTATATATATATATATATGAATGTGTATGTACATAGATGTATGTGTATGTCTGTGTGTGTGTGTGGTGTATGTGTATGAATGTGTTGTGTTGTGTGTGTGTGTTTATGTGTGTACATGTATGTATGTATGTTTGCATATGTATATGTGTATATACGTGTATGTGTGTGTGTGGATATACATGCATGTGTATATATTTGTATGTGTATGTGTATGTGTATGTAAGTATATGACATGTGTATATGTGTATGTATGTGTAAATATGTTTTTGTGGCATGTGTATGTTTATATAGTATGTTTATATATGCATATGTATATGCATGTATGCACACGTGTATGTAATTGTATGTATGTGTATGTGTATACATGTGTGTATCTGTACGTGTATCTGTATATATCTGCATGTCTGTGTATATGTATGTATCTACATGTATGTGTGTGTGTGTGTGTGCATGTGCGCATGCGTGTATGTATGTTTATATAGTATGTGTATGTATGCATATGCATACTTGTGTATGTATATGCATACATGTGTATGTAATTGCATGTATGTGCATTAACATGTATGTAATTGTATATATGTATATGTGTATACATATGTGTTTGTGTATGTATATGCATATGCATGTGTATATGTATGTGCATTTGTATGCGTATGTGCATATGTGTATGTATATATGTGTATGTGTGTGTGCATGTATTTGTACATATTCATGTGTGTGTGTGCATGCATGTCTATGTGTATGTGCGAGTGTATGTGTATGTGCAAGTATGTATAGTATGTGTATGTATGCATATGTATGTGTACATATGTGCATGTACATGTATGTAATTATATGTATGTGTATGTGTATACATATGTGTATGTGTATGTGTATACATATGTGTATGTGTATGTATATGCATATACATGTGTATGTGCATGTGTATGTATCTGCACATGTATGTTTATGCGTATGTATGTGTGTACGCATGTGTATGTTTATTGATTTGATATTATTAATTCATTTTTAATACTTCTCCATTTTTATTATTTTCTTTAATTTATTCATCTTTAATATTCATTCATTTTTAATATATATTCATTTACTATTTTGTTAATATATTCAATTTTAATAATTATTTATACATTTTTAAAGGTTTATATATTTAATTAAATAATAGTATTTTTAATTATTATTAAAAAATATAAAGGTTGATAATTAATTATATTTTTTATATACAATCCATATAATGCATACATCAATAATTGACAATAATAATATTATTTATTTATTTCATTTTTATGTGTTTGCAATTCATATAATTAATGTTATGAATTAACTTTTAAAAAAATTGAAATTTATTAAATTTTATTTATTCATTTTTAATATTATTTCATTTAATATCATTTTTTCATTTTTTATATTTATTAATTTTTAATATTTATAGAATTTATTCTTTTTCTAAAACTTATACATATATATTTACTAAGTTTTAATATTTTCAATAGGTTTGTAATTTATATGATTAATATTTAATCATTTCTATTTATTAAGTTTTGATATTTTTAATATGTTTGAACTTTATATAATTAATTCATATAAGACCATCTCCATCCCACACCATTTTGGCATGAAAACGCTATTTTGGTGTGAAATTGAACTCCAATGTACGTCATCCCCAACACCATTTTGATTTTTTGCTACAATGCAACGCCAAATTTGGTGTTATGTTGTGGTAATGTCATTTTTCTTTTTTTTTGTTTTTCTTTAATTTTTTTTATTAATTATAAACATAATTTTATATATTATTATGTTTATTTGTTTTTTATATTTTACCATGCATTTAATAATGTTTATTTTAATATTTTAAAAATAATAATTATTCATCTTATTTTTAAAAAAAATATAATTAAATAAAAAAAATTGTATATTCATAATTTTTTTTATTTTATTAGTTTTAAATATATATATATATATATATATATATATATTTATTTATTTATTTATATTACAATAATAAAAAATTAATGGAAAAAACCAATAACATAAATTTTTATAATAATAATCATACATTAATTTTTAATAATACATGGTAATAAAATAAACTAAAAAGTAAAATAAATTATATCAAATATTTATAAAAATAAAGTAGGAATTAAAATAGAACCTATAAATTTTTATTATATATATATATATTAAAAAAATTAAAATAAATTCATTTTAGTGGAAACATGAAAAAATACACACATATGTGCTCACACGAAGAGCCACTAGTCATAAATAATCAAAACATATCATTGAAAAATTTAAATACATGTGATTGAAAATAGATGAACTAACAAAGCACAAATATTGGATTAAACAACATAACACGACGACATAAAATAACCATTATATAACACACCAAACAAGACATAATTTTAATTTACCCTTACATAAAATTTTTTTACCCTTAACTTTTTTTTACCCTTACATAACTTTATTTTACCCTTATATAACTTTTTTACCCTTAATTAACTTCTTTTACCCTTAAATAACTTTATTTTACCCTTAGCTTTTTTTACCCTTACTTAAACTGTTCAAGTTTCTTTTTACCCTTACATAACTTTTTTTTACCCTTACCAAACTTTTGTTTACCCTTACATAACAATGTTTTACCCTTACTTAACTTTTTTTAACCTTACATAACTCTATTTTACCCTTACTTAACTTTGTTTTACCCTTAATGACATCCCATAGGGAATTGTTAATTTCCTACAAGGCTACAAAATTTTTGAAATTTATACAACTTGCACAAACTAACTAAAAAATTTTGTTACTTGGTCAGTCCAAGTGTCAAAACCACAAAGACAATCCATATGCTCTAAATTAACTCTAAGAATTCAAAAATGTAGTTGTTCTATTGGTTAGAGAGAGAGAGATACAAAGGATAATTGGTTATTTGGATATCAAAATTGAAGGTGTGATGAGGTTATATAGTTTTAGGGTTTTGGTGCAATTGGATTTTATCAATTAAATTGATTAATTCATGTTTGACATCAAAGTCAAGATGAGGTATATCCAATGGCCATGGTATCCCCTCCTCAACACGATGATCCCCCTTTTCCCACAGTCAGATAATTAGTGCATTTTCAAATCAAGTTTGTCTCGATACCATTTTTAAACCTGGTTTATCTAAATGTGAAAATAGTCATGCCTCCATTCAGGGTAACCAGTTTCGCAAATCTTAAATATTTCATTCAGATTCAAATACCAATTTTCATGATAAAAGTAAAATAAAGGGATTGTAAATTGATTAAATAAACTTCAGAAATCCAAATACATGAATAAGAAATAAATAAATCCAAAAGCACCTTCCCCCATAGGCTACATAACCCTAGAAAAAGGCAGGTTTTACCCCCTCATCCTAATGAAAAGGGAGTAAAGGGGAATAAAGAAATAAAACAAAAACATAAATGAAATATAGAGATGAAACTAGTGAGGACCTTGCATAGTGTAGCTTCTCGCTCCAAGCTTTGATCTCTAGATTTCCTTTGCAGCAGAAGTATCCCTCTCTATTTATATAACTCTAAGGGGATCATGTTGCATTTATTTTTTCATTAATTCAGCCTATAATAGATCATGGGTCCACCATCATAAATAAATGGTGGTCTCTGGTGAATGATACGTCAAATCCGCTCATTACTGGGTCTATCCTGGGACTTTCACATAGTGTAAGTGTTTCACAATGTGCAATGCTTAGGGCCTTGAAATACTCATGTATTGTTTTTATGTTCTATATATTTTGAGGAGTTTCATGCCCTGTAATGTTTTCACATTGTGTAATTTTTACACAATGTAAATCTTGAAATTTCATATTTGGATGCTTCGTTTCACCATGGTTCTTTAATTTTGTGCCCCAGAAGTGTTCCATGATCATCCATCATCATAAGAAGCTTTCTTTTTTCCAATTTCACACCACAAAACTTTTTATCATGGCACGAAGTGTCTTTTTCTCCTCATATTCCCCTCTTTTCTATTTCATTCCCAAATTTTAGTTGAAACCTACAATAAATCACAAAACAATTTAAACAATCAAAATATTGGTAATAATATCAATTATATTATGAAAATTAATGTATTAAAACACCCTAAAATATATGCATGAAATACATGTATCACTTAACTTCTATTAACCCTTGAATAAATTTGGTTTACCCTTACATAAATTTTTTTACCCATAATTAACTTCTATTTACCCTTACTTAACCTTTAAAAGTTTTGTTTACCCTCACATAACTTTGTTTTACCTTTAATTAACTTATTTTTTCCCTTTCATAACATTATTATATGCTTAAATAACTTTTTTTAACCTCACTTAACATTTTTTTACCCTAACATAACTTCATTTTACCCTTGACTTTTTTTACACTTACTTAACCTATATAAATTTCTATTTACCCTTACATAACTATGATTTACCCTTACATATCTTTATTTTACCCTTAAATAACTTTTATTTAACCGTAATTAACATCTATTTACCCTTATATAAATTTATTTTACACTTACTTAACTTCATTTTACTCTTAATTAACTTTATAATACCCTTTTTTAACATTTACAAGTTTTGGTTCACCCTTACATGACTTTTTTTACCCTTACCTAACTTATTTTTACCCTTATATAACTTTATTTTACACTTTCATAACTTTGTTTTACACTTAATTGACTTTTTATACCCCTAAATAACTTTATTTTACCCTTGCTTAACTTTTTTAACTTTTACTTAACTTTATTTTATCCTTACTTAACCTGTAAAAGCTATTGTTTGACCTTAAATAACTTTTTTTCACTCTTAACTTATTTTTACCCTTACATAACTTTAGTTTACCCTTACATAACTTTTTTACCATTAAATAACTTATACTTATCCTTATTTTACTTTAATTTAGCCTTACTTAATTTTTTTATTCTTACCTAACTTTTATTTACCCTTACGTAACTTTAGTTTACCCTTACAAGACTTTGGTTTACCCTTACTTAACTTCTATTTACCCTTTCAAAACTTTAGTTTATCCTTGCATGAATTTTTTTACCCTTAACTTTTGTTTACCCTTATATAACTTTAGTTTACCCTTAATTAACATTTTTTTATATTTACTTAACATTAGTTTACCCTTACATTGTAGTGACTCTAGTTTTCCAAGTATGACTTTCGAATATTTTGAGGAATATTTCTGAAGTTAGGTGCTGAGTCGGCGTGGGATTCTAGGGCCCAAAGAGCCTCAGCACGATGATATTAAAAATATTAAATATCTATTTTATCACACTCATGTAGTTTTTCAGTAAAAGTGGAATAAATACAAACTATAGTCTCAGATCATAAATATGAAACCATGATTGAGTCTGGAATACAGGGTTTACACTAGGTCAGACATAAATTTTGTTAGTGTCGGGTTGCTGGTTTTGGGAAAGTGTTGGTGGGGTGTTAAATGTAGTTTTTTTTTAATTTAATAAGATTAAATTAATAAAACCCTCCCCCCTTTGGGTCTCATGGATAAAGAAAATTGTAGTATCCCCCTTGCATGATAAACAAACTGAGGCCGAACCAAGGTGAGAAGGTGCTGTTGAACCCCATTTTTTACATTTATTGCCACCAGATAGAGGTGCAGTAGGTTCCAAATGTCATTTTGGACCTGAAGCTTTAGTGTTTTGCCACAAGGTAGGTTTATTTATGAGATTTATGTCATGATCCTTCTATATTCATTTTTTTATGGTTTTATATCCCTATTATGACTTATAGAGATCCCCTGGTGGTAGATCAATGGGTTTTGGTGGAAATTAGGGAGTTATAGGTGGCTTATAGGGGATTCCCATTCAGAATTTCTGATCACATGTCATATAGTGCCAAGTAGAACATGTTGTGTGTTCTTTCCATGGGGGGGAGATGAATTTTTGGGACTACACATTGTGTACTTGGGGTACACGCTGTGTAGTGATCCTAAATCATATATCCAAGGACCTGTCCAGGCATGTCGTGTCAAGGGAGATGGCCATATAGAAGTATACAACCAGGGATGTCACACCCTAACCTATAGAATTTAATTATTTTAATTAAATTAATTATTTTAATTATTTCTATCCTCATTTTTTATTTCAGACCAGTGCACGGGAACCGCATGGTTAGCGGTAAATGTGTGGTCAGCCCAGGTGACCGTGTGACTGCCCAATACTTAAAATAAATAAATTTTATGCAAATAAAATAAATTAAATGTTTAAACCATATTATTATTATTATTATTATTATTATTGTATATAATATTATTATTATTATTAAAAAAATATTTATATTAGTATTAAAAAAATGAAATGAATATTATTAATATGATGATGATTGTTATTATTGTTGTTGTTATTATTATTATTATTATTATTATTATTATTTAGTTTGTCTTAATTAATTTGAGGGAACCCCTAAGGGGTCGCACCCCTTCTCCCTCCCTACGTGTATGCCCCCCCCCACTTTGCTCCCTACTTCCCCGTGCTTCCTCCCCGCCCTCACTGGTGGTCGTCCATCCAGCGCCCTCTTCCTCACTGGCACAACTCCGCTACAACCATGCCTCCCCTCACCGGCGCACGACCCTCCTCCAATCGACCTTCCAAACGACTCCCCCTTCTCTCTGGTGTAGCCTTTCTGATGTGACCCCATGTTCAGCGCAACCCCCTATCTGGCATGACCCCTGTCTAGAAAAACCCTTATCTGATGCGACCCACTTCGGCGCGACCCCCCATGTCCAGTGAAACCTCTCTCTGGTTTGTTTTTTCTATATTTTTGGGTTTTATTCCCTTAGCCTAACCCTATATGTTAAGGGTTTTTTTTAACTCAATTATGTTGGATTTTAGGGTGTGTGAAGGGTCCATTAGGTCTTATTCTTCCTTCCATTGAAGTGAGATTGCATCTTCACCCCACCGAGGTAGTTTGTTCCATGACTTAACATTTTTATATGTTCTTAATATGCTTTTGTGCCTTTATAAATGTGTTCTATTGATTTATTGTGTGGTGAAAAATGTGTTATGAAAGTATTTTAGCATGCTTAAGTGATAAAAATGGGTTTCATGAGGGATAATGGCTATGTTTTGATTGTGTTTTATTGTGGTTCTTTTTTAAAGTATTTTATGAATTTTTTGGGATTTTTGAAGTGTGTTTTAAAGGGAACTTATGGTGAAAATATATAAAAAAATTGGTTTTCAAATGAAATGAATTATATTGGGAATGTTAGCCTTATTGTTCAATTTGAAATATAATTTGAGAATTGAGTAAATAATGTGAAACATGTTATGAAATGAATGTGTCTTATGGGTGGATTTTAAACGTGCATGGCCTATGAAAACCAATTGGATTTAATTGTGTGTGTTTTTATGATATTGTTAAACAGTTTCTTTATGAAATGTGCAAGTCATGTTGAAGTGTGTTTTGAAATGGTTTTGGTGTGTATAAAATTGGAGGTACCTTGTTTGTGGAAAAGAGTGGTTTTATTGGAAATTGTTAGTGAAAAAGAGATTTCACATTGTTTGGAAAAATAGTTTTTGAATTGATTTTGGTAAATTCATTCAGGGTGTACAAAACTTAAAGGCCTATTTGGCACTGCTTACTTTAAAAATAGTGTTTTCCTTTAACATTGTCTTTCTTAAAAGTTTCATTGATTTTTAAATCATATATAGGTTCCTTTGTTTGGATTAATCTTATTTTAGGGTATTATGATGTTTATGGATTCCTGTTTTTTAATTAAGGTGCGTTGGTCACTGCTTTGTGGTTTCGAGTCTCCAGGTCTAAATTGATTCACCTGGGTATGTATAGGTAAGTATATATATATATATAGAGATAGAGAGATATATATATATATATATATAGATAGATTCCCCCATTATGTGTATATTCATCCATGGAAGTGAATATACATGTATGGGGTTAGGTGTTCCTATGTATATATATGAAATTGAATACATAGGTGAGTGGAGATGGGTATATGCATATAAGAATATATTTAAGGATACCCTTGCACACATTCATGGCCATGAGGGTGTATACATAGGGGTTAAGTATCCTTATATGTATGTGAAGATGCATATAATTAGTGGGGGAGAAACAACTCTTAGTTAGAAAGCGTGAAGAGATGAATGCTCAGTTTGGTTCCACTCTGAGGTAGTATCTCTATGCACTAACCTTTAAATTTAATAATCACTTATTTCTTTCATTTCACATTTATTTTTTATATTAATTATTGATATATAATTTTTAGTAAAGTTGTCTTTCATGAATTGGAGTGGTTTCTCTCTTGTAATGTGTTGAAATAAATGACTTGAGTGCATTTTTCACATCAAGTGCTTGATGAAATTCCCCTTTGGACATTGTAAATATGTTTTAGATTTCAAATGTTAGTTTAGGTTTCTTAAATGGGTTTTGAAGTGTGTTTTTGGTTTTCAAAGTGTCATGTGTATGGTTCTTTAAGAAATGTTTTAGCATGTGATGGTTGTGAGAGGCCCTATTGGAACTTTAAATAAAATGGTTTCATTGAAAAACCCTCCTTGTAATAGGTCCTCACCTTATTTATTAATGAAATATGGGATTTTCCTTGGTTTGGGGATTCCCTTATGTAATGGTGGTTTAAAGGTGGGGGACTTGTTCCTTGGGGTGACTTGAGGGTGACCTTATTGTGTGTGTTGATTGTGTTTGATGAATTTTCTTGTGACTGGATACTTTTTTGACATTGCTAGCTCACCCCCTTTTTAGTCTGAACATGGGAACCTAGAATAGCGAGTGAATTCTCAGTAAATAATTGTTGCACTAGTCTAGGTTATTTCACTAGATAGTGGCCCATAAAAGGGGGTTATTATGTTATCATTGCTATGGGATTGGGCCCCTCGGTCAGGCCAGGTAGGGAGATGATCGGGTGTTTGGGTGTTATAACTTTATTAGGTAGGGAATTCCTTTGGGATGAGTCGCATATATAGTAAGTTATATATTATTCACAAGATCTTGGGTTCTCCCTTATTGTATGGTACTTAGTATTCTACATAAAATGATGGAGATTCTTGTGCTGGTTGGTTGCTCTTGTGTGGTATTTTTTCATTTCCCATGTTGTATGTTTGTTGATCTTGTTTCCTTTCATAGTGTATATTCTTTATAAAGGTGATAAAATGGTTTCAAGTGTTTATGGAAAAATGTTTTGAAAATTTCTTACACTTCCTTCCTCCCATTTTACTGTAAACATCACCTCCTTTAAAATTCCAATGTCTGCTTCTTAAAAAGGGAATACAGTTTTTAATTTAAAAAGGGAAATGGACCTTGATTTGTTTTAAGAAGAAAAATTGTGAAAAGATAGTTTTATACATTGTATTTTGAACTTTAAATTGATAGATCTTTTATTTAAAGTAAATTCATATGGGAAATTATTTGGGCATGACTATGGAGTTTTAATACTCACACCTATCATTTATTTTTTTTTAGCTTTAGGTGTTGTTTCTTGCTCGAACTCAGTTGTCGCAGTATGGTGTTGGGTTGAGGAAGGTGGTGACCCGTAGGGTCACATGGAGGTATGTATAGTTTTATTTTCTCACCACTGCTAGTTTTTATTTTCATTGTTCAGTTTTTATTTATTTCTTTTTCTTTAATTTATGGGAAAAATTGTTCCCACCTATTTAATTTTGATGCCCGGCACTAATTTCCAACCCATGGGGATTGGGAATGCCCTCTAGGCCATTCTGTGGGTTGGATCTGGTGATCATTTCAGGGTCAACCTGGGTTGGTTCGCAAAAAAATGGTATCAGAGTATGCCCTTGTTATTTGGGGTGTATGGTAGTTAGAGATTAGGACTATCGAGACTCAGGAGGTAGGTGTGAGAATGGAGTCATGAACCCTTACTCATTATGAACCTTGATTTTCCAGGGGTATTTTGGGTTTTAATTCTTTTGATTTTGTTTTGGTATTGAGGAATGAAAATGGAGGTGAGTTGATGTCATGTTGTGACCTCACATGGAGTAGTGACCCATGTGGAGTCTGAGTACACGGTTTAAGTTCCTCTTAGTTATTGATACTTACTTGGGGTATGGCTCACTACCATATCACTGGGTTAATCATAACAACTAGTTCCTCATTCTGGTAGTTATTTGTAGGTTGTGTTTCATTTGGTTCCAATTGGTGTAAGTGTTCTTTTGAAAATGAAAGTTGAATTTTAAATGAAATTTTTTTCTCTAAAATGTCTTTAAATTGGTAAATTTATTTCTAAAATTAGAAACATTTTCAGTTAGAAAGTTGGTAAATGCTTGGATTTTGATGAGGAAAGGAAGGATGTGAGCCTTGGTATTATTTATGGAGGATCACATGTGTGTGGGTATGTATGGAAATTTTGTGGGTGAACTTATTCGTGGAAGATGTGGATGGAAATGGATGGACACACATGTGATTATTCATAGGATGTTGGGTGAGTTTTGAAAAATAAAGGGTTTAGAAATTGGTTTTTCCTTAAGGAGTGGATTTCTGGCTTGTGAAAAGTGGCTTCTGTATTTGGAAAATGAACTTGGGATAAGGAAGTTGTGAAAATTTAAATGAAAATTGTGATTTAAAAAAATTGTTGTGTTTATATTTATTTGGCTTCCTGGCCATCTGTCTCAGCTCGGGGTGCTCTTTTAGATTTTGTTTTCTCTTGATGCCAGTTTTGGTTCTGTGTTCCTCACATTTTTTTGAGTATGTCACCCAGAAAGGTACATAAGGTTGTTGATGAGTCATGCCCAGTTTCTGTTTCTTTTCGGGTCTTACCTATCCTTCGAGGTGTTAGAGGTATATTAGAGTCAGTGATGTGGTTTGAAGGAAGTAGAGCGTGTCTTTGGGTTTTTGGGAACTCTTGGGGTTGTTAAAGTTCATGTCATCTTGGGTTTATTTGAGGGTCCAATTTTAGAGCATTGGAAGTTGGTTGTACCATCTTCATTGGAAGTTTGGGTGACATAGGAAATGTTCAAGGCCACCTTTGTCTGAGGTTTCATACCCGAGGAGGTGAAGTTGAGGAAGGTGTCATAGTTACAGGATGTTCGGTAGGGTTAGCAGTTGGTAAAATCTTACGTTAACCAATTTAAAGAGATTGTTACTAGGGTGCAGTCAGTGGTGGTTGACCATCCGGAACCTCTTGTTGTTCTTAAGGGTTCACTATATGGTAAGAAGTGCAGGTTGAAGGAACCTATTCTTAAAGAGTCTTTTTCATTTGTTCTGGCATCTAGTTCATCAAAACACTTCTTGGTGTGCCACCAGTGGTGTGGGTTTGAGAATTAAAAGTCATCTTTTCACATCCCTCTTAAGTCTTTCACTCGATGTGGTCATTTGGGTCACCGAGAGAAGTATTGTAGGAATCATTGCTTGAGGAAGGAGTTGTGACCAAGGGATGATCGTACCTGACTGTGAGGCAGGAGATGCTTCAGCCATCAGAGCCCCAGTCTCAGGTCTTAGGGTGAAGCTCACGCACAATCAGGGTTGTCAGGGGTATGTGAGACCTTTTCCCAGTTCTTTATATTTCTCCTTGTAATAGAGACATTTAAGGTTGCCTTATTCTTTTTCCCCTTCCATTTTAAGTTCATCATGTTGTTGTAATGTTATTATGGATTTGTTCTGTTGTTATTTAAGTAGTTATAACTATTAAAATGTGGATTTTGTAGTTGTTTATTTTCTTAGGGGATGTTTGGCCCACACATGGGTTGGTTTCTATTTTAGTTCTAGTTGTACTAATTGGAGATGTAAGTGTTTGGGAAGATCGATGTTTGAAGTTGTGCTCAGGTTTTATGTTTGGTTCAAATTTATTTTTGTGGGTTTTCCCAGGTGCTAGGAATATAATTCTGGTGGTGGTGTGGTTCCGCTCATGCTAGGGGAGTTGGATAAAGTTAATATTTGGAGTTCCCAGCCTCATTGGGGGTGATTTTTAGTTAATGTAGAGGAAGGGTTGTGTTGGTTCTCTCATCCCGGTGTCCTAGTTTGCTGGGTTCCCTCATAGTGGGTTTCTTGTTTAATTCTTGGTGGCATTGTTTGGGTTTTAAGGTTCCCAAGCTAGTTGAGTTCTTGTGGTGGGGAGAACCCTCTCATTTTCTCCCCTCAATCTTGGGCTTTGGTTTCTTCTTAAATCATTCGGGTGTGACCTACGGAGAGTAAGGTCATCTTGGGATTCACAATTTTCCTTTGTTTTACCTGGGCATGGACTTGAATTTTGGTTAACTATCGGATTAGTGACTTTCTAGGGGTAGAAAGTGTCTGTGGTGGGGATAATTATCACACCCTAACCTATAGAATTTAATTATTTTAATTAAATTAATTATTTTAATTATTTCTATCCTTGTTTTTTATTTCGGTTCGGTGCACGGGCACTGTATGGTTAGCGGTAACTGTGCAGTCGGCTCAGGTGACCGTGCAACTTCCCAATACTTAAAATAAATAAATTTTATGAAAATAAAATAAAGTAAATTTTTAAACCATAATAATAATATTATTGTTGTTGTATATAATAATAATATTATTATTAATATTGTTATTTATATTATTATTAAAAAAATGAAATGAATATTATTAATATGATGATGATTATTATTATTGTTGTTGTTGTTGTTGTTGTTATTATTATTATGTATTTAGTTTTTTTAATTAATTTGAGGGAAAACCTAATGGGACACACCCCTTCTCCCTCTATATGTGTTTCCCCTGACCACCCCCTACCTTACTCCCTCCTTCCTCATGCTACCTCATCTCCCTCGCTGATGGCCTTCCATCCGACACCCTCTTACTCATCGGCACGACTCCGCTCTGGCCACACCTCCTCTCACCGGCACACATCCCTCCTCTGACCAACCTTCCAGCCGGTGCCCCCTCTCTCAATTTCAACCTATCTAGAACAACCTCCTCTTTGACACAACCCCTTGTCTAGTGCAACCACCTATCCGGAGCGACCCCCCATGTCTGGTGCGACCTCTCTCTGGTGTTTTTTCGCTAGATTTTGGGGTTTTATTCCCTTATCCTAACCCTAGATGTTAGAGGTTGTATGTAACTTGGTTTTATTGGATTTTAGGGTATGTGATGGGTCTGCGAGGTCTTATTCTTCCTTCAATTTAAAAGCGGTTGCATCCACACCCCACTGAGGTAGGTGGTTCCATGCCTTAACATTTTTAGATGTTATTAATATGATTTTGTTTATTTATAAATGTGTTCTATGGATTTATTTTGTGGTACGAAATGTGTTACGAAAGTATTTTGTCATGCTTAAGTGATTAAAATGGGTTTAATAAGGGATAATGGCTATGTTTTGATTGTGTTTTATTATGGTTATTTTTTAAAGTATTTTATAAACATTTTGGGAAATGTAAAGTGTGTTTTTAAGGTAACTTGTGGTGAAAATGTATCAAAAATGGGGTTTAAAAATGAAATGAATTACATTATTCATGTTATCCTTGTTGTGAACTTTGAAATGTGATTTGATAATTGAGTAAATAATGTGAAACATCTTGTGAAATGAATGTGTCTTATGGGTGGATTTGAAACATTCTTGGCCTATGAAAAGAAATTAGATTTAATTGTTTGTTTTTCTTATGATATTGGGTTCTTTATGAAATGTGCAAGTCATGTTAAAGTGTGTTTTGAAATGGTTTTGGTGTGTGTGAAATGGTATGTGTCGTGTTTTTGGAAAAGAGTTGGTTTCTTGGAAATTCTTAGTGAAAAGGGGATTCCACATTGTTTATAAAAATGGTTTTTGAATTTCTTTTGGTTGTGCAAAGCTTAAAGGCCTGTTTGGCACTGCTTACTTTAAAAATACCATTTTACTTTAACATTTACTTTCTTAAAAGTTTTGTTGGTTTTTGAGTCTTATCTATGTTCCTTTGTTTGGATTAATCTTATTTTAGAGTATTATGATGTTTATGGATTCCTATTTTTTTAATTAAGGTGCATTGGTCACTGATTTGTGGTTTTGAGTCACTGAGTTTAAGGCGACTCGCCTGCATATACATAGATAAGTATATATATATATATATATAGGTTCCCTCGTTATGTTTATATTCATCCATGGAAGTGAATATACATGTATGGGGCTAGGTGTTCCTATGTATATATATGGAAATGCATACACAAGTGAGTAGAAACGAGTATATGAATATAAGCATATATGTAAGGATCCTCTTACACATGTTCATGGTCATGTGGGTGTGTACATAGGGTCTAGATTTCCTTATATGTATGTTAAGATTCATATGCTTGGTGGGGGAGCAGTATCTCTTAGTTAGAAAGTGCCAAGGGTTGAATGTTTGGTTTGGTTCCACTCTGAGGTAGGATCTCTATGCACTTACCTTTAAATTTAAGAATCATTTATTTATTGCATTTTTCATTTAGTTTTTATATTAATTATTGATATATAATTGTTATTAAAATTTTCTATCTTGAATTGGAGTGGTTTCTCTCTTGTAATGTGTTCCAATAAATGATTTGATTGCAGTTTTCACATTTAGTGCTTGATGAAATTCCCCTTTCGACTTTTTAAATGTGTTTTATATTTAAAATGTTTTTTGGGTTTTTAAATGGGTTTCTAAGTGTGTTTCTAGTTTTCAAAGTGGTGTGTGTGGTTCTTTAAGAAATGGTTTAGCATGTGATGGTTGTGTGAGGCCCGATTGGCACTTTAAATAAAATTGTTTCCTCAGAAAACCATCCTTGGAATGGGTCCTTGACTTATTGATTGAAGAAATATAGGATTTTACTTGGTTTGGGTCTTCCCTTGTGTAATGATGGTTTAAAGGCAAGGGGCTTATTCCTTGGGGTGACTCAAGGTGACCTTGTTGAGTGTGTTGATTGTGTGTGATGAATGTGCTTGTGATTGGATACTTGTTTGACATTATTATCTCACCCCCTTTTTAGTCTAAACATGGGAACCTAGCATAGCGAGCAAATTCTTGATGAACGATTTTTGCACTAGTCTAAGATATTTCACTAGCTAGTTGCCCATAATATGGGGTTATTTTTTTTATTATTACTATGGGATTGGTCCCCTCGGTCAGGATAGGTAGGGTGAATATTGGGTGTTTGGGAATTATGGCGTCATCGGGTAGGGCATGCCTTCAGGATGAGTCACATTTATAGTACATTATAGATTATTCATGTGCTCATAGGTTTTATCATGTTCTATGGTACTTAGTATTCTATGGAAGATGATCGATATGCATGTGCTAGTTGGTTGCTCTTGTGTGGTATTTTTCCATTGCTCGTGTTGTATATTAGTTGATCTTGTTTCCTTGCATAGTGTAGCTTCTTTATAAAGGTGATAAAATGGTTTCAAGTGTTTATGGAAAAAGTTTTTAAAAAAGTTTTACACTTCCTTCCTCCCTTTTTAGTGTAAACATCACCTCCTTTAAAATGTCAATGCCTGCTTCTTAAAAAGGGAATATAGGTTTTAATTAAAAAAGGGCAATGGATTGTGATTTTTTTTAATAATAAAATGTGTGAAAACCTAGTTTTATACATTGTATTTCAAACTTGAAATTTATGGATCTTTTATTTGAAGGAAATGTATATGATAATATATTTTTTGGGCATTCCTACTGAGTTTTAATATTCATGCCTATCTTTTATCTTTGTTTTTATCTTCGGGTGATGTTTCTTGCTCGAACTCGATCATCGTAGTGTGATGTTGGGTTGAGGTCGATGGTGACCATTAGGGTCACATGGAGGTATGCACAATTTTATTTTCTCACTGCTTCTAGTTTTTGATTTCATTGTTCAGTTTTTATTTATTTATTTTTCTTTAATTTATGGTTCAAATCATTCTCACCTATTTAATTTTGATGCCTGACACAAGTTTTCAGCCCATGGGGATCGGTAATTCCCTTCGGTCCATGTCGCGGGTTGGCTCGGGTGATCAGTTTAGGGTCGACCTGGATTGGTTCATGACAAGGGACATAGGCACGGGTTAAGTTACATGGGAAAAACCAAGAACATGGACTAGGGTTTGACCAAGAGGAACATGCCATTTTCTAAGGGTACATGCCTCGTGTGGCAACATGGCCAACCAATCCATGTGCGGGCGAGGACATTCCCATGGGTTAAGATGAGGTCACACACCATGTGTTACCAAAATACATGTCAAGTACCAAGAGGGGATGCGTCCAGGGGCTGGTTTATAGATACACATCATGTACTATGGGTACCCATTGTGCACTCCCCTTAGAGACTTCTCTCTTTCACATTTCCATCTTCAATACATGTATGGAGGCTCATGAGTAGCCTATCCTAAGTAGTTTTCCACGATGGACATGATTATGGCCATGGTTTTGGAATTGAATATAAAATGCAAGGTTATTTTTGTGGGTTGCTTATGTTAGCGACATATAGACCAATATCAACTGAGTGGGTTCCCTTAGTCTATCCCTGTGAGTGTACAGTATGGAATTATATCCTCAAAACAGGATTATGATCCCCTCGATAGGATGATCTTTGATAGAGTTGGTGTATCCCTCTGGGAGGCTGAGGTTGGATCCTCTATTATATCAACTTCCCTAGGTGGGGTTCATGGCATCTCCATGAACAACACTAAATAGGTGTCAATCCCTTATCTAACAGGTTATCCCAATAGGGTTTGTGGCATCTTTTGGTATACAATACCCCACTTATCAGTCAATTTTGGTAGGGTTTGTGGTATTTTCAGCTTTATGATCCCCTATTTATTGGTTTATTCCAAATGGTGTTTATAGAATCATTATAAACAACACTACATGGACGATGATCCCTTATCTGATAAATATAATCTCTGGGGTACGTACCATATTGGGTTTGTGGTGTCCCCTAGTAGTCCTGGGTGTGATCCTCTACCTGTGTGATGAGATATTTAGTGTTTATGATAGGGTTTGAGTAGTCCCTTATTAGGGATGGTTGAGATCCCCAATCTAAGTTTTGAGGTATTTTGTGTGATGGCATGACTTTATTCATGGTGAGACCCAGTGAGTATGTTCTCTCAGATATATTCCATCTGGGATGGTAGGGATGTTCTATCAACTTAGTGATACCCTATGGAGTGATATCTCTCAAATGAATTCCATCAGGGATGGAAGAACAGTTCACAATAAGTGATATATCTAGGATGAGTACCATTAGGGATGACAGGGCTCGGGGAGAGAGTTATCCTAGACAAGTGTTACCATTGAGCCTGAAGTAGAATCTTATGGTTGGCTATGAGGTTAGGACCTCATGAGACTTGGATTCCGATATGAGTATATCTGGGTTATTCTGGTATTCCTTGTGATTATGTCACATATCTTGATTGATACACCATGTGAAGATGATCTAAATTGTCGTGTATAGCTTGGGAGTGGTTGAGATAGCATTTCTTGTTCTTTATTGCTTGAGTTTCTTATGGATTTGGATTGAGAAGACTGTTTACTATCAGTTGGTCCCTTTTATTTTGGGTTTTTGGGGAGCCTACTATGTATTTTTATACTCATCCCTGCTTGGTCTCTTCCCGCACATGTCGTGCCTTGTGCAGATGATAGGACTTTCGATGGATTCTTAAGAGAACTCGGATCAGGAAAAGCTTAGTGAGATAGACAGATTGAGGTGTGTATTGGCAGTTTCATTTTATAGTATTCCTCTTTTTATGAGCAGGTTAGACTCTTTTATAGTTTTTAGTGGGATTTTATTTTATCCTTTTATTCTTTCCAATACTTTCATGATCTATTTGTTGGATATATGTATGTATGCATTTTTTATTGGTTTTATTATTATTTATACATTGTTGCATGGATATGTATGTGTGTGTGTGGGTGGGTACCATAGGATAAGGTCTCCCATGTGTGAGATGTGCCTAATCAATGTTGTTCGTCATCCCCTATACTATTGGAGGTAGGCTTAGGGTTGTAGCAGCTTAGCCTTCTTCCATCCAGGTGGGCCCTAATTGGTTAGGTCATGAAATAGTGGTATCAGTGGAGGTCATTCCTTAGGAATGGAGTTAGAAGTTTTCTAGATGTGTGCTTGTTTTGAGATTTATAGTGATAGTTTCAAAGTGTTTTGAGTTCATATTTTAGGCTAGGGACTCTAGTGTTAGTGCAGAATCCAATGTATCCATTCACCATGTCTCTGATAACCTTCTTTTTAACTCAAAACATTTAGGTACTAGTTGTAGGGTAATTTTGGTACATGCAACATATAGGACTGGGTTGAGGGTTCCATGTCCTTCTTGAGTCAACACACCAGATATACTCTTTGACTGTGGTGCATCATGATTCTATTTTAGGATGCCACTATGATGTAAGACAACTAGGTTTATATGATGGGATTTTTATGATGATATTCCTAGTGATAAGGCTTTAGTATAGGACATTGTTCATGAGGTGGTACCTCCGGGTGGTCTTCCAATCAAGCCACCACCTGTTGAGCAATAAGTTGTACTAGTAGTTCAAGCCAAGGATGTGCACAGGCTGAGTTTGATGCATGTGTTTTAGAGGTAAAGTACTCCTAGGTAATATTTTGATCCATATAAACAGGTAGTTGATGATGGGATATATGTAGTTACATGTGTTTTCTACCTTGTGAGGATTCCTCCCGATCAGTTGGTGGTCCTAACAATGAGTCTTTTTCAAGGTTTATCTAGGAAATAGTGGAGTCTGGTGATGCAGACCCATGAGTAGATGATGCTCACTTGGATGGAGTTTGAGCCTCTCTTCAGGGAAGAGTTTTATCCAGTCACATTATGATCAGTGTTTATCTAAGTGATTTTGTAGTTTTGGTAGTGTATCATAACCATGGAAAAGTATTTTTTGAGGTTCAAAAACCTTTTTTATACTCCATGGATATGGTTTGAGATCTATTTTTTCAAGCATGTACTTTCGACCAAGGATTATGTCAAGATATCAGGGATTCAATGATATTGTTGTGAATTCCCACTAATGTTGGAGTGCTTGAGATGTCCTTAGTAGTGAAGATATTTTTTGATGAGAAATCTCTAATTTTTGGTGTTGGGGACATATCATATGAGACCTCACTAGCTGTTATTCGATGATGGGCTTAGGGATCTAGGTGTGTGAGATAATTTAGGATATTATCCTGGGATACAGGGTCAATGGATTAAGTATCCAAAACCATATCTAGTTAGCCATGGGAGAGGTGGTGTTTTTTTTTATGATGGATGGGGACATATCACAAAAGATTTTCCAACCCATCATGCTGCTGAGAAAGAGAAGGTCGATGGACCACCTTGGTAGAGAAACTGGCAGGAGCATGGAGTTCCACATGATAGAGGATGTGGCAGAGGAGTGGGGAGAGAAGTAGGAGGTGGTAGATGCTTTGATCTATCTCTACCACCACCCCTAGGTGATCTATGTCAGGCTCAAAGAGATAAAGGATGTGGGAAAGGATAATTGTAGACCACATAGGCCTATAACCCAGAGTCTTTGATGATGATTAGAGCCATGATATGTATCCTTTATACTTTTGTTATAGTATTGATAAATATAGGTGTGAGATGCCCTATTCCTGCCACTTCTTGATTGGGGTTTGTCCGGGATGATGTGAGGTGTTGTTAGAGCCCTGTTGTGGTGATGTTTGATGTATATTAAGACTCAAGAGAAATAGGGATACTTCCCCCATCGAGACATGTTCTTATAATGCGATACAAAACCATACAGTCGAGTTAGTTCTTCCTAAAGCAGATAGTGTCAAGGTGTGTTGAATAAGTTCATTTGACTTATGTTTTTGGGATGGTTTTTTGTGTTTGGGTGTCAGATCAGGCCATGGTTTCTTCAGATGATAAGGTGAGGGAGAGGATGAGCATTAAGCATAAGGGACTAGTAAGACCCAACATGTCACTTGGGATGCCCATGGAGCTTTGTGAGTTGTGGTGTAGCTGGAGTTTTGTGGAAATAGGTACTAGTAAGACCCAACATGTCACTTGGGATGCCCTATTTTGTTTTTTGTTACCCTCATGTGTTCGTCATTAGAGTTTCATGTGATACACTTGAGGATTACACAACATGTCTCTAGTTGTTAGTGGTTACCCCTCCACTTTTTCAGTGAGGTTGGGAGGCACAACTAGTAGATTCTTTTGTCAAGGTATCACGTGAATGGATATCCACTAGACATGTTCTTGGAGGGTTTTCCAAATTTGGGGAGTACGTCGGCCTTCTGATCATTGATGATGATTTCAGCCATGCTTTGATATGAGGTGTTGAGGAGGTCATTTTCCTTTAGTAGTAACCCTAGGATAGGGTTGGTTATGCCACATGGAGTAAATTGTTTGGGTTATGGAGAACATGCTTTGCATTTTCATGTTATCATGGTGTAGTTCTCACTCCATCATCAGTGTAACACCATTTGAGGCCATGTTCGGTAGGCCTTGTAGGTCATCAGTGTATTGGTCAAATCTAGTGAGAGATAGCGTTTTTTGTCCCAAATTTAAGATACCAAGTTTTTCTATGAGGTTAAAATATTTTTAATTTCAGTTTGACTCCTTTGTTTGACCTAATGTGATTTTCTAATGAATTCATGGAAGTTTTGGGGGTGTCTGGGGATTGTTCAGATCCTGGAACCTGGTTTTTTGGGAAAGGAAGCTCGGCCACATGGTTAGTTGAAAATGTGTATCCAAGGTTGCATGGCTATAAGTAACCATGTGGGGTTGGAAAAAGAGTAGAATATAGAATATTGTTCACCTTAACCATGTGCCCAGGACCACAATCTCGTGCGGGAAGCTCTACAGTTTTTAGTAGAGGCATGCAACATGGTTTTCACATAAATCCTTGTTGAGGTAGTGAGGGGAACACGGTTGGTGCACGGTTTGGACAACCATGCAGACAAACCATGCGAACCAATGTTTTTGGTTGAAATTACCAAATTACCCTTAAATTTTCTGAAAACCTAAATATATTTCCCTCTTCCTTCCAGCAAATAACCCCTTGGTTTCAGGAGCTCTCTTCAAGCCTTGAGGTAGGATTGGCTCCTAATTCATCATTTGATGCCTAATTCAAGAACCATTGGTCTCATTAGATCCATATTGGTGAGTTCTTCATTCATCTTGAGTATTTATTAATTTTAATTCATGTCAATGGAGTTATTTTGGTGCAATCTAATATGCCTTATTTCCATGGTATTCATACGTTTCTCTATTTTCTTCCAATTTGGCTTCAGTTAGGAGTTGATGTTGTATGAGTGCTCTAGCATGGGTATACGGTAGGTGATATATACATTTCCCTCAAGTTTTAGTGTTTTATATGACTTGTCTTCATTGTACCACATGATGGGATTTCTATCATTTCCCCTAAATTAAATGAATGTCTTGATTAATTTTTTTGTAACCAATTTAGGTTTCCCATTAGTACCATTATACAGTTGGAGGTCATTTTTCTCAACTTGTTCTCCTTTTGAGGTGTATTTATATATCTGATCCATGATATACCACCTCATTGAGTGTTTGTGAGCTCGAAAACTGTATTTAGAGCCTTAATTGATTGAATGAGAATTTAATGAATGGTTAGGAGAATTTGTATTCCTCCTTGTCATGAGATTACATGAATGGTAATTATGGAATGAATTGGTTAAATGGGTTTTAATGGTAAATGAGGAATGAGTTGGATGAACTCATGGATTGTTTATGATTATTAAATGAGATACAAATTTATGAATGACTTTATTATGGTAGTCAATGTTGTAGACATTTCTACTCCTTATATCCTGATTCCATAGGATTTTATGTACATTTATACACCATGGATCTTGATAATGGTAGTAGATACCATAGATATTTCTACTCCTCAGATCCTAATTCCATTATATTCCATGGAAGTTTATACTCTATGGATCCATATTGGTTATGGTAGTGGATACCTTAGAAATTTATGCTCCTTGGATCCTGATTACATAGAATTCCAAGGACATTGCTACTCCTTGGATCTAGCTTGTTTGGAACACCTTGGACGAGATCCTTAGATTCCACCTAAGTCTTTATTGAGTTCCCATCAAGATGTTCCATGGACTTGATGAGGATGCCTTATCTATTTATACCTAGGATTAATCCCTTTCAGGACTGACACTTGATTACATTACATGGATTTTGTGGATGATTTATCATGTTTATAGATATACCTGGTATGGATATATGATTTTAGTTGTCATACTAGATAGTATCACACCTATTTATTTATGCTTTTTAGTTAGCTCGTGATTATAGGTACTAGATTATTATTCACGGGGATCCATTTTTGGCTATATAGGATCACATATGGTTTTTTAATCTTTACTTTTATTACTATTATACCTTTAATATACTTCACACCAGTTCATTGTTTATACACAGACTGGATATATTATAGACACCATTGGTGGTGGCTTACTAAGTGTTATCTCATACCTTGTTTAGGCTACCATTAGGTACCCAGACAGACATTATGGATGTAGGTAGGGACTAGGGAAAGAACCCACTTTATAATGCTTGATTTGATCATCGCTTAGGAGAAGGGGAGCATGGGACTGAGCTATACTCATGATGCTAGCTGGACATAGTTCATTTTGGTCTTTTTTACTTTTGATACATGTATTATACTAGATGTTTGTTGCCATGTATTTCCTTCCATTTTTCATAGAGACGTGTCGTGATCATTATATTGTACATGACACTAATTTTGGATTTATTGTTATTATTATAGTCATTTTGATGTTATCTCATGTTAATTTATTTGATATGATTCCACTTATTTATTCATTTATTGTACTGATGTGTTACTCTAATCATGAGGGTATAGTCTCCCCACTATACCACCTTAGACCCTTACTGCTATTTGAAATCCTCTAGCATATAGGGAGGCATGCTTGAGGCCATGTGACCCACTGGCTCAGGGCACCGTTAAGTGGAATCTAGGTAGAGATGTTACAAAGTGGTATCAAAGGTTTTTTATTTTCGTACCTTACTATTTTGATACAATATAAAGGATAATAGAAACAAATTGGAATTTGGTAATGAGTTGTTCCTAGGATTATTTAACCCACATACAGGAAAAATTCAAATTTCCTGGAATGGGACATGTTTTTCGGGATTTTTCTTATTACAGTTGATTTGATTCCATTGTTGGGTGAAAAACTTGATATTTAATATTCCTTATGATTATGTATTTTATCATTTCCTGATGAGATGAGGTAATTACACCACATGCATCATTTTAGGCACCTTATAGGATTCACATTCCATGTATATTCCACACTATCTAGGATTCATTTCTTGAATACAAGACATTTATTATGTGTGATTTGTGTTATAGAATTTTTATCATCAAACAATTCTTATAGGATATTGAAAAAAAACATTATTAGTACTTAGATTTCCTATCATAACCTAAATATTTTTTTCTTTTATAGGATACAATAGACACCCTAAGTAGTCAATTATGGCACATTGAGTCATGAACTATTTTTCACATGGATTGGAACGTGTTATGGTTGGGATTAACTGAATGCCAAACTTTAATTTATAAGGTGTATATTCCCTTGTAGGTTGTAAGTGGTAATCCATTTGGTTCATCCATTTAAATAGAATTGTAATATAAATTAATTTAAATGAAATTTAATTTGTGAAATAGAGAACTTGACCTTGACCTGACTTTAGAGTGGGAACTAGGCAATATCTCTGGTGCTTTTATGGTTGTTTCTATTACCCATTCCTATATTTAAGAGAAATAAGAGGGGTGGGTCTTGTTAATAGAAAGTATTAGATCCGTCCTATGATTTGATTTGGGACTTGGTCTCTATTCAAATTCTTTTTTTAGGTGTATTTTTAGAATTTTTAGATACATTCCACCATGAATACCTCCATTCATGCTCCGGGAGGGTGGAAATGACAATGCTCTAGAGGTGGTGGTCCCTAGGATACCAATACAACCTCCAATAGTTCCTCTTGCAGCACCACCAGTTATACCAGATAGGGGTGTCGATTCCCAGTTATTTGAGGGTTTCTTATTCTTTATGCAGACCTTTGATGGATCCCTGTATCCTGCCATGATTATTAAAGAGCTGACGCATGTGTTCCCGTAACAACATCCACCCACATTTTTTGGGGATGGTGGTCCACATGATGTTGAGATATGTATTGAGATTATATTTTCTATTTTAAATCATTTGGATACACCACTTTAGAGGAGATTAAATCTGACGAAGTACATGATTTGGGGAGAAGCTAAGCGCTAGTGGGATGTTTTGAACTGGGCAGATATGCTTCGAGATATGGTTTGGAGGGAGATACAATCTAGGTTTTATGATTATTTCTTTCCTAAGAGTCTGAGATATAAAAGGTCCAATAAGTTTATGCATCTAGAGTAGGGTGTGATGATTGTTATAGAGTATTCGGCACACTTCAGAGATATTTAGTTTTTTATTTTGATTTATCTTGTTGATGAGCCATCGAGGGAGAGATGATTCGAGGAAGGTCTAAATCATTATATTTGATCATAGGTAAATGTGTTTTGGATAACTACGGGAAATGAATTCCTATAAGGCCTACGGGCATGTAATCTTTCGCCTATGGGTATTATAGGGTTCCACCTCATCCCTTGAAAGGTGTATTATCAAAAATCAATAAAAAATGAAGGCCTTCAGGCCATTGGAGGATACCTAGTTGAGAGTCAAGTATGTGGAAAAATGGGCCCTATATAATGATTTTGTAGGACCTTCCCGCCAGCAATCGGTGGAAGAAAATCAACTACGACTCTAGGTTCTGGAGTAGGATTCACAGCTCTGCATCAAGTTGGGATTTGGAGTAGTGTCAGTCATTCAGGATGAGGTGGTGGTCATGGATGAGGTATCTAGGCACCATTTGTATTGAAATAGTATATTGGGCCTGGTATGGGTAGTGAGGTTGTTTCACAGGGTCGTGGTTTAGGCTGAATATATTATGTATATCCTACACCTGAGGAGCAGAGTGTCAGGCCGTTGATGGTGAGAAGTGTGATCTTAGTAGCCTATACTCTAGTATATTCTCTTTTAGATATAGGTTAATAACAATATTTCATATATGTACCTATTTTTCAGAACCTTGGGCTCATTGTTCAATTTTATGATTGCATGATGACACTTGAAACTCTATTGGGGATTAGAACAGAGGGTGTACACTAGTGCAGGGAGTTCTCCATTGAGATTGTTAGGTGTCACTTCATATGGGATCTTTTCATCCTTGAGATTATAGGATTAGAAATCATACTCTATATGGAATGGTTGGTTTCTTATAATACCCATGTAGATTTCTATCACCGTAGGGTGGCCTTCACATACCATAGGGTGGAGTATTTGTTCACAAGGGTGAATGGGATGTCCAGGCAGGTAGACCTAGACCCAAGCATCTTGGGATGGGCAGGATGAGAGCCCAAATTTATAGCTTATATCTGGATGATTAGGGAATGAATCAGGAGGACTTCCCTCTAGTGGTTGATCATTTTAGGGATGTTTTCCTGGATGATTTTTCTGGTTTACCTCCATAGAGATAGAGGGGTGGATTTCTTAATTGATCTAGTTTCTGGAGATACACTGATATCCATTCCTCCTTATAGGACATCTACTACTAAGTTATAAGATATCAAGAGGCAGTTAGAGGGATTGGGGGAAAAGCAGTTCATAAAAATTAGTACTTCTCTATGGGGTTCATTTTTCCTCTGTGAAAAACGCAGATGGAACCCTTAGTCTATGTGTGTATTATCGAAAATTTAACTAGTTAATGATTAAGAACCAATAACCTTTTCCATGGATATATGATCTCTTCAACTATCTTTTATGATATTAGGTTTTCTTGAATATTTATTTGAGATCAAGTTATCACTAGGTATGTGTTCGACCTGCAAACATACCTCATACAAATTTTCAAAGAAGGTATGGTCTATATGAGTATATGGTTATGTTGTTTGGTCCCACAAACAAGACAACAATTTTCATGGCATTGATGAACTGGGTTTTCAATCCTTATCTAGATTATTTTGTGGTGGTATTTATGGACAATATCTTGGTGTATTCTCACAATATACATGACCATGACAAACATATTGATATCATTTTTTATACACTAAGATCACATCAGTTATATATTAAACTCACAAAGTTACACTTCTAGATGGATAAGATTCACTTCCTAGGTCATATTATCTTAGATATAGGAGTATCAGTTGACCTAGAAAATGTGATATCCATAGTTTCCTAGGATCAACCCAAGAACATTTTTGACATATGGAGTTTCTTGGGGATATTTGGATATTAAAGGTATTTCATATAGGACTTATCATGCTTAGAATAACCTCTTAAGGTATTGACTAAGAAGGGTGAAAAGTTTATATGGTCAGATGCCTGTGAGACAGTATTTTAGAAGATGAAAAGGTGACTAACTTCAACACTGGTCCTGATTCTACCAGATCTAAGAGGGCGCTACAATGTATATTATGGTGCATTAAGTATCGATCTAGGATCAGTTTTGATGTAGTGGGAGTGAGTTGTGGTGTGAATGTATCATCAGTTGATTCCATGTGAGAGGAACTACCCAATACATGATCTCAAGTTAGACATTGTTATGCATGCCTTTCACTATTAGAGGTATTACTTATTGGGATATTTTTTGTGGTATACATGGACTACAAAAGAATCAGATATATATTTACATAGCATGAATTAAACCATAGGCAATGAATTTTTGTGGAATACATACATTATTTTGACTTTGAGATTACCTACATGCCTAACAAGGGAAATGTAGTTATCGATGCATAGAGCTGGAGGACTTAGATATAGGTGGCTCAAAAGTTCAATAGTGAGTGGGAGCTTATGGCCTTATTCTTATAAATGCACTTGGAGGTGAAGGATAGTTAGGGGAATAATTTTCTCTCATCCTTAGTGGTGACATCCACTCTTTTGGATAGAGTGAGGATAAGATAGTTATCAGATTCAAATGGCCTAGTCCTATAGGAGATTGTGGAAAGAGAGGACTCGACTCTTAATTGGACTATTAATAAGGATGAAATTATACATATTCACGAACATGTTTGGGTTCTAATAGACATATGCAAGGATATGATGTGGGATTTTCATGCTCCATCTTGGGAAGTGCATCCCAACGTTACCAACATGTATCATAAACTATGCCATCTATTGGTTTTCAGGGATGAAATGTGAGGTATCTAGTTTTTTCACTAGGTATTCCACATGTTAGCAGGTGAAGGTAGAACACCATTGACCAATAATTATTTTATAGTAGTTACCTATTCCTAAGTGAAAATTTGATGATGTTGTAATGGATTTTGTGACTAGGTTACTAATGTTACCTTGAGGTAGTTATGTTGTATGGGTTGTTGTAGATAGGCTCACAAAGGTCTCCCGTTTCTTTTTGATTAGGGAGACCTTCTCAATAGATGAGCTTGGGAGATTTTATATCCATGATATTTTCACCTTCATAAGGTTACCCATACCATGGTATCAGGTTGGGATGCTCAGTTTACATATCAATTTTGGAAATTCTTGCATAGGGAGTTGGGTACACAAGTGATTTTGAGCACATCATACCACTCTTAGATCAATTCCTAGTCAAAGCGCACTATACAGGTTCTATAAGACATACATAGAGAATGTATCCTCTATTTTAGGGGATATTAGGAGAGGTATATACCCCTTATTGAATTATACTACAACAATATCTATCAAGAGATGATATATATGGCACCTTATGAGGCTTTGTACAGTAGTCCATGTCGATTACCTCTATACTAGTTAGTGGCAGGAGAGGTAGTGTTACTCAAACCTCGTCTCATCCAAAAGACTTAGAATCATGTCCAGTTGATTATAAGTATAATGGATATTGCATAGTGTTGACGCTCTTTTTCATCACATTGTCTAAAATAATGGAAAGGCAAATGACTTAGCACAAATTGATTCATCCTTTGAAGAAAATATCAAAAATCGACAAAGGGATGAACAAGGAGAATCTAATAAGTCATGTAAGTTTCCTCATAGTCGCGCAAGTCAACTTGCGCGACACATTATGGTCACGCAATTCACTTGCGCGACCTAAGTGATAAAAGCCCGGGTCTTCTCCTACCTATAAATAGACCCTGTGGGCCCCCCATTCGGGGAGGATTTTTTTCCAGAAACTCATATTTGAGCTCCCGGTGCCCTAGTCTCTTCTAAAAGCTTCCGAAGCACTTGTAAGGTAATTTCTTACCTAGAACGGAAGATCTAAAGAAGGGGAGGAAGGCCTAAGTGTGGAAACTCATCAACACTTGCGCGCCTGAGTGGCCAGCCCTTAAGGGAAAAAGCCACACTTGCGTGCCACCTTACTCCTTCAATAGAACTTGCGCACCCCTCTTCTGGAAGAACCTCAAGGGGATTCTAAAGGCTTTAATCAAGAGTCTCTCAAGTATTACCCTGCTAGTTAACCGTCGCGCAAGTAACCCATGTGTTGCGCAAGCATACCTACGCGACCAGGACTTGCGCGCCCACGCAGTACCTGCGTGCCTACCAGGACTTGTGCGCCCCTACCTTTTTGGGTGCCCTTCTTGCCCATTTCACCCCTCTTAAGCCATTCCACCTCTCCTATTCAAGATTCAATCTTCAAGACACTCTTCAAAGCCATTTATGGCATGGTTTATTGATTTGGATTCCTTATCTGAAAGGAACTCTGTGGAATATCTCTCAAAATATAGTGATTTATACATCTTTATGTCACTAAAAGATTGAGATTTAATTCATTCAACCTCATCCTTTAAGATTAGATATTCTCTTAACCTGGGCCTCCTTTTCAGGAATAAGCCCCAGTCATAATTCTCTAATCTTGGCATCCTCCTTAGGAGTAAGCCCCGAACATAATTCTCTTAACATGGGCTTCCTTTTCAGGAGTAAGCCCCAGTCTCAAACATGGGCATCCTCCTTAGGAGTAAGCCCCAAGTCCCTTAATTTTTCAAATATCTTAACATTGGCCTCCTTTTCAAGAGTAAGCCCCAGTCTTAATTTCTCTTAACCAGTCCTAATTTACCTTTGATTTGGGATTTCTTTTCAGAAGTAAAACCCAATCATAAGTCTTCTCCTAATTTGGGTCTCCTTTTCAGGAGTAATCCCCAAGTTAGAGTATTTAAAATCTCCATGAAGCACATATACCTTTATGGACCCTGCTCCTGGATTTCTTCCCTAAAGTAAATCCTAACCTCCATTTATCTGGGCAGTCATACATACATAAGCCCCACATTATTTCTTATGATTGCATATTTCATGGCACAGTTGTCTAATTTTTACCAATACCTCTTGTTTCTCACATCGAGCATGACTCATGTGAGCTTAGAGTGTAAAAGTAATTATGACATCCTTCTTTGAGCCATTAATCATAAAACATCATACTCCCTTACTCGAACTATGTGGGTTCTGATTCCTTTTCTAAACAAAGGATACGTAGGTAGCCCATCCGCGGGTTCGATCCCAAATCTGAAATAATCCATGTCCTTATGAATGAAAATAAACTTCAAGTGCCCCACTGAGTGGATTTAAAACCAGAATGGTCATCATAATGACCAAGAGACTTCTATATAAATGTGTCGAAGGATACCATTGAACAAGAATCTCTAATAAATACAGATGATTCTCTATCGATGAAGAACCTTGAATATATATAAAATATTCTCTAAAATTCCTACATATTTTATGATTGGTTGTCAGATCTGAAGGAAATCTCATTTTATACTTGGTAACGTAATAAGGATTCACGAACATAACTTAAATCTATAAAGAGAGACCCGGAGTAGACAATAATTCCCCTCAAAAAGGTGTGATGAGTCCGACCTCCCATCCTCTCGACCAATGTAAATTCCTAATCCTCATCAGTCTACAAACTAATGAGCACCTACCTTTGGAAAGTAGGTCCAAATGGATGTGGAATCATTGGATGTTTCCGGTTCTATGAACAAACCCATTAGAAACTGATCAGAATGTTTGAACCTCCCATCAAGCGGAGGTCATCCCCACAATCCGAGGGAAACAAAAATTGTGAACCCGACGTGAATCCTTAACCAAGTTAAAATAATGTTTTACCCATTTGTTAGGCCCCTATTTAAAACTCAATGAGAGGGACAACAAAAAAATCATTGACAAATGTGCTCATCCAAAAGATGTAGTGGATGAATTTATCTTGATTACGTCTGTTATATCAAACAGGAACTCTTTTCCAAGATCTTTTGCATTTCTAGAATGGCTGCTCTTAAGTTCACACCTGTGAATACTGCTGCTGCAAATGCCACTGCTGCTACTCCTGCTGGATCATCGTCCATTCTAAGGACGATATCACCTACTCAGTGTCTTCAACGCTGGGTATCAAACGCGCTGGTTAAGAAGTATCATCAACATGGTACCATCCCAACTCTGGAGGCTTCCCGACAAGCCCTCCAAGTAAACAACTCACATCGGTCATCCGGACAACGATGACCAGTGATCAAGAAGCAGGCGGTGCTGACTACCGTCTCCAACCGTTTCGGGTCATTATCCCCAGAACGCAATCACCATTCGCTCCCTTATTCTGGGGAGGTGAATGATCAGGTCCCTCAGGGCCTTAATTCAAATAGACAGGAGTCCTTCCTGAGGGCTCCCACTAACAATCGCCGCTAGACTCGTGCGGCAGTGCACCCTCAACATGATGAGGGTACCGACTCCAGGCGTTCGGCTCAGGTTACTCGAACCCGAGCAAGCAAAACGAACCACCAGAGGCGGAATCCGGTCAACAATGAGCAGGTTCTCATCTCTTCCATCTCCGGAGAAGTCCACCAACCTAACTTGGTGGCAATAAATGAGTGGGTACATACACCTTCCCGTTTTAATTCCGCTGTCCAGCAGACTCATCTGGCAGCATCATGCCAATCCCGCCTGGCAATTCTGGAAGAGTACTATAGGCAGGAACATACACCTGTTTATACATCATCATCTAGTCAGAAGGCTCGTCTGACTACATATGATGGATCTCATCAACCACGTTTGTAGAAGTGCAATCAGCAGGCACATACACCTGCTAGTATTAATCAATCCTACCAACAGTCTTGCTTGGTAGCATTTGGAGAAGTTAGTCGGAAAGCCCCGACAACAAATAGGACGTAGACTCAACCCTCTACCCCCACACTTAAGTACTGTCAGGATTCACTGACAGGAAAAGGAGGATTGGAGCAGGCACATACACCTGCTCCAAGCCCGAAATGGACGTATATTCCCGTTCCGGCAGCTGAAGTCACCAAGCATATTCTATCAATGGTGAAAGAGCAGAAGAAAATCCCTTCTCATATTCTGGATGCCTTCCAGGATATTATAACAACTTCAGTGGCATCTCAGGGAAAGACACATAAATCTATCCCTACTAATGGAGTGACACATCAACAATTCACTCCGGAACAAACACACGCATCTCTTCCAGTCCAAGAGGGTTGTGGGGCATACTCCCCCATATCATACGGACAACCAAGTCAGGAACATACACCTGATTTGAGTGGAGATCATCAGCCTAACCTGGCCATCTTTCCTGATCAGGAATATACACCTGCTCAGAGCAGCCACTTTCGTCAACAAGTAGTTTCCAAGGCGAGTAAGAAGGCATATAAGAAAAAGACCCACCCAGCACAGTCAGGATATCAAGAGCCAATCTGTAATAAGGCCTTGCTCGATGCTGGAGTTCTTGAATCCCTCAGACAATTAACTGTTGAAATTCAAGATTCTACTCCCTCATTTCCCAATAGTGGGAACATTAATTCTGAAGGTCTTCAACAGACACTTCCTCATGAAGGCTTTCTTCATGATAATTCGGTCGATCTCGAAGTTTCATCTTCAGATGAGATCCACAGGAACCCTCTGTGTGGTCAGAAGACCAAGGAGCAAGAGATCTCATCTTTTGCTATAACCCATTATGGTGGTCCTCCCCATGATGATGAATTTTGCTGCGAAATTCCTCTCCGAAGTAGTGATGCACATTGCCCGTAAAATGCTCCAGTGGACAATGTAGTGCTGAGAAAGTCCTCTTATCTTGAGGCACTTTCAAATGTGAAACCAGTCATGTCTGAAGCTTCATCGCTAGCAGGTGAAATACTTTCTCAATCAGAAGATAGCCCAGGGTATAGGTCATTCTCCGAACCACCCCTAAGTCATGCATCTTCTAATTTAATCAATGATTTCTCTACCAATCTTGTTGAATCCAATAAAGCAAAAAAGTAACCACCAAATCTAGTCAAATCAGGTAGAAGAATCTTCATCAAATGATAAAGAGGAAATGCTAAACATGAGAAAACAACTGGCGAAAGGTGAAGTGCCAGTTATGTTTTGGCATCTAGCTGACTCTTAGTATAATATTCCAGAAATGTTGACAGAAGATGAAATTCATGATATTCATCTCAATATATGGAAAAATCATTGTCAGTTGAAAAATAAAGTATTATCTTATGATGAATATGAAAATCATCTTAAGATAATAGAAGGGTTACAACGTCAAATTGATTTGGCATCTCTATCAGTCTCTCGATATCTGAAGGATGAAAAGCAGCAGAGAGCCCTTCAACGTTCATGCCTTGGCGCACTAAGAAGATTGCGTCAGTTAATTGCCAATGCCCCATCTGGTATTCATGTTAGAGGATGGGGTGTTCATGGAGCACTGCACTTCATGGTGCTCTCCGGTCAGCAAAGCCCGTCGAAAATGGTCTCATGCAATGTTATTTCCCATAACCGGCCACAGTCAATGGGATTTGTTTGTAATCAAAAGCTTTCCCAAGAACAGGCTTCAACTAGTTCCTCTCAAAATCAAGAATATAGAGAACAAGTTGTTGAATTACTCTTGCATCAAGCAAACGAGAATATTAAACAGGCCTCTCATTTGGAGCAAGCACGTCACCAAGTGACAGAAGTGTCAGAAATCATCCAACTGTCTTTTGAACCGGGTGATAAAAGAGGATACAGGTTAATGCATCCATCCAATTTCTGGACTAAGGTTTGCAAGATCAGGAGGACTTTCAAGAAATTCTCAGACATAGCATGTCAAGAACTACCCCAGCTCACCAGACTGGGGACTCTTTTAAACCAACCCTTGGAATAAACAAATAGGATTCGAGGAGTTGAGCGAGAACAGCAGGAACAGCCCCAGTCTACTGAACTGGGGACTTTTTCAAATCATCAATCCCCTCCTCAGAGAAAGACGGTCTTTTCTCGATTGGGAAAGAAACATCAAGAGGAACGAAGAGCCAAATTATCATGAGATTCCCTCCAAATTACGGTTCGTCAAGAAGTTCCTGAGGGATCGAATCAACAAAAGGCAATGTCTCATCAAATACATGGAAGAAGACAATATCACAGAAATGCTGATAGAAGGGATGCGATGAGTTATGCATCAATCAATTTCAGCAATGCCATTGTTGCTGATCCACCAAATGAGGCTCACTCAGGGGACTCTGATGAAGAGGTTCCTACTCAAGAAGATGTATGCACCGACACAAATGAAGAAGTTGTGCGTACACGAAGTCAAAGGATTACTCAGAACATAGGTAATCCTTCGAGTAACCCACTTCCCCCTCTCAGAAAAGGATCCAACAAAGGGAAGGGAAAGAACCAAGTTACATATCCTTCCTCTGGAGAAGGTCAATCGCTCTCACTAGAGAAAATTTTTTCACAACAGGAGGAAGAAATAATGGAATTAAGAAGGTTGAATGCAGAACTACTTCAGAGTAGTCTTCTTCTTAAGCATGCTGGAGTCAATCAGCCAAAGGAATTTGTTGCAGCTACTGAGATAGATCAAGAATATCCTCCTCTATCAGTACACCCTCACAGGTCTAATTATACGGGTCAAATACAACAACAGTTGGCAGTGCTACCATTAGTTGTAGCACCAATCGCCACATCTTTCCAAGCTCTAGTCATTGCACCTACCTAAGTCCAAGTTCAACCGGATGTTTCTCAAAAGTTAATAACTACTATTGAGTCATTAACAGCTCGGTTAGAAACTATGGAAGGGAAACGTGCACAAGTTCAACTAGAAAAGAAAGTTTACCCTGAATGGGTAGATTAAATTTCTCCTCCATCCAGTTTTGGGAATTCTGTATTCCCTATTTTCAATGTATCAGGCGATCCTGAGCAACATTTGACGCATTATGTGTCTTGTTGCGATCCTATGATGGGAACTCCGGAGCAGAAAGAAGCAGTGAAACTCAGATGCTTCGTGCGAACCTTGCAAGGACCAGCTTTTGTTTGGTATACAAGCTTTCAATCTCGGTCAATTACCAGATGGGAGGATCTTCGCCAAAAATTCCTCCTTCAGTTCAGCTCAACTTTGTCAAAGACAACAGTTTTCGATCTTACAAACTGTAAGCAAAGGGAGAATGAAAGAGTCTCTGATTTCATTGCTCGATGGAAGGGATTAACATATTCCTTGAGTTTATAATTCCCTCAAGAATAATTTTTGCCAATCTGTGTGGAAAATATGTGTGATGAATTACACACTCCATTAATCCCTGTGAAATACACAGTAGGGTTTCGAGACCTTACTTCAATCGCTCAGCAGATTGAAGATTCCCTTATACAGGCTAAGGCTAAATCTCATGTAATTCCATCAGCTCCAGGAAGGAGAATGGGTAAAGAAGAAATTGCTACAGTTATGCTTAAACAAGAACCTGTACATATTTCTACCTCAAAACCTTTATCTTCTCAAAGGGCTCCACCTTCTGAGTGCCAACAACAAAGGCCTTTTCGTCCAGGCGATCAAAGAGATCAAAGATGAAAAAAATTGAGGATTTGAAGAGAAAAACATACTCTTTCCAAAATGAACAAGTTCCTAGTTATTTCATTTCGGCTTTGGAAAACAATTTGTTTCAATTTCCAATACCCAAGAGGCCAAACAAGAAAGGAGATGAAGACCATCCTAATTATTTCCCTTTTCATCAAATGTTGGGGCATCCCATCCAGGAGTGTTTTGTCTTCAAAGACCTCCTGCAAAAGATGGTCGACTCGGGACAGGTCACATTGAAAGGCTCCTCAGCCCAGGTAGCATGTGTCACTGCTACAGTTCCAGAGGAGGAAGGTGAATGGCAAGAAGTCAAAAGAAAAAATGCATAGAAGTATGATGATTGGATGGTCAGAAATACAATCAATCGAACTCACGCTATTTTTCGAACACAATTAAAGAAACCAATTGTGTCTTTTTCCATGAATGTTGCGGCAAAACCCTCTTCGTCAGAGGGAAAGTCCTCAAAGAAATGGCATGATTCAAATAAAGAAAAAGAATCAGAAGAAGATGAGTATGTGTCAAAGCCTAAGTTGTATTTGACTTTGGCTGACTTCATTCCATCTACTTCAAAGCCATGGGAACCGCCCCACCAAATGGAACAGCCTAAACAGGCTAATCCGGTAGAGTCTTCATCAGATGAAGAGTTAATCTTTGGTTCTGTTAATATGATTCAATTAACAGATCCATATGCCAGTCACAGTTTCGATTTCAATGAGCCTGAATTCCATGTATCAAATAGAGGAATCATAGGAAGTTCCAGGGGCTCAGGATATAGGGGAAGACGTGGATCTTTCAGAAGCCACTATTCCAATTCTACCCCTACTAGAACTGTATACGCAACAGAAACTCGTGGTAAAGCTCTTCAGCGATCTCAGCAAGAACAAGCAAGTTCTTCTACCAATAGAAAATTCAGTCCTGGCACAATTATTTTGGAAGAACGGTTGAAGGTTCCATCTTCTTCCTCTCAGCAAGTAAATGGATCTAATCGTTATAATCTTCCAAAACCAGGAATATTACCAACTCCTATCCCAATAAAAGATGCATCAGCTTCCAAAGCATCTGCTTCCAAGGTACCTGCTAAACCACATATTCCTATTGGGAAACGCAGACCTCTGGATCAAAAGTATGATATATTGAAACACTTTGCCCAAGTACCAGCCAAGTTATCAATTCTGGATGCTCTGAATGTGTCAAAAGATATTTGGAAAGCACTCATTGAGGCTTTTTCAAGTCCTCAAGAGTTTGAAACTGAAATTGCTGCAGCTGAAGTCTATCACATAGAGAATAATCCTGCAGAATGCCATGAAATAATATCTTTTACTGATGAAGATGAAGATGATGTTTTGCATGTACATATTAGACCATTGTACTTGTCTAGCAAGGTCAATGGAATGGATGTTCGAAGAGCTTTCATTGACAATGTTTCAGGAGTCAACCTCATGCCCATTCGTACACTTCGTCGATTGGGCCTCACAGAATCTGATTTATCTCCTTCTACCATGATGTTACAAGGATATGATAAAAATGAACAAGAACCACTGGGTGAAGTTACACTCAGAACTCAGTTTGGAGATCTTGTATCCAATTCAGATTTCATGGTTGTTGATCAAGACTCAGCCTTAAACATCTTGCTTGGAAGACCCTGGCTACATCAACATGTGGTTATCCCTTCATCATACCATCAATGTCTCAAATATTGTTTCGATGTCCAAGTTGGGACATTGTATGGTGATAAGACCCCGTTCAAGACATGTGAGTCTCAATACATTGAGGCGGAATTCTATCACATGAAGCAAAGGGAGAAATTCATAACAAAGGAGATTACCAAAGTTAATGATCCATATGGTTTGGAAAAAATTCCATTAAATCCATTTACACATGTGAGTACAGATTATGTGTTTCCTATCAGTAAAATTTACAAGATAGACCCAAATCAAAATACTCTTATGGAAAGATCCATAATGTCAATTACGGAAATCAAGCCAGACAACATGGGAGAAATTGGTAATCTACCAAGCAGTGATGAAAGCACAAATGGTGACGTCTTCATTTCATCTGCTGAAATCCAACAAGTCTATGCTTTGCCAATTAGTCCATAAGAAGTGATAGCAACATCGGAGGTGAACAATGATGTTGATTCTCAATCCATCATCTCATCTTTATTACCCAAAGAAGACCCTTCATCATCAATCGGGTCGGAAATGGAAGCTTCTTCTTCAAGATATGAAAATTTTGACATCTCTTCGGATCATGAGAATTCTACTTTATCATCTACTATGAAAGTAGAAAAGGAAGAAATAACACATGATGAAGAAGGAGAGGAAGATCTTAGATATTCTCCTCCAGCATTTGAAGAGGGTATCTCTACCACTGTGGATGAACTCAGAGAAATAAGTCTGGGTACAAAAGAAGATCCATGCCCCACTTTAATCAGTGTGGCCATGACTCTTGAAGAGAAAGAGATGTATATTTATTTTCTAAATCAAAATAGAGATATATTTGCTTGTAACTATACAGAAATTCCCGGTCTTGATCCTGATTTTTCTACTCATCATTTGGGTTTACCATAAGAACATCGAGGATTTAAGCAAGCCGCGAGAAGAACACACCCAACTTATGCTTCCAAAATTGAAGCTAAAGTGGATAAGCTTATCAAATCTAACTTCTTCAGAGAAGTTCAATATCGCAAATGGTTGGCTAATATTTTCCCTGTAAATAAAAATAACAGAAAAATTAGAGTTTGCATCGATTTCAGAGATCTTAATCGGCATTGTCCTAAAGATGATTTCCCAGTTCCGATTATAGAACTTCTAATTGATGCAACAGCTGGCTATGAAGCACTTTCCTTCATGGATGGATATTCCAGATATAATCATATCTGAATGGCCCCAGAAGATGAGGAATCTATAGCCTTCAGAGCCCCTCAGGGTGTGTTTTTCTACCGGGTAATGCCCTTTGGCTTAAAGAATGCAGGTTCAACTTATCAGTGTGACATGCATTGTATCTTCAAACCCTTCTTAGGGAAGTTTTTTGAATGCTATGTAGACGATTTGGTAGTTAAATCCAAACAACGTTATAATCACTTGGATGATTTGGAAGTCATATTATGCAAGCTTTGACAACATAATTTGAAGATGAACCCCTTAAAATGTGCTTTTGGGGTAACCTCAGGAAAATTTCTCGGCTTTGTTGTACGTCATCCTGGTATTGAAGTCAATCCTGAGAAGACCAAGTCAATCCTTGGTATGTTACCTCCTCAAAATTTGAAATAATTAAGAGGACTTCAAGGACACTTAGCCTATATTCGGTGTTTCATCGCCAATTTGGCAGGTAAAAGTTTACCCTTCACCAAATTGATGAAGAAGGGAGTCACTTACCAGTGGACTGAAGAATGTCAAGAAGCATTTTATATTCTCAAGAAATACCTCTTGAGTCCACCGGTACTCATGCCACCTGTTGAAGGAAGACCACTTATCCTCTACTTGACAGCTCTAGAGCGATCATTGGGTGCCTTTCTTGCTCAAAAAAATGATGCTGGGAATGAAAATAGTCTCTATTATCTCAGTCGAACCATGCTTGAAGTAGAAACCCGGTATTCAAGTATTGAGAAGTGATGCCTGGCATTAATCTTTGTAGTTCAGAAGTTGAGACACTACCTGCAACATCACGAGGTCCAATTGGTATCTCGCAATAACCCGCTCAAATTTATCCTTAGTCGTCCAATGCTTACAGGACGTCTGGCAAGGTGGGCAGTTATTTTGCAGCAATTCGACATTCAGTATGTCTCTCAAAATGCGATAAAGGGCCAAGCTCTGGCTGATTTCCTAGTTGAACACCCTTCAGTGGAAGATACATCTTCATATATTTAACTCCCTAATGAGGAAGTCTTCTCTATTCAAGAAAATAGTCAGGCATGGGAAATGTATTTTGATGGTGCTTCCAGAAGTCCAACAGGGAGGAAAATGGAAAATCCTAAATTCAACAAAGTTGTCTTAGGAATTGTGCTCATTTCTCCAGAAAAGGCAGTGTTACCTTATTCCTTCTTATTGTGGGAAGGTGGTACCAATAATGAAGCAGAATACCAATCTCTCATCGTAGGCTTGGAATTAGCGCTTCAAGCACAAGTGAATCACTTAAAGGTGAAAGGTGATTCAGACCTGGTAATCAAACAAGTCAATGGGGATTATTCCATCAGAAAATAAGAACTAATCCCTTTGTATGATTACATCAGATAGTTAATGGCGGAATTCCCTTTGGAACCGACATTTTCTTATGTCCCAAGATCACAAAATGCTCAAGCTGATGCATTGGCTAATATAGCCACAGCTCTGGAAGATCCAAATCAGGACGAGACAACCATCAGTATTTCCCACCTTCGTGCAATTTCACCTTATGTTTGAATCAGAACAGAGGAAATTAATGAAATTTTTCCCATTACTGAACCGTATAGTCATACTACTAGATGGATTTCACCTATTAGGGAATACCATCAAAATGGAATACTTCCATCTGATAGTGCTGAGAAAGAACAAATCTGGCGACGTGTGGTTAATTTTACTCTTTATAATAGCCCAGATCACCTAGATAAAATTCTCTAAAAATTTGGTTTTGATGGAGTTCTCTTCAGATGCATTGATGGTGAAGAGACAATGGTTGTCATGAAAGAAGTGCATGCAGGAGTCTGTGGTGCCCACCAGTCTGGACATAGACTGCCTGATCAGATTCGAAGGCTTGGATACTTTTGGCCTTCAATGATACGAGATTGTGTTGATTTCACAAAGAAGTGTCATTCATGCCAAGTACATTCCAACTTCATTCATCAACCTCCAGAGTTGCTTCATACAGCTAATTACTCATGGCCATTTGCCACATGGGGAATGGATGTGGTGGGACCTTACCCTTCGGCTACGGCCAAGCAGTTTAAGTACATTCTTACTGCTACTGACTTCTTTTCCAAATGGGCAGAGGAAATACCTCTCAAGGAATTCAGTTCTAAATTCATTGTTATCTTCATCAAGTCTAACATCATTACCAGATTTGGTGTCCCTCATACCATATTGATGGACAATGGCACCAATTTCTATTCATCCGAGGTGAATAAGTTGTATCAATAATACAACATCAAATCCAACCATTCATCTCGGTATCATGCAGTGGCCAATGGCCAGATAGAAGCCTTTAACAAGACTCTTTCAAATATACTGCAAAATATGGTGGATAAAGATAAGAGGTCATGGCCTGATAAACTCTTTCATGCTTTATGCGCTTATCATACTACCACCCGCACTGCAACTCGGTCAACTCCATATTCATTGGTATATGGAACGGAAGCTGTCTTGCCCATTGAAGTTCAACTACCCTCGCTCAGAGTTTCCATTTGTGATCAATCATATACAGATGAACAATCTCAAAAGTGATTGAATGAATTTGAACGGTTAGATGAGAAAATATTGTGCACTTTGCACCACTTGGAAGTCTATTAGAATCGAATAGCACGATATTTTAACAAAAAAGTTCGTCTTTATTCATTCACTCAGGGAGAATTGGTATTAGTTCTCAGAACTCCAATGATACCAGGAAAGAAACCTCCCAAACTTGAGCCAAAATGGGAAGGACCTTATTCAATACATAGGGTCTACTCCAATGGAGCTTATTCATTAATCTCGATGGATGGAGAACTCATCACTACTCCAACCAATGCCAGATTTTTGAAGAATTATTTTGTATAAACTGCAAAGTACCTTTGATTTCCTTACTATATGACATTAAACTATACAGAAATGGTTCAGTATGACCTTAAACTGCAACTTGGTCCAACATGACGTTAAACTGTGTCTCCAAAATGGTCCAGTATGACCTTAAACTACAACTTGGTCCTGTATGACCTTAAACTGCATCATCAACGGTCCATGCATATAACCCTAAACTATTTGCAAGTACCTTACGTCCAGCAAGACGTTAAACTATGTCGTCCTAACTACATGATGCTAAACTGTATAAAAGTCTCTTACGTCTAGAAAGAAGTTAAATTACATAACCATCAAAGGTCCTGTATGACCTTAAACTACACTTTTGTCCAGCATGACATTAAAATGCACCTTCCACGGTCCATGCATATGACCTTAAACTATTCGCACTTTTGTCCAACATGACGCTAAACTGTGGAAAAAATCCCCAATGCGTCCAACATGACGTTAAATGGTGTACTTTTTTGTCCTCACTACATGACATTAAACTGCACAGTCCCCCTTTCGTCCAACATGACTTTAAACTCTATTGTCCCCATCGTCCTAACTACATGACGCTAAACTGTACAGAAAGTCTGTGATACGTCCTACATGACATTAAACTGTAATTTGTCCCTGCTACATGACACTAAATTGTGCAGCACCAATAGTCCTAACTGCAAGACTCTAAACTGCATAGTCCCTTTATATGTCTTACATGACATTAAACTATGCATCGTTAAGGTTGTTGTTACCTCTTGTTTCTCACATCGAGCATGACTCACGTGAACTTAGAGCAAACCTCAACCATAACACTCTCTTTGGGACTCTAACCATGTGTAAGTCCCAACAACATTTTTTTTTATTAAAGTCATTGTCCCCAAGAACAAATTTGTCATTAATTCATTCTTTAATTGAACTACACGGACTTTGATCCTTGCCTTCTAGGCTGGGTATGTAGGCAATCTCCCAAGGTTCAAGCCCAAAACCAATCTCTTCACATCGGTTCACCTCCATCTCATACGATGTTGATTCGTGAAACTGCCCCTAGAATCAATATCTTTACATTGGTTCACTTTTGTCCTTGTTATACGACATTAAACTATACAACACTTTTGTCCAGTATGACAATAAACTACAATATTCTTTGATACTCTCACCTGAGAGGGAACCATTATTTACATTGATTTTTCAATCATGTTTCATTTCAAAGACTACATGCATACATGGAAACGCCCAAACCTTTTATCTTGGGTTAAACCATCATTGTACTAAAGTCCCCTTTCACCCTTCACATGTATGAACCAAATTTGTACAAAGGGTATTTATAGAACTACGTGGGATTGATTCCCATCCTTATAGGATACGTAGGAACGTTCGAGTGTCCCTTGAATCTAGCCCCAAGTCTTTGGGCCTAACCCCAAATTCCACTTTCAGCCCCTTGGCTGAAAAGTCCCCATGAAAACACACATTGTGTATTTCTTACAATGGTCCAAGCTCTATGACCCTAAACAAAGATCTCTAATCCTTTTGTCCCACATGACATTAAACTGTAGTTTAAGAACTACGTATGGCTTGATTCTCATCCTTATGGGATACGTAGTGAAGTCCAACATTTCAATTCAGGACCCATCCACAACATGATTATGGTTAGCGTTGATCTGTGTATCTCTGTATACATTGAACAATATCCATCTTTATGTGTCATAATCCTAACCTTAAATATTTTCAGATCTTCATAACCCTTTTCATGACTTCTAGTCACAAAAATGTCAAACTTCTGAGAGTTCTTTTGCCTGACTATACAGCACGTGCCCATAGGAGTTTTTTCATAAACAGTCTACATAACAGACTTGTTAGCCAAAAGATACTATTATTTGACTATGTAGCCAATTCCCTTAGGTGGCCCTACATAATTCAACCCCCTAACGGGTTTGTCGGATAGTGGTAACTTCATTCTTGGGAAGGATGCCTCTTTTTTCCTTATTTGTCTTAAATGACAGTATGTAGGGATCCGCAAAAATAACCATCCTTAACATATTTTTACCATATCCTTTTTCATGATCTGAAAGTATTCAAGTCTATGGTTTATATTCTCCTTCCCTACGTTTGGGTCAGACCTTCGTAGGAGTAATATTCATCCAGTTCTTTGATAATCTTATTTGGAAATATCTTCTCCATATTCAAGTACCTCTTTCCATACAGAAAACTCTATACTTTAGAAGATTTGAATCTCCATAAACTTTCACTGGCTTTTAGCACTAGGAAAGTAAATTTCTGAGAGTTCTTTTTCCTGACTATATAGCATGTTCCCATAGGAGGCCTTTCATAAACAGTCTACATAACAGACTTGTTATCCAAAAGATACTATTTTATTTAACTATGCAGCCAATGCCCTTAGGTGGCCCTTCATAATTCAACCCCCTAACGGGTTTGTTAAATAATGGTAACTACATTCTTAGAAACTACTTCTTCTAATGCCTTTTAGCTCTTTTTCATGTCATTCCTCAGATTCAAATATTCTTAAGTCATAGCTTACATATTTTCCCTCATACTTGAATATGGTAATATGTTTTCAGATGAATTTTCAAGGAATTGAGTCAATTCTAATCCATTTCGGTAAAAGATATTTTGACCTTAAACATTATCCTTTTTATGTCCGGCGTGCACACTAGTGCAGAAAACGTTTTTTACGTCACCATTTTTTACGTCGGTTATATATAACCGACATAAAACATGCGGCGAGTAGCTTTTTAACATCAGTTATTTTCATAACTGACGTTACAAATCACGCCTGTTCGTTTTTTACGTCGGTTATCCTATAACCGACGTAAAAAACCAATGCGCGTGGGGTTTTTTACGTCGGTTATTTGGAAACCAATGTAAAAAACCGGATATCTACGCGTTTTCTACGTCGGTTATTTTATAAACGACGTAAAAAACCCCCCTAGGCTTTGGTTTTTTACGTCGGTTATAGGATAACCGACGTAAAAAACGCGTAAATATCGGGTTTTTTACGTCGGTTTCCAAATAACTGACGTAAAAAACCTCCCGTGCATTGGTTTTTTACGTCGGTTATCTTATAACCGACGTAAAAAACGAGATATCTACGCGTTTTTTACGTCGGTTATAAAAAAATCAACGTAAAAAACCAAAGCACGGGGGGGGGGGGGGGTTACGTTGGTTTTAAAATAACCGACGTAAAAAACTCGTACATAACTCGTTTTTTACGTCGGTTACAAAATAACCGACGTAAAAAACCAAAGAGTGGGGGGTTTTTGACGTCAGTTTTAAAATAACTGACATTATAAATTTAAAAAATAGTTTATAATGTCAGTTATATAATAACCGACGTTATAAAACTTTTAAATAAATTAAAGCCCTGTGGACTGTCATTTACGATTTTTCGATTGACAGTCCACCGGCTCGTCTCTCTCGCACGGTAAACCCTAATCAGCTCATCGATCGACCTGCGTTAAACTCATTTTGGCTTCATTTTTTATCTTCTTCACTCCTCTCGAATCTATCATCTCAACTCGAAACATTCAAGTAAGCCTTCCACGAATTTATTTCATTCGTTTTTTTTCACGGATATTCTATATTTATGTTTTGCGATTTTTGTACATTTAATGTAAACAAGATGTAGTGGTTTCCAAGTATGCACCTCATTACTATTTTGATAAGATGGTGATAAGATAATCTAAGATACATATGATTCATTGATGGAAGTGATACAATTTCACATGGTGTAGGATGATTTATGGGCGGGGTGAGACTATGACATTAGCATTGGGGTGTGAAAGAAAAACTAGTGGAGAAGTGGTATCCAAGAACCTTAATTTTAATATATATATATATATATATATATATTATACGAAAAGGTTTATTTATATGAATTATTTTTTGAGTGATCCATAGTGAGTATATGAAACTATTTTTCCATGTTTAGGTGATGATTTAGATTCCTTTTTTCATTGGGCTTTAGTGTGCTTCCTCAACATTTTCATGAGATGTTTTAGGGAGGATCTTACTATGTATACATGTTATGCCCACCATACATAAATATAAACAATTTTTTTGGTTTTTAAAATCAATTTGTAGTTTTTTATAGATGTTAGTAGCATGGAAGTGTTGTGGAGTAGCACATTGGGGTGTGAGAGGAAAACTAGTGGAGAAGTGGTATCCGAGAACCTTAATTTTAATATATATATATATATATATATAATATTTTATACAAAAAGGTTTATTTATATGAATTATTTTGTGAGTGATCCATAGTGAGTATATGAAACTATTTTTCCTTGTTTAGGTGATGATTTAGATTCCTTTTTTCATAGGGCTTTAGTGTGCTTCCTCAACATTTTCATGAGATGTTTTAGGGAGGATCTTACTATGTATACATGTTATGCCCACCATACATAAATATAAACAATTTTTTTGGTTTTTAAAAGAAATTTGTAGTTTTTTATAGATGTTAGTAGCATGGAAGTGTTGTGGAGTAGCTTTCATGAGTATATAGAGTTTATTGTTTCTTCCTAGTTTTACTTTTAGTACTAATAATCTTCTTTTTGGTTTATGTACAACAATACTTGTATGAATTCATGTATAATTATCTAAATTTATTCATTTCGAACTGAGGAGGGTTACTTTTGGTGGGAGAAAATTCTAAATGATATGGTATGAATTCATTCTATCATAACCATAAATAAAATATAGTTGTATTTTATTTATCATATACATCAACTTATACTCTTCTTTTTCATCACAAACCCTTTGAGAATAAAAAACCAAACTAAGGGCTTTGGTATCCACATTGACTTTTGTTATAGAATATGGGACATCAAAATCAAATGATTGAACATATTCCTCCCAAAAACACTTCCATTGATTTTTATAATTGTGTGAAAATATTTACCAAATGGATTTAGGGTTTACAGAAACCATTAATAACATGTTAAATAGGTAGTTTATCTAATATATTAAAACATCAAAACCACAATCAATATTAAACTATGTAGGCGTCATGGTTTTATTTGATTCAATGAAATTTAAAACTGTTATATCTAACTATATTTTGTTTAAAAATAATATTCAAGCATATTTTTTTAAATACCTATAGATTTGTTTTATATTTTAAATTGTTTTACAATCAAATTATTATTTTTTTCATATAAACATATATTTATCTTATCTTAAAAATATATATATATTTTGATATTTTTAATAGGTAATAATGAGTCGAAGTTGGATTACGGCACATTGAATGAGCAATGAATTTGAGGAAGGTGTTGATGCCTTTTTGTAATTTGAAAAACGAAATGTTCCAAATAGTGACATTTTTTTCTGTCCATGCCTGAAATGTTTGAATATGAAGAAGTTGAAAAGTAGATAGATAAAAGATAATCTGATTTGTCATGGTTTTAATCCGAGTTACAGCCCTTGGATTTGGCATGGTGAAACTGGACGAAATGTCACTGATGATGATGATTCGCAAGATGGTAACTCCGATGGAATTGAAGAAATGATTCGTGATATTGTAGCAGAACAAATTGAGATAGAACCAATAGTTGCGCGTCTATATGGTGATGCTGAAAAACCATTATATCCCAGTTGTACAGATTTTACGGTTTTTTCGGTGGTGTTAAGATTGATTAACCTGAAGGCGAAGCATGGATGGAGTGACATAAGTTTTACAGAGCTGCTACAATTGATGAAAGACATTCTTCCAAAAGATAACGATCTTCTAGATTCACATTACAAAGCCAAGAAAATATTATGCCCGATGGGATTGGGATACAAGAAAATACATGCCTGTCTGAATGACTACATTATATATAGGAAGGAATATTAATTTCTGTCAGAGTGTCCTAAATGTGGGACATCACAGTATAAGGTGAAAGAAAAATAACAGGCTGATGTAGAGATTACAAATCTCCCTTCAAAGGTATTTTGGTATCTTCCTATAATTAATCGTTTCAAACATTTATTTGCTAATTCACACGATGAAAAAAGGTTAAGATGGCATGCTGAAGAGCGGGTATGTGATGGAAAAATATTTCATCCAGCTGATTGTCCACAATGGAAGAAAATTGATGTGCAGTATTCTACATTTGGAAATGAAATTAGAAATCTCATACTAGGGTTGTGCACAGATGGAATGAATCCATACCGAACACTCAGTAGCACACATAGTTCATGGCCTGTTTTATTGGTAATTTACAACCTCTCTCCAGAAGTTTGTATGAAGTGCAAATATGTCATGTTGATTACAATGATCTCTGGTCTAAAGCAACCCGGTAATGATATTGATGTTTACTTGTCACTGTTGATTGATGATTTGAAACTGTTATGGGATGATGGTATTAGGGTGTATGATTCTTATAAAATGGAATATTTTCAACTGCATGCAGTGCTCTGTTCACTATAAATGACTTCCCAGCGTATGGAAATTTTTCTGGATATAGTGTTAAAGGGCATAAAGCATGTCCAATTTGTGAACAACAGACGTCCTATTGTCAATTGTATCATGGGAGGAAAACAGTGTACATGGGTCATCGAAAGTTTTTGCCTATGGAACACCCTTATAGAAGACTAAAAAAGGCATTCAATGGCTCACAAGAATTTGATACTGCTCCAAAACCTTTATCCCCTGATTTTTATTTTGAGAGGGTAAAAAACCTTGACGTGACATTGGGAAAGACACAGAAATATGGTATTGATAGACATATTTGGAAGAAAATGTCATTTTTTTTTTGAGCTACCATATTGGAGGTATCATGAAGTTAAACATAATATTGATGTCATGCACGTGGAGAAGAATATATGTGATTATTTGATTGGAACATTGTTAGATATTAAAGGAAAGACTAAAGATGGGTTGAATGCAAGATTAGACTTACTATCAATGGGAATACGTTTGGAGTTAGCTCCCACTCCTAAAGGAAGACGAACATTTCTTCCCCCGGCTTGTCATACATTATCGAAGAGGGAGAAAATTAGATTCTGTTAGTGTCTTCATGATACCAAAGTGCTTCAAGGTTATTCTTCTAATCTTAAAAATTTTGTCTCATTGAAGGACTTGAAGTTGATAGGTATGAAATCACATGATTGTCATGTCATGATGCAACAAATTCTACCAGTTGCATTGCGTGGAATATTGCTCATTCATGTCAGAAAGACTATAATGAAGTTGTGTTATTTTTTCAATTCAATTTGTAACAAGGCGATTGATGTGAATGCTTTGAAAATTTTGGAAAAGGATGCAATTTTTATACTTTGTCAATTGGAAATGTATTTTCCTCCAACTTTTTTTGATATAATGGTGCATTTAATGATTCATCTGGTTTGAGAAATAAAGCTTTGTGGACCTGTATATCTTCGTTGGATGTATCCTTTTGAAAGGTATATGAAAATATTAAAGGGGTATGTTAAAAATCTATATTGACCTGAAGCCTCCATTATTGAAAAGTATATTTCTGAGGAGGTAGTAGAGTTTTGTACGAGCTACTTGGCTGCGGCGCAACACATAGGTTTGCCTCCATCTCGTCATTAACGAGTTAATAATGAGGGAAAGGGGATTCGCGGCTTGAAAGTAAAATCATTGTCAGCTGAACAGATGAAGAAGTTAGAATCATACATCTTGAATAACATAGCTGATTCTCAACCATATATCACATTGCATATTAATGAGTTGAAACAATGTCATCCAAAGAAGAAAGAAATGTGGATTTTGAATGAGCACAACAAAAAATTTTTATCATGGATTAAAAAGACTTTTCTTGGTAGATCAGATGTATCAGAGACATTAAAATGGATAGTGGGTGGTCCATGTTTAAATGTGATAACATGGTCCGGTTATGACATTAATGGTTATACATTTCATACAAAAGCTCAGGACAATAGAAGTGCAGTTCAGAATAGTGGTGTATTGGTGTTTGCAGAAGCAATGCATTTTTCGACTGCTAAGGACAAAAACCCAATTTCTGCATCAAATGCATATTATGGAGTGATTGAAGACATATGGGAGGTTGATTACTTTAAAATTAAAGTTCCTGTTTTTAACTATAAATGGTTTAATGGTAACAACAGTGTCAGACACGATGAATTTGGAATGACACTTGTTAATTTGAATAGATTGGAAGACACAGCTGATTCTTTTATAATGGCAACACATGAAAAACAAATTTTCTATGTAGTAGATCAATCAGATATGCAGTGGGATGTTGTTTTACAAGGGAAAAAACAATATGTTGGTGAGGATGAACTTGATGAATATGATGATTTATGTGAGATCCCTACTTCCATGGAAATATTAACAGAACATAATGACGATCATGTTGAAGACATAGTTTGTGCCATAAGGAACGATCACGACAAAGGAATTTGGGAAAACAATCCATTTGTACATTCCTAAAATTACAGGTAACATATGTTTATTTCTTGTTTACATTTATTTTTTCCATAAATGTTAGATATTGTAAGTTTTTTATTTATTAAAACATGTTTTAAAATAAAATAAGTATATGTTTTTGTTTGTTTTAAGTTTGTTTAGTTTACTTTATCATGTTTATAACCATTACATTAATTTTAAAATGATTATTTTTGTTCACTGACAATTACTTTACCATGTTTACAATGTTTACCAGGTTTACCATTTTTACCATTTTTACCATCTTGACCATCTTGACTATCTTTTCCATCTTTACCATTGTTTAACATGCTTACCATATTACCAATGTTTACTATTATGTAACTTAGTACACTTTTCTATTTTTTGATTACAGTAGTATTAAAATATTTGAATTTGTATATTTGTGAACTGACGTTTGTTTTTTTTGATTTGAAAGATAATGACAGATCATTCAGATGATCAACCACATGATTCTGGAGAGGAGCATATTGCTGGTCATACCTCTGGGGATGAACATTCACATGCTCCTATTACGACAAAGAGTTCAAAGGTTGGTAAACGTGGGTGCACACATTTACCAAAATTATCACTTTCCCATACGCAGGATCAGAGGATAGTAGTTGAGTTTGATGATGATGATATTCCTAGAGGTCTGAATGCCAAAGATTTTAAGAGTTTTGTTGCAACTCAGGCTAAGACCAAAGTAAGCATTCTGTATGATGATTGGAGAGGTGTGGATAAAGTTATTATCTCTCAGTTGTGGGAGACAATTTTGGTAAGATCTTTTGTCATTGTTTGACCATTCTTTTAATGTTTCTAGTATATATAATATGTTTAACCTCTTCTTTATCAGATGACATTTGATATTCCTGACACTGGAGGAGTCAGGAAGAAATGCTTATCGTTGGCTGCCAGGAGATGGAGGGATTTCAAATCAACCCTCTCATCTAATTTCATTTATGGTCATAGGAGTCATGACAATCCATGTCGTATATATCCTTTTATAGATGAAGACACATGGAGACAGTTTTTTGAAAGTAGAAAAAAAAGAGTCATTTCTGGTAAGGGAAATGTAAACTTTTATAAACTTTCTTATATAAATGATTTTATTAATGTTTTGTTAATGATTTCTTATTCTTAAATTACAGCAAACAAGGAAATCTCATCAGGAGATCCAATCTAAAAATGTATACCCTCATAGTTTATCTCGGGGAGGGTATACATTATTGGAAGAAAAAATGATGGCGGAAAAATTTCAACAACTAAGAGATGAGTCTTCAAGCTCTGGAGAGGTGGCCCCTCCATCCCCTCCATCTAGACATGAAAAATGGAAGAGAGCTCAGAAGGGAAAAAAAGGGCAATATCTTTCGGAAGAATTGAGAATCGTAGCTGAGAGGATTGTAAGATATCTATTTAATTTATTTAAGTTAACTTTTTTCTTCATATAAGTTTAAATCATTACAGAAATGTTCAATTAATTAATACAGGACTCTCTTGAGGAGCAGAGTTCAGAGGGGACATTTACAATTACTGGGAGGGAAGATATTTTATTTGCAGCATTGGGAAGGCCCGAACATCCTGGTCATGTAAGAGGATATCCGGAAGGTGTATCGGTAAGAAAATTGTTTCCACGTTCTTCAAATTCTAACATTGAGGGGGTTTATAAAAAAAGATAGAATCCTTGGAGGCTGAAGTTCAAAATATTAATGCGACGATGGAGGACAAGATTAGAGAGTCGGTGCAGTCTATGTTTGCAGAAATGCAAAGACAATTTCAGACTGCAGCTCCCACTCCTCCACCTCCCCCTGCAGACCCCATTATTTATCCTCCACCTCCGCCAGTAGCTCCCACTCCCCCACCTCAGCCTGCGGACCCCACTTTTTATCCTACGCCTCCGCCGCAACTTCCTACATATTGCGAGTTGTATGTTGATGATTCTCAACATCATATAGTAGCATACGAGTTGGTATATTGTATAGGAGATACAGTTCATCATCAACAATTAGAGGTAGAGAATCAGAGGGTCACTGTACAGGATATTATAGATAGATCAGCTAGGGTACCAATACCTACAGATGAGGTGGCGACAGTTGGACAGAGTATCGGCCATTTTTTAGTTTGGCCATCCAGACTTCTTCGACTCATTACCATAGAGGTATGAATGTTATATATTTTATTTTATTTTTTTATTAAAGTTGTTTTATCATTTGAAAACTACTATATTTTTCAAAAAAAAATTCACAGGAATACTTCAAAGGTAAAGAAATATTGTATAGACAACAACAAAGACAACAGGCTATGACATCAGATACAGATTCCAGTGGTCTTGACAGATTGTCAAGATATTCACATTTGTTGTTGGGTTTTTATGAGTTTCCAATGGAATCTCATGTTTGTGGACGTGAAATAAGTGTGAGGATTACAAAATCTGATATCATGGAGCTTGTTACTGGAGATAAGTTAGGCATCAACGTGGTGCAAATTTTTTCCATGTAAGTCTTAACACCTTTTCCCTGCGTTATATTTATTAAAAATGTATACTTATGTATGTTTTGTATTAGGTATCTTTATAAAATTTGTGAGAGGAATGAGCTGACAGAAGTATATGGATTCATGGACCCGCAATTGATTTCCCCTGAAGCATGTGCATTGAATGAGGAACAAAGAATGGTTTATATTGCTGAAAGATTTGAAAAGAATATAATCACACAATGTTGGATGATGCCTTTTTGTGAGAGGTATGAAACAAATTTCTCTCAAAGATTTAATTATCTTTTAACATAAAAAACCACTAACATTAAATTTCCTTTTATCAGTGATCATTGGATGTTAGGGATTTTTTGCCCAAGGGAGAAAGCTCTTTATTGGATATGCTCTGTTCATGGTGATGTGCGGGAAAGTTTTAAGAATATATTGGAAAAGTAAGTTTCAATTTCTCAATAGTTTTATATATTATAATGAATTTTAAATTTACCCCATTCGTATTATTTTCTAACAGTGCATGGGTCTACTATCAAAAAAAGACAAAGAAAAGAAATGCAAAGATCAAATATGTAAATGCGAAGGTAAATTTCCATTTATAATTTTTACTTTTTGATTTATTAAATAAAAATAATATATTGAATTTACACTCATTCAAACAGAATTGTCATGAACAACAAGGAGTCATCGAATGCGGATATTATATGTTAAGATTTATGTATGAAATAATAACAACTGGGACAGTTGTGAATTTTGACCTGGTATTTCCTCTTAAACTTTGCCATAATATTTCAATTTGATTTATTCATTATACACGTTAACTATCTTCTTTTTCATTTGTAGCTTTTTGATGACCCTCAACCCTATACTGCTGAAGACATCAAACACGTACAAGTGGAGTGGTCAAATTATTTTACAGGTTTGATTGAATTTTAGTTGTTTGTAATGTAAAATTTAATTTTGAATATTGTCGTTTTAATTGTGTATTTGGTAGCTGTTTAGGTTGGATTTAGTTTTTTTTAAAGTTGACAGTGTAAGTTTTGAATGTTATATAAGTGAATGTTTAATTTTGCTCTACTTCTTGTTTTGGTCTACTTTTGATGGTTTTTCTGGTATGGATTTGGGTCTGTGGGGGAGGGGTTCCAAGGGTGTGGGGGTGTGTTCAGTGGGGTTGGGGGTGTCCAGCGGTCTAGGAGGGCTGTCTGGTGGGGTGGGGGGACAGTCCTGGGGGTGGAAGGGATGTCCAGGGGTGTGGGAAGGCGGTCCAGGGGTGTGGGAGTGCTGTCCAGGGGTGGGGGTTGTCTAGGGGTGTTTGGGGCTGTTTGGGGCTGTCCAGGGGTGTGGTGGGGGCTGTCAAGTGGGGTGAGGGGGTGAGGGGGTGCTGTTCAGGCGGGTGGGGGGTTGTCGAGGGGTGTCTGGGGGTGTCTGGGGGTCGGGGGGCAGTCTAGAAGTGTGGTGGGGGCTCCAATGGGGTGGGCGAGGGTTATCCAAGGGGTATACATGAGGGTGGGAGCTCCAATGGGGTGGGGGAGGGCTGTCTAGGGGGTATACATGAGGGTGAGGGATCCAACGGGGTGGGGGAGGGTTGTCCATGGGGTATAAATGAGGTTGGGGCTGTCTAGGGGGTAAGTTTTATCTAATGGGGTGGGGGAGGGCTGTCCAGGGGGTATACATGAGGGTGAGGGCTCCAACGGGGTGGGGGAGGGCTGTCCATGGGGTATAAATGAGGGTGGGGGCTGTCTAGGGGGTAAGTTTTATCCAATGGGTGGGGGAGGGCTGTCCAGGGGGTATACATGAGGGTGAGGGTTCCAACGGTGTGGGGGAGGGCTGTCCATGGGGTATAAATGAGGGTGGGGGCTTTCTAGGGGGTAAGTTTTATATTTTATCAATGTACATGCTTAATTTTGATCTACTTCTGTTTTTGTGGTACGATTTCTTGATTTGTTTTCTGGTTGATTCTGGTGGAGAGAAGATGACTGCATTTTGTTAAAAAAAAATGGGTTTATCACGTCGGTTATTAAATAACCGATGTGATAAAATGCCTGGAAAATAGTTTATCATGTCGGTTATTTAATAACTGACGTGATAAAAGGCCTGGAGAATGGTTTATCACATAGGTTATTTAATAACCGACGTGATAAAAGGCCTGGTCAATGGTTTATCACGTCGGTTATTGAATAACCGACGTGATAAAAGGCTTGGAAAATGGTTTATCACGTCAGTTATTCAATAACCGACGTGATAAACCGTCCTGGACAATGGTTTATCACGTCGGTTATTCAATAACCGACGTGATAAACCGCCGCCTGCCGATTTATCACAGCGGTTATATAATAACCGACGTGATAAACCCTCCTCCCTCGGTTTTTCATGTCGGTTTTATAAGAACCGATGTGATAAACCACGCTCACCCCGATTTATCACGTCGGTTCTATATGAACCGACGTGATAAACCCCCCTCAACCCTGTTTATCACGTCGGTTGTTTAATAACCGACGTGATAAACCATTTTCCAGGCCTTTTATCATAGCGGTTGTTAAATAACCGATGTGATAAACCATTTTCCAGGCCTTTTATCACGTCGGTTGTTAAATAACCGACGTGATAAACCCTTCCCATTTTCTTTATCACGTCGGTTATTTTAGAACCGACGTGATAAACATCGCGATTTTATGTTTTTGACGTCGGTTTTTAAATAACCTACGTCAAAAACCTTATTTATAACATCGCACGTATTAACGTCGGCTAGAAACTGACGTAAAAAATGAAAAATAACCGACGTAAAAAACGTTTTCTGCACTAGTGGCATGACTTTAAACTGCCCACAAAAGACAAGGGAAATCTGAATAAAAGTCAAGTTCCCAGCTCACTAAACATATATTTTGTATGATTTAGGTAACATTGAGCAATTAAAAGGTTCTAAGTTTGTAGGGTTATTTACATTAATACTAGAAAAAAAATCAAACTATGCTTACTAGGCCCATTGGCTTAGGTAAAATCTAAAGAATTTAGCAAAAGAGAATGCAGGTACAAATGAGTGAAGGTGAAAGTGTTTTTCATTGATGCACAAGAGATATAAGGACATCCACAAACTGGAGTCTCTTCTCTTTTTCGGAGATTACAAAAGACTATCAACATAAGTCTTCATTTGATGTACAGCATCCCGAGCTTCATCAGCAACTACTTGAAGCTCGTGCACTCGATCAACTTCACTCTTCTCAGATTGATAGAGTGCCTTCTTGGCATCTGCAATGGATTTCATACCATTCGTTTGAGCTCCCTCCAATGAATTATTGAGCTGATCAAGTTCCCCAGTAACAGTATCTAGCTGTTGCTGGAGCTGCACCTGCTGGATGACTTTTTCTTTGATTTTATGCTTCAGCTCCTTCATCTTGGCAGCATAATCAACCTCAGCTTGGGATACCACAGCCTCAAATTCGTCGATGTTAACTGACAATTTAACCCTAGTCAGATCTTCACGGCACTTTTTCTCCTGCTCCCTCCTGAAGATGATCTGTTTCACTGTGTTATGGATCTTTTCATATCCAAAACCGCCAAGTCCTAGTATGACAAATTGGGAGGACAATCGAGGAATTTTTTATGATAACTCTTCTAAAGGCACCTCAGATATGATTTTACATATGTTGTTCTAGGCCTTGCGCTGTGAAAAGATGAACGCTTTAAGCATCTCTGGCTCTGATTCAACATCATCATCACAGGGGGTCAGGTAATCTGGGATTAATGCACTTAAGGAAGTGCCATGTTCTGCTCTTTCCCCCTGGCTTGTGGTTCTTCACTTTCAATTCCCATGGGGGCAGAGGCTGAGGCCTCACCTCTAGACCTAGCCACTACAGTTGACAACCCTTCATGATTAATTGAAAGCTTTGGTTAGATTCAAAGGATAACAAAAGAATTGATTGTCTTGAAAATTAAGTACAATCACAAATATTGTTATCCCTTACCTGACGGTGGGTCAGCAACCTGAGAAGACTCCTCCCCATATTTCCTAGTCTCAACAGGATCTTCAAGATGGGTCTCAGGAGGGTTTACTAGGTTTATCTCTACTTGAGATAATGTTTCTGCAATGGTAGGGTTGACATAAATGTTCACACCCTCTTCAGGCATTGGTAGTTCAGCAGTTTCTATGGATGGAACTATGTATCATTTTCAGTCATGATTAGAAGTGTAAATTATAAGAAAATTTATTGGGAAAAGGATAACACTCACGCCCAAGGTCTTCTAAATCACAGGACAACTTATCATGATCATAAAATTCTTCGAAAGACATTCCATGATTCATCATTTCATCCAATGATATTTCAGAATCCTGGTTAGTCTCACCAGTGGGAGCGTTTGGTGTGTCTTCTTGACGACTTATGTCCTGCAGCCCCTGACCCTGGATAGTATCTTTGGGTAAAATCACAGCATCAGTTGCATCAGTTCCAACAGTCGCCAGAAGCTCTAATGCAGGAGTTGAACCTGAAGTATCACAGAATGGAAATCAGTCAGTGTTTCATTCAACATTTTTTATGAAGCATTATTGACTTACCAGAAACAGGTTCTTCTCTTCTTACAATAGCAGTAGGAGGTATACTGGGAATAGATGCTAGCTCTTCTCCAGGAGCATCCAAGTCATCTTGGATCTGTGATTGTTCCACAGCACCCTCCGTGGTCTTTGAATGAGGATCAGTCTTTTCCCTCAGGGGGGAAATTGAAGAGGCCCCTGCAATCCCCAGAAATATGAGTAACCATGTGGTCATGGATATAAACTCATGATTACTCGAAAGACTTACCACTACTAATGAAGTGTTTAGATGTGGACTTCCTCCTTCGTTTCCTTTACTTCTTTGGTTTTTTGGGAGTATCAGTGGTCTCCCTTATTGGCACTTGGATTGGTGAATGGAAGGCTATGTCCAGAGCCTCATTCATGGCCTGCTAGCTTGGAGATATCTCGCCTGGTTCGCGAGGAGAATCAGCAGCAGCCCCGATGGTAGTACTACCAGGGCTATATTGTGGCGAAGGAACCCCAGTTCCTTTCTTTTCAAGCTGCAAGATGAAGAAAATAACTTCCTTAAGTAACAAAGCTTCGACTGAAATCAAGTTGCAAATCTAATAAGGAAAGAAAACTTACATTTTCAGGAGTCATATACTCATGCCACTCCTCATCTCCAGAACCATCAGCCCCCACAGTGGCGCCATGATCAATCATTTCCTTCACCTTCCTGGTGACAGGAACAGACACATCAGTGGAATATATGAGCATTTCCAGCTCTCTGATGTAAGCCCGCACATCATTGGGGTCATCCTCGTATTGAATATTTTTAGAAGCCATAAGATTCCCTATTCTAGGAAGTTGTAGGCCCTCACAAAAATATAGCCAGGCGGTCTCAATACCAAAGTATAAACTCTATCATAGCTGGATAGCCTATGGTCTTAGATATGAAGGATGCGAGGAAGGTCCTACAATTTTTGACTTCAATTTCTTCCCATCTCCTGTAACTACAGATAGAGAATAAGAAAGTAAGACTTATTGCTTTATAAAGTAACAGTGATTAAATTACTACAATGAAGTAACTCACTAGGAGTTGATGGAGTGGGTTTTTTAATTCTGACCGGAGGATTATATCGGGCACGAAACCGCTTTGCTGCTGGTTGTGCCTCATTATCCCCATCATGGGAATCCGGTGAATCAGTTCTAGAGGAGGAGTCTGTCGAATCAACTTCAGGTGGGGAAGCATCACCTTCATGAGGAAGGGTTTCTTTCTCTACAGTCCTCTTCCTTTTCCCCACCTGATAAACTGGATGATTCAATATCCCTTTGGGGTATGATTCTATTCAGTGTTCGGCATAATATGTAGTCAAATTATGTGCCGCTTTTTAAACTGGTAGATCAAATACTGCCCCAGTCTTCTCCCTTGACGTCAGCAGCCATAGTTGTCGAGAAACCATTGGATTTTGCTCTAACCTGACATGTACTGGAGGAGATACAGCAATCTATTGTAGACATTTGAATTGACGTGAAAATCTATATGGAGCATAGGCCTCACATATGATTTCTCCATTAATCCTGGAAACTATCACACCATCCCTGCAAGCTAGCATATATGCCCTCAAATCCAAATGGGTTGTTCCATCATCAACAAACCGCCCGGTTGGCAGACTTCCATAGGGAAAGAAGTTGAATTCCTTAAACATTCTCAGCCTTACTTTCATGTCATTGGCATTAACATCTAATGGAGCAACTCCATAGAATGCTTGCACTGACGGCCTGAAAGAACTTCCAGGAATTTGTAATCCATTATGTACATTGTAAGTCCTAAAGTGAGTAGCGATCCATCCCCATAAAACTTGGAATGGTCCCACTATTCTTAAAGGATATTCATCCATGAATACATGAAGTAAACTCCTGTGAATCTTTTCTAAAATGGGGGTATTCAACCCAACCATTTTTCCCTCATCCAACTTTGCCGCAATGACGAAGGTCCCTGGCCTGACGCCTCCCTTCAAATCCCTGACTGTCAAGAGATAAACACTGATCCACATTGCCAAGAATCCCACCAGATGAGTCTTCTTTGGGATCCTTTGATTCACCTCATATCCCCACTTCTCGAACTCTCTTGCTTCTAGAGTTGTCCAGAATGTGTCAGGAGCACCCCTCTTCTCAGGTTTTGGGTAGGTGGTAGGACGTTTGGGCCTCTTAACTTTGGATTTATTTTTCTTGGATCCTTTTTCTTTAGGATCCTTCTCTTTTGTCTCCCTCTCTTTCTTCTCAATAAGAAATATATTCATCCATTCCTCCGGATGAATATCCTTTCTAGAATGATTTAATGAGGTCTCTGAACTCTTGAGCCTGTGAAAGATCTTAAATAATTCCCGAGTTAAATCAGGAGTTTTCTCTGAATAATTCCAATTCACCTTGGTAGGAATGAATTCATCATAAATATCACCCAAAATTGGATCCCCTGAGATTTTGTAGACATCCCACAGACTGATTTCTACTTCTCCATGAGTCAGATGGAAAGAATTAGTTGCTGGGCTCTAGTGGCTGAGTATCTCTGGCACGAAGTTATCATGTCTGTAAACATATATTTTCCCAACCCAGACAGCTTCGTATATTTCAGCTCCCTTAAGAACCTTGACAAACTCTACACAAGTTTGTCGCACCCAGTATACCCACATCCAAGTTGGTTTCACGCCTCCCCCAGAACGAAAGACCCAACTTTTCTTCCAACCTTTGGATTGATCCATTTAAGCATTTCGGAAGATTGAAGGATGACAATGTGGTTGCAGATCAGGTGTATGATCTTTCAGATCTGGTGTGCAAGGGATATGATGCATCATGTAGGCCTTCTCCACTGTTCCAGCACTTAGAAATACTCCTCCACCTGAGATATTTGCTGAAGCAAAGTTGGTGTAATTCTGAAACCACGAAAATGGAAGATAGTGCTTTGCTTCTGGAATGGTGACTTCTCGCAGATGACCATAGCCATACAAAGGCAGATAAGTGCTCTGTGGTAAGTCACGATGAAATTTCTTTAGATACTTAGCCAAATCCGGAAGAGTTCTATCTTTGACAGTATAATAATTATGGCCAATGATGTTCATCATATCATCTATCCGCTTGCTAGCTAGTTCATCAACTATTCCGGGTCTAAGAGCCATTGATTCTGCACAAGAGTTGAATAAATTAACTCTTAAATGGATTAACTTTTCATAAACTTTGTGAAGAAATTCGAAAAAATGTCTAAGGCATTAAGTCGCGCAAGTATGGATGTATCGCGCAAGTGTTAAATGTGCCGCTCAAATTTTTGTCGTGCATTCTTTCACTGTGCAAGTCCTATTACCTTGACAGTAGCGCGGCAGCGAGGAAACAGCTGAAAGAAGATGACTTGCGCGGCGAGATCTCGAGAATTTGGAATCAAATACTATGCGCGGCCAAAGACTGAGTATTTATAGGCCAGGCGGCCTATCTGCGCGCCTACACCCAGTGCGCTCAAGCCCTGCGCGACTCGAAACTGCGCGTCAAGTGTTGCGCACTGAACACTTTTGTGCCACCTTTCCTTTGGATGTTTCCTTTTTCCTCAGAGTCAAATCTGCATTTCTTTTGGATCCAACTCTGAGGGGGGACTTTTTTTTATGCTCCTTTTCATCACATTGTCTAAAAGAATGGAAAGGGAAATGACTTAGCACAAATTGATTCATCCTTTGAAGAAAATATCAAAAATCGACAAAGGGGTGAACAAGGAGAAGATTGCTAATAAGTCGCGCAAGTTTCCTCATAGTCGTGCAAGTCAACTTGCACAACGCATTATGGTCGTGCAAGTCACTTGTGCTCCCTAAGTGATAACCACCCGGGTCTTCTTCTGCCTATAAATAGACCCTGTGGGCCCCCCATTCGGGGAGGATTTTTTCCAGAAACTCACATTTGAGCTCCCGGCGCCCTAGTCTCTTCTCAAAGATTCTGAAGCACTTCTAAGGTAATTTCTTACCTAGAACGGAAGATCTAAAGAAGGGGAGGAAGGCCTAAGTGTTGAAACTCATCAACACTTGCGCGCCTAAGTGGCCAGCCCTTAAGGGAAAAAGCCACACTTGCGCGCTGCATTACTCCTTCAATAGAACTTGTGCACCCCTCTTCTAGAAGAACCTCAAGGGGATTCTAAAGGCTTTAATCAAGAGTCGCTCAAGTATTACCCTTATGGTTAACCGTCGCGCAAGTAACCCATGTGTCGCGCAGGAATACCTGCGCGACCAGGACTTGCGCGCCCCTACCTTTTTGGGTGCCCTTCTTGCCCATTTCACCCCTCTTAAGCCATTCCACCTCTCCTATTCAAGATTCAATCTTCAAGACACTCTTCAAATCCATTTATGGCATGATTTATTGATTTGGATTCCTTATTTGAAAGGAACTCTGTTGAATATCTCTCAAAATCTAGTGATTTATACATCTTTATGTCACTAAAAGATTGATATTTCATTCATTCAACCTCATCCTTTAAGATGAGAGATTCTCTTAACCTGGGCCTCCTTTTCAGGAATAAGCCCCAGTCATAATTCTCAAATCTGGGCATCCTCCTTAAGAGTAAGCCCCAACCATAATTCTCTTAATCTGGGCTTCCTTTTCAGGAGTAATCCCTAGTCTCAAACATGGGCATCCTCCTTAGGAGTAAGCCCCAAGTCCCTTAATTTTTCAAATCTCTTAACCTGGGCCTCCTTTTCAAGAGTAAGCCCTAGTCTTAATTTCTCTTAACCAGTCCTAATTTACCTTTGATTTGGGATTTATTTTCAGAAGTAAAACCCAATCATAAGTCTTATCCTAATTTGGTTCTCCTTTTCATGAGTAAGCCCCAAGTTAGAGTATTTAAAATCTCCATGAAGCACATATACCTTTATGGACCCTGCTCCTGGATTTCTTCCCTAAAGTAAATCCTAACCTCCATTTATTTGGGCAGTCATACATACATAAGCCCCACATTATTTCTTATGATTGCATCTTTCATGGCACAGTTGTCTAATTTTTACCAAAACCTCTTGTTTCTCACATCGATCATGACTCACGTGAGCTTAGAGTGTAAAAGTAATTATGAAATCCTTCTTTGAGCCATCAATCATAAAACATCATACTCCCTTACTCGAAATACGTGGGTTCTGATTCCTTTTCTAAACAAAGGATACATAGGTATCCCATCCGCGGGTTCGATCCCAACTATGAAATAATACATGTCCTTATGAATGACAATAAACTTCAAGTGTCCCACTGAGTGGATTTAAAACTAGCATGGTCATAATAATGACCAAGAGACTTCTATATAAATGTGTCGAAGGATACCATTGACCAAGAATCTCTAATAAATACATATGATTCTCTATCGCTGAAGAACCTCGAATACATATAAAAGATTGTCTAAAATTTCTACATATTTTATCATTGATTTTCAGATATGAAGGAAAGCTCATTTTATACTTGGTAACGTAATAAGGATTCACAAGCATAACTGAAATCTATAAAGAGAGTCCCAGAGTAGACAATAATTCCCCTCAAAAAGGTGTGATGAGTCCGACCTCCCATCCTCTCAACCAATGGAAATTCCTAAGCCTCATCAGTCCACAAACTAATGAGTGCCTACCTTTGGAAAGTAGGTCCAAATGGATGTGGAATCATTGGATGTTTCCGATTCTATGAACAAACCCGTTAGAAACTGATTAGAACATTTGAACCTCCCATCAAGAGGAGGTCATCCCCACAATCCGAGGGAAACACATAGTTTATATAGAAATCCTACATTTATTGTCATCGATGACCTATAGAGTCCAATGTTAGAGATTGGGTCTTTTTATGCATCTCACCTAGGCTGGGACACAAACATATTAGGAGACAGGATAAAATTTCACTACAATATGTTGATCCATTAGATATTCTAGAGAGATTCAGGTTGGAATCATATCATTTATAGTTACCTCAGAGGTTCCAAGACATGCACAACATCTTCTACATATTTCATTTGTGTTTTTATCACTTAGAATCATATCATACTCTTTAGTTGGATGAGATTGAGCTACAGGTAGATGCATCCTTTTAGGAGCATCCAATTCATATTTTTGATCGGAGCATGAAGTATCTATGAGGTCGGTCAGTTCCTATATTACCGATGTTATGGTAGTACAGTTGTTTACAAAATGAGACTTAAGAGTGGGAGGTTGATGTACATTCTCATCAGGTGGATTTATTCTCAGGCAACTCTTGACCACCCTTGGAAGTTGATTTAGGGATGAACTTCTTTAATGGGGGGAGATTGTGAGATCATAGTTTTTCCTATGAGGTAGAAATATTTTTTATTTTAGTTTAACTCCTTGGTTTGACCTAATATGATTCCCAAATGAGTTCATGGAAGTTTGGGGGGTTTTTGGGGATTGTTTAGAGCTATGATCCTAGGTTTTTTGGAAAGGTAATTAGGTTGCATGGTTAGTAGATACTATTTGATCAAATTCGTATGGTTAGGATTCATTGTGCGGGGTTCGACAAAGAGTAGAATAGGGCTCATGGTTTTCTCTAACATTTCACCCAGGCCCACATGCCCATGCAGGAAGCTATGTAGTTTTTAGTATAGTAATACAACATGGTTTATGCATAGTTTCCCAAACTAAGTGTATAAACCATGTGGGATCCTTTTTGAGGTAGTGAGGGGTACATGGTTGGTCTAAGATTTGGCCAATCATGCATCCAAACCATATAACCCAGTTTTTTGGGTGAAATTAAAAAATTACCCTTAACTTTTATTAAAACCTACATTAGCATGATTACAAGGAATCAAGTCCTGAAGGACCAATCGATTTAGTAGTCTTGGAAAATAGATTACATAAAATAATTTTACATTACACTTTATAACATATAACATAGTATAAAATAATACTTTGAGAATTCCATTATTCCATTAGCTTAACCCTACAGATCAATCATAATACACTTCTTGGAATCCTGGGAAAATAAAACATAAGAAAGGGGTGAGATCAGATGCTCAGTAAGGGTAAATAATTTAGCGAAAGCTATAAACTTTTAAGGCAAGATGTGTAATATAAACAACATCCTTTTTAAACATAATCTTAAACATAATATGGAAAAAATAAATCAAACATCACCATATAAACATGCACATGGATATTCTACTAGTTGAATAATCACATGTAATAACTAATTTCATATTGAAGGAATGCCTAATGTCGGACATCATTACCACATAGTCAAGGCCTCGTGCCAAGACTACAATTAAAATTTTTGTCAAGGCCTTGTGCCAAGAAACTAGTTTGTCTCATGAGACCTACTGATGTATCGAGGATCTATAGCGGGATCCACCCATCACTTACTAAGTCCATTTCATTCCTCATATGAAATTTTTGAAACATAACATAAACATTCATATTAAAACTAGCATAAAAAATGTCAATACTTTAGTTATAACCCATGAAGGGTATAAAAATAGCACATACACAGTCAAACATATCATAACTCATTTGATACAATATAGAAGATTGTATTATAATAAATCAACCTTAATCAAGAATAATATCTAGTAAATAATGTTGACATAGTTGAAAATGATTAGTAAAACTTTTTGAGAGAAATATTACTTTTTTAAAATTATTTAAAAGTCACACATTTATATAAAAGATATTTTTGAATCAAAGTATCCCATACCAATTTGAAACTTTTGAAAGGAATTAAAATTTTAAAACAATCATGTCTATATAAATAAATCCTTAAAACTAGTTTGAAAACATGGACATTAATGAGAAATATTTAGAAGAATAAATATTTAAAAAATTTAAAATCATGTTTTAGTTAAATAGTACCTTAAAAGAATCGTTTTGAAATGTTTTTTATGAAACATGGACATGGATAATAAATATATCCTAGAAAATAAATACACATAAACAATCTCAGATAATAATGAGATTGAGGAATTAACCCTTACCTTGCATTTTCCTTTGGTCGAGGGTATGTTTAAACTCCTATATAATGACCATAGTATGTTATTAAATTATACCAGAACCATATTAATATTTATTATATCATAAATGATTCATTTATGACTTTATACTACCCATTTAATAATGATTTCCATGTTAAACTAACATTTCTGGTAATAATCGCTTTCTTTATCATACGTGTTTTAACTTGTTATTCTTGATCATATCATTTAGATCATGATTTAAATACATCCAGAATATAAACCATGATTTATATATCATATATATTTAGAATATAAATATGTATAATAGATAGATATATGAAATGGAAAACACCGTTTATAGAGACAGTAGGTCGTACGTACGCATAAACGTTGTTTCCGTTTTCATATTGTATTAAACCAAAGTAAGTGAATAAGATATATGTAAGTACATATATATATATATATCCAGTATAATTATTATTCCATATATTACATACTTATTAATAATATATATTTTTATAATCATCGTTTAATGGTGAGCATGGAAATGAATCTCATTGCGTCGTGGAGACGGTAAGTCATACGTACACACGAGTGATGATGTCGTTTCCTTAATGATTAAAAGGTGTGTAATTGGATGGAATATTAATTGTAAAGAGAAATTATCATGTTATTTTCATTATTTATATACATATTACTCATAATTATATCCATCCAAATAACATAGTGTTGAATAATAAATTACACCACGGCATGGAGACGGTAAGCTGTACGTACGCACGCATGGTGAAATTATCATTCATATGACGGATAGAATAATTAATATGTTTGTACCATATTTATAATATCATAGTATTTAGAAGGTACCGGAGTTATTATTTTTTTATGAAAATAACAAATAAATAGAAAGTGGAAGAAGAAAATAACTTTGAAAGAGGTGATAAAATAATTACCTCTTCTTTGGGTGTTTCCTTTTGATGTGAACAAAAGGGCTCCTTAGGTTGGCTTTCTTCTCAAAGTAAGGCCTCTAGGTTGAATTGAGGTAAGTTTTTAGGATATTTGGGAAGTTTTTGTCCAAGCCAAATGGATTTTGAGGTGTGATTTTGAGAGAAGGGGAAGTACCCTTTTATAAGAGAGGTGAGGGTCACTTTAGGAAAAGTTTGAAATGTTATTTTATTATAAGATCATTTTTGGTTTATAATGGCTCAAAATGAATTTATTTCAAGACTTAGGGGGTTATGAGTCGAAATAATCTCAAACAATAGCTTTTAGATAGGTTTAGGTCACTATATTAACCATATATTTTAGATTTAACTCTTAGTTAAATAGTTTAACATTTACCATGTCTCCTTGTATTTTTATATTATATGGTTAATAAACTTACTATAAAATTCCAAGATAACCCCAAGTGGTTCATTAATGAAATATATGTTATTATATAAGTCCTTTGTCCTAACCTTATATTTTTAGTACTATTATATAATTTAATAATATAGTATTTGTTTTAAAAACTCATTTATGTCAATTTTGACACTATTTAGTATTTGGTTTTTTTGAAAGTCATAACAGCATGATTACTTAGAAAAAATTCATTTAATAAACCCTAACATGTCATATTAATCTATAAAATTCTTGGATGGAATAAAAATCCTCAATTTACATTTATTTTTATATTTATAATATCAATTATTTTAATCTTTCATTGATAAAGTAATTACTGCATCATCATTGTATCATAAATAAATTTAATTATTTAATCTCTAAAAATTATAAATAAAATACCAATATGTATGAAATATTTTTATATTTCTAATGAATATTTATAGTCTAATTTATCTTATGTATAACTCAATATTAAAAATGGTTTAGTTATTAAAATTCGAATTTAACACTTTTAACTCTTCTTTAAATAAAATAATAATAAATGTACTAATCTAATTCAAGTGGACCAAAAGGATAATATTTTATTCATAAGTTTGGTTTTGGTCGAAATACACTTATCCAATAGAATTATGACATGTGTTAGGTTAATTATAATATCATTTTTATCTTTAATTACCCTATTTACTTTTAACCGTGGTAAATAAAAGTCAAAAGTTACTATTCACCAAAAATTATTTTCATCTTATTAAACCACATTTTACTTACTGATATCAATCATGTCTCTCAGATTTTTGAAATTCAATTCACAGAAGTAGTAAAACTTCATTTTATGTAAATTTGCAAATGTTCATAGAAGGTGGGTAAAAGACGTTAAAAAGTTCAATAAGATTTTATACATCTAATTTTATTATAAAATGACTCTAATGAATTAAATTTAACTTATATAGGTATTATATATCTATTTTGACTTAAAATAAACTTAAATAAAATAAATAATTATTTAAATAAAAAGTCGATTTTAAACAATAACGCAGTGTTTTTCACTATTCATCAAAAATTGAAAGTTTTTAGAAAAATAAAAAATATTTACCCTAAGATAATTTTGATATTAAGAATTCAAAAATGAATTATATTTTACCAAATTCAAAACAAATAATTTTAATTAATTAATTTAAAGTTAATTCTTATTGTCAAAACCAAAACGCGAGTTTTTAAAAAGTAAAAACTATCAAAATATTGACATGTGTTTATGTCAAATTTAAATGTGAAATTACATATAATGGCCTAAATTGTATTAAATGGTAAAAATATAATCTAATTATACTTCCAAACCATTCAAATTCATAATTTAACACTAAAAATTATTTCGATTAAAAAAGTTGTTTTCAATTAAAATTTGGTATTTTTCACTATTCATCAAAATATGAAAGTTATCAAAAAAGTACCAAAAATTTATCCAAACTAAATTTTTATGTCCCGCTTATAAATAATAATTTCATTAAATTAAATTTAATATATAAAAGTGTCAAATATTGGTTTTAAAAAGGGTTCTCCGTTAAAAGGCTGTAAAATTACATTTTTTGAAAAATACTTCTTTCATCTGAACAAAAATGAATTTGTTATTATATTATGTCTAAGAAACACATAATATATATTATAAAATTATATGGAATATATAAAATTCAAAAATTAGTTAATACTATTCATAAACGCTTTTTGAACAACTAGTTTGGTAAGTCGTGGTGCGCTCAAACTCGATGTTGCGTGTAGCGTAAGTTATTGAATTACTTTCAAGAGATAACATACTATTAAATCTTGGGGTGTTACATTCTATCCTCCTTCAATAAATTGTGTCCTCACAATTTGAAATTTTTCTTTGAAATAAAAGGTTAAAAATAGAAAAATAATTTTGTAGAAAATCCACATCGGAAATTGGGTTAATAAAATTTAGTCTTAATAAGTTGGAAAGAGAAATGAAAAAAATCACAACCAAATTATGATCTCAATTAGGATAACATTTGTGGAAATTAGAGACACATAATTGGAGGGAAAACTTAAATATTTATAGGGAGTGATTGAGGTCATTAATCACAAACAAGTATAAAATTGAGGGCCCTAAAGCCATCAATCTATGATGATTTAAAATATCATTGGTTCAACAATACATAAGGTATTAGGATAATACATTTTTATTTTTAATATCCCTTCCATAATTTTTAATAATTAATTTATTCTTAGAATAATAGGAAAAAAAATATTTGACAAGTAGAGTTTCATCCTTCAACTATTTCCTACCACAAACTCATCTTTCACTCTAAAAGATAATAGAATTCAAAAATATTCTATTTGTCCTAATCGTACAGGGTTCTAAAAATAATGAATTTATAATTCATTTGTCTGACTATTTAAAAAATTTCATTATAAAAACCAGTAAATCACGTAGGCCAGTGGTAGGTGATGTACCCTTTTTGCCCTTCGGTTGTGAGTTCAAGTCTCGCGGCCTTTCCAGACACGACGGGTTGTCGCCCGACCTCCGGGTTGTCCATTTTATAACAATCCAAAAATAATCTTTGGAAATGATTTAACCTTAACAATAGTATCCAATTTCAAACTTAATCTATTCCAACCTTTATACTTATCCAAAATACTTTTGTCCAAACTCACAATCCAAAATTTATATGGAAGGTAAACACAATGAAGATCTTTTTTGTCACGTAATAACATGTGAATACCTTCATCATGTATTCTTTTAAAACATGGTAACACCCTGAATTACCATAAAACCTTATTGATTACATTCATTCTCCCTTATTCCTTATATAATACTGGATATACTCCTTATATCCAAAAATGTTGTAAACTCCAACAATAATGTAATAAACAAACAATTAATTAGTTTCAAAGTAGTCAAGAATATCGAATATAATTTATCCAGATCAATCATATATTATTCCAAAATCACTACCTCAGTATCACAACCATATTAAGGTTTATCATTCCTTTAACCATATATTTTCCAAAAAATTTCACTTTCTATTGAGTCACTTTTCTTAGAATCATATAATCTCAAATCCTCAATGAAATAGTATTGTAGTACAATCCTTATTTATTTCCATAATTCATATAACCAGTACATCATTGATACAACACTCAAATGAAATAATTATTTAATAAAAACATAAGAACACTAGTCATTCCTCTTCATTTGTGGTAGTATCATAACTTGATTATTATCCAATAGCATCATTTGGGGAATACTTTGATGATTTGGACATTGATTCGCATAGTGTCTCAACTCCTTGCAGATGAAGCATTGTACATTTGAAACCTTTTTCTTACCGTTGTAATCACATACTTGGTGTCCTTTTTCTCCACACATATAACAAACTCCCATTCCCTTCAATAATTTACCAACGTGATTCTTTCCATAGTTATCACATATGGTAAAATCATTCTTTCCCCTCTTCACTTTATCTATCTTTCCCTCTACCATCATTTTCTTCTCTTGCTTCCCTTCAAAGCCATAGGACTCAGAGAATTATTTACTTATCTTATTAACACATGATATTGTTTCTTCATATGATGAGAATATGTGGGAAATTATTTCCCTTATAAATATTGGATTAATACCATGAAAGATATGATCCTTATTACTCTTTGGATCATGCATATTATTTAAGTTCTCATTTCTTCTACTGGGAACCATTTCTAAAAAATGGCATACACTAGGTTGGTTTATGAATTTAAATGCATAATTCAAAACTTGAAAAATACCTAACATAAATAGTTTATGCATATATTCCATAATCATACAAAAATGTTTTCTTAGATGAGTTATTTACCCATAATTCCTTCATAATGGTTTGTAATGAAAATATGAATTATCCTAAGTATATCTCCCAGGAGTGTCACAACCAAGAGTGAGGAAAGGCCCGTTTTCATGTACCAGGATACCCCAGGTCAAGCCAGAAACTCCTTGTCAAAGTTTTCACTCCTAAGTACATCTGTGCCAGAGATGCCTCTACCTACTCGTATCCATACAAGGATGTATTTCTTATAAAATACACAAAATATCTATATTACCAAAATTATAGAAAGTTCTTCTATACTAATCCTTAAAGTCTATCTTAGGGTAATGTTCTCTAATCATAGTTTTTCTAAATCTAGTTTCCAAGGTTTGTACTAAAATTAATATAATAAAAATTGTAACACCCTGACCCAAGAAGCCCGGAGTCAGTGCATTACTTTAATACATTGGCATGATTATAAGGAATCAAGTCCCAAAGGACCAATCGGTTTAGCAGCCTTAGAAAATAGATTACATACAAGAATGTTACATTACACTTTATAAAATATAACATAGAATAAATAATCCTTTGATAATTATATTATTCCCTTATATTAACACTACATATCAATCATAATACACTTCTTGTAATCCTAGTAAAATAAAACATAAGAAAGGGGTGAGCTTAGATGCCCAGTAAGGGTAAATAATTTAGCATAAGCTATAAACTTTTAAGTCAAGATTTGTAATAAAAACAACAGCCTTTTTAAACATAATATTGAACATAATATGGAAAAAAATAAATCAAACATCGCCATATAAACATGCACATTGATATTCTACTAGTCGAATAATCACATGTAATAACTAATTTCATATTAAGGGAATACCTAACGCGGAACATCATTACCACATAGTCAAGGCCTCATGACAAGACTACAATTAAAATTTTTGTCAAGGCCTTGTACCAAGACACTAGTTTGTCTCGTGAGACCTACCGATGCATCAAGGATATATAGCGATCTTCACCCATCACTTACTAAGTCCACTGCATTCCTTATATGAAATTGTTGAAACATAATATAAACATTCGTATTAAAACTAGCATACGAAATGTCAATACTTTATCCATAACCCATGAAGGGTATAAAAATAGCACATAAATAGTCAAACATATCATAACTCATTCGATACAATATTAAATATTGTATTATAATAAATCAACCTTAATCAATAATAATATCCAGTAAAGAATGTTGACATAGTTGAAAATGATCATTAAAACTTTTTGAGAGAAATATCACCTTTTGTGAAATTATTTAAAAGTCACACATTTATAAAGGAAGTAATTTAAAAGTGTTTTTTGAATCAAATTGTCCCATAAAACTTTGAAACTTTTGAAAGGAATTAACATTTTAAAACAATCATGTCTATATAAATAAATCCTTAAAACCATTTTGAAAACATGGACATGAATGAGAAATATTTAGAATAATGGATATTTAAAACATTTAAAATCATGTTTTAGTTAAAGATTACCTTAAAAGAATAGTTTTTGAAATGTATTTTATGAAACATGGACATGGATAACAAATATTTCCCAGAAAATACTTACACATAAACAATCTCAGATAATAATGAGATTGAGGGATTAACTCTTACCTTGCACTTTCCTTTGGTTGAGGGTTTGTTTAAACTTTTGTATAATGATCATATTATGTTATTAAATTATACCATAACCATATTAATATTTATTATATCATACATGATTCATTTATAACTTTATACTACCCATTTAATAATGATTTCCATGTTAAATTAACATTTTGGGTAATAATCGCTTTCTTTATCGTACATGTTTTAACTTGTTATTCTTGATCGTATCATTTAGATCATGATTTAAATACTTTCAGAATATAAAAAATGATTTATATATCATATATATCTAGAATATAAATATGTATAATATATAGATATATGAAATGGAAAACACCGTTTATGGAGACGGTAGGTCGTACGTATGCATAAATGTTGTTTTCGTTTTCATATCGTATTGAACGAAAGTAAGTGAATAAGATATATATAAGTACATACATACATATATATATATATATAGTAGAATTATTATTTCATATATTACATACTTATTAATAATATATATTTTTATAATCATCGTTGAATGGTGAACGTGGAAATGAATCTCATCGCGTCATGGAGACAGTAAGTCGTACGTACACACGAGCGATGATATAATTTCCTTAATGATTAAAAGGTGTGTAATTGGATGGTATATTAATTTTATAGATAAATTATCATGTTATTTTCATTATTTATATATATATTACTCATCATTATATCCATCCAAATAACATAGTGTTGAATAATAAATTACACCACGACGTGGAGATGGTAAGTCGTACATACGCACACATGGTGACACTATCATTAATAGGATGGATATAATGATGAATATGGTTGTACCATATTTATAATAACATCAAAGTATGTAGAAGGTACTGGAGTTATTATTTTGGTATGGAAATAACAAAGAAATAGAAATTGGAAGAATAAAAGAACTTCGAAAGAGGTGATAAAATAATTACCTCTTCTTTGGGTGTTTTCTTTTTATTTGAACAAAAGGGCTCCTTAGGTTGGATTTCTGCTCAATGTAAGGCCTCTAGGTTGAATTTAGGGAAGTTTTTAGGATATTTTTGAAGGGTTTGGTTGAGACAAATGGCTTTTGAGGTGTGATTTTGAGAGAAGGGGAAGTACCCTTTTATAAGAGAGGTGAGGGTCACCTTAGGAAAAGTTTCAAATATTATTTTATTATAAAATAATTTTCAGTTTATAATGGCTCCAAATGAATTTATTTCTATCCTTATGTGTTTATGGGTCTAAATCATCTCAACCAATATCTTTTAGATAGGTTTAGGTCACTATATTAACCTTATATTTTATATTTAACTCTTAGTTAAATAGTTTAACATTTACCATGTCTCCTTGTATTTTTATATTATATGGTTAATAAACTTACTATAAAATTCCAAGAGAACCCCAAGTGGTTAATTAATGAAATATATATTATTATATAAGTCCTTTGGACTAACCTTATATTTTTAGGAATATTATATAATTTAATAATATAGTATGTGTTTTAAAAACTCATTTATGTCAATTTTGACACTATTCAGTATTTGGTTTTTTTGAAAGTCATAACAGCATGATTACTTAGAAAAACATTCATTTAATCAACCCTAACATGTCATATTAATCTATAAAATTCGTTTATGTCATCAAAATTCTCAATTTATATTTATTTTTATATTTATAATATCAATTATTTTAATCTTTCATTGATAAAGTAATTACTACATCATCACTGTATCATAAATAAATTTAATTATTTAATCTATAAAAATTATAAATAAAATACCAATATGTATGAAATCTTTTTAGATTTATAATGAATATTTATATTCAAATTTATCTTATGTATAACTCTATATTAAAAATGCTTTAGTTATTAAAATTTGAATTTAACACTTTTAACTCTTCTTTAAATAAAATAATAATAAATGTCCTAATATAATCCAAGTGGACCAAAAGGATATTATTTTATTCCTAAGGTTGGTTTTGGTCGAAATAAACTTATATAACAGAATTAGGACATGTGTTAGGGTAATTATAATATCATTTTTATCTTTAATTACCCTATTTACTTTTAACTGTGGTAAATAAAAGTCAAAAGTTACTATTTACCAAAAATTATTTTCATCTTATTGAACCACATTTTACTTACTAATTTAAATAATGTCTCTTATATTTTTGAAATTCAATTCACAGAAGCGGTAAAACTTCATTTTATGCAAATTTGCAAATGTGCCTAGAAGGTGGGTAAAAGACGTTAAAAAGTTCAATAAAATTTTATACATATAATTTTATTATAAAATGACTCTAATGAATTAAATTGAACTTATATAGGTATTATATATCTATTTTTACTTAAAATAAATTTAAATAAAATAAATAATTATTTAAATAAAAATTCGGTTTTAAACAATAATGTAGTGTTTTCCACTATTCATCAAAAATTGAAAGTTTTTAGAAAAATACCAAAAATTCACCCTAAGATAATTTTTATATTCTGAATTCAAAAATTAATTCTATTTTACAAAATTCAAAACATAGAAGTTTCATTAATTAATTTAAAATTAATTCTCGTTGTCAAAACAAAAAAGCGGGTTTTTAAAAAGTAAAAACTATCAAAATATTGACATGTGTTTATGTCAAATTTAAATGTGAAATTACTTATAATGACCTAAATTTTATTAAATGGTAAAAATATAATCTAATTACACTTCAAAACCATTCAAATTCATAATTTAACACTATAAATTATTTCGATTAAAAAAGTTGTTTTCAATTAAAATTTAGTATTTTTCATTATTCATCAAAATATGAAAGTTATTAGAAAAGTACCAAAAATTTATAAAAACTAAATTTTTATGTCTTGATTATAAAGAATAATTTAATTTCATTAAATTTAATATATAAAAGTGTCAAATATTGGTTTTAATTTTATTTTTTGAAAAAATACTTCTTTTATTTGAAAAAAAAATGAATTTGTTCTTATATTATGTCTAAGAAACACATAATATGGATTATAAAATTATAAGGAGTATATAAAATTCAAAAATCAGTTCATATTATTTATAACAGCTTTTTTAATGGCTAGTTTGGTAAGTCATGGTGCGCTCGAATTTGGTGTTGCGTGTAGTGCAAGTTATTGAATTAATTTGAAGAGATAATGTACTATGAAATCTTGGGGTGTTACATAAGAACCATTGGTCTATTTGTATTCACATCAGTGAGTTATTCATTCATCTTGAGTCTTACTTTATTTGAATTTGTATTGATAGTGTTATTTTGGTGTAAGATAATATGCCCTATTTCTAGTGTGTTCTTCTGTTTCTCCATTTTCTTCCAATCCAAATCAAGTTAGGATTCGATAATATATGAGTGTTATATAATCGGTATACAATAGGTGGTTTATTCCTTTCCCTCAAGGTTTGGTGTTTTATATGCCTTGTCACCATTGTGTCGCACGCTGGGTGTTCTGGATTTCCCCTAAATTAAATGAATGTCTTGATTAAATTTTTTGGGACATTTTTAGGTTGAACACTAGTACCATTATATGGTTAGAGACAATTCACCTCAACCCATGCCACCTTCTAGGTGTATTTATGTATCTTCCACATGATATACCACCCTATTGGGTGTGTCTGAGATCACTGGATTCATTGGGATCCTTAATTCATTGAATGAGAATTGAATGGATGAATAGGAGAAGGTTTATGCCACTTTTCCACAAGATTAAATGAATGGTAAATGTGGAATGAATTAGTTAAATGGGTTTAAATGGTAAATGATAAATGAGTTGGAAAAACTCATGGATTATCTATGATTATTAAATGAGATGTAAATTGATGAATGACTTGATTATGGTAGTGGATTTCATGGACATTTCTACTCCTTGGATCTTGGTTCCATAGAATTTCATGGACATTTATACTCCATAGATCATGATAATGGTAGTGGATGTCATGGACATTTATACTCCTTGAATCTCAATTCAATTGGATTCCATGGAAATTTCTACTCTATGGATCCATAGATGCCTCAGATATTTCTACTCCTTGGATTCTGATTCTATAGGATTCCAAGGATATTACTAATCCTTGGATCTAGCTTGCTTGGAACACCTTGGAAGAGCTCCTTGGATTCCAACCAAGTCTTTATCGACTTTCCATCGAGATACTTCATGGACTCGATGAGGATGCTTTGGTCATTTATACCTTGGATATGGCCCTTTCATGCCTGAAACTTTATTACATGACATTGAAATTATGGATGATTTATTATGTTTAAAAATATCCTTGGTATGGGTATTTGATTTCGGTTATCAAACTAGATAGTATCATGCCTGTTTATTTATACTTTACAATTATCCCATGATTATGGGTACTTGATTATTGTTCATAGGGGTGCATGATTGTCCAGATAGGATTATATCTACTTTTGAAACTTTACTTTTATTAATATTATACCTATGATATATTTCACACTACCTCATTGTTTATACACAAAATGGATAAGTTATAACCACTATTGGTGGTGGCCTATTGAGTGTTATCTCACACCCTATCTAGGCTATCATTGGGTACTTGAACAGAATTCATGGATTTAGGTAGGGATCAGGGTAAGTGCCTACTTTATAATGCTTGATTTGATCATTTCTTATGATAAGGGGATAATAGGACTGAGCTATGATCCTGATGTTAGCTATAGATAGTTCCTTTTGATCTTTTTATACTTTTGATACATGTATTTTACTGGATTCCTATTACCATGTATTGCCTGCCATTTTTTATAGAGACATGGAATGATCATAATAATGTACATGACACTACTTTTGAATTTATTATTATTATTATTACAGACTTATGGATGTTATCTCATGTTCAGTTGCTTCCGCTTATTTATTCATCTATTGTACCACTGCATTAATCTGATCATGAGTTTATAGTCTCCCCACTATACCACCTTAGACCCTCATTGCTAGTTGGTAGCCTCTGGTATATGGGGAGGTGTTCTTGAGGCCATGTGACCCGCCATCTTAGAGAACTATTAAGTGGAATTTGGGTTGGTATGTTACACCATAGTTGGTGCTAGTGATGATTGTTGAGGGTGAAGTTCATCTAGGGTGGATGAGGACTATCAAGTTATGCTAGTGTCTGCATCGGGTTAGTTAGACCCTAATACTGTAGATTTATTAGGTGCTTGGTGTTTTCCACCTATCGTAGCCGAGTCGACATCCACACACCTTGTCTAATGATGATGTCCTGGTTTAATATGGACGGTAGGTGTAGATTATCCTTTTGACATACTCGGTGGTGTTTGGGTTTTAACTAGAGAGGACCCTATTTGGGAGTGTGGTTCCCCTGAGTGCATGTTTTTAGACAACACGAGAACCCTATGGGGAGATCACTAGGGTGGGAGATCCAGTTGAGAGCTCAGTTTTCACCCTTGTGCCTAGGCTTTCACTTTTTGAGATGAAAAACCTGAAGGTGGGGAGATTGTAGTGACTTTGGTTTTCTATGTAAGACTTTGTAATATTTTGAGTAATATTTATAAATCCATATATTGAGTAGGCATGGGATTCTGGGGCTCAGAGATCCTCAACACAGTGATATTAAAAATATTAAATATATATTTTATCACACACAACAGTTTTTCAGTAAAAGTAGAATAAATCCTAACTAGGGTCTCAGATCAAAAATCAGAGACCATGGTTTATTCTAGAATGTGGGGTTTACCCTAGGCCCGAAATAAATTTTATTGGAGTTGATTGTCCAGTTGTTGGTGAGCATTGGTGGGGTTTTAAATGGGGGTTTATTGATTTAATAAAATTATATTAATAAACCCCTACTACACCCTTGGGTCTCACACACAAAGAGAATAGGAGGATCCCCCTTACACAATGGATGGACCAAGGCTGAACTAAGGCAAGTAGGTTCCTTCAAACCCCATTTTTGATGTTGATCACCACCAAATTGAGGTGGAGAAAGTTCCAGGCATCATTTTGGACCCAAGGCTTCAGTTTTTTCACCACAAGGTAGGTATATTTATGAGATTTAAATCCTGATCCTCATTTATGAATTTTTTTTTATGGTTTTATAACCCTATTACGACCACTAGAGATCCCCTAGGGGTATATTTGTGGGTTTTAGTGTAAATTAGGGAGTTACAGGTGGATCGTAGGGGATTCCCATTCAAAATTCCTGATCACACAGTGTGTAGTGTAGAGGAGCACACACCATGTGTTCTTCCTATTCAGGGAATATGAATTTTTGGGACTACACACCATGTACATGGGTTACAATGCATGTAGTGAGCATAGATAATGTGCTTGATGACCTATCCAGGCATGCCATGTTAAGGGACATGTCCATGTGGAAGTGCAAGACCAGGGACACAAGCACAGGTTGAGTTAAATAGGAATGACCGAGAACATAGGATGGAGTCCAAACAAGAGGAAAATGTCATGTATTGAGGGTACACACCATGTGTGGTGATATGGAAATCCAATACATGTGTGGGTGAGGACATTCCCATGGGTTAGGATGAGGTCACATGTCATGTGACATGGGGTACACATCGTGTATTTACAAAATACACATTGAGTATCGAGAGGCACTACTAGAAACAAAATCCTATACCAACAGTTTGGAACCATTGGTATACCCTATACCAACAATTTGGAGGGGCGTTGGCTATTTCAGTTTTGGTATAGGTAATGTAAAAATACAATCCATCTTGGTTTTGATCCCAGTACCTCCCATTTATATTCCAACAACCTAACCACCAAGCTATGATGACTTTGTAAACATAATTATATATATATATATGTATGTATGTATGTATGTATAATTAAAAGTAATTTAAATTTTGATGTATTTAATGTTATTTGAAAAAAAAGAATCCATAAAAATATAGTTACTTATACCGATGGTTCTCAAAACCATTGGTATCAACCTATACCAACATTTCTCCAAAAAATTTGGTATAGGTACCCTGATTTTTGGGAACTATACCAACAGTTTTGGCCAAATACATTGGTATAAGGTATCTAAAAAGGATCTATACCAATGTTTTTTCCAATACCATTTGAATAGGATCACTAAAAGAGGCCTATACCAATGGTTTTGGAAAAACCTTTGGTATAGGGTATCTACAAGGAATCTATACTAATGGTTTTAGCTAAAACTATTGTCATAGGGTCTCTACAAGGGACCTATACCAATAGTTTTTCCAAAAAAGTTGGTGTAGGATATCTATAATGGAGTTATACCAATTATTTTGGAAAAACCATTGGAATAGGTGCATTGGTATAGATCTAATTTCTAGTAGTGAGGGGACATGGCCAGGGTCTGGTTTATAGAGACACGATTTTTACTATGGGTAAACGTTGTGTACTCCCCTTGGAAATTTCTCCCTCAGGAATATCTGCCTTTAGGACTCATATAGAGGCCTGCGAGTGGCCTATCCTAAGTAGTTTTTTATGTTGGGAGCGATGTTGACCATGGTTTTGGAGTTGGAGATTAAATGTGAGGAGATGTTTGTGTGTCACTTATGTTAGCGATATATAGACCAGTATTGGTTAAGTGGGTTCCCTTGGTTTATACTTGTGAGGGTATGGTGTGGCATTAAATCCTCAACATAGTATTTTTGATCCCCTCAATAGGATGAGATCAGATAGGGTTGGTGTATCCCTCTAGGAGGCCGATCTGGGATCATCTATTATATTGAATTACCTAGGTGGGGTTAATGGTATTTTCATGAACAACACTACTTGGGTGGTGATCCACTATCTAGTAGGTTAGCTCAGTAGGGTTTGTGGAATAATTGGGTATATTATACCCTACTTAGTGGGAAATTTCATAAGGGTTTGGGGTATCATCAGATATATGATCCCCGACTTATCGGGTTGTTCTAGATGGGGTTTTTGGAATCATCTTAACCAATACAACATGGGCGGTGATCCCCTATTTGAGTGATATAATCTTCGGGGTACCAGATTGGGTTCTTGGTGTCCCCTGGTGGTCATGGGAGTGATCCCCTACCTGTGGTATGAGATCTTCAGTGTTTACAGGAGGGTTTGAGGAGTCCCCCATTTAGGATTGGTGACATCCCCTATCTGAGTTTTGAGTTCTTCTATGTGATATCATGACTTTCTTCATGGTGAGACACAATGATCACGTTCTCTTTGGTGTATTCCATCGGGGATGAAATGGATGTACCATTAACTTAGAGATACTCTATGGAGTGAGATCTCTTGGATGAGTGACATTAGAGATTAAAGAGCTATTTATAGTGAGTGATATCTCTTGAATGAGTACCAGTATGGATGGTAGGGCTTGTAGAGTGATTTCTCTTTGATGAGTGTTACCTTTGAGCCTCGAGTAGAATCCATTAGTTAGTTGTGAGTTCGAGACCTAATGAGACTTAGAGTATGAGATTAGGATATCTAGGTTATTCTAGGATTCCTTATGGTGACACTACTACAAATATGGCATTTATCAGCGCTAGAAAAGTGCATTAACAGTGCTAAAAAAAGCGTTGTTAATCGAGGTGAAGATAAAGGGGAGTCCCTTTTATCAGCGCTCATAAAAGCACTGATAAAGGCACCTTTTATCAGTGCTAAAAAAAGCACTGATAAAAGACCCCTTTATTGGTGCTTTTTTTAGCACTGATAAAAGGGGACTTTTATCAGTACTTTTAAAAAACGCTGATAAAAGTCAAAAAAATTAAAAAAAAATAAAAAAGATTTATATAATGCGGGGGGGGATCTTTTAACAGTGCTTGACCCCCCTTTATCAGTGCTAGGTGGACCCCCCCCCCCCCCTCACACTCTCCCACGTGTTGCCCTTCCTGCGCACCCCAACACATACGCACCTCCTTGCTTCTATCCGAACTCGAACCCACGACCTCTCCCCTTTTGCAGCTGCACTTTTACCACTAAGAAATTTCGTTTCTTTCTCTATTTAATGATATATCTATTTATTTATATATATATATATAGTTATATTTATTCGTATATTAATATAGATTCATATTAATATAAATATATTTAGTTATATTAATACATATATATTTATTCATATATTAATATATTTATTTATTTATTTATTTATTCGTATATTAATATATAATAATATTTATATATATATAGTTATATTTATTCATATATTAATATATATTCATATCAATATAAATATATTTAGTTATATTAATACATATATATTTATTCATATATTAGTATATATATTCATTCGTATATTAATATATATTTATATTTATTTATATATATATTTTTAGTTATAAATTTTTATCTATATATTTATTTGTATATTAATATATATTTATAAGATTAGTTTTAAATACATACACACATATATACAACACACACACACACACACACATAGATACACACACACATAGACACATATATATTTACAAATAAATACATATATATGTGTATTTGAAAAGCCCTAGAATGTTAAAACGACCATAACTTATAATCTAGAATCTTGTTTCAACTCCAAAACCAGTCAAATCGAAGAAAATGAAATAATATTCGATATGATATGTGGTACAGGCCTAACGGACATCTGAATCATAAGTTATACTTTTTTGAATGTTAACAAATCAGGGTATCCTGACTAAAAACTCAGTTTTGGAGGCCTTATGGTCCTTTTTTGGCCTCAAAAAATGTGATAAGCTTTTCTTAAGTCACTAGCGCATAGAGCTCGTCGTTGGATTTGATTTGATATGCTGTAGAGCGCAAACAGACACCCAGGAAAAAAGTTATGTCCGTTTGAAGTTTGAGTTACATTTTTAACTTATTTTAGATCTTTTATTAATTTTTTTGATTTTTTGTGTCTTCAAATTGTTATTAAATGATTTTTAATCAATAATAATTAGAAAATTATTAATTAATAATATTTTTTTAAATATTTTAAATTCATTTTCACTAAATTTCTTATATTTTAAATGTAATAGTCTATTTATACTTATCTAAAACATATTTAAAAAATATATATTATATTTATATCAATATAAATATACTTATATAACAATATTTTATTTTTCATGGTTTTTTTTGAAACATAAAATTTATCAGCACTAGGAAAAAGAATTGATAAATCCCCCCTTTATCAGTACTACTAAAAGAAGCGCTGATAAAGGGTCACTTTTAACAACGCTTTTTTTTAGTGCTGTTAAAAGTGCCCCTTTATCAGCGCTTTTTTAGCACTGATAAATGCCCCCCTTTATCAGCGCTTTTTTTTAGCGCTGATAAAGGGTAGCGCCTTTCTTGCCTGATTTTTTAGTGGTGTGATGTCACATATCTTGATTGACACTCCATGTAGAGATGAGCTAACTTTTCATGTATAGATGAGGAGTGGTTGAGATAGGGTTTTTTGTTCTCTCTCACTTGGGTTTCATCTGGCTTCGGGTCAAGCAGACTATTGCCACTTAGTTGTTCCCTTTTAATTTAGGATTTGGGGTGCTTAGTAGGTATTGTTATACTCACCCCTATATGAGATCTTCTCATAGGAATGGTCTTTCATCAGAGTCCTAGGATAACCCATAATAGGTAGATATTAATGAGCTAGACATAATGATGTGTGTACCTATGGTTTCATTTGATAGTAGTCCTCTTCTTCTAAGCAGGTTGTACTCTTACAGTTTTTGGTGGGCTTGTATTTTTTCCTTTTTTGTTTCCAATACTTTCATACTCTGTTTTTGGCATAGATGTATGCATGCATTTTTTAATCATTTTTATTATTATCTCTACACTATTTTATAGATATGTTTGTGTGTTTGTGCATATAGGAACCTTCGGATAAGGCCTCCCATGTGTGATATATTCCTACTAAACACTGGTCACTAACCCCTAGCCTATTAGAGGTGGACTCGAGGTTGTATCGGTTTGGCCTTCCACCAGTGAAATAATCCCGGTGGGTCAGGTCGTGACATGCATAATTTTTTTTACCCTTACATAACTTTTTTTTACCCTTACATAACTTTAGTTTACCCTTACTTAACTTTGTTTTACCCTTAATGTATTGATTCAAAAGTTTTACTTTCTACTTTTCCTTTCCTTAGTTTTGAAAATCTCAAACACTTTAACACTTTATTAAAACTCTATTTTACTAACTTTATGTATTCCAAGAGTTTTTTAATGTTTTTTTATAATACATAATTTTCCATTGAATTTAGAAATGATTATAATATAAAATGAATATAAAATTTTTATTATTCAATCTGATCTATCGAACTTATGGTACATCTGGTACATCGGACTGACCAGTGTTATGTCTAGTGGTTAGACTAGTGTTATGTCTATCAGACTGACCAAATTCATAACCATCAAACTGATAATATTTCTGATCAATCTAACAAGACTTTTCTCAGTTCATCAAATTGAAAAACAATAGTATAGTCCATCAGACTATCCAAAGTTTATAGTCAGAGTAATTGGAAATATTTCTATCAGAAGAAATTCATTACAACATTGTAATGGTTCTAATCAAAATGAAATCAGATGGAAAAATTTTTCTAATATTTCAAGTTAATAACATCTGAGGTTGTTGCAAAAAACTCCGAGAATCATGAAAAATATGACCATTGGAGGAATGCCTATAAATAGAAGTGCATTTGAGGATATGGGAGCTGATACATTTTTCAAATCAACATGTATGAGATTTTTCTTTTCTTGAACATATCATTATTAGGATTTTTAATTTATTAGAGAGTTGTGTTGTAAAGATTATGAGTGAGAAATTATAAAATCCTTATAACCGTAATTTCTTTTATATTCATTTTTTCGATCGTGGTTTATATCTAGGGCTTCTGAGGATATAAAGACAAGTGAATCAGATCCATCAGATCAAGAACTTTTGGGGCTAGGAAGACAGAGCTAACACCAATCATCGTATTAAGGGATTCAGTGATTTTGGAAGACAAATATATTATGATCATCGTATTGAGGTCTTTCCTCGTAATGAAAAACATAACTTTATAATTAGGTTTAAAATGGTGAATATCTTAAGTCAGGATTTCTGACTTCCTTAACTCCTAAGGTTAAAGAATAGAATTCTTTTATAAATCTTATAATTCATTCTTACTTTATTATAAGATTTATTATTACTTTTTTCTACAATTTTATATTGCATTGTGAATTTATATTATAAATTTGTTTTTATTAATCTTTTTTATAATAGTTTTATCAAACTATTTTTGAGACTGATTAACTAAACTATTTTGTCAAATGATTTCTAGATTTGATATAAACACTCTAATCATTAGAAGAATTATAAGTCTGATATTTTTTACTAAATAGGTTTTTTGTATTATTTAAAATTTTAAACTACAATTTACCCCTCTCCCCTTCTTGTAACCATCGTAAACTCTTACAATCCAACAATTGGTATCAGAGAAGGTGTAACTGCTATACTTGTTGAGTTTTTACTTTTATTATCAACTGAAAATTGTTAAGTTTTTATATAAACTGTTCATTTATAAATTGTTTTTACACTAATGTGTTTGTTAGAAAAGAGTTTCTTTTTTATAAGATGGTAGGTTTGAATGTTGGTACCATAGAAAATATAAATCCTATTAGACCACTTGTCTTTGATGGGAATGATTATGAATACTGGAGAGATAGAATGAAGTCTATTATTATCAATACTAGAGTGGATAAATTTGTGATTTTGAATAGAAACACTACTAAAAATTGGGAAAGGGAAGTGCCACATTTTATCAGCACTAAGAAAAAAGTGCTGATAAAGGTAAATTTTTATTAGTGCTAATTAAAAGCGTTGATAAGGGTTTTCTTTATCAGCACTAAAATTTTAGTGCTGATAAAACCATAGTCCAATTTTATAAAATTTGGTGCACAGTATCCTCTGTTTATCACGCCCTCAATATCTCACGGTACTGTACCCCTACGACAACTCCCCCCCCCAATATTCTCTTTGTCGGACCTCCGCCACTAGACCTACTCCGCCTCTAGCACTACTCTTTATCCTCCCCCTAAAACCCCTTCTGTGGATCCTCCTCCCCACAAACCCTACTTCTCCTCCTCCCTGCTGGACCCTACTCCCCACGAACCCTAATCCTCCATTTCTCAATGGTTGGTGGATCCTCCCGTGCACCTCCCCCTCTGGCGATCGCACATTCCCCTCCCAACATAGCGCAGAAGGATCCCTGACCGCTTGACGCTTCTTCTCTCCCTCCATCGCGAGTGCGATCTACTCTAGGTAAGTCTCCCACTTCTCCTTTTAGGTTTATTTTTGGTAATTTCTCTCCCTTCTCTACATGTGTTCATCATTTTAATTCTCATTTGGCCAATGATTCAATGAATAATTGGTTAATTGTAATTTCACATTCCATAGTTAGAATCATGGATCACTCCATGTGAAAATGAGACACGGGCAGTGCTAGTCTTTTTTAGACATTCCATATACCCATAGGGACACATCATGTCCTCCTTTGAGGATAGTTTTGAGCTCTATTTCCTTTTATTTCAGTTTTTTGTTAGATTTTTGAGCTTCCATGGACTAGTATTGGTGGATTGTGTTCCCTTGGTCCATTCCTATGAGGGCTTGATGCAGCTTCATGACCTCGTCCAAGGATGTTGTCCCCTCTATATCTTTTTAATGATCAGGGTGGTGTTGGTGAGTTCCATTATTCTTGATTGAGTTGTATTAGTCCACTTATATGAGGGTTATTATGGAATTAGGTCCCATTAATTGGAACTCATACCCCTCAGTGACTTGGAACATGTATCAATTCAAGGGACCTGGAGCGATCCTCATTTCATTCATGTTGTCCCTATATTGGGTTTGTAGAATTGGAATCACCAACACTTACATGTGAATTGATCCCCTGTATTGGAGGATGTTTCATGTAGGGTCTATTATCCCCCAGTAAGCCTTAGGAATTAACCCCTATCTTTGTATAGAGATCTGATCTTTCAGATAGTGTATTAGTCTGATGGAGCGTGTATCTCGGATGAACCCTCTCAATTTTCAATATAATTATTCTATAGTGAGTGGTCTTAGTTCACTTTTATGGGGTTAGTATGGAATATGATCCAGAGCAATGGACCATAGGTCACTTAGTGACCTGGAGCTTGTATCCCTCCAAGAAGCCTGAAGCAAACCTTATTTCCAATCTATTTTCCCTATATTGGGTTTGTTGAATTGGCATGACCAACACTTACACAAGTGTCTATCCCCTATATTGGAGGATTATTGTAATAGACTCTAGTATCCCCCCATCAATCCTTGGGCATTTACCCCCTATATTTATATCATGAGATGATATTTATAATGGGGTATTATTCTGATAGAGTCTATATCTCGAGTGAACACTCTTAGTTTCCTATGTGATTCTTCTTGGATAGATCGGATGAGTGTGACCTCTAGGGTGAGTTTTGTCATTGGAATTATAGCTTGGGTATCATTTCCTCTCGGAGGAGTATTACCTTGAAACCCTGAGTGGATCTAAAACTAGAAGTGGTTGAGACATTTTTTGACTCAGAGTCTTTTATGAGCATATTTGGGATATCTTTAGTTATCATTATGTCTTATATCTTGTTTGGAATACCTGTGTTTAGTGACATGAATACTCTTGATGCTTTATGTATGGTGTTTTTGGGGTGTCCTATTGGGTATTGTAATACTCATCCCTATAAGGGATCTTCCCATACATGTCATGTCTTATACAGACGATGGAAAATTTCAAAGAGTCCTTGGTGGACTAGGATAAGGTAGAGATTAGTTTGGGATACACAGACTGAGGTGTATACCAATGGTGAATTAACATCTGTCCCCTCCTTATATGTAGGTCATACATTATTTTCCATTTTTTGTTTGGATTTTATTTCATCTCTTTTTATTAAATCCATTAATTTATTTTGTTCAATTCATAGACTGACCTCTAGTGGTTTGGGGGAATTCAACATGTAATACTAATATTTGGATGTCTATATTAGTGTTCTATGATTATGCCTATGGTTTGAATTCATATCATAATATTTTAAGGTAGTGATCTTCTGGGATGTAGGGTTAGCAGCACCCACCCACAGTAGGTGTGTAATGCAAGTCTCATCTCAGGAGGCACTTTCATTCATAGGTACCTCAAGTATAGCCCATTACTCCAAGGAATTTAATATTATTGTGATGTGTATAAACATATCACATTGCATTTTCTTAACATTCATGCTACAGTTAGAGAGGAAGTCGATGAATATCCTAGGAAGAGGAAGGAACTAGATAAATGAGGTATATACAACACTAAAGTGATGGAGGCGATCGGGGAGCAGCATGAGGTGGATGGAACTTTGGTTTGATTCTACTAATACTACCCCTAAGTAGACCACTCCTATATTGGGAAGTTAGTGGTTAAAATCTTGGATAGTTGTAGTCATTAGAGTATTTTTACTAGGAGGCTCTAGGAGTGTTTGGAGGTATGATTTATGTTCGTTATACTTTTCTTGTAGTACTATTAGAAATAGGTACAAGAAACTATTTTTCCTAATTTTTTCAATTATTTTTCTAGGTATATGGTAGGTGTTGGTAGAGCCCCATGTTAGTGATGTTTGGTATGAATTTGGACTTGCAAGGAAGATGAAAAATTCCCCCATCGAGATGTGTTCTTGAGAGGAGATCCAAAGACATGTGGGCAAGTCAGTGACTCCTAAATTGGTTACTATATAGGTGTTGTATATGGGGTCCTTTTAGTTGTGTTTTTGAGGCCCTTTTTATGTACTAATGTGTCATATAAATCCCTATTTTTAGTGAACTAATGCGAAATGAAAAAGGTGTGTTCCAAGAAATAGGATATCATAGAAATATTTGTTTTGCAGATAATGACTTCTGTATGTTTTGGTGCTCCTAACCTCGAGGATAAACAAGTCTCTCAAGTTGTTGTTGTTGTTGTTGTTGCTGCTGCTGCATCTCACGGTACAGAGCAACAAAAAGTTTCTAAACCTATTAATGCTCCTAGTTTTGAGGTCCAACAACCATCAGAACATGTCGTTGCTACCATTTCAGATGAACATATAGATGATGTTGATATCGATGAAATGGTCGGGGATGAAGGACCGAAATCCCAGAAAACAAAGGTGCTCCATAGTTTGACGGTGTTATCCAAAGTTCTTAAGGAGAAAAGAAAAGGCATCAAATTTGATGTCGAATGGAATGCACGAGGCCAACATGTGAATCCCAACAAGTCTATGTTTAGTAGTTACATTGGAATTGTCACTCGAAAACGCATATCGATTGACATAGATTCATGGCACCATGTTGTGTCCAGGATGAAGGTTGTGATCTGGGAAGAAATTACGGCAACATTATGATATTATTTCTTTAATTTACTAGAAAATAAAATAATGAAACAGTGTCTTACTCTTATCAATCTCTTGTGGAGTACATTTATAGTAGATGATTTACACAAGAATTATGTACTGAGGCTTACAGGAAGGATTCATCGAGGTTTTCACACTATTTTAAAAAAATGTCACCTGAAAGATTCCAAAGGTAAAATAAACCCGCACCCACCCCTTGTCTACACTCACCTGATATCCCAAGAAGCATGGGATGCATTTATTGGCCACCGTGGGATGAGAAGTTTCAGGTACATTGTGGTTGATAATACATTGTTTGAGGATACATGTATTCATCACTTTGATTGTCAATATTTCATTTATAAAACAACAACTCAGTACTAAAAATATGTAATGTGAATCAAAACCAACATACCCCTATCATAAATCAAGGATGGGGTACACTTCATTAGAAAAGAAAACGGTGTGTATTTTAAATTTATAGTAATATTTTTAGGTTCCAAGAAACAACATCATAATTATCTTTCTATATTTATATGTATATTGATGAGTCTAAATCCAAATACACTTCCATCCCACATCATGTTCTATGAAAGGAGGCACAAGTGAATAAGAAAGGGAATCTAGTAGATGAAAACATGAAAAAAAGTGTGGGAAATATGTATAAGTATGACATGATAAAAAGTTTTGTTTTAAATTGCTATTACATAATAATAATTGCTTATTTTTATATATTCGTCAGTCATAGGAATCAGTTACTCCTATATTGGATACAGACCTATTATCGATAGCTTTGAAGAATCTAGAACAATACGGTCATGTCAGAGGTGTGGGGTTTGGGGTGACACCCTGAGAATATTTTGAGGAAAAAACAAACAAATGATAGAGATGAAGAAATGAAATGAATGAGTGAAAGACTATAAACTCTTGAAGAACGATTTCAATGGTAGGGAGAGTTGCTAGCAACTTTTATGGGTGGAAATCAAGGAGAAGACACTACTCAGGAAAAACCATTGCATGAAGATCCCCCCTCCCCCCACCAGCTTTGAGGTGAGTCATTCCCCTCAAAGAGTTGTCTTAGTCATGGTAATCAATATTCTAATAATTATTCCCATGAAATGTGAATCAAACAAACACTGATACTTTTCCTGTACTGATCTCCTATAGGGTGATAATGACTATGATTTATATCTGTCAACACCCACCTATCACCTTGTAGCAAGGGCTACAGTGTTCAACATCCCATAGGACAAGCTGCATAATAGACCACTTCCAAAAGATCATCTGAAAGTGATAATTACTATAGCTCATGATTCAAATGCAGAGATACCTATTCCACTTGATGAAGATGATATTCATATGGTCGAAAAGTTTTTTGGGACATTCATTTCATGGATATCACAACTTGTAAGAGTGCATGTGGAAAAATAGGTATTTATTTCCATTTTTTCAAGCTAAACCTTTAATTATTAATGAAAAAAAGGTATGAACCAATGAATGTTATTATAAATAGAGAAAGGGAAGGGGGTGACAAGAAACGTGGGCTCAAAAGAATCTAAAAGATCGACCAAACCTTCCCAAAGAGCTACTGAAAGCACAATAACACCACCTGTTCTCTATCCACATTTACTAGCATTGAAGACTCATGTGGATATGAAGCTAAAAAATTGTAGTAGTTATATATTTATTTTTTAAGAGAATATATACAGAGAGGAAATTCAAGATTTCATTGCTGATGAAAATTTAAATGAGATCCTTGAATATGGTTGTCAAGGCGTCACAGTTTTAAATTTATATATGAGTTATGTTTTCAAGAATTTATTTTCTAAAAGTTGATATAATGTGCTAATTATGACTAAATGCATTTTATATTATTGGCAGGCGTATATATGAAAAATAGTTGAAGGGATTTTTCCATGATCCAAAATTCAGACTCGTTAGTTCTCATACCACATCAGTACAACTAACGAAATTAGAACCATCAAAAAAGGAAGAAATAGTGAAAGGCTTGCTGAAAACATTTGAAAGCAAGATTACGGATGACAGACTCTTCTTAATACCAACCATGCAGGGGTAAAACTCTACGATTAAAGCATATCAATTATATTTTCACTTATTTTATTACTTATTACTTTTTGTGTTTTTAGGAAATATTGGCTGTTAATTTCGGTGAACTTGGATACTCCAAAGATTTATTTTCTAGATTCAATGCAAGGATATCCAACAAACTGACCGCACATGATGGAGTTTGTGAATCTGTAAGACACTACATCCTATGTTTTAGGTCTAAACATCAAGTTATATAATTTATATTATCTTTTACTAAGTATTCTATTATGATAGGGTGGTGTATAAATATTGTCTAAAACAAGGAATGAGGATAGGGGCTAAGCATAAGGAGGAAAGAAAATACTATGTCTAGACTAGTATCAGGGCATATATAATAAAATTTCACCATCCAAACACATATCAAAACAAGTTACTTATTCTCCTAATGGTCAAAGTTTTTTTAGTGTACAAAACAAACAAACGATAATGATTGTGGTTATTATGTTTTTAAGTTTATGAGAGAGATCATTTTCCATCAACAAACTAGTATCCCTAAAGAGGTATTTTCAAAAACAACTACTATTTCATTTAAATTATTTATTAATTCTTTATTTATATATTTTTCAGTACTACTCTGACTGTCGAAAAGCATCATATTCACAAGATGATATGTATTTTTTCAGAAATTATTGGGCCACATACTTGATGGAAGATTTTATACAAATAGCATGAAGATCTGACTTGGGGATGTGTACAATTGGCGGCCATTTTTTAGAGGGGTTAAGGAGATCAAAAGATGAAACATTGTTGTATGTAAATGTTCATAGGAAAATTTTAATTATTATTAAATAAAAAATCCTTTCTTCAATGAGCCATTTTTCCATTTTAACAGATGAAATTCACCAGTAACATGCAAGAATGATAAACCACTTTTCTTTGGACTTTGGATAAGAAAAAACAATAAAATCTCCAAAATACCTTAATATCTGACCAAAAGCATTTGTATTGTTTTGATACTTTAGGAGAACGATTAATGGGTCATTTTTGACGTGTATGAGTCAACTCCACCTCAATCTGAGGCACAATGTGACCAATATCACTCAAAGTGTCTCTCTTTTGTTTAAAATGGTCATAATTTTAAGTGAAAACAACAACTGACGTACGGAAAACCAACCAAACGCATTTGGATTGTGTTGATACTTTAGGAGAATTATCCATGGATCATTTTTGATGTGTATGAGTCAACCCCACCTCAATACGAGGCATGGTGTGGCCGGTATCACTCAAAGTGTCTCTCTTTTTTTAAAATGGACAGAATTTTAAGTGAAAACAACAACTGACGTACGAAAATCCGACCAAATGAATTAGTATTGTGTTAATACTTTAGGATAAAGATCCATGGGTCATTTTTGATTTGTATGAGTCAAAATCGCCTCAATCTGAGGCATGGTGTGGCTGGTATCACTCAAAGTGTCTCTCTTTTGTTTAAAATGGACAGAATTTTAAGTGAAAACAACAACTGACATACGGAAAACTAACCAAATGCATTCATATTGTGTTGATAATTTAGTAGAAAGATACATGGGCCATGTGTGACGTTTAAGATTCAACCCACCCACCCCCCCCAATATGAGACACGGTGTGGCCGGTATCACTCAAAGTGTCTCTCTTTTGTTTAAAATGGACAGAATTTTAAGTGAAAACAACAACTGACGTATGGAAACTGACCAAATGCATTTTGATTGTGTTGATACTTTATGAGAATGATCCATGGGTCATTTTTGACATGTATGAGTCAAATCTTCCTCAATCTAAGGCACAGTGTGGCCAATATCACTCAAAGTGTCTCTCTTTTGTTTAAAATAGACAGAATTTTAAGTAAAAACAACAACTGACGTACAGAAAATCGACGAAATGCATTTGGATTGTGTTGATACTTTAGGAGAATGATCCATGGTTAATGTGTGACATTTAAAAGTCAACCCCACCTTAATATGAGGCATGGTGTGTCTGGTATCACTCAAAGTGTCTCTCTTTTGTTTAAAATGGACAGAATTTTAAGTGAAAACAACAACTGACATACGAAAAACTGACCAAACGCATTCAGATTATGTTGATACTTTAGTAGAATGATCCATGGGTCATGTGTGGCTTGTAAGAGTCAATAACACCTCAATACGAGTCACGGAGTGGCCAGTATCACTCAAATTGTCTCTCTTTTGTTTAAAATGGACAGAATTTTAAGTGAAAACAACAACTGATGTACAGAAAACTAACCAAATGCATTCAGATTGTATTGATACTTTAATAGAATGATACATGGTTCATTTGTGACATGTATGAGTCAACCCTGCCTCAATCCAAGGCACGGTGTGGCTAGTATCACTCAAAGTGTCTCTCTTTCTGTTTAAAATGGATAGAATTTTAAGTGAAAACAACAACTAACGTACGGAAATCCCCCTTCCTACCATACACACCAAAAGAATTAATTTTTTACTAAAGAAACACATAATATTGAAATAAAAACTATTCCAAAACTATTTTAAAAATACCAATGATCTTAAAATCCATGAAATTCATTCCCTTAAAACCATTAAATCCACCCCACCCCCCCTTAGACACCACCCCACCCCACCCCCCTGTACATCCCCATGGACAGCCCCCCCCCCACCACCCTGGATAGCCCCCCCCCCCACCCCCACCCCCTGGACACCCCCCAACCCCCTGGATGCCCCCCCACCCCTCCTAGACACCACCCCACCACCTGGACACTCCCCCCCCCCCCCCCACACACACCCCTGGACACCCACACCCCCATGGACAACCACCCCCACCCCCCTAGACACCACCCTACCCCCCTTAGGCAGCCCCCTAGACCCCCACCCCCCCTGGACACCACCCCACCCCCTGAACACCCCCACCCCCACCCCACCCCACCCCCTGGACACCTCCCCACCCCCTGGACAACCCCCACCCCTGGAAAGCCCCCCCCCAACCCCCTGGACACCACCCCACCCCGCTGTACACCCCCATGGACACCCCCCCACCCACCCTGTAACCCCCCCCCCCACACCCCGGACACCCACAACCCCCTGGACGGCCCCCACCCCTCCTAGACACCACCCCACCACCTGGAACCCCCCCCCCCCCGGACACCCCCACCCTTATGGATAGCCACCCCCATCCCCCTGGACACCACCCAACCCCCCTTGGACAGCCCCCCTAACCTTCTGGACCGCCCCCACCCCCCTGTACACCACCCCACCCCCTAGACACCCTCCCCCCCAGACACCCCCCTGGACACCCCCCACCCCTGGAAATCCCCCCCAACCCCCTGGACACCCAGCCCCCCACCCCCCCTGGACACCCCCCAACCCCTTGGACAGCCCCCACCCCCTAGACGACCCCCCACCCCTCCTAGACACCACCCTTTACACCCCCCCAACCCCCTGGACACCCCCACCCCCATTGACAGCCACCCCTCACCCCCCTGTACACCACCCCACCCCCCTTGGACATCCCCCCAACCTCCTAGACTGCCCCCACCCCCTGGACACCACCCCACCCCCTAGACACCCCCCACCCCCTAGAAAGACCCCCCCCCCCCAACCCCATGGACACCACACCACCCCCCTGGACACCACCATGGACACCCCCCACCACCACCACCCTAGAAATTCCCCCTTAGACACCCCCACCCCCTGGATACCCCCACCCCCTAGACACCCCCTACCCCCTTGGATAGCCACCCCAAACCCCTGAAAAGCCCTCCAACCCCTTGAATTATGAATTGAATTCTTTATGTATTTAATTAACTTATGAATTATGTGTTAATAGTGTATGGGTATACTTGTTGTATATGTATTCTTTCTGTAATTACCTTATGAATTATGTGTTAATTTTGTATGGTTATACTTGTTGATATGCTGATTTTTTTGTAGGTCTTGTTTGGGTGTGCTATTGCAGAATTTTATGTTACAGCAGGCATGGAATTTATCAGTGCTTTTTTAGCACTGATAAACAATCCCTTTATCAACCCTTTTTTAGTGCTAATAAATAATCCCTTTATCAGAGCCTTTTTAGCGATGATAAAGGCTCCCTTTATCAGCGCATTTTTAGCACTGATAAAGGCTCCCTTTATCAATGATTTTTTAGCACTAATAAAGGGACCCCCTATCAGTGCTGAGATTTACAGTGTTTTTGTAGTGTTGTTAAATCCTGTTTTGAGCACTGATAAACCCCATTTTTGAAGTATTGAAATTACAAAATTATATAGAAGTAATTGAAAAAATTTACAAATCAAGAAAAGTTGAAATATCAATTGAATTACAAAGTTAGGAATACTCTTTCATGTTCTATAACCAAAAATATCTATATTAAAATATCTTTATGTGAAAGAGATAATATTATTTGGAAAAATTTGGAGATAACTCACTTTGTAACTTCTAAAGTCATTGAGAAAAGAAGATTTGTGCTAAGAGCTAACTATCAAGATTTTTATTTTCTACCCAGAGAATCAGTTGCTAAGATGCACCAAAGGTTTATAACCATTTTTAATAGTTTACAATCACTTAGTGATAATGATATTTAATATGGGATTTTATTTTAGAAAAATATTTAAATTATGCCTGGTGAATGGGAATATAAGAGAACATATTTAGTTAACATGATAAGGATTAAAAATCTTACACTAACTGGACTCATTAAAACCCTTATGAAATATGAGGGAAGACTAAAAAGGGATGCATATAAGATAAAAAATAAAAATGGAGGAGTTTATTTTGAAATAAAATATAATTTTCCTATTAAGGATCAATATTCTGAAAAACAAAATTGTGAAATATTCTAAAAAGAATAAAGTTATTGTTGAATTAGATACTAGTTCATCAAAACATACTGAAAATGAGTTAGATAATATTTCAAAAAGGATTAACAATATTATGGGAAAGAAATATTTTTAGTATAAATATAAGAATTTTCACAAGGATAAAAGTGATAATAAAGAATCTTCTAAAGTAATATGTTATGATTATAGGAAGGCATGACATATTATACCAGATTTTCTTAAGATGAAAAAGAAGGATGAGAAATAAATAAATTCTGATAGAAATTATAAGAAGTGTTATAAACACAAGAGTAAGAAAGGTCAGAAAGATTCATACACTTGGAGTGAAATTGGAGGATATATTTCTTCTGATAATTATTAGGATAATGAAAGTTCAGGTCAGAAAAATATTAGGTTATATGTAAAGATACCAAAGGTTAAAAAATGTTATATGGCTAGGTTAACTACTATTGAATATATTATAAACCTTACTTTAAATGTTAATTACCCTGATAGAAATGATGAGAATAATTATATATCTTTGGATGAATAATATTCCTAATCTGATGAAGAAAATAACACATTACCTAGTTTTGAATAAGTATCTAGGTTTGAAACATTACTTGAAAATGTAAATTTTAATGATTCTAAAAAACTTGAAAATGATCAAGAAAAAATTGTGAAAGAAAATTAATAAAAATATACTTTAACTATAGAAATATCATATATTTAAAAAAATATTGATAAATCTAATTTTGAAAAATAAAATCTTTTCAAAGATCATGAAAAATATTATTCTGAGAAAACTAATTTACAAAGCGATATTGTAAAACTTAGTTCAAATACAATTATTAATGAGGATAAAAATTTAGTTGTTAAATTAATATCTAAAATTTATTGTTTGAAGAAAATTTTTTCTAAGTTTACCACTGGAAAGGAAAACTTTGATAAATGTAAAATCAAATCAGGCCATATAGATATATTTATGGAATGGGTTTTATAAATAGAAAATATATTTTTAGTAATAACTACTTTGTTTCAAAAAGTGATCCATTTTTTAATAAGTGTAAAAGTGGTGGACATTTGAAGAATAGTTTTTATTTAAACAAATTTCAATATCTAGGTTTTCATGAATATTATTTTCAAAAGTGTCAAGATTTTATCAACTTAATAATGTTGGAAAAATGTGGATTCCTAATATTTTACTTTCTCATAATATCATACCCAATAAGGTTTGGGTTCTAAAATGATAATTTTTTTTTCAGGAAAATAAAGAATGTACCAAAAATAAGAATATTTGGTACATGGATAGTGTTTTCTCCTAAAATGTGACTATAAATAGAGACTCCTTTAAGAATATTATTAATATGAAAGGTTACAAAGTCACTTTTGGAGATAATTATTAAGAAGAAATTATTGGTATAAGTAACATTGTTCTTCTTGGAAAATATTTAATTTCAAATGTTTTATTTTTTGTTGTACTTAAACACAAATATATTATTATAATTCCATTATGTGATAATGGATATCTTGTGAACTTCATTAATGATAAATGTACTATTCATAATTCTAAAGATGAATTTATTCTTTCTGTCAATCAGCATGAGAATGACTACACATTAAACTTAGAAGACCTTAGGATCTAAGATCTACCTTTCCTTAGTTTAATGGAAGATCAATATTGGTTATGGAATAGAATATTAGGACACTATGATCTTATAAATTTAGATAATTTTTATAAGAAAATAATTGTAAAGTATTTACTAAAACTTAGGTTTGATACTTCTAAAGTCTGTGATCCTTATCAATTTGGTAAGAAACATAAGTCAAGATTTAATTCTATTAGTGAAGTAAGTTAGTTCGCATATAATTATTTGGTCCTACACAAAATAAAATTATTGATGATAAATATTATTTATATGTTTTACTTAATGACTACACTAGATATACTTGAGACTATTTTCTAGAAAAGAAATATGAAGCCTTTAGTTTTTTTAAAAGTTTTGTAACCAGAGTTAAAAATGAGAAAACCCTCTCCTTGATAACTATTCATAGGGATCATGGTGGAGAATTTTTAAATTATGATTTTAAAAAAAAAAATTGTAGTACAAAATGTATTATAAATAACTTTTCAGTACCTAGAACTCCACAATAAAATGGTGTAGTTGAAAGAAGAAATAGAATTCTTTAAGACATTACTAGAACCATGTTGATTGAATACTCAGTTGCTAAAAAAATTGGGTTGAAGGATTTAGAACTACCTTCTATACTATAAATCAAGTTTACTAAGGCATTTTATTAATAAAACTCCTTATGAGTTGTGAACCAGAAGAAAACCAAAACTTTATTACTTCAAATTTTTTGGATATAAAGTATTCATTATAAATACTAAAGACAACTTACATAAATTTTCTCCAAAATATGATAAAGGAATATTTTTAGGTTAATCTATAACTAGTAAGGCATATAGAGTTTTTAATAAAAATACAAGTATGGTTAACGAAATAGTACATGTTAATTTTGATGAAACCGTTCCTTTTATTTTCAAACAACCTTAACCTATATCTTTGGATGTTATTTTACAAATTGATTTTAAACCTATGTTATAAAGGTATTCTCATGAGAGAACAATTAAATAATATATTTCTAAAGTTATAACTCAATAATATTTTGAACCTATTATTGAATAATAGAGTTTTGTAAACCCAAGAAATCAGTTGTTTCTTAGGAATAATCCTAGTGATAATATCATTGGTGATGTATATCAATCGGTTAGAACTATAAGTTATTTGATAAATGAAAGTGAACACCTATAATTTTTATCTCATTTAGAACTTAATACTCCTGATGAGGATCTAGGTGAGGAATATTGGATAAAATCTATGCAATATGAACTCAATAAATTTGAAAGAAATCAAGTTTGGACTTTAGTTGAATGACTTAAAGATACTTCTGTAATTAGAGTTAAATGGGTTTTTCATAAAAATGTGATGAAAATGGAATAGTAGCTATAAATAAAGATAGACGTGTTGTTAAGGGTTATAATAAACAATAGGGAATATACTATGAAGAAACTTATGTTCCAACAGCTAGACTTGAATCCATTCAAATACATCTAGAATATGCAGCATTATTAAATTTCAAACTATTTTAAATAGATGTGAAGTTTTCTTTCCTTAGTGGTTATGTACAAGAGGGAGTTTATGTAGAAATTTCCCTAGTTTTGAAAATAAAAAACATCCAAAACATGTTTTTAAACTTACTAAGGCACTTTATGAACATAAATAATCCCCTAGAGCCTGGTATGATAGGTTAACTGGATTTTTATTACAAAAAAATTGTTAATGGGGATACAGATCCAAATATTTTTATAAAATAAGTTAATAAAAATATTATTATTGTAAAAATCTATGTTGATGACATTATATTAAAGTCAAATCAAAAGTATCTAACAGATTCCTTTGTAGATCTTATGAATTTTGAGTTTTAAATGAGTCTTATAGGTTTGTTAACATATTTTCTAGGTTTTTAAATTTCACAAAAACTAAAAGGAACTTTTATATCTCAACATTAGTATATAAAAGATATTCTTAAGAAATTAGGATATGATAGAACTAAAATTATTAGTAAACCTATCGTAACCTCAAATACTTTAGATATTAATGAAGTTGGGAAACCAATTGATCAAAATATATTTACAGGTATGATTGTAAGTTTACTTTACTTAATAGATAGTCATCTAGATTTAATTTTTTTTATATGCTTATGTACAAGATATAAGGAAAATTAAAAAGAGTCCCATCATAAATTTGTAAAATTAGTTTTTTATTATCTTAAGGGAATTATGGATTTAGTTTTATTTTACTCTTCTAGAAATAATTTTGAGTTAAAAAGTTTTTTAGATACTGAATTTAGTGGATATAGAATGGATAAGAAAAGTACTTCTAAAACATTTAATTTCTTAGGGTAGGATTTAATTTCTTGGTATTATAAGAAACAACACTCAGTATCACCTTCCACAGCTGAATCTGAATATGTGGTAGTTGGAAGTTGTAGTGCTCAAGGGTTGTGGATGTAACACATACTCACTAATTGTGGCATGAGTTTTACTAAAACTCAAATATTGAGTGATAAAACAAGTTTCATTGCCTTAAGTAAAAAAACTATTGCATCATTCATGAGATAAGAACATAAATATAAGACATCATTTCCTTCTGGGTTACACACAAAAAGGATATATCGTTTTACAATTCATTGTAATGCAAGAACAACTTATATATATTTTTACAAAAGCCCTTAGTTCTGAAAGATTTGAATATATTAAATAAAAACTATGAATGATTAATATCAAATGATTATTCATATCTAACCCATGTTTAAAAATCTACTACATTAAGTAACTCCTTATCAAAGGGGGAGTAATTATGTTTTATTTTTATAAAAAATTTTGTTTTCTAAAACTTTTGTTTTTCTATAAATTTTTTTTCTAAAACTTTTGTTTTTATAAAAAAAATTCTAAAACTTTTGTTTTTATAAACTTTTTAGTTTTTTTTTCTAAACTTTATAGGTTTCAAAATAAAAAATTTTAATAAGGTTTTTCTAGAATAAAAAATATTTACTAAATTTTTTCAGAGTCAAAATTTATTTTTTCTCAGATAATAATTTTGTTATAAAATTTATTGGAATCAAATTATTTTACAAAAACCAAGAATAATAGGTTACTCATACCAAGAGAACATTTCTACATTGAAAGGTATTCTTCTAATATTTTATTTTTTGTAATTATATATTACTTTAGTTTATCTATTTTGTTGTATATAATCTTTTACTTTGTACAAACTTTCAAAAAAAATTAAAAAAAAGTATATGCAGTCATACAATACACTAGTATGATGATTAGTTTTCTTAAAAAAACATTAAGAGTTCAAAATAATTTTTACATCATTCATGGATTAAATCTCAATTGTCAGATTAAATTTTGGATTTCAATCTAAGCCGTTAGTTTTCTAGAATTCAAACCATCACCCCTATGCCTGTATATAATGGGTGGGGTATCCATGTACCACAACGATCTTCATGTTTTTCTTCTTGACCCTCAAAACCCCATATATTGATCAGTCCAGAAATTTTTCCATTCATCTGATTAGTTTATTCACTCTAAGCTCCGACATTAGATTAATTTAGATGGAAACTGTAAAAGATTTTACGAAGCATGAAGTAGTAAGAGAAATATTGATTGAAAGGTATGGTGTGAAAAGTATGATTCTATTCTGAAAGAAGTTATTAATTTTCAAGGTTGGGAGAAAATTTGTGTTGAAAAAGAGGATTTTGAAAAACACTAAAATCATTAGAAAATTTTATTATTTAGTTGAATTTAATACAGAAGAGGATTTAGATGTGATTTTTTTTACTCTATTTAGTGAAAATTGTAATTTAATATATCAAAAAGTTATTTATCTTGTTGAAGTTCCCTTAAAAGTTGAATCATATCTTCCTTCACGCAAGCTTCAAGAAAAGATTGGGATTTTTGATAAATCAAAAGCAGAAGCATCCTTGTTTACTTATTTTGATAAATTCATAAAGTTTTTTATCTAAATATGAATGTGAGAGTAGTATCCCTTTGGATTCAAGGTTAATAAATTTTGAGGAAGGGATATAGAGATAATCTAAAATTCCTTGATATCTTCATTTTGTATTTTATTGTGAATTTGAGGTAGATTAATTTGGTCAAGTTTGTTTTCCTTTCTATTGAATCTATTAAGAAGACATCCATAAGTTCAAATATTATAATGTTCCCTTTGTTTATTAACAAGATGTGTTAGTGAATTTTATGGAGGTTTTATAGATCAAAAATCAAATGTATGCTATGAGAGAAAAGGTTTCTCTCTTTGTTGAGGAAACTATGGAAAGGATGAAACTTGTTTTTAATTCTAAGTTGAAGAAATTTGTGGAAAAATCAGACAAGGTTTCATTTGATGTAGAACTAGTCAAATAAAAAGTAGTGAAAGAAAAGAGGAAGGTTGAGTATTCACCTCCAAAAGTTAAAAATAAACAAAAACAAAACTTTGATTAAGAATTTAAGAAGATGATGACTTTAAAAGCTCAAAATAATCTAGGATATTTTTCCTTCAGAATAGATAAAGTAGAATATTTTGCATTAAAGATCCAAATAGATGATGAATTAAAAGAGTTTGATAATGAGAAGAAACAAAATAAAAGGTTTGTTGAGGATAAGATAATGGAAATACTATTTAAAGGAGAAGAAAAAGCATCAGAAGATCCACCAATTTCAATATCTTATCTTTAAGTAGTTCAACTAGTTCCAGGATCCAAAACAATTCTTGATCCCAGTTTAGATTCAGTTGAATTTTCAGTAGTTACATCAGTTGTTCTAATGGTTGTTGACAAAGGTAAAGAAAAATAATTTTTAGTTGTGTCTCATGCTGAAACCCAAGTTGAAAAATCAGTTCAAGAATTAGTTTGTACATCAGTTAATAAGTCTAGGAAGAGGAAACAAAATTCAGTTCAAAAAATTGTAAAAGTAGATCTAATAAATACAAGGTAGTAGTAAAAGGAACTTGAAGAAGAAGAAAAAAATAAGAAGAATAATAATATGAAGAAGAAAAATGAGAAGGATAAGGATAATAGATTTCATCAGAATCATCTTATTCATCTAATTAAATTTCAACTTTGTTTGATAAGAACCCTATTCTTGATGTATCTGTGGATGTTCATTCATCATCCCAAAAAGAAGAAGTTAAATCTTAGAATTCGCATAAATATATATTGTATAAGGTTGATACTAATAAAGAAGTTGATATTGTTAAAGTTTCAAAATAAGAAAAATGTTGGAGTAAAATAAAAGTCAGATATCGGACCTTCTCACCAACATGTTTTAGAGGCATCATCAGATCCATCAAACTCATCATCCACAAAGGCACAAAAGAGTATTAATTAAATTTTCCAGAATCTAAAACAAATAACTAACTCAATGTTGTATCTTCTTAATATTTAAGTAATATGAAAACAAATTCAAAATAGTTTGAATGAGAAGTCAGAATCCTTTAAGTTATTTATTAAGTCAGTAATTCATAATGAGGCCAATGTAAAGTCTTTCAAAGAAAAATATAAGGCACACAAAAAGGATATTTCATTAGATAGTGAATTGGTCAAGGCAAGATGATGGTGATCTGAAGGATCATGATGATAAAATTTTTAAGTTAAGAAAATTTATCTTGACATTATTGATTTTTTTGAAAAGATTTAATCTGATGAATCTAATAGACCGAATTTTGTTGAACAATTTAGAGATATAACACATAATCGTAATTAGGAAGTCAAAGTATTGAAATAAGATATTCATAATCTTAAAGAGGATAATATCGAGTTCTAATATTTTAAATATGAGATTCACATGATGAAGGAGGAAAATAAAAAGATAAGTTTCCTTGAAGATGAAGTTGAAAGTCTAAAATCATAGATTTGAAGGCACTCAGCCATGGAGGACAAGATAATAAAGCATGAATCTTCAGTTGCTAAAACCAAGAATGTTCATGAAAACTTACAGAAGTTAAAATTGATTTTTAAGAAATTATATAAGAATTAATGAACATTTTTTACTGAACTCTTCCATTTTTTGATCTATTTAAATAATTTTTAATGAAGTTTAGTTTAAATGAATAATTCTCCAGATATCTTTTTTCTGAATGTTTTCCAATTATTTTTGGATGAATGTTCTTTATTTTATATCTTGGATGAATAGTTAATTCAAGCACAATTGTTTCATATTAAATTTTATAACATTTTAGGAGTATACATTACTTTCCCTATTCCTTTTTTTAAATCATAAAGGGGGAGAATTTTTGGAGAATTTGTTCAAAGGAGGGGAATTAATCCTAAAGGGAAAAATATATCTAAGGAAGAAAATTTATTAAGGGGAAGAATCTAAAGTATTAATTACAATCGGATCAAGTATTATGAACAAAAGGAAGTTATAAACTTAGGGGGGTTAAGATATTATAATAGAAAATGTTTCTATGAAATTATCTTTTAATTTCATAAAAGAAAAAAGGGTTGTAAGTTTTTAAAAGTTAATAGTTTTTCATTTTAAGTTTTGTGTTTTGTGATTTCTAAAAAGGGGGAGATTGTTGAGACAAAGTTTTACTTTCTACTTTTCCTTTCGTTAGTTTTGAAAATCACAAACACTTTAACACTTTATTAAAACTCTATTTTACAAACTTTATATATTCCAAGTGTTTTAGAATTTTTTTTGTAGAAAAAAAACTTTTACACCAAATGTAGAAATGATTCTAATATAAAATGAATGTAAACTTTTTATTATTTAATCTGATCCATCAAACTGATAGTATGTCCAGTACATCAGACTGACTAGTGTTTTGTCCAATGGTTAGACTAGCATTCTGTCTATTAGACTTACCAAAGTCATAACCATCAGACTGATAATATTTCTGATCAATCAGACTAACCTTTTTTAGTTCATCGAATTGAAAAACAATAGTATAGTCCATCGGACTATCCTAAGTTTATAATTTGAGTAATTGGAATTATTTCTATCAGAAAAAATTAATTACAGGATTATATTGGTTCTAATAAAAATGACATTGGATGGAAACATTTTTCTAAGATGTCAAGTGAAGAACGTATAAGGTCATTGAAACCAACTCTATGAATCATGAAAAATATGACTATTGGAAGAATTCCTATAAATAAGAGTTCATTCAAGGAGCTAGGAGCTGATGCATTTGTAACTCAACACATCTGAGATTTTGTGCTTCATGAACATCTCATTCTTACACTTTGTAATTTCTTAGAGAGTTGTGTTCTAAGGATTCTGAGTGGGGAATTATAAAATCCTTATAAATGTAATTTCTTTTGTATTTGTTTGTCTGATCATGGTTTAGATTGAGGGATTTTGGGGATAGGAATATAGGTGAATCTGATCCATCAGATCGAGGGATTATGAGGCTATCAAGATAGAACCAACATCGATCATCGTATTGAGGACTAATAGGGTTTTTGAATACATATCTATTATGATCATCATATTGAGGGCTTTTCTGGTAAGAAAAGATAGACCTTTATAGTGAGGTTTAAAACTATGGATATCTCAAGTCAGGATTTCTGACTTCATTAAATCTTAATGTTAATGAGTATAATTCTTTTATAAATCCTGTAATTCATTCTTACTTTATTATAAGCTTTCATATTACTTGTTTCTAAAATTTTACATTCTGTTGTGCATTTATATTAGAAAGTTGTCTTTATTGATCTTTATAATAATAATTTTATAAAACTATTTGTGAGGTTTATTAACTAAAATATTTTATCAAATGATTTCTATATTTGATATAAACACTCTGATCATTATACGAATTTTAAGTCTGATCTTTTTACTAAAGTGGTTTTGTGTTTTTCATTAGCTTAAATTTTTAAACTACAATTCACCCCCCCCCCCCCCTTGTATTTATTATAAACTTTTACGATCCAATATACTTAACTTTAGTTTACTCATAGTTAACCTATAAAAGTTTATGCTTACTCTTACATAACTTTTTTTTACCCTCACTTAACTTTTTTTACCCTTACATGTTTTTTTAAATTTTATGCATTTTTAATTAAATTTCATTTTAAATAACAATGTTTTATTTAATTTAATTTTATATTATTAAACAATTATATCATGTTTAATTTAATTTTATCATTAACTATTTATGTGTTTAATTATGTTATTATATTAAATTCATTTTCTAATCTATGAAAATTAAATATTATTTAACAAAATTTTCATATTTCTTAATTAATTAATCAAATAATACACTCGTTTTTATTTTAATTTATTCATTATGAATATGTGTGTGTGTGTGTGTGTCTAATTTAATTTAATCTAATCTAATTATTAATATTTTTTATAGTTAATATAATTCATTTTATAATAATTTTTTTATTTATATAATTAATATTATCTATTTTTTCTTTTTATTCTGTTTTTGTGTGATTTTAATTCAAGTAATTAATGTTATGAATTCACTTTTTTTAATATTTTTTGTAATTTATTCACTTTTATTTATTAATTTGTAATATTCTTTCTTTTAATATTATTTATTCATTTTTAATATTTATTAATTTTTAATATATTTGGAAGTTATACATTTTTAAATATTTATTTATACATAATTATTTACTAAGAGTTAATACTTTTAATAGGTTTTTAATTTATATGATTAATATTTATTCAATTTTATTTATTAAGTTGTAATATTTTTAAAATGTTTTAAATTTATATTATTTATTTATTTAAATGCATTTTTTAATATGTTCTTTATTTTTGTATGTGTTTACAATTAATGTAATTAATCTTATGAATTCATTTTTTAAATAGTTTTGTTATCAATTTTCATTTTATTTATTCACTTCTAATATTATTTCAATTAATATTATTTATTCGTTTTTTAGTATTTACTATTTTTTATATTTTTTGAAATTTAATAATTTTCTAATATTTATTTATATATATTTATTTACTATATTTTAATATTTCTAATGTGTTTGTAATTTATAAGAATAATATTTTTTCATTTTTTATTAAGTTGTAATGTTTTTAATATGTTTGAAATTTATATTTATTTAAAATAATTTTTAATAATTTTGTAATTTAAATCAATAATATCATTCATTTTAAATAATTTTTCTATTTATGTAATTAATATTATTTATTTTTTTTATGTGTTTTTAAGTTATGAAATTAATCTTATGAATTCACTTTTTTTTAATATTTTTAATATTTATTCATATTTATTTATTCATTTTTAATATTCTTTCATTCTATGTTATTAATTAATTTTAAATATTTATTAATTTTTAGTATATTAAAATTTTATTAATTTTTTAATATTTATTTATACATATTTATTTATTAAGTTTTAATATTTTCAATTTGTTTGTAATTTATATAATTAATTCGTTTAAATGGTTTTTTTAATATATTTTTTATTTAAATAGTTAGTATATTTCATTTTTAATAATTTTATTGTTTATATAATTTTTATTCATTTTTTATTCATTATTTATTCATTTTTATTCATTTTTTCATTTTTTACTTTTTTCAGTGCTGACAAAGGTAGTATTTATCATCGCTAAAACTTAAGTGCTGGAAAATACTACTTTTGTCAGTTCTTTCTTAGTGATTATAAATCACAAATTTTATCAGTACTAAAAAATGTTGATAAAAGTAGTATTTATCAACACTTATATTTTTAGTGCTGATAAAACTCTTCTCCTTATTTATAAAAAGAACCCTAGAATCATGTCTTCCTCGCACCACACTTAATCTCTCATGGAACTAGAGGTTTATTATAGTCGAAGTTGATCGTTTTAGACAAATTGAACCTCAAAAACTAAAGGTATGATATTCTGAAACTTATTTTATAAGTGTGAGTGTCCCGTGTAATTAGTAATGTGGTTCCCTCCACATCTCCTAGTCTCTATTGCCCCATCGGGTTTTTTTCCACTGCTACTTTCCTTATGCCTATTTACCGAGGGCGCATGGTGCCTAACACATTTTTTGGTTTTAATATGATTTGGTCATAGATTCCATTCACCTAGAAAAACAGGTAGAAACTTCCATCATGTGAAACAAAAGTCACTCTTTTTTATAGTTGTCAATTAAAGCTTTAAATTAGATCATCTAGTCTATTCCCAAAATATGAACAACTATATCTTTTTTATGGATAAGGAAGTTATATGAAATTTTGAAAATAAGAATCATTACAACTCATGAGGGGCATTTAATTCCTCACTATTTAATTAGTCCACTACTTTTATTAAAATAATATATTTGGAAGAACCAATATAAAAAAAAGAAATAATTATTAATAATAAAAAAAAAGAATAATACCTCGTACTACAGAATATTTGGCTTATGACTCAACAAGTACTTGATCTATAGTAAACAATCACCCATATTTAGGTTTTTTATCATACTTATAACTAAGTTAATATTTATTATATATTTGGTTCTACCAATGAAAAAGTTCTCTTTTTATTCTATGGTTTTCAGAATGAAATCCTACAAGTTTGATTCAACAGACTGTAGATGAAATCCCTTTCAAAATATGAATATATCCCTCAAGCTTCTCAATCCTTAAATCCTTCTCCTTTAGTTTACCATCTAAATTCTCTAAGTGAGAATTCTTTTCCTTATATGTAATCTTTACCTGTTCTTTACCCTACTCTTTAAAGATATACATTGAGGGTCCAGGGATTTTTCTATTTTCATTCCTAAATTCACCTCATGAAAAAGTTATTCAATTATATAATGTTGTTCTTTTACTTTATAATTCATTATTGCAATGGTATCCTTTGAATTTGTATCTTCATCTATTAACATTCTCTTATATTATTCCAAATCTCTAACATATGTTGAATTTCTTCACCCTTTAGACTTTAATAATTTCACTTCACTTTTCGAGACTTGAATCATATCTTGTTTATGACATAGACAAACTCCTTATTTATGGTATGATGTGATTTCCTATTTTCTACCATCATCTTCCAATAATTCATGTGAATATAATATGTACATCAATAATTAATTTATTTTTATATATGTTTTCATAGTGAAATATTATTATATATTCCCTAATACTTATCCCACAACTATAAAATTTACCTACAGTCAAGGTTTGGAACTGTGGTCGTAGGACAAAAAACCATGGAAATAGCCTATTTCTCTGGTTTTCCAAAATCATGGAGGCTAGAGTTATTTCAATAGGTCTCACCTATTTTCATGGTTTAAACTATGGTAATAGGTTCCTATTACCACGGTCTAAACCGTGGTTTTTTTATCTACAACCACGGTTTAACTGTGGAAATAGGGTACCTATAGCCATGGTTAAACTAAGGATATTTCTTGATACAACCACGGTTTAATCGTGGAAATTAGAAGATACTATCAAAGTTATAATCATGACTATATCCTTTATATGTCATAAAAAACTAATACCTAAACCTCCAAAATCTTTAATCCACACACACATTAGTAGAAATTTCTAAATCCATAAATCATAGGAGCAACAATTTTTTTATATTACCAAATACAGAAACACGCAGTATAAATGAGAAACAATTTTTTTATATTACCAAATGCATAAATAAACTTCAAAAATGGAACTACGTCATTCATCTTTTAGCTGATCAACCCACTAGTATGTTTCACTCTCTTCTTATGGTCTTTATTGGCTTCTTATCATCCTCAAAATATCGATGGATGAGTATAAGTGGGGATTAAATCCTCTTTGATCCATCTATATATTGCTTGCATGGAAACAAGAACTCTACAACATCACCATCATTCTAAGTCTGATTTTGTATGGTTGTTATCAACTGGTCTTGGCAACCCGATCCATGCATGATTTCCAAATTCATATAGTGAGGTAGTAATCTCTCTACCATGTTTGATTATCAGCTTCTAGTAAATATCATGAACCTTTATGGTGGGAGTTTCAATTAACTGTAAAACATATTTTTTTTCAAACATGGGTATGCCACTTTGAACAAATTTATGACTTCAAACGAACTGGACATAAAAATATCCATAAAAAGTAACATTTTATAGGAATAAAATATAAATAAAATGAAGAAAAATTTATCATTTAAATGATTTTCATAAACATTAGAAATACCATTAATGAATCATCAAAAACAATAAATGAATTTTTCAATAAAATTCTTGGAAATGTTTTTGAAATTCAATATGTAACAGTTGTGTAAAACAAGATGATTTTTAAAACTGGTGATAAATGTTTGTGGAAATATAGAATATTTTCTAAAGAATAATGTGATGGTGGTGTGTGTAGCCAAGGGGGAACATGGGGCTATATCAGAATCAAAATAAGACACCCATGGTGAGTAAAATATAGTAGAATCAGCAGCTACAATGTGGGTCAAGAAGCATGGTTGAAATTACTAATGAAAATATTATCAGTGATTGGGATGCTCCGATTCATACATGAAGTATCTAAGAAAATCCTATAATTCATCTTAAGTTGGGACTAAGAGATTTTAAGTGACTACAAAGGATGATAATTAGGTTGAGGCTATGTAAGAAGAACTTTAACATAATTGAAAAGAATAAAATGTTGGTAGTTATTTCAAGGCCATAAGACAATAACGTCACCATAACCAAGTGGGTGTTCCAGAATAAACATAATGAAGAGAGAAAAGTGATAAAAATAATAATTCAAATCTTGTGTGAAAAGGGTTTTATCTATATTGATGAGAAATATGTACCTATGGTATAGTTAGAAACTATAAATATGTTTTTGTCCATGAAAGTTCAAAGGAGATTCAATTTATACCAAATGGATATTAAATCCAAATTCCTAAACAGAGTAACTGAGGATGATCTTTATATCATAAAAATGGATGTATTTCTTGTGTATGAATATAATAGTAGGCTGTGTCAATTAAATAAGACTTAACATGGATTAAAATAATCACATATGTATTGATACTCTTAACATGATCATTATTTTCAGATGCATGGATTCCAAATAATAGGGATTAATCAAAACCTTTATATCAATAAGAAAAAAGAGAAAATGATATTGATGATTATATATATGGATGAAATTATTTGGCTCATATGATATTATCAAGGGATGTTTATGGTATGGAGTTTGACATTATAGAATATTGACAAATTATTGGAAGTTTATGGTATCTAATTTCCACATGACCAAATATAGTATTTGACACATGTCATGCTACTAGAAACCAAATCTATCGTAAAGAGAGTCGCATGCTAACTATAAAGAGGATATTTTGATACATCAACCATACATTCGATTTTTTACTATTTTATCACAACATGTTTCAATAGGAGTTTTTGGGTTACACGGATGTAGAACAGGCATGTACTTAGCTACAATAGAGGAAGGAATAACTTGAATATGTTGTAGTGCATGTGAAATGTCCTATTATAATGTATTGTGAAATTCAAGTGTTATCAACCTTAGAAAAAAATCAAACATCACTCTATAATGATGTATATTAAGATTAAATAGAATTTCCTTAATGAGAAGGTTGAACCAGTACTATTGAGGTTGGTGTATGTGTCAACACAAAATTGAATTGAATATATCATGAAGAATGCACTACCTAAGGTGGATTTTGAGAAGTATCATTTATATCTTGGAGTTCAACTAAATCCACTTTTCCAAGACAGTTTGGAGATGGAAACCCAATCCCCCAAGAGAATTTCTACTTAAATAAAGGAATTGTAACTCTTATGAATTCAATGATTGAATTTGTAATTCCCTTTTTTAAACATTCATAGAGTTTCTTTTTAGGTTCATTGACAAGGGGGGGAATATTTCATAATTTCAATTCTTGGGATGAGACATGCCTAGGGTGTTCTTTCCTATTGATATAGGGGGGATGACTCTTTAAAATATCTAAAAAAGTGGGCTAGTTTTAATTCTTAATCATGGAGAGAATCTATGGGAGAATCTATTTTAGAAGTTTTGGCATACATGAAAACATTAAAGTGTTTTCATGAGGATCATTTCACCTAAATATTTATTCTCACATCGATATTTAAAGAAGATATCTTAGAGTTGGTGATTAGTGAATCATTGATAAACTCCGTAAAGGTAATAGGTCTAGATCTAGTCAGTTTAGAAGTTTTATCCTAATGTTGTGATTGGTTTTATTTGTAGAGAGGTAATGGATTTTGAACAATCCCAAAGGGTATATTTTTAGTAAAAATAAACTTTATCCATTTTTGGGTTGTGTTTGTTGAATAGTATGCTAGAGATGTCTCGAAAGAAGAAACATTATCATTAGAAAGTAATGAATGAGTTTTGGAAATGTTTTACCAACTTTGTATACCAGACTAAAATTTCATTGTGATTCTTATGGTCACTCCACAACCTTACCAAGGTACATGAGCCTATCTATGGTGGATATCCATAGGGAAGCCACTTTTATGATAGGATCCCACAAGTTTTATCCAGGGAGACTGTTCTTCCCTGAATTGGTAATACATGATTCAAAAAAAAGGAAAATTCCATACTATATAAGGTTAATCTGAATTTTCATAAGGGTTACTAAAATTTTTGTATAGTTTTTACACTTTGGAACATTTTGAAGGATTGTAGTCAGAGTGTGAGGAAAATGACCAAATCATGAAGGGATTATTGCTAGAATTTAGTGTCACACCCTATAGAAAGTGATATCATGAGATAAGGTTGTTGCACCATGAAGACTCGATATACATAATAATGATTTTGAGGGATCATGAAGTCATGTTGTGAAGACATAAGTGATTCCATGAATCAAGGATGAGGAAGATTTAGTAGTATTATAATTTATAAGGTGCCTACACTATGAAGTTAGTGATACACTATGAAGTTAGTGATGCTCCATGATGGGTATTAAAGGGTATAGGTCATGTTTTTTTCTATATTACATGTTGTGAAGTAGGATATAGACAAATTATAGTGTTTCTATCCAAGTAGACATCACACCATGGAGGAAGAGATCATTCCTTAAGAAAGATTTTGATTCACTGAAGATTAGAAGATCCTAACAGATTTTATAGGGAAATAAATATAAGATATTAACCAAATTTCTTGAATCTAGTTTCTGACTCAAGATTAAATGTGAAGGAATGAGTCCCACAATGAAAGGATATAATTTGATACATGTCGCACCATGAATAAAGGTGTCACACTGACCAGGATTTTTATAGTCCTATATAAAAATGATCTAAAACAATATAAAATAATAGAGATACAAAGGAAAAGAGGAGATACTAGAGAGAAAAGGGGGTGTTCTAGGTCAGTACTAGAAATAAAAATGAGGAAGAAGAAGATATCCAGGATTCCCTTTAACTGAACATTTTGTGAGGTTCTTCAAGAAGAATAAGGTGGAGTAGATCAATTCACAAGATTAATATTATTCAATAGACATATATATTCAAATAATTTCTCATGTGAAATAAGTTTCATAAGTTTTATTAAGCTTTTTATTTTCTATGAAGGTTGTAAACATGAAGTTTTAGTGTGTTTAATCCATATTTTAATATAGGTAGTGAATGGATTGCTTTAGGAGCATCAAAAAAACATTATTGCATTCTCCTTAGATTGGCCCAATTTTGATGAAGTAAAAATATCATGTCTTGGATTTTTTTTGTTTTATCAATCCATTAAATTTGTGAGAGAGGAAATAATATTCAATGGTTGGAAATAATTATATTAAAGGATAAATTTAAAAATTTATAGTACCCTAATTCACCCAACTACTTAAATAATACAACTTTTTTTGACCAAAAAACGAATTAACCAGCTGGATCAGACTATAATAGTGGTGCCAGACAACTTATTCAGGTATTGATTCATCACTGGTGATTAGTGATATGATTTTATGACTTATAAATTGATATTATAATCCTTGTAACTTCTGATTATGATAAAAATTGTAGCAGTTTTCTCCAAATTATGTAGGAACCACATCTAAATTTTTATGTGAGTTGTGATTTTGTTTATAGTTCATGTAAGGTTGGATTGGTTTTTTATTTAGGGTAAGGGTTTTTCTTATAAATTTATGGTTCATAATTCTCATGGGATTATTTTTGTTGTATTAATTTATGTATCTACAATTTTACACTATGTTAAATATTTATTTGAATTCTTCCAGAAGATCGATATTCACTCATTTTAGTGGTTTGTGGTTCTCAAAAAGTGGTATCAAGGATTTTGGTTCCCACCTCACTCAAAACACGCTCAAAAATAGCTCAAGTAACTCTACCTATATTTCTTAGATGTTATTTAAATTTTAGTGTATTTTTACCATTATCATAAGGAATAGTGTCAGATGGTGGTAAGGTTTAGATATACAACTTCAATGGATTGGATTTTCGCTTATGAAGGATACTGATGGAGGAATATCTCATTCAAAAGGATTAATATCTTTTATTGATTAGGGTCAATCTGGTTAAAATAGAGAAATTAGAGTGAGAAATGTTTGATAGTAAATCACTTGTGTTAGTTTGGATGTCATTAGCTCAAAACGTAGCCTTTAACATATGGGGATATTGAAATAATGGTGGAGTTGATGAAGGCCATGAAATACATGTAAAAGAAGTTGAAAACACTAAATAAATTTTTCATGGTGTGGTAGTTTTTCAATATGATTCTATCATAAGGTATTCTATTGGAACATTATGTAAATGATTTCAATGTGATTTTATGTTATCTCAAATCTGTCTACATAAATTTCACAGATGATGTTTGCGATTTTCAATTACTATCATCGTTCATGTAATTATGATACATGATAGTAATGAAAATTAGAAATTCATATGGGAAAACCAACATGGTGGTTGAGGATGTTCATAACAAAATTATGAATGAATGAATCATGAGGTGGCATAATTAAAAACCTTTTGTAACCATGATAAATGATAAAGGGGGTGCCACCTCAATGGAGATGTCTATGAAAATTTAAAGTTAAATTAGAAGAAATTATTTGAAAAATAATTTTCCAATACTATCATCACATACAATAATTTTGGGAATAGAGAAAATTTCAGGAAAGAGTATAGGGATTTAAGTAAAAAAATATAAAAAACCCAATTTTTGATGTTCAAGTTGTACTAATGCATCTGATTGAGGTAATGAATTGTTACTCAGTGTTAAAAGTTTACTAGATGCATGGGTGATTGACTCCAAGGTGTCATTTCACTCAATGATGGTGAAGGGATGTATAGCCAATTATATATCTAGAATATTTGGCAATGTTATCTTGTAAAATTATAGAGATATGGAAGTTTTGGGGAAATGTGATTTTAACATATGGATAATGAACATAGGATTATTTGGTTGAAAGTAGTGAGACACATCCCAGGACTATATAATAACTTAATTTTTGTAGGTCATCTAGATAAGGATATGGTACTAGATTCACAAATGAAGTTTGAAAGGTGACTCGAGGATCCATTTTGGTGGCATGAAGATTAAATAATGTGACTTTATAGCCAACTATAAGATTAGATTGAGTGTTAATTTCTAGAGCAACCACATTCAAAAATCCAGAGTTGTGGAATTTCTAGCTCAGGTATCTCTATATAATATTTACATGATTTAAATAGGGATTTGATCTGTGAAATAAAAGATATCAATTCTAAAAAATAATCATGGAATTGAATAATATTTATTTGATATTGTCTCTTTTATTGATGAGAATTTTGTATCTTTAAAGGAGAGAAAGAAAAAAAATCGAGAATCCCAGAATGTTTTCAAGGTATTGAAGGAATGGGAAACTTCTTTGAATTGTAATACCTAATGTTTGGATGATAATCAAAAGGATTTTATTAAGGGTATTGAAAATTTGTTTGTCAATTAATCTAAGTTAGATAATGAAGAATATAAATTAATAGAATCAAATATAGTTCATCAAACATGTATCTAGTTTAAAGGTTTATAAAATAGTGGTCAATGAAATATATACCGCTGAGTAAACAAACATCATTGGTCTATTTCAGAATCCAATTGTCCATGTACTTACATCATAAGAAACTACCTATAAGGAAATAATGGGAAAAGAAGTGAGATATAACGAAATATTATATATATATGTTATAGAGACCCTAACCTTTTGCACATATCATTACGTGATTTTAAGCATAATAAAACATCATATTACAAGACAAGGATCATGAAGTCTAGTGTCTTGGAAGACTAGGTACATAAAACAGAAAACATGGGACTAAATAAAACATTTCTTTGTTTAATCTTCATAAAGATATCATAACTTGAATTTTTCTCATACATCTTTATAGGATAACCTGGGGATAACATGAACAAAGGGATGAGCTAAAATCCCAGTAAGGTAATAAGCATAATAATAAATCTTTAACACATGGGTTAGAAGGCACGTCATAATGATATAAAAAGGAATTGAACATATGAAATAATAACATATAAATATGGGATCATATAAAAATGGATTCATAATAATTTTTAAGAAACATAAAACATGACTTTAACACAATTCAAGGCTTGTTTCACATAGAGGAACACAAGTCAAGGTTAACCACCAAGGTCGTTGCACATCGTATCACGAATCAAGGCTAACCACCAAGACCGTTGCACATAATGTATCATGAGACTAAACTTTACTCAATTTATTGGAGATCTATATGGTATAACCCATATTAAAATGTTCATGAATATTATTTCCACATAATCAATCATACATAAAAATAAGGGTATCCAAGGAAAGAAAAGGGCATCATAATCATCTCATAAAGCATAATGAATGGGCGTATCATACAAGCGTCCATGAAAGAAAGGAATTAAAACATAAATGGACATGAATAAGGTAAAATAATAATATATCATGGTAAGTGATGTCAACCAGGAGTGACAACATGTAATAAGGGTATTTAATAAATTTTAACATTAAAACATTTTATCACAATTTTAAGGAAAATACTAAAGAGAATTTAAAATAGAAAAGGGAATAATATTTTATATAAAACTAGAAGTGATCCAAGAAGGTTTTAATAATAAAAATATTGGTTTTATAAAAATAATTGTGTCTTAAAATAGATTATATATTTCTCATGAAATTGATTAAGAATTCGGGAAGTTTCCTTAAAACAAGTTTGCTTTTCAGGAAGTATTGAGGAGGGAAACATTAAAAAACATGTATATCCTCAAAATAGAATGATGAATGGATCTTGATACATGATTTTTGAGAATATAAAAAGAATTTGGAATATGTACATAAAATAATAGATAACTTCATTTGGGTAAAAAGAAAGATAGAACAACCCAAAGGAATAATGGAGGTTTGGGTAGAATCTCTTACCTTAAGTCTGATGGTGTCCTTCACTTGATATTGATGTCCTGGATAACCAAATTATATTCATTAATTAATATTTCAAGAACCTATTATTCATTAAATTGATTTATTATAACCTTATTAAGTTTATTCATGACCTTTTTTATGGGTTAAGAGGTTCAATTTCATTGTTTGGGATTGTTTGTTTCCTTGGTTTTCATGATTGGTTTACTTATATACAAGTAAGGATAAACATGTAAGATGAGAATGGTTTTATAGAATTGAATTTTTATTTTATTATTGAACATATAGAAGATTACATGGTTATAAAATTCATTTGGTTGTTTGGAGTGAATATGAATCATTATATAAAACTTTAATGATAACCCTTTTGGTTAAATGGCGATTTCTGATCACATCAAACACATTTTGCTTTATAAACTAATATCATGTGTACAAAAGATTCTATAACCTTAAATTAGACATAATATATATATTATAGTCTTTTTAAACCAAAAAAATAATTTCATGACCAGAATTGAAGATGGTAATACAAATTCAAAACTCATCGTCCTTGAATGTGATAAATTAACACATCTCATATGGTGTTTTCATTTCTAGTATAAAAGGAGTGGAAAAGAGAGATGATGATGAATTATTTAATTTTAATAAAAAAATTCTAGTACATTTAAGTTACTGGAGTTATCATAACATTTGGATGAAAGTAGGAGAGGAAAGAAAAATAAAGGAACTTGAAAGAAAATAAAAGAAACGAAAAGAGGAGTTTACCTCTTGAATATAACTTCCTTTAGAATCTCTTTAGGGGAGAGGATTTGGTCTTTTTAAGAGAAAAAGGGCTGATGGATTTATTATAGGGGCTTAGAGATATATTTTATCAGAATTTAGACAAGGAACAAGTCTTGAGAGGAGTAAAGATAAGAGGTAAAGAGGGGTGGTATTTATAGTAGAGGAGAGGAGGGGTTTCCCATTATTTTAATCATTAGTTTAATATTTTTTCTCAATATTATGAATAGTATTTATTATTGTGGAAAAAAATAGTAATGAGATCATTTGAGTTCGAACTAATTTCCATTTACATCATCCCTGACTCAATCATGATGCAGAAATTCATTTATTTATCATTTACTGTAAATTATCGTATTTTACTATTCACCAAAAATTCAAGTATTTTAGAAAAATACTAAAAATTCACCCTAACCATTTTTATACATGTAAAATTAAAAAATTAACTCCATTTTATGAAAATAATTTTCTAAATATTTGAAATTTAATTTTAAATTAAAATCATAATTTACTTAAAAAATACAAATTTTAAAATTAAAACTGCTTTTATAACACTTTGAAAAATTAATTAAGGTATCATAAAATTATCTTATGATCACAAGACATAAAAATAATAATTTATGAATTCATTTTATGAAAATAAATTTTCTTTTAATTTATTAATTTGATCATAAGATTTTAATTAAATATACATGAATTATAAAAATACCAACACTTAATTAATAAGTTTTAAAATATTTACTCACTTTTACTATGATATAATTATATCATATTGTCATTTATAATATGGATAAATTTTATTTATACTTTCATTAGTGATGTTACTATTCAATTTGGTGGTTTACTATTCATAAGGGTCGCATTACTATTCCAAAGGTCAATTTACTATTTCATCGGTATACTTTCCTTAAATTCTAGAGATAACTTTTGTTTCACTCATTCTTAATTTATAAGGTTTTTATTGTATTCTATAAGTAATATTATATGATTATACTATAATTATAAGAAGATAATTTTTATTGATAAAACATTGGGTCGTTACATTTTTCCCTCTTTATAAAATTTCACCCTCGAAATTCCATTTTACATTCTAAGTTGTAAACAGGTGTGGGTAATTTTCCTTAATTGTCTCCTCCAGTTCCCATGTTGCCTCTTTATTCTTATGGTTCCTCTATAGTACTTTAACCAGGTAAGTAGTCTTGTTGCGTAGAACTTTATCTCTACAATCCAAGATCTTCACTGGCTTCTCCTCATAAGAAAGATCATTCTCCAACAGTAACACCTCTGAATACAGTACATGGGAAGGATCTTGTATGTACTTTCTTAAGAGGGATACATGGAAGACATCATGTACTTTATACATGGTAGGTGGAAGTTCTAGTCGATAGTCCATAGATCCAACATGATCAAGAATCTAGAAGGGTTTGATGTACCTTGGACTTAGCTTTCCTTTCTTCCCAAACCTCATGACCTTAATCTATGGAGATATGTGGGGGAATACCATGTCTACAAATTTGAACTCAAGGTCCCATCGATGATTGTCTGCATAACTCTTCTGTCAACTTTGGTATTCCTTGATGTGTTGTTGAATGGTTTTTACCTTCTCCACCATTTCTTTTACTATTTTAGGTCCTAGCAGCTTATGCTCACTAACTTCATCCCAACATTCTTATGTTCTGCACCTTTTCCCATAAAGGGATTCATATGGTGCCTTTTGGATGTTGGAGTGGAAACTATTTTTGTAAGAGAATTCGAACAGTGGAATATGTTGGTCTCTTACTCCTTTGAAGTCCATAGAACATGATCTCAACATATCTTCCAATGTCTTAATAGTTTACTCAGATTGGCCATCACTTTGAGTATGATAGGTCGTATTAAAGTTCATTTCAGTGCTTATAGCATGTTGGAGACTTTTCCAAAACTTCAAGGTGAATCTTGGATCTCTATCATATACAATAGATAGTGGTACCCCATATAGGCTTACCACCTATTTTATATATATCCATGCAATTTTATCCAATTAGAAGTCCTCTTGAACTGTGATAAAGTGATTTGTCTTTGTAAGATGATCCACAATGACCCATATAACATTATTTTCTATGTATGTCCTTGGAAGTCCAGTGACAAAGTCCATGGTAATGTTCTACTACTTACATGTTGGTATGGATAGTGGTTGCATCATCCCCATAGACTTTTGTTTTTCATCCTTCCCTTGTTGACATACTAGGCACTTTGATGCATATTCAGAAATATCCTTATTCATATTGTCCCAATAAAAGTTCTCTCAGAGATCTCGATACATCTTTGTGCTCCCTTGATGAATAGAGAAGGTTGAGCTATGTGAGTCATTCAAAAGCTCCTTCATTATCTCTGTATTGGATGATACACATAATCATTATCCAAATCTTACAACTCCTTCCTCATCAATATTGAACTCAGAGAATTTATCATTTCTAATAGCTTCCACCCTTTTCAGAATTTCCATATATTTTCTTTGAGCATCATTTATTTTCTCCATGGAGTATGGTTGAGAAATGATTTGAGAAAGTATTTATGATGTTCCTCCCATAATGATTCTCATGTACATCCTCTACAAATCTAATAATATTGGATCCTTTTCAATTCTCATCATTGATAAATATACAGGATCATTTCTACTTAGAGCATCTGCCACCTTATTTTCTATATCGAGATGGTAGTGGATTGAGAAATCATAATCCTTGATGAGCTCTAACCATCATCGCTAGCACATATTAAGCTCTTTCTGTGTGAATATATATTTGAGACTCTTGTGATCAGTATATATCTCACACTTCTCCCCATAGAGATAATTTTTCCAAATTTTCAATACAAATATCATAGCCGCCAACTCCAGATCATGTGTGGAATAGTTTTTCTAATGGATTTTTAGATACCTTGAGGTGTAGTCTATCACTTTATCATTTTTTATTAGTACACAACTTAATAATTTCTTTTAAGAATTGTTGTACACCACAAAGAGTTATCCACTTGTTGGGATTGTGAGTACTAGCGCAGTGATATACATCTTTTTAAGATCCTTAAAGGTTTCCTCATATTATTGAGTCCAGACAAACTTCACCCCTTTCTATTTTAGCTTTGTTATTGGGTTTGAAAATCATGAAAATCTCTTAAAAAATCATATATAATACCCAATTAGACCCAGAAATCTGAAGATCTCAGTTACTGATGTTGTCATGGGCCACTCTTTAATTACCTTTATCTTAGAAGGGTCTACAAATATCCATTTTCTGGTGATAATATGCCCCAATAATGATACTTTCTCCATCCAAAACTCACATTTATTGTACTTTTCATAAAGCTTTTCCCTTTACAAATTCATCAGCACAGTATTCAAATACTCCTCATGTTCCTCCTTTGTCTTGGAGTAAATTAGAATATCATTGATAAAGACTACCACAAATTTGTTGAGGTAATATCTAAAGACTCTATTCATTAAATAAATGAATATTTTTATAGAATTAGTGACTTTGAAGGGCATCACTATGAACTCATAGTTCCCATACATTTTTTAAAAATTAGTTTTGGGGATATCTTCCTTCCTCACATTTAATTGGTGATATCCTGACCAAAGGTCCTCCTTAGAGAAATAACTACCCCCACAAAGCTAATTGAACAAGTAATATATCTGAGATAGGGGTACTTTTTCTTTATCATGATTTTATTGAGCTCATGATAATCAATACAGAATTGTATTGAATCATCCTTCTTCTTGAAAAAGAGGACTGGTGCTCCCCAAGATAAAGAACTCGGGCATATAAAACCCTTGCCTAGATTTTCCTGTAACTACTTATTCAACTCTTATAACTCTATGGTGGCCATTCTATAAGGTTTATTTGATATAATTAGGGATATAGGAATGAGTTAAATTGATAACTCAACCTATTGATCAAGAGGAAGACCAAGCAATTCTTTAAGAAATACATTAGTGTAGTCTCTTGCGATGGGCATGTCTTTGAGCGTGATTCTCTCATTTTTCTCAATCATTTGAGCTAGATATTATTTCTCATAAGTTAGTAATATACACACTTGAGACAATGATTCTAAATTATATTCATATTCCTCCTTACACTTGTAAAGAATTAGAGGATGTTTTGAGAAGTGAAGACTGATCTCCCTTTCCTGACAGTTGATGTTGTCTTTGTATAAAGATAGTATATCCATGCCCAATATAACATTGAACTCCACTAAAGTAAGTATGATGAGATTTTATGGGAGGTTCAGTCTAAAAACATTAACCAGGTAGTATTTATAAACCTTAGATGCAATAATTTCCCCATTCATTGTTTTCACAGATAACTTAACCTCCAAATTTTGAGGTGGTGTTTGAATAGTTCTACTAAACTTGAAAGATATTAAAGAATTCATAGAACCAGAATCAAATAGTACGTTATCTATTCTTGAATGAATATCTAGTATACCTAACACCACATCGTTGTCTAGATCCACCTCATTAGTAGTGATATCATAAGCCCTTCCTTGTTGCCTTGGAGGTTGTTGTTGATTTCCTCCGACAACCCTTAGCTTAGGGAAATTGTCAGCATAATACCCATGTTCCTTGTAATTGTAACACTGCACTATAGGCTGAGTGTTGATATGAACCTTCCTTTCTTCTTCCACATTATTGGGATTCTTTATGTTCCTCCAATAGTTCTTATCTAGATGTCCCATTCTTCCACATTTAAAGCAATTCCTGGTTCCCTCTAGATAGTTCCTAGGATGATTCTTCCCACAATTTTGACATGTGGGATGTTCGATCTTCTTTCCATCATGGGATTTATTTTCTAAACCACCCATATTGGATTCTATTTTCCTCTTTTTATCATTGGTCCCATGAGACCACTGAGAGTCTTCGATCTCCATTTCAACCTTAAGGGGACAACGAACAATCTCTTTATAACTGTCAAAGTCACAAATCGCCAACACTTTTCATAGACTCAGATTTAGTCTACTAAAGAATCAATCCACCTTTATTTCGATGTTCATGAAAAAGTCAGAGGCATATCTTTCAATCCTTGTGAAGTTTTCTTCATATGCCCTGATGGACTCATCTTCATTCTGATTGAGTTTGAGGAACTCTTTTTCCATTTTGGGGCGGAGGGTTTAGGGAAAATATTTATTGAAAAACATATTCTTGAATTCCTCCCAATCCATGGAATCAATTTCCTCTTGGGACTTCATATTCTTGATCAGTGTTCACCACTGATCAGATTCCCTATAAAAACAATAGACTGCCAGTATGACTTTCTCTTTTTCTGAGCACTGGAGGACAGAGAATATCTTTTCAATGGAGTTAATCCACTATTCGGAAAGGAGGGGATCAGAAGATCCACTAAACATGGGAGGCCTTTTCCACATGAAGGATTCAATGGAAACTTTATCTTTCCTTATAGGAGGAGGTTGTTCCACATGATTCAAGTTATTATTCATAACTTGAGCTAGCTAAAAAATTACCATCATAAATTTTTTAGCACCCATTCTCATAATATATGTCATATCATTAGGGCAATAGTCACATTGCCTATCACATTTATTATTAGAACATGTTCTTATATTTCCTACCATTAACTAAGTAAAAGAACATACAATTAGGGGGATTTAATACTTAGATAATAATCATAAAGAAAGGGAAACTTTAAACATAAAAGGATAAACTCTTAAAGGAAAATTATATCCTAACTTGTGATTCCCTATGTTTCAATCTAGGTTATCCTTGATTTTTTTCTTAACTTATATTCTTATGGGATCTTTTTTCCCTTAATGATGGTTTTTAATGAGCTTATGAATTTACTAAAGCATATCCCCAGGGAGTATCAAACCAGGAGTGCATCAAGGATCATTGTCATTCACTAGTTCTCATTTGAGTCTAGCTCAAAACGGTGTTTTTGGGTTTTACCCCAAGATATATTTGTACCAGAGACACATCCACTTGTTTGTATCCAGATAGGGATGTATTTTCTTGATAAACCACTTAATCTATACTTACCAAAATTTAGGGATGTTTTCTTATACTTAGTTACATCCCTAATGTTCTTACTAAAGTTCTCTATTCTTAATCTCCAAAAATAACTAGACCTTCCTCTGATACCAATTATAGTAAACCTATCCTTTTACACGTATCATTGCATGATTTTAAGCATAATAAAACATCATATTATAAGACAAGGATTGTAAAGTCTGGTGTCTTGAAAGACTAGGTACATAAAATGGAAAACATGGGACTAAATAAAATATTCATTTATTTAATATTCAGAAAGATCTTTTAAATTTCATTATACTCATACATCTTCATAGGATAACCTGGGGATAACCTGAACAAAGGGATGAGCTAAAATCCCAGTAAGGGAATAATCATAATAATAAAGCTTTAACATATGGGTTAGAAGTCATGTAATAATGATATAAAAAGCATGGAACATATGAAATCATAACATATAAACATGGGATAATATAAACATGAAGTCATAACAATGTGGCATCAACATAAAACATGACATTAGCATGGGTTAAGGCATATTGCACATAGAGTATCACAAGTCAAGGTTAACCACCAAGACCATTGAGTCAAGGCTAACCGCCAAGACCATTGCACATAACGTATCATAAGACTCAAATTTAACCAATGAATTGGATAACTTTCTGGGTGAAACCATCTTAACATGTTCATGAATATTCTTTCCATATAAAGAATCATACATAATCAATCATACATAAACATAAGGGTATCCATGGAAATAAATGGGTATCATAATCATGTCATAAAGCATAATGAATGGGAGAATCATACAAGTGTCTATAAAATAAATTAATTAAAAAATACATGTAAATTCATAAGGGAAAATAATCATATATAAGAGTGTTTAATAAATTTTAGCATTAAAACATTTTAGAACAGTTTTAAGGAAAATACTAAAGAGCATTTAAAATAGAAAAGGGAATAATCTTTTATATAAAACCAAAAGTTAACCAAGAAGATTTTAATAATAAAAATATTGGTTTTATAAAAATAATTTTGTCTTAAAATAGATTATATAGTGCTCTTGAAATTGAGAAATAATTTGGGAATTTTTCTTAAAACGGGTTTGCTTTTTGGGAAGTATTGAGGAGGGAACCATTTAAAAACATGTATATATCCAAAAGATAATAATGAATGGATATTGATACATGGTTTTGGATAATATAAAAATAATTTAGAATATGTACATAAAATAACATATAAATTCATTTGGGTAAAAATAAATATAGAACAACCTGAAGGAATAATGGAGGTTCGGGTAGAATCTCTTACCTTAAGTCTGATGGTGTCCTTCACTTGATCTTAATATCCTGGATAACCAAATTACATTCATTAATTAATATTTATAGAACCTATTATTCATTAAATTTATTTATTATAACCTTATTAAGTTCATTAATGATCTTTTTTATGGGTTAGGAGGTTCAATTTCATTGTTTGGGAGTGTGTATTTTATTGGTTTTCATGATTGGTTTACTTATATAAATGTAAGGATAAACATGTAAGATGAGAATGGTTGTAAAAAAATGAATTTGTATGTTATTATTGAAAATCCATAATATTACATGGTTATAAAATTAATTTGGTTATTTGTATTGAATATGAATCATTATATAAAACTTTAATGATAACCCTTTTGGTTAAATGGCAGTTTTTTATCACATCAAACACATTTTTCTTTATAAATTAATATAATGTGTACAAAAGATTCCAGAACCTTACATTAGACATAATACATATATTATATTATGGTTTAACCATAAAAATGGTTCCATGACCAGAATTTAAGACGGTAATAGAAATTGAAAACCCATCGTCCTTGAATGTGATAAATTAACACATCTCGGGTGGTGTTTTCATTTCTAGTATAAAAGAGGGATAAAGGAGAGATAATCATGAATTATTCCATTATAATAAAAAAATTAAATTAAATTTAAGGTAATTGAGTTATCATAACATTTGTATTAAAGGAGGTGAGGAAAGAAAAAGAAATAAAGGAACTTGAAAGAAAATAAAATAAATGAAAAGAGGAGTTTACCTCTTGAATATAACTTCTTTGAGAACCTCTTTAGGGGAGAGGATTTGGTTTTTTGAAGAGAAAAAGGGATGTTGGATGTGGGATAGGGTCTTATATATATATTTTAGCATAATTTATACAAGTAAAAAGGCTTTATAGGAGTTAAGATAAGAGCTAAAGAGGGGTAGTATTTATAGTGGAGGAGAGGAGGGGTTTCCAATTATTTTAATCATTAGTTTAATATTTTCACTCAAGACTATGAATAGTATTTATTCTTGTGACCAAAAGTAGTAAGGAGATCATGTGAGTTTGAACCCATGGTCATTTATATCATCCATGACTCAATAATGATACATAAATTCATTTATTTATCATTTATCGAAAATTATCGTATTTTACTATTCACTAAAAATTCAAGTATTTTAGAAAAATTCCAAAATTTCACCCTAACCATTTTTTGACATTTATAATTCAAAAATGAACTCCATTTTATGAAAATAATTTTCTAAATATGTGAAATTTAATTTTAAATTAAAATCATAATTTACTTGAAAAATACAAATTTTAAAATTAAAATTGCTTTTCTAACACTTTTAAAAATTAATTAAGGTCTCATAAAATTATCTTATGATCATAATAAATAAAAACAATAATTTATGAATACATTTTATGAAAATAAATTTTCTTTTAATTTATTAAATTGATCATAAAATTGTAATTAAATATACATGACATACAAAAATACCAACACTTAATTAATAATTTTTAACATATTTAATTACTTTTAATATGATATAATTATATCATATTGTCACTTATAAGATGGATGAATTTTATGTATACTTTAATTAGTGAGGTTACTATTCAATTTTTTGGTTTACTATTCACAAGGGTCACATTACTATTCCAAAGGTTAAGTTACTATTTCATCAATATACGTTCCTTAACTTCTAGAGATATCTTTTGTTTCACTCATTCTTTATTTATAAGGTTTGTATTGTGTTATATAAGTCATATTATGTGATTATAATATAATTATAAGAAATAATTTTTTATTGATGAAACATTGGGTCGTTACATATGTGATCAATGTGTCGATCGCACATGATAAATGATATGTGACTCAATAACCAATAATAAACAAAGAATGTTCAGATTGATATGTAAATCCAAATACTAAATAACATGATCATTAATAAAGGATTTTTGTTCAAATTATATCCAATTTCATTCAATAAATACACCACTAATTGGTATCATGAATTACCAGATAACACAAACCACAACATGATGACTTTTACTATATCATGCCTTATACTTTAGTTCATATTTAAAATAATCTAGAAATTTAACATATGTGTCATAGGTTTTATTCAAATCATTTAAAATCATTGTGAAATTATTCCAACTCTTTTGGATGTGATTTTCATATAGACACCCTCAAAAATTGGGAGAAAACATTGTACCAAGATTTATCCTAATTCAATGCCATGTTGTATAACACTACATGCCTTTATAGAATTTAAAAATATTATAATTCCCCAATCAATAATTGTATAAAATGGGTATCCAATAGAAAAACATAATTTATACTCAAGATATAAAGGGTTTTATAGTGATCACAATCAAACAAACTCATATATTAAAATGAAAGTGTTTTCCATAGGATATATCTATATACATCATTTGAATGATTTTATAATAGATTTTTTTAAGAAATTGAGTAAAAAATAGACATAAAAATGTTAATTTATTATATAACATCTCATATGTTATAAATTATCCAAAATAGACTAACCAATTTGAATAAACAATACACATGTCATTAATCTAAGCAGATCAATACACCACATGTTACTCAACTAAGATGTGTTCAGTCCATTGGTAAGACAAATTTTTATTATCTTGGATGAGATAGTATTTTCAAAAGATTTTTTCAGTCCATTGGTGAGACCAATGTTCATTATCTTTTGAAATAGCTACATTGTTTTCATAGTAAGGCACAATTTTTCTAAATTGTGTTCTACACCATGAAACAACATGTATATTAATATAAACTACAATATAAATGTCATGAACATGATGTAGTTAAAGATAATGCAGAAACATCATGTATATTATGTGATTGAAATTTCATGAATAATTATTATAAACTACAAATTCATGTATATATAGAAAATGAGACTCTGTATATTAAATAAATGAAACTGCAAGAATATTCAATATAAACTTCAATTTTAGTGCATGATACTACATACAGAAAGAAACTATTTTGCACACTAAATATTTTCATGCATAAAGAATGGTGGGGAAAACAAAATAGCATAATCCTCAAATAAATGAATTTCTTGAACAAGGTTCTAGATTATATCTCGAGCACTTCCAACTTCAATTTTCTTGATATTCTCAACATAAACACCTTTCTTTGTGTCTTCTATAATCTGTAATAATTCAATCACATACATTTATAGCCATTAGATATAATAAAATGTGAAATGAATGAAAAAATTCAATGAGTAAATTTAGGAGGCATGGGAATGGCACCAACATAGTCCAAACTGAAAATGAACTTGATTGATACCTATAAATTTGTGTATGATGGATCAAGGAGATCAAAAATTTGTTCATTGTATATTTCCAAAAATGAACACTCAAAGATAAATTTTAATTTTTCCTCTCTTCTAACTTCCCTTTTCCTATCACGTGAGTATTAAAAAATAAATCAACTACTAATAACATGTATGTGGTTACTTGTCGCCTTAATAGGCACATACCTTTTGGATTTTGAAAATGAGTATTCAAAGACTCTATGTGTTATTCCACAAAGCACATTGTGTCTTCTACTGTCTCCCTCAATGTATCCCAACATTGTGTATGTCTTACCAGTTCTATTCTATGTATTCAAATTACATTTTAAGGGGTGAAACAAGATAAAATAGAACAACTAGCACAATAAACTACAAATGAGTGAAATCTTGGTGTGAAGTGATGAAAAAGTAAAATTTTCACATTTTTGTGCTCTATGAACCCATCATCAACCAAATAAAGTTCAATATAAGTGATGTGACTTATATAAAGATAACATGAAGAAATAAAATAAAATTAGAATTTAGTAATAGATTAACCTATCCATATGAAAACATGCAACTATTGTATCCTCCCATGAAATTATCCACCATCGGTAATACAACTACTTGAAATAGATTATCCTGTAAAAGTAGTTTTAAGATTGAGTTTGAGATACCTAAAATACCAATTAAAAATAGATTAAATAAAGGAAAAATATAAAATTTCTATTTATTTTTATAGAAAGATATACCTAACTAACATGTTCATTAGCTACGACAACAAAGGTGAAATGCGATTCTGGATGCCATGTCCATGTAATTGTTTCACAATTATCTTTCCTAATGCACCTGTTATAACATTATGTAGATAATTCAAAGGCACTGAGAGGATGTATTCTAATTATGACCTCAAACCAAGAACATGCATAAAGTGTAGTAGTTGTTCATTCTTTGGTTTCATTATTTAATTTCTTTGTCGCACCAAAGTATTCAAAAGCATTACCAATGAAATAATTACAGTGGTATATTTAGAATCATTTTAATGGGTGTATTTTCATTGACTATGATCACACTATCCTAATTTCTATCAAATTCTAGCAAACTCAATTGGGGTAATTGGATTTGGAATATTCCAAAATTTTGATAGGTATATGGAAATTTAGGGGTCATCACCTAAAGTGATCCATGAGCTCCAAATTTTTGGTCCACACATTGAAGATAAGAATCATGTCATAATATCATGCTGATATTCTCACTCAAAAAAAAGGAAAGTTTAGAGAGAATCTATGGATTTTCTTATGAATAACATAATATTTTAGCAAATATGGATGCATGATAGAAGTATTATATTCCAAAAAATAGTGTTACAAAGTATAATTCAAATTCAAATCAACATCTAATTCTAAGAAACCAAAGATAATGATATGAACCTGCATGTTGAGATCTTTCTAAAAATACATCTATGTTTAATTTGAATCTTGGGTTGGATGTAATGATAGTAACATCGCTGCCCCTATCATAATGACTTTGAATCACTGGGGAGTTCAGGATAATCTCCTTTGATGTGGACTTGAAAAAATCTGAAATTCCCTTGATGGGAGACATCTTAGACAATGGGGATTCATGGAAGAAGAACCTGATTTTGATGGCATTCTCCACATCCTAAACCCTAGTTGAATGGGGAGATCATAATCATGATTGAGGAGAGGTGGAGGTTCAAGGATTCATGTAATCTGAACCTGATTTTGATAGTGATCACCCCCTTAGAAACCATAGTTGAATGGGGAGATCAGAATCTTGATTGAGGAGAGGCAGAGGTTCAAGGAAAGAGGGGTGACCACATCAAAGCCACGTCAGATCCATGTCTGAAGAGGAGGATTTTGGGGAGGTTGAGAGGTCTTGTCAGAGCTGCGTTGACAAGGAGGTGGAGAGATCACATCAGAGCTACATCGGCAAGGAGGTGGGGAGGCCATGTCGGAGTCGTGCTGGTGAGGAGTTGGGTTAGCTACATCAAAGGAGGATGATCGTCAGGAGAACATCGGTAGAGGTTAGGAAGCATTGTCTAGGAGCTACAGAGGTGGGTTCAACCATAAGGGGGGTCTCGATCGGTAGGTTATATGAAATGATATGTGTGGATATGATTTCAAATAAATTATGGAAGTAGATAACCAATTTCCATGGTTTTAATAAACTATGGAAATAGATGTGTGTTAATAGGGTATTTTTCTAGTTTTTTCCTTTTGTAGAAATCTATAGGTGTCTTTCAAACATTGATAGTGAGAGAGAGTGAATTATTTCCCTTGAAGAATCCATTTCAAAAAAAATAATTATTTATGATATGTGACTTATTGTAATAAAAAAAGTGTTATAATACTTTTAATTCATACAATTATTAGTCTTTATATGTTCTAAAAAGTTGTTGATGTGGTGAATATTTATATCAAATATGATGACTATATGTGTGTGTGTGTATAAATAATAGCCTTTTAGGGTTCTAAGCTCATACTTTATGTGTATTTATTTATTTTTTTAAATATTAATATTATTAAATCAAATAGGATGGATATGAATCAAAAATGTATGGATGAAAATTGTATGATAAAAGAGTATGAGGATGGGGTGAAAGAGTTCATCAAGTTTTCAAAATATCATGCATATGACCCTTATCAAATCCTTTATCCATGTTTATGTTGTTTTTATTCAAGACTAATTAATCCAGAGGAGTTGAAAGAACACTTGATCTATTTTGGAATAAATTGAAGTTATAAATGTTGGACTAAACATGGAGAAGAACTGAATGTAGCTAGTGACTAGGATAACACTGTATTTTATGGATCATCTTATATGATTACAAGTGTGAATAATGATGAAGACCATATCGAGGATATGATTATAGGTGTGAATGATTATGAAGATCATATTGAAGAAATGACAATGAGATTTGAATATGAACTTCATGACTGTCCAAAACTGTTTTAGAAGTTAAAGAGTTGTGAAAAGATGTCATTGTATGTTGGTTGTACTAAATATAAAACATTGTTATCCATACTAAAACTATATAATATAAAATTTCATAATAGATGGAGTAATAGTAGATTTACTGAATTACTTTCTCTCTTTAATGATAAATTACCATAAGATAATGAGCTTCCTTTCCAAATATATGATACTAAATGAATATTATGTTTAATGGGTATAATCTATGAAAGAATACTTGTTTATCTAAATAACTATATATTGTTTTTAAATAACCATGAATCACTAAAAATTTACAAAGTGTGGTGTGTTTTGATACAAAAAATATGAATCAAGTCCTTTAAAAGTTGTATGGTACTTTTCAATCATTCCAAGGTTTAGGTTCCTATATGGAAGTGAGGAGACTTGAAGGAAATTTTTGTGGCATGAAAATATAAGAAATTGGTATGGGAAACTTCATCACCTAATAGACTCACCTCACTGGAAGAAAGTTGATCTTGAGTATCCTAAATTTAAAATTATGCCAAGAAACATTTGTCTTGTGTTGTCTATAAATGGAGTGAATCCTTTTGGTTTACAAAGCAGCACTGATAGTACATGGTTGGTTATGTAGGTAAATTATAACTAACCACTGTGGTTATACATGAAGTGAAAATACATTATGTTGTCTCTTCTTATATGAGGACCAAAACAACTGGGTAATGATATTGATGTTTATTTGGATCCATTGATCAAATATTTGAAATTAATGTTGGATTCAAGTGTTAAATTATATGATTATTATAAAATTGAAGAGTTTATGTTGAGGTCCATGTTGTATGGGATGATAAATGACTTTCTTTCTTATGTAAATTTGTTAGGATTCAACATTAAAAGAACTCAAGGGTGTCCCATTTGTGAACAAGGTACACACTCAGTTAGGTTGAAACATTCGTCAAAGACTATGTTTCTAAGACATCATAGATTTCTACCCTGATGATATAAATAATTATCTTGTATGACATTATTCGATGGAAATTTAGAAGAAGGTACAACACTGTCTCCACTACTGGGTGATCAACTATTTTATAAAGTAAAAGATATGGATACCACTTTTGGTAAATCTTCTTTGAAAAAACTTACGAAAACCAGTTGTAAAAGGAGATCAATTTTTTTAATTACCATATTAGAGTTGGTTATATGTCATACATTTTATTGATGTAATGCATGTGGGAAAAAATCATGTGACAATGTCATTGGAACATTACTAAATGCACCCAAAAAAATAAAGGATTACATTAAGGATAGGCTAGACATGATTGAAATGGGAATATTGAAATAGTTGGTGCTCATAAAGGGTGAAAGTTAGGCTTTTATTTCTCCAGTTTCTTACACTCTTTCCATACAATAGATATATCATTTTGGTAGTATAAGTTATTAGAGAATGTTGTGAGAAGGAATCAAGGATAAGAAACAACACAACAACAACCACTACATGAAGACCACCCCCTCCCCCAGCTTTATTGCAATTCATTCCCCGCAAAGGTCTATTTTACCAAAGGTAGTAAATTTTTTCATAACTATTTCTGTGAAATGTGAATCAGGTAGATATTGATACCTTTTCTATACTAATATTATCCATGGTGAAAATGATTATTATTTATATATTTTATCACTCACTCGTAATATTATTGTGAGATTGGGGATTCATGTAGCTCATGAGCTGAGCACTGAGCTACTTGTTCCCCTTAATGATATAGATGTTCATATGGTAAAAATTGATATTGTAACTTCTATAGAATGGCTATTTGATCTTATAAAAATACATATCGACAATAAGGTATTAATTTCCAATTTATTTTTTATAAAAATTATTTAATAATTAATGAAAAAAGTCCTGAATTGATGAATGTTATTATAGATGAAGAAAGGGAATGGGATAAGAAGGTCTAATCAAAATAATCTAAAGGATCAACCAATAGATCAAAAAGAACTTTAGAAATTATCTTTACCTAGATAGTTTAACTTCCACATTTGATAATATTATAAGTTCATGTGGATACAATGTTCAAAAAAATTAATACAACAATAATTGATTTTAAAGAACAAATATAAGGAGAGGCTATTATAGTATTTTTTACTCTTAAGAATTTATATGAAATCCTCAAGCATGGATGTTTAGGATTCTTAGTTTTAAATGTATACATGAGGGGTTTTTTCATAATTTTTTTGTCCAATAGCTGATCTACTATGTTACTTATATTTAAATACTATTTATATTTTTCACAAGTGTATATATCAATTCCATTTTAAGGGAAAACCTTATGAACACAAATTTTGACCCATTAGTCCTCACATTACTACTGCACAAAGAAGGTCATTAGAAGAGGAATAATATTCAGTAACAGTGGAAAAAATAGCCGCAATGTTTGAAAAAAAATTACAGGTGAAAAACTCTTCTTAATACCCATGATATAGGGTAAAACTCTATAATTTAATCATATCAAATATATTTTCATTCCTTTCATTAATTATTACTTTTTAGGGATATTTTTTTGCTCATTTAAATCAATTTGGATACTATATAGATTTATTTTTTGGATTCAATGCATGGATACCCAAAAAATTGACCACACATGAAAAAATTTATCAATTTTTAATACACTACATACAACATTTTACAAATAAAATCCAAGTTATACATTTTATTTTTATGTTTTAATAAAGATTTTTTTATGATAGGGAGATGTTTAAATATCATCAAAATCATGGAATGAGGAAACTATATGAGCAAAAGAATCCTATCAAATTATACAAGTGGATAAGTATTGGGGTATATATGAAAATATTTCACAATCAAAACAAATTACTTATTTTTCTTAATGTTTTTTCAGTTTCCAAAACAAACTAATGACAAAGATTATGATTATTACATTTGTAATTTTATTAAAGATATCATATTAATTTAACAAACCTTCATCCTCAGATAGGTATTTATGATGGTAATCACAACTTCATTTAAAAAATTTATTAATACTTTGTTTTTTTATATATTTTTTATTACTATTAGAACTTTCGACAGTCCCTCTATTCAAAAGAGGAAATAGATTTGTTTAGAAATTAATAGTTAGAATGCATGGTGTCAGAATGCATGTAGACATCATGAATAAGTGACTTTATACTGCTCATTTAGTTAATTTTATCATAATTTTATCCACTATTTTTAGTTAATTTCTTTATTATTTTTATCTGATACTTATTTAGTAAATTTTAACAGTGATCATGAAGAAATGAATTCTTCAATATTTTTTTTTCAACCATTTTGTGCTCTATTAAGAGCACAAAATGATGGGATAAAAAAATATTAATGAAGTCTTAAATAAGGATGATGCACCCAGGTAGTATTCATTCTCTTTATAGAGACATTTTTTCTTTATTTGATATTTTTACTTTCACTAGTGTGAGTTTTTGGTTTACAAATGACTCAAAGTGTGTGTTTTTAGTTTAAATTAAATTTTTAGTTAAAAATAAATATTACACACTCAAAAATGAGAAAACATAGTTAGTTTGTTTTGATACTTTAGGAAAATGATTCATAAGTCATTTTTGATGTTTAGGTTTCAATCAAACCTCAATATAATACACGGTGTGACTGATATGAATTGAAATGAGTGTTTTTAGTTTAAAAATGGTATTTTAGTTAAAAAAATATTCCACTCACTAAAAAACATAAAAATAAACTTGGATTTTCTTGATTCTTTATTAAAAAAATTCTGAAGTCATTTTTTATGTGTAAGAATCGACCACATGTCAATATGACACATGGTGTGACTGGTATGACTCAAAGTTCATGTTTCTAGTTTAAAATGACATTTTAGTTCAAAAGACGTGTGACATGCTCAAAACCAATAAAAAACATTCAACTTGTTTTGATAATTTAGGATAATGATCTATAAGTCATTTGTGACATGTATTAATCATCCACACCTCAATCTGGTACATGGTGTGACCAACATGACTCAAACTATGTGGTTTTAGTTTAAAATGACATTTTAGTAAAAAATATGTGTGCCATAATCAAAACCAAGAAAAAAATTCATATTATTTTTATACTTTAGGATAATTATCCATAAGTCGTTTTTTATGTGTAGGAATCATTCATACCTTAATCTGATATATGGTGTGACTGGTATGAATTGAAATGAGTGTTTTTAGATTAAAAAATACATTTTAGTTAAAAACACGTGTCACTCACTAAAAACAAAGAAAACATTCTTGTATTATTAATACTTTATAAAAAAATACTTAGGTCATTTTTTATGTATAGGAATCAATGACATGTTAATCTGATGCACGGTGTGACTGGTACAACTCAAAATGTATGTTTCTAGTTAAAAATGAAATTTTAGTTCAAAGGATGCATGACATACTCAAAATGTTCAAACACGTTCAGATTGTTTTGATACTTTATTGAAATGATACATAAGTCATTTTGTATTTTTAGGAATCAACCTCACCTTAATCTTATACATGGTGTGACCGATATGACTCAAACTATGTGGTTTCAGTTTAAAAAAGATATTTTAGTAAAAAATATATTTGACATACTCAGAACCAATAAAACACATTCATATTGTTTGGATACTTTATTATAATGATCAATAAGTCATTTTTTTCATGTAAGAATCATTCATACCTAAATATTATACACAATGTAACCGATATGACTCAAAATGAGTGTTTTCAGTTTTAAAATGACATTTTAGTTAAAAATGCATGTCACTCACTGAAAATAATGAAAAAAATGCGTGGATTGTCTTGATACTTAAGGAAAAGGATCCTTAAATAATTTTTTATGCGTAGAAATCAACCTCACATCAATCTAATCTAGGTGTGACTAGTATGACTCAAAGTGTGTGTTTCCAGTTTAAAATGAAATTTTAGTTAAAAACTTGTGTCACTCACTGAAAACTAGTAAACATTCTTGTACTATCTTTATACCTTATAAAAAATATCTTTAATTAATTTTTGACATGTAGGAATAAATTATGTGTCAATCCAGTACACAATGTGACCAATATGACTCAAAGTGTGTTTTTTTATTTAAAATTAATGTTTTAGTTCAAAACACACATCACATACTCAAAACCAATAAATCACATTCAAATTATTTTTATACTTAATTACATAGATCCATAAATCTTTTGTGAAGTTTAGTAATCATACATACCTCAATATGATATATGGTGTGTCTGGTGTGACTCAAAATATGTGTTTTTAGTTTTAAAATGACTTTTTTAGTTAAAAGGACATGTGACATACTCAAAACTGAGAAAAAACATTTATATTATTTTGATAATTTAATAAAACAATCCATTGTTCATTTATGATGTGTAAGAATAAATTTTATCTCAATCTGATATACGGTGTCACCCGTATGACTCGAAATGAGTGTTTTTAGTTTAAAAATGACATTTTAGTTAAAAACATGTTTTACTCCCTAAAAACAAATAAAACATGGTCATATTGTCTTGATAATTCATAAAAATGATTTATAAGTCATTCTTGATGTTCATGAATTAGTATCACATAAATTCAACACACGGTGTTACCAATATGACTCAAAGTGCATGTTTTTAGTTTAAAAATGACATTTTAGTTAAAAACATGTGTCACTCACCGAAAACCTAAAAAAACAATTTTATTATCTTGATACTTTATGATATAATTTATTAAGTCATTTTTGATGTGTATGAATTAAACACATGTTAATATGATACACGGTGTGATTGGTATGACTCAAATTTTATATTTTTATTTAAAATTGATATTTTAGTTCAAAAGATGTGTGGCATACTCAAAATTCATAAAACACATTCCGATTATTATTATATTTTATTAAAATGGTCTATAAGTCATTTTTTATGTTTAGTGATCATATTCACTTCAATCTGATACACGGTGTGTCCAATATGACTCAAAATGCATGGTTTCAGTTTAAAAATGACATGCTTTTTAAAAAGTAACATGGAATACTCAAAACAAGGAAAACACATTAAAATTGTTATGATTATTTAGTAAAATGATTCATAATTCATTTATTACATGTAGGAATCATTCGTATCTCAATATGATACTCAGTGTGACCAGTATGGCTTGAAATATGTGTTTTCAGTTTAAAAATGACATTTTAGTTAAAAACATGTGTTACTCACTATAAACTAAGAAAAATTGATTATATTGTCTTGATACTTTAGTAAAACTACCCATAATTCATTTTTAGTGTGTAAGAATCATCTACACATCAATTCAGCACATGGTGTGATCAGCATGACTGAAAGTTCATGCTTTTAGTTTAAAAATGACATCTTTGTTAAAAACATGTGTCACTCACTGAAAACCTATAAAACATGCTCTGTTTATATTGATTCATTATTAAAATTTTCCTTAAGTAATTTCTAATATTTATAAATAAACCACATGTCAATCTGACATATAGTGTGACCGGTATGACTCAAAGTGTGATCGTGTAGCCATTCACTATTCATTTTCACCCTTACATCACTGTGATAAACTGATTTTGTATCATAAATTCCAAATTTAATAAAAAATTTAACTTCATTTTTTATTCAATTATTTTTTGATAATCATTTTTAAAATTGTAATTTCACTTGTTTGAATTATTTCATTATAGGTGGAGGTGATTTGGAGTGCCCAATATGAAGTTGAAGAAAAATGAGCCAAAATGTGCAAGATTCCAAGAACACCAATGGACTCAACTGCCCATTTCTACAAATACATAATTCCAATTAGGATGAAATTTTGTTATATGATCCAAAATTCATTTTTCTACAACTTTTATAAAGAAACCCAAGCCCAATTATTCTATTAATGGGTCCATATGAACTTATCTATTTAGAGAATCAAATATGCACAAAGTCAAAAGTGGCGTTCTATATTTCATCCATATATCAAGCTTTAAGCCTCAAAATTATTACAAATTTTTGGTGAATATATTAAAGAGGTGGTGTAACAAGTTTTTAGTTTTCTCCAAAGTGTGATAAGTCTATCTACCCACCCAAAATCATGGGCCAAGTGGTTTCTCAAAATTTGGGGGCTCAAAACCACCTTCCACTTCGCCTATAAAATGATACCTTGGGCACCCCATCTGTAAGTTTGACTAATATTAAAAGATTTAGAATTTTTTAGTCACAAATTAGTCCTCTCTTAATCCTATAATCTCTAGATTCCCCTATCCTCATAGGGAGATCAAGGATGAAGGTGAAGTCCCACCCAAGGCTCCTCCCCCTCTCGATGGCGAGCTAAATGGTGGAAGGTCATTTCAAGGGAGCTACACATACTTGGTAGGGAGTTATATCACTTTTTATTCTACTAGTTTTATTTAATTTGTGTGTTAAATATTCCACTTATGTTTTATCTTGACATGATTCTCCTCTGATTTCATTTCTTTTGATATAATTAAGTGAAACACTTTTCATTTCAACACCGATTAGGTTGAGATTTCAAGTGGGAATATTGGGTTTGTTTCAATTGGATATCACAAGAATCCTCTTACTCTCACACATACATTATATATTAGTATGATTTGGAATCCCTTGATCTATTCTTGAGATCCATACCTTGACAACATGATTTTTGTGTCAAAGGATGGTTCTTTATGTATCTTTTTAAGAGGCAAAAGGGGAATCAAGATCTTGAAAACCCTTAACAAAATGATTCCATTAAACCATGTATATTTTTTAGAACAATGAACTATCCAAGATGTGTAGTGAACTTGAAATTACCTCCTTCTCTCATAATTTTAAAAACACCACCTTCCTTTTTCAACTATTAAACTCTTTAATTAAGTCATTTTATTTTTAAAACTGTTTTCAAAACCACCCCTTATTTTAGTAATATTTATTAAAAACACACACTTAAAACCACAAAATCTCCTTGAGGGATGACTTAGGGTCTTCCCTTTACTATAAATAAACTTTAAAAACATAATAAATTTGAAATTTTGTGAAAACTTGGTCAAAGTTATGCAACCTTCTTATCATTCAACATCTCGAAACAATACTCCTCCTCGCAAATATGAACCAACACTCAAGGACATGGTGAAAAAAATGGAATCCCATAACCTTAAATTACAAAATACCATGTAATTGGATATTCAATACCTAATAACTCAAGTGGGATAATTGGAAAAAAAACTGTGAGATAAATATGCAATGTTTTGGACAACTACCATCCCATCCTATTGTTAATCTAAAGGATAAAGGTAATGTATGTGAAATCACACTTCATAGTGGCAAATAAGTTTCTTCTTCCAATGATTCTACCAAACAGGTATTTCCCCCTCTTTAAAACTCTCTTGCTCTACCCTTAAAATATTTTAGTAAAGAAAAACAAGACAAAATGGGTAAATAATTTATTATTTAGGATTCCCCTGAACAATCCATTCCTCTTCCTTCCCCCAAAGACTCTCCAAACCTAAGAAAAATTTTGATAATGATATTGATAAATAAATAATGGATACATTTAAAAAAATTCAATTTAACTTTCCTTTATTGTATGTAGTCAAAAAATACCTCACTATGCCAAATTTCTTAAAGATATTTTCACCCATAGACGATGAATAAAGGGGAATGAGAGAGTCAACCTAGGAAGAAATGTATCAGCTTTAATACATCCAAAAATTCCAACTAAATGAAAGGATATGGGAACTTTCATGATACCTTTCACCATATTTGATACCATATTTTTTGATGTTATTCGAGATTTGGGTGCCTTGATTAATGTGATTCCTTATTTTGTGTACACTTCTCTGCAGGTTGGAGAGCTTTAACCAATAAGAATCATCATGAAACTTTCCAATTAGAGCACAACGCACCCATCCAGAGTGATCAAGGATGTCCTTATAAGAGTAAATATTCTCATCTTCCCTACAAACTTCTATATTCTCAAGATGGAAGATACCTAAACCCAAGAACATGCTCCTATCATACTTGGGAGGCCATTCCTTAAAATAGAAAATACGGTCATCAATGTTAATAATGGTACACTTCCCATGGAGTTCGGTGGAGAAAAGGTAAGTTTTAACATCCTTGATGCTATGAAACACCCCATTCAAGAGCACTCTAATATTCCTGTATATTATATGGAAGTGTTCTCTAATGACACACACACACAAAGTTCTCTCCTCGGCCCACACTCTAATTCATTTTCCTCTTCTTCACCCTTGGATGATTTGAGTTTTTATTATTGTTTTGAGTGTTTTGTGGGTTTTTAAAAGTGTAAATTTTTTGCTTTAATTTATGAGTGTGTTCATTATGAGGTACCCATGACCATTGATGATTATGTAAATATCATTTCCATTGATTATATTTCCATAGATAATAAACATGAGCATATAGACAATTTTATAGACCTTACTCCCCCTAAATCCCCTCCCTCAATCTAAAAAACATCCGTGTTGGAACTAAAACCACTTCATTATAATTTAAAATATCCATGTATTGAGGGTATTGACCAACTTCCCATCATTATTACCAACAACCTCTCTTCATAATAGGAATCAAAACTGCTATACCTTTTAAGAGAGTGTAAAAAGGCAATAGGATGAACATTGGCTAATATTCCTGAGATTATCCCATCTATTTGTATGCACCGTATAATTTTAGATAACGAGGCTAAACCTGTAAGGCAAACTCAATGCTAGTTGAATCACACTCTCCTTAAAGTGGTAAAATTGGAAGTCAGTAAATTACTTGTTGTTGGGATCATTTATCCTATATCTGAGAGTAAATGGGTTAGCCCAGTGCAAATTGTACCTAAAAAACTGGAATAATGGTTATGTCAAATGAACACGATGAATTGGTTCCAACATGTGTGAAAAACAGTTGGCAAGTTTGTATTGACTACCATCGGCTAAATCAAGCCATGTGAAAGGCCACTTTTCTCTACCATTAATTGGCCAAATTTTCAAAATACTAGTTGGTAAGTCCCATTATTTTTTCCTTGATGGCTATTCGGGTTATTTTCAAATCCATATAGCCCCTGAATATCAAGAAAAGAAAACATTTACCTATCCATTCAACACATTTGAATACAAAAGGATACCTTTTTGTCTACGTAATGATCCTAGTAATTTTTAGCGATGTATGTTGAGTATTTTTTTTGAGTACCTTGAGAATTTTATGGAAGTTGTTATGGATGACTTCACGGTTTATAGCTCTTCCTTTGATGATTGTTTGACACACCTAGGTTTTATCCTCTTCCATTGCATTGAAAAGATATCATATTAAATTACAAGAAACATCATTTTATGGTTGAGCAGGGGATAGTTCTTGTACATGTTATTTAAAATGAATGAATTCAAGTGGATAAATAAAAAATAGAATTAATTTCATAACTTATATTTCCAAAATGTATTCATGGGGTGAAATATTTCTTAGGTCATGCTATTTTTTACCACTAATTCATTAAAGAATTTAGTAATATCACACTTCCCTTATCTCGGTTATTATAAAAAGATTATGAGTTTTTGTTTGATAAAAATTATAAGGATTCCTTCAATTCACTAAAAAACATTCCCATGTCACCTCCTATCATCCAACCACCAAGATGGGATCTCCTCTGTGATCTTATGTGTGATGCCTCTAACTTTTTAGTTGGGGCAGTTTTATCACAAAGGGTTGAGAAGGTTCCTCATGTCATTGCATATGCCTCACATACCCTTGACCCTTCCCAAAAAAACTACACAACCACTGAAAAAAAAAACTTCTTTTTATTTTTTTTTTCCTTGAAAAAATTCCATTCATATCTTATTAAGTCAAAAATAACTATTTTTATCATGTTTACCTCCAATTTCTCCTTAAGAAAACTGAAGATGAGCCCCACCTCATTTGGTGGATGCTCCTCCTCCATGATTTTGACCTTGATATTATAGATAAGATAGGAGTGGAAAATGTGGTATCTGGCCACATTAGCAGGATTTCCCCACCATTGGACCACTATGTTGACTCATCCCTCCCCATTGGATAATTCTTTCCACATGAAAACCTTTGTGATGTAGTCGAACTTACCCCCTAGTATGTGGACATTGTGAACTTTTTGGTAGCATCTAAGGTCCCCAAAAATTTTAGAACTTTACAATACCAAAGACTTAATCATGATCTATGATGGTATATTTGGGATGATCCATACCTGTGGATAATTTTTAGTGATCAGGTTGTTCAAATGTGTGTCCTTAACTATGAGTTTTAGTTTTTCCTTAGGTTCTGCCACACTTTAGCATGTGGGGGCTACTTTGTCTCTCAATATACAGCTCAAAAGGTCCTTAACTATGGCATTTATTAGCCAAGATTATTTATATATTCTCATCAATTTTTTAATTCATTCACAAGATGTCAATTCACAGGGAATATCTCAAAGGGGAATGAAATACCCCAACAACCCATGTTATTTCTCAAGATCTTTGATGAATGGGGAATTGACTTTTTGGTCCCTTTTCCAAATTCATTTGGATTTGTTTACATCTTATTGGTTGTTGAATATCTTTCTAAATGGTTGGAAGTAAAAGCTACAAGGAATTATGACTCTTGGGTGGTTGTTGATTTTGTGAGGTCCCATATTTTTAGTAGGTTTGGTTTACCTAGATTCATTATTAATGATCAGGGTTCACATGTTTTTCAATCACAACATGAAAAACTTGCTCCGTAAGTTTGGGGTTCTTCATAAAGTCTCAAATTCTTATCACCCCCAAACTAATGGAAAAGTATAAATATAAAATCGATAAGTAAAGAAAATTTTGGAAAAAATGGTATAACCCAATAAGAAATATTGGAGTTTATGCTTTGATTATACACTTTGGGCGTATCATACATCTTTTAAAACCCCAATCAGAATTTCAATATATTGGATTATGTTTTTAAAGGCTTTTCACCTCCCTGTGGAGGTAAAGAACTAATTATACAATAAAAATACATGTTTTAATTACATTTTAATGGTATTAAATTTTAATTTTTGATATTATGGGCCTGAGTTAGTGGATTTTAATTTTGAACATCCATTCTCATCATTTGTGCACTTCATGCCTAATGTACACCAATTTAATCCCAATTATTCATCTAATTTTAAGAAATGTAATTATCCATATTTTAATTTTATATTTTGGTAAATTGATATAAACTTAAATATAAACATTTTTTATTCAGGGATCAATGGAGGATTCATAAATTATGATGGGGATATTTGGCGATGAAAGGAAACAATTCTGGAGAAGGCATATTGGATACCAGCCCACTGACGAGAATGTGGGGCCCACAATACAAACCCACTGAAGTACAAATTTCATGAGATGATAGAATACATATAGGGGAACATATAATTATTTAGTATCCAGTGCTAATTTGGCCTCCATTGTGGTTATTCAGGCAGTACAAGTTAGAGATAACATTTTGGACCAGATTCTGCGGCCCAGAAAAACAGCCCACCAATTTAATCATACTAGTACTCACCCATGCTATTGAATGGCATATTTTATTAATGGGTTTTATTTTAATAAGTGATTAATATTTATAAAATTTGAGAAGAAACAATAATGTAGAGAAAATTATAATTAGAAAGTAATGGTGTATGATAATGGAATATGAGTGCATAGAATATGAAGACACCATTCAAATAGTTGAAAAATAAAAAGTATAGAGTAAAAGTATATGAATTTTTAAATTTTAAGGAAGAATATTTGAATTCATATTCAATTTCAATCACAATAACTATAATTTGGGCACTGAAATAAAGTCAAAGAGAAATGAAAGATAAAAAAGTGGTTGTAATAATAAATATGAGAAATGTGAAAATAAATGAAATAATAATAAATTGAATGAGTGTGCTATTAGGGAAAAAAGAAAATGGAGTGAAACTATTCATCATGTATACGGAACAATATATAATGAGGGACGTAGAGATCAGAGACAAAGATGAAACAAAAGATGCAATTAAATAAAATAAATAGATAACGATAGAGAGTCAACAACCACTTCATAATACTCGACAACATGAAATTGATTCAAAAAAATAGATAAAGACAAATTGAATATGGTTGTTTGTTCACTAATTTTCAATAGTCTTGGGTTGTATATCTATATTTAGTACCCAACCTATGCATTTTCATGTAAATATCATTTAATTACACATTTATATACACATAATTTGGATTTTTTCAAATATGATTTTATGGAAAATAAATTCATAATGGAATGAACTTATATTCTATATAATTTCATACTTGTAATGAATAATGGAAAAAAATTGATTACAGGATTGCATACACTAGTCATGTCACACTTATTTTTTATGTAAGTGAAAATTGATAGTGCATATGAAAATTTCTATATAAGTGAAAACTAGTAATGCAGATGAAAGTAAATTTATTTAACCTAGTTAATTATATAAGATAATTAATGATTCTTTGTCTAAAGAAATTGAGAAAACAATATCCTATATACTGTAAATACAGGTATGTGAATACATAATATTAAGAAATCAATGGTAATATTTCTAGATGTCATGAATGTAATTTTAATGTAATTTCAAAGAATATATACACATGTATGAATATAGAATACATAATGTATATATACATGTCATCACAAATTAATGAAACAACATGATTGCTAAATTAGTAGTGTTTTCTCAGAATTAAGTACCTACACCTTTCTCATGAGTGGCTATGTTGAATCCGCTTTTCCTACTTCTCAAAGTTCCTCTACATGTTCTAGGAGGTTCTAGATTTTTTTCTTCTAGCACAGATAGTTGTCCTGCCTTTTCAGCTGATATTGGAGGTGGGGGTGTGACTTCAACTTCCTAAGAAATGTGTTTTCACCCACGCCTAACTCTTATGTCTAGAATCCAATCAGTATAATATTTAAGAACCTGTTACAGAGAGTATAAAAAGAGAATAGTTTTAGTGTAATACTGATTGATACTAATCCAAGCTATTGGAAAATAAGGTATGAAACAGGATATTGAACTATCACATACTTTTTACTAAAATGTTCAAGGTTTTTTTGAAACTGGATTTGAATGTAATTGAACCAAAAAAGTATAACATACAGGTGATGTACTAATCCAATAAATTCATTAATTTTTTGTAACTGTTTAATGTGAATGGACATTAAATCTATTAAAAATGTATGAATCTTTATTTGAAAACATTAATCTATTTTCCCACAGTTGTGACGCACGTGACATTAAATGCTTAACCTAAGAAGTGACTTCAACTACACATTATGTCAATTGCTTAACATAATAGTAGAAACACAACATATTAACAGTGAACAAACTAAAACTGAATACAATATTCTAAAAGTGATTATAAACACAGTTATAGTGAAATAAATTTTTAGTGATTGTAACATATTAACAATGAACACAACATATCATTCCATCCATGAAAAATTAGTTTATATAACATACTAATTGGAAACACGTCTATAGTGGATTCACATGATGATGGAAACCGAAGCTAGTCTAACTTACCACTATTTATATCATTCACCGATTCCATAGAAAAGACATGAGGAAAATAGTTTAAACTACTTAAATACCTGTGTTGAAGACAACCGAATCACACCCTAGATTCTTCTTATCAATAAACATGTCCCTAGAAGGCATGATATACCTAGGAAAAGAAGTATACATGCCTAGGTTTGAAGAAGATGGATATCCTACCTCTAATACAGAATCCTAAAAAATGTAATATATAACAAAATGCCCGGAATTAATGGTCACACTATTAACACACATAGATTCCAAATTTTACAAATACCTCATTTTATAGACACATTATAAACATTGATTTGAGATTACATAATAGATAACTATAAAAAGTTTATGGATTTTATACTATGTTATTTGTGTTAATTTTTTCACATAGATTTCACAATCCATAATCCACAATCCACAAGCCATGTAGTAGTAAGGAAAAACCATAAATTCAAGGATTAATGCCAAATGCTAACCTGTGCAGAAATACCTGTGTTGGAGACAACCAAAGCACACCCTAGATGATTCTTATGAATAGACATGTCCCTGGAAGACACGATATATCTAGGAAAATAAGTAGACATGCCTAGGATTGAAGAAGACAGATATCCTACCTCTGATACAGAATCCTGAAAAAGAGGTAATTAGAGCCACCTAGAGGTTTGACATGGATCCATAGGATTTCTGGAGGCAGGTCCTTTCCTAGCTTTTCCTGCTACCAACCTAAAACCACAGTCCATAAATCAATTGAATAGTTATTGAATTGCAATGAATAGATGACAAATGTAAAAAATTGTAGATTAGTATCTTTTCATTGCCACTAAATTAGTGAAACAGAAAAGTGACTGTCTTGAAAACCATCCATCAACATGAAAAATGTCCAGCTTGAAAACCATCCATCAACATGAAAAACATAATATAAAACAAAATGTCCAGCATGAATGGTCACACTATTAACACACGGAGATTCCAAATTTTACAAATACCTCATTTTATAGACACGATCTAAACATTGATTTCAGATTACATAATAGATAACTATAAAAAGTTTTTTGATTTTATACTATGTTATTTGTGTGAATTTTTTCACATAGATTTCATATTTGAGACACATTATAACCAAAGATTACACATACAAATGTATATAATGCGAAGACAAAGATTTTAGATTCCATAATATTGATTACAATAAAAATAATATAATTTCTTTCATATTAAATATATTGAAGAATGTTAAACATATATTTTATATTATACTCTAATTGTATATTAGAGAACACTGTATAAAACACTGGTTATATAGGGATAAAAGATTATAAAATAAAAGTTTCTCAGTCAATAAAACCAGAGCTAATGAAATACAAGATATAAAACTATCTGAAATGGTTTTTTATTTCCTGCATCCTTTTTTCATCCTTGGAAGTTAAAATAAAGAAATTCCCTTGATAATGGAATTATTTGAAAAAAGATCCAATTAATTCATAATTGAAAGAAAAAATGAAGCATTCAGAGATGCATTGCTAACAGCCACTCCTTGACTATGAACATTTAAAATCTATTTATTATTTAACCTTATTTGGATGTTAAGATCAGTTTCCATAGGTAAAAGTTGGCATATATAAAAAACATTGCAGGTAAATCCCAACTGCCCAAAACAACAAACATAAATAAATCAGAGGCCATTGCCAGCATTGAAAAGGTACACATTTATATTTCCGGTTTTAGTCACCCTCTAGGAATTGAGGACTGACCTCCATTGGACTTGAAAGATTCCCTTTCAAACAAAAAGGTTGATAGAGACTGTATGGAACTCGTATAGATGGAACTTTGAGTGTCGAGCTTTCTTATTGTTGGAAACAGCTTATAGATCCCTTTAGAATAACAACCATCCATTCACCGTGAAAAATCACTACGAAGAACCAATGATGAGATTCACAATCCACAAGTCATGTAATAGTAAGTAAAAACCTTAAATTCTAGGATTAATGAAAAATTATAACCTGTGCAGAAATTCTTTTTTGAACTGGAAATATTCATATAAGTGAATTTCATTTAATAATCTCATACCTTGTAACTATCATCATTTTCTATACCAACAATAACACCAAAATATTTATTCATTCAATACCAATAAAAATTAATAGGATAACATTATAAAATCCAACATGCAGGTTCAGTTCGAAAACATCTATTGAAAATTGCTTATAGAATCAATCACATAAGTTGATCATTTTGAAAAAATAAGTAGTGTTTGCTTTGTTTCTAAAAAAACACTTACTTTAATTTTTATAAGAATTCTTATTAAATGATTATAAGCATAAAATTCATTTAACAAAAAATTGTATTGTAATATGTTTCCAATAAGTACTCTGATATGGAGATTAAAATCACCAAAATGGTGAAATAAAATAGGCTAGGGCATACCCAATGCAGAAAAAATCATGAAAACCAAAACCATCTATATCAGGATTTGATGTGCCTTTTCCTTTCCCATAAATATTATCATATTTAAAATTAATTACATGACTATGAATTTTCTTTTTTCACCAAGAATCTATTTTATCCAGTATGCGTGTTCAGACTACTATTTTATAGAGTGGTGAAATTTTTCAATATCTTCCAATAAAGGCTTAACACCCAACAGTTTATCAACTCAATGGATACTTACATGTATAGGAACCCGTCATTGAGCGTAAACCATCAAGAACTTAAAAAACTATGACATTTTCATGGTTAAGTCTATGTTGAATAATAGTTTGGAAGTCCCGGCAAAATTTATGCTTTAATAAAAATAACAGCAGTAAAGTTTGTTATTTAAGAATGACATAATTAAAGATTAAAATTAATCTAACCCAATATCGCTTGATCTAATTAATCTTGGTTGTGAGCATTTATAATCTATTTATTATTTACCCTTCATTGGGTGTTAAGATCAGTGTCCACAGGTAAAAGTTGGTATATATAAAAAACATTGCAGGTAAATCCCAACTGCCCAAAACAACAAACATAAATAAATCAGAGGCCACTGCTAGCTTTTAGAAAGTACACATTTATATTTCTGGTTTCAGTCGTCCTCTAGGAATTGAGGACTGACCTCCATTGTATTTGAAAGATTCTTGTTCAAACAAAAAGGTTGACAGAGACTATATGGCACTCGTATAGATGGAATATTGAGTGTTGAACTTGTTTGTTGTTGGAAACAGCTTATAGATCCCTTTAGGATAGAAACCATCAATTCAGCATGAAAAATCACTAAGAAGAACCAATGGTGAGATTCATAATTTACAAGCCATGTAACAGTAAGGGGAAACCTTAAATTCTAGGATTAATGAAAAAATTTATCATGCGCAGAAACTCTTTTTTGAACCGGAAATATTCATGTAAGTGAATTTCATTTTATAATCTCATATCCTGTAACTATCATCGTTTTCCATACCAACAATAACACCAAAATCATTCTGCATTCCATACCAAAGAAAATTAACAGGATAAAATTATAAAATTCAACATGTAGGTTCAGTTCGACAACATCTATTGAAAACTGCTTATAGAATCAATCACATAAGTTTATCATTTCGAAAAAATAAGTAGTGTTTTATTTTTTTGAAAAAAACACTTTAATTTTTAGAAGAAATCCAATTAAATGATTTGAAGCAGAAATTTCATTTAACCATAAATAGAATTGTAATAAGTTTCCAAAAAGCACTCTGAGATGGATCCTAAAAGCACCAAAATGGTAAAATAAAATAGGCTAGGGCATACCCAATGCAGAAAAAATCATGCAAACCAAAACCATATATATCAGGATTTGATGTTCCTTTTCCTTTCCCATAAATATTATCATATTTAAAATTAATTACATGACTATGAATTTTCTTTTTTCACCAAGAATCTATTTTATCTAGTATGCGTGTTCGGACTACTCTTTTATAAAGTGGTGAAATTTTTCAATATCTTCCAATAAAGGCTTAACACCCAACAATTTATCAACTCAATGGATACTTACATGTATAAGAACCCATCATTGAGTGTAAACCATCAAGAACTTCAAAAATTATGCCAGTTTCATGGTCATGTCTCTATTGAATAATAGTTTGGAAGTCCCTGCAAAATTTATGCTTCAATAAAAATAACAACAGCAAAGTTTGTTATTTAATAATGACATAATTAAAGATTAAAATTAATCTAACCCAAGGTCGCTTGATCTAATTATTCTTGGTTGTGTGCATTTATAATCTAATTATTTTTTACCCTTCATTGGGTGTTAATATCAGTGTCCACAGGTAAAAGTTGGCATATATAAAAAACATTGTAGGTAAATCCCAACTACCCAAAACAACAAACATGAATAAATTAGAGGCCACTGCCAGCTTTGAAAAAGTACACATTTATATTTCTAGTTTTAGTCACCCTCTAGGAATTGGGGACTGACTTCCATTGGACTTTAATGATGCTCGTTCAAACAAAAAGGTTGACAGAGACTGTATGGAACTTGTATAGATAGAACTTTGAGTGTTGAGCTTTCTTGTTGTTGGAAACAGCTTATAAATCCCTTTAGGGTAGAAACCATCCATTCAGCATGAAAAATCACTAAGAAGAACCAATGATGAGATTCACAATCCATAATCCATGTAACAGTAAGGAAAAACCTTAAATTCTAGGATTAATGAAAAAATCTAACCTGTTCAAAAATTATTTTTTGAACCAGAAATATTCATGTAAGTGAATTTCATTTAATAATATCATACCTTGTAACTATCATCATTTTCTATACCAGAAATAACACAAAAATCTTTATTCATTCAATACTAATGAAAATTAATAGGATAACATTATGAAATACAACATGCAGGTTCAGTTCGACAACATCTATTGAAAATTGCTTATAGAATCAATCACATAAGTTGATCATTTTGAAAAAATAAGCAGTGTTTGCTTTGTTTCTGAAAAAAACACTTACTTTAATTTTTATAATAATTCCAATTAAATGATTAGAAGCATAAAATTCATTTAACAACAAATATTATTGTAATAAGTTACCAATAATCACTCTAAGATGGAGCCTAAAAGCACCAAAATGGTTAAATAAAATAGGCTATGGCATACCCAATGCAGAAAAAATAATGCAAACCAAAACCATATATATCAGGATTTGATGTGCCTTTTACTTTACCAAAAATATTATCATATTTAAAATTAATTACATGACTATGAATTTTCTTTTTTCACCAAGAATCTATTTTATCCAGTATGTGTGTTCAGACTACTCTTTTATAGAGTGGTGGAATTTTTCAATATCTTCCAATGAAGGCTTAACACCCAACAGTTTATCAACTCAATGGATACTTACATGTATAGGAACCCATCATTGAGAGTAAACCATCATGAACTTCAAAAAATATACTAGTTTCATGGTCAAGTCTCTGTTGAATAATAGTTTGGAAGTCCCTGCAAAATTTATGCTTCAATAAAAATAACAGCAGCAAAGTTTGTTATTTAAGAATGACATAATTAAAGATTAAAATTAATCTAACCCAAGATCACTTGATCTAATTAATCTTGGTTGTGTGTATTTATAATATATTTATTGTTTACCCTTCATTGGGTGTTAAGATCAGTTTCCATAGGTAAAAGTTGTCATATATAAAAAACATTGCTAGTAAATCCCAACTGCCCAAAACAACAAATATAAATAAATCAGAGTCCACTGATAGCTTTGAGAAAGTACACATTTATATTTCTAGTTTTAGTATTCCTCTAGGAATTGAGGACTGACCTCCATTGGACTTGAAATATGATTGTTCAAACAAAAAGGTTGACAGAGACTATATGGCACTCGTATAGATGGAACATTGAGTGTTGAACTTGATTGTTGTTGGAAACAGCTTATATATCCCTTTAGGATAACAACCATCCATTCACCATGAAAATAACTAAGAAGAAACAATGATGAGATTAATAATCCACAATCCATGTAACAGTAAGGGAAAACCTTAAATTCTAGGATTAATGAAAAATTCTATCATGTGCAAATATTCTTTTTTGAACCGGAAATATTCATGTAAGTGAATTTCATTTTATAATATCATATCCTGTAACTATCATCATTTTCCATACCAAAAATATCACCAAAATCATTCTGCATTCCATACCAAAGAAAATTAACAGGATAACATTATAAAATCCAACATGTAGGTTCAGTTCGATAACATCTATTGAAAACTGCTTATAGAATAAATCACATAAGTTGATCATTTTGAAAAAATAAGTAGTATTTTCTTCATTTTTTGAAAAAAACACTTACTTTGATTTTTAGAAGAAATCCAATTAAATCATTAGAAGCAGAAATTTCATTTAACGACAAATATAATTGTAATAAGTTTCCAATGATCACTCTGATATGGAGCCTAAAAGCACCAAAATGGTGAAATAAAATAGGATAGGGCATACCCAATGCCGAAAAAATCATGCAAACCAAAACCATCTATATTAGGATTTGATGTGCCTTTTCCTTTCCCATAAATATTATCATATTTAAAATTAATTACATGACTATGACTTTTCTTTTTTCACCAAGAATCTATTTTATTAAGTATTTGTGTTCAGACTACTCTTTTATAGAGTGGTAAAATTTTTCAATATCTTCCAATGAAGTCTTAACACCCAACAGCTTATCAACTCAATGGATACTTACATGTATAGGAACCCGTCATTGAGCGTAAACCATCAAGAACTTCAAAAACTATGCCAGTTTCATGGTCAAGTATCTGTTGAATAATAGTTTGGAAGTCCCTGCAAAATTTATGCTTCAATAAAAATAACAGCAGCAAAGTTTGTTCTTTAATAATGACATAATTAAAGATTAAAATTAATCTAACCCAAGATCACTTGATCTAATTAATCTAGAAACTGGTTTCACATTGTTTTTTTAGGAACTCCCCCACACTACAATTGATTTCCATGGATACCATAAGAAAAGTATTGTATAATTAACAATAATTAAAAGATGCATACAGTAAGTACAAATATTAAAAAAAATATCAATATAAATCTATAATAAAAAATTTCTATAAACCTTCAATTACATAGCTACTCAAATCACTTACAACTATCTAATAACTCTATAAAAGAGTAGTCTGAATACACATACCAGTTAAAATAGATTTTTGGTGAAATTTTTCAATATCCTCCAATTAAGGCTTAACACCCAACATTTTATCAACTCAATTGATACTTACTGTTATAGGAACCCGTCACTGAGTATAACCCGTCAAGAAGTTTTGAACCCCAGTACCACCAAACCATAGCTATCCTACTACCATGTATATGCCCAGCTAAGTAACAACAGTACCCATTTAAAATAAACCCTTCAATGGGCACATTCCATCAAAGCCATATCCCATGTTTCACATACCTTACCTTCCTCCTAATGCATGATCTTGGTTGTAGAATTTTGAAGGCTACAACCGAGTCTCCCCGTTCCACCAAAAACCCATGTTATGCAACCTATAATTTCACATGTACCTAGAAAGATAGATGTGAAATAGGTCTTCCATCCCTTGACTGATTACATCCTTTCCAATCTCTAGAGAAGAAGAGATAGTATGTGGATTCATGATGAGGGGTGAAGTAGAAACCAAATCTAGAAAATAAGGACACCCACCCAACAAACCCAAACCGTAGTAAAAATTTAAGTCCTAATAATTTGTTAAAAGCTTAAGCACAATAATCAAATTTTTTACATTTTCCTAGTAATCATATTCGCTTAACCTAAAAAATGATAAAGGGTTTCTAGGAAGGTTTCATGTAAAGTTATTATAGAGAATTAGTGAATTTTACAATGATATTCATCTGATGGAATGCAAGTCGAAATAGTTCACAAATGATTGTTGTAAAACATTAGAGATTGGGAGTATTACAAAACACTTGGTTGATGTGTTATTTTATTATTGTAAACTACTAAAATGTTTTTTATGAATCAAATTTTCAATTCTTATTTATGTACTCATATGTACTCAGAAAAAAAATGGGAAAGATATACCAACCCCCTGTTTCCATGTAAGACCAATATTAAAATCCGTTGACCTCATCTTGAACTACAAGAGAATACAACACGTCATCACATTAGTAATCCATAAGAAATATATTTATATAATAAATAATAACCCATAAAACATTAAATTAATTCATCTAAAAAACAATAAATAAATAAAATAATATTAAAATGAAATGTTATATTTATAAAATGATGGCATGTACTTTAGAGAATAACATTACAATAAAAATAAAAATTTATATAGAAGAAATGAAATTTAAAATGGTGTTTTTATGATTAAATATAGTTGAAACGGTTCATAGATGACTTCCAAAGAACATCAGAGATTGTGAGTCATGTAGAAAAATTGGTCGAAGATCTAGTTTATAGATATTTGTAATAGAATATTCTAGAATGTCGGTAATGAAACCCTTTTCCAATTCCTATTTTTGTATTCACATGTATAGAGAAAACTATTGTAAAACAATAAAATAAAAATGGAAATACTAAATCATGAAAAGAACATGATGTTATAGGATGTCAACCAGAAATCCTCTCACCATCAAAAGCTTGGAACAGACTTTTCTTCATAGAAAAAAAGTAAAAAAAATTAGAATACCTTACTGAATTTGTAGAATAAAAACTATTAATGTTTACATAAAAGAAATAGTTATAAACCAAAAATAAAAATAAGATAACTCTTATAAGGGGGTATCAAACCTTTAACACCAATATGTCATGAAATTTTCCCTTTCATAACACTTTTTATTCAGAAGAAATTATTTTTAGACCCTAAATTTGGAAAAAAAATATTTGTAATTGAAAATGTTTTACTTTGTAAAACAACCAAAAATACTCATATTATAGACCAAGGATGTATTTATGTTGAGTATAGTGATACATTACAATACTCCATCTTGAGCTTTAGCTCAAACTCAATACAAAACTCAAACTCAATCAAATATTTGTTTTTAAAATTTAAATTTGATTTGATTTTTAAGATTAACATATCAAACCCACCCAATTAAGTACTACTAAAGTATATTAAATTAAAAATAGAAAACATATAAAATTTACTATATGAAGATTGAGAAGAAGATATGGGTACTATAAATGACGGTGTAGAGGTCGACCGTGAAGAAATTCTTGAGCATTTTGTGGGAGTACATAGCTAGGGTTATTCTGCTGGAAATATAGAGGAATGGATATAATCCGTGAGGGGGATGCAATGTAATTGTATTGTTTGTTACCGAAATCATTCAAAGGAGTTACCTTGAGAAAGATTCCACCTCTGATATTTAGGAGATGTAGGAATATATGAGGCGGATCGCAAGCAGCATCCCAAGTAGGAGAGGTGTGAAGTCACGAGAAGGAGGTCGGCTCTGTATTTGTAGGATTTGTAGCAGGAGGGGACATCAATTTTGTGTGGGAACCCTAGGAGTAGTAGAGTTAAATACCTTATAGTGGTTTTTATGGAAGGAAGGAATCAAAATAAATAGAGATTTTGTTACTAAAATCACTTTAAGGAGATAGTAGTAGCCCGATGCTGATAGTGATATGCATCAACAGTAGGAGGAAATCTGAGGAATTGTGAGCAGGAACTGAAATAGAGGAGGAACTAAGCTGTGAGGAAGTTGTTACTGTATTGTGGGAGTGTTATTAGGAGGGGAGGGAAATGTTTTGTGGGAACCCTAGAGGAGTGGGAGAGGGGATTCGGGGAGGGGGGAGGGAACCGTACAACGGGGAGGGGGGTTTCAGGGAGGGAAAACGGGGAGGGAATCGTGAGGGAGTGAGTAGTTTTAGGTTAATCCCAATTAGGAGTAGGAGAGGGAGTCATAGAAATGTTGAGATACTGGAGATGTGGAGAATTGTAGGATGGACAAGTATGAAACAAACTGATGTGGGTGAACGTGAGTGTGACATGTGGCAGATGGAAAGCCAAGATTAGTATATATAGTATATATTGGCAACCAAAAATTCATTTGGGCTGAAATTTTACAGAGATCTAGGAGACATCCGGAGCTTCACTTTTGTATTCTATGGCCCAATCTAATTCGTCCATCTATAAGGCCATCTAGGTATGTCTTTTCGGTGGATGCAAGCTGGACGCCACTTCAAGTCAAGGATAAAGAAGTCCACTCTCACTTACTTTCCACCACCCTAGGCCTACCATAATCAAGTGGGATGATTTGTACTATTGGAGGATCTACCCAAGTCTCCAAAAATTCATATTTGAGGCAGTGGTGTTTAAGTATTTAAGGATCTTTGAGCTTTGTTTCATTTTAATGTTATGCTGCCAATTTGATGTCGTAATCGCATTCATTCAATTGTAAGTTCTTGAATTACCTTAGCTTCTTTATAAAAGTTCTTTATATTCTCATTTACTATTATTCTTCTTATCACTTTTATACCATTGCCTCAAGGTGTGAACTTATTCACACCAAACCTTGTGAGATTATCACACAACGGTGGAGTGATTGTTATTTCATTGTTTTTTTACTTCTCCAATTCCTCCCTCATGAGTCTACTTCCTGCTTCCATTGAAACCATAGGATCAATAGAGGGATAACCCACTTATGGGTTGATACAAGGGAGTAGCAATGGGATGGATTGGATTTTATTTCTCACTCCATTAATGGATAATCACTTCTTTTAAATGATATTTTTATTTGATGATTTTAAAACCTCTTCATCCTTATTGAATTTAAGGTCACACACTTCAAGTGCTAATACGAACCTTTACCTTGGAGTGCTCAAAAATTTGATCCTTAAAGTGTATAGGTGATTACTATTAGGGTGTGTAAGCATTAAACCAGTAAGTTATGATTTTTTTTGATCTCCTTAAATGAACCCATCTCAAATATAATAAATTGAAATAATTTAAAAAAAATGCATCCAATCCACCCCTTGTAATAACCTAGGATCAACCCTTCTCATAATTTGAATTAACTTAAGAATTTTATTGTTCACTTAAACCCATATAAAATCAACCCAAATTTTTCCACTTAATGGCTAAAAACAGTTCATATAATGTATGTGTTTGTAGGTTACTTCTTTGGTCTCTGAGGATTCGATAACCCAAGCTAAACTACAAGCGACTGCCTAACCCTAAAATCTTGGGTAAATTTGGGCGAGACCAAATTTTGGCACCATTTCTATGGACCCAAGTAAGTCAACTCAACACCCATTCTATTCTCCCCCATTTCTTCTACCCTCATCCAAATTCTCTTATCTTTTCTCTTTCTCGTTTTTTTTCTTTTGGCGCATGTCTGCCCACACCCGTGACCAATCAAACTGTCTAGTTAGGGTGGACAGTCCTGGGGTTGGGGAGTCAAGTACACCAAGGTAAATCTTTAAATTAGATCCTAACATTCCTAATACCCCTGAGTCAAAAATCGATCCCATTTCAATGGAAGTTCTTTAAAGAAACCAACTCATAAACTCGGGTGGGAACCAAAATGAAAATCCAAATGAGGCAGCCCCAAACTTGAGGAATGTAGTTGATCAAACCATGAATGACTACCTCACACCTACCTGGACCAATGCCCCCTCATGAATTAGACACAACTACCTAGGAGATTCCAACTACATCTTTAAACCCCATGTTCTAATCCATCTTCCCACATTCCATGGATTGGAGTCTAAGATGCCCTACCTTCACGTTAATGAGTTCAATGAAATTGTTGAAACCATGTGTCCCCCACATCAACTAAAATCAGCTAATATGAGGCTATTTCATTTTTATTTAAAGGATTGAGATAAAAATTGGCTAAACAATTTTAGACCATCATCCATAAACTCTTGGGATCAATTACAAAGAAAATTCTACAAAAAATACTTTCCCCACCACAAAACAATTGCACTTAAAACGAGCATCCAAAACTTTTTTGAAAAAGAGGGAGAGTCATTCTATGAAACATGGGAGAGGTTCAAAGACACACTCAACATGGTACCTAACCATGGATTTTCAATCCCAAAAAAAGTTTTAATTTTCTATGAAGGATTGGGTCCAAGGAACAAACAATTCATTGACATGATGTGTAATGGAACTTTTAAAAACAAAGCCCCAAATGATGCTTACAAGTATCTGGAAAGTCTTGCTGAACAAAACCAAACATGGGGAACTTCACCTTATTCTGAAAAGCCACAAATAACTACTAGAATTCATACACTTAGAGAAGAGGAAATCCTTAAGGCTAAACTCACATCACTCTCTAGGAAGGTTGAAGAGATAGACCTTAGGAAAGTCCATGAAATCCAAACTGTAGACCCTGTTTGCACAATTTGTGACAAACATGACCATAAGAAAGACAACTTCCCATCCATTACATCCATCAAGTATGTTCTTTTAGGAGGACCCCTAGTAGAAGTAAATGCCTTGAACTTTCAAAATCCTCAATACCAAAACACCTTCAACCCAAGGTATAATGACCACCTAGGCTTCCGCTGGAAAGATAACCAACAACCTAGCCAACCACAGGGACAAAATACTTACCCCCATCAGAACTACAAAACCCATAACCAGTTCCAAACCTAACCTATCCAATATCAACAACCACCGGTCCATTTTCAACAAACCATCCCACCTCCAAAATATCCCCTAGGATAAACCAATCTTCTCAAGAACCAACCCAAACTGTTCCACAAAGCCTACTAAAACAATTGTGCAAAAAATTGGAAAGGATGAACTCGGAAGTCTCTTTCCTAAAACAAGAACTTCAAACCATCAAAACTAGAAAGGAACCCATGCCTACTCAGGTGGTACAATCCTCAACTTCAAGTGGGGAGTCAAGTTGTACTCAAACAAATCATGAACAACTAAGGCTGTGACTATTTTAAGAAGTGGGAAATCAATTGAGAAACCTAAAAAAATAAGTCATAAATCATGTGAAGCTTCAAACTCTAATGAAAATTAAAATGAACCAAATTATCAAATTGAAAAAAATGATAACGTTGTCAAAGAAACAACCCTTCAACAAACAAACCCACAACCTACACCATTTCCTCAATGCATGAGGGGGAAAACCAAGCCTAAATTGAGTGAAACATTGAGGGAAATATTCTCACAAGTCAAGTTGAAAATTCCACTCCTCGATTCTATTCAAACCATTCCTACATACTCAAAATACCTTAAGGACCTATGCACATTTAAAAAGAAATTATCACATAATAACCAAGTCCTTCTAGCAAAAAATTTTAGCACAACAATCCAAGGAACCCTTCCACCAAAGATGAAAGACCCAGGTTTCCCTTACATCAATGTTGAACTAGGAGAGAACAAAGTTGTCAAGGACTTGTGTGACCTAGGTTCTAGTGTCAATTTCATCCCTTATGTCGTGTACTTCCAGTTAGGCCTAGAAGAGCTCCAACCCACATCTGTCACACTTCAACTTGCTGATCGTAGCATTAGGGTTCCAAATGGGATTTTAAAGGACATTCTGGTAAATGTTGAAAACTTCATCTACCCTTCTAAATTAATTGTCCTTTAAAACCATCCAAACTTAGGAAACAATGAACAAAACCCAATCATCCTTGGTCGTCCCTTCCTTGCAACAATCAACTCTATTATCCGAGTCTAAAATGGGAACATGACCATCACCTTTGGAAACATGAGTCTATACTTGAAAATCTATAATGAAAGCTCACAAATGGGGGATGATGAGGAAATTCATGAAGTAAACATGATAGGAAGCATTGATAATGAATCCATAAAACATCAAGGAATATTTTATAGATGTTTAAGCTAGGATGAGATTGATTTCCTTTGTTCACATGAAGGAAGTTTATCTCCTTGGATTGAATCATTTTCAAATTGCTCTTATGATGAAGTCTTAGGTCCAAAAATTAGAGAAAACTTTCAGGAAACCACTTTCATGGAGACCACTCCAACTTCCTGAAGGTCCCGGGCGCAGCGGAAGCTCGTGGGTGGATATGCCCACTTGACTTTTTGTCATTAGCAGTGATCAATCCGGGATCAATGCGACGATAAACACCAGACTCCACGAATCGAATCACATAAATAGAAAAAGAAGAAGAATAGTCCCGGAACCACAAAGGAGGATCATCACAAGTTGATTATAATTAATTTAATTAATTTTCAAAAAGTAACTTTTATGGAGTTCTTTCTTCGTTGATATTTCTGATCACGTTTCGATGTGATTCTTCATTGCATTGCATAAGACAAGTGTAGACTTCCTCTAGCAATGATCTACACATGCACCACGTATCTATGGACATCGCCAAAGGAATCTCTAGGTGCTAGTGTGGAGAATCCTTTGCTTGTGTTGTTCGTGTTAGATCGCCTAGATCTGGTGGAGGAGGATCTCTCTCGATCTTGAGAGCATTCTTGGAGGAAGGAGTGCTTTCGGCCTTGAGAGAATTATCCAGAATTTTTGTGCACAACGATTAGGGAAAAGTGTTGGGGTTGTGATGATATTTATAATCAGGTTTCAGGTTATAGAGTTATGAAAATAAATAAACACATTAGGCATTTTATTTATTTCATTAATCCTCTTATTGAAAACCCCCATATCAAATCATTAATTCATTGACATGCACCCACGCTGATTATAATAAATATCATTTAATAAAATGATATTATTTCCTTAAAATCCCGACTGGAAAAACTACATGGCGTGTAATAATTAATACACAGCGTGTACTCATTTTTCATTTCCTTTCCAAAATGAAAACTACACAGCGTGTACATTAAATGCACACGGCGTGTATATCTTGTTTTTATTTTATTCTTAATCCAACATTAAAATGATTTAGGCTTCCTTGAATAATTATTAAACCACATATGGGAATAATCTTTATTCTACTTGAGATACTTGGATACACTTAGTGTGTGACCCTCTAGGCCTCTTTCTCATTGGCATTAGGCAGGTTTGCCTAAAGTCTAATATTAGTGTATAGAAACGGGTCAAATCACCCAAGAGAAAGAAGTTGATGCCACATTAACATGTCACCTCATACGAATTCTTACCGTGTAATTTAATCCCTTTGTCTCAATATCTCATCAAGTAGGTTTCATGGCAGTGTCATAAACCTATATGCTTGATCTGTCATTCTTTGACTTCCAGAAATAAACTCATTGTGGAACCATGGCCATGGAATTTGGGCGACAGTTCTATTTCAATCAAAGGGCTTGATATGTCTACTTCTATAAATATGGAAGGGAAAAATCCTTCCTCGAATTATCTATTAACAACATGTTATTCGTGACACACCCAACGTACCCTACTTCCCGCCAACTATCTTTGTGATGGTTTTCATCAGCAAATCTAAGTGCACGAGTCATGAAATGAGTTAATGATAATCTTATAGTCTAAAGACCATTACACACACTCATAGATAGCAATGTTCGATGAAACCAAGACATGCAGAATTACTACTGGCAGGTCTGTTCTTATAATCTCCCATCTTGGAGATTACTAAGTACGAACTCTATGAGAGAGAGTCTGGTCTTCTTATGAGTACTCACACATAACGGTATGTATACTATGTGTCCTATCATAGTATGTCATCCAACCGTAGAACTTTATTTAAGAATATTGTTATAGCATTTCAAGGTTCTCATCATAGCGGGGATCTTCCATGACCTTATTAATGTAATAAATATTCCAGGACATTATTATATTATAGTCATAAAAAACAATGAATAATATATAATAAGTGTACATTCATGTAATAAAAGTATAAACATTTGGTTCTCAGGACACAAACTCTAAAAAACTCCCACTTGGACTAGAGCCAACATCCTAAGACTTTTAGTCCGCTAGACCTCATATGATGATCATGTTTCTACTTAGTTAAATATTTATTCAAGGGGTCCTCCACATTGTTTTCCATGGAAATACCGCTCACTGTAACTTCACCTCTCTGAGAAAAATACCTTGAGAGATGATACTTCCTAATTATGTGCTTTGTCCGCTGATGTGACCTTGGATCTTTTGCAAGTGTCATCGTTGTAGTATTATCACAATAGAGTGTGATAGGATATTTACTACTAGGTACTACATCCATCTCTTGGACAAAGATTCACATCCATACTTCTTCTTTAGCTACCTCAGAAGCTGCGATACACTCAGACTCTACTATAGAATCTGTGACCACACCTTGCTTTGAGCTCTTCCGGCTCACTGCACCTCCATTCAAACTGAAGATGTATCCAGTCTGCGACTTCATGTCATCTTGATCAGTCTGGAAACTAGCATCTACATGTCCTCTGATGACTGGTTCCTCATCTCCTCTATAAACCAGGAACATATCCTCAGTATGCCTCAAATACTTAAGGATAGTCTTGACCGCCATCCAATGGCGGTCTCCTGGGTCATCTTGATATCTGCCTACCGCACTTAATGCGTAAGAAACATCTAGACTTGTACATAGCATAACATACATGACTGGCCCAATTGCGGATGCGTTAGGGATCCTTGAAATTTTTTTTATTTCCTCATGTGTATGAGGACACATTTTCTTAGAAATATGAATTCCATGTGACACTGGAAACAATCCCCTCTTGGACTGTTTCATATTGAATCTCTTCAGTATCTTGTCAATGTATATACTTTGACTCATGCCAAGCATTCTCTTGGATCTATCATGATGGATCTTGATCCCAAGAATATATGTTGCCTTGCCCAAGTCTTTCATAGAGAATAATTTATCCAACCATGCCTTAACTGACTGTAAGACAGGTACTTCATTTCCAATTAGTAATATGTCATCAACATATACTATTAGGAAAATGACTGCACTTTCTCTAAACCTTTTATAGAAACAAGGATCACGTTCATTCTTAACAAATCCAAATTCTGTTACGGCTTCATAAAAATGATTGTTCCATGACCGTGATGCTTGCTTTAATCCATAAATGGATTTCTACAACTTGCATACCTTGTTGGCATCCTTTGGAGTCACAAACCCTTCAGTTTGTGTCATGTAGACATCTTCCTGGAGGTTCCCGTTAAGGAATTTTGTTTTGAAATCCATTTGAAAAATTTCATAATAATGGTAAGCGGTAATGGCCAATAGGATTTTGATGGATTTCAGCATCACAACCAGTGAAAATGTTTCATCATAGTCAATTCCTTGACATTGTCTAAAACCTTTTGCAACCAGTCGTGCCTTGTAGGTGCTGACTTGTCCCTCCATGTCCATTTTCTTCTTGAGTACCCATTTATTACCAATAGTATTTACATCAACTGGAGGATCTACCAAAATCTAGACTTGGTTTTGGTACATGGAATCCATTTCAGAATTCATGGCTTCTTGCCACTTGGCAATTTCTGTGCCTTTAACTTCTTCCTTGTAGATAAGAGGATTATCATTGTCAACCAATAATGAGTCACCATCCTCGATGACAAGAAACCCATATCGTTCTGGTTCTCTCACCTCTCTCATGCTCCTACGTAGTTCTTGTGTCTCTGGAATAGATTGTTCTTCCACGGGGATTTTTGGAATATGTTATTGTACCAACTCCTATGTATCTTGATCCTCGACTTCATAGAAGTCTATCTCGCTCCCACTATCTCTTTTGGAGATGTGATCCCTCTCAAGGAATATGGCATGTCTTTCCATTGTAACCTTTTTATCTGAGGGGTTTTATAGGTAATATCTCCTTATTTCCTTATTATATCCTATAAAGGTACACTTTGTGCCTTGAGGTGCAAGTTTGTTACCTATAGAGGCCTTAAAAATGCTTTACTACCCCACACATGTAAATTTGATAACATGGCTTTGCGTCCATTCCATAACTTGTATGGAATACCATGTATCGATTTAGTTGGTACTTAGTTTAGTATGTGCGATGCTGTTTGTAATGCATATCCCCAAAAGAATAATGGAAGACTCACATGACTCATCATTGATCTCACCATGTCCAACATGGTGCAGTTCCCCCTTTCACTTACATCATTCCACTGAGGCGTTTAAGGAGGAGTGAGTTGAGATAGAATCCCAAACTCCCATAAGAAATCAATGAAGTCCTGATTAAGATATTCTCCTCCTCTTTCTGAGTGAAGTTTCTTAATCTTCTTACCAAGATGGTTCTCAAATTCATTCTTTTATTCTTTGAACTGATCAAAAGAATCTGACTTATACCTCATTAAGTAAATATATTCATATCTACTAAAATCATCAGTAAAAGTTATGAAGTACAAGAACCCACCCCTTGATTCATCTTGAAATGGTCCACACACATATGTGTGAACTAATTCTAGAAGCTCTTTAGCCCTTTAACCTTTATCACTAAATGGGGCTTTGATCATTTTTCCTTGCAGACATGCAAGACATAAACCAAGTGGTTTTAGTTCGAAAGAATATAAATACCCATCTTGATGTAATTTTGTCAAACGTTTCTCATTGACATGACCTAGCTGGTGATGCCAAAGTTGGGTGTGGTATGAGTCATGTGAATTAAATTTGTCATCGATTGTCATTACTTGGTTTGTGTAGTCTAACACATAAAGGTCGTTATATAAATGTGCCCTACCAAAACAAATGCTATCTTTATAAAAGTGGAAACATTCATTTACAAACTTGAAGATGAATCCATCAGTATCTAATATGGATACTGAAATAATGTTTTTTGTTACAGAGGGTACATAATAACATCCTTTTAATACAAAGACCATCCCAGTAGGCAATGTGAGGTGGTAGTCTCCGACAGCTACAACAGCGAGTCTGGCTCCGTTGGCTGCTCGCAGATCCACCTCACCTCAGTCAATATTTCTGAATCTACTTGGTTCCTGTATTTGGATATAGATGTGTGCAACACAAGCAGTATCTAATACCCAATTGGTAGAAATATATAGATTTCATTCAATAACAAATGCACCTGAAGCTTCCCCTTGCTTCCTTGGATCGGTGCAGTTTTTCTTCCAGTGGCCCTTCTTGCCACATGCAAAACAAACAGCCTCTTATTCTCTTTCCTCCCCTTTGATCTTCCTTTTCTTGGAAGGCCTTGAAGAAGATTTGGTCTTAAATATCTTCTCCTTACCTTTACTTTTATTCACCATAAGGACAGAAGGCTTTTCACACTTCATATCATTTTCTACTTGGTGAATAAGGATAAGAAGATCAGATAGAGACTTCTCAATGTTGTTCATGTTGAAATTTATAATAAATTTAGAGAAGCTCTGGGGTAGTGATGCAAGAATGAGATTGGTACCCCGTTCTTCAGGGAGTTTAAACCCTATAACCTCCAAGTGCTCAATGTAGCCAATGATCTTGACTACATGAGGCCTAGCTGGGGCACCCTCTCCAAGCTTTCTCTAAAATATAGCCTTGGAGATCTCAAACCTTTCTTGTCTTTCACTCTCCTGGTATAGACCACAAAGGTGCTTGAGTATGCTACAGTCATCCATGCCTTCATGAGACTTCATGAGCTCACTAGACATTGATGACAGCATCAAACATTGAACGTCTAGTGCATCATTCAAATTTTGATCATAGACCAAGAAATCTTCATCACTCACCCCTTAGGAAGGTGAATCAGGAAGTGAGGACTCTAGCACGTAAAACTTTTGTTCATGGCGTAGGATAACCCGAAGGTTCCTAAACCATTCCTAAAAGTTACTGTCAGTGAGGATATTGTCTTTATCCAGAATTGATCGCAGAGAAAATGTGGTTGACAAGTTTTTCATATTAATTCTACAAATTAAAAGACCAAATTTATCAGTGCCTTTTGATTACATTTTATGAAAAATAATAAATGAATTTATTAATTATCCCACTATTTTATCATGTCCCAACGACCCCCACCATTGAACTTGGAATGCCTAGTTGTTATGACATTCTAGTGGCAAGGATCCATATTCCCCTTTGCATAACCCCAACAAGGGTTGGTCAATCTATTTAAAGGTATTTAGGTAGGAAGGTCTTTGCCAACTGTGAGCTTACAATTCCTTGATCTATTGAGTGGACTCCCCAATCCTGAAATCCTAATTTGGATTTCCTCAACACTTGCCTCCATTTTACAATAAGTCTAGCAAGGGTTACTCCTCTTGATGTAAAATGTTTAAGTCAGCCCAAAACTTTCATAATAGATTCCTTTATAAAAGTAAGTGTCCCGGCAAAGGTTGGTCAAACACATAGTTTTATTGATTCTTGCCCTTAATCAAGTAACGGAAGGCTTGGTCTGACTTAATATAGTATTTGAGGGATTTCAATCCTTTATGCCTAGTTTCTCATTATCACATGCTTGTTAATATTAAGTTATAATTGCTTAAGTGATTAACCATGTTTTGATAATGTTTACGCATAGTCCTGTTTTTATTTTATTCCATCTTTGCATGCTTGTTTATTTCATTAACTATGTGATCGTGACAACGCATACATAATAAATAAACCATGCAATCAGATAGAAATAAAATAAGATGTCATGATCATGAGCTTCTATTGGTTAGCTTATCTAGCAGTTTTGATAAGCTAACCCTGACCTAGGGAAAAACACCTTGAACCCGATGGTTCGTGTTTTTCATCTCCCATCAATCCACCTTTGTATCTTATTGGGTTGGTTTCACCTCATATTTGGATTTTGAACTGTCTCCTCTAGCTTGGGACACTACTACAATAAATCCCTATAGAAACTGTCAAAAATGGCCGATAAAGGTCTTTAGTGACTGCCTTGCGACCGCTTTTGGCAGTCGCATTTTCTCCGTCAGTAAAAACCAACAGCGACCACCATTGGCAGTCGCTAAAGGTCCTTTTAAAAATACCAGGTTTCATGTGTGCGGGACACTAGGTGGGTGCGACTCTGGACACGCGAGAACACCAGTGGGAATGAGGAGGGACCAAAAGCTCTAGTCGTCGGCCATGGCGGACCTACGGAGGCCGGAGGGAGGGGTGGGTGCAACGTTGAGGATTTAGGAAGTTCGTTTAATATTCACCGACGGATGGGTTCAACGGCAAGTGAGGGAGGGGTGACGGGAGGCAACGAGAGCTGGCGATGGGGGTGACTGAGGGTGGCAAGGCGATGGCAGGGGGTGACAGTGGGCATCACCGGCATTGCAGCGGTGATTTTGAAGAAGGCAGAGTGACGATGGGGCGGGAAAAATCCCACCCATTTATTTCAGTATTAGCGACCGCTTTTGGTGGTCGCTAATACTATCAATAGCGACCGCTGATGGTGGTCACCCGTTCCCAGAGGCACAAAAACCAATTTTTCTAGTAGTAGGAGATCCTCCATTACATGGGGTTTACATTAAAGAAACCATGGGCATGCAGGCCCTACATTTTATTGGAAGAAGGCTCGCAGGCCAACAAATTTAAATTAAATAAATTTAAATGAAACCATACACACACAAAGGGTCTTTGGTCTATCTCATGATCATCCATAGAATGCAACGACATTTATGCATATTTAGTATTCAAATTCTTTTAATCGTTCTTTTATTAAAGATAATTCGCACTTGAATTCAATTAATTATAATCTTATAATTAATCAATTCTTTATCTTAACTTTCTTTCTGAATTTCCTTGAGATTCTTCTCATCCATATTCCTTGTACGGGTCTTTGTACTTTGGAGGAAACCTGGTGAAATTCCATTTATGGAAAGTGCACGGCATGTAGACTATATTACATGGCATGTATTTGTTTTCACCCTTTATCCAAAGTACACGCTGGGGGCTTTGGCATGTTTTCTGTACTTTGGAAATTTTAGAGTACATGGCATGTAGATTAATCTAACACAGCATGTACTTCCTTGTTACACGGTTACCAGCCTGGAAATCCCATGTACGTAGTTACATGACTTCTCCTTGTACGCGGTTTCACCTGGGCCAGATTAGACTACATGGCGTGTTGATTCAACATACATGTCATGTATTTTGGTTTCCACGCATCATTTATTTCTATTCAACACAGTGTATTAAAAAACTTAGGTATGATTAATTCACACGGCATGGTTTGGCAAACCAGTACCGGTTCGTTGAACCTAAGTACACGGAATGTAGATTTCACTACAAACCTTGTATTCCTATGTTGTATAGACAGAATGAGCGGCTCCTATAGATGAGTTCCTCATTTTTATTTTAATCAAAATTAAAATTAAAAGGTCGTTTCTGTTATGTGAATCAATAAATGAAGGAGGAAGAACAGATCATGTTCATTCAGTTTTATAGAATGATTTATCTTGAATTGAATCAAATATAAATGCGTAAAGTATAAATGAAAATTAAATAACTATAATCAATGTTGTGACCTTTCTGATACCACTTGAAGGTCCTGGGCACAGCAGAAGTTCATGGGTGGATGTGCCCACTTGACTTTTTTTCATTAGCAATGATCAATCTGGGATCAATATGACAATAAACGCCAAACTTAAAGGATTGAATCATAGAAATAGACAAAGAAGAAGAATATTCCCAGAACCACAAAAGAGGATCATCGCAGGTTGATTATAATTAATTTAATTAATTGACAATAAGTACCTTTTATGGCGTTCTTTCTTCATTGATATTTCTGATCACGTTCCAATGTGATTCGTCGTTGCATCGCAGAATCCAAATATAGACTTCCTCTAGTGGTGATCCACATGTGTACCACGTATCTCTGGACATCTCCAAAGGAATCTCTGGGTTCTATCATGGAGAAGCCTTTGCTTGCGTTGTCCGTGTTAGATCGCCTTGATTCGATAGAGGAGGATCTCTCTCGGTCTTCAGAGAGTTATTGTAGGAAGGAGTTCTTTCAGCCTTGAGAGAATTCTCCAAAAAAATTGTGCACAATTATTAGGGAAAAGTTTTGGGGTTGTGAGGATATTTATAATCGGGTTTGAGGTTATAGAGTTATGAAAATAAATAAATGTGTTATGCGTTTTATTTATTTCATTAACTCTTATTGAAAACCCCCATGTCGAATCATTAATTCCTTGACATGTACCCACGCTGATTATAATAAATATCATTTAATAAAATGATATTATTTCCTCAAAATCCCGACTGGAAAAACTACAAGGTGTGTAATCATTAATACACAGCATGTACTCGTTTTTCATTTCCTTTCCAAAATGAAAACTACACGGTGTGTACATTCAATGTACATGGCGTGTATATCTTGTTTTCATTTTATTCTTCCTCAAATATTAAAATGATTTAAGATTCCTTGAATAATTATTAAACCACATATAGGAATAATCTTTATTTTACTTGAGATACTTGGATACACTTATTGTGTGACCCTCTAGGACTCTTTCTCGTTGGCATTAGGCAGGCTTGCCTAAAGTCCAAGATTATTGTCTAGCAATGGGTCAAGGCACCCAAGAGAAAGAATTTAGCACCGCATTGACATGTCACCTCATATGAATGCTTACTATATAATTTAATCCCTTTATATCAATATCTCATCAAGCAGGTTTCAAGGTAGTGTCATAAACCTATATGCTTGATTCGTCATTCTTTAACTTCCAGAAATAAACTCGTTGTGACACCATGGCCATGGAATTTAGGCGATAGTTCTATTTCAATCAAAGGGCCCAAGATATCTACTTCTATAAATATGGAAGGGGCAAATCCTTCCTCGACTTATCCATTAACAACATGTCATTTGTGACGCACCCAACATACCCTACTTCCCACCAACTGTCTTCATGACGTTTTTCATCAGTAAATCTAAGTGCGTGAGTCATGACATGAGTTAATGATAATCTTCCAATCTAAGGACCATTACACACTCTTGTAGATAGCAATGTATGATGACACCAAGACATGCGGAATTACTATTGGTGGGTCTGTTCTCATAATCTCCCATCTTGGATATTACCAAGTAAAATCTCCATGAGAGAGAGTCTTGTCTTCTTATGAGTACTCACACATGACGGTCTATATACTATGTATCCTATCATATTATTTCATTGATTATACAATAAAAAAATTTATTTTAATTACATTTTAATGGTATTAAATGTTCATTTTGGATCTTATGGGCCTGAGTTAGTGCATTTTCATTATGAACATCCATTCTCATCATTTGTGCACATCATGCCTAATATACACCAATTTAGGCCCAATGAGTCATCTGATTCTAAGGAATGTAATTATCAATATTTTAATTTGATATTTTTGGAAATATATCTACACTTAAGTGTGAACATTTTTCATTCAGGGATCAATGGATGATTCATAAACGATGATGGAGATATTTGGAGATGAATGGAAGCAATTCTAGAGAATGCATATTGGACACCAGCCCACTTATGAGACTGTGGGGCCCAACATAAAGGACCAATGACTTCCAACTTTTGTGGTATGATATAATAAATGTTGAGGAACAAATAAATATTCAGTAGATAATGCTAATTCGGCCTCTATGGTGGTCATTAAGGTGCCCCAAGTTAGAGATACAATTCTGGGCCAGATTCTGCGGCCCAGAAAAACAGCCCACTAATTTGATCATATCTCGGAATACACAACTCCAAATGGGCCCAAATTTTACATCCGGTTAGAAAACATCCGGAGATCCATTTTCTTCTTCTATGGACCACTCTTATTCGGCCATCTAGAAGGTCATACAAACGTGTCTGTTCGGTGGATGAAAGATGGATGCCACCTCGGGTCAAATGTAAAAAAGTCCAAATTCCACAAGCTTTCCACCACCTATGGCCTACCAAAATTAATTGAGATGCTTTTTACTGTTGGAGTCTAGACCCAAGGGCTCAAAAATGCCTATTTAAGGTAGTTGTGTTTGAGGATTTATGAATCTTTGGTGCTTGGTTTCATTGTAGTGTTATGCTGCCGCTTTGTGTTTATAATCACATTTCTTTCTCATGTAAGTTGTTTAATTCACCTTAGTTTCTTAATAAAAGTTCTTCATTTACTATTATTCTGTTCTTCTACTTATCACGTTGATACAGTTGTTTCAAGTTGTGGATTTATTCACACCATACTTTGTGATATTTATCACACAACAGAAGAGTGATCTTTTTTTGTTGTTGTTTTTACTTCTTCAATTCCACCCTTGTAAGTCTACTTCCCACTTCCGTTGAAGACATGTCATCAATGGAGGGATAACTCTTTATGGGTTGATCCAAGGGAGTAGAAAGGGGCTGGATTGGATGTTATTTATCACTCCATTAATGTCTAATCACTTCTTTTAAATGAGATTTTTATTTGATGATTTTAAAACATCTTCATCCTTATTGAATTTAAGGTCACACATTTCAAGTGCTAATACGAAACTCTACCTTGGAGTGCTCAAAACATTGATACTTCAAGTGTATAGGTGATTAGTATTAGGGTGTGTAGGAATTAAACCATTAAGTTATGATTTCGTTTGATCTCTTTAAATGAATCCATCTCAATTATAAGAAATTGAAATCATTAAAAAAGTAATTCATCCAATCCACCCCGAGCGATAACCTAGGTTCAACTCATTTTTTTAAATTGAATTCACTTAAATCTGTTAGTTATCCTTTAAACCCATATAAAATCAACCCAAGTTGGCCACTTCATAGCCAAAAATATTCCATAGAATGTACATGTATATAGGTTTCTTCTTAGGTCTCTGAGGATTCGATAACCCAAGATAAACTACAAGGACCGTTCTACCTTCATATCTTGGGTAAATTTGAGCGAGAATCAAATTTTGGCACTGTTTCTGGGGACCCAAGTAATTCATCTAAACACCTATTCTATTCTCCCCCATTTCTTCTTTTCTCATCCAAATTCTCTTATCTTGTCCCTTTCTCATTTTTTTTCTTTTGGTGCATGTCTGCCTACACCCGTGATCAATCAAACCATCTAGTTAGGGTAGATAGTACTGGGGTTGGGGAGTCAAGTACACCAAGGGAACTGTTTCCATTAGATCCTAATCTTCCTAACACCCTCGAGTCAAAAATTGAGCCCATTTCAATGGAAGGTCTTCAAAGAAACCAACTCATAAACCCGGGTGGGAACCAAAATGGAAACCCAAATGAGGCAGTCCCAAACTTGGGGAATGCAATTGATCAAACCATGAATGACTACCTCACACCTTCTTGAACCAATGCCCCCTCATGCATTAGACACAATTTTCTAGGAGATTCCAACTACATCTTTAAACCCCATGTCCTAAATCACCTTCCCACATTCCATGGAATGGAGTCCGAGATGTCATAACTGCACATTAAGGAGTTCAATGACATTGTAGAAACCATGTGTCCCCCACATCAACTAGAATCAGATAAGATGAGGCTATTTCTTTTTTCTTTAAAGGATAGAGCTAAAAATTGGATAAAAAATTTAAGACCATCATCCATCAACTCTTGGGACCAACTATAAAGAGAATTCTACAAAAAATACTTTCCCCACCACAAAACAATTGCACTTAAAAAGAGTATCCAAAAATTTTTTGAAAAAGAGGGAGAGTCATTCTATGAAACATGGGAGAGGTTCAAAGACACTCTAAACATGGTTCCAAACCATGGTTTTTCTTTTCCTGAACAAGTGATAATTTTCTATAAAGGGTTGGGTCCAGGGAATAAACAATTCATTGACATGATGTGTAATGGAACCTTTAAAAACAAATCCCCAAATGATGCTTATGACTATCTAGAAAACCTTTTTGAACAAAACCAAACATGGGGAACTTCACCTTATTTTGAAAAGACACAAAAAACTACTAGAATTCATACACTTAGAGAAGAGGAAAGCCTTAGGGCTAAACTCGCAGCACTCTCTAGGAAGGTTGAAGAGATAGACCTTTGGAAAGTCCATGAAATCCAAACTGTTGACCCTGTTTGCACAATTTGTGACAAAAATGACCATAAGATAGACAACTTCCCAACCATTCCATCCATCAAGGATGTTCTCTTAGGAGGACCCCCAGTGGAAGTAAATGCTTTGAACTTTCAAAAGCCTCAATACCAAAACACCTTCAACCCAAGGTATAACGACCACCCAGGCTTCTGCTGGAAAGATAACCAACAACCTAGCCAACCACAGGGACAAAATCCTTACCCCCATTAGAACTACCAAACCTATAACCAGTTACAAACCCAACCTATCCAATACCAACAGCCACCAGTCCATTTTCAACAAACCATCCCACCTCCAAAATATCCCCCTGGTTCTCAAGCACCAACCCAAACTGTTCCACAAAGCCTACTAGAACAACTATGCAAACAAATGGAGAGGATGAACTCAGAGGTCTCTTCCCTAAAACAAGAACTTCAAACCATGAAAACTGGAAAGGCACCCATTCCTACTCAGGAGGTGCCATCCTCAACTTCAAGGAGAGATTCAAGTTGTACTCAAACAACTCATGAACAACTAAAGGCTGTGAATGTTTTAAGAAGTGGGAAATCAATTGAGAAACCTGAACAACTAATTCAAAACCCACCTGAAGATTCAAACTTGGATGAAAATTCAAATGAACCAAATGATAAAATTGAAAAACATGAAAACATTTTCAAAGAAACAACTCTTCAACAAACAACCCCACAACCTGCACCATTTCCTCAACGCATGAGGGGGAAAACCAGGCTTGAATTGAGTGAAACGTTGAGGGAAATATTTTCACAAGTAAATTTGAACATACCCCTTCTCGATGCCATCCAAACCATACCTGCCTACTCAAAGTACCTTAAGGACTTGTGCACTTTTAAAAGAAAATTTTCACATAAAAACCAAGTCCTTTTGGCTGCTAATGTGAGTACCACCATTCAAGGGACCATTACTCCTAAGTTGAAAGACCCAGGTTGACCTTACATCAATGTTGAACTAGGAGAAAGAAAAGTTTTCAAGGCCTTGTGTGACCTAGGTGATAGTGTCAATCTCATCTTATATGTTTTGTACTGCCAGTTAGGCCTAGAAGAGCTCCAACCCACATCTGTCACACTTCAGCTTGCTGATCGTAGCATTAGGGTTCCAAAGGGGATTTTAAAGGATGTTCTAGTAAAGGTTGAAAACTTCATCTACCCTGCTGACTTCATTGTCCTTGAAAACCATCCAAACTTAGGAAATAAGGAACAAACCCCAATCATCCTTGGTCATCCTTTCCTTGCAACAATCAACTCTGTTATCCGAGTCCAAAATGGGAACATGACCATCACCTTTGGGAACATGATTCTAGACTTGAACATCTATAATTCAATCTCACAAATAGGGGATGACGAGGACATTCATGAAGTAAACATGATAGGAAGCATTGATAATGAATCCATGGAACATCAAGGAATATTTGATGAATGTTTAAGTCAGGATGAGATTTATTTCCTTTGTTCATGTGAAGGAAGTTTATCTCCTTGGCTTGAATCATTTTCAAATTTCTCTTATGATGAAGTCTTAGGTCCAACAATCAGTGAAACCTTTCAAGAAACCACTTTCATGGAGACCACTCCAATTTCCTTCCCTAAATCTGATCAAGACAATCTAGTAGCTGAAACTTCTACATGTGGGGAATCAATCCTATCTGAAACTCTAAAAAAAGAAATTGAACTTGATCCAATGTCCCAATCTTCTGCTGAAATGTCGAACCAACCTGATCTTGAATTGAAGGAACTTCCTACTACACTCAAGTATGCTTTCCTAGGGGAAAATCAAACACATCCTATTGTCATTTCTTCTTATCTTGAAGCCAATCATGAGAGGATGCTTCTAGATGTCCTTAGGAAGCATAAGAAAGCCATTGTTTGGACCCTTTCTGATATTCCCGGGATTAGCCCACTTGTTGGGACTCATAGGATTGTTCTGGAATCTGATTCAAATCCATGTCATCAACCTCAACGACGACTCAATCCTAATCTCATGGAGGTAGTAAGGAAGGAACTTCTGAAATTGTTAAAAGCTGGTATCATATATCCCATAGCTGAGAGTGAGTGGGTGAGCTCAATCCAAGTGGTTCCAAAAAATGCCGGAATCACAGTGATAACCAATGAGGATGGAGAGATTCTTCCAACAAGGGTGAGTAGTGGATGTAGGTTCTGCATTGACTACAGGAAGCTAAACTCATTCACCAAGAAGGACTATTTCCCCTTACCATTCATTGACCAAGTCCTTGAGAGAGTGGAAGGTCATGCCTTCTACTATTTCTTAGATGGGTACTCAGGGTACAATCAAATTGAGGTCTCTCTAGAGGATCAAGGGAAGACTACATTCACACGTCCTTTTGGAAACTTTTCTTTCAAACGCATGCCCTTTGGGTTATGCAATTCCCCTGGAACCTTCCAACGGTGCATGATGGGAATCTTCTCAGACATGGTAGGGGATTTTCTAGAGGTCTTCATGGATGACTTATCTGTGTTTGGGGATACATTTGAGGGATTTCTGCAGAATGTGGAGAGAGTCTTGTCAAGATGTGAAGAAAAGAATCTGGTCCTAAACTGGGGAAAATTCCATTTCATGGTTAAAGAGGGACTTGTTCTAGGCCATCTGGTCTCGATTAGGGGGATTGAAGTTGATAAAGAAAAGGTTGACATCATTCGTCACCTTCCATCACCCAAAACTGTCAAGGAAGTGAGGTATTTATTATGACATGATGGTTTCTATAGAAGATTCATTAAGGACTTTAGTTCAATATCTCGTCCCCTTTTAGCTCTCCTAGTAAAGGATTATCCATTTGTTTGGACAGAAAGCTGTGAGGGTTCATTCTCAACCCTCAAATCCTCTCTCACCTCTCCTCCCATTATGAAATCTCCAAATTGGAACCTTCCTTTTGAACTTATGTGTGATGTCAGTGACTTTGCTGTTGGAGCTGTGTTAGGACAACATTGTGATAAAACTCCTTATGTCATTGCTTATGAAAGAAAATCCTTAAATGATGCCCAAATAAACTACACCACTACTGAAAAGGAGTTACTTGATATTGTGTTTGCCTTAGAGAATTTTAGGTCCTACCTCTTAGGATCCCCCATCACTGTGTTCACTGACCATTCTGCACTAAAATACCTCTTCCAAAAACAAGATACTAAGGCTAGACTGATTAGGTGGGTCCTTCTCTTACAAGAATTTGACCTCACAATAAAGGATAAAAAGGGAGTTGAAAATGTTATAGCTGATCACCTCTCTAGGATGGAATTCAAAGACAACTCAAATCACCTTTCTGTGTCTGATTCGTTTCCTGATGAACACCTATACTCTGTGAGTGACTGCCCTTGGTATTCTGACATAGAAAATTTCTTAGTGACAGGAGTCATTCCAAAATTCTTAGGGACTCAATCTCGAAGGAAATTTCTTTCTGATGTTAGACACTATTTGTTTGATGATCCATACCTCTATAAGTTCTACCCTGACCATGCCATTAGGAGGTGTGTTCCAGAATCTGAACAAGAGTCCATCCTTAAATTCTGTCATAGTGAGGCATGTGGAGGTCACTTTTCCTCTAAGAAAACATCTGCTAAGATTCTTCAATGTGGTCTTTTCTGGCCCGCCCTCTCAAGGGACTCCTACACATTTTGTCAAAGCTGTCCTAGGTGTCAACAAGTAGGGTCTGTCATAAAAAGGAATCAAATGCCACTCACTCCCATATTAGTGGTTGAAATATTTGACTGTTGGGGAATTGATTTCATGGGTCCCTTCCCAAACTCTTGGGGATACCTCTACATACTCTTAGATGTTGATTATGTCTCAAAATGGGTTGAGTCCATTCCCACTAAGTCCAATGATCATCAAGTTGTTATTCTATTTCTGAAAGAGAACATATTTTCTTGATTTAGAATTCCTAGGGCTATAATTAGTGATCGAGGAACCCATTTCTGCAACCGCCCATTCTCTTCACTCATGTATAATTATGGTATTTATCATAAAGTGTCCACTGCATACCATCCTCAAACCAATGGTCAAGCTGAGTTAGCGAATAGGGAGATTAAGAAAATTCTTGAAAAAACTGTCAACCCCTCTAAGAAAGATTGGTCTGAGAAACTCTTAGATGCTCTTTGGGCCTATAGAACTGAATATAAAACCATTTTAGGAATGTCCCCATATAGGTTGGTTTATGGTAAAGCATTCCATTTGCCAGTGGAGATTGAACATAAGGCCTTTTGGGCAATTAAGAAAATGGATTATGACCTCTCATTGGCCGGAACAAAAATGAAATTAGATCTCAATGAACTGGAGGAATTAAGGATGGAGGCTTATTAAAATTCAAGGATCAATAAATCTAGAGTTCAAGCCTACCAATCTAGGAATATCAAGGTCAAACATTTTGAACCGGGAAAACTTGTGCTCTTGTATAGTTCAAAACTTCATTTACACCTGGGAAAGTTAAGGTCTAGATGGTCAGGTCCTTTTATAGTGCATCATGTATACCCCCATGGGGCAGTAGAGATTCAAGATCCCACTAGTGGTCACATTTTCAAGGTCAATGGTCAAAGGTTAAAAACATTAATTGAATCATTCAATAAACAGGAAATAGATGTTGAGTTAATTGAGTCAATCTATGAACCAGGAAAAAATTGATAAATTTGGGATCTATGTCGGGATAACGACGTTAAACAAAGCGTTGTCCGGGAGGCAACCTGTGGTTTTTATGTTTCTAATCTTTCTGAATCATCTTTATTTTTCAAATAAGATTACGTAATCATTTGTATATTTAAAAATAAAAAAATAGACTTTTGACCTGTTCTTCTATTATGAGTATGGATGGGTACGAAAGGGGAGCACCATATTCATCTGTGTCACGTGGTGTGATCCTTGAGTAATACCTTACCCAGAAATTTAAAAACAAGACAATGTATCATCAGTTTATTTTGTTTTATTTTTATTATTTTATAGGTTAAGATAAAAATAATAAAAATAACAATAATAATAATTAAAAAAGGGTACACGCCATAGGCCGTGGGGCAAACCCTGTCACAACCGGCGAAGCCGCGGGGACTCGAACCCGGGACCGAAGGGAGACAGGGGCGCACGCTTACAACTGACCTACGGCTTCTTGTGCTTCCTTATTCTATAATTTTTATATATATATTTATATTTTACTTACTTTATTATATATATATATATATATATATTGTTTTTTTTGTTGTTTTGTTTGTTTTGTTTTTCCTTTTTCCACTAGGGAACTTTGCAAGCGACATGGATATCAAAGGACTAAATTTGAGCGACAAGAACTTCAAACTTCAACCACCAGGTGACTTCATTCCATGATCCTCATATTTCAATTTCCTTATTGAACTCCCCTTTTATTCCTCTACCCCATTCTAAATTTTATTTTTATGAAACTAGGGATAGTTTCATTCTAATTTGGGGGGTGTGGAAACAAAATGTTTGTTTAAAAAAACAATGATAAAAAAAAAGAAGTAAAATTCCTTTATCATTCATATAATAAAATATTTTCTCACATTAAAACTACATATCAAATAATTTTTATTTCCTTGACTCTTAATTTAATTCATGATTAAGTTTAAAAGCATTGATTTTGGAAGTTTGGTTGTCCAATGAAAATTTTCATCATTTTTATTTTCATCCATTAAATCAAAATGGCACAATGCACATCATTTATACTGTGGGGTACTAATTTGAATTTTTGGGGTCCCATAATAAATAGCATAGGCTGGTTTTATTTTTATGAATAATATGAGTATTCAAAAAAAAATTGTGTGTAGAGCAATGGATTGATAAAATGCGAGGCTTTCGGCACTTGGGGATCGTGACTCTAGAGTTTTCTAGCCCTGAGTTTTTCAATCTATCTCTATTTATGGTAATATGACTTTGTTTTTGATTAAGTTAACTCGAGACGATGCCCGAGTATGTGGGCTTCACTTGGTGCCCTAAGGCTTTTGAGTTTGGGAGTCATCGGCAAAATCTTGCTACATGGGTTAATTTGATTAACTGAAATCTCAATTACTATGGCAATATTGCAAAAAAATCCAAAAAAAATAATGAAGAATACTCATATTAGGATTAAATGTGATTCCACCTAGCGCTTCCATGATTTCCCCCTTGAATGAAAATGAACCCCCATATCTATTGTGATACACAACACATCATTACACCTAATTGAGTTGGATGAAGTATGATGATGGATTTGATCAAAGGAATGGGATTGGGATTGGGATCTTCTTTTAAATTCATCTTGTTTTAAATTATCTTAATAGGTTATAAAGATATATTTGTGTGCAGTTTACATTGTGAGCACTGTTTGTTATAATGTGTTTGAAGAATGGAATTCAAATAAAATCATTGAATTATTTGCTCGGGACTAGCAAATCTCAAGTTGGGGTGTGTGATTATCCAATAAAAACATTTATTTTAATTACATTTTAATGGTATTAAATGTTCATTTTTTATCTTATGGGCCTGAGTTAGTGCATTTTCATTATGAACATCCATTCTCATCATTTGTGCACATCATGCCTAATATACACCAATTTAGGCCCAATGAGTCATCTGATTCTAAGGAATGTAATTATCAATATTTTAATTTGATATTTTTGGAACTATATCTACACTTAAGTGTGAACATTTTTCATTCAGGGATCATTGGATGATTCATAAACGATGGAGATATTTGGAGATGAATGGAAGCAATTCTAGAGAAGGCAGATTGGACACCAGCCCACTTATGAGACTGTGGGGCCCAACATAAAGGCCCAATGACTTCAAACTTTTGTGGGATTATATAATACATGTTTAGGAACAAATCACTCTTCAGGAGATAATGCTAATTATGCCTATATGGTGGTCATTAAGGCGCCCCAAGTTAGAGATATAATTCTGGGCCAGATTCTGCGGCCCAGAAAAACAGCCCACTAATTTGATCATATCTCGGAATCCACAAATAAAAATGGGCCCAAATTTTACATCCGGTTATAATAAATCTGGAGATCCATTTTCTTCTTCTATGGCCCACTCTGATTCGGCCATCTAGAAGGTCATCCAAACGCGTCTGTTCGGTGGATGAAAGTTGGCTGCCACCTCGGGTCAAATGTGGAAAAGTCCAAATTCCACAAGCTTTCCACCACCTATGGCCTACCAAAATTAATTGAGATGCTTTGTACTGTTGGAGGATCGACCCAAGGGCTCAAAAATTCCTATTTAAGGTAGTGGTGTTGGGGGATTTAGGAATCTTTGGTGCTTGGTTTCATTGTAGTGTTATGCTGCTGCTTTGTGTTTGTAATTGCATTTCTTTCTCATGTAAGTTGTTTAATTCACCTTAGTTTCTTAATAAAAGTTCTTCATTTAATCTTATTATGTTCTTATACTTATCAAGTTGATACCTTTGGTTCAAGTTGTGGATTTATTCACACCATAATTTTTGATATTTATCACACAACGGAGGAGTGATCTTTTTTTGTTGTTGTTTTTACTTCTTCAATTCCACCCTTGTAAGTCTACTTCCCGCTTCCGTTGAAGACATTTCATCAATGGAGGGATAAATATTTATGGGTTGATCCAAGGGAGTATCAAGGGGCTGGATTGGATGTTATTTATCACTCCATTAATGTCTAATCACTTCTTTTAAATGAGATTTTTATTTGATGATTTTAAAACATCTTCATCCTTATTGAATTTAAGGTCACACATTTCAAGTTCTAATACGAACCTCTACCTTGGAGTGCTCAAAACTTTGATCATTAAAGTGTATAGGTGATTATTATTAGGTTGTGTAGGCATTAAACTAGTAAGTGATGATTTCGTTTGATCTCTTTAAATGAATCCATCTCAATTATAAGAAATTGAAATCATTAAAAAAGTAATTCATCCAATCCACCCCGAGCGATAACCTAGGTTCAACTCATTCTTTTAAATTGAATTCACTTAAATCTATTAGTTATCCTTTAAACCCATATAAAATCAACCCAATTTGGCCACTTCATAGCCAAAAACAGTCCATAGAATGTACGTGTCTATAGGTTTCTTCTTAGGTCTCTGAGGATTCGATAACCCAAGCTAAACTAAAAGGACCGTTCTAACTTTATCTCTTGGGTAAATTTGAGCGAGAATCAGTCATCCAACCATAGAATTTTATTTAAGAATATTGTTATATCATTTCAAGGTTATCATCATATCGGGGATATTCCATGACCTTATTAATGCAACAAATATTACAGGACATTATTATATTATAGTCATGCAGAACAATGAAAAATATATAATAAGTGTACATTCATGTAATAAAAGTATAAACAGTTGGTTCTCAGGACACCAACTCTAACACTTCCTTCCCTAAATCTTATTAATCCAATATAGTAGTTTAAACTTCTACATGTGGGGAATCATTACTATTTGAAACTCTAAAAAAAGAAATTTATCTTGAGACAATGTCCCAATATTCTGCTAAAAATTTGAACCAGACTGATCTTGAATTGAAAGAACTTCATTTTGAACTTAAGTATGCCTTCCTAGGATAAAATGGAACACATACTATTGTCATTTATTCTTCTCTTTCAGCCAATCATGAGATGATTCTTTTAGATTTCCTTATAAAACATAAGAAAGCCATTGGTTGGACCATATCTGATATTCCTAGGATTAGCCCACTAATTGTGACTCATAGGATTGTTCTAGAATCTGATTCAAAGCCATGTCGTCAACCTCAACGGTGACTCAATCCTAATCTCATGGAAGTACTGAGAAAAGAACTTCTGAAATTGTTAAAATCTGGTATCATCTATCCCATAGTTGTGAGTGAGTGGGTGATCCCAATATAAGTGGTTCCCAAGAAGGCAGGAATCACAGTGATAACCAATAAGGATGGAGAGATTCTTCCAACTAGGGTGAGTAGTGGCTAGAGAGTCTGCATCGACTATAAGAAGCTAAACTCATTCACTAAGAAGGACCATTTCCCCTTACCATTCATTGACCAAGTACTTGAGAGAGTGGAAGGTCATGAGTTCTATTGTTTCTTAGATGAGTACTCAGGGTACAATCAGATTGAGGTCTCCCTAGAGGATCAAGGTAGGACTACATTCACCTATCCATTCGGCACCTTTTCCTTCAAACGCATATCGTTCGGGTTATGCAATGCCCCTAGAACCTTCCAGCGGTGCATGATGGGAATCTTCTCAGAAATGGTAGGGTATTTTCTTGAGGTCTTCATAGATGAATTCTATATATTTGGGGATACATTTGAGGAATGTATTCGGAATGTGGAGAGAGTTTTGTCTAGATTTGAAGAAATTAATCTGGTCCTAAACTGGAAAAAATGTCATTTCATGGTTAAATAGGGATTAGTCCTTAGCATATAGTCTCGGGTAGGGGGATTGAAGTTGATAAATCAAAGGTTGACATCATTCGTCACCTTCCATCACCCAGAATTGTTAAGGAAGTGAGGTCTTTCTTAGGACATGCTGGTTTCTATAAAAGATTCATCAAGGACTTTAGTTCAATCTCTCGTCCTCTTTGTGTTCTCCTAGTAAAGGATGCTCCATTTTTTTTGACAAAAATATGTGAGGGTTCATTATCAACCCTCAAATCCTCTCTCACCTCTCCTCCCATTATGAAATCTCCAAATTTGAACCTTACTTTCAAACTTATGTGTGATGCCAGTGACTTTTCTGTAGGAGTTGTGTTAGGACAACATTGTGATAAAACTCCTTATGTCATTGCTTATGAAATCAAATCCTTAAATGATTCCCAAATCAACTACACCACCACTGAAAAGGAGTTACTTTCTATTGTGTTTTCCTTATATAAGTTTAGGTCCTACCTCTTAGGATCCCCCATCACTGTGTTCACTGACCATTCTGAACTGAAATACCTCTTCAAAAAACAAGATGCCAAGGATAGACTGATTAGGTGGGTCCTTCTCTTACAATAATTTGACCTCACAATCAAGGAAAAAAAGGGTTTTGAAAATGTTGTAGTTGATCACCTCTCTAGGATATAATTCAAAGACAACTCAAATTACCTTTCTGTGTCTGATTCATTCCCTGATGAACACCTATACTCTGTGAGTGACTGCCCTTAGTATGCCGACATAGTCAACTTCTTTGTTACAGGAGTCATTTCAAAATTATTAGGAACTCAAGATCGAAGGAAATTCCTTTCTGATGTTAGACACTATGTGTTTTATGATCTATACCACTATAAGTTCTGCCCTGACCAAGTCATTAGGAGGTGTGTCCCAGAATCTAAACAAGTGTCGATCCTTAAATTCTGTCATAGTGAGGCATGTGGAGGTCACTTTTCCTCTAAGAAAACTTTTTCTAAGGTTATTCAGTGTGGTTTCTTCTGGACCACCTTCTCAAGGGACTCCTACACATTTTTCCAAAGTTGTCCTAAGTGTCAACAAGTAAGGTCCATCACAAAAAGGAATCAAATACCACTCACTCCCATCTTAGTAATTGAAATCTTTGACTGTTGGGGAATTGATTTCATGGTTCCCTTCCCAAAATTTAGGGGATATTTGTATATCCTTTTAGCTGTCGATTATGTCTCCAAATGGGTTGAGTCCATTCCTACAAAATCCAATGATCATCAAACTGTTATTATATTTCTCGAGGAAAACATCCCCTCTAGATTTAGAATTCCTGGGGCTATCATTAGTGATCTTGGAACTCATTTTTACAATCTTCCATTCTCAAAACTCATGGAAAAGTATAGAATTTCTCACAAAGTGTTCACTTCTTACCACCCATAGACTAATGGTCAATCTGAGTTAGCCAATCGAGAAATCAAACAAATTCCTGAGAAAACTATTAATCCATCTAGGAAAGATTGGTCGACCAAAATCTTAGATGTTATTTAGGCTTATCGAACCACATATAAAACCATTTTAGGAATGTCCCCATATAGGTTGGTTTATGGTAAAGCATGCCATTTGCTAGTGGAGATTGAACATAAAGCTTTTTGTGCAATTAAGAAAATGAATTATGACCTCTCATTGGCCGAAACAAAAAATGAAATTAGATCTCAATGAACTTGGGGAACTTAGGATAGAGGCTTATGAAAATTAAAGGATCAATAAAGCTAAAGTACAAGCCTACCAATCTCGAAATCTTAAAACCAAACACATTGTACCGGGTAAACCTATTCTTTTGTATAGTTCTAAACTTCATTTACACTCGGGAAAGTTGAGGTCTAGATGTTCAGGTCCATACATAGTGCATAAGTTGTACCCCCATGGGGCTGTAGAAATTAAAGATCTCACCAATGGTCAAACCTTTAAAGTTAATGGTCATAGAGTCAAACCATTCATTGAACAATTCCAAAAAAATGAAGTTGATGAAAACTTGTGTGAACCAACCTTAGATGATGAAAATAATTAAATAATTAAGGGTCTAAGTTGAGCTAACAATGTTAAACAAAGCGTTGCATGGGAGGTAACCCATGGTTTTCAAGTTTCCAATCATTTTTTTGTTTTAATCAACTTTATATTTTAAATAGGATTGATGAATCTTTTTGATATTTAAAAATAAAAAAAATTGTTGACCTATTATTCTATTATGAGTATGGATGGGTATGAAAGGGGAGTGTTATATTCATTTGTGTCACATGGTGTGATCCTTGAGTAATACCTTACCCAAAAATTTAAAAAGAAGACAATGTATCATCAGTTCATTTTATTTTTATGTGTTTGTAGGTTAAAATAAAAAAATATAATAATAATAATAATAATAAAATTAAAAGGCCACATCATAGGTCATGGGGAAAACCCCATCACAACAGGTGAAGCCGTGGGGACTCAAAACTGAGACCAAAGGGAGATAGGGGCGCGTGCTTACCACTAACCTACGGCTTATAGTGATTCCTTATTCTATAATTTTTGTATATATACTTATATTTTACTTTTTTTATTATATAAATAAATATATATATATATATATAGTTTTGTTTGTTTTTTTTCTTCCACTAGGTAATTCTCAGAGTGGCATGGAGATCAAGGGATTAAAAGGGATCAGTAATAATTTCAACTTCAACCACCAGGTGACTTCATTCCATGATCCTCATTTTCAATTTTTTTTTGAACTCTCATTCTATGACTCTACCCCCTTCTAAATTTTCTTTTCTTTAAACACTGAGGACATTGTTATTTTAATTTGGGGGGGAGATAAAATAAAAAAAATATTGCTTTTGTGTCAAAAAAATGAATGATTTGAAAAAAAGTGTGCCTTAATGGAAGAAAAAAATTCTTTAATATTGAACATGATAATAGAAATTGTACACTTTGAAACTTAATATCAAATAATTTAGCATGCCCTAATTCTGATTTTAATCCATGTATATTTCATGAGCATAGATTTTGGAAAGTGTGGATGTCTAATGTGATATTTCATTGTTTATATTTTCATCCAAATAAAAAAGAATCACAACGCACATCCTTTGGATAGTGGGGTATTATTTTGAGTTCATGGGGTCCCATAAATAAATATCATAGGTTTGGTGATCATTTTAGTTTTAACATGAGTATTCAAAAAAAACAATAAATGTGCGCGTAGAGCAATGAAATAACCTAATGCGTGGATTTTGGCACTTGGGGATCACGACTCCATAGTTTTCTGACCCAGAGTTAGTAATTATATCTCTATTTATGGTAACTTGAATTTGTTTTTGACTAAGTTAACTTAAGATAATACCCGATTATGTGGGCTTCACTTGGTTCCCTAAGGTCTTTGAGCCTAGGAGTCATCAGCAAAGTCTCGCTACAGGGGTTGACTCTTTTGAGTGCAATTTCAATTAACATGGAAAAAATTGAAAAACAAAAACAAAAAAATACAATAAAAAATACAATAAAAAATTGAATACTCATCTTAATATTGAAATGTGATTCCACCTAGTGCTTCCATCATTTCCCCCTTGAATAAATATGAACCCCCATGTCTAATGCGATGCAAAACACATCATCACTCTTAATTGATATTGGATGAAATATGGTGATGAATTTGAACAAATGAATGGGATTGGGATTGAGATCTTATTATGAAACTATATTTTATTAAAATATTTTTATGTATTTCATTATTGTTTGGTATAAGGGCTTTTGGTGATCATTGTGTATTAAAATTTTTTTGTAAAAGGGAATTCAAGTTTCATATTATTGAGATACCTTTTTCTCGAGACTAGAAAATCTCAAGTTGTAGGGTGTGATTAGCCAATAAAAATACATATTTTAATTAAATTTTAATGGTATTAAATTTTCATTTTTTATCTTATGGTCCTGAGTTAGTAGATTTTAATTTTGAACATCTATTCTCATCATTTGCACTTCATGTCTAATGTACACCAATTTAGACCCAATGATTAATCTAATTTTAAGGAATGTAATTTTCCATATTTTAATTTTATATTTTGGGAAATGGATATACACTTCAATATGAACATTTTTCATTCAGGGATAAATGAAGGATTCATAAAGTATGATGGGGATATTTGGCGATGAAAGGAAACAATTCTGGAGAAGGTGGATTGGACACCAGCCCACTGATGAGAATGTGGGTCCCACAATATAGACCCAATGATGACCAAATTTCATGGGATGATAGAATAAATATATATGAACATATAATTATTTAGTATCCAGTGCTAATTAGGCCTCTATTGTTGTTATTTAGGTGGACCAAGTTCGAGATAAAATTCTGGGCCAAATTCTGCGGCCCAGAAAAACATCCCACCAATTTAATCATATATAAGCAACCACAAATTAATTTGGGCTGAAATTTTACAGAGAGATAGTAGATATCTTGATCTTCACTTTTTTCTTATATGTACCACTATAATTCTGCCATATATAAGGTCATCTAGGCACGTCTATTCAGTGGATGCAAGCTAGCTTCCACTTCGAGTCAAGGATAAAGAAGTCTACTCTCCCTTACTTTCCACCACCCTAGGCCTACCATAATCAAGTGGGATGCTTTGTAATATTGTAGTATCTACCCAAGGCTCCAAAAATTCCTATTTAAGGCAGTGGTGTTGAATTATTTAAGTATCTTTTAGCTTTGTTTCATTTTAATGTTATGCTGCCAATTTGATGTTGTAATCGCATTCCTTCAATTGTAAGTTCTTGAATTACCTTAGATTATTTATAAAAGTTCCTCATATTCTCATTTCTTATTCTTCTTTTTATAACTTTGATATTTTTTCCTCAAGGTGTGAACTTTTTCACACCAAGCCTTGTGGGATTATCACACAACAGTGGAGTGATCGTTATTTCACTGTTTGTTTTACTTCTCCAATTTCTCCCTCATGAGTTTACTTCCCGCTTCCATTGAAACCATAGGATCAATAGAGGGATAACCCACTTATGGGTTGATCCAAGTGAGTATATAGGGGATATATTGGATTTTATTTATCACTCCATTAATGGATAATCACTTATTTTAAATGAGATTTTTATTTGATGATTTTAAAACCTCTTCATCCTTATTGAATTTAAGGTCACGCACTTAAAGTGCTAATACGAACCTTTACCTTGGAGTGCTCAAAACTTTTATCCTTAAAGTGTATAGGTGATTAGTATTAGGTTTTGTAGTAATTAAACCATTAAGTGATGATTTTTTTATCTCCTTAAATGAACCCATCTCAAATATAAGAAATTGAAATATTTAAAAAAAGAATACATCCAATCCACCCCTTGTAATAACCTAGGATCAACCCTTCTCATAATTTTAATTCACTTAATACTTTTAGTGTTCATTTAAACCCATCTAAAATCAACCCAAATTTGTCCACTTAATAGCTAAAAATATTCCATAGAATGTATGTGTCCATAGGTTGCTTCTTAGGTCTCTGAGGATTCGATAACCCAAGCTAAACTATAAGCAACTGCTTAACCCTAAAATCTTGGGTAAATTTGGGCGAGACCAAGAACCGTGCATATTGGGAAGTAAAACAATGTAATATGAACCTATAAGATGTAGGTGAGAATAGGAATTTTTAGATTTAGAATATGTATTAGATTCAAAGAGACTCATATGAGAACTCTCGGATCTATAAAGAGAGAACCAAGGCTACCCATGACCACCTCATCCTTCATCATCAATTACAAATTGGGAAGAAGGTCCTCCTTTGTAATGAAAGTATGAAGTTACATCTAGGTAAGCTTTATTCTGTTTAGTTTGGTCCATACACTATTACTAATTTCAATCCATTTGGTGTTATACAGGTTCAAAATAAAATAAAAAAACAGACATTCACTATTAATGGATAGTGGCTGAATTAATTTCATGAAGCCATTATGGAGTCCTTGATGGAGGAACTCCAAGTTCAAGAATCAACCTACAAATGACACCCATAGGGTTTTATCCTTCCTTCCCACATTCTATTTTACTACAGTGAGGACACTTCATACTCTAGGTGTGGGGGTGGGTATATTCCTGGGTTAGTTAGGAATTTTCATCATCTTTCTTATTTTTATTTTTTTGGATTACTAGATAGTATTGTTACCTTTCCCCATTCCCCACTCACTTTTGTGCTAGAATTTTAATTTTTTGTTCACACTTTATCATGTAAAATGATTCCCACTTAATCATGAAAGTTATTAAAAATTCATGATAAATTTCCATGTTTCATATGGTTTTAACATTTAAAAAATTGTTTCAATGATGAAATGTGTTTTTCAACATGAATTTAACATTAAGGTGTTCATTTTTATGGAAAATTGATTATTTTTTTATGATATAAATGGTTGTATCACTTTGAAACCTTTGATAAGAATGGTACCCTTAGTGTGAGTAGTTTATGGTAAAATTGTGCCACTTAATTTCTCCACACATTTTTGCACCAAACCATGAAGTGTGAATAAATATGACTTAATAGAAGGTAAATATAAGTTAGGTTAATATTTATCATCTTTCCAAAATGTTTTTTCCATACGTTCATTCCTTATCTAATCTGTTTCATTATTGTACCGGATTGGCCTATGTGTGTGTACATGTTATTCAACTGTTGTATGCCCTAAAAAATTAATAAAAAAACAAAAAAAAACTAAAAACATGGGTTATATATTAGGAAAGTCAAAATCCACTCTTCCTTGACCATTAATCTTGTTATAACCATTAAAATTAGTGTCATGAGGAGATCAAACAAGGGTTGAGTGATGAGTGTGAGATTTGTTCCAAGTTCAACTTTTGAATAAAACAAAAATAATAATGAATGAGAAGAGTGATGAAATATACAACATATGGTTATATATAGGTTAAGAGATTAATGTTTTACTTCTAGGAATTTTTAAGTGAGTGGGTCTTAAAATTTTATTACAAAGGATGTAGGGCAAGTTCAGTGGAAAAAATCATTTAAGCATAAATTTTTTAAAATAACCCATATTTACTAGATATAAAGTGGAAATAATAGCATGAAATGGTTGTCACACATACACATGGAGATTTAGTGATATTTTTTACTTTTGAATTATTTTCTCAATTGGTATCATTCATCTCCTTGAATTTCATTTTGATACAATTTATGATACATCTTCACTAAGAATAACTCCTTGGTGTGATTTTTTATTTGATCATGTTGCTATCAATAATTAAATTTTCATTTAATTTTAAATCTTCATGAAGTTAGGAATATCTCCATGCATAATTTTTTTAAGTGTGACTTTTCCCAAGAGTTAAAATGTTTAGTTGTAGGGGTGTGATCGTGTAGCAATTCACTATTCATTTTCACCCTTACATCATTGTGTTAAACTGATTTTGTATCATAAATTACAAAATTAATAACAAATTTAACTTCATGTTTGATAAAATTATTTTGTGGCAATCACTATTAAAAAGTTTAATTTCACTTTTTTGGATTATTTCATTGTAGGTGGATGTGATTTGGAGGACCTAATATGAAGTTGAAGAAAAATGGGCCAAAATGTGAAAGATTCTAAGAACACTAGTGGACTCAACTGCACACTGATCCAAATAATTGTATCCAATTGGGATGAAATTTTGTGAACTAATCCAAAATTAAGTGGGATACAACTCTTATAAATAAACCCAATACCAATTCTTTCATTAAGGGGGGCATCCGAACTAATCTGTTTGGAGAATCAAATATGCACAAAGTCAAAAGTGGTGTTCTTTATTTCATCCATATCTCGAGTTGTAGGCTTCTAAATGATGAAAAAAATCATTTAATATATTCAAGATGTGGGTTAAAAAAAATTAGTTTTCTAAAAAGATATATAAGGTTTTATACCTATCCAAAACCATGGTCCAAGTGGTTTCTCTAAATCTAGGGGTGCAAAACCACCTTCCACTTTGCATATAAAATGATACATTGGGCTCCCCATTTGTAAGTTCAACCAGGAGGAAAAAAACTAGAATTTTGGAGTAAAAAAGGAGTCATATCTTCATCCTATAAGCTCTAGAGTCCCCTGTTCTCATAGGGAGGTCAAGGATGAAGGTGAAGTTCCACCTGAGCCCCCTCCTCCTCTCGATGGCGAGCTAAATGGTGGAAGGTCATTTTGAGGGAGCTACACACACTTGGGAGGGAGTTTTGGAACTTTTTATTCTACTGGTTGTGTGTAATTTGTTTTTTAAATATTCCACTTATGTTTTATATTTACATTCTTATCCTCTGAATGCATTTCTTTTGATATAATTAAGTGAAACACTTTTTATTTCAACATTGATTGGGTTGAGATTTCAAGTGGGAATCTTGGGTTGTTCTGATTGGACAACACACACATCCTCTTTTTCTCACAAATACATGAGATATTAATATTCTTTTTAATCCCTCAATATATTCTTGAGATACATACCTTAATAACAAGATTTTTGTATCAATGGGTGGTTCTTTATGCATCTTTTTAAGAGGCAAGAGGGGAATCGAGATCTTGACAACCCTCAACAAAAGGACTCCATTAAACCATGTACATTTTCAGAAAAATGAACTATCAAAGATTTTTAGTGAACTTGAAATTTCCTCCTTATCTCATAATTCTAAAATCACCTCCTTCCTTTGTCAACTATTACTCTTTAATTAAGTCATTTTATTTTTAAAACTGTTTTCAAAACCACCCCCTCTTTTAGTAATCTTTATTAAAAATACACACTTAAAACCACCAATGATCCTTGATATATGACCTGGTTTCTTCCCTTTACTATAAATAAACTTTAAAAACATAATCAATTTGATGTGTTACAACAACATGATCAAAGTGCTTGTTTTTATTTAAAATTTATATTTTAGTTTAATACAACATCACATACTTAAAATTGATAAAATGCACTTATATTATCTTAATACTTTAGGATAATGATGCATAAATCATTTATGATGTATATAAATTAACCACACATTAATATGACATAGGGTATGCCTAGTATAACTCGAAGTGTATGTTTTTAGTTTAAAATCAATACTTTATTTCAAAACACACGTTACATACTTAAAACTAATAAAATTCACTCGAATTGTCTTGATAATTTAGGATAGTGATTCATAAATCATTTTTGATGTGTATAAAATAACCAAACATTAATTTGACACATGGTGTGCCCGATACGACTTGAATTGTATGTTTTTAGTTTAAACGTGGTATTTTTTTAATGTATTGTTTCAAATTTATGCTTTATTTCTTTATTTATAGTATTACTAACATAAGAATTGTTTTTTATATAGTTTTACTTTTTTTATCGATATGGGGTAGTTTTTTCAACAAATGGTAGCATGATTGAGCTCTTTTGAGAGGGTGGTGGAGGCCAAAGATAACAGAACATTGATGTTTTTGAATTTGTTTATGTTTATGAAAAATTTTACACACCAATGTAATTATACAAACAAGTGTTTGAAATGTCTGTAATATAGTGTTTTTTCTTGTATTGTGATATAAATTTAATTTCAATTAAATTTTGTATTTGGTGTTACACTGTGTTGTAATTTTAGCAACACACTACTGCATCATGACTTTTATCAGTTTTATTTTTAACATTGATAAAATGCTTCTTCATCAGTGCTAAAAATGTACTAATAAATAGGGTCTTTTATTAATGCTAAAAATAGAACTAATAAAGGTCCCCCTTTATCATCCCTAAACCAGTGTCAATAAAGGACCCCCTTTATCAGTTTTTTAGCGTTGATGAATGTCCTCTTTATCAATGTTATTTTAAGAACTGATAAAAGGCGTCATCTTTTAAAGGCACTTACAACATCAATGATTTTTTATATATGGTGAAGGATATTTATAGTGCATTTAAATCCCATATTTTTAGTAGTGTAACTATGGATTACATGGTTAGACATCCATATTTTTTCTACTTTCAAAATTTTGTTACTTTTCTTTAGTTTATACATAGTAGTTTAATCCCATGTGAACTCATGGAAGAAGTACTAATAAATTATAATAAAAGTTAAAAATAGTGATTAAATCAAGTTATTGTGAATTAATTTAATTAAGATGAACCATATAAAACAATTGTTCACAATAACAGTATAAAATGGATTAAAATAAATGATGGGAAAAAACAAGTTCTAAAATTTAAAAAAAAAATCTATTAATTCATTCAAAGGCGTACATGAGGAATCTATTATCTATACTATTTAATGTGCCACCATTTCCATGTGTCTATTCCATATAAATTCTCCATAACGTGGATTTCTCTCCATCGATGTATCCTCATCTTTAACTTTTCACCTCAACCCAATTCTCCCTTCCTCCCTAACCTCTCCTCACCACTGATCCCAATTCTGCACCTCAACACCTCTCCACCCCGGAGACCCACTCCCTTTTTCATCCTCTCCACTAAATCTCATCCTCTGTCTCAGTCTATGCCTTCCTCCTCCTCACATATGACTCCACCTTCCCATCACCACCTTCATTACTATCACCGTCATCATTTCCTTATTCCCTTACTCTTTGACTCCTGAATCCCCCTCCCATTTCCCTCCCACTCCCTTGCTCATCCTCCCCACCACTCCCTTTTTCTCCCATTCAATTACTCTAACCCACTCTTTCATTTCCCCCTTATAATATCTACACTACCAACAATATTCATCTCCTTCCACATCGTTCGACCTTCCCGACCACCCTATCCAATATACAATGCAAATGACATACTCTCCTGCTCCTATGACTGCTCTCCCATTAGATTGCATCATGCCAAGAACCCTGTCTCCATTTACTTTTCTCAATTTCTAGCCATCGCACTCTAGGTTCTCTAGATTCACTCTCTAATATACAACCCCAGTAACCTCAAATCCTATTCTAATCCAAACATAAATCCTTAGGGTTACTCATTAATAATAAGTACTCTCCTAATTAGGTTCTCTCCCAATCTAAATTCTTGAAACCCTAATTTAAAACTCCTATTCCTCTGAACATTCTTCATTTTAAACACTCTATATTTTAGTGGTTCTGATCATTTTTCTATTATAGATAAAGGTCTCTATCACTGTTAAAATGTAACCTTCTTCCTTTCCATCCCAAGCTCTTAATCTAAAAGAAGATTTTTATATCCATTTGTCTATAATAATTTTCCATCTCCTTACTAATTTTTTATATATATACTGCATAATCTATATTTTTTAAGGTGTATCTCTTCCACTGTGCATATTCTGTATACAGATTCTATATAAACTATTTTGTATCCTAATTTTCTCTATATATATGGTTCATTCAATATTTATATATTACACTTCATTTTAAATTTTTTTCAAAATATTATTAATTATTTTCTTTGATGGTACTATTTATATATCACACTTCATTTTTGGTCAATTCCATCACATTCTACTTCACAACTCTTTTTTGTATATAATTCACTTTATTTTAAATTATACATAATATTATTACTTAACTATAATAGATAGTTTAAAATTGGTTACTTATCTAAAATATGCATTCAATATGCACTAAATCTACCTTTCTTTCACTATATAGTTTTAATAAGATGCCTCCTTATGTATAGTATACAATTTTAAATTGTAATTTATATTCAATAAGAATTAAATTCCACTTCAAGTGGATTTGACTATGAATTACTACTATTATATTTCTAAAATAAATTATCATATAAATTCATTATACTCTTTTTTTCAAATTTAACACTAACAAAACATCAAAATAATATGATTTACTACATATAGATACCATCTTATATATTAACATATTAACATTATAATGTTATACTCCAATTCCAATTTAATATTTTTTATCTATAATTTAAGGAAATCAATTAGAGGTTCTTGGTGTTTAGTTTTTTTATTTAGCTTGCTTAAAGTAAATAAGTTTTTTTAACTGTATGTTTTCTTTGTGTAATCATATTTCAATGTATGTATTTCAATGAAAAAAATGTTTCATGGAACCACAAAGTTTAAAGAATATTTGGTGCCAACTATATATGGAGTGGTTGAACATGTGAACAAATAGGTCTATGATCAATCATTATGATCTTGGTAGTTTCCGTTATTTAATCAAGAAATTTTTCTTTCTATAATTACCATTAACTTTTTTCCTCCCCATATTTATAAAATTTATTTTTATTTCATTGAAAATGGATATAGGTACAAGCCCAAAATTGGGGATATCATATTAGGGTGTGTTATCGAGGTAAAGTATCATGACTAAATTCAATCGATAATGACTTAGATGTTTTTGATAGGCTTATATTTCTTGATTTTTTAATTAATAATCATTGAAACTTTTAGATTTTAATATCCTTTAATTGAATTGATAATTTTGAGTGATAATGTGCTCATGATTATTTCTTGTGAACTAATTGATAGTATTAATGTGTAGGTTTTTCCAAAGAAATTAAGGGTGGGGATCATTTTTATCCAAGACATGATTTTTTTCTCTTTGTTTAAAGAATGTTAGATTTATGTTTGATTTCTTCAATATACCACTTTTTTAGTTTTCATTGTTAGTTTTATTTCATATATTTTTTTAATAAATAAATGAAACCATCAAATAAAACATGTATGAAAAGGATCCAATAGGTTCTTCTCCACATGATAAGGATCATTTGATGTTATTGTTTTCTTTTAGTGTCGATATTTTTATTCCACTTGGTCAATGTTGATTGATGGATCCACTTGAGTTAGATTTATTTGTAGCATTTTTTATTTCTTTATAACATCTAAATTTAATGTTTATTTTAGATAATTATACATTTCATATATTCTAGGATTTAAAAATGTTAAGTGATCTACCAAACTAGTTTTAATTGGTTTACTATTTTAATTAGGAATGATAAAAATGAAACTCTGTGTTTTATACACTCATATCTTGTGCATTGATAACCGGTTATCTTAATTTTTTGTGTATTTTCTTTCATTTTAATTCAAATTATATTTCATGGTTTCAATAAAGAATGGATTATGATCACCTAAAGTTAATTTTTTTGGGTCAGGTAATGTTTCAATAGAGTCTATAGGTAGTCAAGAAGTCTAGAATTAATGCTTCATCAATTTATGAGGTTCCCAATGGCTACAAAATCACCAAGGTTCCACTATTTGGAAGGATCAAGAAATTAAAATAAGTTTATTACTACAATGTAAGTATCATTGCAGTCTTATCATGTGCAACATTTTATATAATTAACATGTTTCTCGAGCTTCACCAATGACTGGTCTTTGCTATTATTTTATGCCATGATTATCACCAATTGATCAATCATTTGTTTATTTCATACATCTAATTATGAAATTTATATAGACATTTAAATCATGCAGAGTATTGAATAAAAGATTTCTGAACTGATATATGTTTCTCTAAATTCTGGTAATATTGATCATAGTTATATTATAATAAATATTCTTCATATTTTAATTGAAAATGATTGTCAAAAAAATAAAAAATATGAAAATATGCTTCAGTAACTATGTTTTAAATACTATAAAAGTAATCCTATTTTAAGTTTTGGGGTTTAGGTATTAACAATATGTTTTTTAGATTCAAATTTTATATGTTATTTTATAAAAATTCATATTTAAATTAACATATATGAAAAAGTTCCAATCAATTATCATTATCAAATTTTTCATTAAATGCTTTGTTTAGTTTGCTATTTTTTCACATATTTTTAGTCTTGGTCATTTTCATGTTACATTCTAATTATGTGTTGGATTACTATATCTTTTTTTTATGATTATTGAATTTCAAAATGCCCAAAGTGTGCAAACAAAATTTGTGAAGAAATATAAGATTATTTTCTTTTCCTTTACTATATTTTTTTCCTTTTACAATAACAAATTATGTTTATTTTAAATTTTCGGTTTACACTATATAAATATTTCAATGAGCCTACTCAATTTTTGATTTTTAATGTACATAAATAGTCACATTTATATAATATTGGACTATAAAGGTATGTATTTTCATTACATAGTTTAATATTTCTCTAATCTTTTTAACTTCCTTTCAAATCTCAAATATAAACTATGGATTTTCATTTGTCAATTTGTCGATTACTATGAAAGTGTAGTTTTACTTATCCTAAAGTTTTAACCATGTCACATATTCCATTTTACTATGAACGCAAGCATTTTCATTATATCTTACATTTATACATATGATTTTAAATTAATATTTCCCCTAATTCTATATTGGTTTTGAGGACTAACATGGTGGAATTAAAAGTTTAAATATAGGAATTTGTAAAGAGTTTAGGTTCCTTGTAATAAAATACCAAAAATAATAGAGTATTTCCATGAAAAAATTAAGTAATGTTGTAAGTGAGCCCATCTACTTCATTGGATATCACCCCAAGTGCATAAGCGCACACACACCTGCTGATTTCTTTTTATTTATCAAATGAAAATGTTGCTTATTAAGAGTATATTGTAATAAATACATGGAAAATTCCTTTAATTTATAAAATATAAATGTTGTTAATTAAAAGTATTCTATTTTAATTTTTTAGAATAGTGTTATTTGGTGGTTACCTTAAAGTATAAGAAATTTATAAAATATCTATCATCTATAAAATTATTTTCAATTTTCATTAAATTTTTATATAGAAGAATTAATCTATGGGGTTCAGTTTGTTTATCCAAATGATTTTTTGTCGTTTGTAGCTCATCCATTTTGGAAAAAGTATCGATGTTTGTGATTAAAATCATGATTTCCAAGATATTATTTAACTTTTAAAGAATTTCGTATCAATTTACACCCAACAGATTTCATATAGAATTAAATATTTTAAAACATCTGGTTATTTCAATATAAAAAAAGTTACATTTATATCTTACATAATTTGTTGATACATTAAATGGTGCATTGAAGAAATATCAATTTATGGCATCTTTGATATAAATTTAAACTTGGTCTAACTTGAAAACTCTATTCTCTTAGATATCAAGTCTAGATACTAATCAACGATAATGATAAATCTATCTCAATCATCCTCTTCACAAAACAGGTTGTGCAATTTATATAAAAAAACTCTATAGCTAAGAGATGTATTGATTCGAGTAATTGAATAATATTCACATCACTACTACAAAACAAGCCTTTAACTTGGCCTTTATCAATGCTAGAAAAAAGTGGTGATAAATATACCTTTTATCAATGCTAAAACAATCACTAATAAAGGGTACCTTTTATCAATGATTTTTTTCTAGCACTAATAAAAGGCACGCTTTATCAGTGCATTTTTTAGCATCGATAAAAGGTAACCTTTATCATTGCATTTTTTTTAGTACTGATAAAGGGTGTCATTTATCAGCGCTTTATGTTTAGCGCTGATAAAGGAAACCCTTTATAAGTGATTTATTTTTAGCACCCATAAAGGAATCCTTCATTAATGTTTTTTTAGCATTGATAAAAGTACGAATAAAATGAAATAATTAAATAAATAAAAATAAAAATGATTTTATTAAAATAATATTCAAATTTTTATTAATTAAATAATTATTAGTAAAAATGAATAAATTGATTATATTATATATAAATTATAAATAGTATATATTAAATATATAGATATATTTAAAATAAAAAATAAACAAATAAAAATTAAAAATAAGTAAATTGGGAAAAATATTAAAAAATTTATTAATTAAATATTTATTGATAATGTTAATAAATAGTATATATTAAATATATATATATATATATATATGAATGTATATAAATATGATTTATATAATACAAAATATTATTTATGCTTTACATTAAATAGTAATATATTTAGTGAATAATGGTTTATAATTAAAAATTAATATGAATTAAAAATACTAACTATAATTGTATCGAGTAATAGAAATGATTGAATGTCGTTTTATTTTTCAATTTAACATAGATCAAATATACGTATTATATTGATTTCATATATACGTAATCAATGCATTTTTATATACATACGTACACACACAAATATTTTTTTGGGAATTTAATCAATTTATATTATATATTTTACATATATTTATTTACTATGTTTTAATATTTTCAATATGTATTTATCTTTATTTCAATATGTATCCATTTTTTTAATGATTTATATTAATCAAACTTATCCAAATTTTCAATATTGTACTCATTTTTAATTAATCAATTTTACTCATTTTTAACATGCATGCACTTAAGATTAAATATTCATTAATAATGTTAAAAATACATTTGTAAAAAAATATTTATAGATAAATATATTTATAAATGTATATTTACTATTTTTATACATTTATAATTATAAATAAATAAATTTTTTTACAAAGTATTTATATAATTATGAAATTATGATAAATTTATTTAAATAATGAATATATTTACTATATATATAATTATATAATTATATAAATATTATTATTTTAAAAGTATTTATATAGTTATAAATAAATAATTATATATTCAAAGAATTATAAAATTATTATTTTATAAAAAGTATTATTATAAGTATAATAATTATATATAATAATTATAATTTTTTAAAAAAGTATTGTTTTTTAAAGTATTATAAGTATTTATCAACACTTTTTTAGCAATTATAAATCTCTATCTTTATCAGTGTTAAAAAGGAGCTGATAAAAGTATATCGGTCAATTTTAAGAACCCTAACCATCGCGAACCAATTCACGATATCTGGAGCTCTCTGCAGAAGTGACCTACTAATGGTGCTCCTCGTTGTCAAATATAAACTTGAATCTAGGCTAGAATCAAGGCTCTAACTATTTCATGGCTCGAATACAAGGCTCGATCGATTCAAGGGTGGAATGAAAATGAGCCTAATAAGATGTAACTTTCACCTTTGATAATGAATATTTTATGTGTATTTGTTTATTTATTATAAAAAATAAATATCTTATGAACCTAATAGGATATCTTTACTTTCTCTTAGATGATTCAAATCTTCAATGCAATGTATCTTATTTTCTATTCATCCTCCTCACTCATTGATTGATTGTTTGGTGAGATCAATTTGTATTTTTTTATCATCATTCTTTCTTTATCATCGTCACATCCCTATGGTCAACAAAGTTTTTACAATAAAATCATTATCCATAAAATTAATGTATTGTTTCGTATTTATGTTTAATTAATTTCTTTTTAGTATTACTCATATAATAATTTTTTTCTTATACAAGTGGATTATTTTTTTCGTGTTGAGTTGGTTTGTTCGAATCTTCTCATGCTCATGTGGTATTAGACTTCGAGCCTGCAATTGAGATAATTATAACAAGGAAATACATCAAGAATTCATACAACCATTAGGAAAAGGTGAATTCCTACTACTTGTTTAATTAATTTTTTCATATTTTTATCTACTATTTGTAAGTTAATTTCCTTATCATTTTTATATAAAACTTATTTAGTTTTTTTCATAGATTTTTTTGAAGTCATATTTTGATGTCAACTATCTGTAATAATCCATAAAAGAGATAAAATTATTCTTTCTCCCAATGTAACCACGTTTTCCATTTTCATTGTCTTTTTTTTGTCGAACTACCAACACTACATATTAATTCAATATTGTTAACTGAGAAACCTTTCTCATTGTTGAGATCTATAAGATTAAAGGAATCTCATGTGCTCATTACGGTGAGTTCTCATGATATATTGGGCGCATGAGCTTCCTCTGCTCTTCTGACTTTCAACATCGAGAAAAGTTTTTCAGATAAGAACATCGAGTCAATATGCAGTGGGAAATTCAACATATAAAGACAATGGAAACATGGTTACATTGGCAGTTAGGATTTTTTTGAGACTTTGAGATGTGTAGGAATAAACTTCACCTTAATCCAACGCACAATGTGACCGGTATGACTCCAAGTGCTTCTTTTTATTTAAAATTGACATTAATGTTAGTAAAAAGGAAAAATAACATACTTAAAACCAAGAAAAAATATTATGATTATTTTTATACTTTATGGAAACGATCCATAAGTCATTTGGGACATGTAGGAATCAGCCTCACCTCAATTCGACACACGGTATAACTGTTATGACTCTATGTGTCCGTTATCAGTTTAAAATCAACAATTTAGTTCATAAAATGTCAATCACTTAAAACAAATAAAATTCACTTGTATTTTCTTGATAATTTAGGAAATTGATTCATAAGTTATTTTTGATGTTTAGGAATTGGTCTCATGTCAAACCGATACACGATGTGATTGGTATGGGTCAAAGTACATGTTTCCAGTTTAAAATGACATTTTAGGAGAAAAAAAGTGACATACTCAAAACTGAGAAAACACATTTAGATTATTTTTATACTTTATGAAAATGATCCATAAGTCATTTTTAATTTTTATTAATCAAACTTACCTCAATCTGATGTACGGTGTGACCGGTATGACTCCAAGTGTGTCTTTTCATTTAAAATTGACATTAATTTAAGTAAAAAGGACAAGTGACATTCTCAAAACTAATAAAATAATTTTTTATTATTTTAATAATTTATTAAAATGATATATAAGTCATTTTTGATGTGTAGGAATCAGTCACACCTCAATCTGATGCACAGTGTGACCGTTATGACTCTAAGTGAGTCTTTTTATTTAAAATTGACATCAATTTTACTAAAAATGACAACTGGCCCACTCAAAACTGAGAAAACACATTCATATTGTTTTGATACTTTAGTTAAATGATCTATAAGTAATTTCTTACATGTAGTAATTAGCCTCACCTCAATCTGATACACGATGTGTCTGGTATGACTCAATGTGTCCGTTATGAGTTTAAAATCGACAATTTAGTTCAAAAAATATAACTCACTGAAAACTGAGAAATGACACTCAAATTTTCATGATAAATTAATAAATTTATTCATAAATTATTTGTGACATGTATGAATAAATCTCACATAAAACCGATACACGATGTGATCGGTATGAGTCAAAGTGCATGTTTCTAGTTTAAAATGACATTTTAGTAAAAAAAATGACAAAATAAAAATGAATTAAATGCATTGGTATTATTGTGATAAATTATAATAATTATAAATAAGACATTTGGGACTTTTAGGAATGATACACACCTCGATCCGATGCACGGAGTGACCGGTATGACTCCAAGTGCGTCTTTTTATTTAAAATTGACACCAATTTTAGTAAAAAGGGAAAGTGTCATACTCAAAACCAATCAAACATATTCAGATTATTTTTATACTTTAGTAAAACAATCCATAATTTAGTTTTTTATGTGTAGGAATCAGTCTCACCACAATTTCATGCACGATGTGACCGGTATGACTCCAAGTGTGTCTTTTTATTTAAAATTGACAACAATTTTAGTAAAAAGGAAAAGTGATGTACTCAAAATAGAGAAAAATAATTCATATTATTTTAATACTTTATTAAAACAACCCATAATTCATTTTTGATTTTTATGAATCAGTCGTACCTCAATCTGACGCACAGTGTGACTGGTATGACTCAAAGTGCATCTTTTTATTTAAAATTGACATCAATTTTAGTAAAAAGGAAAAATTACCTATTAAAAAATAATAAAACACGTTAAAATAGTTTTTATAATTTAGTAAAATGATCCATAATTCATTTGTGACATTTAGAAATTATTCACACCTCAATCTGATACACGATGTGCCCGATATGACTCAATGTGTCAGTATCAGTTTAAAATCAGCAGTTTAGTTCAAAAAAATCACTCACTGAAAACCAAGAAGATGTGCTCAAATTTTATTTATAATTTAGGAAATTTATTTATAAGTCATTTATTATGTGTAGGAATTGTTTTTACATAAAAATGATACACGATGTGATCAGTATGATTCAAAGCACGTGTTTCCAGTTTAAAATGACATTTTAGTAAAAATGAAAAGTGACGTACTCAAAACTAAGTAAACACATTCAGATTGTTTTTATAATTTATGAAAATGATCTATAATACATTTGGGATGTTTATGAATTAGTTTCACCTCAATCTGATGTACGGTGTTACTTGTGTGAATTCAATTGTATCTTTTTATTTAAAATTGACATCAATTTTAGTAAAAAGGACTAATGACCTACTCAAAACCAAGTAAATGCATTCATATTTTTTTATATATTAGAAAAATTATCCATAATTCATTTGTGACCTATAGGAATAAACCTCACCTCAATATGATACACAATGTGTCTGGTATGACTCAATGTGTTCGTTATCAGTTTAGAATCGACATTTTATTTCAGAAAGTGTCACTCACTAAAAACTGAGAAACCACACTCATATTGTCTTTATAATTTATTAAAACGATTCATAATTAATTTTTGACATGTAGGAATTTTTATCACATCAAAATAAAACACGAGTGACCGATATGAGTCAAATTGCGTTCTTCCGGTTTAAAATGACATTTTAGTACAAAAGACAAGTGACGTACTCAAAACTGAGAAAACACATTCAAATTGTTTTGATAATTTAGGAAAAAGATGCATAAGTCATTTGAGACATGTAATAATCAACCTCACCTCAATCCAATGCATTGTGTGACCAATATGACTCTAAGCGTGTCTTTTCAATATGTAAGTTTAATTTTAGTTTAAAACACGCATCACATCGCCAAAACTGAGAAAACAAGTCTAGATTGTTTTCTCATCATTTTATATGCTATTAATTAATTAATTTCCTTATAATTTTTATCTTATACTTATTAAGTTAATTTTCACGGTGATGATACTTGAAAACAAATAATAAATGGTGTGATTTGCAAGAATCAACCACAACTCAATCTAATACACAAAGTTCCTTGTATGACTCAAAGTTTAGTTTAAAATTAACACTTTATATTAATTTATTTCTTTATATTATTACTAACATAATAATTGTTTCATTATAAATGTGCTTTATTTTCTCGAGCATGGGTTAGGATCAAAAGACAAATAAATACTACTATTTTTTAATGTATGTAATAATTTGTACTTATATAATTGTATAAACTAATGTTTGAAATGTATATAATATAGTGTTTTTTATTGTATTTGTGTTGTAAATTTTATTTCATTTAAATTATGTATTCATACTTGATTTTGCTTATTTCGTGGTGTTTTTGGTGTTCTGGTGTGCTATTATAGCACACTGTAGTATGACCCTGTTGGGAAAAAATCCCTCAAGGTATCATTGAATCATTTTTGAGGTGATTGTGTTTGTTGACAAAGTGGACATCTGCGTTGTGATTGTTGACAAAGCAAACCATGACATACAAATTTGTTGACAAAGGGGACTTCATGGTGTCATGTCGAGTTCAAGAGTTGTGGTTAATGATCAATGTTTGATTTAAGAACTTCGACAAAGGAATGGATGATTTGGAGGTGGTACAAAAAGAACAGATACAAGGTGGCACCTTTTTCCAGTGTTTGCCAAATTTTTGGGCCTGAAAATCGACAAATGAAGAAAAGTGGTTTTTGGAAAAGGTACTTGCGCGTCGTGTACTTGAAGGTGAGGAAACTTGCACGCCCAATGTTTTTCAAGATCAGAACATCAAAAAATGTCAAAGAGAAAAGGGGCGCTCAAGTATTGGGTAGGTCGCGCAAGTGACTTGCACGCCAAGGAAGGACTTGTGTGTCGATGCCTAGAAGGATTGGAAACTTGCATGCCATTTTTCCTTCATGATCAGATCATCAAAATATGGAAATGGAAGAAGGGGAACCCAAGTTTTTAATTTGGTCGCGCAAGTGTCTAGGGGGATAGAAGACTTGCACGTCGAAACTTGCGCACCGAGGGGAGACTTGTGCGCCATCGTGTAGGGTGTCCAAATGCCTATAAATACAAGTTGATCCCTCCTCATTCAGTGAAGAGTTCAAGACTTAGAGAAAATCAGAGCTCCTGTCGTGCAGGTGTGGTGGTCGTGCAAGTGGTGGTGGGTCACACAAGTAGGACTTGTGCGCCTGTTTTGAAGAAGTGTGGTTGTTGTTAGTTGTGCGCCAATATTGGTTTGGGAGTAAAGGGAAGTGAGTCACACAAGTTTTGAGTTGAAGAATTTTGTGTCATGCAAGTGGTTGAGGTAGAATTGTGCGCCAATTATAACCTATGTGCTGATACTTGCGCACCGGCTTAGAGAAGGGCGCCAAGTAAGGTTTATTCTCGACAGTGATTCAGGGCTGCGTGGAAGCCAGAAGATTGCCCGATACCTTCGGTGCAAAGTGAGATTCATACATAGGTGAAAGTTGGACTTCAACAGAGCATCTACATACAACGGAGGATGCATTCATTAGTGATAATGAAGAGACCTACAGGTCTATAAACTGTGAGTGGATCCTTTCCAGAGCAGTGAGCAAAGGAAGAGGAAGAAGGTGATCCTCTCCACCTACAGTGATCCAGAGAGAGAAAAACAGGGAGTGACCCTTGGGAAAGTAGTGAGCTGACCCTAAACCTTGTAAAGGCAGTGAGCCTGGGAATAGAAGTGATCTATCCTGAACTTTGTAAACATTATTGGCAGTGAGCCTTAGTGGATTTGGTACAGCGGCACATCGCCATTGTATGCTCCTTGGACGTAGCCCAGTGAGGGTGAACTAAGTAAAAATCTATGTGTCTGTCTGCTTACTTCCCTGCATTGCATTTAAAGCATCATCATTAGATAAAGAAGAAAAGAAGTGGTCATAATAAACACACAAGTACAAACAAAGTGACCCTTTTAATAAAGAGGTCAAGATCCAGTGGGGCAGGAAGAATTTTGAAAAAGAATATTCATACCCTGATTCACCCCCCTCTCAGGGTATATAGTCCCCTATTGGTCCTAACAGACCCTTTATCAGCACTTCTCTAGCACTGATAAAGGCCATTTTTAGTACTGTTAAAGGCATATTTTGTAGTAGTGGGTACTCTTTTCTTATGGATGTACAAATTAAAATTAAATCAATTATGTAAAATGTAAGAGAATGGTTTTAGATTTCCTGATGAACTGGATGTACTCAAATATAAAACTATTATTATCGACATTGAAGTGTTAGAATTCAATATATAAAATAGATGATGACCATTAGAACATAATTATTTTAAAGTCATCTGCATTAAATATAATACGGAACAAATTAGGGATTTTGATAACTCTTCAAACGAACCCATAGTACGTCATTAAAACCCATTTCACATAACATGTACAATTATTTGTGGGGCCTAACTTTAAATTTTATTTCCTTATAGATTGTGTCTTTTTATGTAACCTCGTAATGATCTATTTCAAGTACTACAACAATGTCATCTTCATACCCAATAGTATGAAATCTTTAATTTCTTGCCTATTTTAATTTCATATTGAAAACACATTTACAAAGAGAATGATGATAAAAAATCAATGCAACTTGTTTTATTTGATAAAATGAAATGCTAGAGTGAATAATGCCTATATAGAACACATTTATATTTCTCAATTTTATTCAAAAATTCACAAATTTATTAAAATGAGTAGTACTCTACATGTGATTTTATCTTTGACAAAGAATAGTACTCTTCATGTGGATTTATAAATCTGTGGAGTACTCTTCTATTAAGAAATATATTTCTAGGAATAGTAGAAAGATAAATCTCTGAATAAATGTGGAAATATTGCATTATATTGAACAAAATTGAGAAATCTGAGTACTCTATAGTAAACATGAATTTATAAAATTGAGCACACTCTTCTTCTATTTAGATTTGAGAAATGTGGGTACTCTTTGACTACTGCATAAATCTAAGTACTCTTGTGAAATTTGAGTACTATCAATTGAGAAAATTGAGAAATATGAGTGTAGGTGTGAAATCTAAGTACTCTCAATTGAGATTACATTATAAATTTATAAAATTGAGAAATATGAGTACACTCTTTTTCAATTTATAGTGTTATAAATCTGAGTACTCTTTGACAAAGAATAGTACTCTCAATTTTATAATTTCGTGAATTGTAGAAAAAATATTCTTCTCTAACAACAAGAGAAGAGTACTCCACATGTTCTCTTCTTTTTCAATAAAAGGAATTAAAATCTTTCCTGTCTATTATTTATCATGTAATACAAAATTTTTTGTGTCACTTTATAGGGGTATATGCACTATGATCATTCAAAACTATTAAATACATTCTATATATTGGATTCCATTTTTATAGTATAGTTGTCTATAGTTACTTACACATACCCTGAAATGATACATTTTCTACATAACTTATTATGTATAATTAATTTTTTTATGCGGATTCATTTTAATTTGAATTTAAAAACTTTCAAATGAAATATGATAATAAATTATGCAATTGGTTGATGGATATGAATTAAGAATTTAAAACCATTGCAACTTTTTCTCTTTTTAGTTTGTGAACTTTGTCTGACATTTTACTTAACATATTATTTGTAGAGACATTTAGAACATGAATTTGATAAAGAAAATTTTGAAACAGGTGAGGAAGTCAACACTGAATTCACCAAAGACGATTCAACTTCATAGGATCTTAAAAATCAATTCAATGAATATCAATGCAAGATGAAAATAAAACTTGAATAAGTTGATCAAAAGTAAATTAATATGTTCGACTGTTTATTTTTTATTCAGTTTTGTTTTATGTACCAATTATTATTTACTCTTACATTTCTTTGTCTTCCTATATTGCATCTATCTAAAGGTTTTAATAACTCAAATTTATGAGTGTGTGTATGTGAATTTGAAATTAAATGATTATGTTGTGGAAATACATCAGTGTGGTATTAGTTGAGTATAAAACTGAGTTATCAATGAATCGAATAGTAAAAAAATAAAAAGAAAAAGAATAATGGAGGAGTTAAATTCATCATAATTTATTATCTAGGGATGTTGAGATGACGAAAAGTAGGGTAGAGTACCCTAACCCTAATCCATTTAAATTATACCTATCCTAACCTAAACCTTAAATAGAACCCGTAAAAATAAAAACAATAATAAAGGAGTTAAATTCATCATCATTGCTTAGCTAGGGATGTTAGGATGATGACAGGTATGGTAGATTACCCTAACCCTAATCCATTTAAATTATACCTATCATAAGGGTAGAGTACCCTAACCCTAATCCATTTAGATTATACCTATCCTAACCCTAACATAACCCGTTTATTTAATACCCTATCCCTAATTCAATTAAATTAAATATAATCCATTTAATATTTGAAGGAATAACATGATGATGTTTGAAGGCAGGCGGGTGATGTGGGATGGTAGGTCATTAGACGGAGGTGCCACTATTCAGATAGTGGTTCGCTCATAAAGGTTTATAAATCCCCATGTTCCAGAAGTGTTTTTTCAATGTGTGACAGTATTCGCATATACGGAGATCAAAGCCAGTCAGAGCGCTGCTTCAATGGATTTTCTAGTAAGGAATTTCTGGATCCCTTGGTTAAATGTCTTTATTATGAGTAGAAATGGCTAGAAGGAGGAGTAAGATATTATGAGAACAAAGGAAGACATATTTGGCTTAGAAAGTATTGTCAAATTCTAGAAGCCAGATTGGATTTTGAAAATGAACCCGATGTAATCGAGTTAGGGAAGAAAGACCAGGAAACTCATGATAAGATTGAGGAATTGAAGGCAGAAATCAGGAATATAGAATCTCAGCTTTGACAAGCCAAGTGGTTAGTCCAAAACCTATAAATAAAACTAGGAGATCCAGAAGGATAAGTATTTTTCTTTGAACAATAAAATATGGTTGAAAGAGGATCTGGAGACGGACCAAATATCTGAGATATTTGGCAGAGGCTTGAAGGGAAAGCTTTGGGAGAATCTTCTAATTAACCTGATTCCACTTTAACTGATATGCATCCATACAAAGATATAGAAAGATCAAGTATATCAGGATGATATACTACAAAATATTATGCATGGCCTTTAGCAGGAGAAACTCAAGAATGTCAGGAAGAAGTTTTGAGTATTCCTCAAAGTATCCAAGAATACCAAAAATAGATCCATGATATTATTACTTAGTAAAAATGGGAACTTGAGGATATAGAACGTATCTCCAAAAACCTAAATGAAAATCTCAAGAAAGTTGAAGACCTACAAACCAAAATCGAAGAGAAGAGGAAAAAAAGAGACTAAGTCATCTTCCACCGAAAGACTCGGTGTAAAACCTTGGGAAGTCAAGTCAGTATGGCAAGTGATCTCCTAGAAACCAATTCCCCAGGAACGAAAGAAAGGATCATTCAAGGATTTGTTTAAAAGATCAATAGGGAAGTCAGTCCCTCATATACCATCTATATTTATTAAGAATATAGGCCAAAGAAAACACATCCAGAATGTGTTTCTCAACATGGGACGATCCTAAAGCTAGAATGTGAAAAGGATATGGGAGCAGCCATAGATTAATAGGCTATAGACCTTCGATATTATATGTTATTAGTTGGTTTATAGTCTTGGACCATAGATAGTGCACTTAATTTCACAGGAGCTACCTTGAGAGGTAATGTAGAGAGATTTTGGGATATGCTGCTGAGACACTCAGAAGTGAGAACAGCTATCCAGGAATATGTTACATTCCCAATTAAAGTTATACCAGTAGTAGCTGATTTCTTTAAACAGGATTTTGTAGGAAATTCACTAGTATATCAGGATGGAGAACTGGTAGAAAAATCTAGAACAACTTTAACCAAGATCTAAATTTGTGACATGTGTTGCTTTGAAAAATATCTTTGTGAGTTTCAACATTGGTATTATCTTCTTAGAACAGGAGATCAAGCATATAATATAGCTGTCTTTATCCATAATCTTCTAGGTAGTTGGCCTAAAATTGTTCAACAAGCATTGAAGACTCGTCTTTCCCAGAGTGAAGATCTACAAGACACTCTAGGAGTTTGAGTAGAAACAATAAGGCAGGCGATAAGAATCTATTGTATGCAGAGTCATGTCTTAAAGGATGTAATAAATATTTCATACATGAGTTATTCTTGTTTCCCAAAAGTAGAGGGGGTTGCATGAAGATATGAGTTTGGTCCAACCCGGAATGAGCTTGGAAAAACTCAACAAAGATTGTTCAAAACACAGTGTTAGGATGGACAATGTGAACAAAAGAAATCACTCAAGAAAATTTGGAAATTATTTGGGAAGAAAAAATCATCAAGTATATTTTCAGGTAGAAAGCCAGAAAAATCTAAGAGATTTCTTAGACCAAATAAAATCTAGAAGGATATGAGAGAAAACTTTAAGGCTAAATATGGTAATTATCCCAAATTCCCTAAAGGAAAATCTTTATCCAGTTGTGATTGTTGTTGGTTCTGTGACAAGAAAGGTCACATAGTTGAAAATTTCCCAGATGCAGATAGAAGAAGGGGAAGTCTCAAAGCAATAATAATGGAAGATTCATCAGAGACATTGTTTGAGCCTATCTGGGGAGAAGATATAGACTCAGATGATGAAAGTTTATATTCTTTATATTTAGAGTACTCAGAGGAAGAAAATTTTGTCTTAGATGAGGAAGAAGGAAATAACCCTATTTTGAGCCAACTTTGAATATCCATGATTCAAACAGGGGCAAGTGCATCTGAAGACTCTCCAGAACTGGTAAAACTAGAGTAGATGGAATGAGATTTGGTTCATTCTTTATAAATTGAAATCTCTGAAGATATTTTCAAAAATGGAAGATGCACAGAGATTATTGGTCTGAGGTATACCAAAAATCTTGGGTACCATATTGAGAAATGACCAAGATCTTTGAAGATAAATAGACAACTGAAGTCTATAAAATAGATAGAGGATTATTTACAATGCCTTTGATAAAACCAGAAAGGTTTAACAATTCAATCCAGAAAAATGCTAAGTATGTGAATTTTGGAATAATCTAGATAGGGGTAGATCCTCTTGTCAGAAAAGGACAAGATCTACTAGTCCTAATTGTAGCTGTGGATGGCAGTTTATCCAATTTCTCCAATTCACTATTAGGAGGAACACAAGAAAATATGCATGTAGGATCAGTATGGGTAAAGGTGATACCAGACTTACATGTAGTTCTTATGGATAGAAGTATTAATATAACTCTATAAGTAAAGATCAATACAAGGAACTTGCAAAATACATTGGGATGTCCACCCGATAGAAGATGTGTTAGAGTGATTACTCGTCTTTATGTAAAGTTCTACAATACTGGAAGACCATCTCTAAGTAAAGGTGTTGAAATATTTACACATCTTTTTCAAGATGAATGAACATAAATTAGAGAAATGACACTGTAGGTGATAAACCCCAAGAGGCTAACTTGTCCTAGAGAATGGGTTTCACTAGATCGAGAGGAAGAATGAAGAAAAAAGCAATTTATTCTAGATGTTATTAAACAAGTCGGAAATATACTTTTCATCTCTGAAGTTAGAGAAGATGAAGATGATCTTAGATCAGAAGGATCAAGATCAGGAAGATTATATTTTAAGATAGAAGATTTCCAATAAAAAATATTAGAGAACCCTTTAGAAAATTCAAGGATCACAGTTGGAAAAGATGAAGGTACTTCAGTAGAAGCACCTAGAACATCAATTTCTAGAAAGATAGTTGGATAAAATACTATTTGACTACCTATCTGTGAGGATGAAGAAACTCATGTAGGATATATGAGATCTTCATTACTCAGTGAAAAGATAAAGGAGTGGGATACATTGGTAAAATTACATATTAATAAAACTACATGTGTTTCCCTAGTTGATATAGGATGTACATTATCTTGTGCAAGAATCCGATTTTCAGGAGTAACCTGAGAATCCTCAAAGTTGCAAGTTACAGTTGGTAACAATGCAACAGTTCTGATTCAAGAAGTAGCCAAGGATATTCAGATTGAACTCAATTGAAGGATATTTATAGAGTGGATGATTTGTTTTATTCCTCAATTTCTAGATGAATTCTTGATTGGAAATAGATTTCTTAGAAGATATCAGTCTGTAACGATATTTTTAGAAGGAATTATCCTTGATAATTATCTGATTCCAACTGCTTCGGGAAAAACCAGAATGGTTCTAGATAAGAAAGTATCCACTTTTAAAGTGGAAAACTATCCAGATGAAGATAGAGAATACCATAGAAATATTGATCAGTGGAAAGAGCTAGTTGGATTGAAAGTTTTGAGGATTAACAAAGAAGAGGCATTGGTTAAGATAAAAGATTATTTATCAAAAAAATTGGTCAAAAAACCCTATGAAACTATGGAAGAAGGAAATTCCAGAGGCTACAATCACCCTTAAAGATCTTAGTACAGTGATCAGAAGTAAGAGAATTTCCTATCCATATGAGATGGTTAAGGAATTTGAGAAAAAAATTCTAGAACCAATCAGTCTTGGGCTAATCATGGATAGTGAAAGTCCTCACAAGAGTGCAACATTCATGGTAATGAATCATGCAGAAAAACAACATGGTAAGTCCATAATGGTTATAGATTATTGTGATCTTAATTGTGCCACAAAGGATGATGGATACAATCTTCCTAATCAAGAAGCTTTAAGAAGCAGAATTAGAAATAAAAGTTCAATGGTATATTCTAAGTTTGATCTGAAGTCAGGATATTGGAAAATAAAGATCAAAGAAGAGGTTATACCATTTACAACATTTACAATGTCGGTTGTCTTGATTGAATGGATAGTTATGTCATTCGGACTCAAGAATGCACCAAGAATATTCTAGAGAATAATGGAAAAGGAATTCAGTAGATTAACACAGTTTGTGGTAGTCTATATTGATGATGTGCTTGTATTTAGTAAAGATACAAAAGAGCATATAAAATATTTGTAGTAGGTTGTTGAAGTGTTCAAATAATAAGGGATGATACTTTCAGAAAGAAATATCATTTGGATGCAACCAAATATAGAATTATTAGGATTGTGGATCCAAGGAAGTAGAGAAAAGCTTCAACTGTATATTGTAGAAAAGCTACAAACTTTCCCCGATGTGCTTACAGATTATAAGCAAATACAGGTGTTTCTTGGTATACTAAGTTATATCAGAGCAAACATCAGAGATTTAGAAAAAATCTCAATTCCAATACAGAGAAAGGTATCCAGTAAGGTACCTTGTGATTGGACAAAACAATATTCTGAAGTAATCAGAATTTTGAAGTAGAAAGAAAATAATATCCAAGAATTGGAGTATCCAGATGAGAGTGAAGATCGGCTTATCTTAGAAACAAATTCATCATACTCAACATGGGGATGTATCCTAAAGATAAGGAAAAACCATAATGATAGTATCATTAGATACTGGAGTGGATGTTTTAATAAGGTAGAGAAGAATTATCCTGTCCATGAAAGAGAATTTCTTTCAGACCTTAAAAGAATTAGGGTTAATGAGATTTTCTTGGGAAAACCTTTTACTATAAGAACAAATAGTTCTTATATAAATAATTTTATGAGAATTAAATTAAAAAGGTTTACCCAGGCATGACTTATACAGTGGAGGAATGAATTACAATACTATAACTTTAATATATAAAATATTAAAGGAAAAGATAATGTCATTCCAGATGCACTAACACGTTATTTTGACTCTTGTAGGTACAATGACAGAAAGTAAAAAATCATGAATATGTCCTATTTGCATTGATAATCATTCTGTGGAAGAATGACTGGTTATCAATGTAATGAATGACAGGGTTGATAAACTTGAATAGAGAAAGGGGGTTCTAGCATAGAATCACCTTCAGAAGAAGGAATCTTTATCCAGTAAGGTTGAAAGATCATAAAGAACAGTTTCCTTAGCTGGAAAGGTTGAAAAACTAGGAAATTCTTCAAAGATACCTCTAGACAGTAAGTCTAAAGATAAAAGTCATATTGAATGCTTTGTATGTGGTCAGAAAGGCTATTACAACACTCAATGTGTAGATAATCTGAGAAACAAAAAGGCTCAGAAGAATTAGGAGATTGACACGAATAGAAGCTCTAAAGAACGTAGAATAAGAACCTGAAAAGCAACAAAGGTCTCATAAAGAACCTCATCGACAGAATATTTAGCAAGAGAAAAATCCAGAAAGTCTAGATGATGAGCTAAATAAAGATCTCAATCCAGCAAAAGAGGTATGAAAAGATTTTCAGAGGATTCTAAATATTTCAAGGAATAAATCTGAATTTGTTTATAATCTAATCCAAAAAAGTAAAGATGACTGAATATTCAAAAGAGGTCTGAACCATGTTTTGGACATGCTTGTAGAATCTGAAGATCTTATGGGAGATTATAAAAAGATTGATCGAGATATGATCAGCATGATCATCACTAAAGAGATCAGGCCGAAGGTCTAAGTTTCTGGTCTCCTTGACAAAGTTATAAAAATCAAGGAAACATGTATGGAGGAATATCTAGTATTGAAAAGGTTTTGGAGAATGTCAAGAACATGAATTTAAAAACTCCGCATACCAGACATGACATTATAACCAGAAGTGTTCATTGAATGCCAGAAAGCTTTCAGCATGAGAGCAGTGCAATTCTTGGTATTTAAGAAAATAAATTCCACATTCAATTGGATACCTCAGATAGTAAGAATGATTCCTAACAATGCATATCCAAGTTTTCTATGGTGGGTTGCACATATTGAACCTATCATATTGTCAGACAGAGTGATTGTGCTATGGAATCTGTACCCAAGGCACTGGACCAAAGGACCTTGTCACGAACCAAATCGGGTCTCCATCAACTCGACGCCCAACCTGACTCACGGAAAGACCCGAAGGGCGTCCCAGATCCCCACGGGCTGGCACAAGTGCCCGGGTATTAATTTAAACTTTGGGAACGATTTACCCGAGTGAACAAATATAAAGCAGCCAACCAAAGTAAACCAAACAGAAGTAAAGGTTACAGTCAAACGTGTATTTAACCAAACAGGTTTTTGGTTCACAAGTATTCAAAACCCAAATAACACTAAAACAAGATGACCAAAAACCAACCTAAGGACTGCCGCCCGGTGTGAGGACACCGCCCCTAAGCCACCACCAAAACGCCACGTAGATAGGCCTGCTAACAACTTGAACCACTGCTCCCAAAAGCTGGACCCTTACCTGTATCAGAAGTAAACAAATCTACTTACACCCAAGGGTGTAAGTAGGGTGTGAGCCATCGCCCAGTAGGATATCACCAAGAAAAGATCCCACACACAACTATCAAAATACAAACCATTTGCAATGCTAAATAAAGAAAGAAAGAAGTGAAAAAGAAATGGTTTTCATAAAACAATTTAAAGGAAAGAAAATTCAAGATAAACACATTAGGGTAGTAATTCAAGTGACATCTCACATATCATTCTGCACGCAAAGTAACCGGTAGCACCAAAGGATGGAAATCCCCAAAAAGGTACTAGATCATGTGGGACCCTAGAACGTCGTGTCTCGGTGAAACGTGACTTAGGTGGCCACGACCCTCAGATAATGTGGCTTAGAAGGCCACGACCCTTAGAACACGTGGATTAGAAGGCCACGACCCTCAGATATCATATGTTTAGTTAGTGTTGCAATTGTCAAACCTTCCAGTGAAACCGGGTCGGGTCATCTCCGGAACACTAGCTCACTAGTCCTAGTCTCCCCACCTAATACCCCGGCTTCCCTCCTTGTGCTCACCTAAAAATCAAAGTTCACATAACATGTCACATTAGCACTTAGAGCCAAACGTGTCACCTGCACACTGATATCCCCTTTGAAAACCACACACACACCAAAACTTTTTTTAAAAAACTTAAACCACACTGCTTACACTTTAAATTAAACTAGACGCATAAATTAACGAAATCACTTTGTTAATTAAGAAAACCACTAAGAAAAATTATTGAACAGTTTTCAAACATGTCACAAAAATTTTTAAAGGTTAAAAAGTCACACAAAACCCCTTTATATAATAAAACATATTCTGACACGCCAAAACACAAACTGTGTCATCCGCACTTTCTAACTCACACACTGCACAGTTTACAAATAATAATAAACAGCCAAAGTAAGTTTTCACAATAAAAATGGACTTGCATCACATAAATATACTACTGGAAAATTAGATGTACATTTAAAATGTAATCAGAACTAATTTTTCAGCATGGAAACTAATTAGCAGGGTGCGGAAAAATTAAACCAACACGCAAAAGATCGCCAGATGATAATTGAGTATGGAATCACCTACCGACGTGTCGCAAGCTTGGCACAATTGGTGCGCAAAACCCACCGCACCTCAAACAAGATCAAAACACACCCTAAAAACAAAGCACCGCATGAACGCATCAAAAATGAATCAAACACAAACTAAAGCCCATTTTCACAACACCAAAGTAGTAGAAAAAAAACATCTGAAGTGCTCTGCACCTACGGCAATGGTTTTGAAAGGCTGGGCAAGAGGAATTTGGGTTGCCGGAAGGCTATCCGGAAGAGGAGAGGTGTGCGGCTATCGGCTCAAGGCAGCAGGAGGTAACGGAGGAGGCCGGTGCTGGAAATTAAAGGAGGCCGGTGCTGAAAATTAGAGGAGCTGATGGAGGTTTGGCCAGAAAAAAAAACAAAAGAAAAGAGGAGGCTACGGGGAAAGGGTTGGGTGTAGCTTCTGCTATAGGGGGAAGGCGGTAGTGGGTAGCAGGGTGGTCGAACGAGTGGGAGTAGCAGCAGGTGGAGAGGGTGAGGGTGCGAGGCAGGTCGGGGCACGGCAGGGAAGGCCGGGTCGAGCGGGAGGCAGCCGGCGGTGGGGTTGCGGCCTGGTTGAGCGGAATAAGGGTGGAGGTGCAACTTCGGCTGGGCAAAACGGACCGAAAAATAGGAGGGCGCAGCACCGTATAGGTTCGGCTGGGCTGGGATGTGTGGGAGGTAGCAGGCAGCAGGGGGAGAGGCCGGTGCGAGGCAGGTTGGAGTGCGGCAGGAGAGTGGTCCGACGAGGAGGAGGCAACCACCATGCGGGACTCCGGCCGAGGAAGGGAGCTACAGTCGGTCCGCAAGAGGAGAGATGTGAGGCGGTTAGGGTTCGACGCGGCACAAGGTGGGAGGCGGATGAACAGTAACCCGCGGGAGATAAAGAGAGCAAAAGTGGGGGAAAAAATAAAAGAAAATAGAAAGGAAAGGATAAAATAAAATAAAATAAAAGATAAATAAAAATAAAAGAAGATAAGGTAATAAGAAGATAAGTAGAGGAGGGATAAAATAAAATAAGAATAATGGGATGGGAAAAAAAATAAATTAATTAAAACCTAAAAAGAAAATCTAACCTAAACTAATAATGATAATAATAATAATAATAATAACGGTGTTAATGAATAAAAATACGCGTTTTAAAAAAAAGTTAATGATAAAAAGGTCCACCCGCACACTAGGCAGGCCGCGCGGCTTTACCTGTGCCCTGCCCGCTCATCGGGCATTGTTAAGGCAGCGTTCATTTATCAACGTAGATGCGCACACTAGTTTTGTGCTCACCCCGCTTTCCAACGAAAAGAAAATTATAAAAAGGCAACTAAACTCACCTAATAAAAAAAATAAAAAAAAATAAAAAAAAAAAGACATACCTCGGTGCGATGTCCGGGTGTGACAATTCTCCCCACCATGACAACTTTTCTCCCTCGAAAAGTCAATTCGAAGCCTGATCAGAGAATAGGAATGGGTACTCCTCCTCAACCCACGACTTCTGCTCCCATGTCTCGTGTTTATCACTCCCGTTCTTCCAAAGGATACGGACTAGAGGGATAGACTTACCACGCAACACTTTCTCCTGTGAATCCACTATTCGCACTGGTCGCTCAAACACAGACAAGTTAGGATCTATCTCCAGCTCCTCCCAATTCAGCACATGCGACGGATCGGGGTTGTACTTCTTTAGTTGGGAGACATGAAATACGTCGTGAATCGACGTAAACTGTGAGGGAAAAGCTAATCTGTATGCCACCTTGTCAATCTGTTCAAGAATCTCGAAGGGTCCGACATATCTCGGTGTTAGCTTCCCCTGCTTCCCCAAACGATGGTGACCCAAGCGAGGGGTCACTTTCAGGAATACTCTATCTCTCACTAAAAACTCGAGATCCCGCCGCCTCTGATCTGCATAAGACTTGTGGCGACTCTGAGATGTCAACAATCGCTGCATAACCAGCTTGATCTTCTCAGACGTCTCCTGAACAAGGCTCGGTCCCAAGAGCGAGGCCTCTCCTACCTCAGCCCAACACATAGGAGACCGACAAGGCCGGCCATAGAGCACCTCAAAGGGTGTCATTATGATGGAAGACTGATAAATTTTATTATAAGCAAACTCGACCAGTCCCAAATGGCTATCCCATGAGCCTCCAAAATCTAACACACAGGCTCGGAGCATCTCCTCCAGAATCTGATTCGCCCGCTCTATCTGGTCATCGGTCTGAGGATGGTATGTCGTGCTCATCTTAATCTACGACCCCAAAGCCTTCTGGAGGCCTCCCCAAAATCGAGATGTAAAGTGGGGGTCCCTGTGAGAAACAACTGCCGACGGCACACCATGAAGTTTGACCACCTCCTGAACATACAAGTGGCCTAGTTCCTCTACCTTTGTTGTATCTCTGATCGGAATAAAGTGAGCTGACTTGGTCAAGCGGTCAATCACCACCCAGATAGCATTCCTCCCTCGAGGTGTACGAGGCAAGCCAATGATGAAGTCCATGGCGACCTCGTCCCACTTCCAGGTAGGAATGGGTAATGGCTGGAGTAGGCCAGATGGTCTCTGATGATCTGCTTTCACTTGCTGGAAGGTGTAACATCTGGATACGAAGTCGGCTATGTCTCGTCTCATACCTAGACACCAGAACTGACGGCGAACATCGTAATACATCTTGGTGGTACTAGGATGGACGACCCACTGGGATTGGTGGCTATCCTGCATCACCACCTTCCGCAGAGACAACGACACTACAGCACGACCCTTGAAGCATAGGACCCTCTGGGAAGACAAAGACCAATCAGAAGGAGTCTCCCCACCATGAAGAAACTGCATAGATTGCTGACACAGCTCATCACCAGGCTTCTCCCGCTGAATCAACTCTAGAAGAGCAGGAGTCAACTGGATGCTAGCCAAGAAAGTACCTCCACTGTGCTCCCTTCTCTCCAAGTGCATCTGGGAAAAGAGCCCCATCAAATCCCACTCATCGCTGGATTTCCTCAATGCCTACACTGGTACTTTTCTGCTCAAAGCGTCAGCTACCAAATTACCCTTTCCAGGGGTATAGACAATATCAAAATCAAAACCCTGAAGGTACTCGACCCAGCGGCGCTGCCTCAAATTGAGATCCTTCTGAGAGAAAATATAGGTCAGGCTCTTATGGTCAGAATATACCACAAACTTCTCCCCAAAAAGATAGTGACTCCACGTCTTTAAGGCATGAATCACTGATGCCAACTCCAATTCGTGAGTCGGATAGTTCTTCTCATACGGCCAGATTTGGCGAGAACCATAAGCCACAACATGGTTATCCTGCATGAGCACACATCCAAGGCCCGTACCTGAAGCATCACAGTACACCACATAGCCCTTTCCTGACTCTGGTAAGGTCAACACAGGTGCGGTGGTCAACCGCCGCTTCAATTCCTCGAAAGATGCTTGGCACTATGGGCTCCACTCAAACTTCACCCCTTTCTGGGTGAGTGTGGTCATGGGGGAGGCAAGCCGCGAGAAGTCCCGGACAAAGCGCCTGTAATAACCAGCCAAGCCCAGAAAACTCCTGATCTCAAACACATTTCTCGGCTGCTCCCAAGACATAACTGCCCTGATCTTTTTGGGATCCACTGAAACCCCTTGTTCTGAGACGACATGCCCCAGAAACTTCACTTCCCTGATCCAGAAAGTGCACTTTGAGAGTTTGGCATACAGGCGGTGATCCCGCAAAGTGCCCAAAACAACGCGCAGGTGATGCTCATGCTCCTCCTCAGATCCAGAATAAACCAGGATGTCATCCACGAATACCACGACAAATGAGTCGAGATATTGGTGGAACACCCTATTCATGAGCGCCATAAAAACTGCAGGAGCATTCGTCAGTCTGAAAGGCATGACCAAGTACTTGAAGTGACCGTACCTACTTCAGAAAGCCGTCTTCGGGATATCTGCTTCTCTCACCCTGAGCTGGTGGTATTCCGAACACAAATCAATCTTGGAGAACCACTTTTACCCCTTCAGATGGTCGAACAAATCGTCAATCCGAGGCAAAGGGTATTTATTCTTGATAGTTACCTTGTTCAATTTCCGGTAATCAATGCACAACCGAAGGGTTCCATCGGCCTTCTTCGCGAATAAAACCGGTGCAGACCAAGGAGAGACGCTCGGGCGAATGAATCCTTTGGATTGAAAATTGTCCAGCTGTATCTTTAATTCCCTCAGTTCGGTGGGGGCCATGCGATATGAGGGAAGAGATATAGGTTGTGTTCCCGGCGCCAACTCAATCGAGAACTCCACGTCCTGCTTTGGGGGTAAGCCAGAAAAATCATCTGGGAAGACCTCTGGGAACTCATCCACTACACGAGGTAACCTGCCCTGTGAAATACCACCATCGTCCTCCAGCGCAAGCGACAACAATTGATGAGCAAGATTTCCAAGCTCAGGGAGTGGAGGTCCCGTGCGTCCCGACCGAGTATCCCATTCTCCGTGAAATAACTAGGGAGTCCCATCTGGTGTCATAAAACTGACTCGGCGCCGATAGCAATCAATGTGCGCCTGGAAGCGCACCAGCCAGTCCATACCAAGGATCACATCAAATAGGTCCATGTCAAGGACCAAGAAATCCCATTCCATCTCGACTCCTGACACAGAGAGTGTGCACGATCGACACTTAAGGCCTTGCTCCCTCTTTTTCCCCAACGGTGTTACTAACTCCATAGAAAATGATAACAGCTCGGTTGGTAGGTTCAGCAGATTCACAAAACGAGCAGATATGAAAGAAACTGAAGCACCAGTATCAAATAAAACTGCAGCTATAGAAGATGCAACCAGAATAGTACCTCGAACCGTCGAAGGCCCTGCATCAGACCCCGCTGGTGCCTGATCCATAGCATGCAGTTGCCTGGTCCCTGCCTGAGAACGACAGCTTGCCTGCGGCTCTGCCCTGAAGACGATCCGGTCCTACCACCACGGCCACCGAACCGAGATCCTGTTGTTCTGGTCGACTCTGACTGAACTGATACCCCTCTGGAAGCCACCGATCCATCCCCACTCTAGTAAGGGTGTACAGTCCTGCAGAAGCGTTGTAGATGTCCCACAACCCCACATCCATGGCATGGTCTGGGAGGGTATGGACAAACAGGTCGGATGTGCCCTACCCTTCCGCACTGATGGCACACAACGGACCCCGCACCAGAATCCCCAGATGAAAACTGCCTGGGAGGATGACCTGAGCTGCCATCACTCTTCTTTCATTGCTCATCACGCTTCTTCTTCTTCTCAGATGAACTGCCACTTCCAAGCCCTGACACAGATCCAGAAAACCCCGAATTTCCCTTCTGGTCAATCTCATCCATACAAGCACGATCGACCACCTCAGCATAAGTCTTCAGCTTGAATAAGAAAACCTGGGAGTGAATTTTTGGTCAAAGGCCCTTCTCAAACTTCTGAGCTTTCAAGAATTCGCTCGAAACTATCTCAGGTGCGTACCGTACCAGTTCAGCAAAGCGATTCGCATACTCCATCACTGTCTGATTCCCCTGCGAAAGCTCCATGAACTCCCGAGATCTAGCACAGGCTACGAAATCTGGACAATACTGCTCGTTGAAGATACCCTTGAAATCTTTCCAGCTCATGTGCTCATGTTTCCTAGCCTGGACCACTGATTCCCACCATTTGCGACTGGAACCCTCCAGCTGGAACGAGGCACACTTCACCCTAACTTCCCCAGGTGTGTCAAGAAAATCAAACATGTGTTCTATCTTTTCAAGCCACTCCTCTGCCTCCTGAGGTTCTAAACCACCTCGGAAAGAAGGAGGTTTTCTCCTCAGAAACTCCTGATCTCTATCCTTCCTGGAGCCAGATTCTTCCCCTCTAGCTGGAATAGGGGCGGGGGCAGGAGTCACCCCTTGTCCCAAAGCCTGAACGGCTCGGACCATAGCCTCTACCAATCTCTGATCAAGCGGCGCGGGAGAACTCTCTCTGGCTTCCTCCCGTGGGTGCATGGGAGCTCTCCGGGGAGGCATCTTGCAGCATAGGGCAACAGTCAAGAAGGAAAACCATCAATAAAAAGGAAATAAATTTTTCCAACAAGATAAATAATCATCAGTAAACCAAACATGCAAAAACGACTTCGTGCAAAAACTCTACTTTCTTTCCTGGTGTCCACGTACAGTCTGCAGCCTGCACGTCCCACCCAGAAAATAAGTGAAACAAGCACCCTGACATCCCATGGTGACTCAGTATCTGTCACGAGGCGTGCTGGCCAGGAACCCTACTCACAACATGAATTCTGAGCCCCGACAGACCCAACTCCTGTATAATCCAACTCATCCCAAATAACATAAACCACGAACTAACCTCCTCTAATACCATTTTGTCACGAACCGAATCAGGTCGCCATCAACTCGACGCCCGACCTGACCCGCGGCAAGACCCGAAGGGCGTCCCCGATCCCCACAGGCTGGCACAAGTGCCCGGGTATTAATTTAAACTTTGGGAACGATTTACCCGAGTGAACAAATATAAAGCAGCCAACCAAAGTAAACCAAACAGAAGTAAAGGTTACAGTCAAACGTGTATTTAACCAAACAGGTTTTTGGTTCATAAGCATTCAAAACCCAAATAGCACTAAAACAAGATGACCAAAAACCAACCTAAGTACTATCGTCCGGTGTGAGGACACCGCCCCTAAGCCACCACCAAAACGCCACGTAGATAGGCCTGCTAACAACCTGAACCAATGCTCCCAAAAGCCGGACCCTTACCTGTATCAGAAGTAAAAAAATCTACTTACACCTAAGGGTGTAAGTAGGGTGTGAGCCATCTCCCAGCAGGATATCACCAAGAAAAGATTCCACGCATAATTATCAAAAGACAAACCATTTGCAATGCTAAATAAATAAAGAAAGAAGTGAAAAAGAAATGGTTTTCATAAAACGATTTAAAGGAAAGACAGTTCAAGATAAACACATTAGGGTAGTAATTCAAGTGACATCTCACATATCATTGTGCACGCAAAGTAACTGGTAGCACCAAAGGATGGAAAGCCCCAAAAAGGTACTAGAGCATGTGGGACCCTAGAATGTCGTGTCTCGGTGAAATGTGGCTTAGGTGGCCACGACCCTCAGATAACGTGGCTTAGAAGGCCACGACCCTCATAACACGTGGCTTAGAAGGCCACAACCCTCAGATATCATATGTTTAGTTAGTGTTTCAAACGTCAAACCTTCCAGTGAAACCGGGTCGGGTCATCTCCAGAACACTAGATCACTAGTCCTAGTCTCCCCACCTAATACCCTGGCTTCCCTCCTTGTGCTCACCTAAAGATCAAAGTTCACATAACATGTCACATTAGCACTTAGAGCCAAACGTGTCACCTGCACACTGATATCCCCTTTGAAAACCACACACACACCAAAACTTTTTTTAAAAAACTTAAACCACACTGCTTATGCTTTAAATTAAACTAGATGCATAACTTAACGAAATCACTTTGTTAATTAAGAAAACCACTAAGAAAAATTATTGAACAGTTTTCAAACATGTCGCAATAATTTTTAAAGGTTAAAAAGTCACTCAAAACCCCTTTATATAATAAAACATATTCTGACACACCAAAACACAAACTGCGTCATCCGCACTTTCTAACTCACATACTGAACAGTTTACAAATAATAATAAATAGCCAAAGTAAGTTTTCACAATAAAAATGGACTTGCATCACATAAATATACTACTAGAAAATTAGATGCACATTTAAAATGTAATCAGAACTAATTTTTCAGCATGGAAACTAATTAACAGGGTGTGGAAAAATTAAACCAACACGCAAAAGATCGCCAGATGATAATTGAGTGTGGAATCACCTACCGACGTGTCGCAAGCTTGGCACAATTGGTGCGCAAAACCCACCGCACCTCAAACAAGATCAAAACACACCCTAAAAACAAAGCACCGCATGAACGCATCAAAAATGAATCAAACACAAACTAAAGCCCATTCGCACAACACCAAAGCAGTAGAAAAAAAACAGCTGAAGTGCTCCGCACCTACGGCAATGGTTTTGAAAGGCTGGGCAAGAGGAATTTGGGTTGCCGGAAGTCTGTATGGAAGAGGAGAGGTATGCGGCTATCGGCTCAAGGCGGAAGGAGGTAACGGAGGAGGTCGGTGCTAGAAATTAAAGGAGTCCGGTGCTGGAAATTAGAGGAGCCGGTGGAGGTTTGGCCAGAAAAAAAACAAAAGAAAAGAGGAGGCTACGGGGAAAGGGTTGGGTGCGGCTTCGGCTGTAGGGGGAAGGCGGCAGTGGGTAGCAGGGTGGTCGGCCGAGTGGGAGTAGCAGCAGGCGGAGAGGGTGAGGGTGCGAGGCAGGTCGGGGCACGGCAGGGAAGGCCGGGTCGAGCGGGAGGCAGCCGGCGGCGGGGTCGCGGCCTGGTTCAGTGGAAGAAGGGTGGATGTGCAACTTCGGCTGGGCAAAACGGACCAAAAAATAGGAGGGCGCGGCACCGGACAGGTTCGGCTGGGCTGGGATGTGCGGGAGGTAGCAGGCAGCAGGGGGAGAGGCCGGTGCGAGGCAGGTTGGAGTGCGGCAGGAGAGTGGTCCGATGAGGAGGAGGCGACCACCATGCGAGACTCCGGCCGAGGAAGGGAGCTACAGTCGGTCCGTAAGAGGAGAAATGTGAGGCGACTAGGGTTCGACGCGGCACAAGGTGGGAGGCGGATGAACAGTAACCCGCGAGAGATAAAGAGAGAAAAAGTGGGGGGGGGAAATAAAAGAAAATAGAAAGGAAAGGATAAAATAAAATAAAATAAAAGATAAATAAAAATAAAAGAATATAAGGTAATAAGAAGAGAAGTAGAGGAGGGATAAAATAAAATAAGAATAATGGGATGAGAAAAAAAAATAAATTAATTAAAACCTAAAAAGAAAATCTAACCTAAAATAATAATGATAATAATAATAATAATAATAACGGTGTTAATGAATAAAAATACATGTTTTAAAAAAAAATTAATGATAAAAAGGTCCACCCGCACACCAGACAGGCCGCGCGGATTTACCTGTGCCCTGCCCGCTTATCGGGCATTGTCAAGGCAGCGTTCATTTATCAACGTAGATGCGCACAGTAGTTTCGTTCTCACCCCGCTTTCCAACGAAAAGAAAATTATAAAAAGGGAACTAAACTCACCTAATAAAAATAAAAAAATAAAAAAATAAAAAAATAAAAAGACATACCTCGGTGTGATGTCCGGGTGTGATAAATCTCCCCACCATGACAACTTTCCACCCTCGGAAAGTCAATTCGAAGCCTGATCAGAGAATAGGAATGGGTACTCTTGTTCAACCCATGACTTCCGCTCCCATGTCTCGTGTTTATCACTCCCGTGCTGCCAAAGGATACGGACTAGAGGGATGGACTTACCACGCAGCACTTTCTCCTGTGAATCCACTATCCGCACTGGTCGCTCAAACACAGACAAGTCAGGCTCTATCTCCAGCTCCTCCCAATTCAGCACATGCGACGGATCGGGGTTGTACTTCTTTAGTTGGGATACATGAAATACGTCGTGAATCGACGTCAACTGCAAGGGCAAAGCTAATCTCTATGCCACCTTTCCAATCTGTTCAAGAATCTCGAAGGGTCCGACATATCTCGGTGTCAGCTTCCCCTACTTCCCCAAACGACGGTGACCCAAGCGAGGGGCCACTTTCAGGAATACTCTATCTCCCACTGAAAACTAGAGACCCCGCCACCTCTGATCTGCATAAGACTTGTGGCGACTCTGAGCTGTCAACAATCACTGCCTAACCAGCTTGATCTTCTGAGACGTCTCCTGAACAAGGCTCGGTCCCAAGAGCGAGGTCTCTCCTACCTCAGCCCAACACAGAGGAGACCGACAAGGCCGACCATAGAGCGCCTCAAAGGGTGCCATTCTGATGGAAGACTGGTAAATGTTATTATAAGCAAACTCGACCAGTCCCAAATGGCTATCCCATGAGCCTCCAAAATCTAACACACAGGCTCGGAGCATGTCCTCCAGAATCTGATTCACCCGCTCCGTCTGGCCATCGGTCTTAGGATGGTATGCCAAGCTCATCTTAATCTACGACCCCAAAGCCTTCTGGAGGCCTCCCCAAAATCGAGATGTAAAGCGGGGGTCCCTATCAGAAACAACTGCCGATGGCACACCATGAAGTCTGACCACCTCCTGAACATACAAGCGGCCTAGTTCCTCTACCTTCGCTGTATCTCTGATCGGAATAAAGTGAGCTGACTTGGTCAAGTGGTCAATCACCACCCAGATAGCATTCCTCCCTCGAGGTGTATGAGGCAATCCAATGATGAAGTCCATGGAGACCTTGTCCCACTTCCAGGTAGGAATGGGTAATGGCTGGAGTAGGCCAGATGGTCTCTGATGCTCTGCTTTCACTTGTTGGCAGGTGTAACATCTGGATACGAAGTCGGCTATGTCCCGTCTCATACCTGGCCACCATAACTGACGGCGAACATCGTAATACATCTTGGTGGTACCAGGATGGACGGACCACTGGGATTGGTGGTTATCCTGCATCACCACCTTCCATAGAGACAACGACACTACAGCACGGCCCTTGAAGCATAGGACCCTCTGGGAAGACAAAGACCAATAAGAATGAGTCTCCCCACCATGAAGAAACTGCATAGATTGCTGACACAGCTCATCACCAGGCTGCTCCCGCTGAATCAACTCTAGAAGAGAAGGAGTCAACTGGATGCTAGCCAAGAAAGTACCTCCAATGTGCTCCCTGCTCTCCAAGTGCATCTGGGTGAAGAGCCCCATCAAAGCCCACTCATCGCTGGATTTCATCAACACCTGCACTGGTACTTTTCTGCTCAAAGCGTTAGCTACCACATTACCCTTGCCAGGGGTATAGACAATATCAAAATCAAAACCCTGCAGGTACTCGACCCAGTGGCGCTGCCTCAAATTGAGATCCTTCTGAGAGAAAATATAGGCCAGGCTCTTATGGTCAGAATATACCACAAACTTCTCCCCAAAAAGATAGTGACGCCATGTCTTTAAGGCATGCATCACTGCTTCCAACTCCAAGTCATGAGTCGGATAGTTCTTCTCATGCGGTCGGAGTTGGCGAGAACCATAAGCCACAACATGGTCATCCTGCATGAGCACACATCCAAGGCTCGTACCTGAAGCATCACAGTACACCACATAGCCCTTTCCTGACTCTGGTAAGGTCAACATAGGTGCGGTGGTCAACCGCCGCTTCAATTCCTCGAAAGATGCTTGGCACTGTGGGCTCCATTCAAACTTCACCCCTTTCCGGGTGAGTGCGGTCATGGGGGAGGCAAGCCGCGAGAAGTCCTGGACAAAGCGCCTGTAATAACCAGCTAGGCCCAGAAAACTCTTGATCTCAAACACATTTCTCGGCTGCTCCCAAGACATAACTGCCCTGATCTTTTCAGGATCCACTGAAACCCCTTGTTCTGAGATGACATGCCCCAGAAACTTCACTTCCCTGATCCATAAAGTGCACTTCGAGAGTTTGGCATACAGGCGGTGATCCCGCAAAGTGCCCAAAACAACGCGCAGGTGATGCTCATGCTCCTCCTCAGATCCAGAATAAACCAGGATGTCATCCACGAATACCACGACAAATGAGTCAAGATATTGGTGGAACACCCTATTCATGAGCGTCATAAAAACTGCAGGATCATTCGTCAGTCCAAAAGGCATGACCAAGTACTCGAAGTGACCGTACCTGCTTCGGAAAGCCGTCTTCGGGATATCTACTTCTCTCACCCTGAGCTGGTGGTATCCTGAACGCAAATCAATCTTGGAGAACCACTTTCCCCCCTTCATCTGGTCGAACAAATCTTCAATCCGAGGCAAAGGGTATTTATTCTTGATATTTACCTTGTTCAATTTCTAGTAATCAATGCACAACTGAAGGGTTCCATCGGCCTTCTTCGCGAATAAAATTGGTGCGGCCCAAGGAGAGACGTTCGGGCGAATGAATCCTTTGGATTCCAAATCGTCCAGTTGTATCTTTAATTCCCTCAGTTCGGTGGGGGCCATGCGATATGAGGGAAGAGATATAGGATGTGTTCCCGGCTCCAACTCAATCGAGAACTCCACGTCCTGCTCTGGGGGTAAGCCAGAAAAATCATCTGGGAAGACCTCTGGGAACTCATCCACTAAACGAGGTAACTCGCCCTGTGAAATACCACCATCGTCCTCCAGCGCGAGCGACGACAGTTGATGAGAAAGATTTTCAAGCTCAGGGAGTGGAGGTCCCACGCGTCCCGACTGAGAATCCCATTCTCCGTGAAATAACTGGGGAGTCCCATCTGGTGTCGTAAAACTGACTCGGCGCCGATAGTAATCAATGTGTACCTGGAAGCGCACCAGCCAGTCCATACCAAGGATCACATCAAATAGGTCCATGTCAAGGACCAAGAAATCCCATTCCATCTCGACTCCCGAAACAGAGAGTGTGCACGATCGACACTTAAGGCCTTGCTCTCTCTTTTTCCCCAGCGGTGTTACTAAATCCATATCAAATGATAACAGCTCAGTTGGTAGGTTCAGCAGATTCACAAAACGAGCAGATATGAAAGAAACTGAAGCACCAGTATCAAATAAAATTACAGCTATAGAAGATGCAACCAGAATAGTACCTCGAACCGTCGAAGGCCCTGCATCAGACCTCGCTGGTGCCTGATCCATAGCATGCAGTTTCCTGGTCCCTTCCTGAGAACAACCGCTCACCTGCGGCTCTGCCCTGATCTGGCTCTGCCCTGAAGACGATCTGGTCCTACCACCACGGCCACCGAACCGAGATCCTGTCGTTCAGATCGGCTCTGACTGAACTGATACCCCTTTGGAAGCCACCGATCCAGCCCCACTCTGGTAAGGGCGTGCAGTCCTGCAGAAGCGATGTAGATGTCCCACAACTCCACATCCATGGCATGTTCTAGGAGGGTATGAACAAATAGGTAGGATGTTCCCTACCCTTCCGCACTGATGTCACACAACGGACCCCGCAGCAGAAGCCCCAGATGAAAACTGCCTGGGAGGATGACCTGAGCTTCCATCACTCTTCTTCCATTGCTCATCATGCTTCCTCTTCTTCTCAGATGAACTGCCACTGCCAAGCCCTGACACTGATCCAGAAAACCCCGACTTTCCCTTCTGGTCAATCTCAGCCATACAAGCACGATCGACCACCTCAGCATAAGTCTTCAGCTTGAATAAAAAAACCTGGGAGTGAATTTCTGGTCGAAGGCCCTTCTCAAACTTCCGAGCTTTCAAGAATTTGCTCGAAAATATCTCAGGTGCGTACCGTACCAGTTCATCAAAGCGATTCGCATACTCCATCACTGTCTGATTCCCCTGCGAAAGCTTCATGAACTCCCGAGATCTAGCATAGGCTACGAACTCTGGACAATACTGCTCGTTGAAGATACCCTTGAAATCTTTCCAGCTCATGTGCTCATGTTTCCCAGCCTGGACCACTGATTCCCACCATTTGCGACTGGAACCCTCTAGCTGGAACGAGGCACACTTCACCCTGACTTCCTCGGGCGTGTCAAGGAAATCGAACATGCGTTCTGTCTTTTCAAGCCACTCCTCTGCCTCCTGAGGTTTTGAACCACCTCGGAAAGAAGGAGGTTTGCTCCTCAGAAACTCCTGAGCTTTATCCTTCCTAGAGCCAGATTCTTCCCCTCTAGCTGGAATAGGGTCGGGGGTAGGAGTCACCCCTTGTCCCAAATCTTGAACGGCTCGGACCATAGCCTCTACCAATCTCTGATCAAGCGGCGCGGGAGAACTCTCTCCGGCTTCCTCCCGTGGGTGCATGGGAGCTCTCCGGGGAGGCATCTTGCTGCATAGGGCAACAGTCAAGAAGGAAAACCATCAATAAAAAGGAAATAAATTTTTCCAACAAGATAAATAATCATCAGTAAACCAAACATGCAAAAACGACTTCGTGCAAAAACTCTACTTTCTTGCCTGGTGTCCACGTACAGTCTGCAGCCTGCACGTCCCACCCAGAAAATAAGTGAAACAAGAACCCTGACATCCCATGGTGACTCAGTATCTGTCACGAGGCATGTTGGCCAGGCACCCTACTCGCAACATGAATTTTGAGCCCCGACAGACCCAACTCCTGTATAATCCAACTCATCCCAAATAACATAAACCACGAACTAACCTCCTCTGATACCATTTTGTCAAGAACCGAATTGGGTCGCCATCAACTCGACGCCCGACCCGACCCGCGGCAAGACCCGAAGGGCGTCCCCGATCCCCATGGGCTGGCACAAGTGCCTGGGTATTAATTTAAACTTTGGGAACGATTTACCCGAGTGAACAAATATAAAGCAGCCAACCAAAGTAAACCAAACAGAAGTAAAGGTTACAGTCAAACGTGTATTTAACCAAACAGGTTTTTGGTTCACAAGTATTCAAAACCCAAATAACACTAAAACAAGATGACCAAAAACCAACCTAAGGATTGTCGCCCGGTGTGAGGACACCGCCCCTAAGCCACCACCAAAATGCCATGTAGATAGGCCTGCTAACAACCTGAACCACTGCTCCCAAAAGCTGGACCCTTACCTATATCATAAGTAAACAAATCTACTTACACACAAGGGTGTAAGTAGGGTGTGAGTCATCGCCCAGCAGGATATCACCAAGAAAAGATTCCACGCACAACTATCAAAAGACAAACCATTTGCAATGCTAAATAAAGAAAGAAAGAAGTGCAAAAGAAATGGTTTTCATAAAACGATTTAAAGGAAAGACAGTTCAAGATAAACACATTAGGGTAGTAATTCAAGTGACATCTCATTGTGCACGCAAAGTAACCGGTAGCACCAAAGGATGGAAATCCCCAAAAAGGACTAGAGCATGTGGGACCCTAGAACGTCGTGTCTCGGTGAAACGTGGCTTAGGTGGCCACGACCCTCAGATAACGTGGCTTAGAAGGCCACGACCCTCAGAACACGTGGCTTAGAAGGTCACGACCATCAGATATCATATGTTTAGTTAGTGTTGCAATCGTGAAACCTGCCAGTGAAACCGGGTCGGGTCATCTCCGGAACACTAGCTCACTAGTCCTAGTCTCCCCACCTAATACCCCGGCTTCCCTCTTTGTGCTCACCTAAAGATCAAAGTTCACATAACATGTCACATTAGCACTTAGAGCCAAATATGTCACCTGCACACTGATATCCCCTTTGAAAACCACACACACACCAAAACTTTTTTTAAAAAACTCAAACCACACTGCTTACTCTTTAAATTAAACTAGACGCATAACTTAACGAAATCACTTTGTTAATTAAGAAAACCACTAAGAAAAATTATTGAACAGTTTTCAAACATGTCGCAAAAAATTTTAAAGGTTAAAAAGTCACTCAAAACCCCTTTATATAATAAAACATATTCTGACACGCCAAAACACAAACTGCGTCATCCGCACTTTCTAACTCACACACTCCACAGTTTACAAATAATAATAAACAGTCAAAGTAAGTTTTCACAATAAAAATGGACTTGCATCACATAAATATACTACTGGCAAATTAGATGCACATTTAAAATGTAATCAGAACTAATTTTTCAGCATGGAAACTAATTAGCAGGGTGCGGAAAAATTAAACCAACACGCAAAAGATCGCCAGATGATAATTGAGTGTGGAATCACCTACCGACATGTCGCAAGCTTGGCACAATTGGTTCGCAAAACCCACCGCACCTCAAACAAGATCAAAACACACCCTAAAAACAAAGCACTGCATGAACGCATCAAAAATGAATCAAACACAAACTAAAGCCCATTCGCACAACACCAAAGCAGTAGAAAAAAACAGATGAAGTGCTCTGCACCTACGGCAATGGTTTTGAAAGGCTGGGCAAGAGGAATTTGGGTTGCCGGAAGGCTGTCCGGAAGAGGAGAGGTGCGCGACTATCGGCTCAAGGCAGCAGGAGGTAACGGAGGAGGCCGATGCTGGAAATTAAAGGAGCCGGTGGAGGTTTGGCCAGAAAAAAAAACAAAAGAAAAGAGGAGGCTACGGGGAAAGGGTTGGGTGCGGCTTCGGCTGTAGGGGGAAGGCGGAAGTGGGTAGCAGCAGGGTGGTCGGCCGAGTGGGAGTAGCAGCAGGCGGAGAGGGTGAGGGTGCGAGGCAGGTCGGGGCACGGCAGGGAAGGCCGGGTCGAGCGGGAGGCAGCCGGCGGCGGGGTCGCAGCCTGGTTGAGCGGAAGAAGGGTGGAGGTGCAACTTCGGCTGGGAAAAACGGACCGAAAAATAGGAGGGCGCGGCACCGGACAGGTTCGGCTGGGCTGGGATGTGCGGGAGGTAGCAGGCAGCAGGGGGAGAGGCCGGTGCGAGGCAGGTTGGAGTGCGGCAGGAGAGTGGTCCGACGAGGAGGAGGCGACCACCATGCGGGACTCCGGCCGAGGAAGGGAGCTACAGCCGGTCCGCAAGAGGAGAAATGTGAGGCGGCTAGGGTGTGAGGCGGCTAGGGTTCGACGCGGCACAAGGTGGGAGGCGGATGAACAGTAACCCACGGAAGATAAAGAGAGCAAAAGTGGGGGGAAAAAAATAAAAGAAAATAGAAAGGAAAGGATAAAATAAAATAAAATAAAAGATAAATAAAAATAAAAGAAGATAAGGTAATAAGAAGAGAAGTAGAGGAGGGATAAAATAAAATAAGAATAATGGGATGGGAAAAAAATAAATTAATTAAAACCTAAAAAGAAAATCTAACCTAAACTAATAATGATAATAATAATAATAATAATAACGGTGTTAATGAATAAAAATACGCGTTTTAAAAAAAAGTTAATGATAAAAAGGTCCACCCGCACACCAGGCAGGCCGCGCGGCTTTACCTGTGCCCTGCCCGCTCATCGGGCATTGTCAAGGCAGCGTTCATTTATCAACGTAGATGCGCACACTAGTTTCGTGCTCACCCCGCTTTCCAACGAAAAGAAAATTATAAAAAGGCAACTAAACTCACGTAATAAAAATAAAAAATAAAAAGACATACCTCGGTGTGATGTCCAGGTGTGACAGACCTGTCCAAAAAATGTTCGAAGATTCGCAGTTTAGCGATGAAGATTGACTAGAATTTAGTTTGAATAAGAGTCATTACGATCGTATCCAAAACGCATGGAGTATTTATTTAATTAAATCAAGATCATCAAACAAAGATGGTCTATAAATGGCATGTTGGTCTTATTAAAAAAATAAACACCGCCATTAAGAATTTCATCTGGACTGGTAGTACCCTGGAAAGAAAGCTTGTGACCGTTCCCAGGTCAACCTATTGCAGGTCTGTTGAGAATGGTGGTATTGGTATTAAAAATCTAAAACTCTTTAATGAAGCCCTTTAGGCTAGACCTACTTGGAACCTTCTTTATAATCCTTCAGATGCTATCACCTTTCTTAAAAATAGATTCCTTACCAAACTTAAGACGAGCAACTCTAGTTTTATTAATTCTTCCATTTAGCCTTCCATCAAACACTCCTTCAACAAAATTATGATTAATGCCAGATGGATGGTCTCCCACGACTCTTCCATGAAATTTTGGTTGGACAACTGGGCTGACACGCCTTTAATTTCTATGATTTCTTCGGATTACACTCCTGAAAATATCAACTGCACTATCAAAGATATTTTAAATTCTTAACATAATCACCTCCCTGATACTATTCTGAATGTTATTGAAAATTACTCTTTCGCTCACACTGAGGATTTCTTGGCTTGGGAACCAGCTCACAATGGTATGCTCACCTCTAAAAATTTCTACAATCATCGTTGCGGTGATTCTGAGATTGATTATAGATGGTTCAAACATTTTAACAAACCTTAGATTAAACCTTCGAGATTCAATCTCATCTGGCGTCTTGCTCACAACAGAGTTCCCATCGATATTTGCCTTCAAGCCTTTGGTATCCAACTTTGCTCTAAGTGTAGAATCTACAATCAACACAGGGAAGATGTCAACCACCTTTTTCTTTCTTGTGCTACTGCTTCTGCTCTTTGGAACTATATTTTTGACATTTTTGATTGCAGATGGTTGTTTTTTGACTTTGTTAGAACTCAACTAAAGAATTGTGCAGAAATGGAAGGCTCTCAACAAATCAAGAACCTTTTCCTCTCTGCAGTTGCTGAACTCTACCATGTGATCTGTTATGATCAAAATGTTATTATCCATCACAATTGCTCACTCAATCTTAATGCAGGATGAATGTGCATCCTTATTGTTATACACGATGTTGCTTTATTACAAAAGGGTCATTGTCACAACACCGTGCGTGACTTTGGTATCACTACCACAAAAACAGTTTTTCGCAGCGCCCCCCTTTATCAGCGCTTGTTTAGTAGCGCTGATAAAGGGGGGCCTTTATTAGCGTTTTTTTAGCGCTGATAAAGGGTCGGCTTCAAAAAAAAAATTAAAAAAAATATTAATATATTAATATATAAATATAGTTATATTGTTATATAAATATAATATATAATTTTTAAATATATTTTAGATAAGTATAAATGTACATTTACACTTATTATACTTAATATATAAGATATTTAGTGAAAATAACTTCTTAAAAATTTAAAAAAATATTTTTAATTAATATTTTGATAATCATTATGGAGTAATAGTCATTTAATAACAATTTGAGGACTAAAAAAATTAAAAAAAGATCCAAAATATGTTGAAAACACAACTCAAACTTCAAACGGCCATAACTTTTAATCCGGGTGTCCGTTTGAGCTCTACCACATATCAAATCGAAGCCTGCGACGAGCTCTACGTCGCTCTAACCCAAGGGGACCTTAGTCAAGCGTTTTTCGAGGCCAAAAGAGGCCCAGAAGGCCTCCAAAACTGAGTTTTTTGTCGGGGTACCCAGATTTTTTAACATTTTGTGGATTTTCAAACTCGTTTAAGGGGGTATTATTGGCTTTTCTTGGCGGGGACTGAATTTATTCCAAGGTATTACATTCATATTGATATTATGTCTTTGAAATTTCATCCTTTTTTATAATGAACTGCTATTTATAATCAAATATATAACTATATGTACATATTTTTTATATATTCGCACCTAAAAATTAAATTTTTTAAATAAATAATTAAACATATTTACATATAAAATATATTAGCTTTATCTAAATAATAACTAATATCCATTTTATTTAAAATACCAATATATGAATATTTATATACCTATATATTAATCTAACTATATATATATATTAATCTAACTATATATATATATTAATCTGACTATATATATATTAATCTAATAACTATATATATATTAATATAACTACATATATATATATTAGTATTACTATAAATATATATATTAATATCACTATATATATATTAATATAACTATATAAATATATATTCATATAACTATATATATGTTAATATAACTATATATATATATTAATATAAATATATATTACTATACGAATAAATATAACTAAATATATATATATATAGATATAGATATATATTAATACCACTATATATATATATTAATATTACTATATATATTATAATATAACTATATATATATATTAATATAAATATTTATTACTATACGAATAAATATAACTAAATATATAAATATATATAGAGAGATATCATGAATTGGAAAGCAAATCAAAATAGAGTAGTGGTAAGGGCTTAGGCGCGCAAGGGGGTGGTCTCGAGTTCAAATCCTGGTGGAGGCCGTGCGCGCACATGGGGAATATTGGAGCAAGCGCTGTTAAAGGGTGGAGGGGGGTGCGTGGTGTGCGTGGGGTGTTGTATAGGGGCCGAAAAGCGCTGTAAAAGGGGGGGTTCAAGCGCTATAAAAGCCCCCCCTGATTGGCAGTATTTTTTATTTTTATTTTAAATTTTTTAAATTTTTTAAAAAAAATTAACTTTTATCAGCGCTTTTTTAAAAGCGCTGATAAAAGGGTCCTTTATCAGCGCTAAAACGAAAGCGCTGATAAAGGAAGCGCTGATAAAGGTCATTTTTAGCGCTGATAAAGGTCGTGTTTGTAGTAGTGTATCTTGAAGCGGCTGCAGATAAACGACAATTTCTGTCAACTACATCGCACTCTAGAGGTGTTCTGGAGGGTCCCTCTACCTAGATGGATCAAAATCAATATTGATGGTGCCTCCAAGGGCAACCCGAAGCCTGTAGGATGTGGTGCGGTCTTCAGGAATCATCTCGGGCATATTCTTGGATGTTTCATGGGCAAATGTTGCTATGCAACCTCCCTAGAAGCTGAGATGCTAGGTTTGATCCATGCCATTGACTTTGTCATCCTCTTTGGTTGGAACAATCTCTGGATTGAAAGTGACTCGATGACCATCGTGCAAGCGATTTGGAATGACGTAACTCGTCTTGCTTGGACGATTACTACTCGTTGGATGGATTGCAACCGTTCACTTACAAATCTCAACTACGTCATCACACATGTGTATCGAGAAGCCCACACGATTGCAGATGACCTTGCCAACATGGGGGTCAATCAAGACATCACCTGGTTTGATGACCTCCCCGCCGATCTGATTTCCTTTCATGAAAAAGATTGTAACATGATCTCATACTTTAGACTCTTGTAATCTCTTTTTTTCTTAATAATTATGTTCTGTTATGCCTTAAAAAATCAAACAAATATTTTATATTCTTTGCAGGAGACAATGTGTTAGTTTCTATTAACTCTGGAGACATGTAGCGTGCGAAAATGACACATCTGACAGACTTCGTGATTGAACCAGACACGATTCTTGAAGAACTCAAGGCGTGGATAGGACATAAAGAAGATATATTTATTGTCAGAGATCAGATCCAACGCACCATTAAAGAATTGATGAAAATGAGAGTCAGAGAAGGAAGTCTCAGTCGGGGAAATGATCGATACTCAGTACAACTTGGATGAATTCTAAACGGTGATACACACGTGGACTTTATTAACTAGCATCCTTTCCATGCATGGGTGCCTACGGCCATCACTAAATTTAGCATTAAATTTATGTTTTTTATTCGCCCGTGCACATACAAAAACTAGTTTAACGAACCTTTAAATATCTATTATTGTTTTTTAAGGGTTCAAAATACGACCTCCCATTCAAGCTCTCTCGATGTCTTCTTGGAGTCGGAGCGGCCGGTGGAATTGCAATTCATCAAAATCTAGATCCGGTAACGAGCTGCCCCTAAACTATTTGTCTGTTTTTTTTCGAATTGTTAATTCTTTCCGTGTTATTTCAACCTTAAAACTCTGTAGCTGCTCAGGAGCTCGGAAAATCTTGTTTTTCGCTATTAATTAGCAACCTCTCCATGCAGATGACTGCCCCCTGGTTTTTCTTCGATTCTCCTACCATTGACGAGCTTCTTATATTTTTTGAAATTTTCACGGACCATTTCAGTCCGACTCCGCATTTTCACGAACTTTTTTTTTTGTTTATTGCCTCCGTGTCGTGTAATTTTGTTTGCATTTCCCTCATCCGAGGTCGGCTGATCTGATCGGTTCATTTTCCTTGCCGCTCATCAGACAAATTTTGTTTGCGAGGCTTAATGATTTCCAATTTATGTTGCGTCTTTTTAATTAAGCGTGATTACTTGGCTTCCCGATAATCTACAGTTCGAATTTTTTGATGAAACATTTCTAATATTTTTAATACCAATGAAAACCAAGTTTGCTGGAAATCAAGTTTCTTTGAGCTAATTGTGGTGATTATTTCAAAATTAAGTAAACTAAGCTCAATTTATGGGAAAAGGGAAACCATTGGTTCATTTGGGTTGCGAATGGTGGGACCAAAATGATTGGCTCCATGGTATGGCACTAATATCGAGATAACAATAAAGAATAAAATGCATTAAATAAATGGGTACTTAGATGTAACATGAAAACCCCTAAAATAATCGTGGGGTTAAAATCCACGGACAAAGTAGAGGGATATCACCACGAGTAATGTGGATGCATACACCCTCTCAATATCATAAAAAGAAAAAATGTCACAAATACATCTCTTGAATAATTGGAGAAAAACACACCTCACGAGTGCATGCATCGAGACTTTTAAAAATGCTGTGGGGATTTATTTTTATAATAAAACAAGAATAACAAAAAAGAAGAAGCAAAGACAGAATCAAGAAGCACGTCGCGTGCAAAGGAAAATGCAGAAAAAAGGCACGAGATTTTACATGCTTCATCCCTCTCTGGACCTATTTGCACGACAAAAACGCCACCCCCATAGAATCTTTGTCATGCAAACGAAACAAACAAGCTACAAACATAACACATGAAAGAAACAATAACAAACAGGACCAGAGAAACCATCCATGGAGCAGTCTTCGTTAAACTAGGTGTCACCGATGAACCATGCCACGAGGAGTTAACTTACAATGTCTTCCTTGACGGATTTGCTTAACACACCCAAGAGAACAAGACAAATAAAAATACAACGACAAAATTAAAGCAGAGTTGAAGCTCGCTTATAGAGCCACGTTCTACTATTAAGAATTGTAATGTCCCAACCCCAGAGCCACTAAAACGGCGCCCTAGTTGGTTCACTATGCGGTCTCAAGTGCACCTCCTCATACGCCAGAAGTTGCTGACTAGCAGCGAGGGTCTAAGATGGTTTGATGAGGAGACTATACCCTCACAATCAGAGTAACACAATGGTATAAAAGAGAAACCAACAACGGAAACAAAACAATATAAAGAGCATCAGTATAATAATTATAACTGACAATCAATATAAATAATGAATAAACAACCATGCATGAACATGCTACGGTGTACAAACATAAAACAAGTAATATATCAACAGGGCTAGATTGACAAGCATAAATAAATAAAGGACTCCAACTCCGGAAGACAGCTTGAGTACATGCTCAGCCGCAAACAATCAAGAAACTCAATCCATATCCTAACCTGTAGTCAGGAAGTCTGTTCGGGGTACTCAATGACGACCCAAACTGGGTGTGAGATAAATTTAATCAAGTAAATAAATAGTTAGTAAATAAATGTAATCAACTTGGGCTGAGGTTCCTCATGGACACCTGACCGATCATACCTGCTTTGGCCTTAGACGAAATGTCTTTGAATATGCCATCATGTATATATATATGCATACATGTAAACGGGTATATATGCACAAATGTGCATGCACCGATGATGATCCAAGGCGTACGATCAAGTCATCCTCATATAATTGTAATAATATAAGAAGAGTCTCATTGCGTAAATATGGGTACGAGCTCAAGTATCTGAACTGGGGATACGGAGCGCCATGCCCGACCATCCCAAAAATTGATGTGAAACATCATGTCTAACATCCTCATCACGGGGCGTGAAACGTCATGTCCAACCACCCAATTGGATGTGAAACGCCATGTCCAACATCCCATACCATGGGGGTGTGAAATGTCATGTTCGACAACCCTAAGCGAGCCTCTCAATAATAATCATGTATAAGGTAATTCCGCTTGCTCGATGAGCCCTTAACCAAGGCGTTCCGTAAAGAGTAACCCGATATTGCTCAAGGCGTAGTGTAATTCCTCTGACCTATGAGTCCGTCCAAGGTATTCCTACTTGGGAATCCAAAGTTCACTAAAGGCTTAATAATTCATTTTATCCTTGGTAGTCACATCATTTATAAAGGATAACCCATGCATAAAGTAAGGAATGATAAGGGGCCGGTTGAACTGCCCATAATATTTGGCACCATACATGATCAAAGATATATCGCAGTCCATGGGAATTATCAATGTCGAAATAGATACGATTCATCATGATCGTTCCATTTGTCAATTCAATTCATACAGTTGGGCCATTTCATCTATAACAAGTAAGAAGGTCATGGAAGCATCCATGTCACTACATTCTAATTCCTTATTTAGGTCGGTCTATCACGATCATCAAGCTTAAGGTAAAAGGATCAAGGACCAAGGGGTTTTATCCAACCCTCCTATCAATTAATTTCATTTAATTTATAGATTTCGCTTACATTTGAAAAGAGTCAGGCATCACATTTAATAATCTAATTATAAGCCAAGTGTATAACCATATCATTGACCATTCATTTAACTCCTTGAAGGCATTCCACTAGCAAGTGGCAAGCACCACTCACCCCAATGGGTGGTTTGGTAGAATAGACAACCAAGGTTCATTAGAAGCATTTATTCAAACTCACCTTAAGTGGTGGTCCGGGTTGTGGTCGTTGACCTCTAACCATTTAAGAGGGTTCTAGGTCACGGTCTATGCATTCAATTCAATTAATTTCACGTTTAAGAAGCGATGCACGAAATATTCAGCGTGCGACACAACTGTGTACTTTATAAACAACCGAACTTAGGAAAAAAACATATATACCGCATACCTCATGCTTAGGACGCTTCACTTGTCCATTACCGAACTTTGATTCGAGCCAGAACGAGAGAAATATGAAGATTAGACAAATGCCCTGAAAATAGGGCATATGAGCTCGTATGGAAATAGCATCCGATACAGCAAGGTAAATGATGAAAAGAAACAAGAGGAATCGTAGACTAACTGAGGGCGATCAAACGTGACCAACAACGTTCGATTCCTAGTCAGGATGGAGGAGAACCATGGAAGCCTAGGAGGAGGCCAAAGGGGGAGCTCAAGCGGTTGATGATGTAGGAGAAATGAGGGAGGAGAAGGGAGAAAAAAAGTTAAAGACTGGAAGAGTGTTGGAACCACTTTGTGTATAAGGTTGTATTTGTTGTCAATAGTTGTCAATGAAGATCAAAATGAAGGAGATCAAGAAGTACTCCGATGAAGTGGATGAATGGTAATTCAGACGATTGTTGTACTGATCATAAGTTCAAGGAACATGTGTCAAAGGTGATACATTGTTTACAACAATGAAGAATGCGAGGTGTAATCCATCTGAGGATGATTAAAGAAGAATGGGGTTTTGGATGAAGACCATGCAATTACTCATGATTGCATGAGAACCATGCAAGAGACTTCTTGAAGAATTGAATCATATGCTTTGCATGAAGTAGATCATGACGGTTGATGAAGAAGACAATGTGCAAGTGATTGAAATTCTAAGATGGCCGTGCGGGGATTGGAATTCTGAGATGGCCATGCACATCACGTTGTCATAAAATATGATGATGCTGAAGCTGTTCTATCAAAGGATATATATCACGACAGTGAAGTTTGTGATGAAACCAGAAGAGTTGTTGAAGAAGGAAAATCACCAAAAAGAAGCATGAAGGTTACGACCGAAGCATATATTGAAGGTGGCGCTGTTTCCCAGTGTTTGTCAAATTTTTGGGCCTCAAAATCGGAAAATGAAGACATGAATTGTCTGCAAAAGGAGGTGCGCACAAAGAGGAAGTAGTGTGCGGAAAATAAGGGCTGTGCGCGAAATACTTGAGTTGGACGCGAAAAACAGCGTGATGTGCGAAATAGTGGAGCGAAGTTTTTCGCACAAACAGTGTTTCAGAATCAGAACGTTGAAAAATGGTAAAGGCATGGGCTGCGCGAAAAACCAGAGCTGTGCGCGGAAAAATGGGTATGTGCGCGGAAAAATGTTGTGCGCAGAATAGCTGGGTGAATTTTTCGCGCAAGCAGTGTATCGAATCATAAATACAGAAAATCGGCAAAGGCAAGAGGCGCGCGAAAAATCGGAGACGTTCGTGCCATATGCGCGGAAAATCAAACTCGTGGGCGTAATGTTGGTTGTGCGCAAAATGTGGGTTTGAAGTTTTACGCGCAAGAGAGGATTCATGTTCAGAATGATGAAAACTGGAGAAGTAATGAGATGCGTGAAAAACCAAGGTGATGCGCGAGAATAAAAGGAAGGTGCACGTAATTCAAAGAACTGAGAGACAGTTTTACGCGCAGGAAGGGGTTTTACGCGCAGGATAAAAAACGCCTATAAATATGAGGTGAACCCCTCTCATTCGCGGCGGCTCGACACTTAGATAGATCCCGAGCTCTGGCACGCGGAAAAATTGAGGTATAGAGTGGTGCGCGAAAAGAAGAAGGGTTGCGCGAAAAAGAAGGTGTTGCGCGAAAAAGGGAAGATTTGCGCGAAAAAGAAGAGTTGCGCGAAAAACCTTTTACGCGCCAAAAGTTATTTTTACGCGCAAGGTTTAAATTTTACGCGCAAGACACCGAGAAGGGTGCGTGAAAATTTGGGGGTCCCGCAGGCCTTTGACAGGTGCTTAACACTCTCAAATCTGCTTTGCGAAGACGGAAGAACAGTAAACCATTTGGTTCTATGAAGAGAAGTGGTACCGCACACACATGACTGGTGTTTAACATCCTCATTGTGCTTTGTGAAGAGAAGAAGAACGATTCGTGCAACTAAACTCAGATCTGCACAGAAAGAGGTGAATATATCAATACACTTAGGTGTTAGTATTGAGAATCAAAGGAAGAGAAGAAGAAGATATAGTGCATTCAGTTATTGCACTGAAGTAGAAAGTTGAATACAAAAGAGCATCAACTCAGGACTCTGATGCAAGCAAAGTCTCATGCTGAACAGGAGACAAAGACTTCAATGCAAATCTATTGAAGAGACCTTCACGTCTATAAACTGAGCGGGACTTCACTAACGACAGTGAGCCAGGGGGAGTCAACGGGAGTGACCCGAGGGACGCAGTGAGCTATCCCTGAACCTTTTGTAAAGGCAGTGAGCCTGGGACAGAGTGACTGTTCCCGAACCATTGTAATCCACTACTAGTGAAGATTAGTGGAATTTGGTACGACCGACAATTTGTCGGCGTATGCTCCTTGGACGCAGCCCTTAGTGGTGAACCAAGTAAAATTGTTGTGTTATCTCTTTGCATGTGAATGTTTCATTGCTGATCATATCCATCATACATGTTTAAGTAGTTCCTACCAACGTGGGAACAATATCCACAACTTTAAGAAGAAAAAGTTGACACCCTGATTCACCCCTCCCCTCTCAGGGTGTCCCGGGGTCCTACAAAGAGCAAAACGGAAATTTTTATCTCTTTAATGAGTCGCATGGTTTGATCGTACAGTTTGACAAACCGCGTGTCAACCGTATGGTGCCACTGCCCAAGGACACCCACACCTCACACGACTAGTGCATTGTTAGACAAACCGTGCACAACCTGTGCCGTTCTCCTCTGCATTTTCCTGCAGACATTCCGCACGGTCGTGCGGCCTCGGGTGCACGGTTTGACAAACCGTATGATACCCCCACAGACCAGTGCACAGTTTGCACTAACCGTCCGCAAACCGTGCGCCCCCTTTCGCCTTTTTAAAACCCCGACTTTCGAAGCTCGACGCATCCAAAACTCAAACGAACACCTGAGACATCTCTTGGGTCTTAAACCCCGTCTAAAAACATCACATTTAAGTGTTCCGATGCTCGGATTTACATTTTGAGGCTTAGTTTAAGATTCGGCTCGTTCACCAAACGAAAAGTTCAAATTCTCTTGGAATTTTCAACTGTTTCAAAAACACGAGATATTACAATCTTCACACCTTAGAACTTCTCGTCCCCGAGAAGTTTTAGGGAACAACGAAAACAACACCCGACCTACTCGAGTTGTGAATTTCCGCTCAAACGGTCGCGTTGCGCTTCCAAACACCCACCATGCCTCCAAGAGTCACTTTAAGCATACGGTACTTAGGCTGTTGAAACTCGAGCCAAAGATCGTATCCAAAGATGAAACATCAAGACGACGCTTACTCGGGCCTGTCTAACTCGAGACACGATCATGTCATAGCCTCTTTCACCATCTAGCTTATGGCGATCCCCACAATAGGCTCTAGCTTTCCATAACCAATTTCGAGCCATGGCACTCCCACCGTTGGAACTACCTTTTGAAACACGACCCTAGCGTCTTAGCGATGCTTCTGGCACGATTCTCAACTTGCGACACTTGGTCGCACGCGAGGACTTCGATCTTGGTCCATGTTTAGCTCGAAACGATTGAATTTCAACCGACCAAGCTTAACTGGTCATGCTGACTTTTCCTTGAAAAGCCTCGACTGACTCTTGCACCGCACTCGTCTCCTCCTCCGACGTGCCCGACACAGTTCCTCACCTGACCGCATTCATCCAAACAAGAGAACACAAGTTGAGCCGCTTTCGACCCACTATCCGTGAAAAGCTCGACTTAAGAGCCGACGCATTATCAAAACCAGATTCCAACTCCTTTAAAACCAAGGCACACTGAGATCATTTCGAGCACGCTCATCGAAGTTCGTATACGAACCTGTAATTGGCATTCACCGAGGAATCTAGTCATACTCGGTTCCATTTATCCAACGACACACCAAATGCCCAAAAACGACCATCCAAAGACTGGTCTCAAGGTCGACTCTTCTCACACGAGGGTCCATTCGTCAAACCATAAAAGATATTTAGATAGCTCAGCGTATAACCGACTTTGCCCCCCGCGTACTTAGGATGATGCCAAGATAGTAGATATGATCGTCTCTGAACTAGGAATACATCAAGACGTTATCGAGGATTACCATCGATAAATGTGTATATAGCTCTCCCGAGCCATGCTCCATCAAAACAGGTTGTACTTGCTGTGTAAGTACCCCTGACACCATGTCTCCTGATGATGTGTGACCAGGTCCAACTCCGGGTCAACCGCCTCACGGAACCCTAAAATTGTGGTCGTACCTCTGCCGGTACAATTGTAAGGGTCACGCCCCTAATGTGTGTGTCGTATAGAATGCGACGCACATTTGACAGCCTTAGCCCTCCATTGGGATTTAATTATCAAGGCGTTAGTTGATTCACTCTAGATTGACCTATTGTGAAACGTCTAACTTAACAACTGTCGTAGTATTTGGTGGCTCGATCACTTCGCATTAAATCCAAAGGTACTTGTGATCGTTCTAAACTACCACCGAAGTCTCATTCCAACTCTCAACGTTCCTCAATGGTTGGGTACTCAACCAACCATTTTGCTGTCTTTCTGCCTTGCAAGCACAGACGCGCTACCAACCCGTCAAACTCCCGGATCACTTATTCTACCCGAGCCCGAATCTAGCGTCTAGACTCGGTTTAAACTCAAACGTGAGTTTTAAAACTCATCGTCACAACTGAGACTTGAAAGCTCGAATTTACAAATTCACGGCTTCTAGGACACACTCCCCATGATTGTTGCGACGCTCCCCACATTGGGAGTGTCCTAGGTGTTATTTTAATGAAAACGAGAACTTGCCCCACTACACACGCTCCATCCACCGCCGAACGCAGATCTTGGACGTGGCCAACACGCTTATAGCAAGTACTAACACGAGGGGAGAGGCCACCGCCGAACGCTGATCCTGGACGTGGCCAACACGCTTATAGCAAGTACTAACACGAGGAGAGAGGAAACCAGCCGCTTATCAGCACGCTAGAAAAGGTTCGCTCTTAGACGCATGCATGACGTTTGATAGGAATCAATTGGAGAGAGAAAGAAAAACAACAGACACTACTATTAAAGGCAACCGAAATTACAGATGGAAGAAGAGAAAGAATAAGATAGAAAAAGAAGAAATTTCCTCCAGAGTCGCTGCTCCGAGGCCCAAGGCAGCAACCCGGTTTTTCTGCACAGCAGAACCCTTATCTCTAAAACAATTCATATCCCCCAGCCAACCCAATCAACCCCTTATTTAATCACTGAGCTAACTTTAGTAGCTCCAACAACCCCGGACAATGGAAAGTACAACATTGCCCTTATTTAATCTCAGCCACAACAATTGCCCAACAACTTTTTACAGGAATTACAACACTGCCCTTGGTACCTAAACCATTCCCCACTAGGAAAACCCCACATAGACAACAACATTCTTCCTCTTCCTATCATTCTCGCCTGCTTGAAAGAAAACTTTATCCTCAAGGTGAAATAACTCTGCTACCGGTGCCAACAACTCTGGGAAGTATGTTTGATAATGAAGCAACAACAGCTTTAGCTCAGCAACTCCTGCTTGTATAACCGGATAACATGAGGAAAAGAGATAACAATCTAGCAACTCCAGTTTGTATCCTCGTTTTCTTCCAATCGAGCTGGATGTAGGTGCTTGAGAGAGGAATAAGTTTCTGATTCTCCACCTGTTTTGAGAAAACATGCATCTCCTCCTGTATCGTGTCTGACAACCCCTGATCATCCACTATAGAGTCTTTTCTCTGGTCAACACTTTTAAAAGATGAATCAAACGTCGTGGCCTCTTTCCAGACATAGTTGTCTTGTTGTTTCTGTAGGTTCCGGGTGCAGCGGAAGCGCGTTGGTGGGTGTACCCAACTTTAATTTTTCCGTTAACAACGATCAATCCGAGATCCGTCATGATAATAAAATGCCGGATCTTCGGAATAGAACGAAGAACCAAAGAAAAGAGTCCCGAAATTATAGAAATGATCATCATATGTTGGTTATAATTAATTTAATTAAAAGACAAGAATTATCTTGATGGAATTCTCTCTCCGTTGATGTTTCCAGTCACGATCCGATGTGATCCGTTGTTGCGTCGTAGAATCCAAGTGTAGGATTTCTCTAGCGGTGATCCACACGTGCTCCACGTATCTCTGGACGTCGTCGAAGGGATCTCCAGGTGGTAGCGCGGAAGAGGCTTTGCTTGCGATGTCCGTCTTCGATCGCCTTGAGAGCCGCTTGCAAAACGCTCTCCTTGATCCGGTGGAGGAGGATCTCTCTTATAGCTTGAGAGTGTTCTTGGAAGAAAAGAATTCTCTCTTGGCTTGAGAGCTTTCTCTAGATCCGTTGTGCACAACCTCCAAAAATGGCTAGGCTAATGAGAATTATATAATTGGGATTTTAATTACTTAGAATAATAAAATGAATTAATTACCTGAAATCATTTATTCATTTCATTTAATTTTTAGTAAGACCCCATGTCTAATAATAACAGTTGACTATTATTATTACTTGACATGCGCCCAGCGAATTACACCTAATATTATTTAATTAAATAAATAATATTATTTCTCACAAATCCCTAGAAAATTTACACGGCGTGTACTTTTGTTTTTCCATTTTCTTTATTTCCTCCACCACATTTATTAGACCTTGAATAATGACAATTTATTTATCAAATAAATATCACTGCATTACACGCTAATAAATATATTATTTCGCCCATAATATATTTTCTTGAATAATTAGTGTCGAAATAAATGCGATCTGGCATCTTTGAATAATTATTAAACCACAATCGGGAATAATTTTTATTCAACTTGTTAAATTAATATTTAACTGAGATACTTGGATACACTTAGTGTGTGACCCTCTAGGCCTCTTTCTCAGTGACATTAGGCGGAGTCTCCCTAAAGTCTAAGGTTAGCGTCTAGCAACACGTCAAGGCATCCATAGAGAAAGAAGTTAACGCCGCAATGACGTGTCACCTCCTACGAACGCTTACCGTGTAATGTAATCTCTTTGTCTTGATATCTCGAATCAAGCGGGTTGCATGCTAGTGTCATCAACCCATGTGCTCGATTATTCTTTCTTTGACTTTCCAGAATTGAACTTGCTCATTCCTTACCATGACCATGAATTTATTTAAGCTATATCAATTCCATCAAAGGGCTTGAGATATCTACTTCCGTTATGGAACAGAAGGGACAAATCCTTTCTCGCATTATCTATTAATGCAGTATTACTCGTGACGCACCCAACATATCCTACCTCGCTGCGAACAGTGTGTCGTCACAGTTTTCGTCAATACATTTAAGTGCGCGAGTTATAATACGCATTAATAATAATCTTAAAGTCTAATGACCAATACACACGTCCGCAAATAGGAACATCCAATGACACTATGAAATGTGGATTTCCTACTAGCGGGTCTCGTTCTCATAATATCTTTCTGGATATTACCAAGGGCGCACACCATGAGAAGGTACCTCAATGTTTTATGAGTCCTCACGTCTGAATTATTTGTCCCTCAAATAACATCATCCGACCATAAAATATATATTCAAGAACATTGTTATGACACTTTCGGATTCTCATCATAGCAGGGATCCTCTATGACCTTTTAGTGCAACAACTATTCTTAGAACATTATCACACGCATTGTCACGTAGAATGTCATGACCCGTCCTCGGGACCCGTGCCGTGACTACCCCAAACCTGCCTTCCATAGGCCAGGGCTGGCGACTAGCACCAAAGGCGTAAATCCCGATAAAAAGGGGAAGACATTGCCTTATAAAGTAAACAAACACCACAAAGTAAGCCAACAGAAGTAAACACTAAGTAAAACTGGGTACAATAGTAAGTGCGGAAAGTAAATGGGCTAGAATACAAACCCAAACTGAAAGTAAAGTACAACTGGAAAGAAAGTACAGCAACTGAAAGTAAAGCAGCAACGTCGAGCCGTCCACTGGAAGTCCCACCTGAAGGGTGGGTACAGATAACCTCCTCAGCTCCTCAGGTCTAGCCGTCCGCTCCGTGTACGTCCTGCCCAGTGGTCCACCTCCAGGTACCGACTTGCTCCACAAGCCTCAACCACGATCAGCGCTGTCCGTCATCTGCATCCAACACAACGTAGTGCGGGCATAGCCCGTGCAGGGGTGAGTATACGCTACTCAGTAGGGACCTCGAGACCCCCGAAGGTCTCCCAAAATCCACAAAGGATAATTCACAAAGAAAAGATACAATCACGAAGTAACATCCAACACTACTTAAGTATATACCCATACATATACCTAAGTCATCAATTCCAGTTCGACTCCAACATCCGAGCCCAAGTTCGATCACGTCCACACAGGATAGTACAACCCAATCCACACAGGAAAGCACGACACAATCCACATAGGAAAGCAAGTCAATCATATCGAAGATAATGATTGAAAGTCAAGACTCAACTCATACAGGTATACTTCTTCGTAAGGTGATAGAGATGATCAGATGTAGCCACTGATTCATCTAAGCTGGGTCCCACGTAGGATACTAAACCAGCTAAGCTGTCGGACCCACGTAGGATACAAGTCCAGCTACTCTGTCGGACCCACGTAGGATACTACAACAGAGGTCAAATACTGTCGGACCCACGTAGGATACAAGAACATTAATACTGCCAGACCCACGTAGGATACAAGAACAGTAGTCATCACCGTCGAACCCACGGAGGATTTCAGTACGGTCTTCATCGCTGCCGAACCCACGGAGGATTTCAGTGCAGTCGTCGTCGCTGCCGAGCCCACGGAGGATTTCAGTGCAGTCGTCATCGTCGTCGCAGTCGCAGCCAGCTCTAGGGTTCCCGCACACAGCATGCTCATTTCTGGGAGGGTCCGCTCCACGAGCCAAGGGGGTCGATACATCAACTGACACGTAGTCCGAAGTTTATGTATCCCAAAGTTCCGTCTCGACATAGGGAACTCAACACGACAGACGACGCGTCAATCGGACGCCCGGTCTAAGAGCTATTGGCTTTTTCGTTCCAGGGGCCGGTTGGTTTTTAAGTCAAAACCAACCCGACCGTACTCCAACTGCGTCCAAACCTCAAGCGGAGTAAGCCAAAAGGGTCCGTCTCACTAAGAGGAATCCAACAAAGTCGACGACACGTCAATCGGACGTCCAGAGCTCAAGTTATAAGCCTTTCCGCTCCGAGGGCTCGGTTGGTTTCGTGTTCGAACCAACCCGGCCGTATCCAAAGTTCTCCGAAACCTTGAGTGTAATATACCGAAACGACCGTCTCGATCCAAGGATCGCATCGCAACTGACAGTGCGTCGTTCGGAGGTCCGTAGCCCAAGTTACGAACATTTAAACGAACTGTCCGGTTTTTAGGGGGTTTTGGGCCCGGACCGACCCCGGCCCAAGACCCCCTGGGTTGGCCCGAACCGGGTCGACCCGACCCGGGTCCGGGTCCGGCCCAGCTGGCGCGGCCCGGTCCAGCCGGCGCGGCGCGGCCCGGTCTGGGCGGCCGGTTGGCCTGGCATGGGCGCGGCCCGCATGGCCAGCTCGGCGCTGGCCGAGCTGTCGCGGAAGGGGGGGCGCGCTGCCCCCCCTGTTTTGAAACGGCGGCCCCACGTGGGGGGTCGCTCCTTTGGCCAGCCGGGGGTTACAACCCCCGACCTTCTTCGATCGGCCGACCCGGCTGGCCGGCCGTGCTGCCTTTGCGGGACCCCGCGGTCCCGCCCCTCCGACGCGCCGGCGGCCGGTGGTTCTGGCCGTCGCGGCCAAAGGCCGCGGCCTTGGTTCGACCGGCGCGGCGCGATAGCGCCGCGCCCCTCTGCCGTGGCCCCGCTCCGACCGCGGTGTTTTCGTGGTTCTCCGGCGCGGCGCGACGGCGCCGCGCCCCTTCGCTGCGGCCCGACTCCGGCCGCGGGTTCGTTCGGCCTCAACGGCGCCGCGCTTCTTCGCCGTGATTCTCCATGTTCCCGCGCGGTGCTGTTGCACCGCGCTGCCTTTGTTTGTGCCGCAACAAGAACAACAACAAAGAGGGAGGAGGGTCGGCCGTGTTCGTGCGGTCCGACCTCCTCCCGTTATAACGATAACATGCGGCCCAAATAGAATTAATATCCTCGTCAAGCAAGCGCAAATTTAATCCATAATATTTGAACTCAAACCCCTATCTCGCAAAGTAATTCGCGGTTGTCAAGCGCCGCAAAATATGGTGTCGCGGGGCATGGTTCCGTAGACGTCGACGAAGAGCGTCTGAGGAGACGTCGTCTTCTCTTCTTCACGGAGAGAAGAAGATGATTGCGCGTCGTTGGAGAACTCCCGCGTCGGTGTCTCTTCCCTTGTCGCGGAGGAGAAAGGGAATGGAGATACCGAAGTCATTGAGTCGTTCTTCGTTGAAGAGATGACATTCTTCGCGGAAGGATTGAAGCTCTTCGCGGGAGGATGAAGTTCTTCCCAAGAGAAAAAAGTTCTATCTCCCCAATCTCCTCACACCACAACTAACCCCCCCCCCAAAATAAAATAAGACTTATCTTATTTTATTACATCAAGCCAAACATTTCAATTTTAAAATTAAAACACATAACTTAATTAATTAAGTGTGTTGGCATGATTAAAGAGGAGAGAGGAGGAGGTGAGTGGTCTCACATTAAAGGGGAGTTAACAAAAACAAGAGGAAGTTATGGAGTTAAGGAATGTGAAAAGGTGGGGGATCGTGTGGGCCCCACCTCCCTCATAACCACACATGGGAAGTTGAGTGGTCGTGGGCCCCACCAACAACTTCCCATGAGAGAGTTTAACTTCCATGGATAAAATAAAATTGTTCACAATTTTATTTTACTTATTAATTAATCCACATTTTTTTTACAACTCCTCCCAAGCAAACGCATCTTCGTTAAAAGTCCTCTTAAGCAATTACCGGCGCTGCGGTTCCATCGGTGCCATCAGATTTTGATTCTGAGCACCGGTTCAAAAGTTAGGAAATCTCGCTCGTTTGTTCACTGAACGTACCCGAGCTAAACTTCGGAAATTGATTCCAGGCACACCGGGCCTCGGAATCAGGTGCCGTCAGAAACTGCGTACTCGTAAAATCCCAAAGAAATTAAGAAAAAATTTTCCTTGAAATTTACGGGTCTTTACATAAAAGAACAATCAAAATTTGATAAAGTATTTATTAATGATTAAAGTACAAAGTAGTTGGTTCTAGGCCACCAACTCTAACAGTTCCTGCATGTTGTGCCAATCTCGTGCAGCTGGAGGAAGTTGCAGCTATGCTTGCCGTACTGGAGTAGAATCATTCTGCTCCTGAACCAGCTGCTCCTCCAACGCGACTTGCTGCCCCTCCGTTTGATGAGCCACAGTCTGCCACTGCTGCCTTTATCTCCTGCAGCATGTTCTCCATTCGTTGCAGTCCCGCCTCCTGACGCTGAAAACCGTACTTTAACTCCGAGACAGCTATTTCAACTGTTGCGATTCTACTCTCCATGTGTGTAGCCAAAACACAAAATGCAACGTCACCTTCTAGTTTTCTCCTGATCAAGAACTGCACCGTTTTCTTCCAATTCCTTTTGACCAAGAACCTCTCACTTCTAGTTTCTCTCTCTAAAATACTCTCAATGAAAGCACCAATTGATAGGAATCAATTTGAGGGAGAAAGAAAAACAATAGACACTTCTATTAAAAGTAGGAGAAATTACAGAGGGAAGAAGAGAAAGAAGAAGATAAAATAAGAAGAAATTTCCTCCAGAGTCGCTGCTCCGAAGCCTAAGGCAGCAACCCGATTTTTATGTGCAGCAGAACCCTTCTCTCTAAAACAATTCGTATCCCCCAGCCAACCCAATCAACCCCCTATTTAATCACCCATCTAACTCTAACAGCCCCAACAACCCCAAACAGTGGAAAGTACAACATTGCCTTTATTTAATCTCAGCCACAACAACTGCCCAACAACTTTTTACAAGAATTGCAACACTGCCCCTGGTACCTAAACCATTCCCCACTAGGACAGCCCCACACGGACAATAGCATTGCTCCTCTTCCTGTCAACGTTCACCCCGAGTCACGCTCATGCACGTCATCAGCATTAGGCATATAAGCCAAACTAACCCGGATCGATAGTGTTATCGCACCCGATCCTTTTTACAACGTTATCCCGAGCACTGGGATAACTCGTCCTTCTTTCGACGGCTCAGGGCTATGTCGCTTTCAACAACGTTTCACATCCAGGTCACTCTACTTCAGAGATGACCCATAAACATAACCTTATTGAATCCACGACCCTTTCTCCAAGTGGTCGTGAAACAAACAGTTTAAGGCGCTACGCGACCTGGTCGCTCAAATAACATGCGGTTTAACTTATCACTTCCTTGCTCGACGGGCACTGCGTGTAACAACGCATGCTAGATCGAAACAGCGGAACAGGCGCTACGCATTCCTAGCATGCGATAACGTACCCATGGATCAACTCAGAGTCGTGTTATCCATATGACTAGTAACAGGCTGACGACTCTTGAGTCATACTTCATTAGAAAAGATGAAAGGTCACACGACCATCAAAACGACTGACCACGCCGAGGCATGTCTAACCCGCCGAATTAGAGAATTACACGATGCTCATGTTCTTAACAAGGCTCAACTCAACACATGACCACCCGTCAACTCAGGTGTCGTTCTGCAAACTAAGAGTCCCATCAGAGTCAAATGGTACCCGAATGACACTTCTCGCCTGGAACTCTTCACAAGCATTTTCCGATGCTAATTTACCTCTAAGTGCACTGCCTCACCCGGGCTTGTCCCTTACTAAGGCACAAAGCGTTGACCTTATAACTAGGTCACACAAAGATCACTAGGTTTACCAGCCTAACTTCCAAGTTTACTGTGAAAAAAGAGGTCAAGTGAGACCTACAAGCAACGTCCCGTTCCTGTCCAAGGTAACAACTTTTAAACTACCCTTACTCGAGGGTTAAAACTAAGAACACCACATTAAGGTTTCAGGATGAGGGCATTTAATCAATGCTCATTTTTCATAACATTTAAAGCAACTCGTTTGTAAAGGATATCAAGTACCAGTTATAAAAACAAGCTGGGCTAAGCACTTTATTTAGCTTGACGCCATGCAGCATAATTGGAAAATTATCCCATAATTTCCTTTTAAAACATTTAATCATTATTTATTTAACCATGAAATTATCACAATTGGCTTAGTTAAAGGTGTCAATTCCAAGCCATAGAGGAAAACACCATTTAGGTTGCAATTGACATTTTAATTAATGGAAGCCTCATAATAATAAAACTCAAAAGCAGATAAAAGGTCTTTTATCATTTTAAAGGGAATTAATTTAGTAAGATGCCACCATAGATTTATACGCGTCACCATATAAGTGGTTGGTGACACCTTAAATAACCATTCCATACAACATGAGTATACCCCCTTGGGGTTAAGTACTAAACACGCTAAACACGCGAAGAAGTAAATGTGACCTACGGGGGTCCTGTTAAGCCATTCTGGGTTCAGTTATATGGGCAGCCATTCCCAATTTATGAAGTCAACGCTCTATAAATTACAATTGACATCCCATTAAAATGCAACCCATAACGATTATTTCATTCAAGACTTAAAACACCCTTAATGGGTTTATCTCATAAGCAACATGCCCCAACCGACCTATTTGGGTCCTGTTGCGCATTTAGGAATTTAGTCATACGGGACGTCATGCCCCAAACATAGAAGTACAAGCCTTTACACACACACACACCATGGTTCAGTTAGATGCATTACCATTCCCAATTTATAAAGGTACTTGGCAACAACCACCCAAACAGGGTATTAAGGGAAGCATACTAAATAATCACGAAAGCATGGTATACGGACAAGCATCAAGCGGTCTAGCAATGCAACCTACATGGTAGAACATATGCATGACATGTGAATCTCTATGTGCCTATTGTAGAAGGCGAATTCTCCTTATCTCAAGGCGAGACAAAGATATTCTTTTGTAGATGGATAAAATAGAATACATGGTGGAGTATTCTGATGTGGGACTCGAAAATACCCTCTATAATAAACAGGGTTCAACACTCCCCCTCAAGCTGGACATGCCTAGCTTGGACCAAGAGTCCCACAAAAAGAAAGATGACATCAAACAGGACCAGACACACTCCCCCTCAAGCAGGGTCGTTGATGCTGTGGATACCTAGCTTGGTATTGAGAGTCCAGACGAGCTCCCGGGATGCCTTTGGTGAAGATGTTGGCAAGCTGATCGGCCATTGGTATGTGGCCGAAACTGACATGGTGCTGCTCGAGGTGATGGCGGAGAAAGTGACAACCCACCTCGATATGCTTCGTGCGTTCATGGAAGACGAGATTAGAAGCAATCTTCGTGCTTGCCTGATTATCACACCAGATATGAGCAGACATCTGTGGCGGGAAGCCAAGCTCATGGAGGAGGTGTCAAAGCCAAAGGATCTCAGTAGTGATCGTGACCATCACACGATATTCAGACTCCACACTAGACTTGGAGACAATAGTTTGTTTCTTGCTGTGCCAGGAGATGAGGTTACCTGCCAAGAAAACGACAAACCCAAAAGTAGACTTTCGGGTAGCAAGGCAACCAGCATAGTCAGGATCACAGAAGACCTCAATATTCAGATGATTGTGATGTGAGTACTGGAGACCACGAGCAAGGTCTTTCTTGATGTATTTTGCAATGCGGAGTACAACATCCCATTGAGATTTTGTCGGATGCTCCATGAATTGACTAACTTTGCCAACAACGCAGGCAATGTCCGGACGCGTCATGGTGAGATAAGTGAGTTTTTCCACATGACGACGGTAACTCTCTGGGTGAGAAAAGAGTTCTGTGTTGTCATAGAGGAGTGTCAACGAGAGTGACCTGAGTTAATCCAGCATCCTGCAAGATATCCAAGACATGTTTCCGTTGGCAAAGAAAGATGGTGTCCGCAGAACGGGAGACCTCAATGCCAAGGAAGTATATTAATGGACCGAGATCTTTGGTGTGAAAGTGGTGGTGAAGATGCCCCTTTAGTTGGGTGATGCCAGTGGAGTCGCTTCCAGTGATGATGATATCATCAACATACACCACCAGCAAGATGCAACCGGAAGACGTAGTACGGTATAAGATGGTGTGGTCCTTCATACCCCGAGAGAGCTCGAATGAAGTGACGACGGTGCTGAATCGGCCAAACCATGCTCGAGGAGACTGCTTGAGGCCATATAGAGAGCGACGAAGTCGGCAGACATGGGAGTCGGCTTCGGAGGCATGAAATCCTGGAGGCTGCTGTAGATACACCTCTTCTTCAAGAAAACCATGGAGAAAAGCATTTTTGACATCAAGTTGATGAAAGGGCTAATGATGATAAGCGACCAAAGAGATGGAAAATCGGACAGATGCCATCTTTGTAACTGGAGAGAAGGTATCAAAATAGTCGATACCATATGTTTGAGAAAAGCCCTTCGCCACAAGTCTGGCCTTGAGGCGATAAAGGGTGCCATCTGCATTGAGGTGGACCGTATAGATCCATTTACTGCTGACCGCTTGTTTGTCTGCCAGAAGGGGGACCAGATCCCAAGTGTGATTGTCGTCCAGAGTCTGCAATTCATCCCGCATTGCCTGAAGCCATCCAGGATGAGATTTGGAGTCGCCAACCGTGCGGGTAATATAAATCGTCTCCAGAGCGGAAAGACCCTTGTATGAGAATGTGTACAAAGGAGTATCCCGACAAGAATGAATACCTTTTCGTAGTGAAATGGGCAAGTCGTCTGGAGGCGAAGCAGGAGCATCGGACGAATTTGGGACGATGGTGTCCTCGACCTGGACGAAGGATACAGTCGACGGGTGACAGGAGTAGATAGTGCCAAACCGGTGACCATTAGAGTGGGGCACCAGAGGTGGGTGAATGATGAACGGAAGACAATCATCGATGGTGGTGTCTGGATGGGGAGATGGAGGAGTGAAAGGAGAGCCCTCAACAAACGACACATCAGCAGAGATGATATATCACCGTAAGTCTGGAGAGAAGCACCGATATCCACGTTGAGTGCGGGAATATCTGAGGAATATGCAACGGAGGGATTTGGGAGAAAGTTTGGAAAGGTTGGGACGAGTGTCCCGAACATAACACAGGCACCCAAACACACGGAGTGGAAGTGAGTGAGGAGGGAAAGAGGAGAACAAAGTCTGAAAAGGAGTCTCCTCCTGAAGGATAGAAGAAGAGAGTCGGGTTTAGGAGGTAGGAAGCAGTCAGGATGGCATCAGACCAGAAAAGAAGAGACACCTTCATGTGGAATAAGAAGGCACGAGCAGTCTCTAGAATATGACGATGTTTCCGCTTGGCCACTCCATTCTGCTGAGGTGTGTTGGGGCAGGATGACTGATGAATGACGCCTTTATCCTTAAGAAACTGTTGAAAGGAAGTGGATAAATATTCCCGTCCATTGTCGGAGTGGAGACATTTAAGGGAGATGGAGAATTGAGTATGAATTTCATTATAAAAGGTCTGAAAAATAAAAAAAAATTCAGACCAATCACGAAGAAGGTAAAACCATGTCATGCGCGGGTAGTCATCAATAAAGGATATATAACCTGGACTGACTAAGAACCTTGTAAGGACCCCATACATCGGAATGAACAAGGTCGAAAGGATTCGCGGCACGCGGTTTCAGTCGAGGAACATACGTCACTCGATGATGTTTAGCAAATTTGCAGGATTCACAATGGAATGAAAGGTGAAGACTGAATTGGGGACAAAGCTTATGTAGGACGGAAGCCGGTGGATGACCAAGGCGAGAATGAAGGTCAAGGGCACGGGCTGAGGTGAAAGAGCAAGCAAGAGATGGCGGTGTATCGAACATGTACACTCCATTCCGAAGATGACTTCGACCAAGTTCTCGATTCGTCGTCCGCTCCTGAAAAACAACACCAGAAGATGTAAAAGTAACCGCACAGTTTAAATCTTTGGTGAGTTTGCTGATAGAGATAAGATTAAATGGACTGTCAGGAACGTGAGCTACTGAAGCCAGATGAATAGATGGGGTCAATGAGCATGTGCCAAATCCTACAATGAGGATTTTTGATCCATTAGCAACAGTAATTTCAGAGACACTTGTATGCGAATGATAGGTAGTGAACATACCGGAATCCCTTGTGAGATGTTCATACGCACCGGAGTCAAGCATCCAAGCTGTCGGCCGAGGAAAGATACACCAGTTTGAACAATGGTGGCTGAAGAAGAGGAAGGGGGCAAGAAAGCCTGATAAGATTGTATAAATCCAATCTCTTCCGATGAGAGCGCCGGTCTGTATTGGGTACTCGAGACTGGTGACAGAGCATGGGACAACTGCTTAGGCGGACGCACAGACGGAGGGATAAAGCGTGGGGCTGCTGTGCGGGAAGACCGACAACTGAGGCGAGGGGGCGGCCTTGCAGGAGCGTCGATGACCGGAGGTGGTGTCGGAGTCCCACGGGCGGAAGTGCCAACCATGACGGAGGTGGTGGGCGCCGTGCGGGAAGCAGACCCCTGGAAAAGGGTTGTCGGTGCTGCGTGAGCCGTCGCAGTGACGGTAGTCAGCGCAAGAGGCGTGCCGAGAAGCACCGAGGAGGGCGGTGATCGGGAGATCGCCGGGAAGCCTCGTCGGAGGAGGTGCGCCAGGACACGTTGAGGAGGGTTGGACAAGCCGTGTCGGAGGCGGGGTCGGGAGAAGCCGGGAAGCCGCTAGAGGGCGGGGCCTGGAAATCGCCGTAGGAGCTGGGGCCTGGAGTCTGCAACAGAGGCGGGGGCTGGGAGCTGCGATGGGAGGCAGGTGCTGGGAGGCTGCGCCGAAGGGAGGGAGCCGCGACTCAGGCGGGGAACCAGGAGCCGTCAGGGAAGGCGCCGTCAGACGAGAGAGCCGGCGAGGTGAGTCGTCGCACGGGAGCAGGACGGGAGGGGAGCGTACGGAGTCGCGTCCCAGAACGGAGCCGTCGCTGCGCAGAGAGGGGCGATGGGAAGGAAGGAGAGGAGCAGGGAGCCGGGCAACGTCAAGAGATCGCAGCAGGGAGGGCGGGGCCGGGTAGAACCGGGAAGCCACACGGGAGGGCGGGGCTGGGCAGAACCGGGAGGCCACACGAGGAGTTTCTGAAAACCCTAAACGGGAGGAAAACAAATTTGGAAGGGAGGACTTGGGTTAGAGAACACCCTTTGATATCATATAGAAGACAAATTCTCTTTACCTCAAGGTGAGGTGGAGACATTTTTTTATAGATGGATAAAATAGAATACATGGTGGAGTATTCCGATGTGGGACTCGGAAATATCCTCTATAATAACCAGAATTCAACACCTATAATGATGCATGTTGATAGGGATTGAACAAGAATAGAGTAAGTTCCTTCTTATCTAGCAGCATAAATTCTGTAGGAATTCGACTAAAATGTCTAACCGAAAGAAAAGAAGATGATCCGTTCCTGGGAGACACTCCTCCGTAGGCCTCTCGCGCGCAGGCGAGCAAAAAATAACAGAATGCCTGATAATTCCCCCACTCCCCCTCGGGTTTCCCTTTTATTAGACTAACAAAAGAAAGACTGAAAATTACATCTATACCCTCTTAAAAATATTAAGGTATATTCCCTTTTCCAGTCCTATTCCTCCTCTGATATGTGTGCAGAACTGGAGGCCTTTGATTCTCTCCCGGCTGTATTCCAGCCCTCCTATCATTGCTGCCCCCATAAGTATCCACCTTGTCCCCAAAGTGGAAATTAGGAAACTGGGACATGATTTGGTCTGCTTCCTCCCAAGTTGCTTCATCCTTCGAGTGCCCATGCCACTGAATCAACCACATGAGTTGACGCCTCTGTGTTTTGTCGGCAAAAACTACCACAAGACCCGCTCAACCAAGAATTCATTGGGTATTTCCCCATCACATCTCTGCTGCCCAACTGCTGGTTTCAATTGTGAAACATGAAAAACAGGGTGCACTTTGCTGTTAAGTGGTAGCTTCAGCCTATAAGCTGCAGGTCCAGCACACTTCTCAATGACAAAAGGTCCAAAGAAACGAGCAACCAACTTAGGATTAATCTTGGACATCACTCCAGGTCTATTCGGTCATAGTTTGACCCAAACTAAATCCCTTTCTTTGTAGTTCACCAACCTTCGATGTTGGTTTGCAAATTTGACCATTAATTGTTGTGCTCTGTGTAAATTCACATGAAGTTGCTTTAATGCCTCATCTTGATCTATTAAAGTTGCAGCAACAGTTTCAACAACCGCTTCTCCTTTAACATATCATAGAACATTTGGTGGGTGCCCTGCCATATACAACTTCAAAAGGAGTCTGTCCAATAGAAGTATGGAACGTTGTATTATAATGAAATTTTGCCCAAGGAAGCCAGTATGCTCACTGTTTAGGATGGTCAGAAGAAAAACACTTAAGCTTCTAAACATCGGTTTACCACCTCAGTTTGCCCATCACTCTGAGGGTGGTACGACGAGCTCATTTTAAGAACAATTGCTTGTAACTTGAATAATTCTTGCCAAAAGTGGCTCGTGAAAAGAGGGTCCTGGTCACTAACAATGGCTGCCGGTATCTCATGCAATCGTACAATTTCTTTCATGAATACTTCAGCAACAATCTTGGCTGTATAGGGGTGCTTATGCATAAAAAAATGAGCATATTTACTTAGTTTATCAACCACCACTAGCACTACCTCAAAACTGTGGGATTTGGGCAACCCGAAAATAAGTCCATTGATACTTCTTCTCAAACCAGGCTGGGCAAAGGCAGTGGCTGGATTAATCCAGCAGGACTCATAGCCTCATACTTATGGCGTCGGCAGACCTCACATACCCGAACAAACTGCTTAACATCACTCGTCATTCCAGACCAAAAGGTTCCATTAGCAAGCCGTTTGTAAGTTTTCAGATACCCTGAATGACCCCCTTCTGCTGAAGAATGAAAATGTTGCAACAACTTTGGGATCGTAGCAGATTTTTTGGACAAAACGGAAAAGCATCTCAAAACCAACCGATTCCTGTAAAGCATAGCCAGATCGGACTGAGTTGCCACTTTGTAAAGCCTTAATTATTTCCTGCAATCGGGCATCTTGATGAACTTCTTTCTGCACAGTTTGGAAATCCAACCAGGAGGGTTCAGACACTGCCATTTGCGAAAATTCTGCTCCCTAACTCATCCTGGACAAAGCATCAGCTGCATTCTTGAGTTTTCCTGGTTTATACCGGACTTCGAAATCATAACGAAGTAGTTTAGCATGCCAACACTGTTGGTTCATAGAGATTACCTGTTGATTTAACAAAGGGTTCAGACACTGCCATTTGCGAAAATTCTGCTCCCTAACTCATCCTGGACAAAGCATCGGCTGCATTCTTGAGTTTTCCTGGTTTATACCGGACTTTGAAATCATAACCAAGTAGTTTAGCATGCCAACACTGTTGGTTCATAGAGATTACCTGTTGATTTAACAAATGTTTGAGGCTTTGATGATCAGTGTAGACCACAAACTGATGCCCCGACAAATATTGTTTCCAATGCTGAATTGATATCACTAACGCCACCAGCTCCTCATAAAAATGCAAAACAGTAAATTACCCAAAAGTTATAGACTGTTAATGGCCTTAAAGTTGTAGACTGTTTTAGGCCTAAGTTATACTGTATATCAATATTTTCATAAAAAATCAGTCAAAATACAAATATTTTACATATTTTCATAAAAAATACAAATATTTTACTTATTTTCATTTACTAAAAAAGTTAATAACTGTTACCATTTCTTAATTTTTACAATATTACCATTGTAAAATTAATAAATGGTAACATTTATTAACTTTTATAATGATGTTCATTTTAACTAGAGTACTGTCATCATTTAAAATGAACATTATTATAAAAGGCAGTACATTGTTACAATTTATCTAAATTTTACAATGGTAATATTGTAAAATAGAGAAATTGTAACAAATGACTACCTTTTTTAGTAAATGAAAATAAGTAAAATATTTGTATTTTTTATGAAAATATGTAAAATATTTGTATTTTGACTGATTTTTTATGAAAATATTGATATACAGTCTATAACTTAAAGGCCTAAAACAGTCTACAACTTTAAGGCCATAAACAGTCAACAACTTTTGGGTAATCTACTGTTGTGCATTTTTTCTTCTCATATACTGACTTAGAAAGGTTTGAATCAGTCAAGGCTTTGCTAAAATATGCTAAAGGACGCCCCTCCTGCATCAATACAGCTCCTACAGCTTTTCCCAAAGCATCAATTTCCACTACAAATTCTTTAGTAAAACCTGGCATCCTCAAAAGTGGTGCTGCTGTCATACATTGCGTTAATTTTTCAAATGCTTTCGTAGACTCTGAAGTCCATAGGAAACCTTCCTTCTTGGTCAACTGTGTTAAGGGCCAAACTATCTTTCCATAGTCCTTAATAAATTTTCTATAATATCCGGTTAAACGCAGAAATCCCCAGACTTCCCTGACATTCCGTGGCTGCTGCCAATTTCTGACCGCATTAATTTTCTTTGGGTCCATGGAAACACCCTCATTTGATATAATACGCCCTATATACTCCACTGATTTACTCCCAAAAGAACATTTCTTTTGGTTAGCAAACAAGGCATTCTCCTTCATTGTTTGTAACACCAAGCACAAGGCTTTTAAATGGTTCTCCCAACTGCTGCTGAACACCAGAATGTCATAAAAAAATACCAGCATGAGTTTCCGTAACATCCCTCGAAACACAGAATTCATGGTCGCCTGAAAATTTGGTGGAGCATTCATAAGTCTGAATGGCATTACGAGATACTCATAACGCCCTTAATGAGTTTTAAAAGTTGTTTTCTCAACATCTTCCTCTTTCATCCGTACCTGGTGAAACCCCAATTTCAAATCTATTTTAGTAAAGTATGCAGCCCCGTACAGCTCGTCCATCGGTTCTTTGATAACGGGAATAGGGAATGGTCAGGAACTGTCTTTAGGTTCAAAGCACGATAATCCACACACATTCTCCATCCTCCATCTTTCTTCTTTACCAGAATAATAGGGCTCGAATAGGGACTGGCACTAATTCTGATAAACCCCTGCTCCAAAAGCTCCTGAACTTGCTTTTCTATTTCATTCTTAAGATGATAAGCATTCTTGTAAGGGCGGATATTCACAAAATAATAGGGCTCGAATAGGGCTCTGCCCCACTTTTCAATCTTATAGAATGATCGATATCCCTTTGTGGTGACAAAACTTTAGGAAATTCAAATACCGGTTCAAACTGTTCCAGAATTTTCTGCAGCTGTACTGTCTGTTTTGGATTTTATTCTGTTCTGCCCCCATTCACTTTCTCATCTGCTGTCCACTGCAGCCCACTTACCCTTAATCTCCCGTTCACCAAATAATATTGTAAAACTCCTGGAAAATTCTGCTTATTACTGATTCCATGCAAAGTGACAGCCCTCCCCTGCCATGAGAAACTCATGGTCATCTCCTTCCAGTGTGAAGTAACATACCCAAGAGTCTCTAGCCAGGAGATCTCAAGCACTAAATCAGGCCTGATGTATCAAAAAGATAAGCATCCACTTCAAACTCCTCATTCCCCAAACACACTTTAAGAGATCTGCACATTCCCCGAGATACCACCTGATGCGCCCATCCCCTAAACGGAATACTGAAAGGCTTAGAATCTTCAACTTGTGTCATTAATTGCTTCAACAAATGCTTGGAAAGGAAGTTGTGACTAGCCCCGCTGTCGACTAAAATCAGAATTGGTATCCCTTCAATACTCCCTTCCGTCATCATAAATTTCATTCCCCTTTCCCGACTTTTACTTTCCACACTTGCCGTGGTTCCTTGCATAACCATCTCCCACTTCTCATCACTCGGCTGAGTAATTTCCCTAGCATTTTCTTCCGCCAAGCTAGTGTCTCTTACTTCCTCGTTACTAGGTTCCACACATTCCCAAACCATGAGCTTGAAGCCTTTTTCCGGACACTTATGTTCAGGCTGAAATTGTTGGCCACATGTAAAACATAATCCCTTGGCTCTCCTTTCCTCAAATTCCTCTCTAGATAAATTTTTAACACCTCTCCATCGCGGTATGACTTCTCCTGCCTTCTCCTTATCTCTTCCTTTTCCCTATTTCTTCCGGCAGTAGGAGAAACAATTTTCACAGTGCTGTAATTTCCTTGCCGCCCCATTCCACCAACTGATACTCCCCTTCCCCGAACATCCATAGGCTTAATATTTCCTTTCACAATTAATTCTCGCTCAACTCATCTTGAAAGTGTTAGCAAACGGGTTTTAGTTCACGGTTCATGTGTAAGAACATTACTTCCAATCTCCAAACGCAAACCGCCTATGAACAAGCTTACATACCATTTTTCCGTTAAGTCAGGTATGCGGAGAGCCACTTGTTCGAACTCGTTGATGTAGTCGTCCACAGTGCCAGTTTGCCGTAAGCCTTTTAAAAATATTACCGGATCCTCCTCTGCTGCACTGCCATACCTTCCAAGGAGCTCATCCTTTAGTTGCGCCTAGGTTATTTATGTCTTGACAAATTTCAGAGAAATAATCCAGTTCTGCGCAAGACCTTCCATGCATAGTTGTGCTAACAGAACTTTCATTTCCTCACGTATTCCATAAATTGAGAAGTACATTTCCGTTCTTACTATCCATGCAATTGGATCCTCTCTAGAAAATAATGGCATCTCTATAGGTTTTGTAAGCTCTCGTTGCAACTTATCCAGCAGTATTGGCCTCCTTCTTGGCTCAGTCGGAGACGTGTTACGACACTGTTCATCGACCACCACTTCCGTTCTAACACTACTTCCTCCTTCAACGACACTCTTCCCTTTGTCTTCAGTCCGCCGTGTTTGTTCCTCTAAGATCAGAACTAACTTGGAGAGAGATGTAGTCAGTTCTCGAACCTATATCTTCAGTCGCTAGAGTGCACTCTCATGCCGCAAATGTCCTGCTTTGTGGCGCTGCATTCCGGTTTGCAGTTCTGTAATCGCCGACTCCACTCCAGCAAATCTAGTCTCCATTCGCGTGGACATGAGTCAACAAAAACATTCTCCTCAATTTCCAATCCCTTCCGGCTCAATCAAAGGAAAGATGCTCCTCTCTCAATGAAAACACCAAATGATAGGGATTGAACAAGAATAGAGTAAGTTCTTTCTTATCTAGCAACAGGAATTCTGTAGGAATTTGACTAAAATGTCTAAACGAAAGAAAAGAAGATCAGTTCCTGGGAGACACTCCTCCACAGGCCTCTCACGCGCAGGCGAGCAAAAATAACAGAATTCCCGATAATTCCCCCACTCCCCCTCGGGTTTCCCCTTTTATTAGACTAACAAAAGAAAGACTGGAAATTACATTTATACCCCTCTTAAAAATATTAAGGTATATTCTCTTTTCCAGCTTTATTCCTCCTCTGATATGTGTGCAAAACCGGAGGCCTTTGATTCCCTCCCGGCTGTATTCCAACCCTCTTATCACATGTAACAATACTTCCTTGCCGTACCGGGCTAAGGGTAAGAATCCATAAATCAGAGGTAAATCTCATAAATCAGTAATCAGTGGAAGTACATCAATCACTCAAGATGAAATAATAAACTGTAGTAACAAGCATGAATAATCCCATTCCTGACAACTTGATCTTTCCCCCGAGCGTGGGTTGGCTGGACCCAAACATGAGCTATTACCGAGTGTCGACACATTCCTAATCTCATGTCTACTAACCCAAACAGTAAGACAAAGGAAAAAGAAAGCTCTCATACCACTTTGTAACATCCCAATCCGGGAGCCACTAAAACGGTGCCCCAAATCAGTTCGCTACGTGACCTTAAGCGTGCTTTCCCGTATGCTAGAGGCCGCCGACTAGCAGCGAGGGTCTAAAATGGTTCAACGAGGAGACTATACCCTCATAATCATAGCAGCACAACTGTATAAAAGAGAAACCAATAGTGGAAGCAAAGCAATATAAAGAGCAACAATATAATAATCATAACTGACAATCAATATAAATAATGAATAAACAACCATGCATGACAATGCTACTGTGTACAACCAGCAGACATACAAGTAATACAAAAACTGGGCTAGACTGGCAGGCATAAATAAATAAAGGACTTCGACTCCGGAAGGCAACTTGGGTATATGTTCAGCCACTACTCCCAAGCTCCCATGTCTAATCCTAGTCTAGAATGAAAAACATCAGAGAATCACAATCCAGATCCTAACCTGCAGTCAGGAAGTTTGTCCGGGTACCCAACGATGACCCGAATAAGGTGTGAGATAAACTCAGTAGACCACTACCGACAGTGTCTGATGCAACTTAGTCCATGAATATAAAATTAAGTAGTGTGTAGGTATAATAAATAAACATTAAGTAAACAAATGTAATCAAGTCGGGCTCAAGTTCTTCATGGACACCTGGTCGACCATACCTGTTTCAGACTAAGCTAGAATGTCTCTGAACATGCCATCATGTATATATATGCATACATGTAAATAGGTATATATGCACAGATATACATGTGTCGACGAGGACTCAAGGTGTACGACCACGATGTCCACATATAATAGTAATAATATAAGTCTCATTGTGTAAATATGAGTATGAGCCCAAACATTTGACCAGGAGATACAGGGCATCATGCCCGACCATCCCAAAAACTGATGTGAAACGACATGTCCAACATCGTCACCACGGGGTGTGAAACACCATGTCCAACCACCCAAATGGATGTGAAACGCCATGTCCAACATCCCGGACCAAGGGGGTGTGAAACGTCATGTCCAACAACTCTAACCGAGGCCTCTCAATAATAATCATGTATATGGTAATCCCACTTGCCCTATGAGTCCTTATCCAAGGCGTTCTGCACTATCAAAACTAGGCACAATCACATTAGATTGGGCTCCACCATCCCTCAAATTATCTCTCGGGACATGATCTGTATGTGACCAAGTTTACCACATTGATAGCATTTCATTGTCATAAGTCGACTTCCATTTTGCTGTAGTCATCTACAAACGACACATAATATATGCTTCCATTTGTAGCCTTGGGTGTGATTGGCCCACAAACATCCACGTGCACAAGCTCAAGCAACCTTGATGCCTTTATCCTTTTCGGTTTGTAGGAGTTTTGGATAATCTTCCCCTTTTGACATGAATCACGTCTATGATTGTGATCATATATGAGGTGGGGAATGTCACGAGCATCATTGCTCTTTACCAACCCTTCCAAAGATGTTTGGCTCAAATGGTTGAGTCGTCTATGCCATAAACTGTTCTCTTCATTAGACATCATACATAAATTTTCTTCTCCCACAAGATATAGATTACCTTTGGTTCTTTTTCCCCTGTAGAATAAGTGAACCATCTTTAGCTTTAACGATACAAGCCTTTTGATTGAACTCCACCTCATGTCCATGGTCACACAATTGGCTGACACTGAGAAGATTGTGACTCAGCCCATCAACCAAGAGAATGTCAGTTTGCCTGAGATCTTTTCCTCAAATCTTGGCTTTTCTGGAACCAACAATTTTGAGTCCCTCATTGTTCCCAAAACGAAAGGTGCCATCGTTGTTGTGCCTGAAGTTCACAATGGGGGCTTTATTTCTGGTCATATGTGATGTGTATCCGTTGTCCACAATCCACGAACTTGACTTGTCCGTTGCTCTCAATGCAATCACCACGGCATTAGCCTTCTCCAAACTTCCTTTCATTACACATGTTGGTGATGCGTATGCCTCCACAACAGCTGGCTCCTCAGTCTCTTCTTCTTGTATGACTGAAAATCTGTTAGAAGTCTCGACACTTTTGGCTTAAGTTCCCAACCTCTGCTTTCTTCTGCTTCAAGGTGATCTAGATGGCACTTGTTGCATTCTTGAAGAGCAATAAATTGCCTTATGCCCATAGCCTTCACAACAAAAACAATACCCAACAAAAGAAAAAGAATAATCAGAAATTCTGCTTGGCCTGTTTGGGATAATGTTGCTCCCGGATGGACCTCTGAGCACCGGAGCACACATGATAAGTGTGTCCCAACTTTCCGCAACCAAAACATCCAACTCTCGATGGATAAGAGTGAGCCTTGGCCAAATGATTTGTTGCCTTTTCAGTGTTGTGAAGATTTACCTTCTTCCGAGGAGTTGGTGCTTGTGGTTTTGAGACAGCCACAGACTTGCCTTTGGATTGATTTGAAAAGGGTGAGTATGCTGCTGTGCACGACACACAAAAATACAGAGCAAAAAAACAGGCAAAGTAGAGGAATTTTGCTGGAGTAAATCTGCAGAGGTTTTGTTCCAGATTTCATCTGGAAGTTAGAAGGTCGAAGAAGGAATTCCAGGAGTCTCATCCTCACTGGAAATCGACATTGTCATGCTGAAGAGGAACAACATTGTAGGTGTATGTTCAGATCATCTTCGTGTGAAGAAGGAAGATCCAACACAGCAGTGAGTTCCTTGTTTAGGGAGAATAGTGAGTTTTTCAATTGTTCCTGGTAGTGAACCAGGAGGGCCAGTGAGGCCGCTCTGAATTGTACTTTAAGCTGTGAGCTTCTAGTGGAATTTGGTGCACAAACATCGTCGTGCATGCTTCTTGGACGCAACCAGTGTGGGTGAACCAAGTAAAATCCTCTGTGTCATTTACTGCTTTCATCTCTCATTGAGAGAAAAGAGAGAAATCAAAGAGTTCTTCAAGGTGGGAGAACAAGATCCTAATTAGAGAAAGAATTCCCAATACCCTGATTTACCCCTCTCATGGTGTTATCATCTATAGGATTCTAACAAAAGTGTTGATGTTTGAACCAGAAATTCTGCTTTAATGCGAAAGAATGATCAAGGGGAAGTTCTTCAAAGTGAATTGATGCTATGTTTGCCCTTGCTTGCTGCTGTGTGTGGGGTCTTTCTCGCTGTGATTAGAAGGGTGAAGGCTGATGGTTGTGGTTGGTTGGGATGATGTGGCATGGTTGTTGATGCGGTAATGTCTGATGGGGCTGTTGTGCAGTTATGGTAGAAGTGACGTGGCTGGTTATGTGGAAAGTGGTTTTGTGGGTGTTATGGTGGCTGTTGGCATGTGTTGTTTGGCGGTTTATGTGGCGGCGGGTTTGGTTGTGGGATTGTGTTAGAGTTGTCTGGTGGCATGGAGTGTGGGTTGAATTAATGAAAACAGTAATGTGTGATGGGCTGAAATTGATAAATGTTGTAAATGATGATGGTTGAAATAATTGTGTTTAATAAATGATAAGGGCTGGAATAAATGTGAATAATGAATAATGAATGCCATGAAGTGGAAGGTTTAAATTAATGGTTTGACATTAAATATGGCTAATTGTATGAAACATGTCTGGTAATGGTAATTCTGGAATTAGTAAAGATGAATGAAATGGGAAGTTAATAGTGTTGTTGTGGCTGTTTTGTGCGAATAGATGGGGTTGGTTTGCGATCTAGTGATGACAACGGTTGTTGGTGATTGATAGTAATGATGCGGCGGCTGTCGTGAGTGTCGATAGTTTTGGTTTGTCGTGAACCCTGATATTTTATTGTTATTTCTTATGCACGGCCGCTTGAATCAGGTAACCTGACCGACGCCCATATGAGGACATGGGTTTCAGGTGTCTTCCCCAACATCCATGTTGTAGAGGGAATGGATGATTGATGACTCTCTCTTCCCCGCTCCCCCTTTTGATGTAGTATGGGCTATGATGACTCACGGTAGGTGTGTATATATGGACTGTATTGGCTAGTGGTTATAGTATATACATATCGGCTGACCTGGTTATGTGGTTGTGTTGTGGATGCATGGCGGGGGCCGTGCATGGTAGGAGGAGGGCACGTGGTTGATGTACTTCATGTTCACAATATCCTATTGTGATGAGGATGTGATGAGGTTGGGATGAGCGGTTGTGATGTGGTGATATGGTATGTGGTTGTGTTTATGTGGTTATGACTGTGTGTATGTGGCTGTGTGGATATAGAAGGGATTGAAGCACAGGATGTATGCCATTGGGACGTGAGAGCGACCGGATTAGTGGGGAAGCGGATGTGGGGTACCTTTTGGACATATATTTTTTTGATATTTTATTTTCGAGATCGTGTTTATGTTTGACATTTACATGCATTATGGATTGGGTTTATTTTATATTATATGAAGTTGATTGGTGGTTTATTTTCTTGTTCCTAGGATTATGAGGGTGATGCCTCCCATTTATGTGTGATCATACCTTTGGTGCTAATTGTCAACCCATGGCCTATTGGAGGTGGGCTTCGAGGGCCACACTCGTCTTTACTGTCGGCTCAGGAGTGGAGGCGGGTCATGACAATATTCATTACATTTGTTTGTATTTCACGATTCTCTCTCACACCATGTTCATCCTGTATACTTCTGTCACTGCATTTACTAGAGTACTGAAAACTCTGCAAAAATGCTTTTCATCTATGGCATTCTTAAGTAAAACATTGTTTGCCCAAAGCAAAAAATAATGAAGTCACTTCTTGAAAGTATAATTGGCTGTATAAAAATACATTGTTTTCCTCCGTGCGTTTAGTCATTCATTGTTTTCTTTTACCACATCATTTTTATGATATTATATATCCTTTCCATCTAAATATGCTTTTCAGGAATTTGACATTTCATTTTTTAAAGTCTATGATGGCCCTGCATTTTATGGACTCTAACTAGCTGCAGTAAAAGCTCTAATAATGGTAACACGTATGCACCCTTCTGAATTGAATCTGCAATGCCTTTGCTTCTCTGTCCTTGTTGTTCTTTCTATTTCTGATGAGCCTGCTCAATTATTTTTCTATTGCTTTCAATCAGCTGGTGTGATGCTTCAGTGTCCTTGTTCACATCTATTACACACTCCAATCTCATGTTCTTCACGCCGCCAGCAACCTGGAAATAGATATCCGCACAACAAAAAACTGTTCAAATCCAAAGACTCTGATCAGAAACTTCAAATTGTAATAGACAGAGAAAACCTTGTCCACCAGGCTTCCTCATCTCTAAAGAATCTGTTCCATTCTTCTCAGTCAACACTCCATAACTTCGCGCTCTCTAGCAAAGAGGCTTTTGAGGATTTTCAGACATTAGTGGTCATTGATCACAATCATCGGATCCTTATATCCTGCCGTCGGTCTACTCTAGAATTTTTGGGCCACTTGGTTCTATGTGGCTTTCTCACTGTCATTGCTTTTAGGGTTTTGGATAACTTAAGACTTCGTTTTTTGAGTCGCTTTGGGTTTGGCTCGGGAATTTTGGTTCGGCGGGATCGGAGTCTTGCAGGCCGAGAGGTGGTCGTGGCAAAGAGGAAGATGGGTTTTCATGCATTGAGCAATCCCCTTTCACTGCCACGGGGCACCTTGCATAAAAAATCAGAAAGGGTACCTAAACGAATGAGTGAAGAAGAAAGGTTGCCCAGGTGGTGGCCAGACCAGCTTCTGCATCCTGTTGCAGTGGACAAACAGGAGCATCAAACAGTGGCTAGAAGGCTGATTCAAGGTGTTTTTTTTTTTGTTTTCTTATAAATGCAAGCATCCTAGTGTTCTAATTTTAATGTCTGTTTTATGACTGAAACTACGTTGAATGTGGTTGTTATAATTCAATTTTTGTGTTTCCTGTTGGTGTTAATTTGTTATAATCCAAAGTTTCCCTGTGCACCTTACATCCTAATATTGGAATCAATTTGATTTCCAGCTATCATGGATTGTAGATTAAGCGGAAAGGACATTTTGGGAGATGATATAATTCAAGTTAGTGCTTTTCTGTTGTTTTCAGTTTTATATTAATATACTCAACACTTTTCTGTGGTTGGTAAGAGTTTATTTTTGCATTGACAAGTTTATATGAAAGGATAATGCACTTTCATTAAGTTTTGTGGTCTTTTTTAGTATTTTTATTTTGTCTGTTAGAGTATAGGTTTATCAGACTCTTATTGAATGGGAGATAGACTTCTGGAAATCAATTCTCATGAATTAAATCATGTTATGTAAATGAAAGCCTTTTCCATGAGCATTTATTGTTAAACAAGCATGAAACGGAATCAAATTGACATATTGATCAGTTTTCATAATAATTTAGAATATGATTTTAGCTACACTTAATTATTATGGTTAGTGGTCTAAAATTAACTCGACACCCCCCTGTTCTTGATCTCTAATGGTGGGCAGCTGCGGAGAATCTGTCGGGCATCTGGAGCCAGGGTATCCTTCGATACTGTCAATATGAGGAAGTCTTTCTATCGTGTAGCTGTTGACTTTGTTCTAAATGTTTGCACCCGGTACTGCATTTAGGATCCATTTGACAATATTTATTGAAAAGTGCTTATATAACTCTTTGAAAAAAAATGTGGTGTTTGTTCTGTTTCTGAAGAAACACTTGCACTTGGGCTCGATTTGACAGCATTTATTGAAAATTGTCCGTAGCAGTTATCGTTCATTGGTAAACAGTTTGAAATAATAATTCGTGTTTATTCTGTTTCTAGAAAATCACTGAGGTTTCGTTTGACAGCACTTGTTGGAAACTGATTATATCACCTGCTGCTTATGGTAATTGTTTCTGTACATGGTTCTGTTTGAAAGCACTTAATGAAAATGGCTATAAACAGCTTGAAAAAATAAGTGGTGTTTGTTCTGTTCCTATAAAATATTTACACTTAAATTTCCAAAGAAAACCATTTAAATAAGTTCCAGAAAAAACCACTTCTTCAATAAATTTTCTGCAAGCACACAGGCTCTGTTTGACGGTGCTTGTTGAAAACTGCTTATAGCACTTATCACCTATGATAAACAGTTCGAAAAAATTAAGCGCTGTTTGTTCTGTTACTAATAAAGCACTTACAATTAAAATTTTGAAGTAAACCACGTAATTTAGTGGGAGAAAAGCACTTTTTCAATAAGAAATCTGGGAACACTTGCAGAGAAACACTTATCACAAGTGTTATGTGTAGTATTCAGTAAGTTTTGTCAAACAGAGTCTGTGTTTTCATGTGGCTTATGGAAAAAGTGCCTTTCTGTTACTTGGGTTTTCTTCCAGAATTTAAGTGTAAGTGTTTTTTTTTTCAGAAGCAAAACAAATATCCATTACTTTCAAATTAATTATCATAAATGATAAGTGACACGAACAGTTTTGAGTAAGTGCAGTTAAACTGGGACTTGCACTCAAATTTTTGAAGAAAACCACTTAAATAATCGCTAAACAAACACTTTTTCAATAAGCAATCTGGAAATACAAGTACAGTGAATAGTACCATAAACCCTTTTCGGCAAGCGTTGTCAAATGCAACCTTAACAGTTGAATTACTTGTTGAATTATTTGTTTTGAATTAAATTGCATTTGTGCAGTTTTTTTTTTATCCTGCATTTATAACATACCAACGACTTCTGCAGTGAAACAATTCGTTCTGCTTCCGTTCAGATTGACGGCGAGGATCCTATTCAATTTCTTGTTGGGCTTGCTTATAACATCGGAGTTGAGAGCATTGATGCCGCAATAATTATATCTGCTGCAGTTGCTGCACGTACTCGATCGAGTTTTTTACAAGCATGGGTAACTAATTTCACCCAGACTTGAAGAATACAAATATTTTTATTCCGTTATCTTCTCTGCATTTTCCCTTTCAATTGCAGGCTTTGAAGCTGCAAGACAAATATTCCGAAGCAGTAGCCGAAGTGTCGAAGATATGCATACTCCATAAAGTGTTTCCTCCGGAAGATTCATCGGTATGTTATGATTAACAACAACCCGTTTTCTGGTTGTATTTTTTCTTTTTTTATTCGTAATAGGGCAATTTAAGATCGGTGTTTGTTTGTAATTTCATGGTGGACGCGCCATTGCAGCCGGAGATGGAGATGGTGGCGTTAGGTCTTAAAAAACAGCTGAAACTCGATCAACGAGAGCTTCTTTGGGATATGCTTGTCGTGGCCTGTGGGAAGTGCCATTGGAGTGCTGCAGAAGCTCTTGGTCTGGTATGTCAATAAGGTCGTATTTGGTTTTGAAAAACATTACATGTATTCATTTTTAAAGAATATATTAAAAAATGTAATTGATTATGCAAATGGAAAACATTTTGATAAAAATATAAATAAAAATAGTAGATTTTGAAAAGAAAACTTGTTTTATGTTTTCAGGAAAGATTAAAATGCTTTGATGGTAACTTCTTTACTTTGTAAATGTTTTTCAAAACTAAACACAGCCCAAGTTTTTTTCCCCATTTTTATCATCATACACAAATTTTTTTCATTGACATATTACGATACTTTTTAGAATAAAATAAATAAAAACAAAAATTGGGTAAAATTCTCAAATTTTTTTTGATTTTATTTTATGGGTTTTCAACCCTAGACATGTATGATTGAGCGAACATATTTTCATTACCTTCATTATGTGAGTGCGTTTTAAGTAAAATTTACATGTCTTTGATGAGTTAAGACATTTTGTCTTACTTTTGAAATATTATATAAAATGTATTATGAAGTATTTTTAAGATGATAGAGAAGGCAAAATGTGTTGCAATTCTCAAATCATTCATAAAGAGAATGAGAAGAAAAACAAATTATATTTCTTAATGAGCAAAGTTTTACAAAAAATTCTCTATATTTCTATTTATTTCTCTCATGGAGCTCTCAAACCTCTTTTTCGGATCTTGGGATCTCTCTGTATCGCTTTTGATGATCTGACTACTTTCATGGTTTCCTTATATTAGCAAGAATTAGTGTGTACAACTTTGGAAAAGCTCCAACAAAACCCATCTAAAACTCATCTACACCATGATTTCTTCCATGACTTAAAAGAAATAATTTTTGCACATTTTGAATGTGCAAGAACCATGGTTGAAGTCATGGTTTGGTGAAGTAGATGCAACAATTTAACAATTGGACAAAAACACTGACTATCATAATGAATCTTGTACTCCTGAGTGAATATGAGCTTTTGGAGAAATCATTTAACCACAACATTTCCTTGTTAGCCTCCACAATAGCAATGCACTATGCTTTGGTTGTGGATAAAGCAACAAAATTATGCAATTGACTATCTAGATACAACCCCTCTTGCAAAAATGTTGATGAATCCTGTTGTAGACTTTCTACTGTCAGAATCTTCGATCATATCTGCATGTGTATAACTCTCCAAGAGTGTGCTAACTCCCCCATTGTGCAAACATAATTTCAATACAACTTTTAGATATTGTAAAATCCACTTGACTGAATCTCAATGTTGCTTCCTAGGATTAGAGAGAATTTGGCTCACAATCGTCACTGCATAAAAAGTTTGGTATTGTGGACACCATCACATCGATTTGTTGAATCGTTCTAGTACACATTTAACATATTTCTACTGTGATAGTCATAACCCCATCTTCTTCTTGTCATGGATAATCTGCTTCCTCAAAATCCGTTGAGCTGCTCTCAAACCTTTCATACCAAAAAACTTAGATAACCGCTTCTTCAGTTGATTGATATTTATTGTATCCTTCTCAACAATCAACATGTCATTGACATAAAATAATAGAGCAATGAAGCCACCATCTTGAAATTTTTTAGACACGTTGATAAGTCTGTTTGCTTGTAGGCATGACTCATCATGAATGAATCTAACTTTTTGTACAACTTGATTGGAGTTTGCTTCAAATCATACAAATTCTTTTTCAATTTGCATACAAGTCCTTGTTCTGAAATGTTGAATCCTTCAGGTTTCTTCATGTAAATCTCCGTAGTGAGATCATTGTGGAGAAATAGTGTCTTCACATCTACTTGCTCAGGCTCCAAGTCCAAACTACCAATTTTAAAAATGTCTTGGGATTGAAGCCTTTTTCACATGGTGTTTAAAAAATATCGTTAAAGCCAACTCATTTCTTATGAAGAAATCATTTGACCACTAATTGGACTTCGTGTTCGACTGCCTTTTCACTGTCATCCATGTTGTGCCTGAACATCCGTTCATTTGTTAGTGTTTTCTTACTTTTAGGTAGTTCTATTAAATCACACGTCTGATTCTTTGTTAGTGACCCCATTTCATCCTCCATTGCATGTAGTCACACTTGAATTTTTTATGATGAGATACAACTTCCATATAACTTTTTGGCTGCTCCTCGTCATTGAGTAACAAGTACTTCGATTTTGAATATTTTGTTGACAAAATCATTCCCCGTGTAGATCTTTGATGGTTCTCAACTTCTGGTGGAGAGAATTGAGCCTCTGCTTAGTCAATCTCCCCCCCCCCCCCGCTGCCTCTTGGTCCACCATTGATGGATCTTATTGCACATCTTTGACTTCAATGGTAGGTTGTGCTGGGGTTGCGGTTGGATCGTGAATTGATTCATTGACACTTTCTCTTCACGACATTTTAGGATTTTTAATGTCCTCGATTGCTTGCTTCTCTTGGAACACAACATCTATGCTTCTGATTACATTCTCATTGTTTGGGTGTGTTGGATCCAAGGCTTATGTTATTGGATTTGTTGTCAATATGAATGTGATGCACATTTGGAAGTTCAGAAGTTGATCTGGTTTATTATGTTGGTTGGAGAAGTTCTTAACTTGTTTTGGAAGTATTTCAGGTTACATATGGTTTTGAGCAGTTTTGAAGAAATTGGCTAGTAAGACAAATTTCATAAGAGTCACTGCGTTTCGTAAGTCACTGCGTTTCGTAAGTCAATGCGTTTCGTAAGTCACTGCGTTTCGTAAGTCACTACGTTTCGTAAGAGTCACCGCGTTTCGTAAAAGTCATCGTTAGAGTGACTTCACTTTGGAGGAGTTATTTCAAAAGAGTAATTCCATGAGAGTAATTTCATAAGAGTCATTGCGTAAGACTCATTCGGCGGCAAGGACAAATCCCATATGAGTAATTTCATAAGACTCATTCTGCGGCAAAGGCAAATCATGTAAGAGTTGTCGGGTTGAAAGAATTCTTTTTACACTTTCTAATCTTTTGAAAATCACAATCCACTTCTTAAATACTTTCATATTTCTAACTTTTATACTTCTTAAGTTCTTAAGATGTTTTTGTAGGAAACTCTACTGTTTGGACGGAAAAAACTTTCTTAAAGTACACCGGGCGAACATGTACTTTTACATCGAACGGACGGATACTAAGTTCACTGGACATGGTTTATAAAGTCTAGCAGATGAAATATAACAAAGTCCCACCAGACGAAGTTCTACCAAATCTATCGAATTGATTTTATCGGACGGTGGCAGACATGTCTTCCGGACGAACTTTTCTAAAACCTACCAGACGGAAGAACTACATACATTCTACCAGACGAAGAATTCCCATTCTACCAGACGAAACCAAAATACACTATAGTGGCGTAAAACATGATGACTATCGGGAAGAGACGCTGACAGATATGTCAGAGCGCTCATGTTGTGCAGAATTCTCAACAAGTGGTATCAGAGTTTGTGCGTTCAACAAGGCTCGACAGTTCACTCGACAACAGCTCATGTAACATTCTCACTTGTATTGATGTTATTTCGATTCAGTGGGAGATATTGTATTAGAAGGTATGGCGTCTGAAGAGGGCAATATCTGAATAGATAAGTTTGATGAAACAGATTTTGGCTTCTGGAGAAAGCAGATGAAAGATTATCTCATTCTGAAGGATTTGGAAGTTTCGTTGAAAGAAGTTAAGTGAGAGGCAATGGAGAATGCAGAATGGGAAAGGTTGGATAAAAAGACATTATGATTGATTCGGATGTCATTGGCGCAAAATGTCGCCCACAACATCCAAGAAGTGAAGGCCACATCGGAGTTGATGAAAGCACATACGAACATTTATGAAAAGTCGACTACAATGAACAATGCGATTTTGATACATAGGTTATTCGACGTGAGGATGTCAGAAGCAAAATCGGTGACAAATCATGTGAATGATTTTAACATGATTCGGGGGCAGCTTGAATTAGCTAATATTAAGTTCGCGGAAGTTTGAGCACTGCTGTTGTTATCATCGCTTCCAGAAAGTTGGGACTCGATGGTAACGATCGTGAGCAACTCTTGCAGGAAGAAAGACCCAGTGTTTGAGGATGTCAGAGCACTCATGCTGAGTGAGGAACTCAAACAGAGAGAAGTCCATACACCTACCGAAAATGTGCTGAATATGGAAGGTGGAGGGCGATTGCCTCAATGGAGAAGTCGAGGACGGTCAGAAGATAAGTCTAGAGAGAGGAGTCGTGGTAAATCAACTGGACCTGGCCCTACATGTTGGCATTGCGGGAAGAGAGGGCATCTCAATAAGGATTGTCGAGATCGCAGGGCGAACTCCGAAAGGACAGCTTCCAGAAGTTCAAGTTTCACGAATACTACAACCGAGGGCTGTACCGGTTTACTACTTCGTGTAAATGTTCCGGTGGAATCTTGGATCATTGATTCCGGTGCATCATTTCATTTCACGATAGAGAAGGGATACATGGTGAATTGTCTATTCAGAAGTTTCGGCAAGGTGCACTTAGCTGATGATGAGGCTCTCGAGATCGTGGGGAAGAGAGATGTTAGAGTTCAAATGAAGAATTGAAGTTTTCTGGAGCTGAAGGTCGTTCAACACATACTGGGTCTACAGTAGAATCTAATTTTTTTTGGTTAGCTAAATGAGGCAGATTTAAGAACCAACTTCAGAAATGGAGTGTGGAAGATCACTCAGGGTTCCATGGTTATTGAAAGAGGTGTAAAGGACGACACGTTGCAACTGATCGGAAAGGCAGAGAGAAACATTTGTCGAAGCATCAATTTTAAAAAACTCAGAGTTGTGGCATTGGTACCTGGGGCGCGTGAGTGAGAAGAGCATGAAAGGTCTAGCAGCAAAAAAACACATTGGAGTTGGATCACACAGACTTATGTAGATGCGGGAGTTGTATACCAATGGAAGGTTTCATTCAACTTGAACGGATGGACACTAAAGAGCTGGAAGTTAGAATTTGTTCACACAGATGTTTGGGGGCTTGCCCCAGTCTGATCTCACAGAGGGTCACAATACTTTGTTACATTCATTGATGACCCCTTTAGGAATGTATGGGTTTATTTTTTGAAACAGAAATCTGAAGTGTTTGAAGTGTTTGTTCAATGGAAGATCATGGTGGAAAGGGAGACCAGATGCAAGATGAAATGCTCAAGATCTGACAATGATGGTGAGTAGAATGAAAAGAGCTTCCAGAACTTTTGCAAGCACAGTGGGATTAGACTTGAGAAAACTGTACACAGGATGCGCTGTACACGGGACGCCAAGAGCAGAATGGTGTGATTGAAAACTGTACAGGGCATCAATGGAGAAGGCGCAGAGCATGGGGTTGCATTCTGGATAAACTTGAAGTAAAGTCCCACACATGTTTCTTTGTGGGATAAAACGACAAAAACTTTGGGTTTTGACTTTGAGATGATGACAAGTCATTAGAAGCCGAAACTTGCTCTTCAATAAGCATGTTGTGACGCCCTCGACACGAATAACCAGGTCTGGGCCGGAGGGTCACATGATCTCAGGTGCGCCTCCTTGTACGCCATGGGCTGCCAACTAGCGGTAGAGACTTAAAATGATAGCGGGGAGGCTATGCTCTCATATCAAGGTCTAAAACAACATAAATAACTAAAGAATAAACATTCACAATAACCAAAGTACGCAGAAATAAACACTAAACACAATGCTATATTAAATGATGTTGACATATGCCCTACTGAGCCGACCACATATACAAAATAAACAATAAACAAAAATACAAGGAGGCTCTCCTGCAACCCCTAGCCTTATCCCAATCCCAGTCTCCGCATACCTGTCGAGCTACACCGGGTCGATCCACTGCACATCCCGTGCTCTGACCTGAAAAGCAAACATAAGGTCTGCATGCGCACCGAGATACCCGTGTAGGGTGTAAACTCGTTAGGGTCTCACCTGTTGCGGAAACGACAGGAGTAACAAATGAAAAACAATTCATAGATAAGTAAAATACAAAAAAAAAAAAAGAATGAGAAGATCACAGGACACAACAATTTATGTGGTTCAAGAAAAATCTCTATGTCCACAGAAAGGTAGAATCACTCCACTAATTCAGGAGCAGAATTATAGGGAGACAATTAGAGTTTCGCACATACAAAAACTTTAGCTCGAATGAGCTCCAAAAGGAGACGATGCAACTGTTTCACCAACCGCACAATAAGTCCCTCATGCTGCAGTGCTGCAGCCACCCAAGTCCAAACTTGCTGCAATGTCGGTGGAAAGAAGTCTCCGGAGCTACATTGTCTCCTATTTGCAAAGTCCGAGATGCTACAGTGTCCTGTCGCATACTGGTGCAGTAAGTCCGCATTGCTATAATACCCTGTCGATGTCGCCGATGTGTAGTCTGGGCCGCTATTCAGCTCAACTTCATCCAAGAGGATCGGGCTACACCATCCCCACAATCTCCCATTTGAAGCCTAATATGCTATGTTGACATGCTTCAATGCCACTGACTTAGACAACTTAATCCGAGCTCCTCTTCTTCACTTACCAGTGTGTGCTTCCATTCAAAGCTTCAATTTTAAGCTGACGATTCATGAAATACTAGCCGTTTTCCCTTTTGTGCTCTTATAGTGTTCTCCTATATTCGGCCTCATCCTCCATTCATCAGTGGAGACCAATAGAGGCACAACATTGCCTCAACTTCTCTATCACCATCGGCTTTGTCAGCGTGTCTGCTGGATTGTTGGTTCCACGAATCTTCTCTAATGTCAGCAAGCCATTTTATATCAAGCCTTTGATAAAATGGTGCTTCAATTGAATTTGCTTCATCCCGACGTGAAACACTAGGTTCTTTGTAAAATTTATAACACTCTAACTGTCACAGTGCAATACATTTTCCTCTCGTTTTCTATCCAATTCATCTAAGAAGTTCTTCAGCCAAATCATCTTTTTTTTCAGCTTCTGTTACACCAATGTATTCTACCTTTGTGGTGGATAAAACCACCACCTTCTCCAGTTGAGATATCCAACTTACTGTAGTTTCTCCACTGGTAAATACATAACCTGTGGTACTCCCCTTGCTGTTGACATCAACTCCAAGGTCAGCATCCACATACTTTTACAATGATTTTCCTTTCCCAAAACATAGTGTTGCTTCCTTGCTTCTCTTTAGATACCTCAATATCCACTTCATAGCTTCCTAATATCGTTTTCTAGGGTTAGCCATGTACCTGCTCACAACTCTCACTGCATGAGCAATATCAGGTTGACTACAGACCATGACATGCATCGGGCTTCCAATAGCTGATGCGTATGGAACCTTTTCCATGTACTCAATCTCTTTTGTTATCTTCGGTGATTGTTGCTTTGACAATTTGAAATGGCCTATCAGGGGAATAAAGACTGACTTTGCTTTCAACACACTAAATATTCTCAAAACCTTTCCAACGTAGTCTGCTTGCGACAACATCAAGGTTCCTGTTGCGTGGTTTCTCTTGATCTTTATCCTCAAAATCTTGTCAGTTTCTCCAAGATCTTTCATCTCGAACTCCTCAGCCAACTGCCCTTTTAGCTCATCAATCCTCTGCATACATGATCCTACAATGAGCATGTCATCTACATATAGAAGCAGTATAATATATCCACTCCCAAAAGACTTGATGTAGCAATATTGATCCATGCCACATTTTTAGTCATGAATATATCAAACTTTTTGTTTCATTGTCTGGATGTTTGCTTTAACCCAAATGAACTCTTTTGGAGTTTGCACATCTGGTCTTCCTTTTCTGACTCAAGATATCTCTCTGGCTGCTGCTTATAGATGTCCTCCAAATCTCTATGAAGGAAAACAGTCTTGACATCAAACTGTTCAAGGTATAAGTCTTCTAATGCACCAATACTAAGAACCACCTAGATGGTGGTAAGCTTCACCACAGGTGAGAAAATTTCAGTGAAATCCACACATTTCTTCTGTTGAAATCTTTTACCACTAGTCTTGCCTTACCATCATGTTCTTCTTTGACATGGTACACCCATTTGTTCCGTAATGCCTTCTTTTCTTGTGGCAACGATGTCATCTCCCAAGTATTGTTGTAATGTAATGAAGAAATCTCTTTCATAGTCAATTTTCACTTGTTCGACTCTTTCAACTGCATTGCCTCTTCAAAACATTTTGGTTCTCCACCGTCAGTCAATAACAAATAATGTAAGGATGGTGAATACCTTTCCACAAACCTTCTCACCCTTGTCGATCTCCCCAACTTCACTTGAGAGGTAGGTTCCACTGGTTCTGGTGTCACATGCTCAAGTACACCTTCAAGCTCTAATTGCTCATGACATTCTGATTCTTTATTCCCATTATCAACTTTAGTTGTACGACGATCTTTGTACGTGACACCTTCATTAAATATCACATTTTAGCTTTTGATGATCATCTTGTTCTTATCATCCCAAAAGCGATAACTAAACTCCTCAGCACTATAACGATAACTAAACTCCTCAGCATCAATATGTACATATGCCTGTTAGGGTTGGTGTCCTAAGAACCAACTGCTTGTACTTTGATTACATGAATGCACATTTATTATATATTGTTCATTGTTCTGCATGACTATAATATAATAATATCTTGGAATATTTGTTGCATTGATAAGGTCATGGCAGATCCCTGCTATGATGAGAACCTTAAAATGCTATAATAATATTCTTAAATAAAGTTCTACGGTTGGATGACATACTATGATAGGACACATAGTATACAGACCGTCATGTGCGCGTACTCGTAAGAAGACGAAACTCCCTCTCATGGAGTTCGCACTTGGTAATCTCCAAGATGGGAGATTATGAGAATAGACCCGCCAGTAGTAATTCCACATGTCTTGGTGTCATCGGACATTACTATCTACGAGCGTGTGTAATGGTCCTTAGACTGGAAGATTATCATTAACTTATGTCATGACTCGCGTACGTAGATTTGCTGACGAAAACCGTCACGAAGACAGTTGGCGGGAAGTAGGGTATGTTGGGTGCGTCACGAATGACATATTGTTAATGGATAAGTCGAGGAAGGATTTGTCCCTTCCAATTTTTTGAAAGTAGATATCTAGGGCCCTTTGATTGAAATAGAACTGTCGAACATATTCCATGGCCATGGTGTCACGACGAGTTTATTTCTGGAAGTCAAAGAATGACATATCAAGCATATAGGTTTATGACACTGCCATGAAACATGCTTGATGAGATATTAAGACAAAGGGATTAAATTACACAGTAAGCGTTCGTATGAGGTGACACGTCAATGCAGTGTCAGCTTCTTTCTTTTGGGTGCCTTGATCCGTTGCTAGACAGTAATCTTGGACTTTAGGCAAGCACGCTTAAATCGTTTTAATGTTGGATGAAGAATAAAATGAAAACAAGTACACACCGTGTATTAATGATTGCACGTCGTGTAGTTTTTATTTTGAAAACAAGTACACGCCGTGTATTATTGAATGTACACGCCGTGTACTTTTCATTTTGGAAAGGAAATGAATAAATGAAAACAAGATATACACGCCGTGTACATTGAATGTACACGTCGTGTAGTGTTCAATGAAAAACAAGTACACGTCGTGTATTTATGATTACACGCCGTGTAGTTTTTCCAGTCGGGATTTTGAGGAAATAATGTCATTTTATTAAATGATATTTATTATAATCAGTGTGGGCGCATGTCAAGGAATTAATGACTCGACATGGGGTTTTCAAAAGAGTTAATGAAATAAATAAAACGCGTAACGCGTTTATTTATTGTCATAACTCTATAACCTCAAACCTGATTATAAATATCATCACAACCCCAACTCTTTTCTTAAGAGAATCGTTGTGCACAACAATTCTGGAGAATTCTTTCAAGGCCGAAAGAACCTCTTCCTCCAAGAACGCTCTCAAGACCGAGAGAGATCCTCTTCCATCGGATCAAGACGATCTAAGGCGGACAACGCAAGCAAAGGTTTCCCCACGCTAGCACCCGGAGACTCCTTTGGCGACGTCCAGAGATACGAGGTGCACGTGTGGATCACCGCTAGAGGAAGTCTACATTTGGCTTCTGCGACGCAACGACGAATCGCATCGGAACGTGATCAAGAATATCAATGAAGAAAGAACACCCAAAAGGTACTTCTTGTCAATTAATTAAATTAATTATAATCAACTTGTGACGATCCACTTTTGTGGTTCCGGGACCATCCTTCTTCTTTGTCTATTTCTGTGATTCAACCCGTGGAGACTGACGTTTATCGTCGTATTAATCCCGGATTGATCATTGCTAATGACAAAAATCCAAGTGGGCACATCCACCCACGAGCTTCCGCTGCGCCCGGAACCTTCAATGCCAAATAACCAAAGATTCGTAAATGTGTGAGTCTAACCTCCTTTTCAAACCAGAGCTCCTCGGGTTGACATTCTCCCATTTTTATAGATGAATTCCTGTTGATGAGATATGCTGCCATGTTCAGTGCATCAGCCCAAAAAGTCTTGGGTAACCCCGAGTGCAGCCTTATGCTCACGTTCATTCAGTGTACTATTCATCCTTTCAGTTACACCATTCTGTTGTGGTGTACCTGAAAGTGTCTTCTCCCACCAAATTCTATTATTAGAACATAATTCTCTAAACTCATTATTGTCATACTCTCCACCGTTGTCAGACCTCAAACATTTCAGCTTTGATCTTGACTCATGCTCCACCATGGTCTTCCACTTCTGAAACAACTTAAATACATCAGATTTTATTTTCAAAAAGTAAATTCGTACCTTTCTAGTTGAGTCGTCAATAAATGTCTCATAATATAGTGAACCTCCAAAGGAATGTACTAGTGCAGGCCCTCATACATTAGTGCGCACCGGGTCTAGCTTCCCCGCCTTCGGTGTCCTGTCTTCTTTTGCAAATGATACATTCTTCTGCTTAACAAGGATATAATCTTCACATGATCCACTTCCATCAACTTCAATTCCGATAGCATTTCTTTTGTTGTCGGCACGTTCATCCCCTTATCACTCATGTGGTTTAGCATGTAGTGCCACTGTTGTGAATTCTCGACAGAATTTATTGATACAAGCATATCCATGCAAGTTTCCGTCATGTTGTACAAAGTATCATTCTTTGCTCTCCGAGCTATGATCATAGCTCCCTTGGTAATCTTTCATGCACCATCAGTGAATGTGGTGTTAAAACCCGCGTCATCAAGTTGCCCGACATAAATAACATTTCTTCTTAAACCAGGGATATACCTCACATTTTCCAAAACCAGTAAACTTTCACCGTTGGTTTTAATCCGTGCATCTCCATTCCCCATAATTTGCAAGGGTTCATTATCAGCAAGGTGTACCTTGCCAAAATTTTCCGAAACATAATTGTTTAGGAAACCCTTCTCTGATGTGGAATAAAAAGATGCTCCTGAGTCTAAAATTCAAGACTCCATAGGGCTATTCACGCTCAACAACAACACATTATCAGTTCCTTCAGCTGTCGTGTTTGCTGTATTGGTTTCAGATGCCTTTTGTTTCTTTCTGCACTCCTTGACGTGTCATTTCTTCCCACAAATCCAATATTTAGGACCGATCCCCCCACCCTTTGCCTTGTCTCTCGGCTCTTTCATCTTGATTTTGATCGTCCTCTGCGATTATCTCATCGTGCATATCTATCTCTTCTACATTCAAAGCAGAACCAGAGAATCTGCCTGATTTTCTTCTTCGAACATCATCATCGAGGATCAAGTCCCGCACATCTTTTAGAACTAGTTTTGTATTCTCCAAAGAATTGCTCACAACTATTACAGTCACTTCCCTGTTGTCTGGTAATGAAGACAGTAAAACCATTGCACATACTTCGTCGTCAAGTACAATTTCCACCGATGTCAACTGACTTGTGATGGTGTTGAATCCGTTGACATGACCTACAACAATCTCTCATTCAATTATTTTTAGATTGAACAGTCGTCGCATCAGATACATTTTGTTTGACGCAAAAGGCTCCTTGTATATATTCGCGAGAGCTTTCATCAACCCAATTGTCATCTTCTCCTTTCTGATGTTGAACGCCACGTTTTTGGCTAATGTAAGGCGCATAACACTCAGAACCTGTCGATCCAGTAACTCTCACTCTGTCTACCCTATATTCGTTGGTTTTACACCCAAACGCGGTAAGTGCATCTTTTTATGATAAAAATAATCCTTGATCTGCATCCTCCAGTAATTGAAATCAGTTCCTTCAAAGCGATCGATCTTTACCTTGCCTTCTTCCATAGCCAATGTTCAATTCGAGAAATTTGAACTCAACCTTTGATACCATTTGTTGCGGAAACGGCAGGAGCAACAAATGACAAACGATTCACAGAAGAGTGAAAGAAAAAAAAACAAAAGAACGAGAAGAAGATCATAGGACACATCGATTTACGTGGTTCGGGAAAAATCTCTACGTCCACAAAGAGGAAGAATCACTTTACTAATTCGGGAGCAGAATTACAGGGCGGTAATCAGAGTTTCCCACATACAGAAACTCTAGCTTGAATGAGCTCATAAAGGAGACGATGCAACCGTTCCACCAACCGCACAGTAAGTCGTGCTATAGTGCCGCGACCAGTCAAGTCCAAGTTACTACAGTTTCGGTGCCAAGAAGTCCGTGAAGCTACAATGACCGCTTCCGAGATGCTGCAGTGTCCCGTCACATACTTCTACAGTGCCCTATCGGTGTCGCCCGTCGAATCATCAAGTACTAACCAGGCCACCCCGACACCCAACCAAACCCGCTTCAGCGCTATACTGGATATCTTGTCGTCTTAGTCCACAAGTTTTGGTCCATACCCAAAGACTCATGGTAGGGCCACCACACTACCTGCACAAGGCTACATAGATCGTAATAAGGTTACACATTCATCCCATGACTCAACCATCACACCGATGGATAACCACCATATAATCAAAACAAGGCTCATATAAACATCCCACGACTCAACCATCTCATCGATGGATCACCACCAATTTATTCGCTGACTCGTCCATCTTAAGATGGATAACCTCTGCTATATATGAACAAGGTCATATAATTACACGCCGACTCAACCATTTGACGATGGATAAACACCACACAATCAGAACAAAACTGCACCAGGGTCCAGCAGGGTCATAGCTTGTCGATAACAACCTACATCCGTCACCCGACGATGACACCACAACCCGAAGGCTCACCTCGACCTTGGCCTCAGCAGGTAGGGTCCAGCTCATATCTAAATTCCCCTTGGAATCCCAATGCCAAGGCCCTAACTGGTTGCCACGATCCACACCAGGGTCTCATGTTTCTCCCGGGAGACCACTCAGCACTCGGCCATAAACCTCTCATGCCTACTCGAATAGCTCTAGGGATCGACCAACCGCACCCAAAATGTCTATGGCATATCCCCGACACCATCCCGAGCAACAACCCTATCGTTCGACACCCGACCATCCGTCAATATCATCTAAATTGATCAAAAACCTTAAATGATTTAGGACAACGACTTACCTCTACCGAAATGGAAACGGACGGCGGGCATATAGCATCTTGGGATGCCCTCGACGCAAGTCGAGCCAAAGCCCCATCATTCTTTGACGATTTCACCATGATTTGGTGGAATTGTTGCCAAATCCCTAACCAAATTCATCCAAAATCGAAGGGCTTGCAAAGGGAGGGAGTTTCGGCCAGGAAATGGCTTTTCCCGAGCCCCTTCCCCATCTAAATCCTGAAGCACCCTGACCTGGAAAAGACGGGAATGCCCATGCTAAAAACACCCCAGCCTCGGCTCCACCGGTTGGCCGGTGAGTCCCCCAGCCTGCATGGCCCCGAGCTAGTCCACCCGCTAGCTGATGGCGTTTGCTGCTGAATTTCAGCAGCCGTGGCCAGCCGACCCTTCAATGCCTTTTCGAACCTCCGCGATGCCTACCGAGGCTTGAACCCCATCCAAAAACACCTCTTTGGGACGTCCAAATGCTCAGAACCTCGGCTAGCTGATTGTGTTTGCTGCTGAATTTCAGCAGCCCCGGCCAGCTGACCCTTCAATGCTTTCTCGAATCTCTGCGATGCTTACCGAGGCTTGAACCCCGTTGAAAAGCACCTCTTTGGGACGTCCAAACGCTCAGAACCTTGGTCTGAGTCTCAGTTCTCAAAACAAACCGTCCACCGAAAAGAAGATTCAAATTTCCACGGGAATTTTCAACCCTTGGTCTTGTGGAATGACCGGAACTTGGCAGAGAAGGAAGTTGAGAGCAAAAAATCAAGCTGAAGTTGATCTGAATGGGAGTACTGGAAGGACATAAGTTCCAGAGAGTTCAGAGGACACTAGAAGTTCGGAAACAAAAGATGTACCAGAGAGCTCAAGAATTGGGGAGGCTCAGATCGGAGTATCGAAAGGTGATGTTACAGAAATTGCAGTTCCAGAAAGAGGAGAATCGTAGACAGAATTGGGCAGATCTACCAAAATCAGACGATTGATGCAGAGGTATGGAGCTGACTTACACTGCTTGCTTTTAACGGACGGAGGAGAACCCTAGAACCCGGAAGAAGTGGCCAGTCTCAGTGATTCCAGAAAGTGGGAGTTAACTATGAATGATGAGTTGGGTTCACTGCATGCGAATGACACTTGAGAGCTAATAGAACTACCCCTAGAAATGAAAGCACTTGAGAACAGGTCTTCCTGTTAAAGGAATAGGTCTTCCTGTTAAAAGGGGTTGACTTCTCTGAAATATTTTCATTGGTAGTTAAGCACACTACCATCCAAATAGAGCTAAGTTTGATTTTGAAAATTTGTACTTAAAACTAATGGATGCAAATACGTCATTTCTCCATGGAGATTTGAACGAAATTTACATGAAGCAACCTGCCGGTTTCATGGACAGTTGGAATCAGGACCTTGTGTGTGAGTTAAGAGAAGTTTTGAAATAGCCACCCAGCCAATGGAACTAGAAACACACTTTCATGACAGAGAAAGGTTTCATGTGGAGCAACTCCGATCATTGTTGATATCAAAAGGTGTACAAGGATGAAAACTTCATCATCTTACTCCTATTTGTGGATGACATGCTCTTGGCAGGTCCGAAAATTAAGAGGATTCCAGAGTTGAAGAATGATTTGTCTAGAAGATTAGGGATGAAAGATCTCGGTGAGGGCAAAAAAATCTTGGGGATGCGGATTAAGCGAGATAGGAAAGCCGGAAGTTTAGTGTTGTCTCAAAAGGACATTCGGAAGATAGTCGAGAGATTTGGGATGTCCGGATGTCAGTCAGTCTCAACTTCATTGGTCGGACATTTAAAGTCATCCAAGGAGCAAACACCTAAACCGGAAGATGAGACGAACTATATGACGAAGGTTCTGTTTGCATTAGTGGTAGGAAGTCTAATGTACGTCGTGCACTCGCTTGGGCATTGCCTATGCAGGGCTGATACATGACAAATTTGGGGAAAGAACACTGGAAAACTGTGAAGTGGATCCTCCGGTATCTCAAAGGATTGGAAGGTGAAGCTTTGTGATACGAAACGGATGATGGATTGGAAGGTGTAGCTTTGTGATACGAAACGGATGATCTGTTGCATGGCTATGTGGATGGTGATTTTGGAGGGGATGTGGACACGAGGAAAAGTTCCACAAGCTATGTGTTCACATGCAGAGGAACAACAGTTGGCTAGTTGGATGTCAAGACAATAACCGGTAATGGTGTCAACCGGAAGCAGATAAAAAATTGTTATGGCTCAAGTGTTTGTTGGAAAAGCTTGTGTCTTGACTATTGTTTGAGAGTCCTTATTGATTTTAGGGACTAAGAAGGAATAATTTATCTTGTTTTATAATTTTGTTCACGCAATCCAACACAATTTCTAACATATTTTTTTGAAATAAAAATAAAAATGATTTTTTCTTAACGAGACGGTATCCGTTTTATGTTTTCAGTTCAGTTTATGAATATATTTTATGTTTTCATTTTTGGGAAGTATTTACAAATTGCGTTATATATATATGGGTTTTTTAATTTATTTTTTAAAATTTCAGTTAACATAATCTAACACAATTTTAAAATATTTTTTAAGTTGAAAAAAAAAGTCAAACAAGGCCCCAAGTGCCTTTGTCCAATCTTTTATCTCAAGGTGCTCTTACATGTGTTTACCTGTTCTATTTGCCTGCAGGCTGTACCTGCTGAAGGTCCGTAGCTCTTGCTGTCGACCCGTTTCTATATGTATACTGTTTATGGTGATGTTTGTGAAAACATAAAGAAAATTTGAAATTGTTTAATAGTAGTTTTCAATAACCAGAAGAAAGAAATTCTATCAACAGTTTCAATCATGAAAAACAATAAAACAAATTTTCAGTGAACAAATAACAATTTACAGGTATTAGAAGATCAATTCAGATGAAATCATTAAATGTTAACGAAGACAAATAAACAAGATTCATAAATATGAAGTAGGTGCAACTCAAATAGGAAACAACAGAGCATACTTGAATAAACACTTGGGAACAATCAGCGAAGGGTGCCTGAGAGTGAGGTATTACATGGATCCAACCATGTTAATTATTAAACAAACATCAGAAAACACAACAGGGATGAAGTGCACTCGTCCGATTAAAGTAGTCAACGAGTCAAGATAAATCCCAATGCGTGAAGCAGAATCACGCTTATTGTGTGAATTAAAAAACACCCGATTAATAGGCCAATGAATTTCATGGCCCACTTAGCCAAAGCAGCCCAATGGGCAACCTCAAAACAAGTTTTTTTTGTAAAAAAACGTTTTTGCATGTGAAAACCATGTTCATGAAAGACATTTGCGTGACACTTTAATTACAATCATAATACAAAACATGCTCCAAATTAACCCAAATTCTAAAACTTAGGCAGAAAAAAATAACATCCCATTATATACATCAGTATACTCATGCCATCAAGATTCCCAGAATAGCTCATCAACCCATTGAGCACAGACAACAACCAGAACAATATCCAACCTTTAACAAAACATAACATTAACAATATCTCAATCATATCCTCATAATGAAATATAACTCTTATATGAATGTGCTAACTCTATAGTGTGTGGTTGTGGCCCAATAGAAAACAAAAATAACCACTTTAGCGTGGCTCTGAGTGTACTTATAACTAGTCACTCCACTTGAATCTAGACTACGTAACTTAGATACAAGCGCTATACTCAAGGAGACAAAGCTGTCCAATTCTATGATACAGGATGCACAACATTCTTAACATCGTTCCACAGTGAATCACATGCAACCAATTCTTAAGTACTTGACATAATTGTGAGAAATTCTATAGTGATTCTAGGACAACAAGATTCAGACCCAAGAAAACCCCACATTGATTTAGCTCACCCAATGACATTAGTTTCCTAATCCTAACTACCCTTCCAACTGATGGGTATATGTGCATTGGAGGATTATATTGCAGGAAGTGATATGACCTTATCACTACATGTGATATGGTGCCATAGATTTATCACTTAGTATTCACATATCATTTTGAGTGATATAGACACATTGCTTGGAGTGATATAGGTATGTCACTTGATATGCATGCTATAATGGTTATCGTAACGCGTGATAAGAGTTATCACATGCGATTACCACTTCATTTATTCCATACAAAGCTATCATACATCAGGTTTAATATCATCATATGATGTTTAAGGTAATTTTAACACATCATTTAATGTTATGCTAAACATTCATGTATGGTTTGATAACGAATAATGATTATTACAAAGTTTTGTAATGTATGTAGTGTTTGTGAAATGCTCGACTTATTCTTTCATTGGAACATCCAAGGTAGCCTATAAATAGAGGATCAAACTGAGAGGTTGAGTACACAATTCATATGTGATCCTTTTGTGTGAAATCAGTGTGATTTTAAAGGTTGAAACTCTCTCTTTCTCTTATTATTTCTAACTTAAGGTACCAGCATACCACAATAAATTAAGAGGTCCAATGAAAATTTTTGGCGATTCTTAGTAAAGGTGCGTTCTTCGTTTTATCTTATTCTTCTTAAACTTCTCATGGAAAGATAGTGGCAAGTTTTTGTAAAGTTATACCCTTGTATTTATGAAAGGTGATTTCCACCAAAATCCAACAATGGTATTGGATCCACATCCATGATATTTAGAAAATTTTCTTATTTTGAGAAAATTAGGGATTTTTGAACAACAAGAATATCATAAACAATGATATGTTGTTATCGTTATTCGTGATATGCGTTGGGTAGACATGGAAAAATCTTAGCCATTGATCACGATATCGTAGATAGTGATATGAGATATCGCTGTTTGTGATAGCTATGATTCGCATGTTTAAAAATAGAGCACCGTAATGTAGTGGCAATATGGGTTTTTGACATAACACAGGATGTGATATAAATAGGGGTGTGCACAATTGGTTTTAATCAATAAAGGACACCAATTTGAAGTGGCCAATTGTAAACCAATCACCTTAAGATAAAGACCTAAACCAACTGATGATAAACCCAAAATCGTATCAAACCAAACTGAGTTTATATCAATGATAACTCTGTTTTATATCTATATATTGATAGGTTTTTATATGTGAATTCATTGAATACTAATTGATTAAAGTTGAGTTTCATGGAAAATATTGATGTATTGTGTATTCGTATATAGGACCAACATTTGGAGAAATATGAAGGAAAATGTGGGTGCAACAACGGAAAATGATGAAGAAGCCGAGGTTGATGATTAAAGCTAAAGAGAACAAGAGTGGTTTCAGAGGCACAAAACTGAAAAAGTAGGACGAAATGGAGATTCTAGTGATGAGAACACATTTTACACTTGTAAAATCATTACACGATGTGAAGTTTCAAGTCGCGAACCATTTACAGGTCATGAAGAAGAAGAAACCAACATTCCGTGAAACTTTTGAGACCCGCACATTACATGCCATGTAAACTTTACACGACGTGCAAGTGTTGAGCAAAATAAAAAAAACCCTGATTTTCAACGTATCTCCGACGAAGGCCCTGTATATTTTCACGGAATCAGCCATTTAAGACCATCTTTGACTTGGGGGATTGTGGGATGACTTTATAGCTTATAAATATGGGTTTCTACCAAATGATTCATTCATTCCATTACAAGCTTGAGGCGCGACCACCGGGAGGTTGTCATAGGGTTATGATCCAAAGCATAGATAGGTTTCTGTTTTTATTTTCTTTCTTTAATATAATGATTGAATGCACTTTAGTCTTATTTCAATCTCTTTTCTTTCTTCATTTCTTTTCTTTTTCATTCGTCCATTGTTGTGTTCTTCATTGTTTCTTTTTTCAAGATAGTTTTAATTGATTTTCATTGTTTAAATTGTGGATTGCCTTGTTTTGAATTGTTTAATCGTTATGTCAAGCATGTCACCTGTTTCTGTGTCTTTAATCAATTTCATCATGTACGGCTAATCCATTTAGGGTTAAGGGTCAAGAGTAGGGGTGTTTCTGAGCTTAATGAATCCATAAATTGAACCTCGGTAACCCTATGGCTAGTAATTAAGTTAGTAATAATTGTTCATCTCATTTTTTTGCACAACCTTGAACACGAGAAGTGCAATTGAATGAACCTAACCTAATTGGAGTTTAGCAGGACTATGACCATTAGCTTATGACACTTTTTGCAAAGAAGCTAAGCGTAATGCACTTAAGTTGTTAGTTATACCCTGACCATGAGATAGTTGCAGCATAGGTAGATCTAATTGGTTTGACCAAAACCAATTGGCGACCTTTGCACACCTTCACAGCCTAACCCATAAGACTATCTCAAGTTAGATTTTGGACTACCCTTTACCTAAACCCTAAAATTGACCCAGATCACTTCACTACCATAGATCGGCGCAAGGGGAGCGTTGACTTTTATCAGCGCTAGTTAAAAGCGCTGATAAATGGGATTTATCAGTGCTATTAGTAGCGCTAATAAAAGTTTTTAATAAAAAATATTATTAATTTATATAAAATTATTATATTTATATTCAAAAATAATGTTTGTTTATATACATTAAATAAAAAACGCATGTTTATAATTAATATATATATTTTAATAATTCAAATATATATATAAAGTTTTTAAAAAGTATTTATAAGATTATGGTTAAATAAATGCATATTTAAATAATTATAAGATTATAATTTTTTTATTAAATAATAAAGATATTCATTATATTTATAATTATATATTTATAATTATAATTATATAATTATAATTATATATAAATACCTTTTAAATATATATATTTATAATTATAAATATAAATAAATAAATAAATATTTATAATTATAATTATAAATAAATAAATATATATTTAAATAAATATATGTTTCTAATGAATTTGATCAATAAATATATTGATGTGTGAGTATAATTGACGTGCATATGTTATGATGAATCGTTTTTTATGATCTATACTTTACTAGATATATGATTCATTCATGTTATACCCACGAATCTATTATGTTGTCATCAATGCTTATAAAATTACAATAAATATTTTTAAATAATAAATATATTTATTCTATTTATAATTATAAAATTTTAATTATATATAAATACATTTTAAATATATTTATTTATACTTATAATTAACACTATATATATATATAGATTTAAATAATTATAAAATTATAACAGATACATCTATTATAATTATATATATATATTTATAATTACATACAAATATTTATAAATATATTTATTTATACTTGTAATTATAAATAAATATATATATATATGTGTGTGTGTGTGTGTGTAAATAATTATAAAATTATAATAAATATATTTATTATACCTATAAAGTTATAAATATATATAATTAAATAAATATATTTATAAATATATACAAATATTTATAATTATAATTCTAAATAAATATAGATATATTTAAATTGCAGTTGAGGCTTAGTTTAGTGGAAAACACCCCGTAATACTACATCGAGGTTGGGGGTTCAAAACCCATTGGGCGCAGGTCACTGTAGTGGTACTGTAGGAGACTGCAACAACGACAGAACTGTTTCATTGGCGACACTATAGCGGTGGTGGGTACTGTAGCAGGAGCTGTAGCAGCGAAAACATTGTTGTAAGTACTATAGCAATACTTTTCACCGGTGGGCCTTTGGGTCAAGATTTGGGCTTTCAGGGCCATGTAATGGGCTTTCATGCCCACTAGGCCTACGAGCCATGTATTGAGCTTCATGCCCACTGGGCCTACGGGCCATGTACTGAATAATTAAGGTTTGATGGCTTGGGGAGGCTATGACCTGCCTTTCCGACCTGTGTGAGGTGTGTATGTGTGTTTAAATGTAATTATACCCCTAAACACCTAATATAGATATATTTGAATAATTATAAAATTATAAAAAATATATTAATTATATATATTTATAAAATTATAAATATAATAAATATATTTGTTGTAATTTTATAATTATTTAAATATATATATATATATATATATATAATTATTTATAATTATAACTATAAATAAATATATATTTATTATAATTTTTTAATTACAAATAAATAAATAAATAAATATATTTATAATTATAATTTTAAATAAATATATATTTATTTAAATAATTATAAAATTATAAAAATATATTTATTATACTTATAATGTTATAAATATATATAATTAAATAAATATATTTATAAATATATACAAATATTTATAAATAAATACATATATTTATAATTATAATTCTAAATAAATATTGATATATTTAAATAATTATAAAATTAGAATAAATATATTAATTATATATATATTTATAAAATTATAAGTATAATAAATGTAATTATTATAATTTTATAATTATTTAAAAATAAATAAATAAATAAATAAATAAATAAATAAATATAATTATAACTATAAATAAATATATATTTATTATATTTTTTAAATTATAAATAAATAAATATTTATTTATAGTTATACTTATATATATATATAAATATATATAAATTTATAGTTATAAATATAAATAAATAAATAATTATAATTATTTATAATAAATATATTAATTATATATATTAATTATATAGAATTATAAATATAATAAATATATTTATCATAATTTAATAATTATAAATAAATAAATATTTACTTATAATATTTTTAATTTTATAAATATATATAATTATCTAAATATATTATATATATATATATATATAAATATTCATTTATAGTTATAATTATTAATAAATAAATGTATATTTATTATATATATAATTTTATAAATATATATAATAATACAAATAAATTATTAAAATTATATCTTTACCATTTAGCGCTGATAAACCGTGTCTTTATTAACGATATAATTTTAGCGTTGATAAAGGTAGGTTTTATCAACGCTTCCTATTTTAGTGCTAATAAAACATACCTTTATGAGTGCCTTTTTAAAAGCACTGATAAAAGTCTTCCTTCGATGTTATAAAAACAACCCTAACAGTCTCCTTCCATCGCGCCTTCAAGGCTTTTGCGAAACTATATTGCTGCCCCGCCACCGTGTCTCCCTGCCCCGTCGCCCTCTCTTATTGCCTTCTCCTTCGCCTTCGTCGTCGCTGTTGTCGTTGCTCCCTGCCCTGTTGCCGTCTCTCCCGCCGCCGTCGCTCCCTGCACTGCCGCTGTCCTTCCCTCCCGCTGTTGCTCCCTGCCGCCGTCACTCCTTGAAAGGTAAGCCCCTTTGAGATCTCATCACTCACTATCATGACATTATCACAAAAACAGTTTTTCTCAGCACCACACTTTAATCGGCGCTAACGAAAAAGCGCTGATAAAGGTACCTCCTTCAACAGTGCTTTTTTTAGCATTGTTAACGGTACCCCCCTTTATCAGCGCTTTTTCGTTAGCGCTGATAAGGGGGGGGGGTCTTTATCAGCGTTTTTTTAAAAGCACTGATAAAGGGTCTACTTCCAAAAAAAAATCATTAAAAAATATATATTAATTTTTAAATATATAGATATAGTTATATTGATATAAATATAATATATATTTTTTAAATATAATTTTAAATATATTTTAGATAAGTATAAATATACAGTTACACTTAATATATAAGATATTTAGTGAAAATGACTTATAAAAAAATTAAAAAAATATTTTTAATTAATAATTTGCTAATTATTATGGAGTAATAGTCATTTAATAACAATTTGAAGACTAAAAAAATAAAAAAAATAAAAAAAAGATCCAAAATATGTTGAAAACGCAACTCGAATTTCAAACGACCATAACTTTTGATCCGGGTGTCCGTTTGAGCTCTACCACATATCAAATCGAAACCTGCGACGAGCTCTACACCCTTATAATTTAGAGGCACCCTGGTCAAGGTTTTTTCGAGGCCAAAATAGCCCCAGAAGGCCTCCAAAACTGAGTTTTTAGTCGGGGTACCCTGATTTTTTAACTTTTTGTGGATTTTCAGCCCCGTTTAAGGGGGTATTATTGGCTTTTTTTGGTGGGGACTGAATTTATTCCAAGGTATTACATTCATATTGATATTATGTCTTTGAAATTTTATCATTTTTTATAATGCACTGCTATTTATAATCAAATATATAACAATATGTACATATTTTTTATATATTCACACATAAAAATTTAATTATAAATGTAAATAATAAAATATATTTACATATAAAATATATTAGCTTTATCTAAATAATAACTAATATCCATTTTATTTAAAATACAAATATATGAATATTTATATACCTATATATTAATCTAACTATATATATATATATATATTAATATAACTACATATATATATTAATATTACTATAAATATATATATTAATATCACTATAAATATATATATTAATATCACTATAAATATATATATTAATATAACTATATATATATATATTAATATAACTATATATATATATATTAATATAAATATATATTACTATACGAATAAATATAACTATATATATATATATAAATAGAGATATATATTAATATAACTATATATATACATATTAATATAAATATATATTATTATACGAATAAATATAACTAAATAAATATATATAGATATCATGAATTGTAAAACAAATCAAAATAGAGGAGTGGTAAGGGCTTAAGCGCGTAGGAGGGAGGTCTCGAGTTCAAAACCTGGTGAAGGCAGGGACGCGCGCGCATGAGGGAATATGGGAGATAGCGTTGATAAAGGGTGGAGGGGGTGCGTGGAGGCGCTATAGGGGGGAAGAAAAGCGCTGCAAAAGGGGGGGGCTCAAGTGCTATAAAAGCCCCCCAATTAGCAGGATTTTTTTATTATTTTTTTAATTTTTTTAACTTTTATCAGCGCTTTTAAAAAAGCGCTGATAAAAGGGGTCCTTTATCAGCGCTAAAAAGAAAGAACTGATAAAGGACCCTTTTATCAGCGTTTTTTTTAGCGTTGATAAAAGGTGTCTTTATCAACGCTTTTTAGAGCGCTGATAAAGGGGACCCCCTTTATCTTCATCGGCTTTAACAACACTTTTCTAACGCTTATAAAAGGGGGTTTTTAGCGCTGATAAAAGGGGTATTTGTAGTAGTGTGGGTCTCATTATTTGAAATTGTTGTTATATTCTTCTTATTCTATATTGGTTTTGCAAATCGAAACCTCCGTTCAATTTCATTGAACCATGGTAGATTATTCATAGACCATTTTTATTGATTGATTTATTATCTCTTCTCCATAATTATCCCTCAACACTGTTCCTGTGTTGCACCATGGATTTTTAGGATATAATTGTTTTGATCTAATATTGTTCTTGATTTTTGATAATGTCCCTGTGATGATCGATGAAGAATGTGGCAACTGATTAATCTATATCACCCTTTTTTCAATTCTCCCTCCTCCCTCCCTCTATCTTATATTGGGACACCTCTTTCACACTTCCCTACAGTCGAACAAGTAGTCATCAACTTACCTGTGGCCGGCGGTAGCATGAAAAGATGTTATGCTTGGAGGGTGTCAACGCGATACAAATTGGTGGAGATAACCAACATGAAGACAGTGGCACAATGTATTGATAATTATTTGTACGAGGGTTCATCTATTGCAGTGGAGGCCGAAAGAGGTTGATGTGAGCAAGGACGTCAACACAATCTGGGGAGGTCATCGTGAGTAGGGGGTGATATCTAGGTGTGAAATAAAGAAAATAGTGGAGAACGAAGAACAAAATAAAGGAAAATGATGATTCAAAACTAAAAAAAAACACTTAATTCTATTAGGTTTTCTCTTATTCCTAAGAATGAGTAACTCAAGTTTGTCAAGAATTTCCATAGCTCTAACTTGGGTGGAACCAAAATTTAGAGAAGTAATTTAGTAAAGAAAGCCCTTGAAAGTAGTTATGTTGTAGTGAATCTTTCTTCTTATTCCACATTCTCATGACTTTCCATAGTATTCCTTTTGGATTTTACATCGATGACAAGTGTTTGGGAAAACACCTAAATGGATTTTTTAAAAGAATGATTTTGGTTTTAAAATTAGTGGTATTCACTGATTTGATGTTTTAAAAATTATTCTTATGTTAATTGGATTTCAAACCAAGAGTTTGGGTGATTTGAAAGTATTAAAAATGTTGGATTTTTATTTTTTATTTTTAAAGCGGCAAGTTAACCCTTGTGATCTATATTTATAACCACTTTTTTTAGCCTTGGTTAATTTTTATATCAACATTTTGGGGTGTTTAAAGCTGTTAAGATTTCCAAATGGGATGGATTATTTCAAAAGGGTGTGTTTTTCCATGTGGATTGGATTTTGAAACTCACCGTATTTGAATGTTTTTCAATGGTCGTTTAAAGGGTAGTGTAAATTCCCATTTAAGTTTCAAAGGTGTTTGGATAAAATTGGTCCAAAGAGTAGATTGAGATGAATTTTATAAATGATAAAATGTCTTGGGATTTGAAGTATATTTTGAAAAGAGAAGTCCCATTTGAAATTTTATAAAAAAGAGTTTTCATAAAAGGTGTGATACCCTCTTAAGCCCCTTTGATTCTTGTATGACCATTGTAGCTTGTGATCCAATGTGGGGATGTTTATTATTGAAGAACTAGTTTGATGGGACTTCTGGGGGTCTGGATAGGTTTAGTAGTGATGACCTAGTTTTCTTATCTTTAGTTCAAGTCCTTTTATTAATACAACATAACGACGATGTCCATGAAACTAGAATCCTTTTTAGGATTTTTTAGGGGTTTTATCTCTCTACTTCTATTGTATCCCCTTCTATTTACATTATTGTTTGACACATATTTTCTTATCGTTTTCCCCATGTTTTGTGACTTTATATAGTGGTGCTTGACCGTGTGATTTCTTCCTTCTTTGTATGGTTTTCTTTTCAGATTTTTTGAAAAGGGATTGTGAATGGTTTTTAAAGAAGGAAAAAAAGGAAAACATGATTTTGAAGTGTTTTCAAACTATTTTAATAATGAATTTGAAAAGTGTTCTCAAATGATAAAAGTTAGAATGGTTTGTATTTGAAACTCCAAGAATGCGTGAGTTTTGAAAATGGGGTTTTAGGCCACCATTGTTCGTTTTATGGAAATGGTTGGTTTACAAAACATGTTTTAGAAAACTATATGATAGTTCGAAACATCTTTGAGTTTTGAAATGTGTATTTCAAAAATGTGTGTTTATGAAATAGTTTAAAGTTAGATTTTAAAAAGGTGATTTGACCAAGAGGTAAGAGGTATTGGTCGAGGAAAAATGTTTTCCAAGTGATTGTTTTCATTTAATAAAAATCTTAGAAAAAGGGTTTTAAAACACTTATATGTTACTACTTATTTAGTAAAACTTTATAGAAAATGTTTATTTTTCTAATGTATTTCAAACTAGATTTTTTAGGATTTAATGCGAAAGTGATCTTTTAGATTTGGTAGGTTGTGGTGACCTACTTGACTTTTAGACCACACCTATATTTTATAGGTTCAAGTTTGTTCTGGCTTGTTTCGCTTCCTTTGGATCTTTTGGGAGGGATATATAGTTAGAATGGTTACACTAGTTGAACATCTTTTAGGTATTTATTTTGTTAAATATTAATATTACCAAATCAAATAGGATGGATATGAATAAATAATGGATGGATGCTAATCATATGACAAAAGAGTATGAAGATGGAGTGAAAGAGTTCATCAAGTTTACAAAAGATCATGCATATGACCCTTCTCAAATACTTTGTCTGTGTTTACACTGTTTTTATTCAAGGCTAATTAGTCTAGAAGATTTGGAGAACACTTGATCTATCATGAAATAGATCAAAGTTATACATGTTGGAATAAACATGGGAAAAAACTAATATAGCTAGTGGATGGGATAACACTGCGTTTTATGGATCATCTGATATAATTACAAGTGTGGACAATGAAGAAGACCGTATTGAGGATGTGATTATAGATGTGAATGATGATGAAGATCGTATCAAGAAAATGACAAGGACAATTGAAGATGAACTTCGTGATTTCCCAAAATTGTTTGAGAAGTTAAAGATTTATGTAAAGATGACATTGTATGTTGGTTTCACTAAATATACAACATTGTCATCCATACTAAAACCGTATAATTTGAAACCAGGCAACAGATGGAGTGACGCCAGTTTTACGAAACAACTTGCTCTCTTGAATGAAATGCTCCTAGAAGATAATGACCTCTCAAGATGAACACACGACGCCAAAAGAATGCTACGCTCGATGTGTACGATCTCTAAAAGAATACATGCCTACCTGAATGATTATATACTATTTTGTAAGGACCAAAAATCACTTATAGAACTCCCAAAGTGTGGTGCTTCTCGATACAAGAAATATTAATCCGGTCCTATGAAATTTGTATGGTACTTTCCAATTATTCCAAGGTTTAGGCACATATATGGAAGTGAGGAAACTGCAGGGAAATTGACATGGCACGTAGATACAAGAAATAAATATGGGACACTACATCACCCAACAGACTCTCCTTAGTGGAATAGGATTGATCATGCATATCCTGAATTTGGAAATGATTCAAGAAACCTTTGTCTTGCGTTATCTACAGATGGATTGATTGAATCATTTTGTTTTTCAAAGCAACACTCACAATATATGGCTGGTTATATTGGTAAATTATAACTTTCCACTGTGGTTATGTATGAAATTAAAATACATCATGTTATCTATTCTTATATCAGGACCAAAACAACCAGGTAAGGATATTGATGTTAATTTGGATCCATTGATTGAGGATTTGAAATTATTGTGGGATTCAAGTGTTATGTTGTATAATGCTTAGATAAATGAATATTTCATGTTGTACAAGATGATAAATGAGTTTCTTTCTTATGGAAATTTTTCAGGATATAACATTAAAGGAACTCAAGGGTGTCCCATTTGCGAACAAGCTACACTGTCAATTAGGTTGAATCATTCATCAAAAACTGTGTTTCTAGAACATCATAGATTTCTACCCGGATGAAATAAGTACCAATATTGTATGAAATCATTCAATGAAAGTTTAGAAGAATGTACATCACCATCTTCACTAATAGGTGATCAACTGTTTGAGAAAGTAAAAGCTGTGGTCACTGATTTTGGTAAACCATTTTCGAAAAACCTTGTGAAAATCAATTGAAAAAAGTGATTAGTTTTTTTTTGAATTACTATACCGTAATTTTCTATACATCAGACATTTTCTTGATGTTATTCATGTTGAAAAAAATGTACGTGATAGTGTCATCGACACGTTGCTAAATGCACCCAAAAAAATAAAGGATGGAATTAACTCTAGGTTAGACATGCTTGATATGGGAATATGAGAAGAGTTGGTGCCATTGAAGGGTGAAAAATGAACTTTTATTTCTCCAGCTACTTACACTCTTTCCAAGCATGAGAGATATCAGTTTTTCAACTTCTTGAATGATGTAAAGGTTCTAGAGGGGTATTCATCGAATATCAAAAATATCCTGTTAATGACCGATTTAAAGTTAAAGTGTCTGAAATTATGCGACTGCCGTGTTTTAATGAAAGATCTAATTCCTATAGCTTTACGTTTCATTTTTCCCAAGGTTATCTATCGTACATTAACCAAGATTTATTTCTTCTTCAAAGCTATATGTAGCAAAGTTATAGACCCAGTGAAATTGCTAACTATGGTAAGAGAAATTACCTTCATATTATGTGAATTGGAAATATTCTTTGATATAATGGTTCATTTGATGGTTCACTTGGTGAGAGTGATTCGACTATATGGTTCTGTATACTATAGATGGATGTACCCCATTGATTGGTATATGATGATTTTAAAAGGGTATGTCAAAAATCAAAGTCGTCTAAAGAGTTGTATTATAGAGTGATATATTATTGAGGAAGCTGTTGAATTCTGTACCGAATACCTATTCGGTGTGGAAAGAATTGGTCTACCAAAATCTCATCACACTAGGTGGATTATGGATGAATGAATTTATGGAAGAGATGTTGTCATAATCAATATTAAAGATCAGGTGCAGGCCCACCTTTACATTTTGGATAACATTTTGGAGGCTTCCCCATATGTTGAAACTTATAAATAAATTCTTAGGCATTTGAATACATCAAGGGATGAAAGATGGATATCAAAAACACATAATAAATAGTTTATAGGATGGTTTTAGGACCATATTTTTAAGGATTCAGATGAAAATACAGATTCAATTTCAGAATAACTTCGATGGCTAACTGAAGGACCAAGTTTGTATGTATTATCCTACAATTGTTATGCAATTAATGGTATAAAAATGAACATGATGAAGAAAATACCATGCAAAATTGTGGAGTTACACTTGTGGATGAAGCGATGCATGTTTCTGGTACTAAGGAAAAAAAATCCAATTTACACGAATATGTTATACTTTGGAATCATCAAACAAATATGGGAGTTGGATTATATAACATTCCAAGTGCCAATTTTTCAATGCAAGTGGGTTGATAATAAGAGTGCTATTAAAATAGATGAATTAGGATTCAAGAAAGCTTATTTTAGTAAGGAAGGGTACAAATATGAACTTTTTATAATGACATCACATGTAGTACAAGTATTTTATATTCCGGATCCCACAAACTAAAAGTGGTCAATTGTTCTATTATTGACAAAAACCACTGAAGGGTTAGATGGAAATTCAACTGAGGATGACCATTTCACTGGGACATCACAATCATTTCATAGTGTTCCTGATGTAGATGACATTTTATATGTCAGAGTAGACCACAATGAAGGGATTTGGATAGTTGATAATGGGGTCAAATCCCTTCAACCTTTTAAAAAAGAGAGCTCAATAATTAGGTTATATTTTTTTGTAAAATACATTGCGTTACCTCATGTTATTATCTGTTCACTGCTGTATTTATATAATATAAATTAAATATTAAACCACTTATGTAGATAATGACTTATGCATGCGATGGTGCTCCTAATCCTAAGGAACAACAAGTCTCTAAACCTGATACTGCTTGCAACATAGAGGAACAATGACCTTATGCATGTGTTGGTTCTCCCAATACTTAGGAACAATAGGTTTCTCAACTTGTTGCTGCTCCCAGTGCAGAGGTACAATGACCATCTACACATGATGATGCTACCGCTATAGAGAAACAACATATTGTAAATATTGAATCTGAGGAAATGGTAGCCAACGAAGGACCACCAAAGCATAAAAAACAAGAGCAACATAGTTTGATGGTGTTAGAGAAAATCATTAAGGAAAAAATAAAAGGCATCAAATATGAGGCTGGATGGAATGCGTGGGGCCAACGTGTTAACCCTATTAAGGCCATGTTCAATAGTTACATTGGAATTGTCACTCATAAATGCGTGCCAATTGATGTAGATTTATGGAACCATGTTGTGACCGCGCTTAAGACACTGATGTGAGAAGAGATTATGGTAACATTATGATATCATTTCTCTATTTTAATAAAAAATAAAAGAATAAATCATTGACTTACTCTTCATCATCCCTTATAGAGTGCATTTATAGTAGATGACTCCCACAAGAAATATATATTAATACTTGATGGAAGGATTCAAAGTGGATTTCACACAATTATAACGATACATCATCTTAAAGACGTTGAAGGGTAAATAAACCCTCACCCACCACTTATCTATGGACACCTGATAACCCAAGAATCATGGGATGCATTTACTAGCCATTGTTTATATGTGTCTTTTTAGGCATATTGTGGTTATTAATACGTTTTTTGATAATATGTATATTCATCACTTTGATTGGTAATTTTTTATTTATGAAATAGAAACTGAATGCTGAAAATAAGGAACAAGCAGTAAAACCAATGCACCCCTACCATAAAGTAAGGATGGGGTACGCTTTACTTGAAAAAAAATGGTATGTATTTTAAATCTACTGTAATACTTTTATGTGACATGAAATAAAAACATAATTATGTTCCTCTATTTATATGAATATTGATGAATCCAAATCCAAATACACTTCCATCGCACGCCATGTGCTATGAAAGGAGGCCTGTGTAAATAAAGATGACATACTAAAAGATGAAAACATACAAAAAGTGTGGAAAACATGTGAAACTATGACATAATAAAAATTTGTTTTTCTTTAAATCACCATTACACAACAATGATTGCTTATTTTCCTATATTTTCTATCTGACTTAATCACAAGAATCATCAACACCTATACCAGATGAACACATACTATTAGTGGCCTTGAAGTGGCTAGAACAATATGGCTGTGTCAGAGGTGTGGTTTTTGGGGTGACACCCCAAAAATATTTTGAGAAAAAAAAACAAGAGGAGGATAAAGATAAAGAAATAACACAAATGAAAGAAAAAATATCTACCCTTGAAGAACAATTCCAATGGAAGAGGGAGCTGCTAGAAACTATTATGGGGGGGGGGGAGAAAGATAATAAACAACTCAATAACAACCATTATGTGAAGATCCCCCCACCCCCACCATCTTTGAGGTGATCCATTCCCCTTAAAGAGATATCTTAGTCAAGGTAATAAATATTCTAATAATTGTTTCTGTGAAATGTGAATCAGACAAACATTGATGCCTCTCCTGTACTGATATTCTATAGGGTGAAAATTAATTTGATTTATATTTATCATCACCCACCCATTGCCTTGTAGTGAGGGCTACAATGTTCAGTATCCAATACGACTGTCTACACAACATACTACTTCCAACAGGTCATGTGAGAGTGGTGATTAGCATATCTCATGAGCTGAGCATTGAGCTACCTCTTCCACTTGATGATGAAAATATTCATACAGTTGACCGAGCTGTTGGAACATTCATCACATGACCGTCAGATCTTGTAAAAAAACATGTCGATAAGTAGGTATTCATTTCCAATTTATTTTTCAAGCTAAACCTTTAACAATTAATGAAAAAAGGTCTGAATCGATGAATGTTATTACAGATGGAAAAAGGGAAGGGGGTGAAATGAAAGACCAAATCAAAAACATCTAAAGGATCAACCAACTGATCGAAAAGATATTTCAAAATCACCTTTACCCTTCCCATTCCATATCCACATTTACTAACATTAAAGCTTCATGTGGATACAAAGTTACAAAATGGTAGTAGTCACATAATTGATTTTGAAGAAAATATGTATGGAGAGGAAGGTGAAGACTACATTGATGTTGAGAATGTAAATGAAATCCTCAACTATGATTATCTAGGCACCTCATTTGTTAATGTATACATGAGGCATGTTTTCATGATTTGATTTTCCAAAAGCTGATATACTATGTTAATTATGACAAAATACATTTCATATTTTTGGAAAAAGTATATATGAATACCAATTTAAGGGATTTACCCATGATTTTTTGGACTAGTTAGTCCTCACACCACCTTTATAGAAAAAAAAGTAGAATCCAAAAAAATGGATGAAATAGTGGAAAACCTGGTCAAATAATTTGAAATAAAACTTTCAGATGATAGAATCTTCTTAATACCAACAATACAGGGTTAAAACTCTATAATTTAATCATATCACATATATTTTCATCTCTTTCATTAATTATTCCCTTTGTGTGTTATGAAATATTGGATGGTTATTGCGGTTAATTTAGATACTCCAAAGATTTATTTTTTGGATTCACTACATAGATACCCAAAAAACTGACTATACATGATGGATTTATCAATAAGTAATAAACTACATCCAATATTTTGGAACTAAAATTAAAGTTAGATAATTTATATTATCTTTTAATGAGGATTCTGTTATGATAGGGTGGTGCATCAATATCGTGAAAAAGGAATGAGGCCAGTGGCTATGCACAAGGATGCTGACAAGTTCTACAACTGGAAAAGTATCAGGGTATATATAATAATATTTCACTATCCAAACACATATCAAAACAAATTACTTATTTTTCTCAATGTTCCTACAGTGTCTAACACAAATAAATGGAAATTATTGTGGTTATTATGTTTGTAAATTTATGAGAGAGATCATATTCCATGAACAAACTAGCATCCCTAAGGAGGTATTTTCAAAGATAATTTCTATTTAATTTAAAATATTTATTAATACTTTGTGTATTTATATTTTATAGTACTAATATGACTCTCGAAAAGACTCATATTCACAATACTATATGGATTTTATTAGAAATGAATGGGAAACATACCCGATGAAAAAATATACACAAATAGAATGAATATGCGACTTCCTTAGAAGTAATGGATTGTTTCATATTTTTTTTAATTTATTTATTTTTAGTATTACTCATATAAGAATTTTTTCTTAAATAGGTGGATTCCCTTCTTTTATTTGGGGTGTTTTGTTCGAAGCTGCTCATGCTCATGAGAGATCGGGCTTCGAGGCTGTAAATGAGATAATAAAAACAAGGAATGGGTCAAGAATGTATACAACCATCATGAAAAGGTGAATTACTACTAATTATTTAATTAATTTTTTCATCATTTTATCTACTATTTGTAAGTTAATTTACTTATCATTTTTATCTAATGATTATTTAGTTTTTTCACAGATCTTTATGCTTCCCATTACTTCTATTTGTCAAGTTGCCAACACTGCATAGAGTCGATGTTATTTAGCAGAAAAACCTTTCTCATTGAAAACCATAAGAGTGGAGGAAGATCATGTGATAATTGTGGTTACTTATTATGATATAATGGGAATATGATCTTCCTCCACTCTCCTATATTTTAACAACAAGAAAGTTTTTTCAGTTAAGAACATCGAGTCAATATGCAGTGTTGACAATTTGAAAAATAAAGGCAATGGAAATTGTGGTAAAATTAGTAATTAAGGTTTGTTTCAAGACTTTAGGATGTGTAGGAATAATCCGAACCTCAATCCAACACATAGTGTGACAGTTATGACTTCAAGTGATTCTTTCTATTTAAAATTAATATAAATTTTAGTAAAAAGGACAACCGACATACTCAAAACCAAGAAAATCTATTCATATTGTTTTTATAATTTAAGACAATGGTCCGTAAGTAATTTTTGATATGTAGTAATTGGATTCACCACAATCTGATATACGATGTGCCCAGTATGACTCAAAGTGTCACTCTTTACTTAAAATTGACATTAATTTTAGTAAAAAGAACAAGTGACATACTGAAAACTGATCAAATAAATTCAGATTATTTTGATACTTTAGGAAAATGATCCATAAGTCATTTGTGATGTGTAGGAGTCAACCAAACCTCATTATGATGCATGGTGTGACTAGTATGAATAAAATTGTGTCTATTTATTTAAAATTGACATTAATTTTAGTAAAAAGAACAAGTGACATACTGAAAACCAAGAAAAAACGTTCATATTGTTTTTATACTTTAAGAAAATGATCCATAAGTCATTTTTGATGTGTATAAATAAACCATACCTAAATTAGATGCACTGTGTGACCGTTATAACTCTAAGTGTGTCTATTTATTTATAATTGACACTAATTTTAGTAAAAAGAATAAGTGACATACTAGAAAATGATATAAAACACATTTGGATTATTTTAATTATTTAGGAAAATGATCCATAAGTCATTTGTAAAATGTATGAATCAAATTAACCTCAATATTATGCATGGCGTGATCAGTATAATTCCAAGTGTGTCTATTTATTTAAAATTTACATTAAATTTAGTAAAGAGAAAAAGCGACATACTGAAGACCAAGTAAACACATTCGTATTATTTTGATACTTTAGGAAATAAATCCATAAGTAATTTGTGATGTGTAGGAATCATCCTCACCTTAGTCTGATGCATGGTGTGACCACTATAACTCTAAGTGTGTTTTTTTATTTAAAATTGACATTAATTTTAGTAAAAATAACAAGTAACATACTGAAAACTGAGAAAATGCATTTGAATTGTTTGGATACTTTAGGAAAATTATCCATAAGTTATTTTTGACATGTATAAATCAAAAAAACCTTAATATGATGCATAGTGTGACTGTTATAATTCCAAGTGTTTCTATTTATTTAAAGTTGACATTAATTTTAGTAAAAAGAACAAGTGACATACTGAAAACTGAGAAAAAAAATTCATATTGTTTTTATACTTTTATAAAACAATCCATAAGTAATTTTTTATATGTAGGAATCAACCTCACCTAAATCCGATGTATGGTGTGACCGCTATAACTCTAAGTGTGTCTTTTTATTCAAAATTGACATTAATTTTAGTAAAAAGAAAAGTAGCATACTGAAAACTGAGAAAACGCATTCAGATTGTTTCAATACTTTAGGAAAACTATCTATAAGTAATTTTTGATGTGTAGGAATAAACCACACCTCAATATGATGCACTTTGTGACCAGTATCACTCAAAGTGTCTCTTTTTATTTAAAATTGACATTACTTTTAGTAAAAAGAATAAGTGACATACTGAAAACCAAGAAGACACATTTGTATTATTTTGATAGTTTACGAAAATGTTCCATGAGTCATTTGTGAAGTGTATGAGTCAATAGTACCTCAATCTAATATATGGTGTGACCTTTATGACTCTAAGTGTGTTTTTTTATTTAAAATTGACATCAATTTAATTAAAAAGAACAAGTGACATACTGAAAATCAAGAATATGCATTCATATTGTTTTGATACTTTAGGAAAATGATCCATGAGTAATTTGTGACATGTATGAATCAACTAAACCTCAATACGACACATGGAGTGGCCAATATGACTAAATTTTTTCGTTATCAGTTTAAAATTGAAATTTTAGTTCAAAATGCGTCACTCACTGAAAACTTAGAAACCACACTCCGATTGGATTGATAATTTAGGAAAATTATTCAAAAGTAATTTTTGATGGTTATGAAGTAGTCTCACATCAAACCGATACACGATGCGATTGTTATGACTCAAAATGTGTGTTTCAAGTTTGAAATGGCATTTTAGTAAAAAACACAACTGACATACTAAAAACTAAACAAACACATTCATATTGTTTTTATAATTTGGTAAAATAATATATAATTCATTTTTGACGTGTAGGAATCAATTTCACCTCAATATGATGCACGATGTGGCTGGTATAACTCAAAGTGTCTTTTTTATTTAAAATTGACATTGATTTTAGTAAAAAAACAAGTAACATATTGAAAACTAAGAAAATGCATTTATATTATTTTTAAAATTTATTAAAACAATCCATGAGTCATTTTTTATGTGTAGGAGTCAACCTCACCTCAATTCGATGCACAATGTGACCTCTATGACTCTAAGAGTGTCTTTTTATTTAAAATTGACATTAATTTAAGTAAAAAGAACATGTGACATACTGAAAACCAAGAAAACGAATTAAGATTATTTTTATACTTTATAAAAATTATTCATGAGTCATTTTTGATGTATAGGAATAAACCACACCTCAATACGATGCAGGTGTGACCGGTAGGACTAAAAGTGTCTGTTATTAGTTTAAAATTGACATTTTAGTTCAAAACGTGTCACTCACTAAAAACCATGAAAAAAATCTCTAATTGTATTAATATTTTAGGATAGTGATTTATAAGTCATTTTTGATGTGTATAAAGTAGTATCATGTCAAATTGAAACACCATGCGACCGATATGACTCAAAATGCATGTTTCTAGTTTGAAATGATATTTTAGTAAAAAAACAAAACCGACATACTAAAAACTAAGAAAACATATTCATATTGTTTTGATACTTTAGGAAAATGATCTATAATCCATTTTTAGAATGTAGGATTCAAATTCACATCAATATGTTTCATGGTGTGGCCGACATAACTCAAAGTGTCTCTTTTTATTTAAAATTGTCATTAATTTTAGTAAAAAAACAAGTGACATATTGAAAACTGAGAAAACACATTCATATTATTTTTATAATTTTGTAAAATGATCCATGAGTCATTTTTTACATGTAGGAGTCAACCAAACCTCAATTTGATGCACGATGTGACCTCCATGACTCCAAGTATGTCTTTTTATTTAAAATCGACATTAATTTAAGTAAAAAGAACAAGTGACATATTGAAAACTGAGAAAACTCATTTGGGTTGTTTTGATAGTTTAGGAAAATGTTACATGAGTAATTTGTGACATGTAGGAATCAATCACACCTCAATCCGATGCATGGTGTGACCAGTATGGCTAAAAGTGTCTGTTATCACTTTAAAATTGACATTTTAGTTCAAAATGTGTCACTCATTGAAAATCAAAAAAATGTGATTAGATTGTCTTGATAATATAGGAAATTGATTCATAAGTCATTTATGATGTGTATGAAGCAATCTAATATCAAACCAACACATGATGTGGCCGGTATGTCTCAAAATTCGTGTTTTCTGTTTGAAATGACATTTTAGTAAAAAAACAAAACTAGCATACTGAAAACTAAAAAAATGCTTTCGAATTATTTTGATACTTTAGGAAAATGATCCATCAGTAATTTTTGATAGGTAGGAATCATCTGCACCTCAATACGAAGCATGGTGTGACTGGTATAACTCCAAATGTATCATTATTTAAAATTGACATTAATTTTAGTAAAAGAACAAGTGACATACTCAAAACCAAACAAACACATTCAGATTATTTTGATATATTAGGAAAATGATACATAACTCATTTATGATGTGTAGGAATCAACCCCACCTCAATACAATTCACAATGTGACTGATGTAACTCCAAATGTGTATTTTTTTTATTAAAAATTGACATTTTATTAAAGCATTATTCCAAATTAATGTTTAATTTATTTCTTTATAGTATTACTAACATAATATTTGTTTTCTTATATAGGTAGAATATTTTTCTCAGGTTGAGATGATTTTTTTTTCAACTAATACCATGGGCCGAAATTTTTGAGAGGGGATCACGGGCATCAAAAGATGAAACATTAATGTTTTTAAATGTTTGTTGGATAATTGTAAATGTAATTATATAAAACATTGTTTGAAATTTATGTAGCAGTGTATTTTTTGTATTCATGATGTCAAATTTATTTAAATTAAATTATATATTTTTCACTAACAAGTTACAGGTTTCTTCTAGGTATACTGTTATATTAATAACACATCGCAATAATCTTGGCCTTTATCAGCACTGTGATTAACAATGTTTTTTTAGTGTTGTTAAAAGCCTTTTTATGCGCTATAAAAAGGAATATATGTAGTAGTGCTTCTTATCATTTTTCCCACATTTTGTTTATTTAATTTATTTCATTAGTTTAATAAAATCAAACTAAAATTAGAGTGACCCAACCTTTGGTAAAAAATTGTCTGCCATGTTCCCCTGTGTAAATAAGGCAAAAAAATATAAAAAATATGAAAATATCAATCGATCACAAAATAAAGTCATATATTAACTTTTTTTTATATAATAAAAAAAATTAAATTACAAGTTTTAAATTGACTAAACCAAAATGAACATGGGTCATTATGTTGTAATATACCTTGATGACTTATTTTCACTTAAATTTAGCATTAGTCCTACACGTTTAATTATAATAAAAAATCAATAAGGATTTATATTATATTCAACTTCAATCAAAGGAAAATAACCATCACTAAAGATTTCAAAAAATATTTATATAATACAATTAATCGATTAATTTTGGTTAAGAATGATTAAGCCTACCAAAAATGAATGGAAATGAAACATCGAATTATAAAATATTCACCAGCTGATTTTAACCAATTCACTAACATAAATCAAATTTTACCAGAATATGTCAGTTTGGTTTGGTCGGATTTGTCCATTTCAATTGAATATAAACACCCCTACATATAAATATATTTTGTGGCAGAGATATGACCAATGATATCATTGTTTGTGATTCAAAACACATCCTATGATAATTATGTGATACCTTTCATTCACCGTATCTCAAGAATTAGTTTTTTGGTGTTTTATGATTTTTTAAAATATTCCTAGGTTAATTTTTTTCTATGTTATAAAGGCGTAAGGCCCCCTGCTAACTTTCAACAAAAAAATAATAATTTAATTATATATGTTTTTATATTTATAAATATATATGTTTGTATATTATGATATATATATTTTTTGTTTTATGTTGGTTAGAATAATGTAATTAATATTTGAAAGTGAAAATGTTATGTTTATAAGAAATAACTTTTGTGACACGTAAATATGATTTTACTTATTATATTTATGTTTTTTTATTTTCAATTATGTTTTATTTTCAAGTATGTTTCTAGATGTATCATTACTTTCTAATCTAACTAATCTAATCATTTCGTTTCCTATGTATATTTTTAGAAATCACTTATACACATTTTTATTCTCTATTTCTTTTAGTTAAATAATACTTTTTTTCACCATTATTACATAACTATAATATTATTATTCATTATAAATATATACATTATAAATATATACATTATAAATATATATATATTTATTATTTTGTTATATAATTATTGTACTATTTTCTTTCAATATTTCAATTCATTTGTTTCAATAAAACTTATAAGAAAGCAATGTGCAACTTGAATGAAGGACACATAAATTGTGGATTTTTTTATACATCCACCATTTATATAGGACTGGAAGTACTCTTAGCTTGACATCTTTTTTTATTCTGTACATGACTATTATTATGTTATATTACTCAATTTTGGATTTTTTAATTTAGACTATTCTATAGAATTAGAATATACTAGTAAAAGGTGGAGCTTGAGTAGAAAGTATTAATTTTAGTAGGGTTCAATATCTAGGGTTGGTTTGAATATATAATGTTCCAAATTCATCAATATTTTATTTAAAATTAATTTTAGTATTTTTTTAAACCATTATAATGGTATTTGTAATCATTTTTTACATTCCTTTAAATTTTAATTAATTATTATATTTATGATTTTTTTTTAATTTTCAACAACTATTTAGATATTTAGGCTATGTTTGAAATTTTATTTAGATTGTTTTTATAGTTTATATTTTATAAGCTTTTAAAGTTTCCTAATTAAAATTTAATAAGTTTTCCTATATTTCAAGTAGTCGACTTTGAATGCTTATAAAATATAAACCGTGACTAAAATATAAATGAAAATTGAAATAGTGTCTAAACATGTAAAAATGGTTGATATTAAAAAGAATTTATTCATTTAAATAGACATAAAACATATAGATAAATGAGTATAGTCAATGTCTATGGTGAGGTTCCATCCCACATGGTAGTGTGCAAATGGTATTCCTGTATTGAGATCTATGAGCTCTGTGATGGGGTGGAGTATGATGACCCGGAGAGGGTTGATCCTTAGGCACTGGAACATTGAATGTCGCATAATTTTCTTATGTCTTAGTGGGAGGATATATCAACTAGATGTCATCCTGCACACCCTATCCTTATCCCACTAGGGTAGTAAAAGGATCCGCCATCATCATAGGGGGGAACCATATAGGCAGATAAGGATCAAGAACCCAAGCTGGAGAAAAATATGGATATCCTTTCAAAAAGATGAATCCCATTCTGGATGATGCACATCTATAATCGGTTGAGGCTAGACTACTAGAGGGATGGCCTTTTCTTGTGGAACAGGTGGGAACTCACATGCAACATGATGCGGTCTATGTCATCATCATTATGTCTCCTCAACATCAGCAGCTGCTGGAGGATGTTCCTGAAAAGGAACCTTCACTCCCTAGGAAGGAACCTCCACTCTTTGGGGTGGATGATAAAATATTCTATCATGAATCACATGATAAGCTGACATCATCCCCAACACTAGAATATGAATCACTACTAAGCTATCTACCCCCTCCTCCTTTGGATCACTCATACGGATAAGCTGCTCTACTCGAGTATGCTGTAAAGAGATTCAAAATGAATTAGAAAATAGTTCAATAAACAAATTAATTGAAATTTATTTACTTTCTATATCATTAATCCCTCTTGTATGTTGAGTAAGATACAATATATACTTCAGTCTATACCATGGATCATACTCAACCTTATCTGAAATATGGAATCACATCGTAGGTACACCCTGGATATGAAGCACTACTCATCTTCCCTAGAGGTCGAGATAATCAGAATGTTTTCAACACCGGTCCTCATCCTACTTCCTCATCAGCTTCAAGTCATGAAGATCCCGTGTCTGTATCAATAAAAATGGAATAGGATGAACACAACCAAAATGGTGCATGACTTTATCAGTCTGGTTCCACTCAATAATATTAAATTTAATGAGAGGAACTATAACCCTAGAACCATGAAGTCTAGTAGTGCAGTATGCAGTAAACTGGTCCTGTAAATCCTAGCATGACATCCATGAAATCTGAAATGACATGTGAGATTTTTCAAAAAAGTTCCTTACTAAAAACAAAAAATGATGATATTATTAAATTTGCGAGACAATGATAAATTGTATATACTTATCTCATAGGGTAAGAGATTTTCCAATTTGAGATGGTATGCACCCAAATGGTGTATCAGAATGCTGATGAAGTTGTGTTTCTGACTCCAAATGTAAAATAAAACATAAAAAGTGCTAAATAATAAGAAATTAAATTCAATAACTTCTATTAGCATTAGAAACCAATAGAGATGAGTGATCATACCAGTATCCATGCATAGCATCATGTAGAACCTCTATAGGTAGTGATTGGCCAATAAGATTAGGGAAGAGTGAGGGGATGTACTTCCATGCCCACATCTAAAGAAGGATGACACATCCTCCAAGATTTGTGCAATCATAGAGGCATATCGTGCATAATATTTTTAAGTGTAATCCAAGCACAAAGATCCCCAAATATATGTCCTGACCCAATAAAAGTCCTCCAATAGCCTCAGATACATCATGTTCACATAAATACCTGAGTGACCAGTGCACAATGTCCCTCTAATGATCCATAATATATAGGTATGGTCACGAACCATGATAATATGCTCATCAGTGTCATCAGGTAAATGTGCAAAGTGCATCTCAAGCTAGCTCATAGATATTGACCCACTATCTGTAGCAACATCATCAGCCAAAATGTCTATGCCTAGCAATATTTGAACAAGATTAGGATAGTATGCATAGGTGGGTCCAATAACTACTTCCCCCTAGATAGGAAGATTGAGAAGGAATACCACATCCTTGAGGGTGATGGTCATCTCTCCCTAAGGCAGGTGAAATGTGTGTGTCTCTAGTCTCCCCCTCTCTAGGAGGGTAGCAAGCAGGTGATGATCAACGAATGTGAAATAGGATACCACAATGCTGTAGAAGTTAGCATGATGCATGTATGGTACAATGGAGGTTAGAGTCATCATGTGATGATGACAGTGTGCTTGACTCACCCTAATCCATCGAACCGGACGACCCTCTGTCACATATTGGGAAACATGCATATCCTACTCAGTGAGTAGTCCATTATCTTCCATCTATATGTAAAAAAATGAAATAAGTATTAAGTGTAAAATGTAAATATAACATTATAGTCAGTAAAATGTTATGACTTGTAGATTGAAATACATGACATGTTATTTCAATTGTTTTATGAAGTTTTTTTACCAAAAGATAATGGGATGTTTATATATATAAACATTTTGTCTTCATTATCAAAAAGTTTATTAGAAAATGTAATACTTTGTAATTTATGTATGATTTCCCACATTATGGTATGTTTCATGATTATTTGTTCACATTCTTGATTTATGTTTTAGCCATGGACATATTGATTATGCATTAAAGTCACCTCAGATGCACTTGTCATATTACTTTTAATGTGAATAAGAAATGATTATTTTCATTTGATAGTAAAAGTATTCGGAGATGTCTGACAATTATAAAAAATAAAGGATCAAATATTAACACCATATAATTAACAATATGAGATGATCACATTAGATACAACACATCATTATGGGTGAGAGTGTGAACTCAATCCAATAATTTTAGGTCATTGTTTCCAGTTATGACATTCTTGATTACATATGGTGCATCTCAAACTTTTACCTTGTTCTCGAGGCCAGTATATATCATTCTGAATCCTAATGGACTTCGGTATCACTCATTTACGCAACCTGTTGATGTCAGGTATTAATATCAGTTGGTCTCTGGGCATTGGAAAATATCAATACTCCCCAATAGGCATCTACAGTGCAACATAATAGTTAGAAATGATGTCTAACTAGTACACTAGATCAACATATACTTCCCATGATATGTTCATATAGGCACATGCTGTGATGACATGTGCACATGGAAACCATAATGACTAGAAGTTTAAACATTGAAATTTCCTCGCTTCCAGTAATACCACCATTTTTTCATTAATGCTATTTGTGATGGGGTCCAAATTCTCTTGAAATTCAAGAAAGTTCCTTCCATACCTTAGCCCTTGCTAAATCCCATATAAGGATAGCTTTTTTCTATCATTAAATTACTTCATGCAAAAATATAATATCTCTTGAACTAGGTCAGTTATAGGTAACTTGAGAAGCCCCTTGAAGACACCATTGATTCACTTCACAATGTTTGTGGTCATGTGTTCATACCTCTTCCCCCCGTCATATGCCAATGATAATTTTTCTTTTGGAATTAGCATCATATAATCATACACTTCTTGATTTTACTTGTGGATTTTATCAAAAAATTATTCAAACCTCTGTTTATTTGGATCATATGCTACACAAAAGTGATTGTATTTCACATAAATTTATTTTATCTTTACATTGAAATAGTAAAAAAAAGACAATGCATACTGAGCCTCGTGATTTCCTTCTTCATAGGTTTATTATGGAATGTTTTTTCATATTTCTAGAAATGTGTATAATGAAGTATGAATGATGTATATTTAGGGGTATCTATGTATCAGGATCAACATTGATTTCCCCATTAATTTTCTGATGCAATTCAGATATCAAATAGACACCCTGAATTTTAGTGAAATGGTTGCCGATACATGCCAAAATCCAACTCCATGATTCATAGTTTTCCTTCTCCATAATGGAAAAGAAAAGTGTAAGAGGTGAATAGTTTCCATATTGGGTTTCCAAAATCAACAATACGCCCTTGTATTTTCCATATAGAAACGTTCCATCAATATGTATGAAATGTTTTCTGAAACGAAATGTGGAAATACCTGAGAGGGATGCTCAGAACAACTGATAAAATTAAACATGAGATGGATCAAGTCAGTTTTCTTGAGACACATTTTCTTTCATATTAATATGGAAGAAAACTTGGTCATTATGTCTCAATATGGATATCAATTTTGGAAACACCCAATACAAGTCATCCCAATCACCATGGACCTTCACAATTTCCTTCTATTTTTCTATCCATGGATTATTATAGGAAATATTATAACTGAAAGTTTGTTGTATCCTCTCTTGAACAAGGAATATAGGAACATATTGGCAGGTCCTAATCATCTCGAAAAAAATGGATGAAAAAAATTCAATATCCAATGATGTATGATATTGTGTTAGGTTTGGCTAAACACAAGTTTGACCTACCTCAATCTTTGAGATTCTCCAACCTCCAAATGCAATTTCTGGAATATCCCTTAAGCAGAATCTAAAATAATACCCATACTTGTCACACCGTATGATGTATTTTTTATAGCATGATTCCTAAACTAAATATTTATAGTGACTCTCAATGTGAAATATTTTTAGTACATTTTTCAATGAACATTTTCTTGGAAAATCCCTTCCAACATATAATGTTTTTTCTAGATCACTAAACATATCCACCAAAACTCCAGGAAACTCAGTTTTAGTTGTGAGAAAATTTTATCAAATTCAAGAACACGTTCCATTGCTCCCAACCAAGATGCGAAGAGCAATGGATGATTTATTTTGGGTCGAGGTAGCTGTACAACTACTAAATTTCTAGAAACTTCCTCCCCAACTTGTACTGGTCCCTCCTCATCAACATTGTTGCCTCTGTCTATTCCATCATTACAAAAATCCTCATCGGAAGTTAGATTTACATGTATATTCAAGAGATCATTTAGGTTGTTCTCTTACACATCATATGTAATAGCTTTAATTTCTTATTGTGGACCTTCTTCAACCGCTCTTGTAAGTATATGTCTTTGTACAATTGTACATTGTTGTTGTATAATAAAAACATCAAAATATAACTCCATCATGGTACTATATAACAACTATAAAAATAAATTTATTTCTTATACCCACTGCACATCAGCAACCAATGGACAAGCTAGATGCCACAGTGTAGCCAATAATTGAAAATGTCTATAGCTTATAGACTAGATCTCTTGATTAGGTCCCAAATTTAAGGAAACATGAATTATGTATTAAAGTTCACTTAGGGTCAAGTCCAGACATAGGGAAAGCCCCATGAGCCCCGTTCTAGGGAAACAAGTAAGCAAAGAAAAAAAATATAGAGGCAAGGGAAAAAATTTCACCATTTCACTGTAGCTCTTAATGCGTTTTAGGGAAAAATTTCATATGTAGTCTTGGGAAATAGAATTTACCAGGACGCTCCTGCTTAGGGTTACACAATAAGATGTACCAACCAATATAGTTGGTTGTTTACTATAATAATCTTCTTGCTCAGTTTTAATAACTACCCTATAGTAGTAGACATAGGCAAACATGAATCCCTATGTCAAAAATGTTTTCTGTTCAAGATTCTAATAGTGTAACTAATATTGATAATGATGGTTGAATATATAATATTTATTATACTAAAATTTTAGAATGAATTTTTATACCCTAAAATATGGTACTAATGTTTCATTATATAAAATTTTATTAGAAAATAAGTCATAGAATTTTTTGGAAATCAAGGTAAAAATAAGAGAAAAAACCTAATCAATTTATTTATCATTGATAAAATGAAAATTATGATCATATAAAGTGAAATAGAGAAGAAAAAAAAACATTAAATAGTACATGAATGCTTTAAAACATACAAGAAATACCTTGAAATTTTTTAATAGAAAAAATTTTGGATGAGATGATCCTAACATTAGAAGTGAGGTAAAATCCAGCTTATTTTCAAGTGGTAGCTTAATAACATCTTCCAAAGGGATGTAAATAACTTTTTCATTTTCAAAAGATTTTGTACATCTAATCACATATCTTAGATATTATCTGAGATGTCATTATAAGGCCAAAAGTTTTTGAAAATTCAAATTTTAAGTACATCCATTTAGAAGATGTCATTAAGATACCACTTGAAAATAAGATGGATTTTACCTCACTTCCAAAGTAAGGCTCATCTCATCCAAACTATGTTCTATTAAAAAATTTTAAGGTATTTCTTGTATGTTGTAAAGAATTCATGTGTTATTTAATGTGTTTTTTCTTATCCATTTCACTTTATATGATAATAATTTTCATTTTATCAATGATAAATAAACTGATTTGGTGTTTCATCTTCTTTTTACCTCATTTTACAAAATATTCTATGAGTACTATTGAAAATGAGGGTTGACCATATAATGTTTATGATACTAAAATTTTATAACAACTTCTTATATCCTAAAATACGATACTAATGTTTCATAGTACAATTTTTAATTATCCTAAAGGTATTTCAGTAGTTTATAAAGAAAATATGAATCATATAAAGAATATCCTATGGGAGTGTTAAATTAGGTGTGTAGAAAGGCCTATTTTTATGTACCAGGTTACCCTGAGTCTGGCCTAAGACACCTTGTTAGAGTTGTTACTCCTAGGTAAATCTGTTCTAGATCCACATCCACTTGTAGTATCCAGACAGAGATTTTATTGTTTATATAACCACATAATCATTATGCTACCAAAATTTTAGTTAACAATTCTTTAATAACTCTTTAATAATTCCTTAATAATTCATTAATCCTTCTTTAATCAATAATAATTAATTAATCATTAATTAATAATTATTTAATCAATTAATTATTACTTAATAAATATTAAATAATTATTTAACCATTACTTAACCATTAGTTAATCATTATTTAATCATTATTTAATTATCCCTTAATCATTAGTTAATCATTGGTTATTCATTAGTTAATCATTACTTAATTATTCATTACTTATTCAATCTTTAATCATTAATAAATCATAATTTAGCCATAATTTAATCAATACTTAATCATTAGTTAATCATTATTTAAACATTCAACAGACTTGGGCCGTAGTACACAAGAAGTACCCAGAGTCAGGGGACACAACATGCGACCACTCCTACACGTCATGTACTCCCTTCTACATGGATTTATTCACTTGTCCACCATTTCTTGGTTAGGTTCTGTTTCAGTTAGTGCCCCTCGCTCACCCCCCTAAAGGTCAAGTATCATTTCTATCTACATGAGTATGATCCCTTCAACAGGACCTTCTGAGATAGAGTAAGGTATCCCTCCGAGAGGCCCAGAGTGAGATCCTCTATCCATTCTTAACCCTAGGTAGAGTCAGGTATTGATGAGACTAATCCTACAAGACATTGATCCTCTACTTAGAAGGTGAATCCAGACGAGTCACAGTATCTGCTAAGTCCCTAGTAGTGATCCTCATCTGTATATCGTGATCTTTTCCCACTCAAGAGTGTGTTCTCCCAGAATAAGTGTATTCGTTCTCTCTTCAGATCTATCATCACATTTTTCTCTCTCATGTATTTTCTTAATGAATAATACTTCTCAGATGGATGTCATCAGAGCTGTCAGATTTATGGAGTGAGTTTTCCCGGACCAGTGCTTTACAGAATCTTCGAACCGAATCCCTAGCATGGGTATGCGGTCATTGTGGACTATAGGTATAGGTTTCGAGTATATCTAGATGTGTTTCTCTTATTATATGTTCCATAGACATATACTGTGTAGATATGACTGTACATTTACTTTGTATATTGATTTTTGGTTTTCGGGCTCCTCTACTGAGTATTGTTATACTCACCCCTTCATGGGATTTTCCCACATGTGTCGTGTCTTGTGCAGAAGAGCGCCCTTTTGACGGAGTCCAAGATGGATCAGGAACAGACCAAGATTTTTGAGTTCCTTATAGGCTGAGGTGTTCCTACAACCATGAGAAGCAGTCCCAATACCTCTTTGTTTTTTGTGGGATTTTATTCTGGCCCAGTTTACTTTCCACACTTTACTTTCCATTGTACTCTGTTGGTTGGGTCTAGTTGTATGCATGCATTAATTACTTAGTGGTTTTTTACTTTTATCATTTGTGAGCTTGGAGATGTGTGCATGTGTATAGGTACTTAGGCAATGCCTTCTATGTTAGTGATATGCCTACTCGTTGCTAGTCACCTGCCCCTAGCCTATTAGAGGTGGGCTTGGGGTGTCACAACATGGGCCCCACTGGGATGGGTCGTGACATGGGTGATTTTCCTTTATGAACTAAATTAATACTATAATTATGAATAGTTCATAATTATTTATTGATTTTTATGAAATTTTTAATATCAAGTGCCTTGATTTACATGGTATTAAATTTATGATTTTAATGTAAAATTTTTATATTAAAATTATAAAGTAATTTATAAAGTATTTATAAATTATAAAATAATGCAATTATAAAATGTTTATATTGATTTTATGAAATTTTCATAAATTTTATAATATAGAATATTTATATTTATGGCTTATTTTGAATAATTTATTTAGACTACATCAATTTTTTTAATGGAAGTGATCAAAATTGAAAATAAATATAAAATTTATGATCAAAATTTAAATTATTAATATGAAATGAACATATGAATTAAAAAATGTGAAAAATTAATTTTTTATATAAATTATATATTTTAATATTAAGGGGTTATTATTTATACCATGTAAATAAGAAATATTAAATGTTCATTACATAGAAAGTCCTATTCTTTTATAATGAATTATAATTTTTTTTAAATAGGTTGGGCCAACACCCCTTTTTATTAAGGAAAGAAAGACCTATTTTTATCTAGGTTGAGAGGTAAACCTAACATAACCTGAATTCCTAATGACTTGAAGGCCTATTACAATTTGATGGCCTGAAGACCCTGTGGTATGAAAGCTAAAGGAGTAAACCTGAAGGCCCATGCCGAGCAGTCAAACTTCACATCATGATCCTAGCCTTCTCACTATGATGCCCCCTTATTAGAAACCATTGCATTGCACTGCCCTACCATGAAGTCACGACAAAACACCCCTCTTTATCCCAAATCTGGGTAGAGGGTCAGATGATATGTGTCAACGAACCCATCACTCTTTCATGCTACCCACCCAGTAACGCCTGTATGTCTCTATGTCATGCTTCCTGCCAAGATGTGTTGCTTTTCCTATCTGGTCATCACTATTCACATGATGTGTCACCTCCTCTACCATGAACCATTACATTGTGATGACCTTTGCAACGCCGTGGAACAACACCCATCTGTCCCAAGCAGTTAAAGGGATGATTTTATGAATTGTGCATTATATTTTATGCTTAAAATTATGAATTATTCATTTATTTATTTATTACCTTATTCATGAATATAAATTGTACACTAGTGGTGGCTCCTCCTTCAAGGATTATTTTAAAAAAGGAAAGAAAAGGTGGTTGATTACAAAGGATTCACCTTAGTCCACATAAAAGGAGGGCACACAAGTATTATTCCAATTTTCCTAGAAATGTGTCTACTATATCTTCAACTAAGGCTTTTAAAACTAAGCTCACCCCTGAGTAGAAAATAGACAAAGAATAATTTATCAGGATCATTCAATAGGGTCACTCATAGTTTTAATGGGAGATAAATGATGATGCACATGATTATGAAAATGATTTTTTGTATTATGACTTTTGAATATGTGAGTGTACTTTCTCATGGTTGAGGGTATGTACCTTTGTCCGACCCCTTCCATTCTCCCATTTTCTTGTTCTTATTTTACTTTTTTTTAATAAAGGGGAGGATACCTTTGGTCTCTTTCTCAGAATATTTCTATTATACATTGTATATATTATGAATACTAGTATTATCAGTTTAAATTGTTTCAGAAACTTCTATAAAATATCATACCATGTATTTATGGAGTTTCACACTAAGATATAATGTAATATTTAATTTATTTCAACCATGGTTAGTGATTTGTTGGCTATAATTACAAAGTGAATATTTTATCATAATCATTCTCATATATTTGAAGTTAAAATCATGTTAGAACTTTAAATCAATTTTAAGTAATATTATATGGATATTGGGACTTTTGGTTGGACTTTGACTAGATTGGGAATTGCGGTTTTGTATAAAAATATGGGGTCGACTATTTTCTGCACTATACATAATCTTGAACAGGATTTACATTTCTTAAAATTTTAATCCTTTACATGAGATGCATATGGATATGTGATAGAGATAATATTTTCATTATTTTTACTTTGTGTTTAAATGATTTAATTCCCACCATTTTACAATTTTATGAGAAATTATAACATAATTATATTATAGGAATACTTTGGACTTGATTATGAAAATAATGTAAATTGTGATTTTTATTGATCATATTATTATTTTGTTGTTAAATGTCATGGCCATATGTTAATTTCCATTATTTTGATAAATGAATAAAAGTCAGGAAGGAGAAGGTATAACTTCTAGAAGATAGCTAATATGAGATGATTTTGAAAAAGGACTTGACCATGCCTAAAAGTCACCTTAGAATGCCAATGAATGTGTATGAGTCCCTTTCTCAGTACATAAATGTCATTTTGAGTAGTAGATTGAAATTTTGGTTAAGTTTGGAGATGCATAAAGGTCAATAACTAATATGTAAAAGTAACTTCTAGGATGTGTAAAATAAATGAAACAACTACTGATGAGAAGTTTCAAAGACTCTTACGTTGGAAATGTAAGAGTCATTTTTTGCTACATAAGAGCCATTCTGACTCACACTCATGAATTTGGAAATCTCTAGGGATATATAAAATTAAGTTTTATGGTCCATAAAAGTAATTCCCATGACCCATAGTGGTTCCATCCTTTGTAAAAATTAAAATAGAAGTCCATGTTGTGGGAAGTTCAGCCACACCGTGAAGAGATATAGATGGATTTCAATGCTACTTCTTATTTAGAGGTGATCATGACATAGAAAACCTCTGTCCACTTGGAATTAGGCTACTTCTCAATCATTGCATGCATGAGAAAGGCTTTCCCCACACACACTGGATATTGTTATCTCCATTTTCCTATTTAAATTATTTACCTCCATTATAAAATGAGTTATTCTTATTCTTATTTTTAGATAGTTTTTAGTTTGAAACTTGGACTTTGGACTTTCAGATTAGTTAGGGTTTTACTATTATTTTACTATAATCATTTTCTTATGTAATTTTTATTCTGTATGTTTTAATAAAAACCATTATTTGTTGTTTTATCTCTATATTATATTATTTTATTCCATCGTATTTTTTCACTGTGATCTATATTATTCATGTTGGAAAAGAACTAACCCAAGGGATATTTCCATGGATGAATTCAGTGTTGAACTAGAGTCCCATTTCATTCATATTTAAATGTTTCTTATCTGCATAGGGTGATTCCAAGGATAATTAGTAATCGGGAAAGGTGATAATGTTTCCTCACTATGACTGTCTTAGGTTTAACTTCTTCTTATTATTATTCATTATTCTACCTCCATTCCATAATCACTAGTGAATATAATAGAGATTCAATGGTTTAGTGTTTAATATATGTGATTTCATATCAGGGAGTTGAGTTAGGGGGTACTCTTGATTAAGGAACCCTTTAACTTACTATAACCAGGGAGGAGGTGGATGTGCAATGTACTTAGTGATTGTTAAGTATACTGTATATTCACACTCAGGGAAGAAAATGATGACCACACATATGATGAGTGTGTTAATTAATCATGTATGAGACTAAAAACGAGACAATGGGGCTTCACTAAGGGTAATTATCTTGGGAGTAATTCCTTTTTTCTAACCTCATTCATTATGTCTGCATTTTCATTGCATGTTTACTTTTACATTTCTTTCATTTATTTTACAAAATATCCATTTTATTCCTTTTATTTCATAAAATGTAAAAACAAAAAAATAAAACAAATGATTAGAATAGTGAGTGATTGATTGAAATCAAAGACTAATAAAGAGAGATGATATTAGTTATCCACTATGCTACATTAGAAAAATAAATATTATTTTTTTACCACCTTATGATGGGTGTGTCAAAAATTTGGTACCATTGCTAAGGATTCATGCCAATCAATCATTTTTTTATTCCTTTTGTATTTTTAATCACTTTCCTTTATTTTCATAAAAAAACTTAAAAAAATTCTATCCATGATTTATTCCAATTAATATTATTTTCCATGGACTAAACAGTACTCTTAGGTACAACAAGAAGATAAGGTTTATGATACAAGAGAATCTTAGTTGAAAAAACTTAGTGAATACTTAAAAGAGATAAGGAACCAAGTTAAATTTCTATAATAATATCTCCTTGCATACAATGAACAAAAATTGGAGTAGTAATACCCAAAATAAGTAGAGGAAGAGATTACTCCACTGATTTTTCAAATTGAAGAACCTAAGGAGGTCGAGAGGGAAATTCTTGAATATTTACTATCCAGTCTCACTAAACCATTGATAAAGTAAATTTTTGAAGAAAACATGCATGCTGGTACACATGTGGGAGATCAATAGTTTTTGGGACCATACTGGAGTCATTTTTTAGAAGATAACCTACAACCTGATTCTCCCATATTTGAAGAAGCACTATTGGTACCACTCTAACATTCCTTATCATTAAAATAATACACCCCAAGATTAGTGGAATTTGAAAATTCATTAGAGTATATTGACTACATGCCTCTATCCATGACAAACCAACTCTAAGAGGTACTTAACATTGAATAAGAATTGATAAATGATACAATATAGGGAGATAATACTTTCTTAAACTCATTTATATTTAATTTTATTAAAACTAAATTGAGCACCACCTCCCACTACTTAGAATTTGTATATTCATTCAAAACATGGATTCCCATAGATGAGGAAGATAAATAAGAATATTCACTTGATAGGGAACTTATGAATCTCCCTAAACCCATTAAACTTTTTTGTAAGGAGTAAATGAGGGGTTCCCAGTTTCCTTACCCAAAGAAACCATGTTACAAGATGTCTACTTTAAGGGGAAGATTTTAATATTGATTTATCTTTTTTTAATTCTATTCTTCTTAAAAATTTCACTAATTTACACTTGGTTTATTTTTTTAATGTATCACATAATTAAAAGGCCTTGGATGATGAAAAAGAATCCATAAAAGTAGTGGTCATAGTAGAAGAGGACCCATATTTTTTCCTACCCCACCATACAAGATATACCTAATAGCCAAGGGTATATATATTCTATACTCTATCCATGGATTCCTCTATAACCAATGTGAAGTTATAAACACTCTAAGAAGGATTATGTTGTGGTTTATATCAAAGAAACCCCAACCAACATATGATTTTGGATAATAATTAAAACTTATTATCTAGGAGTAGTAAAACCCTAGTACCCTCTTGGGGGTTTAAACCAATATTTATACCTTTTATTTATTTTTTTTACTTTTTTTCATTTATTTTTCATTCAATAAATTTATTACATTTTCTGATTTTACTTGTAATACTATAGTGGGAAGCATCTAGAAGAATAACTCAAGGCCGACACTGCCAATAAGTTAGTTTGTATCACTCATTTTCCCATTCTTTTGTTTAATACCAATTTAAAATTTTGTGTGAAATGATGTTGTGATCATGTTTGAATCAAAAAGTGGGAAGTAACAATTTAAGTGTGTGGGAGTTGATACAACCCGAGTTAGGAAATTTTCTTGTATATTTTGTTTTATGTTTTTAAATTTTGTAGTGTTTTTAGCGAGTCTTGAGATGAACTAAATGATTTTGGAAAAATCAAACCATTTTGGTATTTTTGGCATACTATTTGATTTGAATTTCTAATTATTTAAATGATTGCTAAAATGGATTTTATTTCTTTATTTATAATATGATCATTTAATGAACTTTGATCAAATGTGAAAGTCATATGCACTAGTGCTGTCCAAAATGTTTATCATTCCCAACTTGAGTTATTTCTAAACTAGTTATACATTTTCTTTAAATTTATATTTTTATTAAGAGTCTAGAGGAATGTTGTGAAATCTAGAGCTTACTTTTTTCCCTATTTTTCAAGGCTGTTAGAGTTCATGAATCATGATAATAATAATAGAGGCACTATTTTTAAAGCCCTTTTTTATATTTAATTTCTATTTGAGTCTGGACTTTACATTTGAACTTTATTAGCCCCTAGTATCCATGAATTTACTTAAAGGTTTAATACACATTAAAATCCATTAATCCATTTCAACCTACTCTAGAAGTAAATGCATGATTATTTTCGAACTCAAATGTTTGATAGTGACTGAAGCTGTTTGTGGGTGCTTTATCATTTGTTGCTGCTTCTTGGGTTTTGAATTGAAGTTGTTTTAGAAAATATTAAAGGGAAATATTCTTTAAAAAAATTTGCAGGGGAGTTTAAATTACTTTTTATAGATCAAATATTCCTCTCTACCTTCAAAATATATACAAAATTATAGACTTAAAAAGACACAAATAGTGTTGTTGCAATGGAGGAAGAGAGAAGAGAAGAAAATAAATAAATTTTATGATCCTAAAATTATTAAAGTGTGTACTGGTGATGAGTATCAAAATTTGTTTTTATTTAAATCATTTTAAAGTAGAGTGAGTGAGGATAAATTATTGAGTGTAAATTATTATCACGCATTTTACTTAATTTTAGAGCCCAAATCCTCCTCATTTTCCTTTAAGTTTTAACATCTAAAACCTACCAAACCTTAACCACAAAACAACCCTGGTAAAATCCTCATGGTTGACATAATTTTATGACTTTATAAATTTTATATTCTAGGAATAAAATAATTATATGAACATAATGTATTCTATTGAGAATGATAAAATATATATTTTTAAATCCTTGAGTGAGAGAGATGCATTTCTAGGGAGGTATGCATAAAATGCACATGGGGACTAACAAAACATTGATTAGATTTTTTATAAGTAGAAAGGAGTTTGGGAGTTGAGATATATATAGGTAGCATGATATTTACAAAATTGTGAGTATAAAAAAGTGTTTCCATTAATATCTTGAGAAATATATTTTGACCTTAGTATTGGATGATTTCCCAAGAGTTTAGTATTTAAGTGTGGGGAAATAAACAAAGATAATATTTAAATTATTTTCATTTTTCATTTCAATTATTTAATTCCCACCATTTTATCATTTTAAGGGTAATTATCACATATTTAAATTATAGTCATAATTTGGTCTTTATTGTGAAAATATAATAAATTTTGATTTTAATTTATTTTATTATCATTTTGTTGTTAAATATCACAGACAAAAATTAATTTCCATTATTTTGATAAATGAAAAAATCTCTAAAAGGAGAAGGTATAACTTTTAAAAGATAGATTATATGAGTTCATTTTGAAAAAGGACCTGGCTATGCATAAAATTAACTCTAGAATGATAAGGAATACGTATGATTCCCTTACTTAATATATAAAATTCATTATAAGAAGTAGATTAGAACTTTAGTTAATCTTGGAGATGCATAAAGGTCACTAAATTATGTATAAAATTAACTTCAAATATGAATACAAGTAAATGAAATAACTATTAAAGAAAATTTTAAAGGATTTTATGTTAGATATGTAAGAGTCATTGTTATCTATGTAAGAGTCATTCTAATTCACATTCAAGAATTTGAGAAACTCTGGGGATATATACAAGTAAGTTCAGTGGTTTATAAAAGTAAAACTCATGACTCACAATGGTTCCATCATTTTAAAGAAGTTTAGAAATTATGTGAAGAGATATATATGGATTTCAGTACTAATAACTATTTAGAGGTTCTCACACCATGTAAAACCAAAGTAACTTTATGGGGGATATAGAGAGATTGAGGTAGGAAAAACATTGAGGACCATTACATGGAAAAAATCCTTTACAACATGGCATAATTAAAATCATTTTTCACAGCATGATAATAATCCTGAAACTCAAGGCCATTTAAATACTACCATATATTTTTACCATGTGCATTAAATTCACGGGATAAGAATGAAACATTATCTAAGATCATGGGGAGAATTAAAATAAGATTTAAAGACCATTTCCCACATGTACACAAGATACTACTTAATTGTTTCATACATAAGGAAGGCCTTCTGCATGCACACTGAAGGATGTTGTTACCCTCTAAATATTTAAATTATTTATCTCTATTGTAAAAGGATCTATTATCATTATTCTTCTTCTTATTCTTATTCTTATAATATTTTTTATTTTTCAACTTTGACTTCATTCATGTGATTTAGTTAGAGTTTTACTGTTATTTCCCTATAATCAATTTATTTTGTAATTTTCATTCTACATGTTTCAATAAAAGTGTTCTATATTTCTCTCTATCTCTCTTATATTGTTTTATTCCACTATAATTATTTAATGTGATATTTATTCTTCATGATGGGGAATAAATAACTTGAGGGATCTCCTTGAGGATAAATCCAACGTTGAACCTATAACGACCCGAACAATTATGAATAAAATTTCCCTTGTGATTTAATTAAACATCTTATTATGTAATATGGTTATAGAAAACACATGAAATTATTTGGTTTTATTATACCCTATCATATTTAAATGGACATTAATCATCTTTATCATTGATAAAATATCCTTTTAATAGTGATCACATGATTATTATAAATATAGGGTTTAAAAAAATCCAATTAGCACAGAAAAAGGAAGCGATGACCTCAACTAGTAGGATCGAACCCTATGAAGCCCATTTATCGGAGTTTACAAGGGAGATAACTTCATCGAAATTTTCCCTTTTCCAATCCCAATATTATATCCAAAAACCTAATTATGAGCAAAACCATTTATGGGATAAGTTCATGCTCATCGAGATCACGACCCAAACCATGTTCATTGAACCACCCCATGAAAGTCTCACCATCGTACACCTTACTCTTAGGAAGTTTTCTGGTGTATTAAAGGGATATGTATTAAGACCCTATAAATATGAGTATGTACATTAATTTTTATAGAATAATGAATATATTTTCACCATATTATTATTACTTTATAAATGATTTTTATTTTGATACAATAAAACTCCAACAGTATTTTTAGTTAATATCCAAATTCAATTAAGGAATTTATTTTGAAGAATTAATGGATTTTTTAAATAAATAAAATTTTCATAAAATATTATTATTAAATAATATTTATTAAATATAAATGATCATATAATTTTTTTATGAAGTCAAATGTAATTTTTATAAGGGTTCAAAAAGTTTTATTGTCAAAAAACCCAACATTTGTCAATAAATGTTGATTATTATTTTAAAAGTGAAAATAAAAATATTTAAAAAAATATTTAGATAAAATTAATATTATTTTTGGAATCATAATGTTAAAATTATCCAACAGTGAATTTTTCATAATTTTTTGAGAATTGAATTTTTGGGTAAAAATTAAATACTGTATAAATATACTTTGTGTATTATGACATCATAATGACCCAAAAAATGATGTTATAAATACTATAACTTGGATTCATGACCAAATATATGTTTTTAATTTAAAATAATGTGATTTTATGTTTATTTGGTTAATTTTATAAAGCCTTTATGGATCCTCCAAAACCATTAATATATTTTAAGGTTTTAAAATCATTCCTTTAAGAGTATGACTCACTTATACATAATCAAGGATATTATTTTATTAATTTCTGACCTCACCCTTATAAAATAATAAAATACATTACCATTTGGAAGAAAAAATGGGAAAAACTATGATAAGGTTTATGGTTTTGGTTATTTTATATATAGAGTCCAAAATCTAAGTTTGGGAAATAATAAAGAAATCCCCACTCATTTCCTATATAAAACCTAAAAAGATCTTATTTCTCTTCACTAAAAATCCTTGAAGCACATACTTAATCTTACCTCCCCTCTCTAGAGTTCTTCTAAGGTGACCCCAATCTCTTAAGAAGCTCCTCCCAAGTATTTTGAGTCACACACTCAAGTAAGGGATCCTCACCTTCTCTTCTTTATTCAAGTTTATTTACTATATTATGCCTTATATTTACAATTAATAATGTTGGGATATGTATTTACATGTCCCTATCACTTCCCATTTCATGTAAAAATTATGAGATACCCCTTTCTCTGTCATTAAACCATTTTATGAATTTTATGTAACGCCGTTATGCTGTTGAAATTTCACCGTGATTTTTCCATACCAAAACAATTGTGTAGTAAATACCATACCCATTTCTTATAAAGAGTGTTCAACTTTATACACCTATAATTATTTGAATTGGGACTTAAATTTATTTATTATACACTCCTTGATCTTGGAATAAAATATGATGATGAATTAATCCATTGTATGATCTATTTATACACTTAATCATGAGAATGAAATGAAAGCGACGGGTGCACCCGTAATTATATATCACTCCAATAAATTGGGTAATGTTTAGTCTCATGAGATGTCATGTTGGGATAGGGAGTGAACCTGATTATTTTATGGGATTTCTTCCATCATGATGTCTTGGTATTTAGCATTTACCTATGTTTATAATATAGTGTTTTAAGTTGTTTCCACATTTCCCATATTTCCTTTATGATTAACATGATATATCAAGCCTCAGTGTTCACGTTTATGATCCTTACCCCTTTTATGTACCATTGATATATCTATTGTATAACATGTATTAATTTCTTCATGTTATTCTATATTTATTCTTTTATTGGGATTTATAGCTCACCCCTTTCTTATGTATGTCCACAGGTTATCCTATGTAGTTTTGAAAGACATGGAATTTTAGAAGCATGTTAAAGAAGTTTTCAATAATGTTGTTGTATTTCATGTTTAAGATGTTATGCTATGTACTTAATTCCCAAAAAAACTCCAATTATAAATATTTTAAGTTATATTATGTGTAATTTTATGTAATAAATCATGAATTAATGTGTAATAAAGAACAAGGTTGTTATAGTTGGTATCAAAGTAAAAGTTTAGTTATTTTTGGGTTTAAGATTAGAAAACTCTAGATAAATCCTTAGAAATAAAACTAATTATAAGAAAACATCCCTAGTTTTTGTTAAGTATAGATTAAGTAGTTTATCAAGAAAATACATCCCTTTCTGGATACTACAACTGGATGTGGCTCTAACATAGATGTACATAGGGGTAAAACCCGAAAACACCATGTTGAGCTAGACTCAACAAGGAATTGGTGGATGAAAATAAGCCTTGCTGCACACCTGTTTTGAAAAATTGAAGGGATATGATTTGTTAAATTCATAATCTTATTATGAACCATTATTAATGGAATAAAAAATACCCATAAGAATACATGTTAGGAAATAAATCATGGATAAAAAACATTAAATCCCAGAAAATCACAAGTTAAGGAAATAAATGTAATTTATAAGTTATCTCTTTAATGCCATTGGATTCCCTTATATGAGTTTAATAGTTTAAAAATATTCATCCATAATTTTCTCTTTATTCTAGTTAATGGCCGAAAATAGGAGGAATTAGGTAAATAATCAATATGTCAGGTAATGTGATGACTGCCCCAATGAGATGCCCAACCTGATGGGAGCGGGAATCAAAAACTTTGTGATGATACTCTCTGAAATGACTCATGTTCTGAATAGAAACCTAGATAAGGTGGAGCACCCAAATTCCCCTAAGAAAGAACAAATTGCAATTGAGTCCTTTATGTGACAAAGACCTCTTAATTTTAATGGATTATCTGATCCCTTAATCATGAAATGATGCATCAAATCTATTGATAAGATCTTCTCCATAATTCAATGTTCTAAGAAAGAGACGGTTATACTGGCTATTTATCACATGGAGGTAGAGGATGATCTGTGGTGGACATTGATCAAGAATACGGATCTTGAAGAATAGATCAAAGCGATGGGGTGAAAAGAATTTTAGAAAATGTTTTTTGATAAATACTTTTCTCAAACTCTCTAACTTAAACTGGAAAGGTATTTACTTTCCCTTAAGAAAAAATATGAAGAATCTATAGGGGTGTATGAGGGAAAATTCACAAGACTTGCACAATACACCTCTAACTTTGTTGTTACCCCCAAATTAAAGGTTTAATACTTCTTTGGTGGGTTAAAACCTAGTCTATGAAAATCCATGATGATATATTAATTTGATAGATATGAGGAAATTGTTTGATGTGTCCTCAAAGTCAAAATGGAGATCAACAAATCTCAAGGGTATCACAAGGATACAAAGTAGAAAGTGGGGTTTAATTCTAGTGGTCTGATGGATAAATCTAACAGTGCCAATAAATTTTAACATCTCACTTATCAAATGTGTGTAAAGAAGGTCCCCATAAATTTCATAAGGGGGATGAGGAAATGCTTTAGGTGTGGGAAGGAAGGGAACCTAGTTAGAGATTTTCGATAGGAGAAACCCACTAATGAGATGAAGTAAAGGAATGCTCCATTCAACCCTAAGCTCATTGTTCATTACTTCAAATGTAAGGAATCAAGACACTTTTCAAATCAATGAACTAAGCTAAGGGTTTTTAGAGACAACTAATAACCTATAAGGTAGACATGGTGAGATTTTTTGATTACAACCACTGAGGTGGATCTCAACAATGAAGTGGTGATAGGTACCCTGGTTATTCATTCAAGGATATCAAACATAATTTTTTATTCTAGTTCTATGAATTCTTTCATATCAAAAAAGTTTAGTAATAACTATTCAAACACCACCAAAAATCATGGAAGTGAAGTTATTGGAGAAAACGGAAAATGGGGAAATTATTGCATCCCAAGTATATAACTCCTCCCCTGTCAGAATTTGAGATATGAACTTCCTAGAAAACCTTATCATACCCCATTTGGTGGAATTTTATAAAATTCTAGGTATGGATTGGATCTACCTATATAGATCCAATATAAATTTCCATGATAAGGAAATCAATCTCTGTATCACAAATCGATCCCCGATTCTATACAAGTAATAGGAGGAGGATGAATATTATTTAGCACCAACATCACAAACATGAATATTATTTCCCTATTATGAAGTGTATCTAGATCAAATGATTTATTCTAAGGAAATAATCATCCTCAAATACATTCCTATTGTGAGGGAATACAATGATGTGTTTCCTAAGTAATTTCCTGGACTTCCTCCTTGTTGAGAGGTTAAATTTTCAATAAATCTTATACCTAGGGAGTTACCATTATCCAAGACTCTATATAGAATGGATATTGCAGAACTTGAGGAGATAAAGAAACAACTAAAGGAGAATCTGGATAAAGGATTCATACATCCAAGTGCTTCACCATGGGGTGTACCAGTCCTCTTTGTCAAGAATAAGGATGGGTTAATGTGACTTTGTATTTATTATCAGGATCTCAAAAATATAATGATAAATAACAATTATCCTTTACCCCGAATTAATGAATTATTTGACCAGCTATGTGGGAAAAAATACTTCTCTAAGATGGATTTATGGTTGGGATATTACCAAGTTAGGGTGAAGAAGGAGGATATCACCAAAGAAACTTTTCATAAAAGGTATGGGCACTATGAGTTAATATTAATTATATTAAGACTCACTAATGATACATCAATATTTATGGAATTTATGAATAGATTCTTTTGATATTACCTCAAAAAATTTGTGGTGGTCTTTATAGATGATATTCTATTATACTCCAAAATCATGGAGGAGCATATGGATCATCTAAGTACTGTGCTAAAGAACTTACGAAAGGATAATCCTTATGAAAAGTAAAACAAATATGAGTTTTGGTTGAAGGAAGTCTCTTTATTGGGGAATATTATCACAAGAAATGGGATATCTATAGCCCCTTAAAAGATAGAAGAAATTTAAGGATGGATAAGGCCAACATCTGTGACAGATATATATAGTTTCTTTGGATTAGTTGGGTACTATCGTCGATTTGTGATTTTTTTTTCTCAATTGTCAAACCCTCTAACCAAGATAACTTGGAAGGGAGATGAGTTTGATTTGAATGATGAACATGAAGAGATCTTCAAGAAGTTAAAAAATAGACTTATCACTACCCCTTTGATTACACTACCCACAAGTGGATAACTTTTCATAGTATTTAGTGATGTTTTGAAGAAGGGTTTGGGATATGTGTTAATACAAAATAAAAAAGTCATACCCTATGCTTCAAGGCAGTTGAAAGTTCATAAAAATAACTACCCAATGCATTATATAGATTTGTCTATAGTTATCTTTACTTTGAAAATATGGTGGAATTATCTCTTTGGGGAGAAGTATAAAATATATACAGATCACAAAAGTCTAAAATATATATTCACATAGAAATAGATGAATATGTGCTTATTAATATGGTTAGAGCTAATCAATAACTATGACTAGTCAATCCACTACCATCCTGGTAAAGAAAATAAAGTTTAATATTCTCTAAGTAGAAAGGATCCAAAATTTTTATCATTGATGAGAATTGAGAAGAATCCGATATTCTTATATTTGGAAAAATAGAAATGGGAATAATAAAGTAAGGAACAAGATAAATCATTTCACAAATTATTTCTCAATATTCCCTTATAGAGAGGTTAAAGGATGCTCAAATTGTTGATTTGAGAATTCAGAAGAAATTGGAAACTATAAGAAAAGATAAATCTACAGAGTTAAATGCTAATGAAGAAGGTGTTGTGATATTTGGGTAAGGACTATGTGTACCATCAAATCCTTAGTTAAATAAGGAATTGTTAGATTATTCACATAGCTCAACCTTCTCCATCCACCCAGCAAGCACAATGATGTATCAATATCTCTGAGAACACTATTGGTGGGACAATGTGAATAAGGAGATCACATAATATATATCAAGATGTCTTGTATGTCAGCAAGTGAAAGCATAAAGGAAAAAATCCAAGGGGATTATGCAACCATTACCGATACCTACATTGAAATAGTAAAATTTAACCATGGATTTTGTCACTGGTATTACAAAGACATAAAGAGGGAATAATGCTATATGGGTTGTAGTGGATCTTCTTACAAAGAATGACCAATTCATTGAGATTCGAGAGGATTTCTCACTTGATCAACTTGTAAGGATATACATTAGAGAAGTGATGAGGCTATGTGGAACACCACTATAGATTGTATTCGATTGAGATCCAAGATTCACCTCTAAGTTCTGGAAGAGTCTCCAACATGCTCTAAATACTAAGTTGAACTTTAGCATGGATTATCACCCTCAAACTGATGTCCAATCTGAGTAGAATATCTATAAACTTGAGGGCATGTTGAGATCATGCTCAATTGACTTCAAATGGAGGATGGGACTAACATATTCCTCTATTTTAGTTCTCTTACAATAATAGTTTCCACTTAAGCATATAAATGGATCTATATAAAGACCTTTATGGGAAGAGGTGAAGAACACCTTTATGCTGGGATGAAGTTGGGGAACAAAAACTGCTAGGTCCTGAAATGGTTGAGGAAATGGTAGAAAAGGTTAAGACCATTCAGCAGCACATCAGGGATGCTCATAGTCGACAGAAGAGTTATACTGACAATCATCGACGAGACCAAGAGTTTGATGTTTTAGGCATGATATTACTCCATATATCTCCATGTAAGAAAGTGATGAGTTTTGGGAAGAAGGGAAATCTTAGTCCAAGATACATTAACCCCTTTGATATCCTTGATTGTATCAGAGTGATGAACTACTGACTAGCACCCCCACCTAACCTATATCAAGTATATGATGTATTCCATGTATCCCTATTAAGAAAATACATACTAGACCCCTCACATGTACTCAATCTAGAGGCAGTACCATTGGAGAATGATCTCTCATATGAAGAGCAGCTAGTGAAGATATTAGATCATAGAGAAAAAGTTCTATGAAATAAGACAATGCACCTGGTCAAAGTTCTATAGAGAAACCAAAAGTTTGAAGAAATGACATGGGAACCAGAGGAAGTGATGAAATAGAGTAATTGTCATCTTTTTTAGTGTGGGAAATAAAAATTTCAAGGACAAAATTTCTTAAGGGGGGAATATTTTAACGACTATAATGGTTATAAATAAAATTTCCCTTGTGATTTAATTAAATGTATTATTAAGTAATATGGTTATAGAAAAAACATGCACTTCTTCAGTTTTATTATATACTATCAAATTTAAATTACCGTTAATCATTTATACCATTGATAAAAGATCCATTAAAAAATTATCACATGATTAGTATAAATATAAGGTTTTAATAAATCCAATTTCCATAGACAAAGGAAGTGATGGCCTCAACCAGTAGAATCACACCCTATGAAGACCATTTATTGGAGATTCTGAGGGAGATAACATCACTGGTATTTTCCCTTGAACAAGCCCAAGATGAGATCTAAAAACTTAAGCATGAGAGAAACTATTTATGGGAGAAGTTCAAGCTCACCGACATCACAACCCAAACCATGTTCATCGAACCACCCCATAAAAGTCTCACCATCACACACCTTACTCTTAGGGTGTTTACTAGTGTATTAAAGGGATATGCATCAAGAACCTATAAATACGAGTATGTACATTTTTTTTATATAATAATGAATATATTTTTATCCTATTAGTGTTAATTTATAAATGTTTTTTTTATTTTGATATAATAAAACACAAATAGTATTTTAAGTTAATATTAAAATTCAATTAAGGAATGTAATTTGATGAATTAATGATATTTTTAAATAAATAATATTTTAAAAAAATATTATTATTAATTTTTTTTATCAAATATAAATTATCATATAATTTTTTATGAAGTCAAATGTAATTTTTATAAGGCTTCTAAAACTGTTATTGTCAAAAAACCTAACATTTCTCAATAAACATAAATTATTATTTTAAAAATGAAAATACACATATTTATAAAATTATTTAGATAAAATGAATATTATTTTTTTAATCATAATTTCAAAATTATCCAATGTTTATTTTTTCATAATTTTATAAGACAATCAAGTTTTTGGGTAAAAATTAAATACCGTATAAATATACTTTGCATATTATGACATCATAGTGACCCAAAAGTGATGTAATAAATACTATAAATGGGATATATGACCAAATATTTTTTTTAATTTAAAATAATTAGATTTTATGTTTATTTGGTTAATTTTATAAAACCTTTATGAATCCTCCAAACCCAGTAATATATTTTAATGTTTTAAAATCATTTATTTAAGAGTATGAATCACTTCCATATAAGAAAAGGTAATATTTTTTTTAATTTTGGACCTTGAAATTATAAATTAATGAAATAAACTCCCATTTGGAAAAAATGGGAAAAAACCATGGGAAGGTTTTTGGTTTTGGTTATTTTCTATATAGAGTCCAAAACCTAAGTTTGAGAAATAATAAAGAAATCCACACTCATTTACTATATAAACCCACCCAATATCTCATTTATCTTCACTAAAAATCTTTGGATTACATCCTTACTCTTCCTTAACCTCTCTATAGTCCTATCAAGGTGTCCCCAATCTCTCAAGAAGATCCCACCAAGCATTTGGAGTCACACACTCAAGTAAGGGATCCCCACCTTCTCTTATTTATTGAAGTTTATTTATTATCTCATACCTTATATTTCTAATTCCTAATGTTGGGATATGTATTTTCATGTTTTTATTACTAACAATTTAATTTAAAAATTATTATATACCCATTTATCTCTCATCAAACCATTTTATTAATTTTTATGTGACACTGTTATGCTGCTGAAATTTCACCACGATTTTTCCATGTCAAAACAATTATGTAGCGAATACCATACCAATTTCCTATCAAGTGTGTTAACCTTTATACACTAATAATTATTTTAATTGGTACTTATATTTATTTATTCCATACTCCTTAATCGTGGAATAAAATATGATGATGAATAAATTCATTTTATATGATCTATGTGGCACACTTAAGCATGAGAATGAAATGAAAGTGACGGGTGCACTTGAAATTATATAGAGTTCCAATGCATTGGGTAATATTTAGTATCATGATATGTCATGTTGGGATAGGTATTTAACCTAATTCCTTTATGATATTTTTCCATCATGATTTATTGGAAGTTAGTCTTGACTTATGTTTATGATGCAGTGTTTTAAGTTATTTCCACATTTCCCATGCTGCCTTTATGATTATATTTCTACATCAAGCCTCATTGTTCATGTTTATGATTCTCACCCCTTTTATGTCCCATTGATATGGATATTTTCTAACATGTATTAATTTCTTCATGTTATTCCATGTTTATTCCCTTACTGGGCTTTATATCTCACCCCTTTCTTATGCATGCCCCTAGGTTATCTCGTGAAGTTTTAAAAGCCATGGAATTTTATAAGCATGGTAAGAAAGTTTTCAATAATGTTTTTGTATCTCATGTTCAAGATGTTATTCCATGTACCAAATTACCAAAGAAACTATAATTTTGGATCTTCCAGGTTTTATTATGTGTACTTTTTATATAATAAATCATAAATTTATATGTAATAATGAATAAGGTAGTTATAGAACTTGAGTCCCCACTCATTCGTATTTAAATATTTCTTATCTTCTTAGGGTTTTAATAAGGATAATTAATAGCGGGAAAATGTGACAGTGTTTCATCAATACGACTATATTAGGTTTAACTTGTTTTTCTACACTATTCTACCTTCTTTCTATAATCATTGGGGCATATGATGGTGCCTTGATGGTTTAGTGCTGAATGGATGTGATTGAATATCTTTTAGGTGGGTTAGGGGGTGTTATTGACTAAGGAATTTCTAACCAAGGAGGAGGTGGATGTGCAATGTACTTGGTGATTGTTAGGTACACTATATATCCATATTAAGGGAATAAGAGGATGATCACACATATAATGGAGTGTTTTCATTAAGTAGGTATGATACTAATGACGAGATAATGAAGTTTTACTAAGGGTAATTCTCTTAGGAGTATTTAATTTATTATAACCTTATTCATTGTGTTTTCATTTTACATTTCATGTTTATCTTTCTATTTATTTAATTATTTTTCAAAAAACCCTAATTCTTTCATTTTCTTTCAAAAAAATAAAAACACCCAAAAAATAATAATTGATTGAATAATTAGTGATTGATTAACACTAAAGGCTCCTCTAGAGAGATGACCTTGGTCAACCATTGTTCTGTACTGGGAAAATAAATATTTTTTTAAAACACCTTGAAACAATTGTGACAATATGCGTTGAGTATTATAATTAATATTTTCTATGAATGTATAACAAAAATCATTAATTTTATAAAAATTTATAATTTAATGTGATTGTAACTTGATAATTTTATTGATCAATATAAGATATATAAATTAAATCAAATAGAAGTACGCATACATGTAAAGAAAAAATGAGATATGATATAAATGAGATGTATATAAAATTAGATTATGAGATATTAAAAATACCTTAAAATATTAAGTGTTGGATTCATTTTAAATTTAAAACTCATCATGAACTCGATCATTTAGTTTGGGTAACCCTGACATTGGTTTTTATGGATTATCTTGTATAAGGATAGTAGAATATTGGTATCCCTAACAATTAGGCTCCTATACATAATGTAAGATTTGGGATGCACTCACCTAGATAACCCTAACAGTAAGGTAACTGAAGGAATGGTTTCAATATAATCTATAATATGAATTTGGGAAAGTTTTTTTGAAGAAAACTATCCAAGACTTATATATGATATATTTGACATGATTGTTGTAGCGACCCAGTTTTTTTACAGTATGAAATTTTAAGAATATTTTAAATAATATTTTATGGTTGGGTCACAAATCCATTTTCATTAGATGCATTTCATGGTTTCCCAAAAAAATAATATTTAAAATAATATATTATTTTTAGGCCACACGTGCATGATCACAAGAACATTCAATTTCCTTATAAATGTATCCTTGAATGAGAAAAATGGCATTATAGTTACATATGGAATAAGGGTTTACCCTAGGGGTGGTGTAAAGTGGGTTTATATTCAGGCCCCTAGACTAGGTCTATCACCAGTGTAATTAATTAATTAATTTGTTATATCTAGAAACCCTGATTTCCCCTATATAATCATCATTAAATATATAATTTAGGGTTATCCACCATAGAACCCAATTGAAGAAAGGAGGAGAGGGAGACCATTGAGAGAATCTGAGATTCAGAGCTGATGAATGTGCCCTTCGAAGGGAATCACCAATGGTACTCAGAGTGGCCGTATACATCACCAATAGATGACCCGATCAAGAGGTAGTATTCATTATTTTTTATTCTAATATATTATTTATTGATTATATTACTATAATTTATTGATCTAAAATTATTATATTATGAATCATTACTATTTTTTGTATTTATTTACCCAAAATTCATGTTTACTTTTTTGCATTCTTCATCATAGGTGGTCTTGTGCACATTGGAAGATGGTTAGATGATCACTCCAGTCATCAAAACCTTGTTCCCTCTCCATCTATCTCCCATTATGAATTTATTTTTCACTGACCATCTCCATGGATGGTATTTAGACCAATATTGTATTGAATCAATGAATTATTGATATCTAGGTCTATGATAGAGCAATTTGGACATGAAAGTTAAGCAAGGTGAATGAGAGGATAATTGTGAAATAATAGATCATTATGAGGCATGTCAGTGAAGGTTCTTGAAGGGAAATTGTGTGTGGGGTGTTAAGGATGCTTGATAATGGATTTTAGGTCATTTTTTGGTGAAGGATGGCTAGAAATGGGTCACTAGAGGTTCAATAATGTCGAACAAGGCCCTTAGGGGCGTTTTGGGAATGATCAAAGGTGATATAAGTGGCAAAAATGTGTTTCTAGATGAGGTGAAAATATGGAACTCAAAGATGATATCAAGTGATATGTGATCCAGATCCACACACCACGTATCATGATACAAGTGGTGGTTAGGGTTTAATATTAAGTTAAATATCACATAGGGTGTACTTTAGAGTTGCATTCCATGTGGTCCTAGGTCACCCAACTCAGCGTGTACAAGGAGTACACACCCAAGAGGCTATCTAGACCCACACCCTGTGTGGAATAGGGGTGCATACTATGTACCTCAGTCGCTGCCTAAATTAAATTGTGTAGATGCATGAAGAATACCTCCAAATATCCTTTATAACATTTAATCCACCAAATATGCTGTGTAGGTTAACCCATACATTCCATACAGACAATAATAAATTACCAGGATTTGACTATGGGGCTACACACTATGTACTCCCAAAGTACATATTATGTAATTTTCTAAACTTGGATATTTTTATATATTCTTTCCCAGGAGTCAAATTTTGTAATGTGAGTAATCCATATTGGGAATAATTCCACATAAAAAATGATGGAACATCCCTCCTTAGCATCATAGGTGAGATGTGAGGTGATCTTAGCAGTTTAGTTTCCTTCGCTATGTAGGGAAAATGATGTGGATTGGGCATGGTGATCAGAGTGGACATGAGGTTAGGAAATCCCCTGACATTGAGATAGTAACAGGTCAAGGTATCCCATATTATTATTGGAGTTGGTAAATCCCCCATATTTTCAAGGTTTGAGTCCTCTTGATTTGGAATGGGTTTTACTCCCTTGATCTGGAATGGGTTGTACTCCCTTGATCTTGACAAGGTGTGGGTCCCCTAAATGATTGATAGAGTTAGAATTTTTTTCACTTGCATGAGTTTTGATTCCTCTATACATGAATTTTGGTACCCCCTCATCTAAAATGTTCTATTTGATGAGGTACAGGTCCTCCGCTGTGGTTGGTTACTCCATCAACCAATACTAACCTTAGTGAGGTGCAGACCCCCACTATAGTTCTGAGAGGTGAAGTGGGTTATAAATTTGGGTATTTCATATTCTTGGGTCATTTGTTATGACCTTTTTTTCTATAGTTGGGATGTGTAGAGAGAGACACCCTTATATGTATTTGGTTTGATACTTATAATCATATTTAGGTTTTTTCTTATTTCCTTTATGGTTTGATATGATTGATATTCCTAGAAATACTTTATAGTTTTTGGGGTGTCTTACCAATTATGTATACACTCACCCATGCCAGGGTGTGTTAGGTCAGAATAATACAAATATATACAAGAGGGGGGGGGAGGGGTTAATTGTGTATTTTCAAAAATCTAGAAAGATCCAAACTTTTATCTTTTTTTTTTGTGATTTAAGAAGATATGAAATGTTCTATTATTTAGGTAAGTTGAGTAGTGGATAAACATATAAGAATAAAAAAACAATTTTTATAGTGGTTCATGGAACAAAGATCCCCTAGTCCACTCTACCAATGCTCTCTCTATGATATTGGTGATTTTCAATAAAAATGTCCTCTTATCAAAAGACCTTAAAAACTGAGTACATGTAGTTAGAACCCTTAAAATAAGGCTTTTACAGAGCCTTATGGTTCTTTTATAAGAAATTGAATTATCCAAAACTTAGTATAAGAAGTTGATACTCTACCACTACCATGACTAATTCCAAGAAGTTGAAACTACAATAAATCAATAGGGTTTTATTTGATTGAGTAAATAGAGTCTTGTTCACAGTTTTAGTATAAACTAACAAAAAATGGATCTTCTCCTTCAAAGATAAATGTCTTCAAGAATATATATCTTCGAAGAGATCCCGACACAAGATTGAAACATGTATGTCTCCAAAGTGTATATTTTTTAGAACAATAGAGATGTTTGATCTTTTGTCCTTTTTAGAAACTCTATATTCAAAAAGATATGGCACCGTATATCAAAAATGAAAAAAATATTATTACTTATAAAGAGAAACCTGGATTACTTTCATTCATAATAGATCTAAGAATATCACCTAATAAACTGAGATCATTTGAATTTAAACCATTAAAGAGAGTTGTAACTTCCCTTAGAAATAATAATGATTTATTCCATTGAATTAAAGCATTTGAATCATTCATAAAATAGCTTTAAAGAGATATTTTCTTCCAGTAAGACTATTGTAGAAAATGTGAATAATATCTTTAATTTAAAAATCTATCTTTTAGCATTCAAATATAGGGTTCCTTCGCATATAGGTAAACTCAAAAAGTAGGGTTGACAATGTATGGTTGTTTATAAAAGTAGGGTTGATGAACCATATGTTTATTCCTTTAAACATAGGGTTTCTTCCAAATGTAGGGTTGTTGATATATACTTTTCCAATAATGTAGTGTAAATGATCCATTTGTTTCATTCAAAATTTAGGGTTCCCAAACTATATGGTACACTTACAAACATAGGGTATGAATTTTTTTCCAAACTACTTTAAAACACATCCAAAACACTTTAAAAAAATATTTTATCCCTTAAATAATATAAAATTCTCAAAAATATATTCCTAAAAAATAATTAAAGTAATTTTATTATTAAAGAAAATAAGGGTATTTATGAGCATTAAAATCAATAAGATTAATAGAGTATCACCGAGACCATACATTCCCAAAAATATCCCCCTTTTTAATGATCACAAAACCCATAACATAACTCATAGAAAATATAGGAATTGTAAAAAAAATGAAGTAATATCTTTAAAGAGATATAATATAAATTGTAATAGAAACTATAGTTGTTGTCTATCATTTATTTGTACAATAAACATTTAAATTATCATTCTATTTAGGAAAAAAACTGTTAAAATTAGGAATGTTGTGTTTACCCAATTTTCTCCCTATAGGGACCCTTGTTTTTCATATATTAACATTATACAACTTTTTTGAAATAATTAAAATATTATTCAAACATATGCCTAATGACCGTGCTAATCTAGTTCCTTTTGAAACATAGAAACATAAACACTGATACATAAGTGAGATAAATTATCTCCCACTAGGTTCTTCTTAACTATAATCCTTCTTAGACACATCAAACATAATGAATATCTTCATAACCTAGGGAAGGAAACATAAAAAGGGTGATATCAAATTCTTAATAAGGGTAATTAAGGGATATATGTAAGAATAATCATGAGCATAAGTATATGATAATGTGATCATGAAAATATAAGATCATACCTTACATATCAAAGATCATATACATGAATCATGGTATAAATATTGGTAGTTCATAAGACATGAATCATAAGGAAATAGAGAACATAACCCATTAAAGTATAACATAGGAATCAAACATGGAATTATGGTAGACACACAAGCATATATAATTATTTCCACAGTAGTCAAGTCATTTATACTGAGACCATATTTGTGGAAAAATTCTTTTACTGAACCAGGTTCACACCCCGTTCTAGCCCTGTAATACCGAACCAGGTTCACTCCCTATTCTAGCCCTATAAAACTGAACTGAGTTCATATCCCATTCCATCCCTATAATTCTGAACTTATTTAATTTCTCCTTTTATCCATTTCTATCTTATAAGATATAAATCTTTACCCAATTCATTGGATGAAGATATAGGTCTCACCCGTCTCATAATGAAATCATACATACATGTGCCACAAAATCACAAATAATCATATCATAACCCATGAAATGAAATGGGTATTATAAAAATGTAATCATATCATAAAATGTGAAAAAATACAGGTTTCATAATCATTTATTCCTAATCATAACCCGTGAAAAGAATAAGGTTTCAAAAACATATAACTCGTGAAAGAGAAAAAAGTTTCATAAACATCATGCCATCAAAACATAATCCATTAACAAAAATAATATCAATGGAGACATTGAATAATTTCCCTAAAAAGTCATGAGTAAAACCAATGTATGTTATCTTATATGGTAAATTATTTTGAAATATATTTTAAAAACATTTCTTGAAGAAAATATCCTTTCTGCATTGAAAAATGATTTTTAAAACATAAAACCTTTTTTGAAAACATTTATCTTTGAAAACATATAAAAGAATATTTAAAAACCATAAAAGTTTTTAAAATACTTTTCACTTGATAGTGGGAATCAAATATCTTTTGAAAACATTTTTGAAAACATGGTTTTTGTATATAATAGATTTCTGACCGGAGAGGGAGACGGTCAGATTTTACTTAAAAACATTATCTTAAGTACCAAAGAGTGAAAAAATGGTACTAATACATAGATAAATCTTAAATAAACAGAGGATAAGTAAAATCACTAGTGTTATTTAGATATGGATCATAATATTTCATCAAAGGAAGCATAAACATAAACAATCTTGAAAAGTGATGAGATTGTTTCAATAAAATCTTATAACTTGGTAACTTAGGATCATATTCTCCATGTAAGAAAAGGAAATTAGATGAAGCTTAAAATATCATGAAATAAATTAAATTAATGATATAAAATGTAAAATAGAATTATATATACCTTGTAATATAATTTTGGTGCATAACTAAATATGAGTCTCAAAGAAGGAAAATTGATAAAAAACTATTTTATTGATTTGGTAACTTTTGAAACTTAAAACCCATGAAAGAAATATCACAGAATGGATATGTGAATACCCAAAAATATAAGTATAAGATACATAGAATAAAATCATGGGTAGTAAATACACCACAAAAAATTAAAGAGTGGTGATCAAATCATGTATCTCATGGAAATAAAAAGTGAGATGAAATCCCTTTACCTTGTGTCTTACCTCTCATCGTTGTAACGAACCAAAATTTTATCAATGGAAATTAATACAGATATAAATAAATGTATTATTATGTAAAATGGTTATATAACATATTCACTTCCTTAGTTTTATGTTTTCAGATTTTAAAATATCGTTAATAATTGTGACTGTTGCTAATATAGCTGTTAAATAGTGATCACATGATTAATATAAATATAAGGCTTTAACAAATCCAATTTACTCAGAAAAAGGAAGGATGGCCTCATACAGTAGAATTTATCTATACGAGGCCCATTTTTTAGAGCTCATAAAGGAGGTTCCATCACTGGGCTTCTCTCTTGACCAAGCCCAAACCAATCTTCAACATATGAAGCTTGAATGGAACCGACTATAGGAGAAGTGGAAGTTGATAGAGATTATCACCTGAGCGATGTTATCTGAGCCACACCAAGAGTCTTTCACCATCGCACACCTTACCCTTAGGTCATATAAGGGTGTTATAAGGGGTTCTTTAACAAGACCCTAGCACTATGAATATGTGTATATTTTTTTTATAGAATAAAGAATATACATTCATTTTATTGTTACTTTGTAAATAGTTTTTAAAGCACAAATAGTATTTTAGTTAATATTCAATTAATAAATCTATTTTGATGAATTAATGTATTTTTGTATTAAATAATATTTTAATAAAATATTATTACTAAATTAATTTTTATTAAATATAAATTATTATGTAATTTTTATGAATACAATTGTAATTTTTATTAAGGTTTGAAAGCTGTTTTTATCAAAACCTATGAATTTTCGATAAATGTCGGTTTTTATTTTAAAAGTAAAAATTAAAATATTTACAAAATTATTTATATAAAATTAATATTATTTTTGGAATCATGATTTCGAAATTATCCAATGGATAATTTTTTATAATTTTTTGAGATAGTCGAATTTTTGGGTAAAAATTAAATATCGTTTAATTATATAGTGTGTTTTATGACATCAAAATGACCCAATAGAGATTTAATAAAATAATATAAATGGTATTTTTGGACAATATATGTTTTAAAATTAAAATAATGTGATTTTAGGTTTATTTTATTTATTTTACAATGCCTTAGTGGACCCTCCAATACTTATAAAACATTTTATCTTTTTAAAACGATTTCCTTGAGAGTGTGACTCACCTCCACATAAGCAAGAATAATATTTTAAGAAGTTAGGCCATTGTGATTATAAAATATTGTTTTCCACTCCCCTTTGGAAAAAACCACAGGAAAAAACTATGTTATGGTTTGTGGTTTTGATTAGTTTAATGTATAGGGTCCAAAACCTAAATAATAAAGAATTCCCTCTCTTTTCCTATATCCCACCCAAGCTTCTGCTTCCTATTCACTAAAAGAATTTGGATCTCGACCAACCTCTTCCCTAATTTCTCTATAATCCTCCCAAGGCACCCCAATCTCCCAATAATCCTCTCTCAAGCCCCTCCTAAGCCTTTGGGATCACACTTCCAAGTAAGGGATTCTCACTTTCCTTATTTATGTCCAAGTTTCCTTATATTGTTATTCCCTTTTATTTTCAATTAAAAATATTGGGGGTATGATTTTTAACCTCCCCTATAATTACCTACTTATGTTTTAATGATGATATACCCATTTATCTCTCATTAATGCCTCCCAAGTACACCCGTTACCATGCCGAATTTCCGTAAGGGATTTCTTCCTTTCTCTTTTTGTCCAAATTTAATTATGTTGTTATGACCTTTTATTTTCAATTAAAATTGTTGGGGTATGATTTAAAACCACACCCATACTTGCCTCTTTATGTTTGAAATTATGAGAGACCCCTTTATCTCTCATTAATGCCTCCCATGTACACCCGTTACCACTCCGAAATTCCGTAAAGAATTACTCTCTCCACATTTACATTCAAGTAATTATTTTATATTATGAGTCTAAATTCCATTAATTATGTTGAAAAATGTATCTATATGTCCCCATTACTTTAAATTTCGTGTAAATATTATGAGACTCCCCTTTCTCTATCATCAACCATTTTTATGAATTATTATGTCACTCCGTTATGCTGCCAAAATTGCACCATGATTTGCCAAGCCAAAGTCATTGTGTAGTGAATACCATGCCCATTTATCTATCAAGGGTATTCAACTTTATACACATTTAATTATTTATTATGTAGTTTCATGTAAAATTCCGCATTAATTTATCTTGGAATAAATTATAATGTTTAATGAATCCATGTTATATGATCCATGTGGCACACTTATGCATGAAATGAAATGATTAAGAAGGGTGCGCCCTGATAGTGCTTCAATGAATTGGGTAAAGATTAGTATCATGATACATCAATAGAAATTATGGTTTACTCATGATAATTAAAGTTAAATGAGGGTTTACTCATAATCCATGTGCAATAATCCTTGGCTCATGATAATACCATGTTAAGTGTTGTTGCCACATTTCCATGTTATAATAATCATGCTATATCATGCCTTTATGTTCATGTTTCTCTTATGATCCATTGATATGCCTATTGCCTAAAATATATTTTATTATTTATGTTATACCTTGTTTACTCCTTTACTAGGATTTATAGCTCACCCTTTCCTTATACACGTCCTCTGGTTATCCCATGCAATGCTAAGTACGAGGTAATGTAGTGGTCATGTAAAGGAAGTTTTCAATAAAGATGTTGTGTTTCATGTTTTAATTCGTTATGTAATGTTCCTAAGACCAAAATACACTATACCTCTTGATCTTCATTGTTATATCAAGTGAATATTTTATGTAATAAATCATGTTTAAGTGTGTAATAAAAAGAAGGGTTGTTATAATCATACTCATTCAAACCACCCGTATACTAAATATAAATTTATTATAGATATTTTATAGAACCATATTGTTATATATAATAACATATATGGATTTATTACAACCTTATATTACCCACTTTTTAACAATCTTATGTTATAGTTTCACTTCCAGTAATATTCTCTTTATTATTCACATGTGTCTTAATTTGTTATATCTTTGGTATTTATAATTTATATCATGATTTCAAGAATTTAAAAATTGATATAAATATAATGTATATAAATTATATGTGTATTATAATAATCTAAAAAATATATAAGTATGAAATGGAATACACCGTTCCTGGAGACGATAGGTCGTACGTACGCATGAACTCTATTTCTGTTTAATTATCGCATTAAAAGAAAGAAAGTAAAAGAAAAATATGTATATATGTGTATATATATATATCATTATTATAATAGATTAATGATATCATATATTTCTTATATATTCACTAAAATTATCCTTAAAACAATCCATGTAGTGTATGAATGAATTATATAACTTTGAGGGGGTGATAGTCCACACTTCCTCAAACGAAATTATTGCATTAACACCAAATGGAAAGTAAAAAGATATGTGTTGTAAATGGAATAAAAAATATTAAATAAATAATAAATATAATATATAACATATATAAATATAGTTTTTATAATAATTTCTACCATGAGAGTCGGTAAGGAAAATTAAACAATCCTCATTTAGTGAGGCGGTAGTTCACCGTACATGTAAACAATATGTTCGTTATCCATTAGATAGAGTTGAGTATAAGTGTAGGTTGAAATTTTTTTATAAAAAAATCCTAGTATATTTAGTATACTGGTGTTTTTATAAAATCATGGAAAAAATAAAGTGAATGTAGTGGCAAAAGAAAATAAAAGAAATGACTTGAGAGAAGACGTTACTTCTTAATCAGGTAACTCATTTTGGTTTGTGCTAAAAGGCTTCCTTGGATTTCCTTATGACCAAGGGAAGGATTATAGGATGAAGGGATGATTTATTTAAAGTTTATTGGGTAGTTATTTTCTGAAATTAATAGGTTTGAGAGGTGTGAGGAAGCGGGAGAGGTGGCGGCCTTTCATAGAGAAGGAAAAGGACTCACTTGGAATTTTCAAAAACAAGTTATGTGTACACATGTTACTACTTAAAAAAAGTCATAAAAAACAAAAGTAAATAAATAATGGAAGGTTTATGTCTGAATAATGGGAATAAAATGGGTTTTGGACAAGTGTATAGGTTATTTGGCCCCCTAATATTAAGGTTTAGTCCCTAATTAAGCTTAATTTGATCTTAATTGTTGTGATTAATTTTAATCACTTTTACTAATAATTTTGGTCAAAAATCAACATGATCCAATTAGAATATAAATATTATAATAATTAAAATGTTTTATGTTGTTTTTTCTAAATTCAGTTCACATAATCAGAAAAATTAAGATTAATGCTAATCCCGTAGACGAGACGAAATTACGGGTCTTTAAAGTAGAAAGAAATTCAAAAGTTTATTAAGTTTTTATGTTCAATATCAAAGTGAAATTGATTATAATAAACTAAATTGTATTAATATATTTATAATTGATCTAATGTGACATTTAAAAAAAATTTAAAATATGATTTAACCTTAATAATCATTTAAACGAAAAGGAAGTTTTAACCTAACAGTAGTATTTTTCACTATTCATCAAAAAATGAAGTTTCTAATAAAACCCAAAAAACCACTCTAAGACAATTTCAAAATTATAAATTCAAAAATTAATTCTATTTTATAAAATTAAACTTCTAAATGTGTCTAAAATTAATTTTATTATTAAAATCAGTTCATTCGAGAAAACAATATTTTTAAACATAAAAGGAATTTACCAAAAATCATATCTTTAATTATAAATATCTTTTATTTATATAAAAAAATTATAAAAAACATTTTCAAAGTATTTATTACTATTAATATTACCAATTTTAATGTCTAGGTTATAATTATCCCATTTAAATAATTATAACAATAAAATGATGTTTTATAAAAACATTATTATTATGTGTAACATATATCAAGTAGATGTTCCATGTAACATATTCCAAGTTCATGTTCTATGTTATGTATGATAATGCCATGTGAAAGGAATTTTTTACCGAGTTAATTATAAGAAATAAATGAAAATTTACTTTATTTGAAAAAAGGTCCATAAAAACTTGAGGTGTTACATTCTACCCCCCTTAAAATGGATTTCGACCTTGAAATTCGTCACTTGGGTAGAAAAATGAGGATAATTCTACTTCATCATATCCTCATGTTCTCATGTAGATTCATCTAACTGGTGATTTATCCACAAAACTTTAACCAGATGAGTGTTCTTGTTTTGTAGAACTTTCTCTGTATGGTCCAAAATTTCAATAGGTTTCTCCTCATAAGAAAGATACTACTTCAGTGGTATGAACTCTAAGTTAAGTACATATGAAGGGTTAAGTATGTACTTCCTTAGGAGAGATACATGGAAAATATCACGAACTTGAGAAATATTTGAAGGAAGTTCCAAGTGATAAGATACTATCCCGATATGATCAATAATCTAAAAGGGACCGATATACCTAGGGATTAACTTCCATTTATTCCCAAATCTTATAAATTTATTCTAGGGTGATATTATCAAAAAAACATTTTCACCAACTTCAAATTCCAGATCATACTGATGGTTATCATCATAACTTTTCTACCAACTTTGAGCTGCCTTGATATTCTACTAAATGGTTCTAACCTTCTCAACCATTTCTTCAGCAATATCAAGCCCCAATAGCTTTATTTTTCCAACTTCATCCCAACACATCGGAGGTCTAAATTTCTTCCCATAAAGGGATTCATAAGGTTCCATCTGATTTCTTGAGTGAAAGCTATTGTTGTAAGAAAAATCAACTAGAGTAAGATGTTGATCCCAACCACCTTTTAAATCTAGAGAACAAGATCTCAACATATCCTCTAGGGTTTGAATTGTTCTTTCAGACTGAATATCTATCTGAGGATGATAAGAAGTTCTAAAACCCAATTATGTATCAAGTTATTTCTGAATACTTCACCAGAAATTTTAGATAAAACTTGGATCCCAATCTGATGGAATGTGGTACTCCATGAAACCTTATCACTTACTTAATGTATATCCTAGAAAGATAATCCAGAGAGAATTCTTCTCTGATAGTGATGAAGTGTGCTGACTTAGTAATACAATCGATTACCACCCATATAGAATTAAACCCTTTAGAGGTTTTGGTTAGTCCAACAACAAAATCCATAGTGATGTTCTCCCATTTCCATTATGGTATGGGTAATGGACGCAACATCTCCTTTGACTTTTTTCTTACAACCTTAACTTGTTGTCATACCAAGTACCGAGATACAAAATATAAAAAATCTCTCTTCATTACATCCCACCAAAAGTATTATTTCAAGTCTCTATACATCTTTGTACTTCCAGGATGAATAGAGAATGAAGAACTATGAGCTTCCTCTAACAGATCTTTCTTCAAATCTGGTATGGAAGGAACATATACATGGTTCCTAAACCTTATCATTCCATCTTGATTAAGGTTAAAATATGAAACATTTCTAACTTTCTTTTGTAACTATTCATCCTCCTTATACGCCTCCTTAATCTTCACTTGGATAGAGGGTCAAACATTCATTTGAGAAAGAAAAAATTTCCCCCTTCCTTCAGGATTTCTATATCCAGACTTTGAAAATCTAGTAATATTGGATCTTTTGTGATCCTCATCATGGATAAGCTGGAATGATCCTTATGATTCAAAGCATCAACCAACTTGTTCACTTTCCTAGGGTGGTAATGTATTGAGAAGTCATAATTCTTTATCAACTCTAACCATCTTCTATGGAGCATGTTTGTCACGACCCGTCCTCGGGGCCCATGCCGTGACTACCCCAAGCCCGCCTTCCATAGGCCAGGGGATGGCGACTAGCACCAAGGCGTAAATCCCGGTAAAAAGGGAAGGCATTGCCTTTGTAAAGTAAACAAGCACCACAAAGTAAGCAAGCAGAAAAGTAAACACTAAGTAAGAACAGAGTACAACTGAAAGTGCGGAAAAGTAAATGGGCCAGTATACGAACCCAAACTGAAAGTAAAGTACAACTAGAAAGGGAAAACAACAACTGCAAAGAAAAAGCCGCTACACCGAGATGTCCACTGGAAATCCCACCTGAAGGGTGGGTACAGATAGCTCCACTGCTCCTCGGGTCCCGCCATCCGCTCCGGGAATGTCCCGCCCAGTGGTCCACCTCCAGGTACTGTTCTGCTCTGCAAGCCTCAGCCACGATCAACGCTGTCCGTCGTCTGCAACGAACACAACGTAGTGCGGGCATAGCCCGTGCAGGGGTGAGTATAAGCTACTCAGTAGGAACCCCGATACCCCTGAAGGTATCCCAAAATCCACAAGGGATAAACCACAAAGGAAGATACAATCACGAAGTAACAACCGACACTGCTTAGGTATATTCCCATACATATACCTAAGTCATCAATTCCAACACGCTCCAACCTCCGAGCCCAAGTACAACTCAGTCCACACAGGAAAGTATACGTATTCCACACAGGAAAGCAAAACGAAATCCACACAGGATAGCACAACACAATCCACACAGGAAACAATAGGATTCATCTCACACAGGTATACATCATCAAAAAGGTGAAAAAGATGATCAGACATAGATACTGAATCATCTAAGCTGGGACCCACATAGGATACAAGACCAGCCGTCCTCATTGTTTCATTTATGCTGAGACCCACATAGGATACAAGACCAGCACGGCTGGGACCCACATAGGATACAAGACCAGCACTGAGTCATCTAAGCTGGGACCCACATAGGATACAAGACCAGCACTCTTCATTAATTCATCTATACTGGGACCCACATAGGATACAAGACCAGTATTGAATCATCTAAGCTGGGACCCACATAGGATACAAGACCAGCACAGCTAGGACCCACATAGGATACAAGACTAGCTATCTTCATTGATTCAACTATACTGGGACCCACATAGGATACAAGACCAGTATTGAATCATCAAAGCTGGGACCCACATAGGATACAAGAACAGCACAGCTAGGACCCACATAGGATACAAGACTAGCTGTCTTCATCATCGCAGTCCACTAAGGATCTCTGCACCGTCGTCGTCGCAGTCCACTGAGGATATCTGCACGGTCGTCGCCGCAGTCCACTGAGGATCTCTGCACGGTCGTCGCTGTCGAAGTAGCAGTCGCAGTCACAGTCGCAGCCAGCTCTAGGGTTCCCGCACACAACAAGCTCGTTCGGGAGGGTCCGCTCCACGAGCCGAGAGGCTGATACATCAACTTTCACTAAGTCCAGAGTTGATGTATCCAAAAGTTCCATATCGTCAACAGGAACTCAACGCAACAGACGGCGCGTCGATCGGATGCCCGGTCTGAGAGTTATTGGCTTTTTCGTCCCAGGGGCCCGGTTGGTTTTTAAGGCAAAATTAACCCGACCATACTCCACCTGCGTCTAAACCTCGGGCAGAGTATGCCAAAAGATCCGTCTCACTAATAGGAACTCAACAAAGCTGACGGCACGTCAATCGGACGTCCGTAGCTCAAGATATGAGCGTTTCCGCTCCGAGGGCCCGGTTGGTTTCGTGTACGAACCAACCCGACCAAACTCAAAGTTCTCCAAAACCTTGAGTGTAATATACCGAAACGACCGTCTCGATCCAAGGATCGCGTTGCCGTAGACAGTTCGTGAATCGGAGGTCCGTAGCTCAAGTTATGAGCGAATGACCGAAGTCGATTCGAAAACGGGGGGTCTGGGTCCGGGCCGACCCGGCCCGACCACCCTGGGTCGGTCCGAACCGGGTCGACCCGACCCGGATCCGACCCGGCTCGGCCGGCACGGCACGGCGGCGCGGCCTGGCGCCGCACGTGCGCTGCGCGGGGGGGGGGGGGGGGTGGGGGGGGGGGGCAAGGCCCCCCGCCTCTTCTCTCTAGCGGCGCGCCATCACGCCGCACCTTTGACAAACGAACGGCCCCCCACGTGAAGGGGCCTGCTTTAAAAAAAAAGAAACGGGGGGGCGCTGCCCCCCCCCCCCCCCCTTGATGTAACCGCGGACCCCCCCATTATGGGGGGCCGGTTTTGGCCAGCCGGGGGAATTAATTCCCCCGGTTCTTCTCCCTTCCGGCCGGCCCGACCAGGCCGGCCGGTTCTTCCTCAACGGGATCGGCAAGGCCGGTCCCCCTTCTGGCTTCCGACACCGGCGGCCCGGCTAGCTGCCGGTCTTCTCGTTCCGCCGCGGCCCGGAACCGGCCGCAACCTTCGTCGTCCGACGCGGTGCGACGGCACTGTGCCCCTCCGCCGCGGCCCCGCTCCGGCCGCGGTGCCTTTGGTTTCACTTTTGACGCGGCGCGACGGCGTGGCGTCCATGAAATTCTTCCACAACGCGGTGCGACGGCGCCGCGCAACAATTTCCGTGCGATTCCCGCGTGGTGCGACGACACCACGCCATCTCATTTCATCCGCAAGAAACAAGCAAGAACAAAGGAGGGGGTTTCGGCCGTGTTCGTGCGGTCCGGCCCCCTCATGTTAAACGATATCAATTATTCGTTATCCTCAAAGTTCGACATTCTAGAATCAAGAATGGAAATAAATAAATAAAACAACAACCACCCCTACCTCGGTTTCAAGAATGATGATCGTCAACGACCCGCGGAAGACGAGCGTCGCGGTGGTCGGCGTCGCGGAAAAAGGACGTCGATGTCGTGAAGCGAGGATTCGTAGCTCTTTGACGGTGATTTCGTCGCGGGAAACCGTCGCGGAAGAGATGACGCGGAAGGAGACGTCGTCGGTGTCGTGGGTATGGCGTCGCAGAAGACGGTTCCCGAGAACGTGGCGTTCTTCATCGATGTCCGAAGGTTCTTCACGTTCTTCGTCAAAGTTTGAAGAAGATGGAGAGAATTCTTCAAAACCTCTCAAGATGGCTAAGGTGACCAACCAAAATAAAATAAGCTAAGGCTTATTTTATTCATACAATTATCATCTTAAATTTCAAAGGTTTGAAATTCAAACAACTCAATTCAATTAATTAACCAAGTTGTTAAGTTAATTAAAGAGGAGTTATAGGGAGTTTAAAAAGAGAAGAAGGTGAATTGTTAGGGTTCATGTGGGACCCACCACACTTAATCCTATCAAGGGAGGTTAAGTGGATGTGGGTCCCACCCCTAACTCCCTTTGGGAGAAAATAACCAAAAAGTTAGAATAAAATTTGTATTCCACAATTTTATTTAACTTATTCTAAATTCCCAAAAACTAACTTTCAACCCGCAATAAACGCAACCTCGGAAAAGGTCTCCTTAAGCGAATATCGGCGCTGCGAGTTCATCGGTGTCCTCAGAATTTGATTCCGGGCACCGGTTCAAAAGTTAGAAATTCCCGCTCGTTCGTTCACTGAACGTACCCGAGCCAAACTTTGGAAAATTGATTCCGGGCACTCCGGGCCTCGGAATCAGGTGCCGTCAGAAACCGCGCTCTTGTAAAATTTCAAAGAAAATTAAGAAAAAATTTCCCTTGAATTTTACAGGTCTTTACATTACTCCCACCTCAGGGCTTTACGTCCTCGTAAAGATACATCAAAAACTAGGGAAACAAATGAGGGTACTGAGCACGCATCTGAGCCTCCTGCTCCCAAGTGCTCTCCTGGAGATTCCCGTGCTGCCATCTGATGCGCACTAGAGGAATCGACCGTCCACGTAGGACTCGATCCTGTCGATCCTCGATCTCCACCGGGACCTCCGTAAAAGTTTCCCCATCATCAACGTCAAGCTCCCCATAGTCAATGATGTGCGTCGGGTCGTGCACGTATCTCCTCAGCTGAGATACATGGAAGACGTCGTGCACCCGGTGCAACTGAGGTGGTAGAGCCAGGCGATAAGCCATCTCGCCAATCCTGCTGAGGACCTAGAAAGGCCCGATGAAGCGTGGAGAAAACTTGCCGCCTCGACGAAATCTCCGTAAACCACGTCGAGGTGAGACCCGCAAGAAGACGTGGTCGCCATCCTCGAACTCTAGTGGCCTCCGCCTCCTGTCAGCATATGACTTATGCCGGCTCTAAGCTGTACTCATCCGCGCCTGGATGACCTGGACCATCTCAGGTCCCACAAGAGCTGCAAGATTTCTTCTTTGCCGATAAGAGAAATCTGGTCCCATCCCCTGGATGAACCACATTCTTTGCCTAATACAGTCAATCCTGACATGGATGATACTAATCCATACCAAGGATGATGTCGTAAGGCCTCGACACTACTACCAAGAGATCCAACCGCTACTCTTGCCTCCAAGGGTTGAGTCACACTGTCGGCTTCAGTGTGTGGTAACTGGGTCTCCTCCAGTAGATGTCTCACAAGTGAGGGTCAAGTCAACAGTCAAAACTGAAACCTCTTAGTAACAACACAAAAGAGGACAGGAATTGAAAACATCACAAGGGTATGCGTCTTTTATTATTGCAGCTCATAATACAAAGACGCTACACAATAGCAACAAGGAACTAGAAGTACAAAGGACGTATCCACTAGTTCCGCTCCTGTTAATTTGCTCCCAGAGCTCCATGATCGAAGGCCTCAGCTGCCTGAAGCTGAGCTCTCCCATGTCCACCAACTCCCTGCGGTCGGGGTGGACCTCCTGGTGGTGGTGGTGGAAACACCTCGAAGTGTCTCCCACCATCGGCTACTCGGCCAACTCCTCTGCCTCGTCCGCCTGTACCCTACGGACCACCGTGGCCGAATATCTGTCTGGGAGGTCCCTCTACCACCTGCTGCTCATCTGTAAGACGAGTCGGGCAGTCTCGAGCCATGTGACCTCGCCCACTGCATGCGTAGCAATGTTTTCCCCTCGCGTAGCTGGATCTCCTTCGGGTGCCCCGCACAACCGAATCTTCATCCTGTGACTGCCCATCTGATGGTCTGGCCCGCTTGGACCTCTGCGTCACCTGTCTACTACCAGCTGCAGAAGACCCTGCTACAGGCCGTCCTGCGGAGGGCCCTGTCACTGGAGCCTGCTCGGCGAGAAAACTCTCCACTAGAAGGGATCTCTCCAACACCTCTGCCTGTGTCAGAATGTTGAGGGAGATCATCGAAGCCCTGATCTCATGCCTCAGTCCCTGCTCGAAGGTCCGGGCCCGGAAGAACGGGTCCCGTACCATATCTGTGGAGTAGCGCTAGAGATCAGTAAATCTCGCCGAGTACTGGGCTACTGTCATGCTGCCCTGCCGCAGCTGTAGTAGCTCTTGGATACGCACCGCACGAAGGGTGGCTGGGACGAACTCCGAGCGGAAAAGGATCTCGAAGACCGTCCAAAGTAGAGATGTCTCATCGTGCACCTGGAGCATCAAGCTCCACCATCGGCCCGCTGCTGCGTGCAGTAGGCTCGCAGCGAGGATCACCATGAGGTCTGCTGGTGTCCTCACTAGCCTGAAAACTCGTACGACCACCTCCAGCCAGTCCTCTGCTGCCTGGGGGCCTGTCTCCCCACGAAACCTGGGTGGTCACTGGCGCTGAAACTCATGCAGCATGCTAAGGCGACGTACATCGTCAGCAGATGGTGCTGGAAGCATCGGTGGCTCGGCGGGTAGAGCTACCGCCGGTGCCACTGCTGACAAAGGGCCCTGCACCGAGGCCTCGTCGCTCGGTGGGCTGTCGTCACGCTCGACTCTCGGAACCATAGCTGGCTGCCGTCGTGGGGCCATCCTGAAAACGAAACAGGAGCGTCACGGTCAGAACAGTATACCTGGTGAGCTGATATAAAGTAATCACAAAGAAAACTTTGAAACACACATGCAATCAATGTTTTCGTGCATTAAGTCAGAAATCAGTAGTCAGGGTCCTGGTGTACGGATACGTCGGCCGCCGCACCAACACTGGACTCCCTAGACTGATAACCACACTCAATACGCTAAACATTATTCCTTCACATAAAAAAGATCAGAGTTCACGATAGAACCGAACTCCTCTGATACCAATTTGTCATGACCCGTCCTCGGGGCCCGTGCCGTGACTACCCCAAGCCCGCCTTCCATAGGCCAGGGGCTGGTGACTAGCACCAAGGCGTAAATCCCAGTAAAAAGGGAAGACATTGCCTTTGTAAAGTAAACAAGCACCACAAAGTAAGCAAGAGGAAAAGTAAACACTAAGTAAGAACAGAGTACAACTGAAAGTGCGGAAAAGTAAATGGGCCAGTATACAAACCCAAACTGAAAGTAAAGTACAACTCGAAAGGGAAAACAACAAATGTAAAGAAAAAGCCGCTACACCGAGCTGTCCACTGGAAATCCCACCTGAAGGGTGGGTATAGATAGCTCCACTGCTCCTCGGGTCCCGCCGTCCGCTCCGGGCACGTCCCGCCCAGTGGTCCACCTCCAGGTACCGTTCTGCTCTGCAAGCCTCAGCCACAATCAACGCTGTCCGTCGTCTGCAACCAACACAATGTAGTGCGGGCATATCCCGTGCAGGGGTGAGTATAAGCTACTCAGTAGGGACCCTGAGACCCCTGAAGGTCTCCCAAAATCCACAAGGGATAAAACACAAAGGAAGATACAATCACGAAGTAACAACCGACACTGCTTAGGTATATGCCCATACATATACCTAAGTCATCAATTCCAACACGCTCCAACCTCCGAGCCCAAGTACAACTCAGTCCACACAGGAAAGTATACGAATTCCACACAGGAAAGCAAAACGAAATCCACACAGGATAGCACAACACAATCCACACAGGAAACAACAGGATTCATCTCACACAGGTATACATCATCGAAAATGTGAAAAAGATGATCAGACATAGATACTGAATCATCTAAGCTGGGACCCACATAGGATACAAGACCAGCCGTCCTCATTGTTTCATTTATGCTGGGACCCACATAGGATACAAGACCAGTATGGATGGGACCCACATAGGATACAAGACCAGCACTGAGTCATCTAAGCTGGGACCCACATAGGATACAAGACCAGCACTCTTCATTGATTCATCTATACTGGGACCCACATAGGATACAAGACCAGTATTGAATCATCTAAGCTGGGACCCACATAGGATACAAGACCAGCACAACTAGGACCCACATAGGATACAAGACTAGCTGTCTTTATTGATTCAACTATACTGGGACCCACATAGGATACAAGACCAGTATTGAATCATCTAAGCTGGGACCCACATAGGATACAAGACCAGCACAGCTAGGACCCACATAGGATACAAGACCAGCTGTCTTCATCATCGCAGTCCACTGAGGATCTCTGCACCGTCGTCGTCGCAGTCCACTGAGGATATCTGCACGGTCGTCGCCGCAGTCCACAAAGGATCTCTGCACGGTCGTCGCTGTCGAAGTAGCAGTCGCAGTCACAGTCGCAGCCAACTCTAGGGTTCCCGCACACAGCAAGCTCGTTCGGGAGGGTCCGCTCCATGAGCCGAGAGGATGATACATCAACTTTCACTAAGTCCAGAGTTGATGTATCCAAAAGTTCCGTATCGTCAACAGGAACTCAACGCAACAGACGACGCGTCGATCGGATGCCCGGTCTGAGAGTTATTGGCTTTTTCGTCCTAGGGGCCCGGTTGGTTTTTAAGGGAAAATTAACCCGACCATACTCCACCTGCATCCAAAACTCGGGAGGAGTATTCCAAAAGATCCTTCTCACTAAGAGGAACTCAACAAAGCTGACGACACGTCAATCGGACGTCCGTAGCTCAAGATATGAGCGTTTCCGCTCCGAGGGCCCAGTTAGTTTCGTGTACGAACCAACCCGACCAAACTCAAAGTTCTTTGAAACCTTGAGTGTAATATACCAAAACGACCGTCTCGATCCAAGGATCGCGTTGCCGTAGACGGTTCGTCAATCGGAGGTCCGTAGCTCAAGTTATGAGCGAATGACCGAAGTTGATTCGAAAACGGGGGGTCCGGGTCCGGGCCGACCCGGCCCGACCACCCTGGGTCGGCCCGAACCGGGTCGACCCGACCCGGATCCTACCCGGCTCGTCCGGCCCGGCACGGCGGCGCGGTCCGGCGCGGCCTGGCGCCGCACGTGCGCTGCGCGGGGGGGGGGGGGGGGGGGCAAGGCCCCCCGCCTCTTCTCTCTGGTGGCGCGGCATCACGCCGCACCTTTGACAAACGAACGGCTCCCCACGTGAAGGGGCCTGCTTAAAAAAAAAGAAACGGGGGGGCGCTGCCCCCCCCCCCCCCTTGATGTAACCGCAGCCCCCCCCCATTATGGGGGGCCGGTTTTGGCCAGCCGGGGGAATTAATTCCCCCGGTTCTTCTCCCTTCCGGCCGGCCCGACTTGGCCGGCCGATTCTTCCTCAACGGGACCGGAAAGGCCGGTCCCCCTTCCGGCTTCCGACACCGGCGGCCCAGCTAGCCGCCGGTCTTCTCGTTCCGCCGCGGTTCAGAACCGGCCGCAGCCTTCGTCGTCCGACGCGGTGCGACGACACCGTGCCCCTCCGCCGCGACCCCGCTCCGGCCGCGGCGCCTTTGGTTTCCCCTTTGACGCGGCGCGACGGCGTCGCGTCCCTGAAATTCTTCCACGGCGCGGCGCGACGGCGCCGCACAACAATTTCCGTGCGATTCCCGCGTGGTGCGACGACACCACGCCATCTCGTTTCATCCGCAAGAAACAAGCAAGAACAAAGGAGGGGGGTTCGGCCGTGTTCGTGCGGTCCGGCCCCCTCATGTTAAACGATATCAATTATTCATTATCCTCAAAGTTCGACATTCTAGAATCAAGAATGGAAATAAATAAATAAAACAACAACCACCCCCTACCTCGGTTTCAAGAACGATGATCGTCAACGACCCGCGGAAGACGAGCGTCGCGGTGGTCGGCGTCACGGAAAAAGGACGTCGATGTCGTGAAGCGAGGATTCGTAGCTCTTTGACGGCGATTTCGTCGCGGGAAACCGTCGCGGAAGAGATGACGCAGAAGGAGACGTCGTCGGTGTCGTGGGTATGGCGTCGCGGAAGACGGTTCCCGAGAACATGGCGTTCTTCGTCGATGTCCGAAGGTTCTTCGCGTTCTTCGTCAAAGTTTGAAGAAGATGGAGAGAATTCTTCAAAACCTCTCAAGATGGCTAAGGTGACCAACCAAAATAAAATAAGCTAAGGCTTATTTTATTCATACAATTATCATCTTAAATTTCAAAGGTTTGAAATTCAAACAACTAAATTCAATTAATTAACCAAGTTGTTAAGTTAATTAAAGAGGAGTCATAGGGAGTTTAAAAAGAGAAGAAGGTGAAGTGTTAGGGTTCGTGTGGTCCCCACCACACTTAATCCTATCAAGGGAGGTTAAGTGGATGTGGGTCCCACCCCTAACTCCCTTTGGGAGAAAATAACCAACAAGTTAGAATAAAATTTGTATTCCACAATTTTATTTAACTTATTCTAAATTCCCAAAAACTAACTTTCAACCCGCAATAAATGCAACCTCGGAAAAGGTCTCCTTAAGCGAATATCGGCGCTGCGAGTTCATCGGTGTCCTCGGAATTTGATTCCGGGAACCGGTTCAAAAGTTAGAAATTCCCGCTCGTTCGTTCACTGAACGTACCCGAGCCAAACTTTGGAAAATTGATTCCGGGCACTCCGGGCCTCAGAATCAGGTGCCGTCAGAAACCGCGCTCTTGTAAAATTCCAAAGAAAATTAAGAAAAAATTTCCCTTGAATTTTACGGGTCTTTACAATGTTCAACTCCTTTTTTGTGAATATATATTTTAGAATTTTATGATCAGTATATATATCACAATTTTCTCTATAAAGATAATGCCTCCATATCTTTAATGGAAAAAGTACCACTGCTAAATCCAAATAATGAGTTGGGTAATTTTGCTCATGAATCTTTAATTTCCACTAGAAATAAGCAATAACCATGTTATTATGAAAAAGAAAATATCCCAATCCCTTCTTGGATGCATCATTATAGATTAAAAACCCTTCTCCACTATAGGGTAATGTAATAATAGGTTCACTAAGTAACCTTATCTTCAGTTCCTTGAAATTTTCCTCACATTCATCTGTCCAGAAACACTTGAAACCCTTTTGAGTTAACTTGATCAGAGGATTAGATATTCATAAGAAATTCTCCACAAACCATTGATAATATCTAGCTAAGCCAAGAAAGATACAGATCTCAATCACTGTGGTTGGTCTAGGCTAGCATTCAATATCCTCTTTCTTTGATGGATCTACTTCTATACTATCTCTTAAGATTATGTGACCAAAAAATGAAGCCTTTTTCAACCAAAATTCATAATTTATAAATTTTTCATATAGATTATCCTTCCTGAGGGTCTTCAGTACAATTATCAAGTGATATTCATTCTCTTCCTTACTCTTTGAATAGATAATAATATCATCTATGAATACTACCAAAACTGATCAAGGTAATCTCTAAAGAATCTATTAATTAAATCCATGAAGATAGTAGGAAAATTAGTAATACCAAAAGGCATCACTATATATTCATAGTGTCCATACCTTGTATGAAATTCTGTCTTGGGTATATCCTCTTTATTAACCATCAATTGATGATATCCAGAATGAATTTTAATATTGGAAAAGTATTAAGCTTAGCGTAGTTGATCAAACTATTCATCAATATGAGGAAGAGGATACTTGTTCTTGATTGTGATCTTGTTCAACTCCTGATAATCAATGAAGACCTGCATTGATCCATATTTATTTTTCACAAAAAGAACAGTTGCACCCCAAGGTGACACACTTGGCCAAATTAATCCCTTATCAAGGTTTTCTTGGAGTTTCTTATTCAATTCCTGCAACTCAATTGAAGAAATTATATTAGGATTCTTTGAAATTGGTGTGGAACTAGGTATGAGTTCTATTAAGAACTCAACTTCACATTTTGGTGTAAGACTAGGAAGCACTTCCGAAAAGACATCCAAAAAATCCTGAACAATAGGAATATCATCGAAGTCGATTTTATCCCCAACCATTTGAGATAAAAAACCATTTTGAATGGTAATTAAGACCCATAAACTGGATGTATTCTCCACAGGAAGTTCATACTTATCGTCCATTAATGGATGATCATAGGAGGGTTTGAAATATCAAACGTAACTTCCCTTCCTTAATAATTGATGTGGTATTTATTAAGAGAAAGCCAATACATTCCTAAAATGACATCCAATTAAACAAAAGGAATAATGAAAATATTTATGGGAAGCACATTCCCACAAACTTCAACCAGAGAGGAATCATAGACTTGAGATACAATTATCATTCCATTAGGGGGTTTCATTGCTAATTCTATATCTAATTGTTTTGGTGGAATCTTAACACCCTTAGAAAATTCCTTAGATATAAAAGAGTGGGTAGATATAGAATCATATATGACATTAGTAGTTATATAGTGGATGGTAAGTGTACCTTTCATCACATAGTTATCACACCCCTCATCAGAAATAGATATTTCATGAGATTTCCCATTGTCCCTCAGTTTAAGAGGTTTCTGATTTCGATCATCATCACCATCCCTTGGGTTTGGGTAGTGGTTAGTATAATTCCTGTTCTCCTTACACTTGAAGCACTAAATCCTGGGAGGTTCATTATGTGAATATTTTTCCCCATTCACAATGTTAGCTAACTTCTTCCCATCAATTTGACAATAAATTTCCCCGTGGCCTTCCTTTCCATACTTAAAACATTTACTTGACCCCTTAAGATAAATTCCTCCATGATTCTTCCCACATATAGAGAATAAATGGAATCTCATATTCTTCTATTCATATTTTTTAGATTTTCATTTAAACTCCATCTTCCTCTTCTTGTTAAAACCATGGGATTGATACATGACTCCAACCTCAATTTCAACCTTGATTACACAACACACAATCTCTTTGTAGCTACTAAAGTCTCTTATAGAACCTTCCTTAATACATGACACATTAGGTTTATCCTAGGTTATTCATAGGAAACTTCTATTTAAATACTTCATGTTGGTTCATGAATAATTTGTGAATTAACAAAGCATATCCCCTGAGAGTGTCAAACCATGTGTGCAGCAAGACCCATTTTCATGTACGAGATTACCCTGAGTTAGGCCAGAAACATATTTTCAGAGTTCTTACCCCTAGGTACATCTGTTCTAGAGACACATCCACTTATAGTATCCAGACATGGATGTATTGAAAGGAAACCACTCTCTTTATCCTTTACCAAAATCCTAGTATATTTTCCTATAATTTTCCTTATCCTTAAACCTATCCTTAGAAATGTCCTTAGGGTTATTACTAATGTTTTATCATCCTAGATTCCAAAATTTAACTAACTATTTTCTCTGATACCAACTACATCGACCCTAACATTTTATACATTATCATTACATAAATTTTTCGGAATACTTAAAACATTATTCAAGCATCCGAAAGATCATACTAGTCTAGTGCCTTTAGAAACATGGAAACATAAACACTGATACAAAAGCGAGATACATTATCTTTCACTAGGTTCTTCCTGACTAGAACCCTTCTTAGACACATCAAACATAATACATATCCTTATAACCTGGGGAAAGAAACATAAAAAGGGGTGAGCTCAAATACTCAGTAAGGGTAAAAAGGGAGATATATAAGTATAATCATGAGAATAAGCATATGAGAACATGATCATGAAAATATAAGATCATACCTTGCATATCAAAGATCATATACATGAATCATGAAATAAATCTTGGTAGTTCATAAGATATGAATCATAAGAAAATAGAGAACATAAGCCATGAAAGCATAACATAGGAATCAAACATGGAATTATGGAAGACACATAAGAATATATAATTATTTCCATAGTAGTCATAGCATTTTTACCGAGACTATCTTAGTGGACAAAGTCCTTTACTGAATCGGGTTCACTCCTTGTTCTAGCCCTATAATACTAAACCGAGTTCACTCCCCATTCTAGCCCTATAATACTGAACCAAGTTCATATCCCATTCTAACCCTATAATACTGAACCGAGTTCATCTCTTATTCCATCCATGTCTATCTCATGAGATATAAATATTTACCCAATGCATTGGAGGGAGATATTGGTCCCGCCCATCTCATAATGAAATCATACATACATGTTTCACAAGATCATAAATAATCATATCATAACCCATGAAATGAAATGGGTATTATAAACATTTAATTATATCATAACCTATGAAAAATTATATTTTTAATAATCATTTCATCATAAGCATAACCAATGAAAATAAGTAGGTTTCAAAATCATATAACCTGTGAAAGAGAGATGAGTTTCATAAACATCATTCCATAAAAACATAATCCATTTTGAGAAATAATATGAATGGAGACATTGAATAATTTCACTAGAAAGGAATGAGAAACACAAATGTATTTTATCTTATATGGGAAATAATTTTGAAAGATCTTTTAAAACATTTCTTAAGAAAAATATCCTTTCTGCATTGAAAAATTCATTTTAAAACATAAAACCTTTTTGAAAAACTTTTTATTTGAAAATAGATTTGAAAATATATAAAGGAAGATTTAAAAACCATAAAAAAATTTTAAAATTATTTTCCCTTGAAATTGGGATTCAAATATCTTTGGAAACATTTTTTAAAACATGGTTTTTATATATAATTGATTTTTGACCAGATATAGATACGATTAGATTTTACTTAAAAACATTATCTTAAGTACCAAAGAGTGGAAAAATGGTACTAATACATGGATATATATTGAATAAATATATGATAATTAAAATCATTAGTGTTATTTGGATATGGATCATAATATTTCATTAAAGGAATCATAAACATAAAAAATCTCGAAAAGTGATGAGGTTATTTCAATAAACTCTTATATTTTGGTAACTCAAGATCATGTTATCCATGTAAGAAAAGTAAATTAAATTAAGATTTAAATATCATTAAATAAAGTAAATTCATGATATAACATGTAAAATGGAATTATATACACCTTGGAATATAATTTATGTGCATAACAAAACACGAGTCTCAAAGAAGGCAAATTGAGACAAAACTATTTTACCGATTTGGTAACTTATGAAACTTAAACCCCATGAAAGAAAAATCACAGAATGGATATGTGATATAAGGACCTGACCTTATTACATAGATAATATTGAATTTAGTCAAGAAATCACTTCCATTTTACATCGAGGGTCTTTTCAAGTTTATATCTTTATAGAATTAGGAAAATACATTCATAACATTACACATTATTAGAGAGTGGATACCATAAAAACAGTTTCCATTTTTTTTCAAAATATAAAACATTAAAACATAAAACAAGGCTTATTGACAATTATTAAACATTTAACATGGATTCCTTCCTTGTATTACACATCCATTAACCTGTGAAGATCATTTAAAAACTTGGGATGAGCACAAAATCTCAGTAAGGGATGAAAAACAAGGAAAGATCATATTAGTCCATGAATACTTGTAACGTATGAAAACATTTTAAAAAGATACTCTTGTCACCCATATATACTTACTTTGTGTAACATGAGAATTAAACAAGATCCATACAAAAAAAACATTAGAAAATAAATATAATTATAATGTTATCTTGGGGAATTACTTACATAATCTTGTAACCATTCTTGGCTACCTTATAATTTGTAACCCTCACGGCTACCTTACTTTGTGTAACCATCACAGTTACACTTGGAGTAACCATATGGCCGACATACAACTTACTCATACCCAATGAATTGGAGGGAGATATAGGTCCCACCCTTCATCATAAATAATTCCCAAGATCAAAAACATAATCATACAACATGAATAATTCCATAAAAAAATTACTTTGGAATTTCGTAAAACTGAATTTAAAAAGAGGATTTTTAAAGAAAATCCCCTTATAAATATCATACAATTGAAGAGAGACTTAATAGAGTGGATGGAGTATGCATATATACTGTAAATACACATAATAAAACATAATATAAAAAGAACCCATCACAAAAACAATTTAAATATCACATAAATAATGAAGTAGAAGGTTAACCCAAAGAATGGAAATCGGGTTAAGAATTCCCTTACCTCGGGATTGTCTTACTTCCAACTTGGTTAAACCTCCTATATAATGGTTAAAATAGTGTTATTAATATTTTACAGGAAAATTTTCATGTTTATAACATCTTATATGATCATTTCATAACATCATTTTACCCTTTAATTGTTAGTATTTTTCCCCTTGCACTGTTTTTTGGGGGAGTTCTTTACATGATTTACAAGATTGGTTCATGATGGATGTTCTTGTTGATTGGAAGTGAAAATACAGAATTGGGATGGAAAGGTATTTAAATATTTCCAGTACCATAATTTATACCATTTATAATTTTTATGTTTAATATGAGTATGATTCATAAGTTAAAACATTAATGATGTCCGTTTAGATCATTTTAGTGGTTCTTTGATAATAAAGACCTCATTTTGTCTTATAAATTAGAACCATGAGTACAAAAGAATTACAGAACTATGAGTGAGTCATAATACATATATTATAACCTGGTTCAACCATATAAATGGTTTCATGACCATACTTGAAATAATTAATGGAAATTGAAATCACATCGTCCACGATGTCAGTAATTTCGACACATCACAGACAATGTTTTTATTCCTCAAATAAGTGGGAGAGGAGAAGAATAATGATGAGGAATTTTACATGAACATGAGAACATACAGAATATACAATATTCTTGATATTTAATTCCTATTTGATAAGAGTGGGTGATTAAAGAAGAAAAATTAATCATGAAATAAAAGAAAACATGAGAAAATTCTCACGAAAATTCGGCAGCCTAACAACTTCTCTTAAAATTTCATAAAAAATAGTTTGATGAGAGAAAGAGAATATCTCATCACTCATACATAATATAGATAGTAAGGGGGGATATGTAATGAAATATCCCAACATAATTAAAAAGGTAAAGGAAGAGGATAACATAAAATGAAAGAAAAGAAAAAAAATAAAAGAGGATGTTTACCTTTTGATCTCTTCTCCTTGAGATCCTTCTTAAGGGCTTTGGTTTTGGTCTTTTGGTGAGACCAGTAGCTCTAGGATGTTTGGAAGATACTTTGAAGGAGTATTGGGCATAAATTAGGCATGGATCAAGGCTTGAAAGGTGTGGGAAGAAGAGGAGAGTGAGGGTGGTATTTATAGTGGAGGCGGGGGGGGGGGGGGGGGGGTATTTTTCATTATTTTAATCATTATTATAATATTTTTGCCCAAGATTTTGAATAGTCTTAGTTCATGTGACCTAAAATAATAATAATGGCATGTGAGTTTGAACCAAGTGGCCTTTCATCACTTATGATGTCATAAATAGTGTATTTTACTGATAATTTGATTATACGGTATTTTATCGTATTTCACTATTCACTGAAAATTAAAGAATTTCAGAAAAATCCCAAAAATTTACCCCAACCATTTTTCGATGTGTAGAATTAAAAAATGAATTAATTTTTTTGAAATTAAATTTCTAAATATTATTAATTTAATATTTAAATAAAAGCATTCTTAATTCAAAAATTAACAACTCTAATTCTATAACAACTTCTAAATCACGATGAAAAATTAACCCAGATGTTATTATCTTAAAGCCTTAAGATAATAAAATAATAATAAAATTTACTATTCATTAGGGTCATATTACTATTCATATTACTATTCATAAGGGTATGTTACTATTCTTAAAAAAAACAAGTTGGTTCTAATAGACTCCAAATAAAATACTGAACACAGTTGTAGATGACAGTTTCTTGAAATTCAAAACATAGAAGTGGAAAAAGTATGTTTTAAAGGCTAGTTAAAAATATCTACATTAAAACAAAGTTCCTTTCATTTATATTTATTTTTAGAAAAACTTAGGGTGTTACATTATCCCCACCTTCTGGAAATTGTGTCCACGCAATTTTATTTACTTAATAAACAACTGAGGGTATTTTTCCCCCATAGCATTTTTAGACTCCCATGTTGCTTCTTAAACCATGTGGTTTCTCCACAAAACCTTTACCTGGTGGATTAACTTATTCTGAAATACGTGTTCCCTTCAATCAAGAATCTGAACTGGTTTCTCTTCATAAGAAAGGTTCTCTTCCAATTGAACTGCTTTTGGGCTCAAGACATGTGATGAATCTGGCACATACTTTCTCAACATAAAAACATGAAAAACATTGTGGACCTGAAACAAGCTCAGAGGAAAAGCTACATGGTATGCAACTGTTCCAACTTTCTCAAAGATTTTAAAAGGACCGATGAACTATGGTCTTAATTTCCCTTTTTTACCAAAACGCATCAAACTTTTCCAAGGAGAGATTTTAAGGAAAACATGGTCACCTACCTCAAAAGAGAAGTATTTCCTTCTGTTATCTGCATAACTTTTCTACCTGCTCTGAGCTGTCCTCATGTGCTGCTGGATCATCCTCACTTTCTCAGCCACTTCTTCTACAAATTTTGGCCCCATCAACTTTCTTTCACTGACTTCATCCCAAAATGCTGGAGTCTGACACCGCTTCCCATACAAGGCCTCAAAAGGTGCCATCTGAATACTGTAATGAAAACTATTATTATAAGAAAACTCAACTAAAGAAAGATGCTAATCCCAACTTCCCTGATAGTCCATTGAACAAGCTCGAAGCATATCCTCCAAAGTTTTAATCGTTCGTTTTGACTGCCCATCTTACTGAGGATGAAAAGTTGTACTGAAATTTAACTCTATGCCCAAAGACTTCTGAAGTCCCTTCTAAAAGTTAGAAGTGAACCAAGGATCTCGGTCAGAAATAATGGAAAGAGGAACTCCATATAACCTGACAATATCCTTGAGGTATAATCGAGAAAGCTGATCCAAAGTCATTATATCTCGAATAGAAAGAAAATGTGAAGACTTTGTTAGCCGATCAATAATAACCCAAATCGCATTGTTACCTCAATAAGTCTTTCGTAGTCCCACCACAAAGTACATGGATACATTCTCCCATTTCCACTCTGGAACTAGAAAATGCTGAAGCATCCCCTTCAGTAACTGCCACTCTACTTTAACCTGTTGACATGTCAAACATTTCATGGTAAAATCAACAATATCTCTTTTCATTCCATCCCACCAATAATACTCCTGAAGGTCTTTGTACATCTTAGTACTTCCAGGATGAACAGAAAATGGAGAACTATGAGCTTCGCACAACAAATCTTTCTTCAACTGAGAATCACTAGGCACAAAAAACCTTTTTCCAAATCTTAAAACACAATCTTTGTCGAGGTTAAATTCTAGAAACTTAACCATTTTAACCAATTCTACCTTTTTCTGTAGCTCACGGTCTTCCTTCTGTGCTTGCTTAATTCTGTCTGATAATGAAGACTGCACTAAAACCTAAAACAAAACAGGTATTCCCTACACCAACAACTTCTAAGCCAAAATTCATCAAATCATTAATCAAGGGATCATGTTCCAAGTGTAACATGGTTAATGATGCATGATGTTTTTGACTTAAGGAATCTTACACTTTGTTTGCTTTCCCAGGATGGTAATTGATCATGCAGTCATAATCCTTTATCAGTTCTAGCCATCTTCTCTACCTCATATTTAATTCCTTCTGAGTGAATATATACTTTACACTTTTATGGTCAGTATATATTTGGAATTTGGTTCTGTATAGATGATGCCTCCAAATTTTCAAAGCAAAAACCACAACTGCCAATTCCAAATCATGTGTGGGATAATTTAGATCATGAGGTTTAAGTTGTCTCGAAGCATAGGCAATTACCTAATCATTATACATCAAAAAACAACCAAGTCCCTTCAAATAACCATCATTGTAGATGAAAAAATCACCATTTCCGGAAGGTAAGGCCAAAACTAGAGCATTCACCAATCTCTTCTTCAGTTCCAGAAAATGAAAATCACATTCCTCTATCCGAAAAAATTTAACCCCTTTCTGTGTTAACTTAGTTATCAGGATAGATAACCGTGAAAAGTTCTTAACAAACCGTTTGTAATAACCTACTAAACCAAGAAAACTACGAATCTCTATAACATTTGTGGGTCTTGGACATTCATCAACTAACTTTGTTTTGGTAGGATCAACTGTTATTCCATACTTATTTATAATTTTCCCAAGAAAATAAATCTGTTGCAACCAAAAATCACATTTTATGAATTTTCCATATAGTTTCTTTTCTTTTAAATTTTTCAAAACAACCCTTAGATGTTTTTCATGCTCCTCTTTATTTTTAGAAAATACCAAAATTTCGTCAATAAATACAACCACAAACTTATCCAAGAACTCATGAAATAATCTATTCATAAGATTCATGAATACAACAAGTGCATTATTTAATCCAAATGGCAAAACAACAAATTCATAATGCCCATATCTAGTACGAAAGGCTATTTTTGGGATGTCATCCTCCTTCACCTTTAGCTGATGGTATCTGGATCTCAAGTCAATCTTGGAAAATTATTGAACTCCCTGGAGCTGATCAAACAAGTCATCGATATGAGGCAAAGGATACTTGTTTTTAACAGTGATGTTATTAAAATCTCTATAATCAATGCAAAGTCTCATGGAACCATCTTTCTTTTTAACAAACAAAACAGGGGCTCCCCATGGTGAAGTGATAGGATGAATGAAGCCTTTTTCAAACAAATACTGCAAATGATTTTTCAATTCAAGAAGTTCTATTGGATCCATACGATATGGGGGTTTTGAAATTGGATTAGCATCATGAACTAAGTCAATTGTGAATTCTACTTCTCGATCAGGTATGACACTGGGTAACTCATCAAAAAAAAAACATGAAGGTATTCATTTACCACTGGAACATCATTAATTTTAATTATTCCATTATTTTCAACAATATGAGCAAGATAAATTTCATTTACATATTTCAATAGTTTATCAGCTTCCTAATATGTTATCAATTGTATGGGTTCATTCTTGTATACAAACTGAAACTCTTTCTGAAAAACAAATTCTTTAGCTCTACAGTCAATCATAGCATGATAATCAGAAATCCAGTCTATCCCGAGAATAACATCAAACTCGACTAAGGGTAAAACAAAAAGGTTTTCAGGTAGAGTCTTTCCACAGACCACAATAGAAAGATTCTTATAATTACTATTTTCTATAACATTTCCCCCGGGTGTTTTAACAACAAGTTTGGGTCTCATTTGTTGAGGTGATATTTCCAATTTACCAGAAAATTTCTCAGAGATAAAGGAATGTGTAGACCCTATATCAAAAAAAACTTTAGCAAAATCTGAGTGAACAAACAATGTACCTGATACAACTTCATTGGATAGACTGACATCTTCTGATGTAGTCATAAAGGATCTCACTACACCTTTCTTCTTGTAGTCTGATTTTTTTGCATCATTCAGATCTCTCTTTGGGAAGGCATTTACATAATGACCCATCTCACCACATTTAAAACACTTTATAGTCTTCTTTTCAGGATTAGTCTTAGGATCATTTTCATTGAAATCTCAGGCCATATGTCTAAACTTACCACATTTAAAATACTTTTTAGTTTTTATAATACATTCCCCATGGTGTTTCTTGACACACTTTTCACAAACTAGAAATTGGATTTTCTTACCATTAGATTTATTTGGTTGATTCTTACCCATTTCTTGACAACTGGACCTCTTTTTATCTTTGTTTCCAAAATGCACGTGATCATCAACAAACTCCATCTCTACTCTCTCAGCACATTGGACAAGTTTCTCGTAACTTTTGAATTCACGGGAGGCCAACACCCTTCAATACCTTGGCTTCAATCCTAAGTAAAAGAGGTTGATTTTGATATCAAGATCCATAATAAGATTTGGAGCATACCTCACCAGTCGAGCGAATTTCACTTCATACATGGCCACTGAATCGTTCTCCTTCTGTTTCAATTCAAGGAATTGCTTCTCCATCCTAAGTCGCACCACCTTAGGAAAATATTTTTAAAGGAAAAGACTTTTAAATTCATCCCATTATAAGGCATCAAAATCCTCTCTACCCTTGATATTCCTTACCATTGACCACCACTAATCAGCTTACCATTCAAAATGATAAATGGAAAAACTTACCTTTTGATTTTATGAACATCCCATAACATCAAATAACTTTTAAAGGGCTTTGATCCATCCTTGAACTGCTACTGGGTCAGAAGATCCATTAAATGCAGGAGTATGTTGTCTCATAAAATGTTACACTACTGTCATGTTCTGTTGTGGTACCTCTATTGGTTCTCTTGCATGGATTACACCACCATTTATTTCCTACGTTAGCTGATCCATTACTATCACAAACTGCTCATTTCCAATCCCTACCATTCCGGGATGTAGTTCCAGAAGGATGTCTTTCTATCGGTTCCTCTCCTCATCAACATCCCTATTCCTTATGCGGACAATTATTCTGAACAAACTTGTCTTAGATGAACCAACATGGTAATATTTAAATTCTAAAACATTTCAAATTAAACATAGAGTGAAAATCATTTATGGTATTCTATTAACATCACCCTAACCCCTAAAGTTATCTAAACCATCCTTTGATACCAACTATAAGGACCCAACCTTATTATATACATAATCTTGAATTTAGTCAAGAAAACAATTAAATTTTACATTGAGGATATTTTCAAGTTTATATATTTAGAGAATTAGGACAATACATTCATAACATTACACATTATTACAGAGTGGATACCATAAAAACAATTTCCATTTTTTTTTCAAAATATAAAACATTAAAACATAAAGCAAGACTCCTTTAAAATTATTAAACATATAACATGGATTCATTCCTTTTATTAAAAATAAATTAACATGTGAAGATCATTTAAAAACTTGGGATGAGCACAAAATCTCAGTAAGGGATGAAAAAGAAGGAAAGAGAACATTAGTCCATGAATACTCGTAATGTATGAAAACATTTTCAAAAGAAATTCTTGTCACCCATATATACTTACTTTGTGTAACATGAGATTTAAAAAATATCCACAAAAAAAAAACATAAGAACATAAATATAATCATAAAGGTATCTTGGGTCATTACTTACATAATCTTGTAACCATTCTTGGCTACCTTATAATTTGTAACCCTCACGGCTACCTTACTTTGTGTAACCATTGTAGTTATACTTGGAGTAACCATATAGACGACCTCCAACTTAATCATAACCAATGAATTGGAGGGAGATATATGTCCCACCCTTAATCATAAATAATTCCCAAGAACCAAAACATAATCATACACTATTAATAATTCCATAAAAACATTACTTTGGAATTTCGTAAAACTGAATTTAAAAAGAGGATTTTTAAAGAAAAGCCCTTTATAAATATCATAAAATTGAATAGATACTTAATAGAGTGGATGGAGTATGTATATATAATGTAAATACACATAATAAAACATAATATAAATATAACCCATCACAAAAACAATTTAAATAGCACATAAATAATGAAGTAGAAGGTTAACCCAAAGAATGGAAATCGGGTTAAGAATTCCCCTACCTCGAGTTTTTCTTACTTAAAACTTGTTTAAACCTCCTGTATAATGGTTAAAAGAGTGTTATTAATATTTTAAAGAAACATTTTCATGTTTATAACATATTATATGATTGTTTTATAACATCATTTCACCCTTTAATTGTTAGTATTTTCCCCCTTGCACTGTTTTTTAGGGGAGTTCTTTACATGATTTCCAGGATTGGTTCATGATGGATGTTCTTGTTGATTGGAAGTGAAACTACATAATTGGGATGGAAAGGTATTTAAATATTTCCAGTAACATAATTTATACCATTTATCATTTTTATGTTTAATATGAGGATGATTCATAAGTTAAAACATTAATGATGTTCGTTTAGATCATTTTAGTGGTTCTTTGATAATAAAGACCTCATTTTGTCTTATAAATTAGAACCATGAGTACAAAAGAATTCCAGAACCATTGGGGAGTAATAAAACATATATTATAACCTGGTTCAACCATATAAATGGTTTCATGACCAGAATTGAAATAATTAATGGAAATTGAAATCACATCTTCCACGATGTCGGTAATTTCGACACATCACGAATAATGTTTTTATTCCTTAAATAAGTGTGAGAGGAGAAGAATAATGATGAGGAATTTTCCATGAACATGAGAAAATCCAGAATATAAAATATTCTTTATATTTCATGCCTCTTGGATAATAGGGGGTGAGTAAAGAATAAAAAGGAATCATGAAATAAAAGAAAACATGAGAAAATTCTCACGAAAATTCGGCAGCCTAACAACATCTCTTAAAATCTCATAAAAAATAGTTTGATGAGAGAAAGGGAATATCTCATCACTCATACATAATATGGATAGTAAGGTGGGATATGGAATGAAATATCCCAGCATAATTCAAAATGTAAAGTAAGAGGATAACATAAAATGAAAGAAAAGAAAGAAAATAAAAGAGGATGTTTACCTCTTGATCTCTTCTCCTTGAGATCCTTCTTAAGGGCTTTGGTTTTGGTCTTTTGGTGAGACCAGTAGCTCTAGGACGTGGGTAAGATCATTTTAAGGATTATTGGGAAGAACTTTGGAATGGATCAAGGCTTGAGAGGTGTGGGAAGAAGAGGGGAGTGAGGGTGGTATTTATAGTGGAGGAGAGGGGGTATTTTTCATTATTTTAATCATTATTATAATATTTTTGCCCAAGATTATGAATAGTCTTAGTTAATGTGACCTAAAATAGTAATAATGGCATGTGAGTTTGAAAAAAGTGTCCTTTAATCACTTATGATGTCATAAATATTTTATTTTACTGATAATTTGATTATACTGTATTTTATCGTATTTCACTATTCACTGAAAATTAAAGAATTTCAGAAAAATACCAAAAATTTACCCCAACCATTTTTCTATGTGTAGTATTCAAAAATGAAGTCCATTTTTTGAAAATAAATTTCTAAATATTATTAATTTAATCTTTAAATAAAAGCATTCTTAATTCAAAAATTAACAACTCTAATTCTATAACAACTTCTATATCACAATGAAAAATTAACCCAGATGTTATTATCTTAAATCCTTAAGAGAATAAAATAATAAGAAAATTTAATATTAATTAGGGTAATATTACCATTCATATTACTATTCATAAGGGTATGTTACTATTCATCAAAAAAAAGTTATTTCCAATAGACTCCAAATAACATACTAAACACAATTGTAGATGATAGTTTCTTGAAATTCAAAACATAGAAGTGGAAAAAGTATGTTTTAAAGGCTAGTTAGAAATATCTACTTTAAAACAAAGTTCCTTGAATTTCTATTTATTTTTAGAAAAACTTGGGGTGTTACATGTGAATACCCAAAAATTTAATTATAAGATACATAAAATAAAATCATGGGAAGTACATACACCACATAAAAGGAAAGAGTTTTATACATAACATGTATCTCATGGAAATAAAAAGTGTGATAAAATCCCCTTACCTTGTGTCTTGCGTATCATTATACTCATTCAAACCACCTATATAATAAATATAAATTTATTATATATATTTTAAAGAACCATATTTTTTTATCTAATACCGTATATTTTTTGATTACAACCTTATATTACCCGCTTGTTAACAATTCTATGTTAAGGTTTCACTTCGGGTAATATTCACTTTATTCTTCACATGTGTCTTAATTTGTTATATCTTTGGTATTTATACTTTATATCATGATTTATAAAATTTAAAACATTATATAAATATCATTTATACACAGTATATTTTTATTTTAATAATTTATATAATATGTAAGTATGAAACAGAATACACCGTTCATTGAGATGGTACGCCGTACGTATGCATGAATGCTATTTCTGTTTAATTATCGTGTTGAAAGAAAGAAAGTAAAAGACATATATGTATATATATATGTGTATATATATATATATTTCATTATTAAATTATATTTATGATATCATATATGTATTATATATTTACTAAAACCATCCTTAATATAATCCATGAAGTGCATGGACAAATAATATTGCTTTGAGGGGGTGGTAGTCCACACTCCCCCAAATGAAATTATCATATTAACACCAAATGGAAAGTAAAAATATATTTATTTTAAAAGGAATAAAAAATATTAAATAAATAATAAATACAATATATAACATATATAAATATATTTTCCATCATAATGTACAACATGAGAGGTGATAAGGAAAATTGAACAATCATCATTCAATGAGGCGGTAGTTCGTCGTACACATAAACAATATGTTCGTTATCTATTAGATGGAGGTGTGTGTAAGTGTTGGTTTAAAACATTTCATAAAAAATAATAGAATATTGAGGATACCAGTGTTTTTATACAATAATAGAAAAAATAAAATGGAGGGGGTGGTGAAAGAAAATAAAATAAATGACTTGAGAGAAGATGTCAACTCTTAATTAGGTAATTGATTTTGGTTTGTGCCAAAATAATTCCTTGGATTGACTTCTACCCAAGGGAAGTATTATAAGAGGAATCGAGGATTAATGGGAAGTGTATTGGGCAGGTATTGTATAAACTTTATAGGTTTTATAGGTCTTAGGAAGTAGGATAGCTGGTGGCCTTTTATAGGGAAGGAAAAGTACTCGCTTGGAATTTTTGAAAACAAGTTAGGTGTACACATGTTATTACATTAAAAAATTCATAAAAAAAAACCTAAATCAACAAAGGAAGGTTTATGTCTGAATAATTTCCAGGAAATGAGTTTTGGAAAAGTTTATAGGTCATTTGGGCCCCTAAGATTAAGGTTTAGTCCCTAATTAAGCTTAATTTGATCTTAATCACTGTGATTAATTTTAATCACTTTTACTAATCATTTTGGTAAAAAATAAACATGATCCAATTATAATCTAAATATTATACTTATTACAATGGTTTATGTTAGTTTTTTGAAATTTAGTTCACAAAATCACAAAAATTAAGATTAATTCTAATCCTGCATACGTGACGAAATTATTGGTCTTTAAAGTAGAAAGAAGTTCAAAAGTTTATTAAGTTTTTATATTAAATTTCAAAGTGAAATTGATTATAATTACCTAAATTGTATTAATAGATGTATAATTGATCTAATTTTACCCTTAAAAAAATTTAAAAGATAATTTAATCTTAATAATTATTTAAATGAAAAGACAATTTTTAACCTAAAAGCATTATTTTTCACTATTTATCAAAAAATGATGTTTCTAAGAAAAAAACAAAAAATTAAACCTAAGATAATTTAAAAATTATAAATTCAAAAATGAATCTTATTTTATCAAATTTAATTTCTAATTTTTTCTAAAATTAATTTTATTATTATAAGTGGTTCATTCGAGAAAAGAATATTTTTAAACATAAAAGGATTTTACCAAAAACCATATATTCAATTATCAATATGTTTTATTTATATAAAACAATTATAAAAAATATTTAAAAATTATTTATTACTATTTATATTATTAAGTTTAATGGTTAGGTTATAATTATATCATTTAAATAATTATAACAATAAAACGATGTTTCATAGAAAAATAATTGTTATTTGTAACATATTCCAAGTCGATGTTCCATGTAACATACCCCAAGTATTGTCATGTGAAAGGAATGTTTTACTTAGAACATTGCAAGAAATACATGAAAATTTAATTTATTTGAAAAAAGGTCCATAATAACTCATGGTGTTACACTCCCCATTTTTTTTATATAAAAAAGTAGTTGAAAATGGTTTTAAAACACATTGAATATAGCACAGAACTATGAATAAATGTTATAATATTCTAAGGAAATTTTTTTATTTGTTTTGGTAGTAGAAATGAACTGAAATAATAATAATAAAAAATTTAATTTTTTTTAGTAAAATATGGTTTGATTAAAATAAATATTTTGGTTGAGAGTTTTCAAAAAGTAGGACTGGATGAGGGTGAAAGGTCTTGTTCAGAAGGGGTGTTTAAATCTTGAGAATCTTGAATATATTGATGAACTTACTTTATCTCTTCCATCAGTCCTCTAAAACTTTCATTAAGATTTTTATCCAATTATCTTATCAAAATATTTAAATCTTAACCTACTTTTAAACTTTCAACCAAAGTTACTCTAAAAAAGTCATGAAAATTATCTCCCGACTAAAGAAACTATGAGAGAATTTCACATAACTGATTGAGAATATTTCTCATACTAGTCTCTCTTGATTTTAAATTCTCAAAAAGTTCTCTTTGATTGTCCAATAACACATTTAGAGGTGTATTTTCACACCGAAGTGAATGAATCTGATCATTAAAGGCCAACATTACAACAATAATTGATTAAAACCTTAATTAGAACTAGAGAAGTTTGTGGTGAAAAAGTAGATGCTCTAGAATGATTATCACTACTCCTAACTCATTCAAACTAATTTACTAAATCCTTCTTTAAATCTCCAAAATATATCCTTGAAATAGATTCTTCTCTCAATTTTCTAAACTAATCTTCTATTTATATTTGAAATGAATCAAAATAACTTCTTGAAACTAAAATTTATTTGGGGGTTTGTAGTTGAACTTGTACCAATTCTAATTCCTCTTTGGGAACAACTGAATTTATCAAATCTTCCTAAGATTTCATAGTAATCTCCATCTCACTTTTCAAATTTGAATTTTACTCCTTCATCCTATTAAATATGATGACCTACTCTTTGATTTGATTATTTATAGAATTCGAAGATTATTATTATTTATTTCTTGATGGTTTTCCTCTATAAACCATAGCTAAGGATTTAACTTTATCCTTCTCACTAGAAGAGGAAGAGATATTTTCAAGAACTTCTGTCTTCTCAGTAGAGAAAAAAATTTCTTTGTCCAAATAATATTTAATAATAGAGACTATTTGATTCTCAAATAACATAGTAGTGGAAACTAATAAAGGATATTCTTTCTAATTTACTTGAGAAGTTTTATAAAATTTACCTTGAGAATGATCTCTTTGAATCTGGATTTCACTATGAGCCTCTTGCTCTTAATTTTCATTTTTACTTATAGAATAAGCCTCATGATTTGCTATATTCTATGGTTGATTCTCAAGTTGTTTTTCTTCAAGAGTGATTGAGACTCCTAAAAAAAATTGTTGGTAAACTTCTCTAGTTGCAACAACCTATTATTCTAGATATTTTAATTCACAAGCCTAATATAAAGGTTCATATCTTTTTCTTGGCTGGGTGACACGAGAATAATTGTTTACTTCTTCCAAATTTTATTAAATAGATTGGTGAACATCTCTTGCAATATCTGGATCAGAGACATCATATCTAATTCTTCATATCTTTGTTTGAAAAAAATCATTTATTCTATATTTTAAAACTTATTGTTCATGAATATGAACTAATCTAGATGATTTAAGATTTCCTTTCCCCCATAAGAAATAATAGCATATTCTTGTTGGTAATCAACACCAACAGGTAAGAGATTTCCTTTTATTTTACTCAAAAATAATCCTAACTTTATTAATGTTCCAACATTTATAATGTTATTGTGATGAAAATTAGTGTTGATTTGTACATCCCAAATCTTATTTTTTATACAAAAGAAGTAAAATAATACTTCCATAAGGATAAAAATAAATCGTCGTGTCTATCTAACAACAGTGATGCATATATTAGAGCATATATCTGGGGAAATTAAAATTAATATCACTCATCATAAAAAAATATATATACATGTTTATATAAATAATATTTTATAACCAAGGAATTATGATAAGTTTTTCTAACTGAATGAATTTTAACAACACCTTCTGGTTAGAATCAATATCCTTTACAAACATTTTTCAAATTAGTGTTGATCTAAAGAGAAAAGACATAATATCTGCAGATTTATGATCTTGGTTTCCAATGGATAAAAGATCAAAATAAAAAACTCCTTCACGAAGAAACTAAAAAATATTTTCAATTTCTACAGAATAAATGGAATATTTCATATAATTTACTCATGAATCATTGAAGACTTCTGTGTCTCTAAAACTGAACTGAGTATTTCTATAAAACTATTTTACTTATATTTCAAAAAAAAATGCAGTATTTTTTTCATTGAAAAGAAATTATAAACCTTGAAAGGCTAGATATTTATTCAATATAAGATTTATCTAATATATCCATTCAAAATATATAACATTTCCTTGAAGAATTTTTATGTAGGTTATCTATTGATGCTTCAATCTGCTTGGTTTCCTTATTCTATTTTCTTTTTCATCAACATTGCTAAGATTTTGAAGGTTGAAGGTTAAGATTATAAGGTTTTTAAAGGAATAATAGAGCTCTAGAAGTTGAAAGGGTTTGAATAACAAGAGTAAGAGTGAAAGAGAGAGAGATATATAGGGTTTTCTAACAGTTTTGGTGATACTGATTTTAGTTTTTCAAGTCAATTACTCATCACAATCATTATTTTTTTTAAAATATGCGCATTATAAAAAACTAATAATAAATTATTATTTTAAACAATTAGTAAATAAATAAATAATAAAATAATAATAAAAGAAGTTAATAAAAATATATTTAAAATTAAATATTCCTAAACCCCCTAATAAAATAAAAACCAGCAGTGGAAAGTGGTTTAGTAAAAATATCAGCAAGTTGATATGAAATATTTAAAAATTCTAAAGATATATCCTTTTTTAGAACATGATATCTTAGAAAATGATTTCTTATATCAATATGATTAGTTTGTGAGTGAATTAAAAGATTTTTTGAAATATTTATTACACTTTCATTGTCACATAAAATTGAAATATTATTAAAATTAAGTCCAAAGTCCAGCAAGGTGTGTTTCATCCACAACACTTGTGCACACAAATTTCCATCAGATATATTTTCCACCTCAGCTATTGATACAGAAACTGAATGTTGTTTATTAATTGACTATGAAACTAAGGATTTCCCTAAAAAGTGATAAGTTCATGATGTAATTTTTCCATCTAATCTACATCCTCCAAAATCAGAATCTGAAAATAAAATTAAATTAAAATCATAAGTTTTTGGATAAAGTTTAAATTGAAAATTAGTTCCCTTTACATATCTAAAAATTATTTTAATAGTATTAAGATGGAAGTATTTTGGTTTTGATTGAAATATAACACATAGAAAAATGTAAAACATTATTTCTGATCTACTAGAAGTAAGATATAGTAAACCACCAATCATACCTCTATATAACTTGTTATCAACTGATTTCCCAGCTTAATTTAAATAAAGTTTTACATTAGTACACATGGGAGTTGTATAAGTCTTATTATTTTCTAGTCCAAAATTTTTCAATAGATCAATAATATATTTAATTTTATTTAAAAAATTTCTATAATCCTTTTGATAGATTTGAAATCTAAGAAATAAATTTAATTATCCCGTCATACTCATTTCAAATTCTTTTTGAAAAATATTATAAAAATCATTATAAAGATTTTTATTTATTGAACCAAAAATAACATCTTCTACATAAATTTGTACTAATAGTATATTAGAACACAATCTTTTCTTAAAGAGAGTATGATCTAATAAACCTAAAGAAAATCCATTTTATAATAAAAAAGATATTAACATTTCATACTAAGAACTAGGTGCTTGTTTAAGGTGTAATGAATTATTTTTCCATGTATTATTTTTGGATGTGATATGTATTATTTTCGAGACCATGAACTTAGACAACACGTGATTATGAGGCCCAGTGTTCCTAGAATAAATGTTTGAAATATATTAAATAGCACACACATGTAGTTTTCCTGAAAAAGTGTAATAACTTTTAAATGAGGGATCAGATCATAAATCAGAGGGAAACACTGAATTCAGAAAACAAGGTTTACCCTAGGCACGATATAACCTTTTTTGACGTGGGTCATTTGTGGAAAATTCATCATGATAATTAAAATAAATAAAATAATAAAATAAATTATTTTATTTATATTTCTTGACTCAGTGATTAATGTGACTTTAAATAGACTATTATGTTGGAATCCCAGGGTTATCCGCATAAACCTAGAGCTATTGGAGAGAGAGTTGGAGGAATTCTCTCAGAAAAATAATGATTGGATCATGGATCGATGATCGACATGCAATGGAATCGAAGGATCTCACCAAAAACTATGACGCAATATCATTCTTTATTAGTGATTGATTCAAATTGAGGTAGGGAATTTGTTTATTTGGATTTCTTTCCCCATTATTAATTCCTACAATGAACATGGATCAATCAATCAACAGATTGATCTGTGGATCATACATATTATGGGATGGGTTTATTTGCAGGGTTACTTTGAGAATTTTTTCTTCATGATTATATTTTTTATTCTTTGATTATCATACTAATAGAAACTAATCAATATCGGCACAAACATCGATCGAGGTCCGTTCCTCTTGATTGTTCTTGTGATTTTCTCCCCCAATTATTTGTTCATCATGGGTGTTATTCATTTGGACCGTGGTTCAACATATCCCAATGGATAAATCATTGGACTCCCATTTCTTGGAATAATGATATGATATTATAGACTTGGGAATGACATGACACAAAAGAGGTGTGATGGTGGTAGCAGTAGCAGATTTGATGACATAGATGCTCAATTTTCTTGTTCTTCAGTATGAAATAAATAATACCAATTAAATACATTTTTTAGATGGATTAAAGGGATAAAAGTTGTTGTTCATAAATGGTGAGTCTCAAAACCCTTGATTTTTCAGGTGAGGCACAATCATATTAGTGTCCAAAGCACCAAAGAAGACACAAAGATTCCAGATCCTGGTTTTGGGAAAATACCACGCTACACGACGTGTAAGTAAGATATACACACTGTGTGGGGCCACTTTATGATGGATAGGGTTTCAGAGAAAGTTAAGTATCACATGGTGTGTGAACCCTATCACATGGAATGTGGTCTCTCCTGGGATACTTGGAATATACCTCAAAGGGTACACAGACATGGGTAGAGTACACGGGCATCCGACTCATCATGTACCCCTACATAGAAATGACCTTGACAAGTACATAGGTTTATTCATGTACTGGTACATTGGTATAGTACACGGGCAACTGATACACCGTGTACTTCTACATGGACATAGACACAGGATGATACACAGGCAGTTTACACGGGAAGGACCCAGGTCAAGTGACACGATGTTCAACCCCTTCTACACTCCATGTACTTTATTAAACATGTCTTGGAGCCCTTGTCCTATGTATCTTGGAAAAGTATCATTAGGGTGCATTCCTCTTATACTTTTCCCAGAGGTTTAGTATGGAATTTTCTTCTACACATATGAAAATGATCCCTTTAGAAGGAATTCTTCGATAGAGTCATTAGAATCCCTCCGTGAGGCATGGAGTGAGATCCTCTATTCATCTTTGTGCCCTAGGTGGAGTTATTTGTATCATCATGACAAAAACTATACGGGCATCAATCCTATACTTAGCAGGATAATTTATATTGAGTTGTTGGTATCATACCATGGCCTTGGGTGTGATCCACACCTATGTATCATATTTATTTTGACCTTCAACGTGTACTTATAATGGAGAGACCTAACTAGTGTTACCTATTGTATGGACACCATTAGTTCTATCAGACTCAAGAGTGTGTTCTCCCAGATGAGTACTTTGGAATAATACAATTGTGAATTACCTTTAGACTATGTGTATTTATTGAGTATATCTAGATATTCTTGTTATATGTGCTGTAGACATATACCTATGTAGAGGTGACTGTATTTACTTTGTTATATTTTTTGTGGTTTTTGGGTGTCATAATGAGTAATGTTATACTCACCCCTATATGGGATTTTCTTTCACGTGTTGTGTCTTGTGTATACAATTGACCTTTTGATAGAGTTCTTATCGGACCAGGACCAGACGATTCTTAGTGAGACCAGATAGACTGATGTTTGTTCATGCAGTATTCTAACAGTAGTCCCAGTTTTCTTTTTTTAGGCTATACTTGTTTTTATAATATTTTTGGTGGGCTTGTATTTGGCCCTGTTTACTTTCCTTTACTTCCTATCTTACTCTGGTTGGGGTATTTTGATGTATGCATTTCATGGTTGTTCATTTTTTTTACATTTTAGAATTTTATCATTTTATAGGATTGGAGATGTGTGTGTGTGCATGTACTTAGGATAAGGTGTCCCATGTAAGTGATATTCCTACTCGGTGTTAGTCTCTAGACCATGGCCAATTAGAGGTGGGCTTGGGGAGTCACGACACAGGTCCCTTTAGGAAGGTTCATGTCAGAGTAGTATCAGAGGAGTCAGTTCTACCTTAGGACTGGAGTCTATGAGATTGGTTTGGGGAAAAATTGGTAAGTGTTTTGAGTTTGTCTTTCAGGATAGGGACTCTAGTGTTGGTTTGGAGGCTGTCGTATCCATACACTAGGAATCTAATCAACTACTTTTCAACTTAGTATATGAGAACACTTTTTTTAGGTAAAAATGGTACATAAATCATATAGTAATGAGTTGTGGCTTTCATGTCCTTCTTGAGTCAGATCTCTATATATTCTCATTGACCATGGTATATCTTATTTATTTCAAGATGAATTTGCAATGTATTCCAACTAGGATTAAACATCATGATCATGAGGATGATCCCCTCAGTGAAGAGGCATTGATACAAGGACCAGTTCCTGAGATGTTACCTCTAGGTGGTTCTCTAGCTATACCACCACCCATAGAGCAGCACATGGCACCCGAAGTACCAGTAGATGAGGTGTGAAGTTTGAGAATACTTCATGAGTTTTAGTGACAGATACCCCTCATGTTCTGAGGTGAGACCGAACCACAGGTGGATAAGGATTGTATTAAGGTGGTGACCTGAGTTTTTTGTCTATTATGGACATCGACAGATTAGATGGTGGTCCTAGAAGTGATCCTTCTTTACAGATCAGTAGAGAAATGGTGGGGTTTGGTGACTCAATCTTATGATGAGGAATATCTTGCATGGATAAAGTTTGAGCACCTTTTTAGAGAGGATTTATCACTATTTATGCTAAGGGATATATGTATCCAGGAGCTTCTGTAGCTTCAGCAGGGAAGCACAATAATATATGAGTACTCATCGAGGTTTAACAAACTCTCTAGGTACTCTATGTATATGGTTCACGATGAGTTCTTCAGGGCTCATACCATAGAGAAAGGTTTGGGTTGAGACATCCAAGCTATTGTTATCTCTCTATGAATTTTTACCTATTATGGGGTACTAGAATGAGATTTGGTGGTTGATAGTTTCTTGGATGAGAAGATACAACTAGTGATTGTTGGTAGTATTAATACAAGAGTAAAGACCTTGGTAGAAGAGATCTGACATCAGTATCAGGGACCTGGTTGTGTGAGATGTTTCAGGAGGAGGTCCTAGGATAGAGGATCTAAAGTTTAGGGATCACAAGTGGGTCCAATCATCCCATAGAGAGGTGGTTCTACTCATGTGATGGAAGGGGAAATCTTGCATGAGATTTTACAACCTTCTATATAGATGACAAAGAGACTGTGGATAAGCCACCAAGTTAGAGGTAGTGATAGGAGCAGGAAGGTTCTCAAGGTGGATAATGTGGCATAGGAGTTGGGAGAGTAGCAGGAGGTGGTCGATGCTTTGAATTGTTACCACCACCCCCCAGGTAGTCCACACTAGGCTCAATGAATAAGAGGATAGGGTTATTGATAGCTGTAGGTGGTTAGAGATTATGACCCAGAGGCTCTAGGAATGATTCGAGGCATGATCTATGTCTTTTCTACCTTACCCGCAATACTGATAGACATAGGTTCTAGTTATTCCTTTTTCACCACAAACCTTATACGAGACTTAGAGATTCTGGTTAATCCCTTATCTCAACATTTATGCTTGGAGACTCTTACTAGATAATAATTAGCAGCTACACACTTATGGAGACAATGTGACTTGACTCTTAAAGGCAAGAGTTTTTATTGGGATCTATTTGTAGCAAAAATGAGGCCTTAAAAAGTCATATTAGGTATGAAATATTTATCCACAGTTCATGCCTAGATTGAATATTTCAGGTGGAGGATGCGGTGTGTCCATAGTGATGGAACCAAGTTCTCTTTTTTTCAATGAAAAGGAAATCCAGGTAGCATAGGATGGAATCATGCATTATAGGGTGTAGTTAATTACTCATCATTTTGATAGACTGACCGTTGGTGTAGTGGATGTAACGAGTTCTCAGTTTCCAACAGTGGTGGCAGAGTATGAGGATGTCTTCCCTAAGTATGTTCTAGGATTACTTTTCCATCTAGAGATAGACTTCTGTATTTATATGCACCCCGATATGACATCAATATCTGATCCATCATATTAGATGGCTCCCTTAGAGCTTCGTGAGATGAGGGTGAAGTTGGAGTACTTATAGAGTACGGGATTTTTTAGACCTAGTGTTTCACCCTGGGTAGCCCTAGTGTTGTTTTCCAGGAAGGAATTCGGGAGCTTGAGGTTGTATATGGATTACCGATGCTTGAACAAGGTGACTATAAAGAACAAGTATCCACTACTAAGGATCAATGAACTATTTGATTAGTTGATATGGGATCAATGGTTCTTGAAGGTTGAAATCTAGTTTGGTTATCACCAGCTGCGAGTATGAGACAAGGATATACCGAGGACATAATTCTAACTTCGTTATGGTCACTATGAGTACATGGTGATAACCTTCAACATTAATAACAAACCATTAGTGTTCATGAGACTCATGAACTATATCTTTCAGCATTTATTAGACTGGTTTGTGGTAGTCTTCATTGATGATATCCTTGTGTACTCAGAATCTGAGGAAGGGCATGTGAGACACTTGAGGATGGTTCTAGATGTACTTTGAGAGAACCATCTTTACAGAAATCTATCGAAGTGACAATTATAGATTTAGGTATTCCACTTTCTAGGACACGTTATCTTAGTAGATGGAGTTATAGTGGACACAAACAAGGTCAAGGAAGTATTAACTTGGGAGCCACCCAAGAGCATGATAGAGGTGCAGAGCTTCCTTGGGTTGGCAGACAATTACTAAAGATTCATACCTAATTTCTTCAAAATATCATCACCCATGACAACTTTGAATAAAAAGGGGAATCCTTTCATGTGGATAGATAGGTTCTAGTAGGATTTTTATAAGTTGAGATAGAGTTTGATGAGTGCTCCCATATCAATATTTCCAGAGGAAGGTGTCAAGTACGTAGTGTTCTGAGATGCATCAGGAACTAGGATTGGTTGTGTTATAATGTAGAGGAAGGAAATGATTTCCCATGGTTCACATCAGTTGAGACCACATGAGAAAAACTACACGACCCATGATCTTGAGTTAGCGGCGGTAGTATTTGTGCTAAAGATGTGTCAATACTACCTAATGGGAGAGTGATTTATCATCTACTTTGATCATAAAAGTCTCAAGTATATATTCTCTGAGAAGGGTCTCAAATTAAGACAAAGGCGATGGATATAGTTCCTCTAGGATTATGACTTTGAAATTGTTTATACTCTTAGAAAGAGGAATATGGTTGAAAATTATCTCAACAAGAGATCTGGCATGTAGTTGCTGAATGAGGAGTCAGATTAGTTAGCATCGTTTCCATTATCCTTTGTGGATGGAGATAGAGCAACTTACCTCCAGTTGATGGTTATCACCCCTCTACTCTTTCTATGAGTTATGGAGGAAAAAATTGGGGATACCAACTTTAATACCCTACATTATCAGATATCCACTGTACATTCTTCTAATTGATTTCCAAAAGGTGGGGAGAATATCGTTCTTTTCCAAGTATTTGTGATGATACTAGTGAATTTGTGGGAGGAGGTTCTATGAGAGTTTCATACAACTCTTTTAGTGGTATATCCAGGTGTGAAAAATATGCACCAAGAAATCCAACATTAGTTTTTGTGTCTAGGTATGAAGAAAGGAGTTGTAGAGTTTGTCTCTTGATGCCTTACTTTCCAACAAGTGAAGGCTGAGCACAAAGTTCCAGTGGGTTTAGCACAACCCCTTGAGGTTCCATAATAGAATTGGGATGCAATATCCATGGACTTTGTGATAGGATTACCACATACGTATAGGGGACACAATTACATTTGGGTGATCATATACCAAATCACTAATTCGTCCAACTTCTTAGTGATTTGGGAGAAGAGTTCAGTAGAGAGATTGGGATGCCTCTATGTTCAGGAGATAGTATGACTCCATGGATTTCCATCGATGATCATTTATAACTATAATGGTTACTTTACATCCCAGTTGTGGAAGGGATTAAAAGATACTTTTGGGACTCAGTTATGCTTGATCACAATGTTTCACCCCCAAATTGATGGCCAGACTGAGCAAACTATTCTGGTTCTAGAGAACATGCTATGAGCTTTCATGTTGGATTTTGGTTGTAGTTGGGAGGATCACCTACCACTGGTGGAGTTTGAGTATAATAATAGTTACCATTACACCATCATTATGGAACCATTCAAGGCTTTTTATAGGTGAAATTTTAGGTCACCAATTTGTTGAACTGACCTAGGAGAGTCGAAACTCATGGCCCTAAAGTTGGTGTGAGAAACTACTGAGAAGGTGCAGATCATCCAGGGGTGGATGAAGACTACATAGAGCCATAAAATGTATTATGTTGTCAGACGATGAAGGCCTTTGGAGTTTGAGTAAGGAGACCATATGTTTCTATGGGTCTCACCTCAATATGGATTACAAAGATTAGTCTGGGGTGGCAAGATATCTTTGAGATTCATTGGCCCTTTTCAGATACTTCATAGAGTTAGTGAGGTTGCGTACCATTTAACTCTACCCCCACAGTTAGACTGGGTACATGATATCTTCCATGTTTCGTAGTTGAGGAGATACATGCATGAATCATCGCATGTTTTCTACTAGGGTGAGATGGACATTGAGGATGGACCTACCTTTTTTGAGTACCTAGTAGAGATAAAAGATCGACATGAGAGGATCCTTTTTGAGAGATAGATTCCTTTATTGCATGTGTAGTGAAAACATGGGAATCTTTAGGAGAGAACATGAGAGCGGGAGTCTTAGATTCACTCTCAACACCCACATCTCTTTGTGTAGACACTTGTTTTGGATTTTCAGGACATAAATCCCCAAGGTGGGGAGAATTTAATGACTCATATTTTCCATGTATTATTTTTTATATTTTCTGGATTATTTTTGAAATTAGGTGCTAAGATGACATGCGATTTCGAGGCTCAGTGAGCCCAGAATAAATGTTTTAAATATATTAAATATATTAAATATCACACACATGTAGTTTTACTAAAAGAGTAGAATAAATTCTAAAAGGGGGCCCAAATAAAAAATCCAAGGGAACTATTGAGTTTAGAATGCGAGGTTTATCATAGGCACAACATAACCATTATCAGTGTGGGTTATTTGAGGAAAATTCATCACTGGTGAAAAAAATGAATAAAATAATTAAATAAATTATTTTATTTCTATTTCTTGATGCAACAATTGATGTGTATTTAAATAGACTATTATGTTGGAATCCCAAAGTTATTTTCATAACCCTAGAGAAATGGATAACCATGTGAGAGAGTGTTGGAGGATTTCTACTAGATGAATGACAGCTAGATCACGGATCGACGATCGTCACACAATGAAATCAATGGATCCCACCAACGACTATGGCACATCATAATTATTTTTTAGCAATCGATCCAAATTAAGGCAGGGCATTTGTTTATTTTGATTTATTTCCCCATTCTTAATTTCTATGGTAGTCATTGATATCTCGATTAATGGATTGATCCATGGATCGTGCATATTGTGGGATTAATTTATTTACGGGGTTAATTTGGGATAATTTTATTTATGATTAAATTTTTGATTTTAAATTTCCATCATAATAGGATTGAAATGAGATTAAAACAAACATCAATCGAGGTCTATTCCTCTTGATTATTTTTGATCTTTTCTCCCCCAATTCTTCATTCATCATGGGTGTTCTTCGTTTGCTCCATGGTTCAACATATCCCAATGGATAGATCATTGCACACCTATGTCTTGGTGAAATGATATGATATTATAGATATAATATCATAATGATGAAAAAGAGGTGATACAGTGGTAGAGGTAGTGAATTAGATGACGTAGATATCTGATTTTCATTTTCTTTGGAGCACAACAAAGAAAACCGATTAAATCCATTTTCCATGGTTCAAAGGGTTGGAAGTTGTTGTTCATCGATGATGAGTATAAAAAAAGGATTCCAATTTATTTTATATGAGAGACATAGTCATATTTGTGGTCAAAGCACCAGAGAAGATGCACAAATTCCATGTCTAGGTTTCTGGAAAATCCCATGTTGCACAACATGTAAGTCAGATCTACATGCCATGTGGGGACATCTTTACGACAGCTAAGGTTTTGGATAAATTTAAGTATCACATAATGTGTGAAACCTATCACATGACATGTGGCCTCTACCAGGAGACTCGACATGTACCTAATAGGGTACATGAACATAGGTAGAGTACATGGGAAGCCGACACACCGTATACTCCCCTACATGAACACGACCTAGATGAGTACATGGGTTAAGCCATGTACTGGTACACAGGTAGAGTACACAAGGGTTAAAACATGTCCTATATATCTTGGAAAAGTATTATTAGGCTACGTTCCCCTTATCCTTTTCTATAAGGGTTAGTATGAAATCATCTCCTACACATAGGACAACGATCCCTTCTGCATGAAATCTTGGATAGACTTGTTGGAATCCCTCCATGAGGACTGGAGTGAGATCCTCTATTCATCTTCATTCCCTAGGTGGTGTTCTTGGTATCTTCATGACCAACACTATGTGAGATTCAATCCTCTACTTAGTGTTTTAATACAGATTGAGTTATTGGTATCACCCCATGGAATTGGGTGTGATCCTCCTCTGTGTATCATATCTCTTTAGACCTTTATAATGTACTTCTAATGGTGAGACTTGATGAGAATTACCTATCAGATGGACACCATTTGTTCTATCAGACTTAGAATTGTGTTCTCCCAGATGAGTGCTTTGTGGAAACTTCGATTTTGAATCCTAGGTTGGCATACTATGATTGTGGCTTAGCTTTAGACTTCCTGTATTTTTTGAGTATATCTAGATATTCTTGTTATATGTGCTGTAGACATATACCTATATAGAGTTGTATATATTTCCTTTTTTATATGCTTTATGGTTTTAGGGTATCTTAATGAGTATTTTTATACTCACCCTTGCATGATATTTTCCTACATGTGTCGTGTCTTGTGTATATGAGCTACCTTTTGATAGAGTCCTTGAAAAACTAGGACCAGATGGTGCTTAGTGAGACCAGACAGACTGATGCGTGTTCCTGTGGTATTCTGATAGTAGTCTCAGTTTTCTTTTCAAGTTGGACTTGTTTTCAGACTCTTTGTGGTGGGATTGTGTTTGGCCTTGTTTACCTTCCTTTACTTCTTGTCGTACCCTGGTTGGGGGATTTAGATGTATGCATTTCATGGTTGTTCAATTATTTTTACATTTCAGCATTTTATAGTCTTGGATATGTGTGCATGTGTAAATGTACTTAGGATAAAGCCTCCCATATTAGTGATATTCTAAATCAACACTATTCTCCAGCATTTGGCCTATTGGGGGTGGGCTTGGGGATTCGCAACACGAGCCCCTTTGGGATGGGTTGTGAAATAAGGACATAAAGAGCTTTAATAAGTTTGAAAAATGAATTTGGTATATGAGTATTTTCAAAACCTAGTGGTGGTTTAATATAAACTTCCTCCATTAAATATCCATTTAAAAAAGATGATTTTACATCCATATAATATAATTTAAAATTTATATGATATGAATAAGATAAAAGAATTATAATATATTATAATCAATAAATAGGTGAAAAGGTTTCATCATAATATATTCATTCTTCCCGATTGTATCCTTTAGCTGCTAATCTAGCTTTGTTTATAGTGATTATTCCTTGGTCATCTTGTTTATTTATAAAAACCCATTTGATTCCTATTACTGGATGATTGGTTGTTCTATCAACTAATAACCAAACTTTATTTCTATTGAATTGGTTAAGTTATTATTGTATATATATTAGCATACTTTCATTTTTTAAAGATTATTCTATAGTCTTAGGTTCTAATTATGATAGGAAGGTAAAAAATTTAGCTAAGATTTCTAAAATTCATTCTAGTTATTACTTCTGTATCTAGATATCCTGTTACTATTTCTAGAGAGTGATCCTTTAAGGTTATAGATTTTATAGGTAATACACTTTCATGTTTATCAGTTTCATGTTTATCAGTTTCATATTTCTTTGAACTAGGTTTAATTTCACTTATTTTATTTTCAAAATCAATATTAGGTGATTCAAGTCTCATGTTGTCTAAAGAGTCAGTAATTTCATCTCTTTGATTTTTCCTTTTATCAAAAGGGTCACCTTAATCAAACTTCACATGAATAGATTCTTCAATAATCCTTGAATTTTTATTGTACACTCTATAATATTTAGAGGTAGAATAATATACTAGAAATATTCCTTCATCAGCCTTTGGATAAAATTTACGAAGGTTTTTCTTAGTGTTTAGGATATACAACTTGCATCCAAACACTTTAAAGTATCATAATTTAGGTTTTCTATTATTGAATAGTTCATAGGGTTTATTTAATAAGGGTTCTTATTAAAACTCTATTCATGATATAAAAAGTTGTTCTTACAACTTCTACAAAAAAATAAGTAGGAATACTATATTCATTTAACATTTTTCTTTCAATTTATTGAATAGTTCAATTTCTTATTTCTACAATTCAATTTTTTAGGTGTTCTTTGTAAAGATAAGGTGTGTTTAATACACAAGTTTGATAAAAATGAATTAAATTCTTGATTCTCAAATTCTAAAATATGATCACTTCTTAATGAAATTATTTTAAAATTGTTTTCATTTTGAACAATTTTACAAAATATTTCAAAAACTGAGAAAACTTCACTTTTAAGTTTTAGAAAATAATCCCATATAAATCTTGAAAAATAATCAACTAACACATAAACATATGATCTTCCAGCCAATATTACTAATTAATATGGTCCAAAAAAAAATCCATTTAGATAAGTTCAAGTGGTTTGGATGTAGAAATTTTGTTAATAGATTTTAAGGATGAATTATATTTCTTTCCAATTTAACATACATAAAAAAATATATATTTATCAAATTTAAAACTAGGAAAATAAAAAAATAAGTGTTTCTTAGAAAATTTATATAAATTAAATACATTTTAGTGTCCAAGTATCCTATTTTAGATCCAATATTTATTTTTCTTAGTAGTTAAAGAATTCAATTTTTTATAAAAGGAATCAAGATCTAAGGTATAACCATTTTTTGTTCTAGGTGCTCTGAATTTAAGAAATTTATCTTTAAAAACTTAGTAGGAGTTATTAGAGAAATCAATATAAAAGACATTATCAAAGAGTTGAGAGATACTTATCATATTGTGATTTATCCCTTGAATATATAGCACTTTGTTAATTGAAATTTATTTTGGATCTCCAACTGATCCAACTCCATCTATTTTCCCTTTAGCATTATATCCAAAGGTAACTAGTCCTCTATTAAATGTTTTTTTGTGTATGAAGGTTGGAAGAGTATCCACTCATGTGTATTGAGAATACACTATCCATACACCATAATTTTTTTTCCTGTTACCTTTTTCTGACAAAGAATTTAAACAAGAGTTTTTTTGGAACCCATATTTTCTTGGGTCCAATTGTGCCAGAAAGTAAATATTAGGGTAACTATGTTTGCCTTATTTTACTAAAATTTATAGTATAATATTCAAACATATTTCTAGAAATAAAATCCTATCTAATTCCACAAATTTAAGGATTTACTAAATTTCAATCATTAGAATATTTTCCATTAATTCTATAATAAAACAAGTAACTCCAGATATGTTATTATTTTTAGAACTAGGTACAAAGTAATTTCTATATAATTTTGATTTTTCACCCTTGCTTCATATTATATATTTTTCATTTTTTATAACTTTCTTTCTAAGAATCTCATTTATATATTTTTATCTTTTAGTTAATATACTAGATTTTTTTTTGAATTATTATACTTAATATTGTAACTATTTTATTTTATTTTTATGATCAGAACAATTTGAAGTGGTTTTGTTAAAGTTTTATTTTAATTATTGATTTTGTTTTAACATAGAATATTTTTCACTTAAAACAAAATTATGAATATTCTTTAGTGAATTATTCTTTTTTACTAAAGATTCATATCTTTATTCAAGCATAGAGAAATAAACAAATAATTTTTTATGAGACCAAATTTCAGAACTAGAAGCATAATAATAATTAGATTTTACATCATATTATTCATTAGCTATAAAGTACATATTTTCCTTTAGATTATTTGGATCTTTTTCTGAGTCATATTTAGAAGAGTTTATGGTGTCTTCTGATACACTCCAAGTAACCTTCATAGCTTTCTTGATTTTTCAATCATAATATGTTATCATATTTTTTTCCGCCAAAAGGTGTTTCCATTAAAACATAACATCTAAAAAGATACAAAACACACTTTTTACACACAAAAAATGTGAATTTTATTATAAGGAAATGGAAACATTCTAGGGGGAAGGATCATGGGTGCCTAAAGAAGTGGAGTCCAAGAGAATCCCCAATAATAATGTCAACACCACCTGGGGGGAGGGAACCAATAATACAAAACTCTATGAGTGGTAACTCTTGGGAAGAATTAGCTGATAGGAAGTTGGATACATGATTACCTTATCTCTATGTGTGAAGAAGATCAATGCCATTATTAATGAAAGAATTACATTTACAGATCATATAAATTATTGGATAAGAAGTGGAAGTGAGACCTTTGAGAGATCTCTAAATGATCTTCAAATCAGTTTCCACTATTGTTAGAAAGATGTTATTTAAGTGACATAGCTCAAGACCCTGAAGGATTGCACTTGCTTCTACCCTTAGTGAGTTGCCATCCCCATAAAAAGCACTGAATGTGAAACTCAATGAACCAAATGGGTTATGAATAAATCCCCCCCACGCATGAACCCATTATTGAAAGATCCATCAATATTTAGTTTCATACCATGATAAGGGGGAATCTATCTCACCTAGTGACCCATTTATATGGGTATGGGATCAGGAGAAACACCACATCAAGCTAGAAAACTTCTTAATGAGGGTACCTCTACCTAATGCTTTAGAAGATGTGTGAGTTGTGTGATAAGACATCAGGTCCTCACCACCACATCAATACCGGATGAGCATGGACTACTGTGCTGATACTTGTTCCTCACCTCCTAGATACACCATCATCCAACTATGTGAATAAGTGACCTAGCCATTTTTTTGTGAATATCTCTTTCAACACCGTTGATCCAACACTGAAGAAACTCCTCAAAGGATACACCCAAAATTGATAATTATATAATTCACCAAGTGCCTCTCACACCTTGATCTCCCAATCACTTTGAAAAAAAGTGAATTGTATTTTCCTCCTTATTCACAACATAAAAAGAGCATGTGGATTATATATGAACATACTTACCCAAAATCATCACATCAGTGGTTAACTCATGATTCTAGATTCTCCAGACTAGGAAATTGTACTTGGTTGAAATGATTTTTCACCAAATAACATCCCCACATGAGTTATTGAATTTCATAGATATAATTGTGATTCTATAGGCCTTGGATGAGAATTTTCCTGACATACTACCATTGAATATACACTTATCTTGAATTTCATCCATCCTAATTCCATCAAATAATTTTTTATGGGTGGGGATAATGATTTCTTGAATGAAGGAGGGGTAGTAGCTGGCCTGATTGAAAGTTAAATCCAGCATGGGAAATCCAGGGAAGCTTAACACATTTTCCAACTAATTTCAATTCTAGAATTTTATATCCCCACAACCAATAACCTAGTGAGAATGTTGTATCCACACTGGTATATGGTTTTGAAGGGAGTTCTATGAAAACCCTGTTCTTTATTACACACTAAAACATGATTTATTACATAAACTTCACTTGATAAAACATATAAGATAGAGAAGTATAGTGTCTTTGGGGATTAGGAACATTAAATAACAACATAAAGAATAGAATGAAATATATTATTGAAAACTTCCTTTACATTACCACTGCATTCCCTCGTACTTAGCATTTCATAGGATAACCTGAGGACATGTATAAAAAAGGGTGAGCTATAAATCCCAGTAAGGGAATAAACATGGAATAACATGAGGAATATAATACATGTTAGAAAATATGCATATCAATGGATCATAAGAGAAACATTAACATAAAGACATGATAAAGCATGATAATCATAACATGGAAATGTGGCAACAACACTTAACAATGAATTTGCATGAGCCAAGGCTCATTACACATGGAGCATGAGTAAACCCTCATTGCACATGAAGCACAAGTAAAACCTCATTTAAATTTAATTATTATGATTCAAAACTCATTGCAGATGACATATCATGATACTATACTTTACCCATTGCATTGGATCACTATTAGGGAACACCCTTCTTAAACATTTCATTTCATGCATAAGTATGCCACATGGATCAAATAACATGGAATCAATCAACAAAATAAGTTATTCCACGATTAAGTAATGTGGAATAAATACATTAAAGTACCATTAAATATGTATATGTTCATAAAGGTTAATACCCTTGATAGAGACATGGGTATGGTATTCACTACACAATGATCTTGGCTTGGAAAAACGCGGTGCAATTTCGGCAGCATAATGGCGCGACATAAGGATTCATGAAAATAGTTGATGAGAGATAAATGGGTGTATCATAATATGTACATCAAATTTAAAGTAAGGGGGTCATATATATACATGTACTAACAAAATTAATGGAATTTAGATTCATAATAAAAACTAATTACTTGGATGTAAAAGAGGAGAGAGAAATCCCCCACGGAATTTTAACATGGTAACAAGTGTACATGGGAGGAATTAATGAGAGATAAAGGGGTCTCTAATCATCAAAACATTAATAGGGAAGTATGGGGGAGGTGAAAAATCATACCCCAACATTTGTAATTGAAAACAAAATGACATAACAACTTAAAGAAAATTTGACAAAAATGAGAAAGGAAGAAATCCCTTACTTGGAAGTGTGATCTCAAAAGCTTGGGAGAGGATTGAGAGAGGATTCTTGGGAGCTTGGGGAACCTTGGTAAGATTATAGAGAGAGTATTGAAAGGTTTTTTCTAACTACAAAGGCTTTTAGTGAAGAGGAAGTGGGATCTTGGGTGGGTTTATAGAGTAAAGGAGAAGGAATTATTTATTATTTAGGTTTGAGACACCTCACATTAAACTAATCAAAACCACAAACCATACCATGGTTTTTGCCCATGGTTTTTTCCAAAGGGGAGTGGAAAAAAATATTTTATAAGTACAATGACCTAACTTATTAAAATAATAGGGTTTCTTATGTGGAGGTGTGTCACACTCTCAAGGAAAACAATTTTAAAAAATAATATATTTTATAAGCCTTGAAGGGTCCACTAAAGCTTTTTAAAATAAATCAAACAAACCAAAAATCACATTATTTTAATGGTAAAACATATATTGGCCGAACATAATGTTTATATTATTTTATTACATCACTATTGGGTCATTATGATGTCATAAAACATATTATATATTTAAACGGTATATAATTTTTACCCAAAAATTCAACTATCTCATAAAATTATGAAAAATTCACCATTGGATAATTTCGACATCCTGATTCCAAAAATAATATTAATTTTATCTAAATAATTTTCTAAATATGTGAATTTTTACTTTTAAAATAAAAACTGACATTTATAAAAAATTCATGGGTTTTGACAAAAACAGCTTTCAAACCTTAATAAAAATTACAGTTGCATTCATAAAATTATACGATAATTTATATTTAATAAAAAGTAATATAATAATAATAATAATAATATATTAAAATATCATTTAATTCAAAAATACATTAATTCATCAAAATATATTTCTTAGTAGAATATTAACTAAAAATACTATTTGTGCTTTAAAAACTATTTACAAAGTAACAATAAAAAGAATGTATATTCTCCATAAAAGAATAATTTACATAGTAAAAGTGATAGGGTCTCATTATATAACCCCTTATAACACCTGAATAAGACTGAAGGGTAAGGTGTGCAATGGTGACAGACTCTTGGGGTGGCTTGGATAACATCACTCTGGTGGTAATCTCTATTAAATTCCAGTTCTACCATAGTCGGTTCCAATCAAGATTAACGTGTTCAAGATCGGCTTGGGATTGGTCAAGAGCGAAGAAAAATGATGCCACCTCCTTTAAAAAATCTGAAAAATGGGATCCATATGAGGCAAGTCTACTAGATGAGGCCATCACTTCCTTCGTCTGAGTAAATTGGATTTGTTAAAGCCCTATATTTATACTAATCATGTGATCAATGTTCAACAACTATATTAGCAACGGTCACAATTCTTAATGGTATTTTAAAATCCAAAACATAAAACCAAATAAGTGCATAAATTTTACATAACCAAAGAAAGACATTTAAATATACCAAGAGGAATTTTCATTAATGAATTTTTGGGTCATTACAATATTCCCCCCTTAAGAAATTTCACCCTAGAAATTTTCTTTTCCCACACTAAAATAGATGTGGGTAACTCTGATTCATCACTTCTTCTGATTCCCATGTCTCTTATTCAAACTTGTGATTTTTCCACAACACCTTGATGAGGGGCATTGTCTTATTTCGTAGAAATTTTTCTCTACAATCTAAGATCTTCACCGGTTGCTCCTCGTAAGAAAGATCATACTCTAGCTATACTAACTCTAAAGAGAGTACATTTGAAGGATCTGGTATGTACTTTTTTAAGATATATACATGAAATTCATCATGTATTTTGTCCATGGTATGTAGAATTTATAATAGATAGGCCACAACCCAGACACGATCAAGAATCTTGAAGGGGCCGATGTTCCTTGGACTTAAATTTCCATTATTTCCAAACCTCATGACCTTCTTCCACTGAGATATGCATAGAAACACAATGTCTCCAACTTTGAACTCAAGGTCTCATTGATGGTTATCCGCACAACTCTTCTGTAAAATTTGGGATACCTTGATTTGCTACTAAATGGTTTTCACCTTCTCCACCATTTCTTAGAAAATTTTAGGTCCTAGCAGTTTATGCTCACCGACTTCATCCCAACATGCCGGTGTTCTACACCTTTTTCCATAAAGGGATTCATATAGTGCCATTCAAATTATTGAGTGGAAAATGTTATTTTATGAGAACTCAACAAGAGGAAGATGTTGATCCCATCCTCCTTTGAAGTCCATTAAGCATTCTCTAAACATGTACTCAAGTGTTTAGATAGTCCAATCAGTTTGGTCATCAGTTTGAGGATGATAGGATATACTGAAGTTTAGTTCAATATCCAGAGCATGTTGAAGACTATTCCAAAACTTAGAGGTGAATCTTGGATCTCGATCGGATACAATAGATAGTGGTACTCCATGAAGCCTTACTGCTTCCCTGATGTATATCCGTTCCATTTGATACAATGAGAAATCTTCCCGAATTTCAATGAAGTGTAAAAACTTTGTAAGATGATCCAAAACAACTCAGATAATATTTTTCCTTTTGATTTCTTTGAAAGTCTGGTGATAAAGTCAATGGTGATGTTCTCCCACTTCCATGTTAGTATGTGTGGTGGTTGCATAATCCCCTTAGACTTCTGTCTCTCAGCCTTCACTTACTGACACACCAGACACTTTGATGTATATTCATCAATATCCTTCTTCATGTTATCCCACCAATAATGTTCTCAGAGATCTCAATACATCTTTGTATTTCCTAAGTGGATGGAGAAATTTGAACTATGTGCATCATCAAAAATCTCCTTCTTCAACTACGTACTTGATGGTACATATAGTATTTTCCCAAATCTCACTCTTCCATCCTTGTCAACCACGAACTCTGAAGATTTCCCATTTCTAATAGCTTTCACCCTTTTCAGAATTTCCACATCCTTTCTTTGAGCATCCTTTATTTTCTTCATGAGGGACGATTGAGCAATCATTTGTAAAAAGATTGACGATGTTAACTTCTTTATGATTCCCATGTCCATCTTCATCTAATCTAAGAAGATTGGATTCTTCTAAATTCTCATCATTGATAAAGATGCATGATCCTTTCTACTTAGAGCATCTACCACCTTGTTTGCCTTACCGGGATGGTAGTGGATTGATCAGTCATAGTCTTTGATCAGATATAACCATATTCATTGGCGTATATTCAACTCTTTCTATGTGAATATATACTTGAGGTTTTTTTGGTATTTTTATATTTCACACTTCTCCCCAAAGAGGTAATGTCACCAAATTTTTTACGCAAAGATCACTTCCGCCAACTCCAGATTACATGTAGGACTGCCTTGAGGCATAGGCAATGACTTTGTCCTTTTTTTCCTCAAATTCCATCAAAGTGAGACTTATGAAATTTTCAAGAAGAACATTCCCACAAACTTAAACATGTTATAAAATACTTATAGAAGTTTTTTCCCTAATGATTTAATATCATTTTTTGGGGACTCAATGTTCTTAGAATACATTAAAGACATAATAATAGGACATTAAGTGAAATAAATTATGACATACACTACTTTTATGTAGTGGTTACATTTAATTCATTCATCATTATCCATCTTAGCATAGGACTTCCTGTTCTCCCTTGATCAAGGAGATTGTTGATGCTCATCATGATTCTCAGCACTTGTAATAGATCATCATATTGGATAATGTTTGACTTCTCCACATTTATGACATAGAACCGTGTAATATAAATTAAATGGAGATTTGTTTCCATCCATCACATTATCCATTATTTCATGGTAATTGGATACTTTGTTCCCTTCCTTTCCACACTTAAAGAATCTCCTAGTCCCTTTGTGACATTTCCCTTGGTGCCTCTTTCCACATTTGTTGCATGAAGGAAATTGGGTATTCTTTACCCTACCACCTTTATCAGATGTACTTTCATGAGATTTTATCTTCCTATTCCTTGATGTCCTTAGTCATTCAAAAAATTACTAATTATTAATCGTGACTTTTGATAGATGGTTTGGCATAATCACGATATGTCCTACTTGAGCTCCCATTTGATTGGGAATCTCACTGGGACATTCATCACGTTGGCCTTCGCATCTGTTGTTATCCATATTGCTCATATTACCGGTCATTAGCTGGAATAAAAGAAAATTTAGGGGTAACACATAAAGGGTAATCCAAGGACAAAATATATGACTTATAAATAACTTTTATTTACTTAATTTACGAATATATAGGCTTTAATCTATGTTATCCAACATATATTCTTAGGGGATTTTTTAATTCCCTTAATAATGGTTCATACTAAGCTTGTGAATTTACCAATGCATATCCCCTGGGAGTGTCATAACCAAGAGTGCATCAATGACTATTGTCGTGTACTGGGATACCCCGGTTCAAGCCCGAAACTCCTTGTTGGGGTTTTCACCCAAGATACATATGTTCCAGAGCCGCCTCTGCCTACTCATATCCAGACATGGATATATTTTCTTGATAAACCACTTAATCAATACCCATCAAAACTTAGGGATGTTTTTATTATACTGAGTATTGTCTCTAAGTCTTCACTAGGGTTTTCTAATCCTAATCCCGAAAATAACTAAACCTATCCTATGATACTAACTATGACAACCCTATTCTTTATTACACACTAAAACATGATTTATTACATAAAATTCACTTTATAAAATATAGAAGATCGATAGGTCTAGTGTATTTTGGGCTTAGAAAAATTAGATAACAACTTAAAGCATATAATGCAACATCTTATTGAAAACTTCCTTTACATGACCACTACATTCCCTCGTACTTAGCATTGCATAGGATAACCTAAGGACATGCATAAAAAAGGGTGAGCTATAAAGCCCAGTAAGGGAATAAAAATGGAATAATATGAGGAATACAATACATATTAGATAATAGGAATATCAATGGAGCGCAAGAGAAAAATAAACATAAATATATGATAAAGCATGATAATCATAACATGGAAATGTGGCAACAACACTTAACATGGAATTAGCATGAGCCAAGGCTCATTGTACATGGAGCATGAGTAAACCCTCATTGAACATGAAGCACGAGTAAACCCTTGTTTCAATTGAATTATAATGAGTCAACACTCATTGCACATGATGTATCATGATACTATACTTTACCCAATTCATTGGAGCGCTATTAGGGCGCACCCTTCTTAAACATTTCATTTCATGCATAAGTGTGCCACATATATCATATAACATGGAATCAATCAACATAATAAGTTATTCCATGATTAAGTAATGTGGAATAAATACATGAAATTACCATTAAATATGTATATGTGCATAAAGGTGAATACCCTTGATAGAGACATGGGTATTGTATTCACTACACAATGATCTTGGCTTGGAAAAAAGTGGTGCAATTTCAGCAGCATAACAGTGTGACATAAGGATTCATGAAAATGGTTGATGAGAAAGAAATGGGTGTCTCATCATATTTACATGAATTTTACAGTAAGGGGGTTATATAGATATATTTCCCAACAAACTTAATGGAATTTAGATGCATAATGAAAAATAATTACTTGGATGTCAAAGAGGAGAGAGAAATCCCTCACGGAATTTCGGCATGGTAACGAGTGTACATGGGAGGAATTAATGAGAGAGAAAGGGGTATACAATCATCCAAACATAAATAGGGAATTATGGGGGAGGTGTGAAATCATACCCCAAAATTTGTAATTTAAAACAAAAGGGCATAACAACTTAAATAATATTAGACAAAAATGAGAAAGGAAGAAATCCCTTACTTGGAAGTGTGATCCCAAAAGCTTGGGAGAGGCTTGAGAGAGGATTATTGGGTGCTTGGGGAACCTTATTATGATTATAGAGATAGGAGGGTAGGGGTTGGTCAAAATACAAAGGCTTTTAGTGAAGAGGAAGTGGGAGCTTGGGTGGGTTTATATAGGAAAGGAGAAGGAATTCTTTATTATTTAGGTTTGGGACACCTTACATTAAACTAATCAAAACCACAAACCAAACCATGGTTTTTGAAAATGGTTTTTTAAAAAGGGGAGTGGGAAAAAAATATTTTATAAGTCCAATGGCCTAACTTCTTAAAATAATAGTATTTCTTATGTGGAGGTGAGTCACACTCTCAAGGAAAACAATTTAAAAAGGAAAAATGTTTTATAAGCCTTGAAGGGTCCACTAAAGCTTTGTAAAATAAATCAAACAAACCAAAAATAAAATTATTTTAATGATAAAACATATATTTTCCGAACATAATTTTTATAGTATTTTATTAAATAACTATTGGGTCATTATGATGTCATAAAACACATTATATATTTAAACAGTATTTAATTTTTACCCAAAAATTAAACTGTCACATAAAATTATGAAAAATTCACCGTTGGATAATTTTGATGTCATGATTCCAAAAATAATATTCATTTTATCTAAATATTTTTATAAATATGTGAATTTTTACTTCTAAAATAAAAACTGACATTTATCGAAAATTCATGGGTTTTGACCAAAACAACTTTCAAACCTTAATAAAAATTACAATTTCATTCATAAAATTATATGATAATTTATATTTAATAAAAATTAATTTAATAATAATAATAATATTTTATTAAAATAATATTTAATTTAAAAACCCATTAATTCATCAAAATATATTTCTTAGTTGAATATTAACTAAAAATACTATTTGTGATTTAAAAACTATTTACAAAGTAACAATAAAAAGAATGTATATTATCTATACAAGAATAATGTGCATAGTCATTATGCTAGGGTCTCATTACATAACCCCTTATAACACCCACATAATACTGAAGGGTAAGGTGTGCAATGGTGACCGACTCTTAGGGTGGCTTGGATAACATCGCTCAGGTGGTAATCTCTATTAACTTCCACTTCTCCTGTATTCGGTTCCGCTCAAGCTTAATGTGTTCAAGATCGACTTGGGATTGGTCAAGAGTGAATCCCAATTACTCCACCTCCTTTCCAAGCTCTGACAAATGGGATTCATACGGAGAAAGTATACTGGATGAGGTCATCACTTCCTTTATCTGAGTAAATTGTATTTGTTAAAGCCCTATATTTATACTAATCATGTGATCACTGTTCAAAAACTATATTAGAAATGGTCACAATTATTAAGGGTATTTTAAAATCAAAAACATAAAACCAAATAAGTGCATAAATTTTACATAACCATAAGAAGACATTTAAATAGACCAATATGAATTTTCATCAATTAATTTTTTGGTCATTACAAGTTCTATAAAGAAGAACGATTCCCACTATATTTCCTAAAAAACCCATATTTATTAGTTATTAATCTACTCCAAAGGGGCCATCCTTAGATAACTTCCCAATCCAATTTACCTTGAAGATAGTGCATCACTTCTTCCACGTTCCTCACATTGATACCACCACACTCCATAGGTTTGAATAGCCTGGCCCATGAGGCCCAATGACACTTGACTTCCCCTAGGAATCCTAGATAAAATCATACAGTAGGTTATCAATTTATTTTAAGACTTTTTTGGGCATCCTGAGTACCGAAAGGATATGCATAGGAATATAGGTCGAAATGCAGTTGAAAAGGGTGATTACCCCACAAAAAGAAAGAAACCAGTTCTTCTAATTTGTAATCTAAATATTAATATTATCAACCACACCTTAAAAGTGTTTAATATGGATCCTTATAAGAGAGAGGGGTTCACACAGGTACTCCATGTAAAAATTCTTCCTAATCATTACAAGAATATGTTCAATTTTTTATCTTCTCCTATCCAGGCACGAGGGTGGGGTGGGGGGGGGGGGTACACACAACTTTTTTCTTGGATGATAATTTGACCACTCCATTTGGAGTACTCCTCCATGATGTTTTTCAACCTTCTAACATAATAGGTTCTCCCATTGAGTAATAAGACTAATTCATCAGAAAATAGGAGGTGGGTAACTCCATTGAAATGGGCCCTATAATGGTAAGGTCGGGTAGTCCCAAGTTGCATAATGGATGCAATGAACCTACTAAGAGAATCCTATAAAATAATAAAGATGATGGGGGATAATATATCTCATTGTCTTAGGCCCCTAACTGATTTAAAAAACCACATTGCATCCCCATGAAAATAATGGTGAAACAGGGTGATATGGAACATCTAAAAAGAAAATCAATGACCCATTTCAAGAACCCCATGCATCTCATCACTCAAAGAATAAATTTCCACTCAAGTCGATCATATGCCTTATCAATATCCACTTTTATAATAATGTTTGAACCCACCATATTCTTATTAATTTCTCTATTCATCTCTTGGGCTATTCCTATGGATCCTTGAATGTACCCACCTTTAATAAATCCATGTTGTTCCTCAGAAATACATTTTTTGATATATTTAGAGAGTATTCTATTAATAATAGAATCTAACACTTTATAGGTTAAATTACACATACTGATGGGTCTATATTTCTTGAAAGATCAAGGGTAATTTACTTTAGAAATAAGAAACATTTTGGAGGCATAAACAACTCATGGTAAGGATCCACTATGAAAGAAATATTGAATAGATTCAATTAGATCATTTTTAATGGTGAATCAGGAGCTCACATAAAAGGAACTTGGGAATCCATCAGGTCCTAGGGATATCTTCTGGTTAATAGATATAACTAAGTTCCATATTTCCTTCTCCTTTGAAATTGATTCTAAGAGATCATTGACATGTTGCAAAACTACATTTGGAATAGAATATAAAATGTCCACCTGTCTACCTGGATATCCATCCTTCCTGTATGGTTTAGATTTTCACAATAAGGATTTAAAGTAAGATACAACCATACCCTCAATCATGTATGAATCACTAGAGAAATATCTATCCTCCATCCAAATGTTTGGGGTGCTTCCATAATGTTTTTATTTCAATCATGTATGGAATAAGACTCTGTTATGATCTCCTTATTTGAGCTAGGTGGAACTCACTCTTTCATGTAGAAATATTTCTTATTAAATAAAAATATCATTGAACTAAATTTTTTTAGATCCATGTAATTAAAGGTTTCATCTTCCCAAGACTCTTCTAGGCTAGTTTCCACATGATCAATCTAGTTTTTTTTGCCTCTAAGTTTTGGTTCATAAAATTAATGGAATTGGTCCAATTGATTAGATCCTTTTTCAATCTCTGAAAATTATTATGAAAACCAATACAAAGAGTACCCTATATTGGCTTGTTCCAGGAGTCCTTTACCACCATGTGGTAGTCATGTAGTTGCATCCATCAGTTAGAGAAACAGAAACTACCTCCATAATCTTGTATTGACTTTAGGTTGACAAGTAATAGAGAATGATCAGAGAGTGTTAGAGTCATGTGAATGAACTCTACATTAGGTAAGGAAGATATGGCCTATAGGTTGGCAAGGAATTATTCTAACCTACACCCAGTATGTTGAGAGACTCTCTAGTTGTTGCACCAGGTAAAATTTTCACTTGAAAAGCCATGGTCAAGGTGGCCCTTATGAGCTGCAAAGGTTGAGAAGGCCATTCTACCCCTATTCAGAAATAGGACACCACCCTTATTTTACAAAGAGTCCATAATAGAGTTGAATTCCCCACCCAGAATCCAAACTGAGTCCCCTGTATTGAAGTCTTAAAGGTCTCTCCAAAGATATTCCCTTTACCTCAAATTGCACTTTGCATAAACAAAATGAGAATAAACAAAAAGTGTTTCCAGTGTTGGATATCACCAAAATGTGTTGTTCTGATTTTTATTTTATTTATTCTTCATCTTTATCTTTTCTTACTTTCGTTGTGGATAATCAGGTATGATATATACCATCTATTTACATTCATATCATAGTATTTCTTTATATCCATCTTCATCTTTATTGAATGTCTTCTTGAAGCATCTCTTTTTATTATAAAATTTACTGAATATTATGGATAATTTATCCAACTCTATTTTAGAATCTGAACACTTTGAATAATTTTCATATTCTTTTATTTTATTTTCATGCTTCTGATTAGTAACTTTAAGGGTAGTATATTCCCTTTTTATCATCTTATGATCTCCAGCTTCATCTTTCATTTCTATGTCAAACATAATCAAGGTTCTGATCAATTCTTTCATTTTCAAATCTTTTACCTATGTTTATTTTCATATAGAAACAGATATTAAATTTAATTTAGAGGGTAGTACTATGAGTACTTTCAATTCCTGAGCTGATTATGTAATTAAAGTTCCTAAGGTAGCAACACCATTGAATATATATGTTAATATACCATTTATCTGGGTGATGATTTCACCATCATATATTCTAAAGGTATCAAATTTCATTTTTTTAGTAGTGTACCTTAATTTCCTGATATTTTTAGTACCTTTATAGGAAAAAACAATAGTTTTCCATATTTCATAGGTAGTAGGACATTGAGATACTCAATTGAATTCATCTGGACCAAGTATACATATACTATCATTCATTTCTCTTGAATTTATATCATACTCAACTTATTTGGTAGCATCCCATTTTTTTGGGTTTTAGGGATTACATATGGAGTAACCATCTTCATGTGTAATTTGAATCCAAGATTGTTTAGATAAAAAATCATGCATTATTTCCAACACCCATAATTACCACCATTGAAGTAAGGGTAATGGATCAATGACATACCATCTCTACGATCAACCATTGGTATCTGTCTTTTTATAGACCTTTTACTTTGAGATTCATAGAGATTATGTCATTTTTTAAAAAATAACTCCTTTGATACCAATTATTGGGTTGGAATAATATAAATATACACAAGAGGGGGAAGGGGTAAATTGTGTCTTTTTAATAATCTAAATAGATTAAAATTTTATCCTTCTTTGTGATTTAAGAAGAAATAAAAAATTCTCTTATTTAGGTAAGTTGAGTAGTAGATAAACAAATAATAAGAACACATAAACTTGTATAGTGGTTTAGAAAACAAAGTTCCCCTAGTCCACTCCACCAATTCTCTCTCTACGATCTTGGTGTTTTTCACTAAACATGTCCTCTTATCATAAAATCTTAACAATAGAGTATATGAAATTGACACCTTTACTATAAGGCTTTTATAGAGAGTTTTGGTTCTTTTATAAGAAACCAAATTATCCATATGAGAAGCTAATACTCTACCACCACCATGACTGAGTCCGGGTATCCAAAACTTCAATAAATTAATAGATTTTTATTTGATTGAGTAAACATATTCTTGTTCACATTTATAGTAACAACTCAGAAAATGGATATTCTCCTTCAAAAATAAATGTATTCAATAATAAATAGATTTGAGAGATCTTGACACAAGATTTAAACATATATGTCTCCAAAGTGCATCTTTTCAAAACAACAGAGGTGTTTGATCTTTTTTATTTTACAAATTTTTATTCAAAAAAGATATCACACCGTATATCGAAAATAAAAACAATCTTGTTATTTATAAAGAGACACTTGGATTACTTTCAGACATAACATATCCTTTAATATCTCCTAGAAAATCACAATCATTTTAATTTAAACGATTTAAGAGATTTTTATATTCCCTTATAAATAGGAACAATTTATTCCATTGAGTTCAATCCTTTTAATTAGTCATAAAATAAATTTAAAGATATATTTACTTATGACCAGCCTGTTATAGAAAACACAGATAATATATTTAATTTAAAACTCCATTACTGACTAGTAAAACATAGGGTTCCTCTTTGTAGCAATAAACTCAAAAATTAGGGTTGATAACATATAGTTGTTTACAAAAGTAGGGTTTATGAACCATATATTTATTCCTTTAAATGTAAGGTTTCTTCTAAATATAGGGTTGTTGATCCATAATTTTCCAACAGTGTATGGTACATGATCTATACATTCCATTCCAAATATAGGGTTCCCAAACCATACATTATGTTTACAAACATAGGGTATGAGAAATGTTTCCAAAATACTTTTAGACACATCCAAAATACTTTAAACAAAATATTTTAACCCATAAATAAGATAAAATTCTAAATAAATATATTTCTAAAAAATAATTAAGTTAATTTCATTAGTAAAAAAATAAGGGTATTTTAGAGAATGAAAATCAATAAGATTCATAGATTATTTTTGAGAAAATACATGCCTAATATGGTGTTTTCCCACACATATCATGTCTTATGCAGATGGGATATAGTTTGGAAATGATATTGGTGTCAATAATGTGGGTGGAGTGGGAGCTTAGTGGTACCCAGAGGTTTCAAGTGTATGAAAATTTCTTTTCAAGAGTTGGGAATCCGAGAGTTATCTTCACCTTCCAATTATGCTAGGTTAGTTTTACCTATGAATATTTCACCTTTTTTTCTCCCTTTTTTACTTTAATCATTCCACTTTATGGATGATTAATTCTTGTTGTATCCATTATATTCATTGTTGTTGGTTTTATTTTCTAGACTTTATCATTCTATCCTATATAGAGATATGTGTTTTTGTTCATGTGTATTTAGATAAGGTCTCTCATGTTGTGTGATATACCTACTTGGAGATAGTCACTAACTCCTAGCCTATTGGAGGTGAGTTTGGGGTGGAACACTCATTTTACTACCACTCCAAGTGGGGTTCTGGTGGGTTAGATCATTTTAGAGTGGGATCATAGAAATTATATCTTATAGAAGGAGTAAAAAGTTAGGCGTCTGCGAGGATTGGTTTTTGAACTTATGAAAGTAGTTTAAAGGGGTTTTGAGCACATATTCCAGGCTAGGTAATCTAGTTTTATTGTAAAGTTTTCTAATACATTAACCAGGACTCTGATAACATGATTTTTTTAATCAATATATTTGAGGCACTAATTTATGGGAATAAGTAAGTTATACATCTAAAATGATAAAAAAAGAAATGAAAAACATGGGGGGGGGGGTGAATTAGTGTTCATATTTTTTTTCAAAAAACTTGTGTGCTCTTATGCTTATTCAATAGTAATATCACCATAAAAAGTAGTGTGGAATAAAATATAGAAAAAAATAAATTTTTTATTAAGTTTTTCCTCCTTAAAGTATGCCTATGTTTCTGATATATGACAGTTTTTACCCACCCCACCCCCACACACACAACCATTCTTTTTTTTATTAAGAGATAGCTACAAGCATGTGTATGACCTTATACCTACTACAAGATACTGAAACTAACCAGTGAAGTATGCACACTTTATTATTAAATAGATTTTTTTAGAATATAGATCAAAAATATAAATCATAAGATTATTTGGAATTGATGAATTATGATCTTCTACTTCCTTTTACAATAGTCTTCTCTTGTTGGTCTCAATACTGATAAAATATATCCCCCTTTTTTGATATAGAAATTTACAATGATCATGTACTTCTCTTTTTTATCATATATTCACTAAACCTTGTGAATATAGTCACTACAATTTTTTACGCTTCAAATCTCTTGAAGAGTTGGTATCATAACTTTCTCATGCAATATGAAATATCATGAACCTTATTTCTCTTTGATTTATTCTATAAAATCCACATGCATTTAAATTATCATAATTATATGAGGACATGCTGAAATATTTATGTGGTTTGGGTTCCTTATGTTGTGAAAAAAATCTATCATGTAACCTATATCTTTACTCACTATAGTGTAAAACATTCCTCATCGCAATATACCCGATCCATATTTGACTAGATTTTGTCCTTTGATAGCTTCATGACACAAGTTTTCTCTTCACATATTACAACCAACTATTCATTAATAACTCTCATCATCAAATAAATTGAATCATAATTATAGATATAATTATGATGTTTACAATATTTAATATTAGAACACTATCACCTAAATTAATTCCCTTTATTAGAATATTAATTCTAGAAACTCATATTTTCCTTTTATAGAGTTATAAAAATATCACTATGTAGATGAATCTTATAATGTGTCCTTTTAATATTTTGAACTCCCATTTACTCTTATTAGGTGTCCAATGAATCTTCCAAAGTTCCATATTATTCTTATGAATTGCTGGTTTACCTTTTTGAAGTGGCCAATGACTCTTCTGAACTTTTCAATAACTTTCCATTTTGTGGCCTCAATCACAAAAATCCATAATACTTAACATAATCATAGAATCACTTCAATTAAACTATAAGGATTCTCAAATCATCTCAAAAAAAAATCTCAATACCTTATAAAACTTAAAACACATCATCAACATGCATTGAAAAAAACTAAAACATAATCCTCAAGTGGGTTCAACAATCCCCCCTTTATATTTGTTTTCAATACCAAAACTATAAATTTTTATCCCCCTTATTGATAATGATTCCATTGTGGATGTAAAATATATAGTATCAATATATTCAAATAAATGAGTCATGAACCAACTAAATCTAAGTATACTTGATCCGTGATCAGTGTAGAAAATATGTGTAATTAGATTAATCATTAAAGCTGTCTAAAATTTAAAAAATGACACCAAATCAAAAATTTTAATCTAAGAAATTGAAATATGATTCTATTAAACCTTTTTCTATAATCACTAATCAACCTCATTAAAAAAATTCAAAATATTCTCTCTCCTATTACATATTACATATCCTATTTAAATAAATATTTAAACATTATTAAGAAAAGGAGAAAACTCAATTATTTTCATACCTCAGTGTTGATGTGTACGCAACACTCCCATTTAAAGCCTTAACAATTCAAAATACTCAGTTGTAAGGGGATTTATAAGAATGTTTTATATTTTGTTCCTCGTATGGAACAAATTCCAACTTCAATATACCTTCATCCAACTTATCCTTTAAAAAATGATACTTTATATTAATGTATTTTGATCTAGAATAATGAACTGTATTATTTCATATATTTATAGCACTTTGATTATCACAACCAATAACCAATGGGTATCTATTTTGAACAATCATATATTTAAGATGATTTTTATCCACATCATTTGTGTAGCTTCTTGTGATACAACCAACTATTCATAATTAGTTAAGCTCAATGTCACTAAAGATTGTTTCTTTGAATGACATGTTACACACTTGCCACCAATGAAGAACACTCCACCTAAGGTGGATTTTATATCATGAATAACTACTAACCAATCAGTATATTTAAACCATTTTAAGTTTAATATCTCTTTATCATTGTATAAAAAAATGAATTTAGAAGTATTTGAGATGCATCTCAATATTCACTTAGCTACACGTATTAGACTAAAATCTATAACAAATAGTGATATAAAACACTATGTTAGGCCTAGAAGTAGTAAAATATATAAGGCTTCCTATCAGATACCTATACCCTTTCTCATTCACCACTTTTCATTTATCACCCTTGAATTTTTTTAACAACTTGAATTGGAGTAGATACTTCTATTTTTATACCATACCAATCCTTTTTAATAGATATTAGGAATATTTTCCTTGTTAAATAAATACATGATCAATATATTGAATAATTTTCAATCCCAAGAAAAATTTCAATTCCCAAAGTAGGGAAATTTATAATTTATTCACCATCAAAATTGAAAAATCTTACATACTTTATCCTCATCACTAGAAAATATAATTTCATCAATACACACTATCAAAATAATTTATGTGGTGCTGGTAATTTTTATGTACGTATTGCTTTCAACATACCATTTTTAGAACTCCATAATTCTTAAATACTCATTTATCTTGAAGTAACAAGATCATGGATCTTGTTTTAAACAATAAAGATCCTTCTTTTACTTACACACTTTGATGCCATCATTATAAAGAAGAAAAACCATAGATTTTTTCATATAAACTTTTCCACTTAATTCACTATTGAGAAATATTGGTTTAACATCCATTTGAAATATTTTTAAGTTTCTTTGACAAAAAAATTATATAATTATTTTTATTATTTCAAGTTTGGCTACTGGGGAAAATGTCACATCAAAATCAATAACCTTAATTTGAGAGTACCCCTTATATACAAGTTTATCCTTTTTTCTAGTAAAATATCCCTTATCATTTTATTTGTTCATGAAAATCCATTTTATTTTAATAACATTTTTCTCTTTGGGTCTTGGAACAAGTTCCCATGTCTCATTTTTTTCAATTTGACCTAACTCATCATTCATTTCTTGGATCCAATACTTCTATTCGAAAACCTCTTCAACACTTTTTGGTTTGAGATAAAACAAGTGTGGATGGTTCTAAATATCCCTATTCTAGTTTTTTACTCCCATATTCAAATCTCCAATGATATTATCAGTATATAAATTCTTTATCCACCTTTAACATGCATCTATAAACTTTGTTTCCTTCTTCATCATTGGTATAATCCAAATCCACATCATCTTCTTGAAACCAAATAGTTCCTACATTTTCTTATACTAATTTAGTATTAACAATATCATTATTTGTATCCACCATGACAAATATATTAATATATTATTCATTTTAAAAAACAATCACATCATTAAAATCCATGATCTTATATGATATTTTGTTATAACACCTATAGGAACTCCCATTTGGCATGTATTTAAGGAATGTATCATCATTGTATTTTCATTAAAATTTATTCCATTCTCACACTTTTTATTGATAAAGAAGGGAATAATAAACATTATAAAATGTTTTATATATGGTTTCTTTTTGAACCACATTTCATAGGGATTCATGCCTAAATTTGGTCCCAAGAAGAACCTATTTTGTATAATACAACAATTGTGATCAACTATAACAAGAAGAATCTTGACATGTCATGTTCAATAATCATAGTTCTAGAAATATCAAAAAGGATTCTATTATTCCTTTTAGATACCCTATTTTTTAAGGGTATATAAGGTTCTAAACTCACATTTGATACTATTTTTGTCTAAATACTCTAAGAAACATCTTTTGGAATATTATTTAGCATTATTTGATCTCAACCTATTTAAGTGAAAACCTATTTATTTTTCAGCAAGCCTCCTAATGATTTTAAATCTATCCAGATATTGAGACTTATGGTATATGAACATAATAAATTACATTATGGTAAAGTAATCAATAAAAGTGATGTAATACTTGTATCCACTTGGTGACTTCTATTTCATTATCCCACGTATATTAGAGTGTATCATCTAAAATGGTTTCTTTATTTTAATATCAACTTCTATGTGGGTTTTCTTCACCATTTTACCTTTCTTTCATGTTTTAAAAACTATAGTAGTGTTTTCTTTCAAGGTAGGAATGTTTCTCATTGGTTGTTATTTTATTAACTTCCTCATTTTATTTAATCCAATATGACTAATCCTTCTATGAAATAATATATTTTCATATTGTAGGTTCAAATAAAAATTTTATCTTGCCTATCATATTTGAACCAAGTTTCCTTAAGTTCATAACGACTTTGAGATAAAAAATCTATATTTCAGTATTTTTACAATGAATCATTTTTTATAATGATCAATTTATTTCCATTATAAAAAATTTATGAAATACCTATAATGTTATTCTTTAATCCATTAAAAAATTATACATTATTAGGACTGAAATGATTTTTCCCAATTTTACCTATTTTAATACCTTTAATTTCAATAGATTTTTCATTTATAAATATAAAAAACTCTCCTTCATATTTATCCACATCCTTTAAATTTCTAAAATCTCTAGTCATGTGAGAAGAATAACCACTATCCATTATCCATTTATTATTAGTATTTCATGATTTAAATACAACTTCCACAATATTATCCCATTGGTTTTGATTCTTAATCCCTACACATTTATAATGGTGATTAAATTTAGTTGGTTTAGTTGTAATATATTCATCTAAAATGTGTCCTTATTGGACACACCTCCAATAGTTTTCTTAAAAAAATTCAAATACATTCTTCATTTAAATATTCTTTTTAGTTTGTTAAAGATCTTAACTATATTTCACTTGCTACTATAGTTTCCATATTAATGTATGTTTTTTCCTTAATTCAGTAAGACATATATTGTGTAATAAATTTTATGTATTTTAACCAAGAACACCACAACACTAGAAATACCCTTGAAATCTTCTTCTTTGTAGAAATTATTGGTCTGTATAAATTTTCTTCAATACTTAATATCAAGCTTTTATTGGGTAGTTTTCACCAAATACCCATGTGTGACTTTCCATTTAATGTATAAGGTAATATTGTAAATTTTATTAGATTTTTTAAATTTCTATATGAGATAAGGTTTTTCTTTTTATTTTTATTTTTTAGCTGAAACAGATTTCTGATTCTCATAAGATTCTTATAAGATCATAACTTCCTTCTCAAATAGGTTGTAATCATTTTTCCTTATATTATGTTTATTATTTTGAGCATCATAGATATAATATTTTTTCTAATTGGATTATTCACCTCCACCTTCATATGCATTTTTGATGTCACATATATCTTTATTCTTATGTTTTTCCATCTCAATAATTTTTTGCTTCAATACATCCATATTCACATCCCTAAAGACAATAGTGGAGAACATATCATCGATAATATTTTTCTTCTCTGCATTTTAAATTTTCAACCTTTTCACTAATTAAGACATAACTTATTTTTCAATTTGAGTTTTTTATGTTTTTCATAACTTTTATTGAGATTTAAAATCTCATCTCTCAACCTTACAATTTCTTTTAAGTACATTTTGAATTCCATTATCAAGGTGAATTATTTGGATGATTCACCTTATTTGGTAGTATACTCATTATTTTCCTATGAGTAATTATCCTATGAATCAATATACTATATCTCTTGATCCATGGGAACCTTATGAGAATATTCCACATGTGTCCCCTCATCATTATTTCTCTCATCATTATTATAAACCCCATTTTCAACTGATAAGAATTTTCTTCTAAAAGATTTTTGTGTGATATTACTTTCCCCTTTATCTCTTGGAGTTGGTGCCCTAGAACTAAATTCTGAGTACTTGATTATTACATGTATTCATTTTATTGAATACTAATGGAGTTTCTTATCACATCATCATTTTCATGACATAGTATATGACAATGTCCTAAGGATACATGTTGTGTTGAATGTACATAATAGTTCCCCACTATGATGAGATAATTTAGATTCTATGATAGTATTACTTAAACAAATGTTCCATGGATAGATGATATTATCTAGTGGGTCACATATGACATGGACTATTAGGGGTAGGAGGATCATAATATATTGCGATAACTTCTCATGGTGTTCACCCTAGGTAATCTCCTAGAAGGAAAGTTATGAGAATGGTTCCATCTGTAGTAAATCCACATTTTTATGTGTAATTGGATATTACTATCTTCATATGTGTGTATTGATCATTGAACTTTAATATTATAATTAATGAATACCATAAGTTGCATACTTTGATGCTTTGATGACAATTGTGACAATATATTTTCATAGAGACTTATGATACATTGAGTGCATCATGAGTGATATTGCATTAATGGATAACATGAGAAAGTATTTATCCCTTATATCCATTAATTAGAGTTTATATCTGAAGCCCTTTTATGGTAATGGAACTTCCTGGATAATTCCATGACCATGGTCTTCAGTGGGTAAGTTTATTTCCAAAAATTCAAAGAAAGATAAATCAAACACATAGATTAATGACACCAGTATACAACTTGATTGATTATAGATCTCATGATAAAGGGATTATATTACACAGTAATTGTTTATAGGATGTTGTATGTTTTTGTGAAATTAACTTATTTCTATATGGGTGACTTGGAGTTTTTCTAGATACTAACCTTAGACTTTAGGTGTCTCTGTCTATTTCCACTGAGAAAGAGGCCCCGAGGTCCACACACTAAGTATATCCACAATCTCAATTAAATTTAATAAGTTATAATAATAATTATTCTTGATTTATGGTTTAATAATTATTTGGGTTTGGTTGATCGTAAAGATTTAATCACAAGTTATTTGAAATAATAAGTGAGTTAAATAATAATAATGAATATTTATTTTCAAGGTTTGGTGAATATAATATTTATTATATTTATTAAAGAATAATGTAGTGATATTTATTTATTAAATAAATAGTAATTATTCATGGTTCTATAAATGTTTATGAGGATAAATAGATCGAAATTAATGGTCTAATTTTAAATAATATAAATGATATGTATTTATTAGGTGATGCACATGTTAAGTGAATAATAATTATATTATTATTAAGACACGAGGTTCACTAAGAATTAAGTGATTGGAAAGGGGGTTGTATTCAAGTTTCCAACACAAAAAATACCATAATAAATATCTAATTATACAAATTTCCATAAACATACTTTTTTTGAAAAATGGATAGAGATAAGTTATCTCAATACCTAGATATAGTTCCAGGGATCTAAAGTTTTATATCTTCTCCTCTTCTCTCAATCCATTAAGATATCATCAAGAGTTATTCATCCTCATAGAATAATTCTACTGAAATCAACTACGAATGACACAAGCGATCATGATTGAATGTTCTAGCACCTAATGATTCCATAAATATGTTTAGATATTATGGTACACATGTGGATCACTAATATAGGGTGTATCCTATAGTGAAAGAATGATACGATGATATTGATTCAATTAGATCATCAAATTATAAATAATTAAAAATTTAGGTAAATCTAGACCTTATTATAAATTAATTATAAATTACATGTGAATATCCTCCTCTTATGTTTCTAATGTTCAAGTCAAGTTATCTATGAATTCCATTGTCCATGATTTCATTCATTATGCAAAACAATGATTATTTATAAATTAAGACTAAAAATCTGAGTTGGCCATTCCATATAGGTGCTTCTACTATGCTTGGAACCTATAAGTGGTATCAGACTGGGTCACATGGTTAATTTATAATTATTTATTAATCATATATTAAATGGCATGTGATCATAATTTATTTTACTTAATATCTATTCATTATTGAAATCTGAACATCATTTTATCTTCCCTTTCTTCTTTATCTCTCACATAACCAATAAATGAGTTAAAATAAAATGAAGAGAAATCTAAAAACACCATTTATATATTCCAAAGGTCTTTTAGATGCAATAAAATCATACACAACATGTACCACACATTTACATGTCATGTACCTATGTATCTTGCATGTATATTTCAATAATATCAGATCATACCATTAAAATTGGATTAGTGATCCAATAAAAGAGGATCAACACATAGATCTGTATAGGCTGGCATATGGTTTAAAAAAGCTGATACCGTGTAACCTGTGTACAAGGTGTGTAGTCCTCATGTATTTGTAATAGAGAACACTGGGGTCTAATAATGTCATGTATCTTCCACATGACACGATGATTGATAAAATGTGAAACTTCTAGGTAACATATCATGTGAGAATCCTACACACCGTTTACCTCATGCACATCTATGTCTAGAAGCATGTCCAATCCCTAGGTGTGTGTTGTGGATACAAGAAGAAGATAGTACACACTGTGTAGTCTACCATAGGCTATATTCTTAATTTAACATATAGAGATGAATTAGTTATATGATTAAACCTATTTATATGTGTTCTGTGTGTCATTTATTTGATAGTACATGTCATGTCATAGGATTTTTAATTATATATTGAATTAATATCTATGTTCAATTATAAAACTACAAGTTGTGTGTGATATTTTCTTATAGTAAACTCTATGTGAATTAATAGAATCACATGTAGTGTAATTCATATGTGTTCTATGTTTCATTTATTTAACAATAAACTCCATGTAATTACCTATCACACATGTATGTTGGATGCTAAGGGAATGAAAAAGAACAAGGATAATGATAGGTGTTTTTGGTGAATACATTCCATCACCTCCAAGTAAACTTGTGTACTCTATTAATTTTAAATAAAATTAATTAATTTATTTTTTTAAAAAAATTATAAATGATGGAATTTTAAGGATTCCTAGATAATATTAAGGTAAATTGAATTAATTAGATTAATTTGTAGTGTTTTATCTTTATTTAAGGATTATTTTAAGTAATTGATCGAAAAATTGTAAATTCATGTTCATTTCATGCTATGTGGATGATCATGAGATTAAAAAAGACTTGTATATGTGATTTGTTATTATTAAATTAAAATGATTTCCTATGAGTCATCCCCTCCTCCTTATTATACAAGGGCTAGTGTGCTGATAATTTATTTTATGTAAACCCCATTTATCCAATACATTGAATCCCCTCACCTATGTGTGAGTAAAATATTATGTAAGGATGAATCTCCTAAGAAAAAAGAGGTGGTATAAGTCCTAGAACTGAGGTGAAACCAATCAAGGAAATACATAGGAGTTGAGGTGGAATGTTGCAACATGAATCAATCTACGATTCAAGATGTTTTTCCCTAGGGTAAAGAATTAGTTTATCATTAAATAGATAAAATAAAAATTAGATAATCTCAGGATCATTCCACTTATATTTTATTTCTATCAGTTTCATGGTTGATTATTTATGTTTGTAGATGCTATATGATCACTTAATAAATTAATTAATACAAATTCAAGATGGAATAAAATAAAACTAGATTATGTGTCAATTTTATTATACATAGTTAATCACATAAGTAAAATACACTTAATATTATCAAGGAATGTGATAAGATAAAAATTTGGTTTTTACATATAAGGATAAAAAATCCCTCAACTATAATATGAAGTCACTATGAACTTCCACTACTTAAGTTAGAGTCAAAACCATAGTTCAAAGTGATTGACCGACCTAAATTGGGGTGATTTCAATTATTAGGGAAATTTAGCTTGAAGTTTTTTGTTGAATTAACTTGGTTTACATTAAGGGTTGACTAACCAAGTAGGACTTGGTGTAACGGAGATGAAAGTGTTGAGGAAATATTTATATGATATTTTAGGATTTTGGAGTCCACTAAATAAATCAAGGAATGATGAGTTAATGTAGTTGGCAATATAACCCTACCTAAAACTATTTAAATAACTTGTTAAGCCTAGTTATGGGTCATGAGAAGGGGAATGTGGATCCTTGGCACTAGAATATCCATGCAATAAGATATTCTGAAACTAATGGTTAGGGATATTAGGTTTTTAAAATAAAGCAGGAGATTAATGAAATTTAAATTTATTAATCTATTTTTGGTAATCAAGAAAGTACTAATTATCTGTTCTTAATTTTTATAAAAATGGAAAACTACATGAATTTGAAAATATCATTATGATCCATACTAGAGAAGGAAAACCTTATCACTTGTGTTAATTTTCAAGAATGGTATAGGTGATTATTCATTATACTACACCATGAACATAAATTATACATGCTGGAAACCCCACATCTCGAGTAGCTTAGAAAAGAGGAAAGCGAGGAAGAAATATCTCTCTACCTGAAACATGTGGATGAAATAATGGACGTCCAATTTTTCATACTATCCTTCATATATAATGAACTAATAAATCAATATGAGTATATGGATGCATATAGTATCATTTATCACCTTTGTGATCTCATCAGGAGAAGGTGAGATAAGAGAGGTATGAGATATCCAATGCACTATTCACGTACAAGCTTAGAGATTCAGTGTCACCTGGGCCTCATGTAGTTAAGATGATTGGATAAATAGAATGATTAAACATCTTGGGTTTTAATATCCATAAATATTTGTGCACAAATATCATTCTATCCTCACTACCCAAAAAATTCTCTATTTTCATTTTGAATTATAATATGAGAAATAGTGAGAAGAATCTTTTATAAATCCTTACTCTCATTCTCCAAGTTGATAAATACACGAGCTATTATAAACCCATAGTTCTTATGGTGAATATGAAAAAGTAAGAATAAGGAAAAAGGTATGAAGTCACATTCCAAGTCTAAGGCTCCACAACACTATCCTTCTAAGAAAAAAATATCCAGTGGAATGAAAAGGAACAGAATGCAGTGTATTTTTCATGTGGAAAGAAATTCAACTTAAATAGGAACTACACCCATAAAAGGAATAAATGGAAAGCTTCATGTGCATTCATTATTGAGTGAAATATTTCTATATCTACAAGTTTGGTATTATATACTATGTATGGTTCTCACATTTGTATCCAAATATAGGAACCAAGAAGATTTTGGAAGGTTTCCAAAGGGGAGGTGGATCTATGGGCTTCTAATGGGGTGAGGATGGTTACCCTAGCAATTGGGTACTACCACCTCACGTTGTTAAAAATATTGATTTTGGTTTTAAAGAACTTTTATTATGTTCCTAGTGTTACCAAGAACATCATTTTTGTTTCTTGTTTATACATAGATGGATTTATTTTTAGCTTTAGAAATAATAGTTTATACTTTTATAAAGATATCATATGTTATGGTATGGAACAACTGAAAAATGAACTTTATGTTTTTAATCTCAAAAACTAAATATCTAAAATTGATAATGAATCAAATTCATGTGACTCATTTCACACCTAGTTGTGCAACCACCTCCTCTATCACACAAATGATAAGAGTTTGATGGAGCTCTATCAATATGGTTACTTAGACTATTTTGATATTAAAACACTTGAAAGATGTCATTCTTGTTTTAAAGGAAAGATGAACAAACCAACATTTGGTGGACAAGGTGAAAAGGGCCATAGAGCTTCAATAATTAGTATACACTAATGCATGTGGAAATTTTCAAGAAGAATCTAAAGGTGTATTTTCATACTTTATTAATTTTATGGATTAATTGAGTAGGTTTGATTACTTCCACTTGATTGGGTATAAGTTAGAATACTTTAAGAAGTTTAGGGAGTTCAAGAATGAAGTTTAGAATTAGATTGGTAAGAAGATAAATAAACTTTGATTTGATTGAGGAGGTTAATATATTAGACAATATTTTATCAAATTTATTTGGGAGCGTGATATTTTATCTCAACTCATTCCACCTTATACACTACAATGTAATGGTGTTAGTGAAAGGGGGAACCATACCTTGTTAGACATGATAAGATAAATGAAGAGTCATGAAATCCTTCCATTATACTTTTGGGGATATGCATTAAAAAAGAAAATATACATACTAAACTGAATACTAACTAAAGTGGAAAATAGTATTTCCTTTGAGATATAGAGTGTAAAGAAACCCATTTTTGTCAGATATTCACACATGGGGGTGAGAAGTGTTTGTTAAGGCTATAACAAGCAACAAAATATCACCCCAGGGTATGAAGTGTATCTTTATAGGTTATACCAAGGAAAATAGAGGATAATAAATATATTATACCTTAGATAAAAAGGCTATAATTTCTAGGAAAGTTGTATTCCATGAGAGGGAACACATACTCAATGAGGATAGTGGAAGAAAGATTTAATTTAATGAAGTTTTTTCTCAAGATACACAAGAGTTAGTATATGAAAAGATTCCATAGGTCCCCATAGAATAAGTTAGTCCTGGAATATAAGTAATACATATGATCACCAGATAGGAAAGATAACTGTAGAGATATGGTTTTCTAGTCACATAAGATGGTGACTCATTATTGGTTTATAATAATGACCCTTTATCCTATAAAGGGGTAATATAGATCTTAGAAGCTAAAATATGGAAATAATACATAAATTATGAGATGGATTCCATGTATCAAAACCAAATTTTTGTTCTAATTGATCTTCTAGTAGATATAAACCATGTTGGGTGTGTAGGACCCCGAAACACCCTGAGAGGGGAGGGGTGAATCAGGGTGTAAAATTTTTCTTTTAATGTGATATATCTTGTTACCAAATTGGTAGGAACTCATTAAACCTATATTATGGATTCAATCAATAATGAAACATTCACATATATAAAGAAAACACAACAGTTTTACTTGGTTCACCACTAAGGGATAGTACAAGGATCATACACCAGAAATGTGTCGATCATTCCAAAATCCACTAATATTCACGAGTTGTAGAATATATTAGTTCAGAAATAGTTACTATATTCTAGTCACACTTCCTTTGCAATATTTTAGGAATATATCACTACATCTCTTAGAGAACTTCCATCAAATCCCCTAGCTCACTACTTTGAGACAAGTCTAAATCATTTTATTGACTTGAAGGTCACTTCAATGGATTGGAATTAAAGTCTTTATCCCTATATTAGCATGAGAATCTACTCACACCATAGACCTAATTTTATATACTTTTAAATCACTATTCACTAAAAACTAGCTACTCAAAATTACCTTTCATGATGCTCCTTCATGAAGCTCACTCTTTCACGAAGTACCCTTTCCTTTGAGGAACAAACTCCTTTGCAAAGCTCACTAAGTCAATGTGGAATACCATATCATTAAAAATCAACATTTAATAAATATAATTATCATTAGTTAAGACTTATAGTCTTTTCATGATACTTAATCTTGAATAGAAATCTAGATTTACGGAGCTCCCTTAACTTCTCAAAATCAGAGAGTTTTTGAATTTTCCTTGAAAACTCAATGAAAATAAAAAGGGGGTAGCCTCATATTTATAGGCTTGGACGCTCATGATTCTCCAACTCATCTTAGTATATTTTAAAAATCTTTTAAGAATATCATTGTGGTACTCCTCCTATCGTGAACCTCCATGGAAATTCACCGTTCTTGATGCTCATCGTAATCATGGTGCTTTCTATCAAAACCTTCACGCCTTCACGATGCTCTATCAAACATGTATTCAAGGTAAAGCTCCATTGATATTTTATGTTTTCATGAATCCTTCCATTAAACTATCACACTATTATGCTTCAATTATCATAATCATGGAGATTACTTTCATTGTTTGTGATGCTCCAATTCTTCATCGTTCGCGATGCTCGTCACTATCATGTAGATCAATGTCAACTTTCTTTGATCCTTCACAAAACACAATTCGTGAATACCATATTCTAGAAACTCATGACTTTACCATTTTTTTATAAGTAATTCAATTAAATCCAATTTTCAAGATAAGATCCATCCTCCAAATTTTAGACCCCAAAAATTTGGAAAACACTGGGAAACAACACCACCTTCAAGACTATTGTTAGCTTGAACTGTAAGATCCATTTCCTTGAAAAACGCCTAATCTTTCATGTGAGGATTAAAGAAAAACACAAACTATACTATATTTATATCAAATAATAGCCTTGGTTCTAACAATATACCCATTTGGGTTTGTTAACAATATGTATATAAATTCAATGAATCACCAACCACTATCAAAACTTGATACATAAGAAAAAAACTCATCCAACATTCCAAGTTTAATTGAGAAAAGATCAATGTAGAAAACAAGAGAATCATGAATTGGGTTTTTATTTCTTGGAATTATTAAATATTTCCAAGATAAGATCTGGTAGTTTCCTCATAACACCTAATTCTCATCATGTCATAGAATCATTTCATAGTTTGTAAAAAACCTGCAACTACTTTCTCCATCCTTCATTATCCTAAAACTAGAAAACTATAATTTTTTTCATTATACACCACCTTTGTACCATTTAATTGTACCATTGAATTTATAAATTCTCCCCCATTGGTAATAAACCCAAATACCAAAATGTGTACATTGTAGAGATAAAAAACACACTCCCCCTAGATTGTATCTCCCCCATAAACCTACATCACTTCCACAAATAGATTAAAATAGTTAACACAAATGGGGATAGGGGATCACTCAAAAACTCCTCATGAATTGGGAGGTGGCTAAACAATGAGGTTAAAATGATATTTCTCAAACACATGTGCCACCAATGGATTAGTCAGAATATCAGCCACTTGGTCATCAGTTACAATATGATCCATTTTATTTATTCCTTGTTCAACTTTTTCTATGATGAAGTAATATATAATTTAAATATGTTTCATATGATAATGATGAATGATATTATTCATAATATAAATCACACTCTTATTATCACAGTGAATCACCATTTGTTATTTCATGTCATCAGGAATATTAGTCAGTTGTTTCTTCATCCACAATAGTTGAGTGCAGGACTTTGTAGCTGAGATATACTATGATTTAGTAGTAATAATAGAATTAATTTCCTATTTCTTAATAAACCATACCACAAATTTCTTTCCAATAAATAATGTTCTACCACTTTTGGACCTTCTTTCCACCACATCTCTATCCCAATCAGCATTAATAAATTTTGATAGTTAATTATCTTTCCTTGCAGAAAAGTATAATCCATAATTTTGAGTGCATTGAATGTACCTAATGATTCTTTTTACTACCATAAAATGTTCCTCCTTTATATTACTCTAAAATTGGGCTTCTAATAATGTTTCAAATATGGTCTCTATCCATGTTTCCTTCAAGTGTAATATGATTCTAATGATTCTATTATACATGTTGGGATCTATAGAAGTCCCATCCTCATGATTTCCAAGTTTTTTTCCAACTGCAATCAAAGTCAACATTGGTTTGGATTCATGCATATTAAATTTCTTCAGAATCAGTCTTGCATAATTTTATTGAAAATGAAATCATAATCCTTATTTTGAATCAATTACATCCCAAATAAGTATGTGAGTTCACTAATCATAGACATTTCAAATTCTAGTTTTATGTGATTCGAAAATCCTTCCACTGATCTCTACCTATTCCCTCTAAATATAATGTAATCCACATATACCAACATCATAAATTGGTCTTACTTTGAATTCTTTACATAGAGTTTATGGTCGACACCTCCACTTTTAAATTCAATATTCTTCAGATAAGAATCTATCCAAGAGTATCATGCTTGTGGTTCTTGATTCAGACTATAGAGAAACTTCTTTCATCTGCAAAAATTCATTTCATCATCACCAAGAAGAAAACCCATTGGTTGTTTAATGTAGACTTCTTATTCAAGAACACCATTTAAGAAATCTATTTTTATATCTATTTGATAAACTTTGTATCTTCTTTGAACTCCCATAATAAGTAAAATCTTGACCGACTCTAGTCTTTCCACTGGAGGAAATGTTTCTTCAACATCAATTCCTTTAATCTATACATAGCCTTTACATAGTATACATTCCTTATTTCTGATCATATATCCATTATTTTATGTATGTTTTGGTGTGGTCCAATACCCAATGATATTGGATTGATCAATTTCTTCTCTTATGTTTCTCCTATGAGGTCCAGATGAAGTTTATTTAGCCATATTTTCTTCTTCTGATTCTTATGAATCATATTCTTTGTGTTAGCCCAGAATATTTTACAAGTCTTCCACTTATTTCATCATCTGAGCCCTTGAAAATTGATCATGATACCTAAAAATCATTTTCTAAAGACATAATATTCAAGAAATTTACAAAATAATTAGGTTAGATAAAAATTGATATAATGATTCTAGAAGCTTCTTCATCATTCATCATTTGTATCCTCCTCAAGAGAAATACTTCTCAACATCTTCATAATGGTCAATCTCATCAATAATGTATTTCAATAAATTTTAGTATAGAGAAAACACTAGAATGGTTCTTCATCTTATGACTATACACATTATATAACTTTCAAAACTTCACCAAGGATAATCTTATTGAACACTTGTTATTCAGGATTACATAAATAAGAAAAATCCAAGATTGAACCTTATTTATCCTAGTTTTCCAAAATAGAACATCTTTAGATTCATAAAAAAATGATCCTACATCATGTTTGTATTTTAATACCAAATTAAGGAATCATTCAAATATGGTGACTTATTTAGCTTAGATATCAATAGAGGAAAGAAAACCCTCTTTGCTTATCAGGTTATCCCCCTGAGAACATGCTTCAACTTTCAATTACATGCATTATAATCACAAATATAATAACTAATGATCAAGGGAATAAGGCAGATCATACTTGGTTCATCAATATTCATAACAAGGTTAAGATGTTTTTCTCAACCAAGTTGCTCCATTTACTCCAGTATTCATGATTTCAAAAGTTAACATCTATTCTGATATATTTTAAGGCAGTATGGATTTATTCACATACTCTTATAATTTATAAGGATAATTTTTATTGTAGATAGCCTTTATGGATGAAAAGTTCTTACTCCCCTTAAGGAATTATTCTTGTTATGTTATTAAGGTTCAACAACCTTTTGCAATGTAGCCAGATTTCTTACATATCTCACACATAACATCTTTAACAAATGAGTTTCCTTTTTTTTGAAAAATATCATTCACTTTAACTTCATCATGTGGAATCTTTATCTTCTTTTTTCAGTAGACTTTCTTGTGCATGTTCAAGGTTCCTTATTCTTTCCAAATATTCTAGCTAGATAACTAACATGTCATTAGAAACTGTGGTAGAAATTTTGGATCTTCCACATGGATTATTCTAAGTGTCATCCATATTAGTAGTTCTTTTGAATATACTACTCTTCAACTTATTATACTTAAAAAACAATGTATTCTGACCATTATTATTTAATACCTTTTTTGGATGATTTCTATTCACAAAATTCTTCTAATTTGATCCCAAGGATTATTCTTAATTTCGATCCATATTTTGTGATATTATCTTCTTAGTAGCTTTGTATACATGTTGAGATGAGAATGTACCACACTTGTGACCACTACAATTATATACATCATAGATGTTATCAAGAATTCCAAAATTTTTTATAGTAAAAAGATGCTTATGGACCTGTGGATGTTACTTCTTCATCTTTGGATTCCTCTCCCATGAGATATTCTTCTTTTTTTCTTTTAAAATTTGAGGATTTTACCAAAAATTTAATGCACAATGCACAAATATGTTGAAGCACCAACATTGACCCACAAATCTTGATTTTTATTTATCTTTTGTATGAGTTTGTTGGCTCTTCTTCATGACTTTTTGAGATCTCTATGGGAAATTGTCTTCCATACTCTTTTTACTATCCACCCTAGTCATGGTGGAAGGTTTCTTATCTTCTTTATTCATCTATACTTGTCCATTATTTTTATTAAAACCCACACTCTTCATGAAAATAGGTTTAGAGTCATTAACACAAGTTGGTTTGGATGGTACCCATGAGATAGATCATCAAAATACGTCATGATATTCTTATCACATGTTAGAGGTATTTCAAATTTAGAATGCTCCAATGAGAATTGAGTAGAAAGAAGAACTATTACCTTCTTTTGTGAAGTCTGAATATATGTATTCTCATGTTTGGCCAATTGAGCTTCCAAATATATACATTTCATATTGATAATGTTTTTATGATATTCAATAATAATAATATTTTCTTCACAAGCCTTCTTCATTATAACAATTTCATCTTCATGAAGCGAAAATTTATTATGAATCAAAATTAATGTTCCTTGATCTTAGTGGATATTTCTTACAACTATAAACCCTTCACATCAATGCTATTTCCCAATTTTTCTTCAAGAACATGGATATTTTCTTTAAGAGTCTTTTTCAATCCCTCTTTCTCTTTAACTTCTTTGAGGTATTTTTAGGAATATATCTCAAGTTCCCCATTTTATTCTTTAAAGGTTCCAAACTATCTGGAGAGCTTTAAATATTAAAGAAATTTTCCTTGAATACCCTTTTCCAAATAACTAGCTTCTCCTTCTATATGAGTGATCTGTATCTACAAACATTGAAATATTATAAAAACAATAGAAGCTATTTCTTTAGGAATATCGTGTAGATAATTTCATAATTTCTCAGTTGAAAATTCACATGAGGTTGTATATTGATCAACATACCCACTTGTTCTTTGATATTTATTTCAAGGACAACTTTCAAAGGTGCTAGAACATACCTCTTGACCAACTGAAAATTTTGATTTACATGAGATAGAAGTGTTGTACTTTTCTTTGGTGGAAGCCTGATCCACCTATTCATTACATTCCAAGCCTAATATATCTTTATTTTCATAAATTAATGGAAAACCAAATACTACCACTTCATTAGATAATAGAAAATTCTTCAGCTGTATCTTCTATTTATTTTTCCTATTCATCATGGTCTTGGTGGATATAGACTTCTACTCAGAGATAACTAGATCTTCATCAAAATTTTACTTCATTATTGAAATAGAAAATAAAAGAAAATCTTTAATAGATAGTATCTTTACTATAAAGAATCCAACATACATGAACCCCCCTATAATACCACTTTTAGGACCCCAGAACACCATGAGATGGGAGGGGTGAATCAGGGTTTCAAATTTTTCTTCTAATGTGATGGATCTTGTTACCACATTGGTAGGAACTCATTAAACATGTATGATAGATTCGATAAATAATCAAACTTTCACATGAAAAAATTAAACATAATAGTTTTACTTGGTTCACCACTAAGGGATAGTCTAAGGAGCATACACCGACAATGTTTCAGTCATACCAAAATCTACTAATCTTCCTTAGTTATAGAATAAAAGATTTCAAACATAGTCACTCTATGCTAAGAACACTTCCTTTACAATATTTTAGGGATAGATCATTGAGACCCTTAGAAAACTTCTATCGACTCCCCCTAGATCACTGATTTGAGAGAATTATAACTCAATTTATCGAATTGAATGTAACTTCAATGGATTAGAATTAAATTCTTTTTTCCTATCTTAGAATGAGACATTTCTTGCACTATATACCTGAGTTGATGCACTTTGAAAGCATTGTTCACTAAAAACCAGTTGTTTAAAACTGCCTTTCACGAAGCTCCTTTGTGAAGCTCACTCCTTTGCAAAGCACCCCTGCCTTCACAGAACAAACTCCTTCATGAAGGTAACTCCTTCACTAAGCACCCATACCTTTAGGAAAAAAACTCCTTCACAAAGCTCACTAATTCAATGTTGAATACCCTATCATTGTGAAACAACTTATAATCAAAATCATTGGTATCAATCAAGACTTATAGTATTTTCATGATGCTCAATATCGCATACAAATTCAGATTCATGAAGTTCCATTAGCTTCATGAAATTAGAGAATTTATGTATTTTTCTTGAAAAACTCATTGAAAAAAGAGGGGGTAGCCTCATATTTATAGGCTTTTCCATTCGCGATGCTCCACCACATCTCACTAGATTTTCCAAATATTTTAAAAATATATTCATGATGCTCCTCCTATCGTGAAGATCCATGGAAATTTTACGTTTGCGATGCTCATCATAATTATGATGCTTTCCATAAAAACCTTCATGCCTTCATGAAGCTCTATAAAACATGTCTTCATGGAAAAGATCCATTAATATTTGATGCTTTCGCAAAGCCTTCTGTCAAACCATCGCATCATGATGCTCTAATTCTCATAATCGCAAAGATCACTATCATCATTTGCATTTCTCAAATTCTTCATCATTTGTGATGCTATTCGTTGTCACGTAGATCACCATCAACTTTCTTTGATCCTTTTTGAAACACAATTGGTGAATCCCATCTACTTAAAACTCATTCCTTTTCCATATTTTCATAAGGAATTCAAGGAAATCCACTTTTCGCGATGAGATCCATCCTCCAAATTTTGGACCCTAAAAATTTGGAAAACACTGGGAAACACCACCACCTTCAATACTGTTTTCATCTTGAACTATAATATCTATTTCCTTGAAAACTCCCTGATATTCCATGTGAGAATTGAAAACAAACACAAACCATATTCCATTTATTAAAAATAACATCCTTGGTTCCAATAGGGTGAAAATGGGTATTCAATAGAAATCTATACATGGAAGGTCATGTTAGTACCTATAAATCATGTTTAGTGGATAAAGGGTTTAGATAACATCAAGACATTGACTATGATGAAACCTTTTCTCTAGTTTCCATGTTTAAATCCATAAGAAATATACTTTCTATAAAAACCTTCCATGATTTGGAAGATGGATGTAAAAAATTCTTTCCTTAATAGTAACCTTTAGAAAGATGTGAATATAACACAACTAGAAGGGTTTGTGACTCCAAGAAATTACAAAAAGGTATGAAAGTTACAAAGATACATTTATGGATTAAAGAAAGCATTTAGGTCATGGAACATTCAGTTTGATGCAGCTTTTAAATAATTTAGTTTCATTAAGAATGAATGTGATCCATGTGTTTACAAGTGATTTAGTGGGAATATAGTTATTATCATTGTATTATATATTGATTACATATTAATAATTGGAAACGAGATACCAACATTACAATTGGTTAAGTTATGGTTGAGCATGTAATTATCTATGAAGGAGTTAGGTGAAGTAGCTTACAATCTAGGTATCAAGATCATGTATGATAGATCAAAGAGGTTTCTCAATCTAAGTCAAAGTACATAAATCAACTAGATAATGAAGATATTTAGTATGGAACCATAAAATACTGGATTAGTTATATCATCACATGATGTACATCTTTCAAAGAAGATATGTCCTCAGACACGACAATAAAGAGAGATAATGAGTAAGATCCCATACAATTTTATGATAAGATCCATCATGTATTCCATGTTATTCCTGAGGATTAATGTTTCCTATGCCTTGATCATGGTAGTAAGATATCAAGTTGAGTTAGGTAAAAAACATTGAACTACTGTTAAGTCCATCCTTAAGTATCTAAGGTGAACTCTAGGATTTTTTCTTGGTGTATGGAGGAGATGAAGATCTAGTCATCAGGTGTTATATATATTCTATCTTTCATATATATCAGAATAATCTAAAGTCACAATCAAGATATGTATTTTGTCTCAATAGAGGATTTGTGATATAGAAGAGTTCAAAGTAGCTAGTTTTTGTCGATTTTATAGTGGAGTTTGAGTATATTGTGGCTTTTGATACAACTAAGGAAGTATTTTGGATTCAAAATTTTTTCTATGAGATTAATGTGGTGTAAAGTATTAAATACCCTATCATAAATTACTGTGATAAAAATGAAGTGGTGGATCTTTCTAAAGATCCAAGGCCATATCAAAGGAAAAACATATACTTCAAAATTTTCATATCTTGAGGGATTTTCTCAATGAGGTGAAATTTTAGTTAGTAGAGTATCAATAGTGGAAAATGTGGTAGAACCCTTAAAAAAGGCTCTATATTAGCATATTCATGAGTATCATGTGATATATAGTGGACTAAAGGTTATTAATAGTTGGCTCTGGTGCAAGTGGGAGTCTGTTGGAGTTGGTGCTCTATAGCCAACTTCTAAGTACTTGACGATTACATATATTCATTATCCTAAATATTATTGAAGTTTCATATCATGATTATTCCCATGAATGACATAGTATGTGATAATGTACTAAGGATGCATACTACATAAAAAGTGCATCACAGTTTCCCATTATGATGACATACTTTATATTATATGAAAATATTCCTTAAACTAGTATTCTATGGATAGATGATATTATCTAAAAAGACATAGAAGATACAAAATATCAAGGTTGGAGGATTATAAGACATTGATATACCTTTTCATGGTGTTTAACCTTGGTAATATCTAAGAATGGAGGTTATGATAATGGACTTTCTAGTAGGAAATCAACATTTTTACATGTCATTGGATGTTCCTATCAGTGTATGTGTGTATTAATTCTTAGAAATATTATCTTTAATGAATATCATAAGTATTTTACTTTGATGTATTGATGATAACTATGATTATATATATTCACATTAATATAGTACATGTTAGGTGAATCATGACTGATATTGTATTAATGGATAATGTGGGAAAAGATTTATCCCTTCTATCTATTAATGAAAGTTGATATCTCAAGTCCTTTGATGAGAATGTAACTTACTAGATAAATCCACAAACATAGAGTTCATTGGGAAAGTTAATTTATGAAAATTCAAATAAATAGAAATCAAACACATAGGTTAATGGCACTAGTATACAACCAAATTGATTAGAGATATTGCGATAAAGGGATTATATTACACAATAGCCGTTTATAGGATGTTATATGTCACTACAACATTAAATGCTTTCTTTATGGGTGTCATGGTGTGTTGATAGATTCTAACATTTTAATTTAAGAATATTTACCTTTGTAAACTTAGAAAGAGTCCAAAAGGACCACATGGTAAGTGTATATGAAATTTGGTTAAATTCAATGTTGAATTTAACAATTTAGAATAAATATAATTCTTGTTTTTTGGTTTAATCATTATTCTGGTTTGGTTGATCACCAAGATTTAATCACAAGTTATTCAACAGAATAAGTGAGTCAAATAATAATAATAAATATTTATTTTCAATATTTGGTGAATATAATATTTATTATATTTATCAATGAATAATGTAGTGATATTTATTTATTAAATAAATAGTCATTATTCTAGGTTTGGTAAATGTTAAGGAGGATAAACAGACTAAGTTTAATATCTTGATTGGAAATAATATAAATGATATTTATTTATTAGTTGGTGCACATGTCAAGTGAATAATAATTATACTATTATTAAGACACGAGGTTCACTAAGAATTAAGTGATTGGAAAGGGTCTGGTGTGTAAGCTTCCAACCCTAAACTTGCTATAATAAATTTCTAATTATATCACTTTCTATAAACCCAATTATTGTGCACATTGGATAGAGAGAATATCTCTCAATACTTAGAGAGAGATTTAGAGATATAATATGTTATCTTTACTCCTATTATCTAAAGACATCAAGAGATCACTAAGAGTTATTTGTCCTCCTTGAATAATTATGCTACGACTAACCATGAACGATGCAAGTGATTGGGATCGACTGTGATAACATACTAAAATTCCATGGTGACATTAATAGATTATGGTACATGTGTGGATCACCACTAGAGGGATTCTAAATTTTGATCCTATAGTGTAATGATGGTATGATGAGATAGATTCAATCAAATCATCAATGAAGAAAGAATTATGAGTTTAGGTAATTTTATATCATCTTATAAATTAATTAGAAATTACATGTGAAGAACCTACTCTTTTGTTTCCAGTATTAAAGTCATGTAATCTACAAATTAAATTGGTAATGATGTCATTATTTATGTACAATAATGATTATTCATAAATTTTGACTAAAAAGTTGAGTTGTCCATGCCATAAAAGTACTTCTGCTTCACCCAAAACCAACATTTCAACTATGATAGAATTTTCTTATGAGTTCTTACTTTCTAGGAGGATACCCTACCGAATACATCATATTAATCTTCATTTTTGATTTTCATGGGACATTTTATAGATAAATGAAAAAATTTTCAATAGTTGAAGAATTTAAAAGGAAACTTCTCTTTTATACTTACCTCTTCCTCTTTTGAAATTTCTTATCAAGAGAGAAAGAGTCTCAACATAGTCTTCCATATTTTATTCTTTATATGAATAGACTTTATCAACTTCTAATTTAAATTCCTTGAGAGCTTTAAATAAGATTTCTTTCTCTTTTATTTCATTTCTTTTAACAGAATATCCTCTTTTCATCTCACAATTGATGAGAGTGATATGAATTTCATCAATAGTGAATTCATCAAGATATCCTTATTCTAATGGTAAAATCTTAACATAAATTTTTTCAACGAAAATTCTCATAAGCTTCTTCATTATAGTATAATCATCTAGTTTTTCTCCATAGCCACTGATAGAACTTAAAATAACATTAACTCTTGTGAAAAACTCATCAACAAACTCATATTCCTACATTATTATACCTTTAAAATGTTGTCTATAATTTTATGTTTTTCCTATTTTACCTTTTTATTCCCTTTATAGATTCTATGAAGTTTTTCCAAAATCTCATTAGTATATTTTCACCACATAATTTTTCCTAATTATTTATTAGATGATAATGAGAGTAGATAGTTCTTGGACTTATTTTAATTTTCAAAATTCTTATTATTAGTTGTAGATTGTGAAAAAATATCCTTTGAAACTGTGAATCTTTGAAGAGAAACATCAAGAACATCCCACCCCAGGGATAAAATATAAGGCATAATTCTCTCATTCCACAAGTGAAATTTTTTTCTATAAAAGGTTGGATTTTTTTTGATTAAATGAATTATGATGATCCATCATAGCCCAATATAAAATCTTCAAGGAAAAACCTGATCTAATACCAATTGAAAGGATCCGACATGAAATAAAAAACATTAATGGGAAGGGGGATGGATCAATGTTTGTATTTTTTTAATGAAAATGTACACCTTTTTTCTTATTCAACAATAATCTCATCATACAAAGTAGGGTATAAAAATATGAAACACAACACATTTTTTAACAGGGTTATATTCCTTAAAGGATTTCTATATCCCCAATGTATTTTATTTTTTATCCCCTCAACACACAATTGAAATTTTATTATCAAGTGACAGATACATGAAAGGGTATTACCATATACCCACTACAAGATACTAATACTAACTAGTGAAGTACACAGACTTTCTTTTTGAATAGAAACACCACCAAATATTAAAGGATAGATCATAAATTAAAATCATGATCTTATTTAGACTCAAAATATCATGATATTATTATTCCTTTCACAACATTATTCACTATCTATTATCTATATATAGAAAATAAGTTCCCCTTTTTTGATACATCAATTTATAATGACTACTTCCATCGATTTTTTCTCATATATTCAATAAAATATGTGAATACGATCTCCAAATTTATTGAAAATTCAAATCTATTAAAGACTTAGTCTCATAAATTCCATGCACAATAGGAAATATCATGGCCATTTTTTCACTTTTATTTCTTCAATAAAATATGCATGAATTTAAATTATCATAACTATAGGAGGACATGTAGGGAACCTGATGCAGTTGAGGTGCCTCATGTTACGATGAAAACATCTCCCAAAACATCTCTTAAAATTTAATCACTATAGTATGAACATTTACTCATCATAATATACCTGAGCCATATTTTACTAGATTTTATCCTTTGACAACATCATGACATGGGTTTCCTATTCAGAGCTTGTATCTAGATCATCCTTTACAACACTCATTATCAAATGGACATAATCCTAATTATAGATAAAATTATGATGTTTAGATCATTTAAGAATAACATAACATCACCTAGATTAATTTCCTTAACTAGAATATTATTTCTATAAATCCAGATTTTCCTCCTATAGAGTTCTTAAAATACCAATAAGTAGATAACTCTTATAAAGTGGACTTTTAATATTCCAAACTCCAATTTTATTCTTCCTAAGTGTCTAATGACTATTAAAAAGTTACACATCACTCTTAAAAAATCACAGTTTACCTTTTCAAAGTTTCCAATGACTCTTTCAAACTTTTATAGACTTTTTCATTTTGTGACCTTTATGTTTCCTTTAATTAATACATGTTTTCCACATACATTTTATGATATTTTTATGATTTTTGTTATTAAATGAGTATTTAGTGATAAATATTTTATAATTGAAAACTTTGTGTTGAAAATATAATTCCTTGATGATTTTTATGAAAGTTATTATTTTTTAGTGCATAATTGATTAAAATTTATTCAGTTTCTAATTTCCTTATATTTTAAGAACTATTAATTTGTGTGTTATTGATAAATTTATTTTGAAATAGTATTTTTATTAGTTTTAAAAGTGTTTTAGGTGTTGGATTATATTTATTCAAATCCCATTATTATATATATATATATATATATATTTCTAGGATATTCATTGAGTTTTGAAAAACTTTATCTATTGATCTTGTAACGACATGAAATTTTATCAATAAAATTCCCTTTGTGATTTAATTAAATGTCTTATTATGTATTATGGTTAATGAAAATACATGAAATTATTTGGTTTTATTATATCCCAATGGATTTAAAATATCATTAAACATCATAACCATTGATAATATATCCATTTAACAATGATCATATGATTAATATAAATATAGGGTTTTGAAAAATCCAATTGACACAAACATAGGAAGTGATGACCTCAACTGACAGGATCATACCCTATGAAGCTCATTTATTAGAGCATCTAAGGGATATAATATCACTATTCTTTTCCCTTTACCATGCCCAAGCCAAAATCCAACAACTAAAGCACCAAGGAAACTATTCACAGGATTTTCTCAAGCTCATCAAAATCACGACCAATCCATGTACACCGAACCACCCCATGAAAATCTCAATATTGCACAACTTACCCTTAGGGAGTTTTCTGGTGTAATAAAGTGATATGTATAAATACCCTAATAATATGAATATGTATATTTTATATAATAATGAATATATTTTCTTCTTACTTTTGTTACTTTATAAATAATTTTGATTTTGATATGATAAAACATAAATTGTATTTTTTGGATAATATGAAATTTCAATTAAGAAATTTATTTTGATGATTTAATGGTTTTTTAAATAAATAATATTTTAATAAAATATTATTATTAAATTTAAATGATAATATAATTTTTAATATGTCAAATGTAATTTCTATAATGGTTTGAAAACTGTTATTATCAAAACCCAGCATTTCTTAATAAATGTAGATTCCATTTTAAAATTTTGAATTCATATATTTAGAAAATTATTTTGATAAAATAAATATTATTTTGGAATCTACAGGTTGAAATTATCCAATGGTGATTTTTTTATAATTTTCTGAGACAATTGAATTTTCGAGTAAAAATTAAATATGATATAAATATATGGTGTGTATTATGACATCATAATGACCCAAAAGTGATGTAATAAATGATATAAAATGTATCCACGACCAAATATATGTTTCCAATTTAAATTAATGTATTTTTTATGTTATTTTATTAACTCTATAAATCCTTTATGAATCCTCCCAAACCTATATTATATTTTAAGGTTTTAGAATAATTTATTTAAGAATATGAGTCACTTCCACATCTCCAAGGGAAATATTTTAATAATTTAGGCCAATTAAATTATAAAATAATGAAAACCACTCCAATTTTGTAGAAAAAAATGGGCAAAAACTATGCTAAGGTTTGTGGTTTTGATTACTTTATTATATAGAGTCCCAAACCTAAATTTGAAAAATAATAAATAACTCTCCTCTATTTTCCTATATAAACCCACCAAATCTCATATTTAATCTGAAATCCCATATCTAGATTCCTCCCAAGGTGATATAATCTCTCAATAAGCTCTTACCAAGCATTTGGAGTCACCCTCCTAGGGTAAGAGATCTTCCTCTCTTCTTCTTATTCAAGCACCTCTTTTATGTGGTGCCTCTTAATTTATATTTGTTCTTATTTAGGTATGTTTTTTATAAAACCCTATTAATAAGATTTTTATTTCCATGTGATGAGTGAAACTTTTAATTATCATTAATACCTCCCATGAATCTTTATCTTCATCTGTTATGTTGTAGAAATTGTCCTAAGATTTTCTGTACCAAAAGTAAGGGACCTCTCACTGTTATTTTCAATTAAAGCACCCTTTTTGCATTTAAAATTTTGAATCTAAATTGGTTATATTTACATGAACATATAAATGTCACCATACTATCCAATTTATGTCCTAATAATGAGATATCATTTATCCTGTCTCATTATATCACTTACCTAAGTCGTTACTATGAAAAAATTTAGTAAGGGATTCTTTCATTCTCCTATTTATTCAAGAATATTATTCATTTTATGTATTTTATTTTCAATTCCTGATATTGAGATATGTTTTTACATATCCATATTACTATCCATTTTATTTCCAAATGATGATAAAACCCCTTTTCTCTCATTAAACTATTTTATGAATCTTTAAGTACTGTCATTATGTTGACGAAATTTCATTGTAATTTTTCCATGCCAAACCTTTTTATTATGAATATCATCACTATTTACACTCAAGGTTATTAACCTTGACATACATATTCTCATTTTATTGGGGAATTCCATGTATGTATTCCACATTCCTTGATCATGTAATCAAATGTGATGAAATACGATCATATGTTGAATAATATATTTGGAAGACTTATGCATGTACATGATATGAAAGTGATGGGTGCACCCAGAATTATATAGAGATCCAATGAATTGGGTAGTGTTTAGTCTCACGAGACATTATACAAGAGATTAAGGAGTAAACCTAATATATCATGGTAATTTTCCACTATGTTATTATGTATTGGCAGTTAGCCTTAACCTATTCTTATGATTTCATGTTTAAAGTTGTTTCCACTTTCATATGTTTCCTTTTTTTATCATGTTGTATCATGTCTCTTTGTTCATGTTCATGATTCTCACCCATTTTATGTCCCATTGAAATACCTATTATGTAAAATGTAATACTTTTTTCATGTTATGTCATGTTTATTAACTTACTTGTATTTATACCTCATCCATTTCTAATGTATGCCCTTAGGTTATCCCATGTAGTTTTAAGTATGATAGAATATTATGAGCACATTAATGATGTTTTTAATAATTCCGATGTATCCCTATTTTAAGATTGTTATTTAATGTACCTAATTACCCAAATACACTAGATTTTTGATATTTTGGGTTGTATTATGTTTATTATTATGTAATAAATCATGAATTAATGTGTAATAAAGTTAATAGTTTTCATAGATATATAATCTTAGATTTATTTATTGCATAATAATTACAAAACTATTTATATTTTCATTATGGATAATTTTCATATGATTTTTTTGAAAAACCCATATGATATTATGGTACAACTCATAATATATTATTCACGGGTCAGTAGGATATTTTATGTATTCCATATAATATAATTTCAAGTTTTCTTTATACGATATTTCCTGAGAAACTGTAAGATAAAATAATTTTCCATTTTTGAATGAGCTACATAATTTGAGGAAGAACAAGCTATTTCCTTATGTGTAATTGGGATTCAAATCAAAAAAATATGAATCCTATTAAATACAAATTCTGATTGAACCCGAGAGAGGTTTGTATTTTCTCATAAAATTTATTTGAGTGAAGAAGACAGAGCTTGAGATTATATATCTCTTGCAAGTTTCACTTTTTAAGAAGCTTCTAGTTTGGTGGATGGTGAAAAATTGAATTTTAGCTTAGTAAAATTTTATGTAGTATCTGAGTTTAATCTTTATAAAAATAATCGATGCCAAAGAAATTTCAATTCTTATTATAAATTTGGCCACTTGAATTAATTGATGAAATCAAATTTGAAGGGTAAAAATCTATTATGATCCTGAACTAGTGTGATTGATTTAAGTGAAGATGGAGTATGTAAATAAATAATCACTCACACCAGATGAATTCATGATCCAAAAAAATTGAGAATCAGGGACATGCATATGAGATCCATTCAAGCATGACCAAGGAACCAAATGAAGATCAAAGGATGAGGATGGTTCCGAATCTCAACTTGAGCCTAAAGGAAATATGAAATGAAGCATTTAGGGAAGATTAATTAATACTAAGTATAAGTATGTATTGGGCCAATGGAGGTTCATGGTGATGAAATAAAATAAAAGAAAAGAAAAATGATGAATATGAGGGATTTATGTGGTTTAGAAGTATTTCCTATGTCCACTGAGGAAGGGGACAAATCTATTTCTCCTCTCTAGATAATATATCAAAATATTATAGTAGGATTACCCCAGTTTTTTTATATTTACAATTCATGGGATTCTAATCCTATTTTATAGATAAGGAAATTGGTGGTGTTAATGGTTGGTGAGGGTTGGTTCATCAACCCTTCAAAAACTCCTCACTATAGGTTTTGTTCCATGTTGGATACTACACATCCACTATGGTTAGTTTCCCACTAAAGGAGAACTCATCCAATAGATAGAAGACTCTCAAAATTGTGAGTTTCCCCCACAAATATCCCCTCATGACCAATTTATGGTAGAATCTTGACCTGTAATTTCCTTACAAGTGTTAAGTTTATCTTTTGGTAGAACCTTCTTAATCATGTCTGATCCATTATCATTGGTGTAGATTTTCTCAACTTTCTACAATATTTCTTCCAAAACATTTCAGATATAGTTATATCACATATCAATGTGTTTGGAACTAGAATTAAATTTTGGGTTCTTGCTGAGATGGAACATCTCAATACATAATATAATTTTCCTGACTCTATCCCAACTCTTATAAAAACTTCTTCAACCACAACATCTCCTTGAAACCTTCAGTGACCACAATATATTATTCTTCTATGATAGAAAAGGTAACACAATTATGAAGTCATGATTTCCACGAGACCACTCCCCCTATAAATGATATTAGGCACCCGAATACGGATTTACTCATGTCTACATATCCATCCATATATGCATCTATGTATCCTTCTAAAACAAGTTTACCATTTCCAAAACATAAAAAATGAGTGGATATACCTCGTAGATACCTCAATATCAATTTGACCATTGTCCACTGCTCCTTTCCTATATTTGACAAGAATCTACTCACAATTCCAATAGCCTGAGAAATATATGGTCTGGTGAACACCATGACATACACAAGACTCCCAACTGTTGATTGATAAGGAAAATTTTCCATTTATACTTTCCCCTCCCCAGTTGATGAACTCTAACTTTTCATGAGCCTAAAATGACTCATAAGTAGAGTAAAAACAAGTTTATCCTTTATCATGTATAATATTTTAAGAAAATTCTCAATGTACCATTCCTGAGATAGAAACTATTGTGATTCCTCCTGTCACGAGTAATTTTCATACCAATAATTTGAGTAGAATATCCCAAGTCATTCATTTCAAAAGACTTGTTCAAATCCTTCTTTAACTTGTAAATATTGGTGATATATTAGCCAATAATTATCATATCATCAACATAAATAAACAAGATAATTAAATAACCATTATAAAACTATTTGATGAAAACACAGTGATCAGAAGTTTTCCTTATGTACTCATTTTTCTCTATGAATGAGTTGAAGTTTCTGTACCGTTGCCTCAGTTCTTGTTTCAAACCATATAAAATTGTATTAATTTTTCATACTAGATTTTCTTTAACTTTCACCTGAAATACCTCTAGATACTCCATGTATATCTTCTCATTAGGATCACCATGTAATAACTCTATATTTACATACAATTGTTGAAACTATAGGTTTATACTAGCCACCGATCCAAGAACAACTCTGATAGAAGATATTTTTACCACAAGAGAAAAGATCTCATTAAAGTTAATACCTTTCTTCTGATTAAATCCCTTCACAACCATTCTGGATCTATAGAATTGTCGTGATCTTCCATATTATCATTTGATTCTATACACTCACTTGTTCTTGAGTGCCTTATTTCCATGTGGTAATTCCACCAAATCAAATGTATGGTTCTTGTGCAAGGATATATTCTCATCTTGAAAGGCCTTATTCTATTCCATCTTATGCTGACTCCTAATTGCATCATCATAACTATTTGGATCTCCCCCATTAGTGAGAATCACATACTCATGTGGTGAGTATCTACAACTCATTTTTCATTCTCTAGTGGATCTCCACGTCTACGCTTCAAGGGGAATCTATTATGGAATATCATATAATGGAGAAATATAGAATATGGAGACATATTACCTAGTAGTGATGTATCATCATTTTCAGGTATATCTCTCATAATATCTAGTATTGATGGTGGTGATAATGGTTCTATATTGATTATAATTTCCTCAAACTACAACTTCTATGCATTTTTTGGATTCTCAAAATCTTTAATTGTATGATCCTATAGAAACACCACATATCTAATTATAATGATCCTCCTAATATTAGGATCCCAAAGTTAGTATCCAAACTAATCATGGTCATATCCAAAAAATATACACTACTTTCCTTTTCCATCCAACTTTGCTCATTCATCTTTTGGGATGTGAACAAATGCCTTGTAACCAAATACTCTCAAGCATTTGTATAAAAAAAATTACATGTCCAAAACCTTTATAAAGTGTTGTAGTTTAGTAAAAATGATGGATAAAGGTTGATAAGATCAACTATTTTCCTCATTTACTCCTTCTAAAAGGTGTTTGGAAGCTTTGAATTTGAGATCATACACCAAAATCTCTCATAAATTGTTTTGTTTATCCTCTAAGCAACACTGTTATACTGAGGCATATTCAGTACTTATTTTTCTAGCCTAATGATGAAAATCATACAATACTCCTCAAACATACCTTAGTACTCTCCTCCATTTTATGCCCACACAAACTTTAACTATCTACATATTTCTCTTTCCACCTTCATAGAAACTACTTGAAAACATCCTTCAATTGATCTTTAGTTTTCAAAACAATGGCCTAGACTTTTCTAAAATGATCATATATGAAGGTAAAAAAACAAATAACACCACCCATTGACTTATTTCTCATAATGTAGATATCATTTTGAATCAAAGATAAAATTTTTGCTTTTTTGGATGGTATATAACCATAGAATGGTACTCTATGTTGTTTTTGGATGATGAAATCAACACAAAAATCCAAATATGTACCTTTTAGTCTTGGAAATTGATCCTTCTTGGAGAGAATTATGATTCCTCCATCACTCATGTGACCAAGTTTCCTATGAAAAAATTATGTAGGAACATATTTTATGGTCGCATTGACTTCTCCTCCACACATCCTAACATCTGTGAGATAAATGGAAGTATCTTTCTTTTCTTTAGAAATTACCAATTTACCTTTGGTAAGTTTCCATTTACCATCACCGAAGGAACTAACATATCCATCATTGTCAGGAATTATAGTGGATATCAAGTTGAGGTGAATATTAGGAACATTCCTCACATAATTCAACAACAACCTACATCCAATATTAATCTATACAAAAATATTACAAAATACCAGTGATTTTGGATGCACCATCATTTCCCATCATCACAGGTCTGAAACTCCATGAAGTATAATATGAGAGGAAATATCTTCTGGAAGTGACATGGTATGAGGTGCCAGAATCAATCACCCATGTGTAGTACTGGATTGTAAGACTAAATTGATTATATTCTTAAACAATAAATATCTCTTCATTAACAACTGAAAAATCATTATTTTGGGTCTTACCTTCATAATTCCTCTAATCTTCCTTCATCCTTCTACACTCCCAGATGAAGTGTTCGGGCTTTCCATAATGGGATCACTTTATGTCATATCTCAATAAATATTTTTATCACTTCATCCATTATAGACTTTGGTCACAAGGTTCTCTTCCACTACTTCTTCCTTGACATTTCTACTCCCCTTACCTTTCAGTGACAAGAGCCTCTGATTCAAGTGTATGTCCCTCATATTTTATTCTAGATTATTCATTCCTCATTTGGTATTTCACTATTTCCATGGTGAGATTTACATCTATAGTGGAATTTTTGACTGATAAAACTAGCATGTACCATGTATTTGGTAAAGTGATCAATATCAATAGTTCCTGTAACTCATCAACAATCATAATTTTCATGGAATTTAACTAATTAGTAGTACTTTAGAACTCACTTATGTGCTCCGGTACATTGGTCCCATATTTTTACTTCAAGTTGACAAGTCAGCCTATTAGGTTTTCTTTATTCTATGTGGTTGTCCTAACATAAATATTTTCCAATCTTCACCCTAGAATATAAGCATCATGTTCATTGGTAAAATTTTGGAAGATACTCTTATCGATCCATTTTCTTATTTTGGAAGCACACTTCTTATTGATTACAACCCACTCTGTATCAACTAGTGCAGTACTGGTAGATATATTTTCATTAGATTGAATGTTTTTTTAATGATTCCTCCACTTGAACTGTAATGGGCTTAGTGGTCTTCACTATTGGTTTCCACAAATCTTTAATATATAAAAGATCTGCCATTTTGGATTTCTAGATGGAATAATTAAAAGTTTCAAGATTAATCATTTTACCAATATTTTATTTCATTGATGAAGTGATAATTTTTAAAATCTAACCATATGAATAAATCCATAACAGTTAAAATATAAGGAAATGACTACTGGATCACTGAGAGTGGACTTCAATTGGCCAAGATATAGCCAAAATAGTTTCAATGGTATAGATCGACTGATGATGTGGCATTGACGTGGATTTCTAGAAAAAGCATAGAAAACCCACTAAAAATTCAATACCAATGTGAATAGTTTCATCTTCTCTAATAAGGGGTACTGTAGAACCCATGGTTTGATCAAAACTTTGATCGCCTCTATCGGCTTCATTTTAGCTCCATTTTTAACACCTCTTATGCCATTGGAATCATCTCCCCAAGATCTTCACAGATCTAGCCTCAAAATTTTTTTCCCGACCAAATTCAATTTTATGGTCATTGTAAAATCTCTATGAATCTTCTTTGTTTCAACCTCGATGGCTCTGATACCACTTTTTTTTGGGGAAATAGAGGTTTGTGGAGAAGAAAAAAACACAAGGAAGAAAAATGGAAGGACATAAAGAATTAATGCAGTTCAGTAGGATTTACCACACTCATGGTGTAACATCCCAAGTAAGTAATGAATAATAGATATTTTTATCTATGTCTATTAATGAATTAGATAGTGTTTTAGATGCTTAAAATGAAAATAAATCCAATCTTAAGCATTGAATACACTAATATTTTTAAAAGATTGTTTTACTGCCTTTTGATGGAAAACCATTTTTAAATCTATCTTTTGAAAATTTTATGAGCTATGTTTGTCAAAATAAACTTATTCTTTATGATTGGGACATCAAAATTTACTTTGTGTGAATTTTTGGTATTTTTCGGACAATGTTCATTTTTTTAATGAATAGTGAAAAATACTGCATTTTACATCAAAACTACTTTTTAATATAATTTATTTATATGATTAGATTATCTTTTGAATTGGTTTTGAAGTGAAATTAGAATATATTTTTACCATTTAATCCAATGGTGGTCATTGGAATCAATTTCACTTTGAACTTGGACCTAAACTGGTGTCAATCTTTTGATACTTATTGTTTCATAAAAACACGCTATTTGTCATGACAGCGGGAATTAATTATTAACTTAATTAATGTGAATTATATGTTTTGAATTTTTTAAAATATACTTCATTTTTTAATTCGGAATATCAAATATAGCTTAGGGTGAATTTTTGGTATTTTTTTGAAAAACTTCAATTTTTGATGAATAGTGAAACCACTAAGTGGTACTTATAAAAACCGATTTTTCGTTTAAATGAAAATTTACCACTTCTGTGTTTTGAATTTCAAAAATCCGACATACATGGTTGTCATTAAGAAGTAAAATGTGGTTCAATGATATTAAAATAATTTTTTGGTGAATAGTAACTCTTAAGTTCTTAATCGCGATTAGAGGTAATTAGTGCAATTTAAGGCAAAAATGATATTATAATAAAATGAAAATACCTATACACATGTCCTACCCTTATTGGATGTGTCATGGACGACTAAGATAAGCCAGAGGTCAACTTGGGGACCCCATTGAGCCACTTTGGTTGGTAAATGACATAAATAACTTTTTATTTAATGTTAAAGTAAAAATAACACAAACATGAGATGTTTTACTAAAACAATTTTTACATGGGGTTATACAAGTCAGATTTTTGATTATAAATATTAATTAGAAATATAAAAAGATTTCCTACATCATGATATTTTTTTATAATTTTTAGACTTTAAATAAATTAAATTATTTATGACATCATGATGATGCAACGATGACCTCATTATTTAACGATTTAAATAAAATGGAACGATAATGTAAAATATAAGACCTAAACATGGACAAAACATATTGGATGGGTGGATTTAGAACCCTTATCACCTTATCCTAGAAACACATCAATGTGGGACCTCTTAAATCCGAATACCATTTTAAAATAAAGTGACTTTTCTTTACCTTCCAAGAGTGCCCCTCCTCTCCTCTTATAAAAGGCCCCCACCTCTACCTCCTTACCCACACTCCCAAAGCCTTTGGATCGGCCAAACCCTGCCCATTTTGGCTCTCCACATACCTCTCTTAATCCTTGAAGCCTCACTTTGGGAAGAATTCTTCCCAAGGAAGCCTTTGATCTCAAATCTAAGAGAGTTACCCGATTTTAAGGTAATGTCTTCTTTTGAGTCCTTTTGTTTGATTTTGCTTCTCCAACCCCATAAACTATTTTTATTATTTTCTTTTGTAACAACTCCAGTATCCTCAATATACTAGGATGTTTTTATAAGAAGGATTCGAGCTACACTTACACACACCTACATCTAATGGTTAAAGGGAATACTGTTTCCGTGGATGGTGAATTTATGCCTCCCGAAACGACGATTGTTCAACATTCTTTTAACACCTTCAAAGGTGGCCATTAAGATGTAACTGTATTTATATATAATATATAATATGTTTATGTTTTCTTTAAGATTATGTATTTTTCATTTTGGGCATAACTTTATGGTTTCCATTATGGGTAAACGCGATATCTTCATTTAAGGAAGTGCGGACTACCGCCCCCTCAAAGTGATTTGATTAGTTAAATAACATATGTGGGATGTATAAAGGATGGAACTATGATATTATATATATGATATTATACTGGAATTATAATATACCTTTATATCATTATGATTCCATTCTATAAAATATGAAATAGAAATGAAAGTAGCGTTCATGCGTACGTACGGCTTACAGTCTCCATGAACGGTGCATTTCATTTCTTACCTCTAAATGATTATGTAATATTATAAATTCATGTATATACTGGATATATATGATATATAAATCATGATTATAATTATGGATATAATGGATACATGAACAACTTGTAATTATAAAGGGTTTATTTTTGACTCAAGTACCAATGATCGTTAAAACGACCGTTATTAACTTAAATAATTACATAGTGTTCATGACATGGAAATAAGTGATATAAAAGGAATAATGAATTAAAAAAAAGGTTCTTAAGAAAGTAAAAATTAACTCAAGTTTATTATTCAGGACATTAAAGAACGATCGAGTCAATTCAGACCCAAGGTATGGGACTTCGTCTCAATCTCCTTTCATTGAGGCATATTTTGTTTTATACATAACCTTCTTTTATATGGTGTATAAACCCCTTTGACTTTTAAGTTTATTCAAAAGGAATCTTTTTTATACGAAGCGTTTTACTAAACGAAAAAGGGAATGTTTTGTCGTACGTATGCGGCGACAACGACTTCTCCGCTGCTGTGACCATTATTTGAGTTTCGGCTTCCTCTACAATCCATACCTTCTTTTTAAAAGAAAAATAAATACCATGTTTTAATTTTATTTTATTTTGGTATTGAAAATGGTTTTCATAATGTTTTTATATCAATGTGTTGTATTGATATCTTGTGATTGAAAGGTGGAAATATTATGTTTCCTTTATGCATGTTTTATGTGATACGATTATGTTGAGGTTCTTGGGCATTATTATTAAGATAGGTGGTTCCGTGATAAACTAAGGGCGGGTGAGCCCGATATAGATCTCCAATGCATTGGGTAACGTGAAGGAGTGTAACGTTAAGGTTTCTCTGAAGAGATTTAGGGAATATACTGTGATGGGTATTCCAAACATAACCAAGAGGGTTACTCCCTACGTAAGAATGTTATGAATGCCTCAAGTTACCTTTATGTCTTATGATTTCTATGATTTATTCATGATTTGATGAGGTATGTTGAAGTGATTATGTTTTATGGGTAAAGTATGATTTCATTCTTATGTATATATGTACCCATGTTTCCTTTCCATATATTTTTATATCCCTTACTGAGCTTTTTATGCTCATCCCAAGTTTTTTTGAAATGTTTTTCATAGGTCAAGGGAAAGGTACATGATATGATGATAGTGTCAATGAAGTGTCAAGAAAGAATCAATGTTTTATTTTAAATATGTTTCCATTGATGGGAAATAAGAATACTATCTTTATGTAACCACTTTGTTTATATGTGGAATGTAATGCAAGTTTTATGATCTAATTCTCTAAAACTCTAAACCCGAAAAGATCCTCAATGTGTAATCTTGTAATAACTCAAGATTAAGTAAGGTTTAAGGTTGGGGCCTTATAGTTGGTATCAGAGGTTGGTTTAGATAACTTTAGGAGTTAGAATTATATTAAATGATTATCCAAAAATATTTTTGTATGGTCAGATTGAAGTGATATAGTATTTGAATATTACCATGTTGCTTCATCTAAGACATGTTTGTTCAGAATGGTTTTCCGCAGAGGAAAAAGGGAAGCAGTGCTAGGAAGGCATGCAGAAGGAAATAACCTTCCGAATCAGAATCCTGAGATGGTCGGAATTGGAACTGAACAGTTTGTTGCAGTAATGGCGCAATTGACTCAAGTGATAAATGATGGTGGTATCCATGCATGAGATCAACCAGATCAATTGGAGAGGAATATGTCAGTGGTGGAACATTTCATGAGGCAACATCCCCCATATTTCAGAGGATCATTTGACCCTATGTTAGCTGAAGGGTGGATTAAAGAACTGGAGAAGATTTTCGATGTCATGGGGTGTTCAGACAATCAAAAGGTTAGTCTTGTTATTTACCGTTTGGAGGGTGAGGCAGATGTGTGGTGGTCTATGGTTAAAAATATCAGGGACGCTGATGAGATTGATGCTCTTGACTGGGATGAATTCAAAGGTATGTTTCTTGAGAAGTATTTTCCTAAGCCTGTTCGACTTAGGATGGAAAAAAAATTCTTGGAATTGAGGCAAGAGGAAGACTCAGTGGCCGCCTATGAAGAAAGGTTCACTCGATTGGCAAGGTATGCTCCAAATTTTATCCGAGACCTTTATAGTAAAATCAATCATTTTTACTCAAGATTAAAGCCAAAATATTGAAGGGAATTAGCTTCTCGTGAATTTAAAAGTTATGAAAAGCTTGTTCGATGTGCTGAGAAGGTGGAAATGGAGTTTTCCGATGACCAAGTGTTCTATAACAGCCAACAGAAGAAGAGACCAAGGTGGCAGGAGAAAGGTAAGAATTCTTCAAAAAAGTCTGATGGTAAGAAATATAAGCTTCTAGTTTGTGATAAATGTGGCCAAAGGCATGCTGGGGAATGTCTTCTGAATTCTGGAAAGTGCTACAGATGTGGTAAGATGGGACATAAGGGTCGTGATTGCACTGAAAAAGATCAGGGTGATGGTAAGACCAAATTTGATTTACAGTTAGTAAAATGTTATAAGTGCAGTGAGATGGGTCACTATGCAAACGAGTGTCCGACAAAGAGCTTGGGTGATGGGAAGCAGTTAGACTAGAAGCAGAAAGGGGTGGTGAAATCCTTTGCAACTACTTCAGCAGATGTCAGGCCGTCAAATGAAGTTGTATCAGGTACTTTGTTTTTTCAGATTATGCCAGTGTGTTGTTTGATTCGGGGTCTACACATTCTTTCATCTCTGAAAACTTTTCTAGTAAAATGGGAATACCATCTCAAGAAATGACTCCTGAACTTGTGGTAAAAACACATGGGGGAAATGTTGAGGCAAAAAGAATTTATAAGAATCTTCCTATCCTTATCTGTGGAAAGAACCTACTTGCAAACCTTATTGTTCTACCTCTATTAGAGTTTGATGTTATCCTGGGTATGGATTGGCTCTCTATTTACCATGCTAAGATTGACTGTAGAGCTAAAGAAGTTTCTTTTCAGAAATACTTTCAGTTTGTTTACAAGAATGAACCCTTACTTTTGATAACATATCAAGAGGCCGAGAAACTTGTAAAAGATGGAAATGAATGTTACCTTGAACACATCGTTGAAAATAAAGGAACTGTTCAGATTAATGATGTGCCGGTGGTAAATGAGTATCCTGATGTTTTTCCTGATGAGCTGCCTAGAATAATACCAGATCGGGAAGTTGAGTTTACTGTTGACTTAGTTCCTGATGCTAAGACAATTTCAAAACCCCCTTATCAAATTCCTCAAGTTTAACTTTTAGAGTTAAAGAAACAATTGTATGAGTTATTAGAGAAAGGTTTCATTTGACCTAGTACGTCACCATGGGGTGCTCCTATTTTATTTGTTAAAAAGAAAGATGGTTCAATGAGACTTTGAATTGATTATAGAGCCTTGAATAAAATCACTGTTAAGAACAAATATCCTTTTCCTCATATCGATGATTTGTTTGATCAGCTCCAGGGAGCTCAGTATTTTTCAAAGATTGACCTGAGATCGGGGGTACCATCAGCTGAAGGTAAATTTAGCAGATGTTCCGAAGACTGCGTTTCGTACAAGATATGGCCATTATGAATTTGTAGTAATGCCTTTTGGGCTAACCAATGAACCTACTGTATTCATGGACTTAATGAATAGAATTTTCCATGAGTTCTTGGATAAGTTTGTGGTGGTTTTCATTGATGATATTTTGGTGTTTTCTAAAAGTAAAGAGGAGCATGAAAGACATTTAAGGGCTATCTCGAAAACCTTAAAAGAAAAGAAACTGTATGGAAAATTCAGCAAGTGTGAGTTTTGGTTGCAACAAATTTCTTTCCTTGGTCATATTGTTTCTAAAGATGGGATAACTGTTGATCCTGCAAAAACAAAGGTTTTTGAAGAATAGAAAAGACCCAAAAATGTAACAGAGATTCGTAGTTTCCTTGGTTTGGCAGGCTATTACCGAAGGTTTGTTAGAAAATTTTCATGGTTATCTAGTCCAATGACTAAGCTAACTCAGAAGGGTGTTAAGTTTATCTGGACAAAAGAATGTGATGATTGTTTTTAGGAACTGAAAAGAAGATTGGTGAATGATTCAGTTTTGGCACTACCTTCCAGGAATGGTGAGTTTGTTATATACAGTGATGCTTTATTGAAAGGACTTGGTTGTGTCCTAATGCAGAATGATCAGGTAATTGCTTATGTTTCACGACAGTTGAAAACTCATGAGGTAAATTACCCTACAAATGATTTGGAATTAGCTGCTGTTGTTTTCGCTTTAAAAATTTGGAGGCATCATTTGTATGGAGTAAAGTGTGAAATATATACTGATCACAAAAGTTTAAAGTATATATTCACTCAGAAAGAGTTGAACATGAGACAAAGGAGATGGCTAGAATTAATCAAGGATTATGATTGTACAATTCATTACCATTCGGGAAAAGCAAATAAAGTGGCTGATGCTTTGAGTCGAAAAAGTAATGCTTCATTAGCAATGTTGCGCTTGGAACATGATCCTTTGGTTAAGGATTTGATGAACTTTGGCATAGAAGTTGTTGGTGCAGGAAGTTCTTTTGTTTTGTTTCAGGTATTAGTGAGATCATCTCTATCAGATAGAATCAAGCAAGCACAGAATCAAGACAGTGAGTTGCAGAAAAAGGTAGAGCTGGTTCAGAAAGGTAAGTTGCCTGAATTCAACATTGATAATGATTACGTTTTGAGATTTGGGAAGAGATTGTGTGTGCCTTGTGATTCATAGTTGAAGAGAGAGTTGTTATGTGAAGCTCATAGTTCTCTGTTTTCAGTTCATCCTGGCAGTACTAAGATGTACAGAGATCTGTGGGAGTATTACTGGTGGGATGGAATGAAAAGAGATATTGCTGATTTTACTGTGAAGTGTTTGACATGTCAACAGGTTAAAGTAGAGTGACAATTACCAAAAGGGATGCTTAAGCCTCTACCAGTTCCAGAGTGGAAATGGGAGAATATATCCATGGACTTTATTGTGGGATTACCGAAGACATCTCAAGGTAATAATGCAATCTGGGTTATTGTTGATCGCTTGACCAAATATGCTCATTTCCTTGCTATACGAGATACTTTTTACCTAGATCAACTTTCCTGTTTGTATCTTAAAGAGATAGTCAGGTTACATGGAGTTCCTCTCTCCATTGTATCTGACCGTGATCCCAGGTTCACTTCTAACTTTTGGAAAGGCCTTCAGAAGTCGTTGGGTACTAAATTAAATTTTAGTACAGCTTTTCATCCTCAATCATATGGGCAGTCAGAACGAACAATTCAGACCTTGGAGGATATGCTACGTTCTTGATCTATGGATTATCAGGGAAGTTGGGACCAACATCTTTCTTTGGTTGAATTTTCATATAATAACAGTTTTCATTCTAGTATATAGATGGCACCATTTCAGGCATTATATGGGAAGCGGTGTTGAACTCCAACTTTCTGGGATGAAGTGGGTGAAAGGAAGTTGATGGGACCAGAATTGGTAGAAGAGATGGCAGAAAAAGTTCAGCTGATTTAGAAGAACATGAGAACAACTCAGAGCAGGCAGAAGAGTTATGCGGATAACCGAAGGAAGGATCTATCTTTCGAGGTAGGTGATCATGTTTTTCTCAAGGTTTATCCTTGGAAAAGTGCGATGAGATTTGGTAAGAAAGGAAAGATGAGTCCAAGGTTTATTGGACCATATGAAATTCTGGAGAGAGTTGGATCAGTTGCATACCGGGTGGCTTTACCTCTGAGTTTATCTCAGGTACACAATGTTTTTCACGTTTCGATGTTGAGAAAGTATATGCCAGATCCATCTCATGTTTTGAGTCCAGAGGTAGTTTAGCTAGAAGAGAACCTATCTTATGAGGAACAACCGGTCCAGATTCTTGACCACAGGGAGCAAGTGTTACAGAATAAGGTGATTAATTAGGTAAAGGTTTTGTGGAAAAACCACATGATGGAAGAGGCAACATGAGAATCTGAAAATGCAATGAGGGATAATTACCCCCATTTATTTGATAAGTAAATAAATTACGGGGACGCAATTTTCAAAAGGGGGGAAGGATGTAACATCCCAAGTAAGTAATGAATAATATATATTTTTATCTATGTCTATTAATGAATTAGATAGTGTTTTAGAGGCTTAAAATGAAAATAAATCCAATCTTAAGCATGAAATACACTAATATTTTTAAAAGATTGTTTTACTGCCTTTTGATGGAAAACCATTTTTAAATCTATCTTTTGACAATTTTATAAGATATGTTTGTCAAAATAAACTTATTATTTATGATTGGGACATCAAAATTTACTTTGTGTGAATTTTTGGTATTTTTCGGACAATGTTCATTTTTTTAATGAATAGTGAAAAATACTGCATTTTACATCAAAAATACTTTTTAATCTAATTTATTTATATGATTAGATTATCTTTTGAATTGGTTTTGAAGTTAAATTAGAATATATTTTTACCATTTAATCCAATGGTGGTCATTGGAATCAATTTCACTTTGAAATTGGACTTAAACTGGTGTCAATCTTTTGATACTTATTGTTTCATAAAAACACGCTATTTGTCATGACAGCGGGAATTAATTATTAAATTAATTAATGTGACTTATATGTTTTGAATTTTGTAAAATATACTTCATTTTTTAATTTAGAATATCAAATATATCTTAGGGTGAATTTTTGGTATTTTTCTGAAAAACTTCAATTTTTGATGAATAGTGAAACCACTAAGTGGTACTTATAAAAACCGATTTTTCGTTTAAATGAAATTTTACCACTTATGTGTTTTGAATTTAAAAAATCTGACATAAATGGTTTTCATTAAGAAGTAAAATGTGGTTCAATGAGATTAAAATAATTTTTTGGTGAATAGTAACTCTTAAGTTCTTAATCGCGATTAGAGGTAATTATTGCAATTTAAGGCAAAAATGATAATATAATAAAATGAAAATACCTAGACACATGTCCTACCCTTATTGGATGTGTCATGGCCGACCAAGACAAGCCATGGGTCAACTTGGGGACCCCATGGAGCCACTTGGTTGGGAAATGACATAAATAACTTTTTATTTAATGTTAAAGTAAAAATAACACAAACATGAGATGTTTTACTAAAACAATTTTTACATGGGGTTATACAAGTTAGATTTTTGATTATAAATATTCATTAGAAAGATAAAAATATTTCCTACATCATGATAGTTTTTTTATAATTTTTAGACTTTAAATAAATTAAATTATTTATGACATGATGATGATGAAGCGATGACATCATTATTTAACGATTTAAATAAAATGGAATGATAATGTAAAATCTAAGAACTACACATGGACAAAACCTATTGTATGAGTGTATTTAGAACCCTTATCACCTTATCCTCGAAACACATCAATGTGCGACCTCTTATATCCGAATACCATTTTAAAATAAAGTGACTTTTCTTTACCTTCCAAGAGTGCCCCTCCTCTCCTCTTATAAAAGGCCCCCACCTCTACCTCCTTACCCACACTCCCAAAGCCTTTGGCTCGGCCAAACCCTGCCAATTTTGGATCTACACATACCTATATTACTCCTTGAAGCCTCACTTTGGGTAGAAGTCTTCCCAAGGAAGCCTTTGAGCTCAAATCTAAGAGAGTTACCCGATTTTAAGGTAATGTCTTCTTTTGAGTCATTTTGTTTGATTTTGCTTCTCCAACCCCCTAAACTCTTTATTCTTTTCTTTTATAACAAATACAGTATACTCAATATACTAGTATGTTGTTATAAGAAGGATTCTAGCTACACTTACACACACCTACATCTAATGGTTAAAGGACATACTGTTTCTGTGGATGGTGAATTTATGCCTCCTGAAATGATGATTGTTCAACATTCTTTTAACACCTTCAAAGGTGTCTATTAAGATGTCACTATATTTATATATGATATATAATATGTTTATGTTTTCCTTAAGCTCCTGTATTTTTCATTTTGGGAATAACTTTATGGTTTCCATTATGGGTAAACGCGATATCTTCATTTAAGGAAGTGCGGACTACCGCCCCCTTAAAGTGATTTGATTCGTTAAATACCATATGTGGGATGTATAAAGGATGGAACTATAATATTATATATGATATTATACTGGAATTATAATATACCTTTATATCATTATGATTCCATTCTATAAAATATGAAATAGAAATGAAAGTAGCGTTCATGCGTACGTACAACTTACCGTCTCCATGAACGGTGCATTTCATTTCTTACCTCTAAATGATTATGTAATATTATAAATGCATATATATACTGGATATATATGATATATACATCATGATTATAATTCTGGATATAATGGATACATGAACAACTTGTAATTATAAAGGGTTTATTTTTGACTCAAGTACCAATGATCGTTAAAACGACCGTTATTAACTTAAATAATTACATAGTGTTCATGACATGAAAATAAGTGATATAAAAGGAATAATGAATTAAAAAAAAGGTTCTTAAGAAAGTATATATTAACTCAAGTTTATTATTCAGGACATTAAAGAACGATCAAGTCAATTCGGACCCGAGGTATGGGACTTCGTCTCAATCTCCTTTCATTGAGGCATATTTTGTTTTATACACAACCTTCTTTTATACGGTGTATAAACCCCTTTGACTTTTACGTTTATTCAAAAGGAATATTTTTTATACGAAGCATTTTACTAAACAACAAAAGGGAATGTTTTGTCGTACGTATGCGGTGACAACGACTTCTCCGCCGCCGTGACCATTATTTGAGTTTCGGCTTCCTCTACAAGCCATACCTTCTTTTTAAAAGAAAAATAAATACCATGTTTTAATTTTATTTTATTTTGGTATTGAAAATGGTTTTCATAATGTTTTTATATCAATGTGTTGTATTGATATCTTGTGATTGAAAGGTGGAAATATTATGTTTCCTTTATGCATGTTTTATGTGATACGATTATGTTGAGGTTCTTGGGCATTATTATGAAGACGAGTGGTTCTGTGATAAACTAAGGGCGGGTGAGCCCGATATAGCTCTCCAATGCATTGGGTAACGTGAAGGAGTGTAACGTTAAGGTTTCTCTGAAGAGATTTAGGGAATATACTGTGATGGGTATTCCAAACGTAACCAAGAGGGTTACTCCCTACGTAAGAATGTTATAAATGCCTCAAGTTACCTTTACGTCTTATTATTTCTATGATTTATTCGTGATTTGATGAGGTATGTTGAAGTGATTATGTTTTATGGGTAAATTATGATTTAATTATTATGTATATATGTACCCATGTTTCCTTTCCATATATTTTTATATCCCTTACTGATCTTTTTATGCTCATCCCAAGTTTTTTTTGAAATGTTTTTCACAGGTCAAGTGAAAGGTACATGATATGATGATAGTGTCAAGGAAGTGTCAAGAAAGAATCCATGTTTTATTTTAAATATGTTTCCATTGATGGGAAAGAAGAATAATATCTTTATGTAACCACTTTGTTTATATGTGGAATGTAATGCAAGTTTTATGATCTAATTCTCTAAAACTCTAAACCCGAAAAGATCCTCAATGTGTAATCTTGTAATAACTCAAGATTAAGTAAGGTTTAAGGCTGGGGCCTTATACATGGGAGAAGGGGGCCAAATCTATTTCTTCACTCTGGATAATACATCATAGGATCACAATAGGATTAAAACCTTTTTTTTCTAGTTAAAATTTATGGGATTATGATCTTGTTTTATAGTGAAGGAAATTGGTGGTGTTAATGGTTAGTGAGGGTTGGTTCATCAGAACTTAAAAAACTCCTCACCACTTACTATATTTCATATTGGATTTGGTATGTCGGATATGGTTAGTTTCCCACTAAATAAGAACTCATAATACTGATAAAAGACTCCCATAATTGGGGGTTCCCCCCATAGTATGAAGACAATGTTTGTTGGGTTTTCTCCTTGTATAGGTTCAATCTGATGGTGATGGGGCCTTGTGTTCTACAATGTTATGGATATAAAGGTTCAGGTTGACATGAAATAGGTGCTCAAAAAAATTACTATGACAATATAAAGGTTCCAATGATTGGTTGAGGTTGTGGATGACTCGACTAAGGCTTTAAGTCCACCCTGCCCTGTATGCCTGAACAAGAAAACCAAGCCATGATTATTGGTTGAAACTGTATTGAGCCAAAGTAAAATAAGAAATTGGATTGATGAAGAAGGAATTAATGATATTGAGAGATAATAATAAATCATTGACTCATGGACATGTTTATAGCTAGAGAAATTATTGTCTTATATAAGTGGAAAAAGTTAGTTGAAGAGATTTTCCAAGGGAACAACAATAGTGACAAAAGGATAGATTTTTTATACCATTTTCTTTCACCAAATCAAGATGGTGGTTGTTTCACCTCAAGTCATTAGATGAATTTTAGAAATAAAAATGAGAATACATTGAGATTGGGGATAATAATTATTTTTGTAACACACATAGGTAGAAAATAATAGGATTGAATTATTTTCCTTGAGTCAAAAGCACAAGAAGGTCCTTAAATAGGAGAGAAATTTGAAAATTATGTAAGGAGATATGGTCTTTGATTTTATAGAGAATATTTTCTACCTTTCCTTCACTTTTTATTACTCTATATATAAATTAATTTTGTTCATGTGACCTCTTATTTTTGAAAGAATTATGTGGTAAACTTTCTTAGGGGAAAAATAATTATGTTGGATTTTTAATCAATTTTTAAGTTCATGATTCTTTTCATCTCAAATGCAATTCATCCTTAAATTTGAAGAATGAAAATTTATGAACAAGTGAAAACTTTCTTTCTAGAATGACCATGCAAACACTATGTTTTCTCACTATTTCTTGAGATGATATCTTGACAGAGGTCATTTTCAATTGTAGTAATAGTTATAGATATCGATAGGGGTTATAAACATTTTCAATGATCCATTTTTTAGCTGTGTTGTATTATTTTTCCTCGAACATATCATTTTCAACAATGTGCATCAACATTCCTTACCCAAAACTTTTGGCATGTCTCTGCTCCTTAACATAACATAGTTTAAATAATGTTAACTCCTGAATTTAATTTTCAAAATTATCTTCACTCATGTTTTAATAAAATCTTTATTCCACTATTTTATGTAGTTTAAAAGAAAATCTATCCATTATATCAACTCACCCCCTTCCCATGGGTTTAAGCCTTCTTTCCACTATTCTAATGTGAGTAGAAAATATAAATGACAATTTGACTATCACAATTACCTCTGATCTATTTAAATTTTGGCACCATTGTTGGGGAAGGAACGTGTTGAGTTTATTAGGGTTTGAAAACAAAAAAGAAACATAAAAAAGAAAAAAAATCAAATGAACATCAAATACAGAAAATTTTAAAAAATCACTGCTACCAATGTTAAAAAATGAAATCTTCTCATGTTTTATGTGTTTAAAATTAAAAATATGCCTTTCATTTTCTATGTGTTACTTATTTAGTTCCTTGCAAAATAATTTTCATCTTATTGAACTTGAATTTTGTGCTTATTATCAATACCATATATTTTTGTTGAAGTTATTTTTGGATTGTGTTGTTTTTGATTTTTTTTAAATTCTTTGATTTGTAAAAAATGAAAAAATATGGTGATTTTGATAAAAAAAGAACCTTATTTAATTTTTTTGGAAATTATGGGAATAAAACTTGGAAATTTTCCTATAAACAACCAAAAATCCTGATTATTTTGAAGATAACTAAATTGAGAATGTTACTGAACCTGAATTTCAATCTGAAGTAAAAAAATGATGTTAAAGGTTCTTTCTAAATTTGATGAAGCCCATGAAGCCAGAATGTGAGACCTAAAAACTAAAACATGGGAGCTATAACAAAAATTAGGAAATCAAGAAAATATTTAATTTAGTATAGAATAAAATGACATGAAAAATTTTTAGGACAAAAAAATAGTTGAGAGTTAACTAGAATTTATAGAATAAATTAATGAAGTGGAAGAATTTGAAATTAAACGAGAATATTTTATCATATTTAATAATTTACTTAATTAAGAAAAAAAACTAATAAAAATTTAAGAAATAAGATTATTATAATAAAACAGATATTTTAAATGATTTCTCTATTTTTTATTAGTATGTAGGTCTAAAAATACTTACTCTTATAGGAGTTTTGAAGGTTTGATTGATCCAATTGAGGAAAATTATAAATAAAGGATTTAAATTTTAAAAACTCTTCAATATATGTTTCTAAACTGTTAAATAAAGAAAGATACTTTAAGGTTTTTAATTTTAGGGAAGAAAACATTAAATTGGAAGTTGTTAATTCTGAAATTTTAGAACATGTTTTGAAAAGTGAGCTTCCCAATTTTGTAGGTGGAAACCAAATTTTTTTGAAATTGATTCTTGAAAAAAAGGAAGAGGGAGTGCACTTTAAGGAAATGATTATTGATGAAATTTCACTCCTTTACCCTCTTACTAATGATTACTCTAATTATTTTTTTGATAAAATGGAAATCAATGTTAATCCTATAGGGGAAAATGGATTTAATCTGAAACCACTTGATTTTTATTTTCTAAGAAATAATCTAAAATATTACTCACTTAAAACTGAAATAGAACATTCAAATAATTATTATTTTGAGGGAGAATTATTGTATTTTTAATTTAAAGTAAAGGTTCAGAATACACTATATTGTCAAAAAAGAATTAATTATTTGAAAATAGTGATTGATGAGTTTCTATTTTTAAAAGAGGTATTTTTTGAAAAGAATCATAATTTAGTAAAATATGATTTTGTGGATGAATTGAAATTAAAGCTTCCCTAATTTTCAATGCATTACTCATCTGAATTGGGTGATAAATGTCATTTTGAAGCTGAGAGTTAGTCAGAAGGGGAATTTATTTTGATTTCTAATTATTCAAAAACTATTCAGGGAACTTTTGGATACCCTATTCTTGAATTTTTCTATCAAAACTCAACCCATTTAACCATTTTTATGAGATTTTAGAGAGTAAAAATAAGTTTAGAAGTTTTTTGGATGAAATTACACCCCTTGGAATACCTAGTTCACTACTGTCCTTTTATAAAAAGTTCAAATATGTTAGATCTAAATTAAAACTATAGGTGGAAAAAACTCCCACCAAGAGTTATTTTGGTGATATTTTTCTATTTATGATCTAAAAGGATTCTTGTTAGGGATAGATAGAGTCTCTTTTGTGGCACCATATTTTAAAAAAGTTGAATCCACAACATATTTGTAATTTGGTGATGTTAATTATATTTCATTAAGAGATTCCTTTGAGAAGTCATTTGATGTTTTAGAGGTATTTCCAAGGGATAATTTCATTATTTAAAGGGAAAAAATATTTCTCTTGTATGTTTTATTGTATTTATCTTATATTTTAAAATAACACTTTGTTCGATAGGGTATATGACATGAAACACCAAGCTTTAATGACTATGAAATATTATTATTTAATTATGATCGTTGTAACATAGTCATTGAATTAGAAGATATGAATAGAAGTATATAAATTATAAAATATATTTATAAGGATCCTAGTCAATAAAAATTTATTTATTAATTCTTAGTAAATAGGAACTCAATTTTTAGTGAAGTCATTTTATGCTTCCAAAAAACATTTTATTCAAAGATGTTTTTTGTTTCTTTTTCTGAGAAAAAATTCAAATAATTTTTTTATAATTTTATAAATTTTATTACATAAAAATGAAATAATTTTTGAAATTATCATATCAAAATTATATTAGGTTGAAATTTTGGGATTTTTTTTGAAAATATTGATCTTTTACTGAATAATGTAAAATACTGATTTTATAAAAAGATGTCTTTTCTTTTTAAGTATTTATAAAGTCACATTTAGTTTTGAATTGGTTTAAAATTTTATTAATTAATTTTTATTAAACAAAAAACAATTAATGTTATTTAAATCAAAATTATAGTTAATTTTGCGTATAAAAAATATTTTTATACTTAAAATGCATTTTTCATGAAAAACTGGATTTCCTCCCATTTTACAGGTTTATTTTTAAATTAATTCCTAAAAATTGTAGGAAATGAATTTTATAAAATATATTATGTATTTTTAATCATGATATTGAAATTTGTTAAATAATTCCCTTTTATTTTTGGTCATTATGAATAATAACCGTGGTAAATACTTGTCTCCTCGATAAGGGTAAATTAAGAAATTAATGTTAAAAACAATGTGATAAGACTTTAAAAATATATCTAACACCTTAATTATTTCAATTGGATTATTTTAGTTCAACCATTCTCATTAAATAGTCTAATATATGTTAACTTGGTTCCATTTTTCTTCGATAATGACCTTAATATTATTTTAAGTAAATAATAAATACAAAATTTCATCCCTTTATTTTAATATCTCTAATATTTTTTCATAGGGATAAATAGAGGTTATTTTCACTTATAAATAATTATTTTAAATATGAATTATTTTTATCAATCTATTTTTTTTATTTTTAGTGATGAAATAATTATCATAAATGCTTACAGAACACCAACACAGTGCTTGTACAAGCAGTTGAAAAATCAATTAAATTATTTTAAAAACTATAAAAGTAATATTTTTTGGGTGATTTATAGTGTTATATGATTTTTTAGATAAGTATAATTTTTAGTGATTTTTTGATATTTTATATTAGAAATAAATTACTATATTGATTTTTTTTAAATTCAAATTATGTGAATAGTCTCAAAAATGAATTTAATTGTATTTTATGTTAAATAATATTTTATTTAATGATTTAAAATTCATAAAAATATTATATTTGGATAATTTAAAGTTATATGGTTAATAATGTCAACCAAAATCCACTTATTTGTCACTTTTCATTTTATAGTAACTTTCTTGAGCCCTAAAGAGTAAAAAACTTTGATATCATGGTTATTGTCTAAAGGTTTAACATGGGTTTAAAACTAAGAGATAGGGGTTAAAACATCACATAAAATTTTATAAATTTTATTTTATGAGAATATTTCAACTCATACTTATCCTATATTCAAAATATATCAATTTTTTTCCATGTGACCATGAAAATTAATTTATTTTAATTTAATAATTTATGTAATTCCAAGGGTGTCCCTCCCCCCACTTATAAAAGGGAACTGCCTCTCCTCTCTTACACACACCATTTTAGCACTATAAATTATCCAATAAATTCAAAAATACCTTCCATATACCTTTATTCACATGATATTTTGGATCTTATATTATCAAAAGGCCATCCTATAAGGATTAAGTTTTAAGCCAAAGGTGGTTTTTGGAAGAAGAGGTATAACTCTTGACTGACCATTTACATTTTACTTCTTCTTTTACCTCCTTAACATCTTATTAAACCATGAAGATATAATAAAATAATCATATAATATATACTTAAATGTTATTATGACTATTATAAAATCCTTTTTCATCCCCTTTTCCATAAAATGGAGCATGAAAACATCATTCGTGTGTACGTGTGAACTATCACATCCATGAAGTGATGTGTTTAATTTTCCAACACCACCTTTAATAGATGTTTATAATGATGTTATTAATATATATATATATATATATTATATTAATTACATAATTATCATTCTATTAAGAGAAGATATAATCTGTCTTAATATTATTCCAGTCATTAAAAATAGAATCATTGCATGTAAATACGTATAGACTACTATCTCCACATGTATATATACTTCATTTTTCAAAAAATGAATCTCACGGAAGATCATGGGGATAAATTTAATAAAGGTGTTTTATATTTATATCATTATAATGGCTCTCTAAATATAATATTTTATTTATTTATTTATTTTTCATCCAATGAAAAATAAAAACATCACTCGTGTGTACGTGGAGACTACTGCCTCACAAGCCGAAGTATTTTGTTTTTCATAATATACTTTCATGGATGAATATAAAATTATATTTTATGTATAAATTTTTTAATTATATCATGATTATTATTCTGGATATGATGGAACAATGATCACTTTAACCACGATCAATATACTGAAGTCATTTTGCAATTATGAACTAAACGTCCTCAAAACACCCGATGCAGAATTAACCGATTAAGTAATTAAATATGCAATTTAAATAAATTAAATAAATTGTTTAATTATAATGTAATAAAACTTTAAAATTTTATTATATATTTAAATAATTAATATAATTTTATTATATAGGAGTTAAAGGACAACATAGAAAGTAGGGACTTGAGGTAAGAGGTTTCTTAACTCAATTTCCTTTAATTGGGTTATAACACTTATTCATTAACTTTATTATGCCATAATTATACATAAACTGATATCTAAATTGTTTTATGATATATTTAAATTTTTTTATGGATTTTGATATGCTCACATAGATTAATTATCACTTCAAAAGTTTTGATCTTTATAAGGGTTTTCTTTGCCTCAATCTCATTTCCTTGAGACATGTTTCATGTTGTGCACCATAGTTTATTTTTATGGTGTAATTACTAACCCATGAATGAATTTTTAAATATTATTTCATGTAATTAATGGTATTTATATACCCATATTACATTCTTTCTTTCAATGAATTTTTTTTTTAAATTTTTCAAAGTGGTAAAGGATATATATTGCAATCTCAAATTTTTTCAAGATTTTTTATATTCAAGGTTACTTTGTGGGAAGTTGTATGATATTAATTTATTTAAAAACATATATAATTCTATCCTATGGTTATTTATGAGGTTTACATGATTTATTTTCATTTTTATCTCTTTAGAACTTAAAATAATCAATAATTTATATTAAATATATCATCATTTTTAATTCGTCTTTAGTTGACAAACCTTTTCTTACATGTATAGTCTTAATTTTTTTTATAAAAGTTATTAAATATTGATAAAATGTTTTGAAAAGGTAATTTTCACTAAATTTGAATTTATTTATAATAGTTTTTAAAAGGAAACTTTCTAAATTTTTTCCCAACAAGTCATTTTTGACATTTTATAAAATTATGAAAGGAATATTTTTCTTCTAATGTATATAAAATGAATAGATTTACCCACCATCATGGATATTATTTAATTTGAAAATTACTTTAAAATTTTCCATTTTTATTCGAAAAGACAATCCTTTTATCAATATTTTATGATTTCTTATTTTTTAAAGGTACCGAAAGAAAATTTCATTTTCCCTTATATTCAAAGAAATGTTTTAAATGTTCTTTTAAAGGTATTTTAATACATTCCAATAACATTTAATTATTATTATACTTAATTGGGAATATGATCTTATGATACCATCCATTTATTTATATGGATACCTTATGATGATTGTTTTAAATATATTATCATGAAACCTATTTCTTTTCCATGGGTAAATCAAGATATAAAGGAATGAAATTTATTTTAAAAAGTTTGATGATGAAAATGAAATCGTACATGTGTTATATTCAAGCATGGTACTTAGAAATTATTGATTATGATGGGTGATCCCATTATATCTCATGATGATGGGAAATACCGATATATCTTATATGACAGGTGAGCCTGATATAACTCTCTAATGAATTGGGTAATATTACTTGTCTTTATAGGAAAAAATGTGAGAGTTAACTGGGGAGGTTTCTCCTATTAATTAAACCATAATCCAATTATTTTTGGCATGATTGAACATAGGTGATAAAGATAATGTTCTAAGATAACAACATGATTTCTCTATGCTTGAGTTTATACTTATTCCTTTGATCAAGATTGACATCACATGACTCATGATTATTGATTCTTATGACTCATGCATTTGTTAAATATTTATGCTACATCACATGTTTAATGATATCTTTTTTTATATGTATAAATTATCTTATGTAATTATCATTTATTTTGAATATATTCTCGTACCTTTATACTCATCTTGTGCTCACTAAATATATTTAATTTTTAATGCCTATGTTTTCCCTTACTGAGAATTTTAAGTCACACTTCTTAGGTTTCTTTTCTAAGGTTATAATGAAATATTTTAAGTAATATATGTTCATAAGGGTTTCATATGGGTGATGATGAATATATAATGTGGAATATGAAAAACTAGGTATAGTTGAAAAAATTCTCACTTAAATATATGATTTCTAATTATATAAAACTCTAAACCTTAAAGGTCCTTGGGCTTATAAGTGATCCAATATTTTTGTTTGATGTTTTATATTTTGGATGGATATAATTGAGTTAAGTTTATCATTATCAAATATATAAATTTAAAGATTATTTTTTTAGCATCATACTCAAGAGTGCGGGTTTAGGGTTGTTATACTAGTTTCCCATAGAAATCAGTTTTTTTTAGAAATGCATGGGAAACACAAATGTGGTAGTTCCTACTTAGGAAAACATACCCTCCTAGTGACTATGTTTAAATTTCTAGGAAAGTATTTATTGGGACTTTAAACCTAGAACTATTTGAGAGGCAACCTAAAGATTTAAATTTATTTTTGTTTTATATTTTTTCTTGAAATAATAATCCCTCTTCCATTTTGTTTTGGTGTAACCTCCAATTCTTAAACCCTCATTTCACTCTTTTACATAAAATTTGAAATAGAAAATCTGAAAAAAATCCTTAGAACTATCATTTCCATATAATTATCTCACTTTTATACTTAGTTTCATGTTTTTGGGTTTGAATCATTATAATATAACGTTGATATGTTTATCTCTCTAGACACCTAAATAAAGATACCACATGAAGTTTAAAATCTATATAAGATTAAAGTTTTAGGTGTTATAATGAGGAAACAACAAACCAAATGATATAAGAGTAATTTTATCAATATTTTCATTATGTTTTGATATTTTAATTCTTCTTTTTTACTATTTCACTCTCTAAATAATTTTCATTTTTTGGGTGATTTTTGGTTAAAATATTATTTATTATTAAAACTAATTGTGGTAGGAAAAAAATTTCTGAATTTTTTTGGATTTGTTTTTGCTAAATTTGTTTTTAACTTATGGGTGTTAATTTTTCTTAAATTCCTTATGTTGAAAACTATTCTGAATCATAATTTTTTTAAAAGACCTAAAATTATTTTCAAACATTGATAATATTTATAAATACATTTTCAAACATGATATTTTTATGATCTTTATTGAAAATTATTTTGTTCTTTCCACTAAATAGTAATAATATATGGATTATAATTCCTTTTCTTATGTGCTGGGGGAGCTACATTTTTCAATTCCTATTAGAGGAAGAATCATTTTTATTTTAAATGACCAAGAGAAGATTTAAGATTGATCAAATCTAAAATACTATTGAATAAATTTAAATAATATATCTTCCACTCTCAGTGGAGTTTTTTTAAAATTTTTAATTAAAAATTATAATCATCTCAAAAAATATTATGTTATCTATTTGGTTGAAACAAATGATTGAAAATTGGGTTTTAAGTTATTTTTAATGTTAAAATTGATTAAAAAACATTTTTTTGGTTTCTACAAATATTTTTATGATCTTATTTCATTTTTTTCTTATATACTTGTTTTTTTACTTCTTTTGAAAATAATTTTTGAATATAAAGTTTCATGATCTTTTCTAAAAGTAAATTGCATTATACTGAAAAGTGTAAGTGGTAACCAATGGAAATTATTTTCATGTTGTTATTTGTTTTTGTTGTGTGGAATCATGTTTTTGAACATTTTTTACCCCTTTAGAATCATTTTTAACTACTAAAATTATAAAATATGGTTGAGTTAAATTTTCTTAAATTTATTCTTCCACCTCAAGATTCAATATTAGAGACCATTTTGGGTTTTAAGTTTGGGGAGGGGTCTTAAAGGTTCTAAGATATATTAATTATTGTACACATCAAAATAACTATATTTTTTCCAAATTTTACTATTTTTCAATCTTTAATTTTATTATTAAGGGGTCAGAAATTTTTTAAAATTTGAAGATTTTTTTATACTTTTAGGAGATTAATTTTTATCACTCCATGAATTTAATTGGGTACTTCATTTCCTTTTACCTATTAAAATATATTAATTTTGGTAAATTTTGGGAGTATTTATTACAATTATCATTGACTATAAACTATTTTATTTGAATTTAACTCATAAGATATACATCCAAATAGACTATGAAATAAAAATATTAATCTAAGACAAAATGTTATTATTATTATTTTAATTTATAGATGAGATAATAATTATTTATTTTGAATTATTATTCTCACCCATCCATTCATTTGTGTCTATTTGTTCTCTACTAATTTATGCATGTATATGCACTTGGAGGTAAAGAGGAGTTTAAAATTTCAGTTGGATGCAAATTGAAGTGAGTTTAATTGTTTTCAAAAAAATTAATTTTAATAATTTTTGTAAAATATGAAACCATTTTTTCACTAAAACTATTCAATTTTAGGAGTTAAATAAAAATTTTAACATGAGAGAGTCCATAGAGGAAAATATTTTTGAAAATCAATTCTTTGTGGTATTAAAGTTTTTCACTATTGGGATCACCTTTCTTCCACGAATTTTTACTAATTGATTATTTCAGGAGAAGAAATATATTAAGTGTGAGACATTTTATTATGAACTTTAATTGATATATTTTTTCCACATATTTTTGATGATATTTTTATAATTTTTCATTTAAATGACAATTTAATGATAAATTCTTGATAACTGACAATTTGTGTTGAAAATATAATTGCTTGATGAATTTTATGAAAGTGATGATTCATTGGTGTGTGATTGATTAAAATTTATTCAGTTTAACTTCCTTATATTTTAATAACTAATAGTTTGTGTGTTTTTTATAACTTTTCATTTAAAATAGCATTTTTATTTATTTTTAAAAGTGTTTCGTGTATTATATTTAATTTATTCATGTCCCATGATTTTATTTTAGATATTTATATTTTTCTGGAAAATTCATTGAGTTTTGGAAAAAATTCTGTATTGATATATTTCAAATTTATCATGGATTTATTTATTTCATTATACTTCCATAACTATTTATATTTTTATTGAAGGTAATTTTTGTATGAAATTTTAAAACAATTCGTATGATATTATACTATAGCTCGTAAGATATTTTACATGGGTCTGTAGGTTATTTTAAGTATTCGCCATAAGATAATTTCAGGTTCCCTTTGTAAGATATTTCCCAAGTGGTTGTATGATAAAATACTTTTCCATTTTTAACCAAGCTTATTCATTTGAGAAAGACCAAGCCACTACCTTTTTTGAACTCAGATTGGGATACAGATCAAATTACCTTGGTTCATTTTGTAATTAAAGGATTTATCTATGTATATAACCAGATAGGATCCCTAAGATGGGTCATGATATGCTTGTGATGGTGATCAAACCTTATATCACCCACTAGATGAGTGATTCAGCTTCCATATAGGGAAAATATTGTGAGATTCCCTCACCACATAGTAGACCCAATAACTATATTCCTCCACCTATGGTGCAATGAAGAGACCCAATAACTATATTCTGGGCATACATCCTTCTACTCATATAGTAGTAGACCATCCTAGTATGATATGATGGGGATGATCATAAGTTTAGTGTGTCTTATGAGTTTTATAAGAAGATAATACCCATGTTCTAATGTGATCTTAACCCTTAGGCAGTGGAGGATTGACTTGAGGTAGTGAATTAAGTGTTCTACCTAGTTCATATAACCACTAATCAGATGGTGGTTCTAGTGTTTAGAATTTTACATGTTTTAATGATTCATTTGTGGACCTTGATCATCTAGACCCAATAATAGGTGACTCTTACCTAGATTGATTTTGAGTATGTATTTCACAAGGAGTACTATCAAGCTATGTTTAGGAGTTTATTCTTTCAGGAGCTTTTGGATCTGAAACTGGATAACATGTTTGTCTTAAAGTATGTTTCAAGGTTTACTAAACTCATGAGGTACTCTATCAATATGATTCATGATATTTTCCCTTGAGTGATCCTTTTTGGAGATATATGAGATGTAATTTTTCCCCATTGCATCCACACCTATGATGGAGTCTTAGGAAGGGATCTAGTGATCAATAAATTTTTTTGTGCAGGAGTATTAGAGGTAGAGGTGAGTATCTAAGAGCCAATTCATTAGCTGTATCCAACTGATGGTAGATTTTAGGGCTGAAACATCTAAGGAATTTTCATGACCAGTCTTAGTATTAAGGATTAGAATCAAAAGAGTCACACTGAGGATCCAACCATCCATGAGATAGGATTTTCTATGATTGTGGATGACGAGATCACATAGATTGAGAATTTCCAACCAGAGATGTAGTAGGGTTTATTCATACGGTAGATGAAAATATGTATCAGAGGAAATTTCATGATCAAGGTCCTCCCTAAGTTGGACAAGGTGTTCCTTAGGGAACTAGCTATTACCAGAGGGCTGGCAGTGGTGGAAATCACTATAATCCACTTTTACAACCACCACCCCTAGTGGTATATTCCAAGTTTTTAAGGAGTTGGTGGTCAGGTAAATGATATGATGCAGGTGATGGAGGGCTATGACATGGAATCACCTGACATGATTTGAGGTATGATCCACATATTCTATACACTGGTATCTATACTCTTAGGTAATGATGTAATCCATTTATTTGTTGTTGTATCCTTAGTTTGAGAGATAGAGATATCAGTGGAGATCCTAGCCCAAACTATGTGGCTAGATACCCCCACTGGGAGTGATCACATGCTTACCCACATCTTCTAATGATGTAAGATTATGTCTATTGTGTATTTCCTTTCTTGGTACCTCATAGCGCATGGGATGGATCTCTATGACGTCTTCTTTGACATGAACTAGCTATCCTCAGTCCAAGATCGGATAAAATATTACCATTGGAAAATGGTGTACTATCAAGTGAATGGGTTTATTTTTTCCTTCATGGATGATTGGGATCTTTGGTTTAGATAAACATGGAATGTGTGTGGGAAGGCATAGTTGATATCCCATATGTTGGTTATTTTGGATTTAAGTGTGGAAGACACATTGGATGATTAGCTACCTATTTTCATGGAGTAGTATATGAAAATATTTATTAAGGTAATACCTAGATTTTACACTCATTTAGAGAAAAATTCTATATTTATTTTCAACCTATAAATACTTTGATATCATTTATAGATCATCATACGACCTTGGATAAGCTCAGGTAGCTAAAGGTGCTGTTGGAGGACCTTATGAAGAAATATTTCATGAGGCCTAGTGTGTCCCCCTAGTAAACTCTGAAATTTTTCTCCAAGAAGGTGGATGAGATTTTGATGTTTTTTATTAAATATCATTTTTTGAATTAGGTTTCAGTTAAGAAAAAATATCCTCTATTGAGGATTGATGACCTCTTTAATCAACTAAAAGAAGTGAAGTGATTCTTGAAGATTGATCTTAGGTTTGACTATCACCAACTTCATGTTCACAAAGATGATATCTTAAATACAAAATTTAGGTTTTTTTATACATTAAGATATTTTGATAATTTCCTTCAACATGATTAATGTTTTGTCTATTTTCAAGGGCCTCATGAACTTGATCTTTTAGAATTTATTTGACTAGTTTATGGTTTTATTCAAATAAGACATCATTTTATTTTTAGTTTCTGAGGATGAGAATATAGGGAATCTATGGATTTTCTTGTCATAATCTGAGAGCACAAGATCTATAATAGACTCTAAAAGTGTTAGTTATAGGTTTTAGAGGTCCAATTATTGGGTAATGTCTCAGAGGGGGGAGTAGTTGAGGAGCCAAAAAATATTAAGGTAGTGATTTCTTAGGATCCTCACAAAAACATGTTTGAGGTATAGATAATCCTTAGGTTTATAGGATAATAAGATATATATTTGGTGAAATTCTCCTTGATTGAGTATACCATGGATTAATTTACCTGAAACGGTTATACCTTTGGTTCGAGTAATGTCATATATATTTAAAGGATCTTAAATAGATATAGACGAGTGATCCCATACTTAGTTTTTTGGAGGAAGGAGTTGAGTATGTGTTGTTCTGAAACACCTATAGAGATATAATTAGTTGTGTGCTGATGTAGAGGTAGGAAGTGATTACTTAGGGAGTATAAAGTTGAGGCCTCAAAAGAAAATCTATGTGACCCATGATTTGGAGCTATAAGCCGTAGTGTTTTACTTAAAGACTTGGATACATGTTGTTCTTGGTGAGTGGTTTATATTCTATGTGGATTATATAAGTCTTAGACACATATTTAACTAGAGATATCCCAATTTGATATAGATTATTTGGTTGAAGTTCCTACATGGCAATGAATTTTATATTTTCAATACAATGGGGAAGGGAAATGTGGTGACATATTCTATCAATTAGAAATATCAAGATTAATTAATGGGGGAAGTGTATGAGAAGTTGGTTTCAATACAGTTTTACTTAGTCGAAGAGGGTTATGTGGCTTATGTTTGATCAATGGTATTGGCCCCTCTACTCCTTCAACACGTGAGGGAGACTCAGTTGATATATATTGAATGTAAGTTCTTAAATGATCACATTTCTTCAATTTTCACACTTAATGGATTTTATAAAGATGGGGAGTACATAATCCTATTTCAAGGATGTAAAATGGTTCTAGTTTAACTAATTGATGAGGTGTTAAGGTATTTAAACACTTCCCACTTAGTGGTACATCCAACTGTGATGAAGATGTAACAAGACCTCTTGCGTCAGTTTTGATGGATAGATATAAATAAGTGTGTTTATAACATTATATTACGACGTCTCACCTACCAATGGGTAAAGGTGAAGCACTAGTTCACAATTGGTTTTGACCAAACCATTGAGGTTATATAGTGTAATTGGGATGATATATAAATGGAATTCATGATGGGAGTTCCACCTTTAGTGAGGGGTCATGATGATATTTGGGAGATCATCAATCGATTAACCTAGTTGACCCAATTTCTTCCTACATGGGAACAATGTTCAGTGCCAATCTTGAGATTCTTGTACATGGAGAAGATATTCCAATTTCATGGGATACCTTTGATGATCATTTATGATTGATATGATTGATTTATGTCTCAAATGTGGAGGATCTTATAAGAGTACTTCTAGACTTATTTGAGGATGAGCACGACATTACAAACTTAGACAAAATTCTAGATTGAGAAATCTATTTAGGTTCTTGAGGATATTATGAGGTATTTTGTACTAAATTTTAGGTAAATATTCCCTTAGTAAAGTTTATGTACAACAATAGATATTACTCCACTATTGGCATGGAACCCTTCAAGGCCTTTTATGGGAGATCTTGTATGTCTCCCCATTGTTGGATAGAGGTTAGAGATATGTCGCTGATGGGGTTTAAGCTCAGGAAGTTGATGATAGAGAAGATAAATGTGATTTATAAGTAGATGAGGATAACTTAGATCCATTATAATTATTACATGGAATGATTATAGAGGCAATTATAGTTTAATGAAGGATATCATGTGTTCTTGAAAGTCTCTCCATGTTACTATTTTTAGAGGGTTTTTTGGGGGAGAAACCTATCCCCAAGTTTCATTGACCCATTCTATATACTATGTAGGGTGGGTGAGGTTACTTACCACCTAGAATTTCCCCCATAGTTGGATCAGATACTCAATATCATTCATGTCTTGCAACTGATGGGATACATGTATGAATCCTCGCACATCATTAAGGATGATTCTAATTTCTTAGAATACATGGTGTAAATTGAAGACTGTTAGGAGTGTAATATTCAAGGATGGTCTATAATTCCTTTTCATGTTCTTTTATGGCATAAGATCCTTCAGGATAGGTCATGGGAACCCGAGTTTCAAATTCTATCTCAATAACCTCACCTTTTTATATAGGTTTTACTTTTTTGGGTGAAAATCCTTAAAGTTTGGTAGGATGTAATGATAAAGATATTTTTAGTTTGAACCTTTAAAAATATTTTAGATAATATTTTATGGATGGTTCACCAATCCGTTTTCATCGAATGAGCATCACAGATCCCTGAAAATAATATATTAAAAATAATATATTATTCTTAATCCATGAATATGAGATCATGATAAAATATAATTTCCTTACAAATAGATCCTTGAATGGGGAAAATGGAATTTCAGTTATGTCCAAAATATAGGGTTTACTCTAGGGGTGGTGTAAATTAGGTTCTAATTTGGACCCTCAGACTGGGTCCTCATGGGTATAATTAATTAATTAGTTATATCTAGAAACCTTGATTTACCCTATATAATCATACTTAATTATCTAATTTAGGTTTATCCTCCAAAACCCTAATTATAAAAAGGAAGAGAGGGAGGTCATTGAGAGAATTAGAGATATGAAGATGATGAATGTGCTCTTTGAATTGAATCACCAATGGTACTCAAATAAGTCATAAAAATTACTAATGAACGTTATGATCAAGTGATAAGACTCATTATTTTATATTATTCCTTATTATTTTTCAATTTAATTTCTATAAATTATTATTCTAAAATTATTGGAAATTTATAATCCATGCTATTTTTGTATGTTCTTTATTTTCCTAATTTTTTTTACAACATTTTCTACATTATTTATTGTTGGAAGTATTGCATACAATGAACAATGGTTAAATGATTATAATCTTGTTTAAACCCTTTTCCCTCCATTTTTATCTCCATTTATTAAAAAATCCACCACTGGTTATCTCCATATCTGGTAGTTTTATGAATCTTAGATCGGATAAATGGAAGATAAATATCTAGGGCTATGAGCATACTATTTGAAAACAACAATGAATAGTGAAGTGAACTAGAGGATCATCGAGTGGTAACAGATCATCAGAAGGTATATAGATATGGGTTTCTAAAAGGAAGTGGTGTGTGTGGGGTGTCTATGATGATTGATAATTTTAGAGTGAGAGGGGTATAGGTTTATGTGAGCTAGCAACCATTTAGAATCTCATTGTAGTTGTAATATCCTAGGAGATTTTAATTTCATATAGTATGAAGGGACTACTAAGGAAATGGATATTATTAGTAGTGATATCCTAGGGATTGTGTCACTTGTTTAGACTTGGTTAATTAAGTATTAGGATGATTCCCATGACACTATGATCCTATTTAGGATCATTTTGGGGGATTTATTATTATTTTTGGATTGTATCCCCTACTTCTTGTATCATTTCTTAGAACCTATATACTCATTTTTTATTTATCATTTTCATGTGACTTAGAATGAATCCTTCGTGTGTTCCTTACTCCACTGTGTAATGGTTTTCTTTTCAAATGTTTTGGAAAGGGGTTTGTGAAATGTTTTATAATGAAGGAAGGTAAATATGTGTTTTTAATGTAATTTCAAACTATTTTTAAGATGAGTTTGAAAGTTGTGATCCTAAAATGTGAAGAGTTTATTTAAAAATATATTTTTAAGTATTTTAATGGAAAATTTTAAATAGTTTGTTTTTGAAACTCCGGTGTGTGTGGGTTTTAAAAAAATTTATTTAGTCCCTAGTGTCTAGTTTTAGTTGGTAATGTCCTTTCAAATATGTTTTTTGGAAAAAAAATTGAATGTTGGTTACCTATTTTGAGTTTCGAAATGTTTATTTAAAAAATAAGTGTTTACAAAATTATTTTATAGTGGTACTTTAACATTGTGATTTGGGAAAAGGGGGATTTGGTCTAGGAAAAGTTTTTTCTATGTGATTTTTTTTATTTAATTAAAATAAAGAAAATTTATTTTTGAAAGGGTTGTAATTTGTTTCATGTTTCATTATGTAAATGGATTATTAAATATTTAGATCTTCTCTAGAGTACTTCAAACAAGAATTGTTAGGATGTATTATGAAAGCTGTTATATAGATTCAGTAGGTGGTGAACTACTAGGATATTTATGTAACATCCTAGGTAAATAAAGAATACGACATTTTTATATTTATTAATATTTTTGGATAAAATGTTAATATTAATTTAAAGGGAATTCTATGTTCGATGGCGTACCCAATACACAACAACGAGTTTCTTTGAAATCTTATGTTGCACACTAATAATATAATAATCTTATTTTAAATGGTAGTTAATGCCTAGATGTTGTAATGGAGGGAATGAACAGAACTAACTAAAAAATTATTATATATGTTTGTTAAATATTTTAACAATTACCCAATAAATGATAGAGGCTTAAAATGCAGATGAATCCAATTTTAGGCATAAATACTCTAATATTCACTAAAAGGTCAATTTATCATATTTTTATGGTGAACCCTCTTTAAAAATAGTTTTGGTTACTATTATACATTCTTTTGGACCAAATAAAATCCTTCTTTAGAATCGGGGCATCAAAATTTACTTTGTGTATGTTTTTGTTATTTTTCCGATAAAGTTCAATTTTTGATGAATAGTGAAAAATATTGTATTTTAATTCAAAACCTCCTTTTAATATAATTTATTTATATAGTTAGATTATCTTTTTAATTGGTTTTAAATTTTAATTAGAATATATTTTTACCATTTAATCAAATGGTGGTCATTTGAATAAATTTCACTTTGAAATTGGACATAAACAATTGGCAATCTTTTGATAGATATTGTTTCTTAAAAACACGCTATTTGTTTTGACAGCGAGAATTAATTATAAAATTAATTAATGAAACTTATATGTTTTGAATTTTGTAAAATAGACATCATTTTTGAGTTCAGAATATCAAATATAGCTTAGGGTGAATTTTTGGTATTTTTCTAAAAAACTTCATTTTTTGATGAATAGTGAAACCACTAAGTGGTAGTTAAAAACCAAAATTTTTCGTTAAACAAAACTTTACCGCTTCAATGAATTGAATTTTAAAAATCCGACATACATGGTTTTCATTAGTAAGTAAAATGTGGTTCAATGGGATACAAATAATTTTTGGTGAATAGTAACTTTTGAGTTTTATTAACCGCGATTAGAGGTAATTAGGGTAATTTAAGGTAAAAATAATGTTATATTAATATGAAATTACCTTGACACATGTCCTGAAATTATTGGATGAGTCATGGAAGACCAATAAAATCCATGGGTCAATTTGTGGGACCCCATGGAGCCACTTGGGTAAGATAATGTTATTAAAACCTTTTATTTAAAATAAAAATAAAAATGTCACAAACATTTATTGTTTTAAAAAACCAATTTTTACAAGGGGTTATACAAGTTATCTTTTCGACTATAAATATTCATTAGAAATATAAAAAGATTTTCTACATCATGGTAATTTTTTTATAATTTTTAGACATCAAATAAATAAAATTATTTATGACATAATGATGATGCAGTGTTTACGTCATTAATGAATGATTTAAATAAATAAGAAGATAATGTTTAAAATAATATCCAGCACTTGTCCAATTATTATTGGATGATTTTATTTCGAACATGGGCCACCTTATCTTGTAATTTAATGATTTTGGGACCTTTAGAAACCAAAAATCATTATATAATAAAATAATAGTTTAATGATTTCCAAAAGAGCCCCTCCTCTCCCTTATAAAAAGACCCCACTTCTTACCCATTTCACACACTTATAAAGCTCTTTGGATCATCCAAAATCTACTCAAATAAGCTCATAATATCCCTCCCTTAATCATAGCAGCCTTACATTTGTCAGAAATCTCTTCAAAAAACCCTTTTGGTTCAAACCAAGAGGAGTTACCCGATTTAAAGGTAATGTCTTCTCTTATGTTCTATTGTTTTATTTTGCTTCTCCAACCCCCTAAAATCTTTTTATTTCTTTCTTTTGTAACAAAAAAAGTATCTTCAATATACTAGGATGTTTTTATGAGAAGTATTCGAGCTACACTTACACAAACCTCCATCTAATGGATAAATAACATACTATTTCTGTGGGTGGCGAATTACTGCCTCACGAAATGATGATTGTTCAATATTATTTTAACACATTTCATGGTGGACATTAAGATGTCACTGTATTTATATATGATATATATTATGTTTATGTTTTATTTATGCTTCTATATTTTTTATTCATGTCATACCTTTATGGTTTCCATAATGGATAAACGCGATAATTTCATTTTAGGAAGTGCGGACTACCGCCCCCTCAAGTGATTTGAATTGTTAATGCCATATGTGGGATGTATAAAGGATGGAGTTAATGATATTATATATTATTTTATACTGGAATTATAATATACATTTATATCATTATGATTTCATTCCATTAAATATGAAATATAAATGAAAGTAGCATTCATGCGTACGTACGGCTTACCGTCTCCATGAACGGTGCATTTCATTTCTTACCTCTAAATGTTATGTAATATTATAAATGAATGTATATAATGGATATACATGATATATATGATATCTAAATCATGAATATAATTCTGGAGATGATGGATATTTTACCACATGAACAACTTGTGATTATAAGAAGTTTATTTTTGACTCAAGTACCAAATATCAACAAAACAACCATTATTAACATAAATGATTACATAAAGTTTATAACATGGTAATAAGTGATATAAAAGTAATAATGATCTTGAAAAATTTTCTTAAGAAATTATAAATTAACTTAGGTTTATCATTCAGGAAGAACAAGTAACATACGAGCGAGTCAAGTCAGACACGTGGTAAGGGATCCTACATCTCTTTTTTTAAGTACTCTCTTTTATGTCATTTATTTTAAGATCCAATTTATTATGATTGAGGGATGTTATTTTATATTCATCTTACTGTAATTTTTATTTTAATATTATTAGAGACCCTATTTTGATCTCATAAATCCATTTTTGGAAGTTTTAAGTGGCGCCGTTAGGGTGCCGAAATTTCATAAGGGATTTCTTATCTCACTTTTAATTCTATGAGATTTCCATTGTTCGCCACTTATTTATTGCATGTGGTGTATTGTGTACATCCATTTGATATATATTATCATTATTATATTTATATTCATGGTGTTCTGTGATCCATTTGGTGCTTATTATCCTTTGGTCACACGACTCGATTTATTACAACAAGGTAAGGGGTTTTTATCTCACTTTTTATTCCCATGAGATTCATGATATATTTTTCACTATTTCCTTTAAGTGGTGTATGAAATGAACATTATTATACTCTTTGTGTAATATAATTTCATTTATGGGTATTTACATCAACATTTTATGGTCCTTCTTTCTTGGGGTGTATGTTTCGTAAGTTACCAAATCAGTAAGGGAACCTTTCACCCTCCTCTTTTTAAAAGACTTATTTCTCTTATGTCTATTAGTTTACATATTATTTTGTTGTGATATGTTATTATATATCCTTATAGATTTAAATTTTATGTCCAAGTGATGGGATACCATTATCTTTCTCATTAACTCTTTTTCTAAAATTTGATGTGACGTCGTTCGGCTATCAAATTTTTGTAAGGGAACTTCTTAACCCAATTTAAATTCTTTGGGTTAAACCTCTACTTCTTGATTATGTCATGATATGAATATGTGTGAATGACCTATGATTGTTTTACAATTAATATCCACTTATATTGTGTGTATTTATATTTTTCACACATAATTATGCCATTGATTTATCCTTAATCTAAGGATATCATCTTTGTAAGGGACTTCGTCTCAATCTCCTTTCATTGAGGCATATTTCGTTTTAATACAATACTTTCTTTTATACTCTGTATAAACACCTTTGAATTTTCATTTTATTCAAAGGGAATATTTTTCTACGAATTGGTTTACTAAATGACAAAAAGGAATGTTTCTTTTAACGTACGCGGTGACAACGACCTTTCCACCACCGTGAGTATTATTTGATCTTTGGCTTCCTTAACAAGCCGTAATGTTTTTAAAGGGAAAATAAATACCATATAATCTTTTATGTATTTTGGTATTGAAAATGGTTTTGATAATGTTTTTATTATATCAATGTGTTGTATTGATATCTTGTGATTAAAATGTGGAAATGTTATGTTTTCTTTATGTATGTTTTATGTGATACAATTATGTTATGGTTCTTGGGCATTGTTTATGAAGACAGGTGGTTTCGTGATAAACTAAGGGTGGGTGATCCTGAGATATCTCTCCAATTCATTGGGAAATGTGAAGGAGTTAAACTCTAAGGTTTCTCCGAAGAGATTTAGGGAATATACTGTGATGGGTATTCCAAACGTAACCATGAGGGTTACTCCCTATGTAAGAATGTTATGAATGCATCAAGATACCTTTATGTATTATGATTTCTATGGGTTAATCATAAATCTTATGATTTCATGATGTATGTTAAAGTTCTTATGTTTTATGAGTAAAGTATGATTTCATTTATTCTTATGTATACATGGACTAATGTTTTCTTTCCCTGTTTTTATCCCTTATTGAGTTTTTTATGCTCATCCCAAGTTTTTGAAATTTTTTCCACATGACTTAAAGATGAATAGGGTCAAGGATGGGATAAAGGAAAGACATTATATCTAATACATGTAACTAGACATGTTTCTTTTTAGAGTTTTTATTTTATGAAAAAAATGGAAACTGAGTTGAAGTGTCTACTTTGTAATCTTTTGAGATGTAATAGTTGTAGCCTAATTCTCTAAAACTCTAAACCTGAAAATATCCTCAATGTGAATTATTCATTTAATTCAAGATTATGTAATTTTTTAAGGCTGAGTCCTTATAATTTAGCTCGCACCTATAATTTATAGGTCTATGTTCATTCCAGATTGAATCTCCTCCATTGATATTGTTAGGGTAATGTTGGGTTGTATGGTGAGCATGGGTCATGTGTTATCTCATTGTATATTGTTTTGGGATTTTCATTAGCTTTGGGTTTTATTGGTCTCTTTGTATTGTTGTGTTTTATAATTATCCTTTTATGTGTCTTCTTCTAATGTTGATTCATTTTTTAGAAACTGTATATTTTTAATGGATGTTCAATATTTTTAATCTCATATTGGTTGGTATATTAGTTTCATTTCCTCTATTTATTTACATAGTTTTAGGTGGTCCAAATCATTCCCAAGGTATGTTCTATGATTCCCAAACACCAATTTGTAGCCCATGGTGATTGGGAATTACCTTCTAGACTTGTATTAGATTGGGTTAGGTGTTGAGTTTGATGACACCCCGAACTAGTTCATTAAAAAATTGTATCAGTGGGTAGGTTATCAGTGTTACCTAGGTTTTGGGATTCCCTATTATTATTTTGGAAGTTTATAGTGTGGAGATATGGTTTTTGGAGCATGGGACGTAGATTTAGGGAGACCATCACAATCTATTTCTTACCTTGAGCCTTGATATTCCATGGGTTATTAGTATTTTTGTATTAAAATTTAAAATAAATGTTGTATTATGGTTTTATTCATATATTAGTGGTGGTATAATCCTCTATTTAATAGAATGTGTTGCCTTGGGGTATCATGTTTAGTGTTTGGGACATAAACCAATAGGGGGACCGATGCATGATCTTGGCTTGTAGGGCCTATAGAATCATATGGAAACCAAATTTTTGATGTCTAATTGATATAGGGACCACTTTATTTTTTTATATGGTCATAAAACATGTGTCTAAGATAGTAATGATTCTATATCCCACTTGATATTAATATTTAAACCCCCTTATGCTTTAATTTCCTAGTGTGTTAGGGTGATAGGAAATGAGTCAATATTGGTCTTGTGATATGTTTGAATCATTGGATTGGATTATTATTTGAAGGTTGTGTTATTATTTTATTTATGGGGTTTTTCAAGTGACATGAAATCAAATATGTGTGTGTGAAAGATTTATTTCAATATAAACATGTTTTTGGGTTTAAAAAAGGCCTTAGGGATTCTTTGTAAAATGAGTTTTGTTTCATGAAATGTTTTGGAAATGGTTTCTCTCATTTTGAAATTTGGAATGTTTTTTAAGTGAGATTGATTATCTAATAAATTGAACATGATGTTTGATATGTTGGTTTCTTATTTTATGTAAAATCAATGATTTCAAAAAATTGGATTTTGGGGATTTTTCTAGTTTTTACCCATGGACAGTGTTTAAAAATATTGAGTGATTTGGAATTATTTAAAAAAGAAAGTTTCTTTTTATTATGAAATATATAAGGGTATCTTGGTTTTAAAATTGGTTAATATTTTTTTAAAAAAATTGGTTTTAGAAGCTCTTTGAAATTATTGAGTGGATATGTGTCTTGGGGTTGTAAAAGAAAAAAGGTTTTTGTTTGGATTTTTATGAAATAAGGCCTAATTTTAATAGTGTCTTGGTTTTCAAATGGGGTTTTGAACTATTTGTTATGGGGATAATTTTTTTTAAAAGTAATATTTCTAAAAATAATATTTTCTTCTTTTAGAAAAATATGTGAGTTGATTTTTCCCTCATGTGATTTTAGGGATTCCTTGATATGATTTAGGGTATATAATTGGGTTGATATCATTTTTCATATGGTTCAATGTTATCCTCCAAGAAAGGTCTATTTTTGTAAGTAGAGTGTTTTTCATTGGGGTCTTCACTCCTTTTGGTTTTAACACTACCCATGATTTGAATAGAGTGGCATATAGTTTCTTCCCATCTTAGTAGTGTTTTTTGGGGATATTAAATATCTTCTTGATGGAGAAAGTTTTATTGGGAATATTATAATCCAATTTTCTTAGGTGATGAGACTTAGTTTTATGGTTGGACCTGAGAGGGTTGGTTTTATTCGAGACTCTTATGAGGGACCTAGTTCAGGGTGTTGGTTTGATCAAGCTTAAAGATATTTGAGATTAATGGAGTGGTAGTTTTTTGGTGTATCCTTTAGGTTTTCAGTTGTGTATATTTTGTATGGGAAACTATTTTGGGATTTATGCTCAATGAGTTGAAGTAGTTTTGTCTTGAGGGATCCATTTCTCGATGTCTACATAGGTTCATTTTTTCTTTCTCTCTATGAGAGGTGGTTATTTGGGGAAATGTTTTTCCTCGTTTCCCAATGTATTTCTTTTTCATGGTGTATACCACAAATTAGGCCTTGATTTGATATTTTAGACTTGAGTAGAAACTTGGGTAAATGTATAGATAATTGGGGGTGTGGTTTTATTTTTAGTTGGATAGTGGATGTCTTCAGGCTATGTAATCTATATGAATCACCATGGGATAGTATTTTATGGATTTGGATCTAGAAACTATAATATGTAAGATGTGACCCTTATGTCTGAGTCATGTTATTTATTAATAATACATATTCCCAGATGATGTTCTCCTTTGTTTTAGGATACCTAGGGTTTGGTGATCTGATTTTGTGATCCTTTTGTGGTTTTGTGATGTTTGATGCCTTCCATTGGAATTTTTTAGTCAATTCATTGTGTTTGGTCAGGACCAGAGGTTCTTGGTGTTTCCTATTTTAGATTTTGGTAATGTTTTTGTGTGGTGAACCCTCTTATTTTTTGGAAATAGTTCATCAGTTGTTCCACAATTTAATATTTTTTATAAATTTTGGGAAGACCTATGCTAGTTATCTAACTTATTAAAGCCTATCTTTAATTAATTGTTGATCAGTTTCTCTTAAGGATGTTTCAGTGTTATTTTTGGACTCATCTGGTTATTTGAGTACTTCAATTTTATTTTGGGAGTTTTTTAGAATTTATTTTTGGTTTTCCTCTACTTGGACCTAAAACTTTATGGAGGTAGAAATTAGAATGGTAGGGATAATTATGGAACCCACAATGTCACTATGGTGTTTTTTTGTTATTTTATGTGGTTGAGGTTTGTTTTAATTTTCAAGGATGTTTCATCCCAAAATGCTGAATTTTAGAGTTTTTTTTATTTTTCATAATCGAGAAGCATAGTTTAAAGAAAACCATATAGTTACCCTTATGTGTTGGGAATTTCAATTAATTTTTTATCCTGATTTATCTATATGGGTGAAAAATGGTTGAGTCTAAATCAGGAAGATACTATGAGTAATAGTGTAAGATATTTTGTGAATAAGGGTAAGGTTACATGGCTTTTGACATGGTTTGATAAATCATGTGATAAAAATTTGAATCAATTATACTATTTTATAGTGTTATTTGTCATGGTTGGTGCATGATTTTTCGAACCATGTGAAGTCTTGAGTAAACCATGAAATATGGGTTGGTCTAGGTAGTGATTTTACATGATTGGGGAATGGTTTAGAAAACTGTGTGGAAAAATCATGAAGTCCTACCATTCACTTAAAATATATGAATTTACCCAAATAAAATTTTCAATTTTTATGATTTTGATCACCCCTCATCCTCTCCTCATTCTCATCTAACCCACATTGGTGTGTTGTTAGATTATCCCCTATAAGATATTCTATTTTGGTGGTATCCTATTCCAATTCTAGTGGGTTACTTATCCAGTAATGCACTTTTATTATGGTTTACTCCTTATTCCTTCCCCATACCCTCTCCCCTTTTATTTATCCCTCTCCAAAGAACCCTAGGGTTTTTGAGGTTTGGATTTAATGGTAAATGTTTTTATTAATATGGGTTTTAGTTTCTTGGGAAAGAAAAGGATACCTTGAGGATTGTTTGAGTGTTCTCCCTTGTAGGTAATGAAATCCATCTTATTTTACATTGAATTAAATTGGGGTTTTCTATTTCCCCTCTTTATATTACATGATAATGGACAATTATTAATTTTAAAATGTTTTATTATTAAATATATGACTATACATATGACCTATTAGGGGAAAAGTGAACTTAAAGTGATTTTAACCTTTATCATGGAATGAGATTCCATTTTTTATGATTTTGAAAATGCCTAAATTGATTTTAAGCATGATTTTGGTTTAAAAAATAGTGGTGTGAACTGACTTGAGTAAAAATGTGTTTTACATCAATTTATTTTTAAACCAAGTGTTTTAAATTGTTTAAAGTGGTTCAATATAGGATAAATGGGTTTTTTTTATTTTAAAAGGGTGTATTAACCCATATGAATGATGTTTTGAAATCCATTGCTGTCTTGAAATATTGAAAATGTGGTTTAAAAAGGATTTAAAATATTTGGCATGGGATTTTGTTTTGAAAGGGGTGTGTTTACTCTAATGTGTTATGTTTGAATCATTTTATACCCTTGGTTGATTTCAAATGTTTTTGTAATGGATGTGTGGATTTCCAAATTCTTTTCAAGAAATGTTTTATCAAATTGGTCTTGAGATTGGATTCAGACATGTTTTGGAAATAGTGTGTGTTGAGCTTAGAATTATAAGAATGTTTTGTAAAATGTAACATTTGGAACTTTATGAAAAAATAGTATTCATGAAAATATGTGAGACCCACTTTATCCCTAAGTGATTCTAATTATGCCTATGGTGGATTATGGTCCCATGGTGATGTCTTATATTGATGAATCTTTATATGATATTTATGATTTATTGTGGATAGGTTTGTTCTTTTAAGGGTGTTTGGAGTTAATGTGTGAGTTGTTTTAAAATAATTCATATTAGAATCATATGATGATTTATAGTTCTAACCAATGATTTACATTTAACTGGAATCCCTTGACAACTATGTAGAGGATTAGATAAGTGTAAGCTCTAATATAGCCACGTGCTAACTAGGGAATATTTCCTAGATACACCTTATTGATTAGACCGAGAGGGGTAATTGGCCATGTGATCAAGAAAACATTTTAGTGGTTTGTGTTACTTGTAAGATCCCATGAGGTTTTCTCAAGAAATATATTCCTGAAAAACACTTAAAGTAATTTCATTAGTAAACCAAACACATGCATTTGTGAGCATAAAAATCAACAAGATTCATATATTATTATTGAAACAATACATTCCCAATAATATCAAACTTTATTATGATCACAAAAACCATATATCAAAAACTTAATAAAGTATAGTAAATGTAAACTAAAAATTAAAATAGGGTTTTTAAACATAAGTTTTATTTCTTATTTATAATTTTATAAATAGTAAATAAAAAAACATTATAAAAAATTTATGTTAATGACTAAATATTTCTTTGGTTTAATATATTATATTCAACTGAATATTTTCATTTAACCAAAATTTTATCACCCTTTTTGTGATATCAAAAAGAAAGTATCTAAAATGGTTTACACAATAATTAATGTAGCACAAGAATGATAGTAAATGTTTTTTCAATATGAGATTTTTTTTCCTATTCATGCATTAGAGATGGATATCTAACAAGAAATAAATAAACACAAATATAATGAAAAAGTTAGTTTCATAAAAAAATTCTAATGACTATGAAGAATATTTTACTAAAAGAGATATGTGGAAGGATGATATGAAGGAGAAGGTTTGTGTTCAGATGAAATTTTACTTGTGTATGAAATATAAAAAATGTAATGAACATCCTTAAACTGATCCATCATTCCCATAAAATTTTGGTTGAACATATCATCCCAATGCTATATCAACTTCTTTGAGTCCTTTCTTATTTTCAAATTTTCCTCTAAATTTACTTTAAAAAATAAATGGACATTTTCTTCAGTCTAGAAAAACTAATTTAGCATATCACCTAACTAATTGAGAATATGTCTAATACCAGGATCATCTGATGTTAATTTCTCAACTTTATCTTTCTATCTTTTCAAAAAAAAAAATGAAGTGGATCACTATCAAATAGAATAATTTCTATCTTATCATTTATGGTAGATAAAACCACAGTAATAGATTCAAATTTTCTTAGAAAATCTAGAGAAGTGTGATGACTAGAAGTAGAATATCTTTCCTAACATCAACTACTTATAATCAATTCAAATTTACTTCATAATTATTTCTTTAAATCACCCAAATATGACTTCAAAACAAATTCTTACTTGATCATCCCAATCTGGTAAAATATTTCATTTTGAACTTCATCAAAATATGTTTTTAAAACACATTTTTCTTTAAGAGTATAAAACTTATCTTGGACTAATTCCAATTCTTCTCTTGGAATAGTTGATATTTTAAATTCCTCTAAATATTTCTTAGAGTCTTCCAACTCACTTTTTAAAGTTTAATTCTCTTCATTTATTTGAATAATTTTTTAGATCATCTCATAAATATAAGAATTTATAGAATAAGAAGATTATTCTTCTTGAAATCAATATGGTTTTCCAACTTCAAAAATATATTGAGATAGACCTTCATCATTATCACTGGAAGATAATGGAAATAGACTAAGAAAATCATTATTTTCACAGGATTTAGATGTATATTTTTTCAATTATTCTATAGTAGTGGAAACTATTTTATTTTAAATTATTTCTTTATTCTCAACTAAAGGTGAGTGCACTTTATCACCACCTTAAGAATTCTACCTAACATAATATTTTCTATGAGTTTATACTCATCTTTATTATTATTTGGTTTTCCATATAAGATGTTATTACACCTAAAAACATTGGTTGTACAAATTATTCTATAATAGAAACTTCAACATCTTGAGACTATTCTTCAGTTTATTCTCTTTGTCTAGGATATGTGACATGGGCATCGTTGTTTCCTACTTCTGAGGTCTCTTCATAAGAATGATTAATACTTATTATAACATGAGGTTTTGAGGCACCAAACTTGAGTCTTATCCTTGTTGCCTTAACAACATCCTCTATTCATGATTCTCCACCTCACTCACTATGAAATCATATTAACCCAGATGACTTCTGAGTACCTTGCTCCCCATGATCATTAGCACAATAATCTTGTTGTTCATCAGAACCAACTAGAATCATATTTAATTTTTAGGTGATCTAAATTAAAATAAACTTTATTAAGGGTACAACAAAAAAATATTACTATAATTACATCTGATGGCTAACTGAAAGTCAAAAGTATTATTCTTTTCATCTAGAATCAGATAAACATTCCTTACATATGGATAAAAAGACATTATTTATTCTATTTGACAATAATGATTCATACAAATCATCATATATAGACTAAAATAAAACTTAATGTCACTTAATAGAAAAAAACATTATATACATATCTATAAAGATAATTTTCTATAAGAAATCCTTGATATTATTCCGGACTGAGTAAAATTGACCACCATCATCTGTTCATCCACACGATCCTTAAAAATCATATTTCATACTATGGTGGATCCAAGAATAAGTGACATAATATCCTCATATTTTTGTTTCCCATATCCAATAGATCTATGATTAAAATTAAAAACCCCTTCATGGGGATGTTGAACGATCTTAGCTATTTCTACATAGGAAATGAAAAAATCTATATCATTTCCCTTATAAATGATGACACGCTCTATGTTACCAAAACTAAATTGAGAATTTTGTTAAAATTATTTTTCTTCTATATCAAACACATACTCAACATTTTCTATATTGAAAATAAATTCTAGGCCATGAAAATATAAATCATGATTTAACAACATATTCATCTAAAATAAGAACTCAAATATGATGAACTTCCATTATAGGACATTATAGTCATTTACTAAAGTGTGTTGGTGATTGTCTTTTCTCTAACCACCTTAATCTATACTCTTTATCTTCAGAATTTCAGAAAATCTGAAGATTTGGGGTTCATATTTTAGGTTTTTAAGGGAAAAATGAGATCTCTATAGGTTGATAGTGTTTAATATTGAGCGTTAGAGAGAGAGATATATGTTTTGTAGATTTAATGGCATCAGTTCAGTTTTTTGATTAAAAAAATCAAAAAAATAATTATAGATTTTAATTTTTAAATGACGTGTTTTTGAAAATAGTAATAAATCCATAATTTATTCAATAATTAATAAACAAATAATATACTAATAGAATTAATAATATGTTTCATACAATTTTAAAGAAAATAATTATAAATAATAAATAATTATTTAAAATTAAATATACATACCCCCCTTAATAAATTCAAAAAATGTAGTGGGAAGTAGTTTAGTGAAAATATCAACAAGTTGATATTTATTATTAAAAAATTTCAAAGAAATATCCTTTTTTAGATCATGATCTATTAGAAAATTATTCCATGTATCAATATTCTTAGTTCTTGAGTGTCTTATATGATTCATTGAAATATTAATTTCACTAGTATTGTCACATAAAATAGGAATATTATTGACTTTGAGAACAAATCCCAATACTGTGTATTTCATCTACAAAAGTTGTGTAAAACAACTGCCATCAATGATATATTATGCCTCAACTGTTGACATAGAAACTAAATGTTATTTCTTACATAACCATGAAACTAAGGATTCCCCTAAAAAGTGAATGGTTTATGAAGTACTCTTTTTATCTACCTACATCCTCCAAAATATATATCTAAATATGAGACTATATTAAAATCAGATGTTTTGGGTAAAGTAAAGATTGAAAAATAATTCCTTTTAAATATCTAAAACTTCTTTTTATACTAATAAGATGAGTTTTTTTGTATTTTCTTGAAATATAGAAAAAATATAGACAGAAAGCATAATTTTTGGCCTACCATAGTAAGAAATAGAAAAATTTCAATCATACCTCTATATAACTTTCTATTAGATGGTTCTCCAAATTTATCCAAATCATGTTTTATATTAGTACATGTGGGAGTTGTATAAGTTTTACTATTTTTTAATCCAATATTTTTCAATAATTCAATGATATATTTACTTTGAATTAAAAAATTCCAATAATATTTTTGATAGATTTTAAAACCAAGAAAGAAATTTAATTCTCCCATCATACTCATTTCAAATATTTTTTTCATAATTTTTGAAAATTCATTGCAAATATTTTTATTAGTTAAACCAAAAATAATATTATCTACATAAATATATATGAATAAAATATCATAACAAAGAGTTTTCTTAAAGTGAGTATGATCTTACAATCCTATAAAAAGTTAATTTTTTTATTAGAAAAGAGATTAATCATTCGTATCATGCACTTGGTGATTGTTTAAGTTCATAAAGATCTTTAGAAAATTTGAAGATTTAATTTAATAGATCATGATTTTCAATAACTATAGGTGGTTAAATATTAACTTCCTCCATTAAATATTCATTTAAAAAAGTTTATTTTATATCCATATGATATAATTTAAAATTAATATATTATACATATGTTAGAAGGATTCTAATAGATTCTAATCTAGAAATAGGTGAAAAGGTTTTATCATAATCTATTCCTTCTTCCTGATTATATCCTTTATCAAATAATCTATATTTATTTCTAATAATTATTCCTTGGCCATCTTGCTTATTTCAAAAAACCCATTTGGTTCCAATTACTAGATGATTAGTTGGCCTATCAAAAACTTCCCAAATTTTATTATTTTAAACTAATTAATTTCTTATTTCATGGATATTATCCAAATTTCATCTTTTAATTCTTATTATATAGTTTTAGGTTCTAATAATGATAGAAAGAAAGATAATTCATCAATATTTCCAACATTCCTTCTTGTCCTAACCCCCAAATCTATATTTCATATTATAGTTTCCAAAGTATGATCCTTTATGGTTCTAAATTTTATAGATAAGAAACTTTTAGGTTCATTAGTTTCATATTCTTATAGCCTCAAATGAATTTAATAATATTATTGCTTTTCAAAATCATCTTAAAGAGATTCAAGTCACACATTTTCTAATAAATTTGTAACTTCATGTGTTTTTTTTGTGATCAAAATGATCAATTTAAAAAAAGTTCACATGAACATATTCATAAAAAAATTACTTTTTATTATACACACTATAATCTTTTTAATTAGAAGAATATCCTAGAAAGTTTCCTTCCTCATCCTTTGGATAAAATATAACAATATTTTCCTTAGTATTCAAGATATACACCTAGCATCCAAACACATTTAAATATCTTTCCGTAGGTTTTCTATTATTCTATAGTTCATAGGGTTTTTTTTAAGATAGGGTCTTATTGAAACTCTATTCATGATATGAAAGGTTTTGTTAACAAATTCTACCCAAAATTTGGTAGGAAGACTATATTCATTCAATATAGTTCTTTCCATTTCTTGAATAGACCTATTTCTTCTTTCTATAATTCCATTTTTTGAGGTGTTATTAGCATATAAAGGTGTTTTTAATAACTAAATATAATAAAAAATAATTAAATTCATGATTCTAAAATTCTCCACCATGATCACTTCACAATAAAATTATTTTAAAATATTTCGTATTTTGAACAATTTTAGAAAATTGTACAAAAATAGAGAAAACCCCAATTTTAATTTTTAGAAAATAGAAATAAGTAAATCTAGTAAAAAAATAAAATAAATAAAAAACATAATATCTCCCAACTAATATTGATACTCTTGATGGTATAAAAAAATTCCATGTGGATAAGTTCTAGAGGTATGGATGTAGTAACCATGTTAATAAATTTGAAGGATGACTTGTGTTACTTACCTATTCAACATACATCATATAATCTTTATTTTTCAAATTTAATACTATAAAATTAAGAAATTAAATGTTTATTTGAAAATTTATATAAAGTAAATACATTTCAGTATCCAAGTATCCTATTCTAAATCTGGGATTCATTTCTCTCGATAGTTAAAAATTTTAATTTTTGTTCACACAAGAAATTAATATCCAAATAATAAAATTTATTAGTTTTGGTTACTCTAAATATAATCAATTTATCTTTAAAAACATAGAAAAAATTGTCATAAAAATCAATATAAAAACCATTATCATAGATTTGAGAGATACTTATCAGATTGTGATTTAATACTTAAACATATAGTACTTTATTGATCAATTTTTTTTGGATTTCCAATTTATCCAACTCCAACTATTTCCCCTTTTTCATTATCACCAAATGTAACTAGGCCTCCATATAATTTTTTTAGTATATCAAAATTGGAGGTGTCTTTAAAAACCACTATCCATATACCATACAACATTTTTGTTCCAATGACATTTCCCTTTTCTTCTACTTTATCCAAAAATAACATATTTTATTTCAGATTAGTTATTAAATTTTCTAAATATTTATTATAAGTAATATTGGAGTCCTCATAGACACTCCATGCAGCCCTCATAGCTTTTCTATCTTTTTCCTTATAATGAGTTATATTCTTTTCATTATTTTCCATTTTTCTTTTCTCTTATTTTAGTCATGGGCAATAAAGTATGATATGTCTTATTTTATTGAATTAATAACATCATACTTATTTAATACATAACCATAACTCTTGTATGAGATGTTGAATCTTTTATTCTTATTAGAAAATTTAAAAAACCCTCTAGCCAGATGAGTTAGTTCCATTCTAGAATCTATATATTCGGTATCAATTGAGATTAATGCTTCCTATTTTGATTTATTTTCATATTTTTCAGTAATAACATTGATAGGGGTATTATATATTTTTATAAAACTCTGGTATTCAACTTTATATTTCATATCTATTTTTTACATCATTAGTGTTCTAATAAATTATTTTATTTTTAGTTGAGAAACTGGATTAGATGGTTTGATTATAGAAAATATTCCATTCCATTTAGAGGGTGATACTCTTAGAAATTTTAATTATTGATTTGATTGTTTAATTGGATCTCCCAAGGCTGAAACACCATTGAAAATCTTAGTAAATCTTCGATTAATTTGAGTGATTCTTTCATCATAATACATTATGAAAGTTTCAAACTTCATCTTTTAGATGTTGTATCGAGATTTGTGATTAAATTTATCTTGAACATGTCCCCATATAATAGAATTCATGGATATATAATTGAAAACTTACTCATATTATTTTACAACATTTCATTTTTTGGTTCTTCAAGGATCTCATAAGATTTAAAAATCTTCATGTACACTTTTAATCCAAAATTCTTTAAATAAATAATCATATGCGCCTCCAAGAATCCATAATTATCACTATTAACATAAGGATCATGGATCATGAATATTCCTTTAATTATTTATATCATCGATAATAATATTTTTAAAAACCTTTTTCTTGATATTTCTATAGCTTATTAGACTTCTTAAGAAATCAATCCTTTGATACCAGTTGTTAGGTCAGAATAATAAAAATATACATAATATGGGGGTGAATTATTTTCTTTTAAAAATCTTGAAAGATTAAAATTTAATACCACTTCATGTAATATGTAGGTATGAAGAATTAACATCATTAATCAAAGTTATGATATAGAAAAATAGAGAAGAAGAACATAATGACTTTTATAGTGGTTCAGGTTACAAAGATCACCTAGTCCACTCCACTAACACTATCTCATAGTTCTTGGGTATTTAAACTAGATAGATACTCTCTTTAAAAGACCTATAAAAATGAGTACAATCAATTGAAACCTTTAAAATAAGGATTTAATAGGGATTAGTTTCTATTTTATAGGGAACAAAAATATCAACATCTTAGTCTGAGAAGCTAACACTCCACCATGATTGAGTACGAGAATCCAATACTCTATGAAATAAAGATTAATTAATTTTATTGAGAAATAGATTTATCTCAAAATTGAAGTATAAACTATAAGATAAATTTTATTATTATTTATAGATATGAATCTTTGATAAATAAAAACTTTTATGTGATCCTAGTTGCTAATTATATTCATGAAATAAAGCAATAGAACAATAGTAATAGCAACAGAAAATCAGTATTCACACAACAAAAGATTGAAAAGGTACTGCATATTTAAAATATAATTAATTCTAGTGGTACTATTGTATATCATTATAATAAAAGATATTTTTATTCAAAAAGGTACTGCATATTTAAAATATATTACTCTTATAATTTATCAACATAAACATGACTTTATTTTGGTTAAACCAGTTCAAGGATATCTCTTGATAAATCATAAGTAATAAAATTTATAACAATCAAATAATTTCATAACTTCCCTCAGAAATAGGATTGATTTAATCTATTTGACATCAAATTTTTAATAAATCATTATGTATATTTTAATAGATAATTAATTCTAGTGGTACTATTGTAGAAAATGAAGAAAATATATTAAATTTAAACTCTGTAGTTGACCAAGTCAGATGTAGGGTTAACTTTGAAATTACCATTTAAAACCTATGGATGATCTTCAAAACATTAAGATTTTAAAATATAATTTAGCTTCTTAAACATAGGGTTTCTTTTAAAAAGTATGGTTCATAGTGCATACTTTAAAATAATACAGGTTATCTAATCCATATGTTCATTCCAAACATAGGGTTTAAGATCCTTATGGCACACTCTCAAACATAGGGTACGAACAATGTTTCTAGATTACTTAAAAAACAAACACACACACACACACACACATATATATATATATAAAACTTTGGATAAAAACTTAAACCCATAAATTAGATAAATTTCTCAATAAATATATTCCTAAAAAACACATAATATAATTTAATTAGTAAAACAAATAATGGAATTTGTGAGCATCAAAACCAACTATATTCATAAATTATTGTTAAAAAAATAAATGACTAACATAGAAAGGATTATTATTTCTATCCTAGGGATCGTATTTCAAGTATATAATTGGTTACTTGAGTCTTAGGATTATTCCCATGACACTACGATCCTATTTAGGGTCGTTTTAGGGGACTTCTCCTTTTATTTTGATCGTATCCCCTTCCTTTTATACCATTTCTTGGAACCTAGGTACTTGTTGTTTATTTCACTTTTTCATGTGAGTTTCATATATTGGTGTATACTTATGTGACTTCCTCATTTATTTTATGGTTTCCTTTTCAAATTATTTGAAAAAGAGGTTTCTAAAAGTTTTTATAAAGATGGAAGGTAAATGTGTGGGTTTAATGTGATTTCAAACTGTTTTGAAGAGGAGTTTGAAAGGTGTGATATTCAAATGTAAATAGTTTATATCCAAATATATTTGTTATTATTTTAATTTTAAAGTGGAAATGGTTTGTTTTTTATACTCTATTGTGTGTGGGTTTTGAAAATGTTTCTTTAGAACTTCATACCAATTTTTATTTGGAAATGGGTTTTCAAAGATGTTTTTGGGAAAACCATTTCAATATTGGAAAATTCTTATATATTTTGAAATATTTATTTCAAAAATATGTGTTTGAAAAATGGTTTTAATATGGTTCTTTAAAATGGTGATTTGGGAAAATAGGGCTTCGTTCGAGGAAAAGTGTTTTCCAAGTGATTGTTTTCATTTAATGAAAATTAAGAAAAAGTGTTTTAAGACAATTATAATGTGCTTATCATTTTTTATGTAAGGATCTTATAAAAAATGACTAATTTCTATATTATATTTAAAAATAAAATTTTTAGGATATATTATGAATAAAACTAAATAGATTCAATGTGTGGTATTGAACATTTTAGCTCTTTCCTATACTTTACTGGTATGGGTTTATTCTATATTGATTCTCCTAAATTTATCTTTTGAGGGTGAGGCTGGGTTGGGCAATGACCTTGGGTGATGTGGTGGGTTATTAGAGTTTTTTTAGGATTTTCTTTAACTTTGGGTTTTTTATCAACCTCTATGGACAATTTTATTTTAATCTTACCCTTTTATGTATCTACTTCTATTGTTGATTCATTTTTTACCAGTTTTATATTTTTATTGGATGTTCAATATTGTTTATCTAATATTGGTTAGTTTATTACTTTAATTTTTTTTTATTCAAATTATTTTATGAAGTAAAAATTCTTTCCAAGGTATTTTTAGTGATTCATAAGTACTAGTTTTTATCTCGTAGGGATCAGGAAAACCCTTCGATCCTTATAACATACCAATTTGGGTGCCCGGTTAGACGACACCCTAGGATGGTTCATTATAACCACCATCACCACTTTTGGATAGGTTATTTGGGTTCATATGAAAGTTATTATTTATATAATGGATCTATCAAGTGAATTACATCAACTAAGACACATAACAACTCTTCATCTGATTATTGTTCCATTTTGTGGGGAAGTTCCCATGATTGCAATGTCGAAGGCAGAAATTCTTGGATAGTCTGAACCAACTTGGGAAATGGTTTGAGGTATTTACCTTATACATTTCCCTTACTACATTGATTGGGGTATATTTTAGAATACTATGATACTAAAAGGTATTAATTAGTTATTATAAGGGAAATTTGGACTGTAAATAATTTTTTTAGTTATGCCCTAAGAATTTCATGTACCTAATTGACTGATTTTGTGATCATCCAATCATATAAATTACAAACTTTCTTACTTGTGAGAACCTACCATTCTTCTTCCTAATCTGGTGAAATGGAGGACACATGATCTACTGATATCAAAGGTTTTCCCAACTTTACTTTCCCGGAATCAATAATCCCTTATAGGATATCATTGAAGACAAAGCACTCTAAGATGTTATTTCCTAGCATATAATGTAAGGGGAAGCAGTTTGAAAGGTTAGTGAGACCAACCTCATTGGGTTTAATGGGATTTGGAAACTTGATAAAACTATTTTCTAGTGCATGTAATTAATTATCTTTCAACTTTATCCTTTCAGAAAGAATACATATCATTATTCTAATCCTCAAATAGTGGAGATCGTTCATCCTTCTTTTCATCATAAATGGGACATTATTTTTTTCATCATTAAAGGGGAGTCATAATATGTGGTCGTATGGGATTAGGTTTTGGGATTAGTGTTGGATCTAGATTGAGTGTAACAGTTACCACCTTTTCATTACTAGTTATCTTACCCTGAGTTGTTAGCATTAGTTTTGGTTTGATATTTTTCAATGAAATAGAATCATCTATCATTTTCACAATTTTTACCAACTCTTGAAATCCCCTATGATATTTTATTATAATTGTAGTGTTTGTGACTCATCATAGAGATTGTCTATACAAATATATCGTAGTTTCTCCTATGGGAGACGCATGTTGATTGAGTATGCCAGGCCCTTCCATATGGTGATGAATTCATAGACATTTTCATTATAACATTGTTTAAATTTTGATAGGTAGATGACCATTATATTTATTACCATTGAGATAAATTGATAAAGGAATTATTCAAGGAGTTCTATCCAAATTTTGATGGATTGGGTTAGAAAACTATTGTACTAGATGAGTATCATACCTTACAAAGTCCACATGAAGCACATGATTTTAGATTATTCTTAATGTTCGAGGGTTTCTGTCATTGGACCACATAGGGACATTACATGTGAGTGGTGAAACTTTGGGTCTCTAGTACTATTGAATATTAGAGATTTTGGATTTCTAAAATTGAGTGGAGTACTAGTTTCACCCTCCACCTAGGGTATGGATTTTTTTTATAGTTTCATAAGTGATATACAAACTTATATATAATCCAATATGGTAGTTATAGACTTGATGGATGTGAGAAGTTCTAGCTTGATGGTCAGCTAAGTAAATGCTCGAGTAAAGGAAATGGGATGGGTCTGATGTGGTCAAATTACACATGTCTAATACTAACACCCAACATGAGTTATTTGGGAGTATTTCACTAGACATGGATTTATATGGAACCCCATAGCAGTGAATTCCTTCTAATTTTCATCCTCAAGGATAGGTAACATGTCTACCTTGATCCAAAACCTATTGAATGGTTATGTTCTTCTTGCATTAGCTTGGTAGATTTATCATGTTGTATGTGTACTAAATGGGGGACATTGACCACCACCTAGGATTTATACTCAGTGGGAATATTTATTTTAAGTAATTATTTATTGAGTTATCTCAATCTCTCTAGATCAACCTCATATTGAGTGAAACTTTCCTTAAATGCTAAATCTTCCATCTCCTTAGGTGGTGAGTGGGATGTGGCTACACCTTTCACTTTTCTTGGGTTGAATCTCACCGAGTGGGTGGTAGATGAGTATTTGTAGGTGAACCCAAATTTTTATTATTTCTCTAATTTTAGGTATACACACATTATTATAATGTTTCAGTTTAGTTCATATTCTAAGTATTAATTTCTTCATCATGATCCTTCATTTCTATGTCACACTCAGGTTCATTCCCAAAGGTGACACCCATGAAATTTACCAGGGCATGATATGCTTCAAGAATCATGTCTTCATCTAGAGGATAATGAGATCTTTCATCTTCCAAATATTTTTCAAAAGAAAATCTACAATCCTCCTTTGTTCTTTCCTCATTAACAAGACTTTTTCCTTGTGGCCTCCATGTATTATCACTTTTACTATTGAGTTATCTTCTTAAAGTGGTCTATATATAGTGACTCTAAGGGAGACCCATGTCATCCTTATGGAGAGTGTGAAAAATTTTAGGGGCATGTCATGTGTTGGAAGGATTAGGGGGAGAGGTTCCTATACTGATTATCAAAATCTAGAGAAAATCAACTTCCTTTATGGAGTAGGGATGATGGTATAAATCCCCCCATCCCTACAATATGGGGTTTTCCCCATTCCTCCACTACAATGTCTTTAATGTTTTCGGTTTTTGATGTCTCGGGGGATGGTGGTGATAATATAAATGATGAAAAATCACCTAGATCTATTGGTTGAGGATACTTATGTATTTTCATGGTGACATCCATTACAATTTTCCTTTTGATATTTTATGATTTTTTACAACCATGATCCTAATATAGGGATCATTCTAGGTATGAATCGTTGGACTTTAGTGGTTTCTCTATAGTTTTAGGATTTTTCATCCTCAAACACGAAGCCTGACCCACATTTTTTCAGGCTTGGTGAAACAACTTCTCAATTTCCCACTCATATCAGGTACACCATTTTGGGACTTTTTAAGTAGTGGGATTTCACGGTAGAGACTAGTCAATGTATATAGACTGTAGAAACGAGACTCTCCCTAAGGTGATGACATTGCATGACAACCCTCTACTAAGAATCTACTAATTAGAGATTGAATTAAAATTCAATTATCCATACTCACCCAAACCTATAATATTTATGTTGTAAGGGGCATTAGTGACTAGCTAGAGTAGTGAATTCATGGCACTGAGGTAGGAATAATGGAGGTCTTCACAGTATTATTCTAACTTTGGGTTCTATGAAACTAAAATGGTATCCAAGTCAATCTGATGGAATTATTTTTTTGATTGTCTTGACACAATTGGTGTACTCTCCATAAGACTAATGTGTCACTTCAGATGGTGATAATTAATCAATAGATTTAAGTGAATATAGTGTTTTTATTTTTCTATTAGAAATTATATTATTTCATACCCAATAGTTTCCATGGGCCATAACATAAAAGATATGTTGTTCAAATCTAGGACATTCATCATGATCATGTAATTATTCTTATCTTCAAGAAGAGATTACTACACCCAATCTGACCAAAGTCTTCATTTCTCACCGTACTTATTTAGGGGAGAAAGACTATTTGGGGTTTCTTCTATTAAACCAATAGATAGATGATCTGAAGGAGGAATGGATAATGATCATTTCCTCAAACTATCCATTAATCATGATATGGGAAACTATTTATTAAATAGGTACCTAATTTTACATGCCTTAAAACTTCAGGAATCTCACAATATAACAGAATTATGAAGGTAATGTAGAAAAGTGGTGGATCTTCTTGTTAGATTGAGATGTTTATGCAGGGATATTCTTGAAAATAGTTTCTATAGGGAGTAACTCCATTGTGGGTGATTCCCACTATACTGAAATGGTATGGTCTTATTTTTTATTGATCTTCTATCCACAAGGTGGTTTTTTATGACTCGCTTCATGAGAATAGTCACCATAACTGATTTTTATGTCATCATGTGGAGGACCTTCATTGCCCACTTCCCCTTTCTAATGGGGAGTTATAAGATTCTAAGGATAATATCAAATGATGTTTCATATCCTTAGGAACATCAAAATTGGTCAAGGTGGGAGTATAATCAAACAATTGAGTTACATGTTTCATTTAGTGAGATCTCCTTATGGATGTTCTCTTTTGAGAAGTTGTGGTCAAGCATTATGCATAGTTTCACTCATAGTAAAGAGCATTACAAGATTAAATTTGTGTTAAAATAAGAATATATTTATGGGAATATTTTGGATGGGTATGGATATAAGCTTATCATTTATTTTTCATTGGATTATTTCAGTGAGCTTTGTCAGAGTGGGAAAGAGTGTGGGATTGCCTCTTAGATGCCTTTATAATATACTATCATTTATCCTCGGAATAAGGTTGATAATAAATATGAACCCACTATTGAGAAAATGTGGGAATATTATGATGAATTGTAATAGTGTTGGTAGGAATATGATCCTTCCCTGAAGTGATTACTAGAATGTGATGACCAACTCTAATTAGAATGAGAATATAAACCCAATACCGATCCTTTCTCTTTTCCTCAATATGATGATGATCCTACAGAATTTTTATTTGGATATAATCCCACTCGTATGAATTCCTCATAATATTATGATGAACTACTTCAATATTGGTGGGGTGGAAATATAAGTCTTTCTTCTATTGTATAGTGGAATATGTTGATGGTAGTCCCTTGTTGTCGAATTAGATACTTCTAAAATGTGATAAAAAACCTTAAAGTATTAGTAAGGAATATGAGACCACCTTTACATTATTGCAAGAATATCCTAATGATATTCCATGGTTTGAATGTACATATGCACACATTCCTTGTAGAGTGTGGGGATATTATTCCACACTAATCCTTTAATCTCCACTAGTATTTTCTAACATGATTCAAATGAGAGGGAAGAAGTATGATCCTACCCTTGATCAGATTTCATGATATGTTGGAATGTTGATCTAGATGTTTTCCAGGTACCCTAGTAGCATAGTTGGGCATGATGAGAGATATAATCCTTCTCTTCAGTTTTCACCATAGTGTGTTGATGGAATTATTCTATGGTAATGAGGGTATGATCGTGTTTCTATATCCAATAGATCATCATCCCCAATAAGATCTCCTGGGTCCCAATTCCTAGGTGACTAGATCTGAGACTTATTGGGTGGTATCCTCGTAGGGTTATTGAGAATTTTTTGTCATATGGAGTTGGAAATGGTGTAATTTGGGGGTTATATCCTAAGAATATCCTTTATAGTGGGGAATTTATTTAAGAATTCATATTCTTCCTCCCTAATTTAAGAATAATAGGAATTGTCTCTCTATGATGATCAGATCCTAATGCGGTTCACAAAAGTCAAAGGTTCCACCATCTTGATTGAATTCTTCCTCTATTAGGGATGTGACTTATTATTTGTAAAGGCTTGTAGATTAATCCACATAGACTCAAGTATGGGGATGGTACCATTAATGTGGTACTTCATCATGATTTTGTGGCTTATTAGTGAAGGAAATACATAGATGAGAGTGTCCTCCTGGTTATTGGGGGGACATTTTACATAGTAGCCATGGCATTCTTTTATCCTTTATAAGGTTCATTTGCTTTGTACTGAAGGGGGTTCTAGTCTGAGGGGCCCTGTAAAGAACAAAAAAACAAACAAGAACACCCATCAGTATAGTATCACTAGAAATATTTTATTCAATGAATCACTTTTATGGGATATTTATAACTCAGTTATCTTGGTTATTGAAATATTCATGTTTAGTTCACCATTTTTTCTGATGAAAATTATGGCGTGATTCTATTTTGAGATATTTCAGGATGAAATTCATCGCATGCATGCTTTCCAAATATCATCGGTCATTGGGGTTTAGGCTCATATCAAAATTTTTAGAGGGAATTATTTCTTACATTGCTACTCTCTTATATATTTAAAAAGTTTTCAAGAATACTTCCCAAATCCTAGAATAAGACCATTTACACAATATGCTAATAATGGATCGACATCATGCCTTAACATGAACACCTTTATGTAATAGAGGTTATCCATATTTAGTTTACTTATTAGTGATGCTTAATTTAGGATGTTGTGGTTTAAATTGACATAGTCAAGAACTTTAGAGTTTAATACCAACTAGGGAGGTAGCGATTATTGTGTAGTTGGAATAATGCCCCTGGAAGGGGATTATAAAATACCCCTATAAAGGATATTAGAGTCCATGTAGTTTGGTTTCATGTAATGGGGAACATATTACATTTTAAGTTCATGTGACAAGAATTTGTTAAAAGTTTTATAAAGACTTTTAGATTGAAATTATAGGTGAGAGATTCCTAGTAATGGTTAGTATGGGACTTATACATGAGAGAACCATTCATGATTTTTCTTAAAGGGAATATTTCCTATCAATAATATGATAGGTTCATGGGGAATATGGATCTGTGGGACATGTGGGTTGATCTACTGGTAAGAGTATACCCCACTGATCAGGTCATAGAGAATATGACCCAAATGAGGGTGGGTTTGGTGACTTCCTATAGGGGAAATTTCTATCTAGGTGTTGTATGATTTCATCATGAATATGATACAATGAAGATAGAAAATTAGAATTGATGATGTTCATTTTTAACTTAAAATAGGTTTCATATATATCCTCTTGAATGAGGAAGAAAATACCATGTAGTTTGAGTTTCACAGTTTATGTTCATGTGAAAGAAACAAACCTTACAATTTAAAATAAATAGGTAAGGATGTTGTCATGTAATTTTACATTATTTAACTAGGATGTTACCCATGTAGTTTAATTTCATGTTGAAATTATTTTTGTGTAATGAAAGGTGAAACAAAATAGAAGGGATTAGGCATATAGGGGTTTCTCTTTAGTATGTTATGGATCATTGTGTGGACAATAAATCCATCGTTAAGCTAGAAATACAAACTTACACCTAGATGGTGGCCCAAATTAGAGACAATTTAATTATGATAATAACTCAATAAACTCAAATATATAAGACCATGTGAGTTATGATCAGTGTGAAAAAAAAGAGATAGTATAAGATCAGTCACACTATGTGATAATGTAAGACCATATTTGAAGAAGGATTACACATTAAAGATTCCTTCCATGAATATCCTTGTAAAGTTAATGACATTTCAAATGTGAACTATCATGGGTATTATAACTAAGAAATAATCCCAAGATTAGGTATTAAGTCCTATTTATAGTCCAATTAAATATATTTAGGTTGTAAAATCATGGCCTCCTATATAAAATACTACGGGACTACTCAAAGAGGGATTCCCTGGCCCATAGATCATTAATTAAGGTGCCTCTCTTCCATTAGTTGGCCGAATATAAGAGATTGTTCAGACAGAGTGGAAAACTTGGGCCATGAACAATTCCCTAAGTATCCTCAATATGGAGACCCTTGTTGTCAAGGGAATACAATATTTTGATTCCTTTAGGGTTTTATCAGTCTTGAAGGAAAACTTGAGGTGTTCCATTTATCACAAGAATACATAGTTAAAGGGGTGTTCACTGGTGTGCATGCCTTGAATATGTATATTTGGTAGTTTTGGAGGATAATTTAAGTTATAATTTTTGGGGGATCAACCTTTTTAAAATTAATCAATGAAGTTATTTTTAACATCTCAGATAATCCTCATTTGAATTGGATGAAGCACGTGAGGAAGGAAAACGGCCTGAATGGGTGATGTTGTGAAAATGGGAATATTTGTGAATTAGACCTCATGAGGTAATATTTCATTATATCCTATACAAGGTAATACTTATACACTCATAAATGTTGGTTGGAATTCATGTGGGGGACCTCATCAATTGGCCTCACATTCTAGGACACACTTAGCTTTCCTTTGTGAGATTACCTTTTTGAGGTTGATCCTGTGCATTGGCCTTATAGTCCAAGATTCATGTGGTGAGACTCCATGGGATAATCTCCATGAGGTGAGCCTCACATATTGTACTCACAAGATAATACTTTTGATGTCACCTTATGGGCTAAGCCTGTAGAGGTCTTCCTGTGGGCTGGGCCTCAAGGGCTTAATTTGTGCCATTTCTTTTTCTAGTAAAGATTTATCTCTTAATTACGAAGAATCCCCCAGTTTACCCATCACTATCAACCCCATAATTTATATTTGGGAGAGTAAAGGGGGTATTTATAGGCATCCTCATGTATTTATTTTCCCAAAATGGTGGACACATGGAGGTTCCAAATGGCCATAAATATTCAACATGGTGAAGGAAGTTCATGGATTAAACCTCATCGGCCTTTGAAAAATTCCCACCCCGATACCATTTGGTTAGGTCCTCTATGAGTTAAGGGACCTAAAAACATTAAAAAAGTCCCAAATTGACTCTGCATAGTCAGGATACGCATGAGAAAACCTTATCATATTATAAACACTTATTACATCATTTTAGATGAATTTTCAATACATTTTAACATAATATAGGCCTCATAGTAGTAAAGGTTCAGTGTCTTTGGAAACTATATACACAATAAAGTTATTTTTTGAAATATATTAAACATATCTCACAACGTTCTTCTCACATGACACCCTTCTTATATATATCCTACTTATTTCATTTATTCATAATCAAAGGAAAATGAAACCAAAGTAAGGGAAAACTCAGATGTTAAGTAAGGGTAAACATAGAAAATATCACTTCAAAAATCATAAGTGAGTATAAGGGTATTAAAATATAGTCACATTCATAATATAATAGATTCATAACCAAAATAAAATAGATCCTAACTTAAGGGTCATAGAATAAACTTCTTTATAACATGAAACATGGTATCGAAACAAAACCATTATCACAAGCCAAGAAAAACATAATGTAACCATTTGTTATAACATAATAATTTAGCATAAACATAATCATAGGAAATAATGATATTATGGATCCAGTATCACTTATAGAATCCTATAATATAAGGAATTTTTAATTATCACCAACATCCCATATCGTAAGGGATAAAGAATCAACACCTAAATCCCTTATTTTAATTGATCATGCATTATTTCCAACATCCCTTATTATATTAGATAAGGAATTATTACAAAAATCCCATAGTATATGGGAAAAAGAATTAATATCCATATAACTTAGAAATTTAGTGATAAATAACATATTTTCCCAATGAATTGGAGGTATATAATTGACCCTCCCATCATAGGATGTTAAACCATACATATGTGTTCCATTTGAACATAAGATCCATGATTCTATCATTACTTAATTAACCCATGAAAGGAACCCAGTTTATAGGGAAATTTCATAATGCATAATCACAAGAAATACATAAAAATATAGATTATGGTATTATTAGAGAATATCCTTTGTTAATAATAAAAATAATTAAATTATGTTGACATAGATGATAATTAATTTTATAAAATAATTCTATATACCCTTTGAAAAAAATAGGGAAAATATATTTTCATTTTGGTAACATTTGAAAACTAAAAAATCTTAGGAAAATGGTAATAAGATTATTTTTTAAAGAATAAGGAAAATTTTGAAGGATTTTTCATGATGAATAAATTACATTATGGAAGATATATTTATTCAAGTCATATAATTAAAAAAGAAAATATTCTTTTCACACTTTTTTAGAAATTTAAGAGAAAGTCATATGAAAAAATTTCCAAAATATTATTTTTAATAATTTTTAAAGGTAGTAAAAATTAGTATAAATGACCTTTATCAATAATTTTATTATATTTAAAAACTTCCAAATTGAAAATTTTGAAGAATATGAATATGGAGGGAACAATTCCAACCTTATAGAAGACATAAGGCCAACTTTCCTTAAAAACATTCTTTTGGTATTTTTGAGTACCAAAGAGAAGAAAAATGGTAAAAAAAATTTAAAACCCAAAAAATAACTAGAGAGAAATAAAATATATGGGTATTATGAGTGAATTAATGTATAATTTCCCACAATATAATTTAAAACATAAACAATTCTAATAAAAAGTGAGACTGTAACATAAACACTTACCTTAAGTCCCATCTTGCTTCCTAAACACTATATCCCCTGGTATAATAAATTTATATTTAAGATATATATATATATATATATATATAATATCCATATTAATACTTATATTACCATTTATGATTCATTAATAATTTCCAATAACCCATTTATTAATAAGTCTCTATGAAAAACAATATTCTGAGTGTTAACTATTTCATTTTCAGGCATATTTCCATTGGGGGATTATGATCCTTAAACCTTAGATATGGTTTCATCATCTTAGTAATCTAAATCATGTAATAAATATCATACTTATTCATTATATACACTTTTATAAAAATACATGTAATGAAGTGATGAAAAATGAATTAAATCAATTTGTGAAGATTGAAGTCTATACCTATGCACATGTAATGTTTTTATTTTTAAATGAATGAGAATAAAGGATGGTAAATAATATATTACCTTTAAATAATCATAATTATATCATAAATATCATATATATTCATTAAATCCATCTATATAGCCATCTATGTGAGGTGGTGAAGAAAAATGAAACGCGTTGCTTCATGGAGATGGTAGTTTGTATGTATGCATGAGCAACACTTCCATTTTCCATTAGATGGAATGAAGATAGAAATTTTTTGTACGATTTTCATAAAAAAATCAGTATAATGAATATATTTTTTCATTATATTTATATGGTTATTTAATATTTGGATAAGGTTTAAGAAATAATGAAACTTGAGATAGATCGGTAGAGATAATTACCTCTCCTTTGAGTATCTTCCTTTGGATTACACCTTAATCCTTCTTAGAATGGTATTTTAGTTATAATAGTACATATAGGATATGAAGATTAAATTTGGGAAGATATTTTCATAGGTATTATTTGATATAGAGTGCACCAAGTGTGTGAATAGGTGATGAGAGGAGGTGTCCTTTTATAAGTGAGGAGAGTGACACCCTTATAAATATTAAGAACAATTAAATATAATAAATGAAATTATCAAGGGAAAGTGGTACAAAATATAAAAGTTTGAAATATAATGTGAATTTAGGTCTAAATAAAATCAATAAATCAGATAAGGATAAGTTTTTTGTGAAAATGGAAGCATTTTCCCTTTGTTAAACCCCTTTTGGCCCATTTTAACCTTTACTGTTATTACATAGTTTTTTACCATGGTAACTATTTATTATGAGATAAATTAAAATTAAACTTATAAATTTTTCATATTATTAATAAAATTATATAATAAATTTAATCTTACCCAATTTCTATATATTTGAAAAAATAATTCTAATATTCATGAAAAATGTTTTAAACAATTTTTAAAAAATATGTATTTTTTACCATAAAAATGATTTTATTCCCTTTATATGCCTAATAAAAACCATTATATTAATGTTAATATATTTATTTAAATTTATCACTTACACAGTTTTATTAAAATCATTCATAAATAGTGATTAATTCAATTTATTAAGATAAAATACATTGCACATAATAAAAACAGTTTTATGAAAAATATCCCTTTTTACCTTCAACTAATTTTTTCAACATTTATAAACAATTAATATTCAATTTATAAATGATTATTCCTTTTTTTATATTAATTATATATAAATTTAGTCATTTATTATTAGTTATTAATATTTAATATGTTGAAAATAAAATTCTTGAAAAATTTGGTCTTATATAAATTTATTCTTATCATTTAAATTTTAGTATTTATTTACTAAGAAATAATAAATACATTTTTTTAAGGAAAAAATTAATAAATATATATTTTTAATGTTATTACCCATATTAATACCCTTATAATTTTACAACTAGGTTATAAAGGTCACTTTTGATAATAAAATATATCACGGCTCTTATAAGCTTGGTGTTGTGCATAAAATAAGCTATCAAATACTTCATATTTATTTTAATGGGAAATATATTATAAAAGAATGGTTTGTTAGATTCTAATCCCTCTAAATTGAATTTATTACTTGAAATTATGCTACTCTGATTGAAACTATTATGATGACTCTGCCTCATTATATCCTCATATTCCCATGTAACTTCTCCAAAATTATGGTTTCATTATAAAACTTTTACCAAGTGATTGTTTATATTTTACAATATTTTATCTCATTGGTGTAAAATATATACTGATTGCTCTTCATATGAAATATAATTCTCCATCTATATTACTTTTGAGTTCAATACATGTTAAGTGTTAAGTATTTATTTCCCCAAAAACAATATAAAGAACACATAATGCACGTGAGAATGATTTTTTAGAAGCACCAAGTGATAAGATACCACCCCTAATCAATAGTGAATCTTAAAGAGACCAATTTATATGAGGCTTATATTCCCCTTCCTTACAATTCTCATAAGCTTATTAAAATTATATATCCATAAACATACTTTCTATCCAACATAAAACTATAGATTCTATTTATGGTTATCAACATAACTCTTCTATTAACTCTGAGATTCTCTGATGAGATATTAAATGGATATAACTTTTTTTATCATTTACATAGATATATTAGGTCCCAGTAGCTTTTATTCCCAAAATTCATCCCAACATGTTGAATTTATGAACTTCATTACTTAGAGGGATTCATAAGGATCCATCTGAATGATCGAGTATAATATATTGTTGTAAGATAATTCAACTGGTGGAAGGTGTTCATCCCAACCTCCTTTAACATCAATAAAATAGGATCTCAGTGTCTTCCAACACCTATTGAACACTTATACAAAACTTCTAGGTAAAACTAAAATCCTAATTGTATATAATTAAAATTTTTACTCTATGTAGCCTTACCACTACCATAATGTATATCCTGTAAATTTCACCAAGTAAGAAATATTTTTTGATTGAAATGAAGTGATATTAATTATTATAGAATCTGTCTAAAATCCAAATGGTATAATGGACTTTATATATCTTGTCGATTCTGATTAATAAATCCATAGTGTTATTTTCTCATTTCCATTATGTTATAGGTAATGGTTACATCATCCCTCTAGACTTATTTTTCTTAGACTTAACTTATTGGAATACCAAGAAATGACATAAATACTCTGTAATATCCATATTCATTTTGTAACACCCTAAATTATCTTTGGGATCTTTACAAAACTATATAATCCTAGGATTCATAGATAATGAAGATTTATGTGCTTCATCTAATAGATATTTCTTCAATTATGGTATTGATTATACATATACATAGTTCCCAAACTTAATAATTAAATCACTATCAAAGTTGAATTTAGGAAAATTATGTACTTAATTTTGTGGTTTCAAACCCTCCTTCTGTGCCTCTTTTATATTCACCTAAATGGATGGTTGGATATTCATCTAATGAGTATAGGATTTATCCCCTTCCATAATTATTTTGATATAAATCCTCCGTAAATATATAAATATTATATATCTTTAAATCCTAATCATGGACATGATATCATGGTCCTTCCAACTCAATGAATTATCCACCTTGTTCACCTTCCCATTGTGGCAATGTATTGACTATTTATAATCAGTATTCAACTCCAACAATCTCCGTTGGAATATATTCAATTCATTCTATGTGAATATATACTTCAATATTTTATTATTAGTGTATATATCAAACCTTTCACTATATAGATAATTCCTCAATATTTTCAATTAAAAAAACTACCATTGCCAACTCAAAATCATGAACCAGGTAGTTTTTTATCATAAATATTCAATTGGAATGAGGTATATGATACTACCATGTCATTATTCATGATAAAAAATATCAGTCACTTCTTTTAGGAATAATTTTATATGACAAACCCTTATCCATTATAGGGTAGTGTAAGCATAGGGGCATTTCCAACCTTCCCATAAGATCCATGAAATTTGATTTACATTCATCTATTCAAAGAAAATTGAATCCTTTTCAAGTAAAATTGGTTAATGGGTATTATATTCATGGAAAAAATAAAAATTCATTAATAATATCTATTAAAGCTAAAAAAACTATGGATCTTGTTCATAATTGTTGGTCTGGGACATTTCTCAATAACTTATATCTTTTAAGGATCCACTGACATTCTATCACAAGTAATTACATGATCCAAGAATGATTCTTTTTGTAGACAAGATTCCCATTTTCAAAATTTACTATACAGTTTCACTTTCCCCAAGGTGTTCAAAAAAATTTTTAAATGACTTTCTTAATCTTCATTTATCTTGGAATATATATGAATATAATTCTTAAAGACTACTATAAATTAGTCAAGGTAATCTATAAAGACAAAATTCATTATAGCTATAAATATAATAGGGTAATTGATAGGTCTAAGTAGCATTACTATAAATTTATAGTGCCTATACCTTATATATAAGGTTTCCATGGGTATATACTCCCCTTTGACCATAAATTTATGTTATCTATAATGAAGGTATATCAGTGAAAAGTATTTATCTCCATATTGTTGATCAAAACAATCATCGTTAAGGGGTATAGGATACTTATTCTTGATCATAGTCTTGGTATGTTCTTTATAATCAATGTAAATATGCATTGAACCATCTTTCTTCTTATCAAAATTAACCGGTGCACCCCATGGTGAAGAATAAGGGAAAATGAATCCCTTATCAATATTTTACTAGATTTTCTTCTTTAATTCCAGTAACTCAATTAGGTTTTTTCTATATGGAGTCTTTGAAATTGGTGTAGTATTAGGTATATGTTCTATTGAAAACTAAACATCATGATTTAGGTGATGACTAGAAAACTCTTTAGGAAATACATTATAATACCCCCAAAAAATAGGCATATATTATATGTTGAATTTATCCATAACCATTTGAGATAAATATACCTCATCCATAGGTAGTAAGACCCATATTGTAAGATCCCGTATTTTTTCAAGTACATTTATCTCTGAGTTTTTTATTTGATCCTTGGTGCTCGAGTCTTGTTTGGCGATAGAGATCCTTTGTTTGAGAAAATGACCTAAATTTTGCAGATGTATGCCTTTTTGAGTTAATTGACTTTGGTTATAAATGGGAATAAGTGTTAAAATGTGTTCATGGTATGTTGAGAAGCTTTAAAGGTTGTTCGGGTTGTTTAAAAGGAAAATGGGCTGAAAAATCAACTACAGAACATTGACCCATCGTGTAAAGGGATTATGATTTGTGTAATTGTTCATGTATTTTAATAAAATAAATCATAGGAGATGTTTTTTGTATAATTCCCTTAAAAACATTTACACGATGTGTAACCACATTACACACCATGTAAATACCCAACCTGTAGTTTTAAACATGTTGTGCAACTGATTTTCATTCTAATATACTACAGCTTCCCTCCTCTCAACCCTATGTAATTTTTCATGTGATTTTGGGGTTCCAACTTCCCTTTTAGATGTCCTATTATGTGATAAGTCTCTGCTAAGTAATTTTGGTTTGGTTCTTCATTCTTTTCTAACTATTACGGTTAAAACCTTTGGATGATTGTGTTGTTGGTTTTTGATCTTGATCATTTTTTATCAAAGAACCTATTTTAAATCATCTACACCTTCTTCCTCATGGGTGTTGTCCATTGGAAGCATTGTTGGATCATCAGTTAAAGGTAGGGGTCTAAATCATAACCCTATGGTTTGATAATTTTTATGTTTATTCAATATCATTATTATGCCATCATCGTGTGCATCCAAATTAATTATATACTTGAATGAGATTATTCCTAGATTTCCTTTGGATTCAAATAGATTTGTAATTGGATAATACCATAAAGTAAGTTTAGCATGATATGTTAACTAAGGTTATTTACTGTTATACAATCCTTAAATTGTGGCTTATTACTTATTGATATAATTGTTAATAAAATTTGAATTGAATTTCAAGTGACATATGAAAGAAAATGGAAATTCACATAATTAACTATTGAGATATATGATGTGATATTATGATATCCATGTTGTATGATAAGAATTATGTTCCATGTTTTGATGCTTATATATTGGGATATTCCCTAACACTTTCACTGTTATATGTAGTAATTATGATATTGAGTGGGATTTTCCTCATGTAGTCTCCACCTCCTCAAATGACCTAGGCGATGGTTGCATCACCACCTCCCCTCCTTAGACCTCCTCAGCCAGGGGGAGAGTCTTCCACCTCTTCCATTGGCTACTCTCCCTTCTTCCTTCATTCCATTCATGGATCCTTCTTATCTCCATATCTTACCTTCCATTGAGGTTATCCCTAAAGTATAAACATGAATTGATGGGGTTCTTATGGTTTTTATTTCTTCCCTAGAGTTCACAAAGGCCTCTAAGATGTTGGATCTTTCACTGGTCGCATGCTTAATCAAGAGACATCATTTGGTTGACTTATTTGACAGATTCATTTCTAACAGGTGTAAGATTCAAGAATGGGAGACCGTAGGGATTTTGTATTCAAAAAATTTATTGGTTCATTTCTCGTTGGAAAAAGACCTAATATCATCTTGAGAAAATCCTCTTCACATTATCTCTAGTTTTCCCCTCTTTTGGTGGTCATTTAATTTCAAATTGAAGTGAGATCCCCCCACCATAGTGATATAGATCTTTCTTCCTAGTCTCCCCTTGTCTTTTTTGTACCTAAAAATTCATTTTCTGATTGGTAATCTGGTGGGTTGTTTCCTTTGCTCGAACCAGCAAACCTACACTGTCTGCCACCCAATTTCTCCCTGGATTTTTGTTGAAGTCAAAATTTCCAAGAAACTGAAGGATACTATCAGTATTGAGATTGAAGGTGAAATGTGGTGGTATAAAAAGTTTTTCTATGAATCATTAGAACATTTTTTCTCATCCTATGGTCATATTTTACATGAAGCCCTCAATTATAGGCAAGTAACATTTATATTTTCTTAAGTAGACCTTCCTTCAGATAACTCGAGAAAGGGTCACCCTTTTCAGGTCATAGGGGAGTGTATAAAGTAAACCTTGAGGAGGAATATCTAAGTTCAAGTGAGGTTATAATTTCTCCTTCCATCTATAGAGGTTAGAGACATGCTTTTTGAGACTAATATAGTTGAAATTTTTGAGCATATGAGACATGATTTGGTAGATAATAATGTGATAAGAAAGGATATTTAGGGAAATCTAAGCATGAACTCACCCCCCCTCCTCATATAAAGATGTCGTGAATCCATATGGTGGTACTACTCAGGTCAATGAGTTGTATGAGGGCATTGCAAATATTTTCAACCAGGAGTTAGAAGTATAGGGAGCATCTGACATTCCAAGGGATGGATTGGATCTAATGAGAATTTAAGGTTCATTAAGAACTTCCAAAACTATTAAATTTGGGAACTAATTTTAAGGGATGTAAATCAAGGGTCAATAAAATGACCAAGGGGATATTGATCAAGATAAACATCCCAATGAGTATCTAGAAGCATAGTGTGCAAAATAAAATTAAGAGAGTAATATATACTTACAAGGAGACAAAATTTAGGTAATATATAATAGAGGAATTCACATCCCAAGAAGGAATAATGGCTAGAAAGGGAACTAAGACTCTATAAATTGCATCCTAACTAAAGGGAAGAAGTCCAAAAAGAGGAAAAACTAATCTTATTTTCCTAAACCGATGGAGACTAGGTCCTATTAGAAATTCTAACTCAAGGAAATGGAGGGTGAGTCTGAGAAATAGGGAAAGGAATGAGACTTAATCATACCCTTAGAGAAAAGAATGTTAGATGAGGCCATTTTGGTAAATCCCCCCTAAAAGATGTAGAAACAATAGTTAAGAGACTGCTTCCAATATATGTTATTGATGAGTAGAGGGGGTGGTTCAACAAGAAAGAACTCATTATTATTAGAGGTTTCAATAGAAGGAAAATAAATTTGGAAGAGTTTATTCATATGTGGGACAAGTTGGATGATCGGCTAGAAGACATCATCAAGGAGGACCCAGAAAAAAGGTTAGTACACTTCATTGGATATTATTTTGGTAAAAGGAATCTAATAGACTAATCTTTGAATTTAATGGTTTAGTGAACTAATATGGTGTGTGAAATACATGACTATGGTACATTAAACTATGACACAGTTAGTTTGTGAGTGTTTCCACTCCCCCATTAAAAGTGTATTTCTTTGAAAATAAAATATTGATTTGGGGGAGGCCTAGTCCCACGCTATAATTCTTATAGAGAGTGAGATATTCCCAGTACCATGCTATAATTATTATAGGTATTTGATATGGAATTATATAATTCTTATAGGTCTTTAGCCTGAAAATGATGTAATGATTTTAGGGTTTAACCTAGATTGAATATTGTGACTATACCATGGTTATGTGGTTTTGGTTGGAATAGTCACAAGATATGTTCAGAGATATTATGGAATGTCCTTAAAGAATGTTATCTTACCTTGGTTATATGGTTGTGGTTGTCATGGTTGTAAGATATTCTCATAGATATTCTGGCATGAATCTAAAGTAGGTTATGGTTTTATTTTATTAATTATTGAATTAATTAATACTCATTTTAATCACCTTATTGCATACACTTCTTAGCCAACTAGTTTTTAGACATGGTAATGTCGAACTACTGAGTTATACTCACAACCTATTTAGGCCTCCATTTGGAAACTGAGAATATTATATGGATGTAGGTTTGGATAAGGGAAAAAGAACTTTTTATTGATTTCTTGTTTTCTATTGGGCTGGAGTTTGGAGATGAGATTGACATGGGGTTCAAGACCCAAGAATTTGAGTCTACTGGTATTTTCTTTTATTTTTCTATCATGACATTTAGTTATATTATAGAATTACATTAAATTATTCCCTATTATTTATTGGATTATTCAGTTAACCTTTATTGTTTTCTTCCATAATCCATTTACTCCAATTAATTCAATTGTATTATAACTTTTTCAACTACTATGACACGTCATACAAAGGGTTATAGTCTCCACACTATACAATTCACATCCCCACTGCTATTCGGAAGCCTCTTGGGTATGGGGAGTCATGCTTGAGGACTCATAACCAACCCTTTTCATCCACATGAGAGAGTTCCAGATTGGGGTACGTTACAAATTAATATTAGAGGTAGGTTTTCCATTCTTTTTATTTTTCCTTAAAATTTGGGGAAAGGTATAGAGGAGACTAGGATGTGTTCGGAATTGGTAATGATCTTTTTCATGGGAGTAGCTAACCCATTTATAGGGGGAAATATGAGTACCCAAGGATGGGATTATTGTTTTTGTTGTATGCTTGTTACAGTTGGTTTCATTTCATCTTGTGTGATCCATATGTTATGTGAGGTTATTGTTTTATGATGTTATTTATTCTTAAAATTTGTTCTCATGGCCAATTATGGCATGAGATGGGAATACATGCATCATAATAAGAACATAGAAATATATTGACATGCATTGTTCATGATAGGAAAATATCTTTTTTTCTACATGTGATATATAATTTTCTGTTGAACTATAATATGGATATCTGTTTCACTATAAAAATTAAATGAGTTGTAATGTCATGATAAAATACTTGTAAGCCATATATTAAGAGACCAAGAGTTAGTGCTTCTATGTTGTAGTTACTTTCTGGGTTGACCTTATTGTTATCTAGTTCTTTAAGGCGTGTATTTTTCTTGTAGATAAAATGGCTCATCATCATCATCTTCAACTTGAGCATCAGGAGAGTGGAAATCAGAATTCTTCTAATATAGATGAATTAGAACTACCTATAGTTCATGAGGAACAAATTGATGTTTGACATTTCAAAAAATTCCTAAGGTTCATGCGATCCATGGAGAGGGAGATTGTTCGTAGCATTCTTTCGATGTCTGAGATGAAAATAATATTTTAGTTTCAGAATCCAAATTTTTTTACTCAGGATGTAGGAACCTAGGTAGAAAGGTTTAGGATATAGTCAATCCATATAATATTCAAGCATATTTTGAGTAAATAAGGTTTACTTATGACTTTTCCATTCCTATATGCTTTGAAAATCACAGACACTCTATCTTAAGAAAAATTATTTTTCCCTAAGCTTTATCTTAATAAAGAAAATTTTCCGCCCTCAAGGAAATTTTAACCTTACCCAAGTTTTCATTATTCATTTTATAGTTTCTCTAAATCTAACTCTTTTATTCCTAAAGGATAAAATTTTATTTCATATTTAAAACCTAGAAATCTTAGAAATCCTTGGTTATAGAGTATTCTATTTTTAGACTCCAAATTCTATGAAATTCAGACTCTAAATTCTCTTAAATTCAGACTCTGAATTCTCTGAAACTCAGACTCGAAATTCTCTGAAATTCAGACTCTGAATTCTCTGAAATTCAGATTCTGAATTCTCTGAAATTCACTCTCCAAATTCTCTGAAATTTAGACTCCCAATTCCTTATAATTCAGACTCTCAATTCTTTAGAATTCGTACTCTGAATTCCTCAGAATTCAGACTCTGAATTCCTCATAATTCCGACTCTGAATTCCTCGGAATTCGGACTCCAAATTCCTAAGAATTTATACTTCTAATTCATTAGAATTCAGATTACGAATTATATAGAATTTAGGTTCTTAATTCTTTAGAAAATATAATCTGAATATCCATGATTTATAGTCTCCAAATTATTATTTTCTTAGACTCAAAACTTTTATTTTTCCTTAGACTCTAAAAAATAGACTTGGTTAAGAAACCTTATTTTACTTACACTTTTTATAGTTATGAAACGATGTCATACATTATGTTTCTAACTAACCATTGTTTGAGTGACACATGTACAGGTCCCTTCGAAATTCAAGGAAAAATATGACCGTTGGAGGAGGGAGTCGACCTTTGGAGAAGTGACTATAAATAGGATCTCGTTTGAATGAGATCAATACACAACTGAGAAACCAATCCATCACTATAGAGATTACATGCCATTGAAGTTATTTCTAGAGAGAGAGACTCTCATTCCTTGTGCGTATTGAATATCTTATTTATCTTGCTTCGTGCGACTCCAATTATTATTGTGTACAATCGAGGACTTCTAGGGATAGGAAGAAAGAGGTGCCAAATACATTAAAGTTCGAGGACTTCCATGGATAGGAAGAAAGAGATTCTGACTACCTTAAAGTTTGAGGGCTTGTGGGGATAGCAAGACAAATTCTGATATTTCTATTTAGGGATTACCCTAGTGTGGGTAAGACAAACTTTCTTGAAAGTATAAATCAAGGGACTATTATTCAAAGTTGTTGGATACCCTTTTCTTTGGGTTAAAAGATTTCATACTCTATTACTTGTTTTGTTTCAAGTTTATTTTAGTTGTATTTTGATAAAGGAATAAATTATAACCTTCTTATACTTTCTTGTTCTTTTTTATGCTTTGATAACTAAGATTCTATATGCTTTAAGGTAGAATATTTTACTTGTAAACTTTTCTTAAATTTCATTTCCATAACCACATTTCTGGAACCTAGAAAGTTTGTAGAACTAGAAGAGGTCTTGTTAATTTTCACTATTTAACTTTGTTAAACATAGTTTTCCTTAAGGTTAAAAACAAAAGTTTTTAATCCTAAAATTCACCCCCATCTTGTAATTGAGCATCTACATTCATATTTCAATCCTACAATTAGTATCAGAGATGGTCTCTGATATACTTATATTCACATATAAGTTTTCTTGCTCAAGTTTTCATTGTTCTAAATATTTTCCTTTCTTAGGATTTTTATCCTTGTTTACAAACTTTTACTATTAACAAGTTTTTGTGGAAAGATATTTTCATTTAGATGGTAAAAATGAATATCAGTTCGATTGAAAATCTAAATCCTACTAGACCACCTATATTTGATGGGAATGATTATGAATATTAGAGAGATTGTATTAATACTTTTGTTATCAATACTAGAGTGAAAAAATTCGTTATTCTTACTGGAGATTACAGGATTCCTGATAAGGAAGTCAGAACTTTTACTAATCAAGAAAAGTCAAAATATCAACTAAACTACAAGGTACACAATACTTTGTTGTGTTCCATGACCAGGAATATGTAGAGTCAGATTTCTTCTTGTGAAGCTACAAATTTTATTTGGAAGAAATTGGAGGTTACTCATTTTGGTACATCCAAGGTTATAAAAACTAGAATAGATATGCTTAGAGCAGAATATCATGGATTTATATTTCCCTATGGAGAACCGGTTTGAAAGGTACAACAAAGGTTTATGACCATTGTTAACAGTTTACAATCAATGGGTAAAAAAGTTTTAGATGAAGAGGAACTTGTGGAAAATATTATAGATATCATTCCTAATGAGTGGGAATCTAAAAGAACAACTATTGATGAGAATAAAAAAGTAACTCAAATTACTCTTGATGGGATTTTTGGAACTCTTCTTCAACATGAGATAAGAATGAAAAGAGATTCTTATATGAATAAGAAGAAGAATGGAAATGGAAGTGTATCCTTTACTACTAAATCCAAGACTCCTGAAAGGGTTAAAAGATCTAAGTTAAATAAAGTCACTCTTTTATCTAAATCAAGTGAAAGTGAAAGTTTTAAGAATGAGCTAGCTAATCTTGCTCGAAGGGTGAACAAGATAGTTGGAAAGAAAGACTTTTAGTATAGGTTTAATAAGAAATAAATAAAGGACAAGAAATACTCGGAAGTCACTTGTTATGAATGCAAAAGAGAAGGGCATATAAGGCCATATTGTCCTATGATTAATAAAAGAGATAGAAAAGAAAAGCATTCTGAGAGAAATAGAAATAAGTACTACAAAGATAAAGCTAATAAAGTTTTGAAATCCAACGATACCTGGAGTGCCAGTGGTGGTGACTCTTCTGATGAATCCTCAGAGTACGAATCTTCTGATCAGAAGAATCTTAGTCTAATTTCCAAGATACCTATTGAAAATAATATTCTAATAGACAAGGTACACAATTTTGAATCCATAACTAATGTATCCTTAAATACAAAATATAGTGATAATAAATATTATGAATCTTCCGATGAAGAATCTTATTCTGATGAAAATAATACATTAACTACTTATGAAGAAGTATCTAGGTTTTCTAAACTTCAGGATAATGAAAAATATAAACTGAAGAAAAAACTTGATAAGGAAAATTTTAGAATTTATATTCTTATTAAATAAGTATCAGATCTTTCTAAAGATCTTGTTAAGAAAATTTATGATTTTGAAAGTATTTCAGAAAACCTTGATGAAGTTAATTATGAGAAGGATAAAATTTCTAAGGATATTAAAAATTTAATTTCTAAGTAAAATATTTTAGAGACTAACTCTAGTTCTAAAACTAATGTTTTTTAGGATAAAAAATTAGTTATTAAACTAAAGTCAGAAATATTTTCCTTGAGGAATTGTTTGTCAAACTTTACCTTAGGTAAGGAAAACTTTGATAAGATGTATTCCCAAATTTGACCTCTAAGGAATAATTCTAGATTTGGTTATACTCATTCTAAACTAATTTTTAGTAATAATTATTTTGTTCCTCAAAGTGCTCCATTCTACACTAAATGTCAGTGTGGTGGGCATTGGGAAAAAAATGTTCTTTAAACAAAAATCAGTCTTTAGGTTTTCATAAAGCCTATTTTTCTAAGAAAATGTGGATACCTAAAATTTTTCTTTTTGAGGTTTTTGGATCCAAGAAATTTTGGGTTTCTAAAGTCTAACACTCTTATTTTTAGGAAAATAAATATAGTACCAACAACAATACATGTTACATGGATAGTGGATGTTCCCGGCACATGACTGGTAATAAAAAATTCTTTGAAAATATTATCAAAATGAAAGGAGGAAAAGTAACTTTTGGAGATAATGCTCAGGGATAAATTATTAGTATAGGTAACATTATTCTTCTTGAAAAAACTTTGATTTAAAATGTTTTATTTGTTAAAGGTCTTAAGCACAACCTCGTTAGCATAATTCAATTATGTGGTGAAGGTTACCTTGTGGATTTTAGGAATGATAAATTCGTAGTACACAATTCTAAGGAATAGTTTATTCTTTCTGCCCATAGGCAAGAGAATGTATACACACTAAACTTAAAATACCTTAGGAGCCAAGATCTACCTTGCCTTGGTGCAATGAAAGATCAATCTTGGTTATGGCCTAGAAGGTTAGGACACTGTAACCTTATGAACTTATGTAAACTCTCTAAGAAAAGACTTGTTAAGGATCTACCAGATTATAGATATGATTCTTCAAAAGTTTTTGATCCTTGTCAATATAGAAAGAAACATAAATCAACATTTAAATCAATTACTGAAGTATCAACTTCTAATACATTACAGTTGGTGCATACAGATATTTTTAGTCCAACACAAACTGGAAGCATTGGAGGAAAATATTATGTATTTACCCTATTTGATGATTACACTAGATTTATGTGGATCTATTTTCTAGAAAATAAATCTAAAGCAATTTCTTATTTCAAAATTTTTAGAGCCTAAGTTAAAAATGAGAAAAACCTTCCATTAATAACTATTCATAGTGATCATGGAGGAGAATTTCAAAATTCTAATTTTGAAACTTTTTTTAGTAAAAAATGAATTACTTATAACTTCTAAGAACTAATAACCCCTCAACAAAATGGTGTTGTTGAAAAAAGAAATTTAATTCTTTAAGAGATAACAAGAACCATGTTGAGTTATTATTCGGTATCCAAACATTTTTTGGGTTGAATCTATAAGTACTACTTATTATACTATAACTCGAGTTTTGATTAGACCTTTTCTTAATAAAACCCCCTATGAGTTATAGAATGGTAGAAAACATAGACTTTCATACTTAAAGGTATTTGGATGTAAAGTATTCATTCTGAATACTAAAGATAGTTTACATAAATTCACACCCAAATCTGATAAAGGAATTTTCTTAGGCTACTCCACAACTTTTAAGGCTTATAGAGTTTTTAATAAAAATACTTGTACTGTTGAAGAAAAAATACATGTTAAATTTGATGAAACTGATCCTTTTGTTTTTAAACAACCTCAATATACATCTGCAGATGTGTTTTCAAAAACTAATTATCAACCCTTGATATAAGATCCTTTTAATAAGGAAAATGTTCAAGAAAATGTTTCGAAAGCATTTACTCCAGAATATTTCCTACCATATGTTGATGAATAGGTTTTACAAAACCCAAATCAGTTGTTTCTTAAGAATCATCCCAGTGATTGGATCATTGGTGATGTAAATCAACCTATAAGGACTAGAAGTTCCTTAAGAAATAAAGTAGAACACCTAGCATTCCTTTCTCAATTAGAACCAAAAAGAACTGATGAAGCTTTAGGTGATGATGATTGGATAAAAGCCATGCAAGATGAGCTAAATGAATTCGAAAGGAATAAAGACTGGATCTTGGTTGAAAGAACTAAGTAAACATATGTTATTGGAGTAAAATGGGTCTTCAGAAATAAGTTTGATGAAAATGGAATCACAGTAAGAAATAAATCTAGATTAGTTGCTAAATGCTATAATCAACAAGAAGGAATGGACTATGAAGAAACCTATTATCCAGTAGATAGAATTGAATCTATCCATATTCTACTTGCCTTTATAGCATTCTTCAACTTTAAACTTTTTAAAATGGATGTTAAATGTGATTTCCTTAATGGATATGTTAAAGAGAAATTTTTTGTTGAACAAACTCCTGGTTTTGAAGATAAAAAACATCATGAACATGTTTTAAAACTTACCAAAGCTTTATATGGACTTAAATAAGACCCTAGATCCTAGTATGATAGACTTACATGATTTTTGTTACAAAATAATTACATTAAGGGAAATACTGATCCAAAACTCTTTATAAAGAAAGATGAGAAATATGTTTGATTGTTCAAATTTATGTTTATGACATTATATTTAGTTCAAATCAACAATATTTAACTGATTCTTTTGCGAATCTAATGAAATATGGGTTTGAAATCAATATGATGGGTGAGTTAACATTTTTCCTAGCTTTTCAAATTTCTCAAAAACCAGAAGGAACATATATATCTCAACATAATTATATTAAATATCTTCTTAAAAAGAATGGATATGACAACACTAAGAGTATTAGTACATCCATTATTACCTAAAATTCGCTTGATCTTGATGAAGTTGGGAAACCAGTAGATCAAACATCATTTAGAGGTATGATAGGAAGCTTAATATAATTGAAAACTAGTCATCCAGACTTAATGTTTTCAGTATGCTTATGTGAAAGATATCAATCCAATCCTAAGGAATCTCATTTAAATGCAGTGAAAATAATTTTTTAGTACTTAAAGGGAACCATAGATTTAGGACTCTTTTATACTTCTGGAAATGATTTTTTTTTAAAAATATTTTTGGATGATTAATTTAGTGGATGTAGAATGGATGGAAAATTACACCTAAAACTTGTCATTTATTAGGAGATTCATTAGTTTCTTGGTCATGAAAAAAGAAACACTCAGTAGCACTTTTCACAGCTGAAGATGAATATGTAGTAGCAGGAAGTTGTTGTGCTCAAGTGTTGTGGATGAAACACACACTCACAAACTATGGTATGAGTTTTACCAAAACACAAATATTGTGTGATAATACCATTTCCATTTTCTTAAGTAAAAACCTTGCACATCACTCTCGTGGAAAACACATAGATATTATGCATCATTTTCTTAGGGATCACACATAAAAAGGAGATGTCATTCTTCAATTTATCATAATGAAGGATCAACTTTATGATATTTTCACAAAATCTTTACCCTCCAATAGATTTGAATATATTAAACAGAAGTTAGAAATGATAACCATAAGGTAATCTACCATATTAACTTCTTTTTGAAACATATATCCTTAAAGTAAGAAAATCCTTTTTAGAGGGGGAGTACATTTTCTTGTTAATCAGATTTTTTTTCATAATCAAAACCTTTTGTAATTAGATTTTTTTTCATAATCAAACCTTTTTGTAATCAGATTTTTTTTCGTAATCAAACTTTTTGTAATCAGATTTTTTTTCATAATAAAACTTTTTGTAATTAGATTTTTTTTAATAATCAAAAATTTTCATAATCAGATTTTTTTTCGTAATTAAACTTTTCATAATCATATTTTTTTCATAATCAAAATTTTTTTAATCATATTTTTTTTCATAATCAAATTTATCCTAATTTTTTTATCAATTTTTTTTAAAATTTTCCAGAATCGAAAGTTATTCAAGAATAATTTTCCTCATTACAAATAATTTTCATAGTAATCTGGAAGATATGTTTTCTTTCTTAAATTTTTTTAATCATATTTTTACATGTTGGTATTTTTATCTTGTTTAAGAAACCTTTTCGGATTCACTTTCTCTTAAATACGAATGTTTATATTAAAAACCTCTAAAGATCGGAACCTACCAAATTCCTTCTTCGGGTATCATCTCAACCGTCAGATATGATCAAGAGTTTTTCAACCATTGGATCGATCAAGGAAGTTGAATAGTCATCTCAAATGCCTATATAAGGACCCCCTGTTGGTTTTCCCACATCGATCTTTAAAGCCTTAATGTGTTTAAGTTCTTCCCCCCTACTTAAGGTCGTTCCAGATCTTTAGGTTTTTCTTAGTTCGGAATGTCTATTGAAGCCTCTCCTCAAAAAGAAATGTTGACTATAAAGGAAATATGTGAATGGTAGATATACAGGGAAAGGTTAGTCAATCAACATCTCTTTTCTAAGTATGATTCAATTATTTCAAAGAACATCAAGCTGAATGGCTGGGAAGGTCTATGTATATCAAAACCGAAGGCACGGGATCCAGTTTATCTGATGTTGTTGGTTGAATTTTAGGAATTAGTAAGATTATTCAATGAAGGAGAGAGAGAAAAGTTTTCCTTTAAGATCTATGAAAAGACTTATTCTCTTTCCTACACTAAGGTTTCAAGTCTAATTTGAATTTATTATAAAGGTGAAGCTGGATTTTTCACCCATAAATTGTTGCTTGTATCAGGTTTTTTTAAGAGGGAAAAGGCTTTAGAGTGCCTTGGCTTGAAAAAAGTAAAGACTCAGAATATTATCCATCTGTCTACAAACATACAGATTCTTGAATTATGGGTTCAAGATTTTATCATTACAAGAAAAGGGGATAAGGATTATTTAAAGAAAAGTGACATCTATATTCTGGATTTCTTGGTGAACCTCAGGAAGATATACCTGGTTAAGTATATCTTGGTTATAATTGAGAATATCAAGAATGGAAATTTGAAGTCTCAAATTATCATATATTTATCCATTCTCTCCAAAATTATTGTTCTTTGTCTTCAATCGTTCAAAATATCTTGCAGTTCTAAGCCAATAAATTACAAGGTTATGTTGATTATCGATGATACCTTGAGAAGGATGAAGGTTGGTTTCATTTGAAAATACAGAGATTTTTATGATTTGTTTAAATCAGAAATAGAAACTCTATCAAGGAAACTATAAGTGGATGAGACTTCTAAAAAGGGTGGAAGGAAGAGGAAGGAAAAGGAACCATAAGAGAAAGAAAAATCTTTGCGACTAAGGAAACTCAATCAGTACTCCCAAAACCAAAGAAGCAAAAGGCTTACCCTGATGAAGTAGTGGCTAAGTGGAGAGAAGACAATAAGAACAGGAAGGAAGGGGAGCCTACTTTTGTCTTGGATCCTACTGAGGAAAAAGCTTTAAAGATAAAGGTTGCTGAAGATCTTAAGAAGCAAGATAAAGAAAAGAAGCAGAGGAAGAAAATGTCTAAAGTCGAGATAGTTCAATCCCTTCTTAAGGTTTCTGAGAAAACATCTGAACAACTCCAGGTACCAGAATTGTTTTTTAAAGAATCACTCCCCTTGAATTTGGGAAATAAGTTAGTAATTCTAGAACCATAACAAGAATAAAAAATTGTGCAAGAGGAAGAAGTAGAAGAAGAAGAAGAAGAAGGAGGAGGAGGAGGAAGTGGTAATACCGAAGAGATGATAAGGAAAGTAGAGGATTATCATGAGAAGGAGAGTACTTCTGAGAAACTATCAATCTGAACTTCTGAAGCTGAATCTTAAAAACTTTCTACTCCAAGAAAATAATAAAAAGGTTAGGAAGAAGTGAATAAGATATCTGAAGAAGAAAGTATCAACCATGACTTCATTCAACAAAAGGATATTGTGGTAGGTGCTAAAAAGAAAACCTTGAGGAAGATAAGATTGATCAATTATCTAATAGTGAGCATGAATCACCCAAAGAAGAAGAGATTGTTCTGAGTGATGATAAGGGAAAAAAAGTGTTGGTTGATACACCTAGTAAATCTTTGGTGAAAAAGAAATATGTTGGTGCTTTATTAAAGAGAAAATCCGAAGAGTTAGAAAAATAATCCTCAACAACCCAACACTCTAATTTAGAATCATCCTCTCTTGGACATGATTTTTTGGTATAATCTTTGAAGAAGTTTTTTTGATACAATTACCTTATTTATGAGTATAGACTCGAGGTGCCAGATGCTTCATCAATTATTTAATCAGAAATCATATTCATTCACCATTCTTATGGATAAGTTTGTAAAGCTTGAGATAGATTTAAAAACTTTCTTCATTGAATATAAAGCTCATAAAAGATCATGCAAGAATATTACAAGTTATTCAAGGAAGACAATTGAAGATCTGAGAGCCTTTTATGAATTTCAAGATAATGTGAAATATGATTTTGACACCGAAGATGGGAAGCTTAATGATATAACTAAGAGTTTTGAGGAAAATATGACTCTCAAATAGAAAACCCAAAATCAAGAAGTCAAGGACTTGAATGACAAGATTAATTTAGTGGCTATGAATTGGAAGAGAGAAAGGGATCTCAAAATTGAGATTGAAGAAAATCTTTTTAAGAAAGAATAAGTTATGAAGGTTTGGGAAGATATTCTTAAGGCTCAGGAAGAAAAGATAAAAGCATTAGAGAATAAAAATGAAGACTAGGATTAGCTAATCAAGTGTATGGAAGAATATCACAAGGAGATAAAGAAACTTAAAACCATTATAAATAAGTTAATGTCAAAGGAGAAAGAAGGATAATTCTACCCTATTCCAATCTTTTTTTTATTTTCTTCTTTTTACAAATTCTTTCAATCATAATGGAATATTTTATTTTTCTTCATATATATTAGGTTGTTTAGTACTAATTTTTCAAGTACCTTATTTTTTTCCATTCTCTTTATTCCTTTTTGAAAATCACAAAGGGGGAGAAAGGAATGATAAAAATAATTCTAAGTAAAGATGATATTTCCCTAAGTAAGGGGGAATTCATTTAAGGGTAAGTTCTTATCAAAGAAGATTTTTGTATGCAATAAAATGTAAAATCCCATTCAGTAAATCAATAATATGATCCTTTGGGATTTCAAAACCTAAGGGTGATTTAGTCATATTCACTACGACTCATATGTAAATGGAGATGAGTTTTCTTTTATGTTCATATGGAAAAAATCTATGTCCTTATATTCTTTTTCGTAAGGATGTTTGTGATTTCAAAAAAAGGGGGATATTGTTGAGTTAATAAGCTTTCCTTATGAATTTTCCATTCCTAAATGTTTTGAAAATCAGAAACACTCTATCTTAAGGAAAATTATTTTTTCCCTAAACTTTATCTTAATAAGGAAAATTTTCCCTCCTCAAGGAAATTTTTTCCTTACCCATGTTTTCATTATTCATTTTATAGTTTCTATAAATATAACTCTATTATTACTAAAGGATAAAATTTGGTTTCATATTTAAAACCTTGTAATCCTATAAGTCCTTGGTTATAGAGTATTCCATTTTTAGACTCTGAATTCTCTAAAATTCAGACTCCGAATTCTTTGAAATTTAGACTCTGAATTATTTAAAATTCAGACTCCAAATTCTCTAAAATTTAGATTCTGAATTCTCTAAAATTCAGACTCCAGATTATCTAAAATTCGGACTCCGAATTCCTCATAATTTAGACTCTAAATTTCTCAGAATTCAGACTCCAAATTCCTCAAAATTCAGACTTTGAATTCCTCATAATTCAAACTCTAAATTCCTAATAATTTAGACTCTCAATTCCTAATAATTCATACTCTGAATCAATTAGAATTCAGATTCCAAATTCTATAGAATTTCAGTTTCGAATTCTTTGGAAAACAGAATCTAAATATCCATGATTTATAATCTTCAAATTATTATTTTCTTAGACCCTAAACTTTTATTTTTCCTTAGGCTCCTAAAAATAGTCTTGGTTAAGAAACCTTATTTTACTTACACTTGTTGTAGTTATGAAATGATGTCATACATTTTGTTTCTAACTAACCGTTGTTTGAGTGATACATGTACAGGTCCCTCCAAAATTCAAGGAAAAATATATTGGAAGAGGTATCCAAATGTTGAAGAAGTGCCTATAAATAGGATCTTATTTGAATGAGATCAATACACAACTGAGAAAATGATCCATAACTCTAGATATCACACGCTACTGAAGTGATTTCTAGAGAGATAGACTCTCACGCCTTGTGTGTACTGAACATCTTGTTCAGCTTGCTCTGTGTGAATCTGATTGTTGTTTTTTACTATCGAGGAATTTCGGGGATAGGAAGACAGAGGTGCTGAATACCTTAAATTTCAAGGACTTATGTGGATAGAAAGACAGAGGTTCCAACTATCTTAAAGTTCGAGGGCTTGCGGGGATAGCAAGACAGATTCTGATATTTCTATCGAGGGCTTACTCTGGAATGGGTAAGACATAATTTCATGAAAGTATAAATCAATGGACCTTTATTCAAGGTTGTTGGATACCATTTTATTTGTGTTAAAATATTTCATACTTGTTACTTGTTTTTTTTAAGTTTATTTCTGTTGTATTTTTATAAAGGAAGAAAGTATAACCTTCTTATACTTTCTTTTTCTTTTGTATACTCTGATAAATAAGACTCTATACTCTTTAAGGTAGAATTTTTTCCTTGTAAAATTTACTTATGTTTAATTTCTGGAACCACATTTCTAGAACCAAACAAGTTTGTAGAACTAGAAGAGGTCTTATGAATTTTCCCTATTTAACTTTGTTAAACATAGTTTTCCTTAAGGCTAAAAATGAAAGTTTTTAAACCTAAAATTCAACCCTCTTGTAATTGAGCATCTAAATTCATATTTAAATCCTACAACATATTGATACACCCACATATAGTAGGGGAATTATGATTCATATATACTTCTTGGACCAACCAAGCATTGGTGGGACATTCTGGAGGAAGCTCGGTAACATGATGAGCTATCTTAGAAGGAATTCGAGACAAATTTACTAATATATTTCTATCCCAAAACCTTGAGCAATGAAAAAATTTTTGAGTTCATACATCTGATGTAGGAGTGTTTATTAGTGCCTGACTATGTTGGACATTTTACCAACATACAGTGCTTTTCTACATACTAGGAAGATGATGAGATCTATAGGGTGATAAATTTCATGGAAGGTCTTCATTATGATATTAAGTAATACAAATTTTTTTTTATTTAATAAAATTTGAAGATGTGATTAATTAGGAACTCAATATAGAATGGAATCTGAAAGAGGCCCCGAGTAGTAGTCAGGCTATTTCAACAGGGCGATTTGTAATTTATTCTTTGAGTGGTAAGAAGAATTGTTATGACATTTTCCACCAACGTAATAGTGGATAGAGTAGTTAGGGTAGTTGAATACCATCTCAAGATCATATTCTATTGCAGTGATATTAGTATGGAAATTTTGGTCATAAGAGCCTGTAGTGTCCTTACCCCACAGTTGACTATCATATCTATAGAATATTTGGACATCTTTAGAGGTTTTGTGAGATATTTCCATAGCAGGCTAGTGGAAAAGGATTAGGACAAGCACCAAAGTCAGGAAGGGACTCAGCTACCCCTCAACAGGCTAGTAGTTGGAGTTCCACATGTCGTTCATGATAAGGCGGGGGATGTGGTACCCCAGTGCATGGGAAATAATACCATGAAAGGTTTGTATCTCATGGTAGTCAGACCAAATCCCAGGATAGAGGGACAAGTCAATTTAATATTATGAAGACTACTCTGGATAATGTGGATGCATGACCATCTACTATTATAGGTATGAATCATGTATCATCTACCTTAGTTTTTGTTTTGTTTGATATAGGAGCATCACATTATTTATATTTTTTTTGAAAATGGTTTTGTCTTGGATGTGGAAATAATAGTTGGTATTTTAACCATTTACACACCATTGGGAGTTAGGTCGGAGAATATCAAATATTTAAAGGAGTGCTCTCTAGAAATTTATGGTTACCATTTCTTTTGGGAACCATTTGTGCTAGAAATAAAAGGCTTCAACTTGATTCATGGTGTGGATTAGTTAGATCTATATCAGGCTCATATCGACTATTACAGGAGGAGATCTACATTATTATCTCTATAAGGAAGAATCTATTCTCACTAGGGTGAGTGGGATCTTCAGGATGGTCATGCAAGACAAATCTAGAACATGTTGGATTGTCTCATGGCTCAAATTGCTGATCATTCTCTAGATAATTATGGAATATAGAAGGATTCTTTTCCAATAGTGGTAGAATATTTTCATTATTTATTTCTTGATGAGTTCTATATATTAACTACCAAGAGAGAGATCAAGTTCATGATTGAGTTGGTGTTGGTATCAGAGCCAGTTTATATCCCGCCTTACCAAATTGCACTAGCAAAGCTTCAGGAGTTGAAGGTTTAGTTGCATGATCTTGAATCTAAAGGTTTCATACATCCGTGTTCATCTCATTAGGGTTCTCTAGTTCCCCTCACCAAAAATATTGATAGATATTCGTGATTATATGTTGATTATCAGAGGTTGAACTAGATGATATTTAAGAACATGTATCCTTTTCTACACATTGATAATCATTTCGATTAGTTGAGATGTGCTCAGAACTTCTCCAAGATTGATTTGAGATCAGGATATCATTAGTTAAGGGTGAGAATATTGGGCATACCTTTAACTACTTTTAGGAGAAAGTATGGTTTGTATGAATTCTAAGTGATGTCATTTGGATTAACTAATTCACATACAATATTCATGACCTTAATAAATAGTATCTTTGATCCTTCTCTAGATTATTTTGTGGTGGTTTTCATCGATGATATATTAGTGTACTCCCAGTCAATAGATGATCATGCCTAACATATTGACGTCATCCTTAGTACATTTAAAGAGTATAAACTTTATGCCAAGATAACTAAATGAAGTTTATAGAAAAATAAAGTTCATTTCATGGGCCATGAAATATCAAAGGAAGGAGTGTTAGTGGACCCAGAAAAATTCCCCATCATGGTGTCTTAGGAAAAACCCAAGAACATATTAATAATTCAAATATTTCTAGGAGTAGTAGGTTATTACCGGTGTTTTATCCAAGATTTCTCCCATTTGGAAGAACCAATGACTAGGATGACCAAGATAGTGCTGAAGTTTTTTTGGTCTAAAGATTATGATAGATATTTTCAAGAGATGAAAGGTAGGCTAAACTCAAAAAAAATTCTCATTTTACCTTTTCTGGGTAAATCATATACTATATACTATGACGCATTTGGATTTGGACTCAAAGAAGTTCTAATATATGAGGATCATGTGGTTTCTTATAGATCTAGGAAGTTGATACCACATGAGAGGAATTAACTTACTCACAATATAGAGATAGTGTAAGTGGTACATGCCTTGAGATGTTGGAGATACTATCTCATGGGTGAGAGGTTTTTGGTATACATGGATCAAAAGAGCCTCAAGTACATCTTTTCTCAATGAGTCTTGAACCTTAAACAGAGGAGGTGTGTCAAGTATTTTCATTAATTTAACTTTGAATTGGATTATACAGTAGGAAAGTTCAACATCATTTCTAACACATTGAACTAGAAGACATAGACTGAGGAAGTATGGGAGTCTTGTGATGAGTGGTGGATAATGGCCCTTTTTCATACATGTATATGGATATTCAGGAATCTCTAGGGTGAGTATTCCTCACTTAGACATCATTTATACCCATGATTATAGACTAGATTAAGACTGAGTAGTTTTCTGATTTAGAGAGCTCAGTTCTGAGATACAAATTATATGGTGGGGAGATACCATCAGGATGGTCTCTCGACAGTGTAATTTTGCTTCTTTTTTGGCTGAATATGGGTTCATAAGGGCTTATGTGAGGATCTTATAAGGTATTTTCAAGCATCTAGATGGGAGGTTCATCCTAGTTTAACAAAGATGTATCATGATATCCATAGGAAGTATTAGTGGTCAGGAATGAAGAAGGAGGTGGAAATATTTTTGGCTAGATTCATCACTTGTCAATAGGTGAAAGTCAAGCATCAGAGGGCAGCTGGTATTTTGAATCCTTTATCCATCCCGGAGTGGAAATGTGATGATATCACGATGGATTTTGTGATAGGACTACCTAGGATGACCTGTAATAACGATGTAGAATTTTTTTTTGTGGATCTACTAACTAAGGTAGACCACTTACTGCCTATTAGGGAAACCTTTATAGTTTATTATATAGGAAAAAATTATGTGTGCGAGGTGGTTCAGTTGAACAGTGTTTCAAAGAGTATCATTTTAGATAGAGATCCTCATTTCATATTGAATTTTTGGAAGGGTCTTTATAAATCCCTATTATTGTGAGTTATTTTAAACAAAAACTATCATCCACATATAGATGGTTATTTTGAGCAGACTTTTCATGTTCTTGAGGATATTATGTATGCCTTCGTTTTGGATTATGGTGGTTCATGGGAGAAGAATATGGAACTTTTGGAGTTTTGATATGATAATAACTTACATGCATTGATCCAAATGGAACCTTTTGAGAATTTTTATGTTAGGCCATGTCGTTCGCCTCTTTGTTGGATGGAGGTAGGAGATTCAACACTTGTTGGGCTTAGTCTCATATGACAGATGTCTGAATAGGTTCAGTTGATTAGGTAGTGGTTGGTGTTCATGAAGAGCACAAATAAATAATATGCTAAAAATCAGATACAACCTATGAAATATGAGGTTGAACAACATTTTTTCCTTCATGTGTGGCCTATAATGGGGAAACTCCATGTTAAGAAATAGTGAAATATAGCGCCCAGGTTTTTCATTCTATTTGAAATAGTGGAAAGGGTCAGTCCTATGGTGTACCATTTAGCCCTTCCAAAATGATACAGTTCCATTCAAGACATGTTCCACATGTTGAAAAAATAAATATATCATCCAGACCCTTCCCATGTGATATACATAGTAGACATTGAGCTTTGTGCTGATGTGTACTTTGAGAATCATCTGATATGGGTTGCATATTATAGTGAGAAATATCTTTAGGGTTGGACTATACCATTGGTTCAAGTGCAGTGGTAGTATGGGTGAGTTCAAGAGGAGACCATGGAGAGTGATCCTAATATACAAACATAGTGTATAGGCTTGTTCACTAAGACCTCACAGTGATGCTTGGAGAATCTTAGGGATGATTTTTTATAAGGTGGGAAGGCTGTAAGATCCCATTTTATAGGTACGTTTCTCTCTGAGTTTTTCATTTGATCCTTGGTGGATGAGTATTATTTGGAGGCGGAGATATTTTTTTTTGATAAAATTACCTAATGTTTGGGGATGTATTTTGGTTTGAGATAATGAATCTAAGTATAAATGGGATTAAATATTAAAATGGGTTATTGGTAAGTTGAGTATCTTTAAAGGGGTTTTGGGTTGTTTAAAAATAAAATGGGCTGAAAAATAAACTTATTAACATTTAAAAAACATGTAAAGGGATTATACATCATGTAATTATTCATGGGTTTTAATAAAATAATTCTGAGGTGATGGGTTATTTGGAGAATTCCATTAAAAACATTTACATGACGTGTAACCACATTACATAGAGTATAAATACATGACCTACAGTTTTAAAAATGATGTTCAACTAATTTTCACTATAATACACTATATATTCCCTCCTCTTGACCCTAGGAAATTATACAAGTGATTTTGGTGTGCCGAATTCCCTTTCAGATTTCCTGTTTGTGTGATTATGAAAACCATTTTCAATACCAAAATAAAAGAAAAGTAAAACATGGTATTTATTTTTCATTTAAAAAAAGGTATGGCTTGTAGAGGAAGCCGAAACTCAAATAATGGTCACGGCGGTAGAGAAGTTGTTGTCGCTGCATACGTACGACAAAAACATTCCCTTTTGTCGTTTAGTAAAATGCTTCGTATAAAAAGATTCCTTTTGGATAAATGTAAAAGTCAAAGGAGTTTATAAACTGTATAAAATAATGTTGTGTATAAAACAAAATATGCCTCAATGAAAGGATATTGAGACGAAGTCCCATACAAAGATGGTAACCTTGGATTAAGGATAAATAAATTACATAATTATGTGTGACAAAAGAATACACCAAATATAAGTGGATATTAAGTGTAAAACAATCAGAGGTTATTCACACATATTCATATAACGACATATTCAAGGAGTGTAATTTTATCCCAAAGAATCAAAATTGGGTTAAGAAGTTCCCTTGAAAAAATTTGACAGCCTAACGGCCTCACTTCAAAATTCAGAAAATGAGTTGATGAGAGATAAAAAGGGTATCTCATCACTTGGACATAAAATTTACATCAATAAGGATATATAAGAACATATCCCAACATAACAATATGTAAATTAAAAGACCCAAAAAAAGAAGTCTTTTAAAAAGAGGAGGGTGAAAGGTTCCCTTACCGACTTGGGTGTCTTTCGGAACATACACCCCATGAAAGAAGGACAATACAAAATTGATGTAAATACTCATAAACGAAAGTATATTACACAAATAGTAGAATAATGGGCAGTATATATACCACTCAATGGAAATGGTGGAAAATGTAGCATAAATCTCACGGGAATAAAAGTGAGATGAAAAATCCCTTACGAAAAATCGGTAGCCTAACGGCGCCACTTAAAACTTCCAAAAATGGATTGATGAGATAAAATAGGGTCTCTCACCATATTAACATAAAATTTAAATCAAGAGTAATATAAAATAACATCCCCCAACATAAAAAAGAGGATATTAAAATAAGTGACATAAAGGAGAGTACTTAAAAAGAAAGAGAGAGGTTGGATCTCTTACGAAAATTCGGCAGCCTAATGGCACCACTCAAAACTTCCAAAATTGATTGATGAGATAAATTAGGGTATCTCATCATATGAACATAAAAATTACAGTAAGAGTAATATAAATGAACATCCCAATCATAAGAAAGATGAGCTTAAAAGGCATGACATAAAAGAGTGTACTTAAAAAGAAAGAGAGGGGTAGGATCCCTTACCTCGTGTCTGACATGACTCGATCATTCTTTAATCTCCTGAATAATAAAATTTGGTCAATTTATAATTTATTAAGGACCTCCTTTAAAGATTATTATTCAGTTCATATCACATATTATATTTTTATAATAATTGGTTAATAAAGTGAGTTCATATCAGACGTTTTTGTCGATGTTCAGTACTGAGTAAAAATTGAACTTGTTGGAAAAGAATTTTCCATGTAGTTATAGATACATAATATCCAGAATAGTATTTATGTTTTAAATATCATATATATCCAGTATATATTAATTTTATACTATTCCATATCATTTGGAGATAAAAAATTAAAAGCGCCATTCATGGAGATGGTAGGCCGTACGTACGCATGAACGCTACTTTCATTTTTTGTCATATTAATGGAATTAAAACAAAATGAGAGATATATATATTATAATTCTAGAATGATATCCATCATTTAGATGTAATATATTACATATATATCCATTATATATATGTACTTATAATAGTACATAACATTTGGAGATAAGAAATGAAATGTACCATTCATGAAGACAGTAAGCCGTACGTACGCATGAACGCTACTTTCATTTCCCTTTTTTTGTATTCAATAGAATGAAATAATAATGATATAAAGGTATATTATAATTCCAGTAGGATATCATATGTAATACCATTAATTCCATCCTTTATACGTCCCACATATGGCATTAACGAATCAAATCACTTTGAGGGGGCGGTAGTCCGCACTTCCTAAAATGAAGATATTGCATTTACCCATAATGGAAACCATAAAGGTATACCATAAATAAAAAATACATAATATTAAGAAAAACATAAAAATATTATATATCATATATAAATATAGTGACATCTTAATGACCACCTTTTAAGGTGTTAAAAGAATATTGTACAATCATCGTTTCGTGAGGCAGTAATTCGTCATCCACAGAAACAGTATGTTCTTTAACCATTAGATGGAGGTGTGTGAAAGTGTAGCTCGAATAATTCTTATAACAACATCCTAGTATATTTAAGATACTGTTTTTGTTACAAAAAAAAGTAATAAAAATATTTTAGGGGTTTGGAGAAGAAAAATAAAACAAAATAACACAAGGCAAGACATTACCTTTAAATCAGGTAACTCTCTTTGATTTGAGCTCAAAGGCTTCCTTGGAAAAGATTCTGACCAAAGTGAGGCTTCAATTATGAAGATAGGGATTTGGAGAGATGAAATGGGCAGGGTTTGGCCGAGCCAAAGGCTTGAGAGTTGTGTGTAAGGTGGTATAGGTGAGGGCCTTTTATAAGAGAAGAGGAGGGGCACTCTTGGAAAGTTATAAAATATTACTTTATTATAAAATGATTTTCACATTTTAAAGGTCCCAAAAGGATATATTTCAAGGATAAGGTGATAAGGTTTCGAAATCCACCCATCCAGTAGGTTTGTGACAAGTTTAAGACTTATATTTCACCCTATCTTCTCATTTTATTTAAATCGTTCATTTATGAGGTAATCACTACATCATCACGGTGTCATAAATAAAATAATTTATTTAATGTATAAAACTTATAAAAAAATATCATGATGTAGGAAATATTTTTAGCTTTACAATTACTATTTATAGTCTAATATATCATTTATGTAGACAAAATTAAAATTATTTTACTTAGGTGTTATATACTTTGGTTACATTTTCCTTTCTTTAAAAAAATATGATAAAAGGTCACCATCACACTAAAGTGATTCCATGGGGTCCCAAGGTTGGAACAAGGCATCATATGGTTTTACATGACACCAAAAATAGAATTAGGACACATGTTGGGGTCATTTTATATTTTTATGATATTATTTTCTTACCCTTAATTACCCGATTACTAATTAAACACGATAATTAAAGATAATTATCATCATTACTATTCATAATGTCCAAAAACAAGAGTCTTAATTACATAATTTGGACCTTATGATTCAAAATATTTAATAAATTTCATAAAATTCAAAACACATAAATTGTAGTAATTAATTTAAAAGTAAATCTCGTTGTCAAAACAAAAGACGGGTTTTTAAGAAGTAAAATTTATCAAAAGATTGACTTGTTTTTACATCCAATTGAAAAGTGAAATTACTTCCAATGAAAAAAATTGTATTAAGTGATAAAAACATAATTCAATTATACTTTAAAAACAATTAAAATGACAATCTAAATATATAAATAATTTGGATGAAAAGATAGTTTTGAATTAAAAACTGTATTTTTCACTATTCATTAAAAAAAACATTATCAGAAAAATACCAAACATTAACCCTATGCTATATTTGATATGTAAAATTCATAAATGATTCCCATTTTACCAAATTCAAAACATATAAGTTTCATTAATAAATCATATAGTTAGTTCCCATTGTCAAAACAAATAGCGGGTTTTTTGGAAGCAATATGTATGAAAAGTTTGGCACTTGTTTATGTCCATTTTCAAAGTGAAATTAATTATAATGACCACCATTGAATTAAATTGTAAAAATATATTCTAATTAAACTTTAAAAACAATTAAAAAGATAATATAACCATAAATTTAAATTAGATGAAAAATCAGTTTTGATGTAAAATGCAATATTTTTCACTATTCATTAAAAAGAATGAACATTGTCAGAAACATACCAAAAATTTAACCAAAGTAAATTTCAATATCCCAATAATAAAGAATAAGTTTATTTTCACAAATAGAGCTTATAAAATTTTCAAAAGTTAGATTTAAAAAAAGTTCACCATCAAAAGGTGGTAAAACAATCTTTTAAAAATATTAGAGTATTTATTCTTAAAATTGGATTCATTTGGATTTTAAGCCTCCAACATTTATTGGATAAATGTAAAAATATTTGACAAACATATGTAATAATTTTTTAGTTATTTATGTTCACTCCCTTCATTACAACGACTAGGAGTTAACTATTATAATATTATTATATTATTAGTATGCAACGTAAGATTTCAAAGAAACTCGTTGTTGCGTATTGGGTATGCCATCGAGCATAGCATTCCCTTTAAAGTGGTATTAACATTTTATTCACAAATATGGATAAATGTGAAAATTTCATATTCTTTATTTACCTGGGGTGTTACAGGAACAATATCCAATGATAGAATCCTTCTATTAATTATCCACACATGCACCATGAACCTATGAATGTTGTTGTAGAAATCTACAGGTGCTAGCGTAGAATGTTTTGTATATTGAGTCAATTGATGATGATTACAATAAGAATCACTTTAATGTTGTAAGGATTATCATTGCTATCTCAAGTGTTGAGATGGTATAGGAGGAGAATCACCCTCTATTATAGAGATAATTATAGAAGAAGAGATGCATGGGGTTTGGGATAATCCTCTCTAGAAATTCATTGTGTACAAAAATGATTTGTGTTGATAATGTTATAACTAGGTTTAAATAGAGTTGGTCTTTGAGAATAATAATTATAGAGGGCCCTTATCATTCTATTAATACCCAGTGAACCCCATGTCTAAATAAAAATAAATGATATTATTATGTATTTGACATGTTCTAGACTCATGGATATATAAATATAATTTCTTGAATAAATAAATTAAATTATTCAAATAAAATTTAATATATTATTTCTCATTAAACCCTTAAATTCAGTCCATCAATCCTCCTCAATAATTATCAAAACTTAAATAATGACTATTTATTTAAATAAATAAATATTTTTTCATTATTCTTTGGTAAATAAATAAATATTATATTGAATCAAATAGAGAGTAAATATTCATTAACATGCAACTATCATTTATTCTATCGAATAACTGGTGACTAAATATTTATGATCAATCTAAACTTGAATAACTATTAAACCATGTATGGGAATAATATTTATTCAACATATGAAATTAAAATATAATTTAACTGAACTTTTGGATACACTTGCTGTGTGACCTTCTAGGTCTTTATCTCAGTGTCATTAAGAAAAACCACCTAAAGTCCAAGATTAGCATCCAACGACACATTAAAGAACCCATAAATAAATATGTTAACGTTATAATGACATATAACCTCATACAAATTCTCACAAATTAATATAATCTCCTTATCATTATGTCTATAATAAAAAAAGTTTGACCACTGGTATTATCAACCTAGATACTTGATGTCTCCTTCTTTGATTTTCTGAAAATGAACTTGCTGATAGAAATCCAAGAACATGGACATAATAGGGTAGTTCAATTTCTATTAAAGGGTTTGAGATATCAACTTTTGTTAAAGAACATTAGAAATAAATCCTCTCACACATTATTCATTAATAACATATTCATCATGACACACCCAACACACCCAACTTCCCCACAAACGTATGTCGTCACTACTACAAAACTTGCTATATACAGCGCTGACATTTATCATCACTAGTAAAAAGCACTGATAAAGGGTACCTTTTATCAGAGAAAAAAAATGTGCTATTAAAAGGAACCCTTTATTAATGTTTTTATCACTAATAAAGGATCACCTTTATCGCTGTTTATAAAAGGAACCTTTTATCGACACTTTATTTTTAGCACTGATAAAGGGTATCCTTTATCAGCATTTTTTAGTGATGATAAAGGTCTTGATTGCCTGGAAACTCCTACATCAAAACAGCGCATGAGAGGGAACTTTTTTATATATCATTATGTGACATCCATTCCTCAAAATCCTTTTAGGGGTATGCGCTCTTGCATACAATGCACATACTTATATGGTTTAACAACAGGCCTATGTGGGCCTTTTCCCACCCTATGCTTAACCAAGGCCTTCACCCACCTTCATATTTGGGTCCTACAGGACCCACCCTAGTGCACTGCAAATTTTTTTTATACAAACCAATAAAAAATATAGGTATTAAAAATAATAAAAAACTGAAATAATTTAAAAACTAAAAAATAAAAATGAATAAATTTTAAAAAAATATTAAAATTTTTCTATTTTAATAATTATTATTCAATTAAATATATATATATATATATTATCAATATTATTACATAGTATATATTAAATATAGATATATAAAACGTATAAAGTGAAATAATTAACAATTAATAATTAAAAATGAGTAAATTAAAAAAATATTAAAAACTTTATTTATTAATTAATTATTGATAAAAATAAATAAATTTAATATACAAATATATAAATTATAAATATTAATAAATAGTATATACTAATTATAGATATATAATAGGAATAAAATGAAATAATTAAACAAATAAAAATTAAAAATGAGTAGATTAAGAAAAATATTAATAAATTTAATTAAATTATTACTGATAAAAATGAATAAATTTAATATTCATATATATAGATTATAAATATTAATAGATAGTGTATATTAAATATATATAAAATGAATAAATTATAATAATTAAATAAAATTTTTAAAATTTATTAACTTGTAATAATTAAAAAAATTAAAATGAATAAATTACAAAATTATTAAAAAAATTATTAATAAAAAATCTATTAATATAAATGAAAAATTTTAATATATATATATATATTAATTATAAATAGTAATAAATAATATATATTAAATATAAATATAGAAAATGAATAAAATGTAACAACTATAAACATACTAACATCTTATTCATTTTTAATGGCTTTTATACATAATTATTCATTAATACATTTAAAATATAAATATATATATATATATATCAATATATATAATATTTCATAAAATATGATTTATACAATACAAAATATTTATTCCTACATTAAATAATTAATATATTTAGTGAATAATGGTTTATAATTAAAAATTAATATTAATTAAAAATATTGACTAATTGTATCGAGTGATGGAAATTAATTAAATGTCGTTTGATTTTTCAATTTAAAATATATCAAACATATGTTAAATTGATTTCCCAAATACATATACATAATTAATGCATTTTTATATACAATGCATACAAACAAATATTTACACAATTGATGAAATATTATATAGAAACACATACACCTAATATTTATGTAATTTATTAAAATTTCAATATTAATTTTAGAAGTTCATTTAAAAAATAATACATTTATTATATTATGTTTTTAATTGATAAATTTTATTTATTTATTTTTAATATTATTATATTTATATATTATTTTTTCATTTTTTAATTTTTTTTTGAAATTTAATCATTTTATAATATTTATTTATATATATTTCTTTTCTATATTTTAATATTTTCAATATGTATTCATCTTTATTTCAATATATATCCATATGTTTTAATAAGTTATATTTAATTAACAAAATTTATCCATTTTTTCAATATTTTTGAAGTGTATTCATTTTTAATAATTCAATTTCACTCAATTTTAACAAGCATGCATTTAAGATTATATATTTATAAATGTATATTTACTATATTTATAAATTTATATATTTATAATTAATAAATTAATAAATATTATTTTGAAAAAAAGTAATTATATAAATATTAATAAATAATTATATATATATTTAAATAATTATTAAATTACAATAAATTTATTAAAATAATGAATATATTTTGTATATTTTTATTTTTATTTATATTTATATTTTAATTTATATTTTAATTTTAATTTTAATTTTTATTTTTATTTATATATATTTATTTATATATATTTATTAAATAAATATATAAAATTATATATTTGAGTGATAATAAAATTATAAAAAATATGTTTAAATAATGAATATATTTACTATATTTATATTTACATTTATATATATTTAGTAAATATATATAATTATATAAATATACATAATTATATAAATATATATAATTATATAAATATATTTATAATTTTAAATAAATAATTTTAAATATATTTATTTATAAATATATTTATAATTATAAATAAATATAATTTTCCTGAAAATTATTTATATAATTATAAATAAAAAATTATACAGTTAAATAACTATAAAATTATAATTAATATATTTAATATATATATATATATATAATTATATAAATATATATAATGATATAAGTACATTTATAATCCTATATAAATATTTATAAATATTTTAACAATTTTTTTTATTTATAATTATATTTATAAATCCTTTATCAACACTAAATTTTTAACACTCATAAAGATTCATTTTTTAGAGCTTATTATTTTAGCGTTTATAAAAGGTATCTTTATCAATGCTTTTTTTAGAATCACTGATAAAACCATCCCTGGTGTTTTCAAAAGAACTCTAACTGTGCTAATTTCATTTGTGATTCTTAAGATTTTTTGGAAGTCCACTACTATTGATGCTCCTCAAATTTCTTCTCAGACGAATAAAGCTTCAAATCCATGGTATATTATTTTTTTCTCCTCCACTCTCATTGTGTGTTTGTTCGGGTTCCTGATTTGAACAATCTGGATGATAAAAACATCACCCTTCATGTTCAACGATCCACTTATAATTTCACTCCTCCTCGACTTTATCCTTTTCCTTTTATTTATTTTTTCCCTTTAATTTTCACCATCTTCCCCATTGCACACACACTAGGTCAAACCCTATGGGGTTCTGACTTCTGATTTTTGTTGCATCTTTGATTTCTAAAGCATACGATCTTCCCTTTGGTTCCTTATCTCTCTTTTCTTGAGTTTTTCTTCATTTTCTCTTGGTCCAGGTTGTTTTTACTCATGCTTGACTCTTTAATTTCAATAACCATTGATTGATTCTTATATTGGTTTTTTAATTAATTAATAATATTATTAATTATACTCATTTGGTATCTAGGGAATAAATTTGATTTTGAATTGGTTTTTATAGATATAAATGGGGTTTCCAATCTTTAATGAATGGTTTAAAGTTACTCACTTTTCAAATTTCTTGATTGGCCCTTTAAAATGATATTTTTAATTTAAAATGATGTATTTAGATTTAAAGTATTTTCATAAATATTTTTCTTAGAATCAAATGTCATACATGGAAATCCCAGCATTGTGAAAATGATTCAGGATGAGTTTCAAATAAAAAGTGTGGTTAATAATGGTTTAGGTCCCATTTGGGTCAAGGGATAAATTATGGAATAAAGTATCAATACTTTAGAGTTTTGAGGATATGTAACCATAAGGCTTGTTTGTAACTTTTAATGATTATTCTTAAAATATGATGTTTTTGGATGAGGTATTGTGGGTGATTCTTAAAAGATATTTCTAAGAGAATCTTGCATACTTCCTTGTTCATAAATGACGTTTTGAGTTGTTTTAAAAGGTATGACTCATGATATTTTTGAAAATAATTTTCAATATCTCGAATAATTGTAAAACTATCTTGATGTTTAATCTTGAGTAAGTTGTATGGCATGTGAAATCTTGGATTTCTATCTCCTTGTGTGATATTTTATGAAACTATTTTTTGATAAATTAATTTTCCCTTGATATTGAATTTTTAAATAATCACATGAGACACTCAGTATTTAGGTGGATAGTCCAAGTTAATTATATTTTGATTTCAATTTTTAATATACTCCTATCTTCTAAATTATTTGTATTCATTTTACCTTTATAAAATATAAATGAAATGTTTAATAATCATTCTTTTATTTAGACTAGATGATGGACTAAATCTAATTTTTATTGTCATTCCTATTTTAAATGTTAGTATTGAAACTTGTGATGTGATTTTAAAGGCAACATGCCAAGTTTTAAAATTTTCAAAGTGTACATATTTCCAAGAATTTTTTTAAACATTTAATTTATTATTGATTGTTTTATAATATGATTTAAAAAAATCACTATAATCTAATTATTTTTATATAAATTTGGGTTCGTATCCTGTTAGGTGTTTTGAAAAAAAACTGGTTGATTTTCATGCATAATTTTAAAAAATAGATTTCAAAATGGGTTTTAAAAATTCAAAAAAGTAGATGTTTGAATCTGGAATATTGTTTTGAGATGATATTTAGAACTTTAAATTATTATGTGATAATTTAAAAAAATTGGTCACTTTCAAAGTGTTTTGTAAAGAGTTTGGTTTCAATATAAAATTTAAGAAATGTTTAAAAAATTGGGTTTTGTGTTAAAAAAATGAGTGAGTGATTTCATAAGTGGAAAAGTAAAATTCATTTAAAAGATGATGTTTTATTGTGATGTGTTAATATGGATGGACCATATTTTTGTTGAAGTTTATGATATTCCATCGTTTTGAGATTTAATGGTGTTCCATTGATTGATGGTTTTTTATTATATGGATATTGTGATAACCGGTTTTATAAAAGACCAACAAGAAGACCTATGTACCCCTATCACAAAGAAAGTCTCTTATAGTTTTGGGGAAAGCTATTGAGCTGCTATAAAGTCTAACATAAACCTCTTGAGTCACTATCAAGTCCCTTATAGTTAAGGGGGGAGGGGGAGTGACCTAATGCAATATAAATGCAATAAAAAAATTTACATCTTTCTTACATATTTTGTCATTGTTCTTAATATGAAATACTTCTTAAACATCTTATTCAAAGGATTTTTTAATATTTTAATTCATAGTTACAAGATCATTCATTTATTATTCATTAATATATTTCCCTAAACAATTTTTTTTAATTCATCCACTAATTATTTCATTAATTATTTGGAATATGAATTCTATGTTTTTTGTGATCTTTATTTGTTTGGATGAAGTCCCACACTCTCTTTTCATTTCAAGATATCATGGATTAAATGATCTCAAAGTTTTCCATGATAATCTAAACTCCATTAAAATTCTCTGTTGATGTTGGGTGCTCTTTCTCACCAATCCCAAGTTGATTTTATCTTTGTTCTATAAACTAAAAGTTACTCTAATTTCTATGAACTAGAGTAATGTGAATTCTTCTTGGTCCCTCAATTGAAGGGAAATTTGATTTTTATAATATTATTGGAATAAATTTAAAAATGTATCATCCTTCACATGATTATCTTGTTGAGATGGAAAACCATTAAGTATTTGGTAAATTTTGAATCAAAACCCCATGAAATAAATAAAATTAAATATACGTTTAAATACAATGATTAAAGTGTGAATTAATATAGGGGAGAGTTTAATTTTTTTGGTGTATATTTGAAGGGGTAAAGGAGGAATACTTTTTTACGTCAAAGAAGTGTAACTTTTGTAAATATATGTTTCTTATTATAAATATTGAATTTATTTTCTTGGTAACTTCATTTAAATTAGGAATATTTGGACCATAAGATAGGTTAGGTATAAAACCAACTTTTCCAATCAATTAGAGATACATTTTTGTTATATTTGTGGCCTTGTCTCGTAATTTAACATCTTGTTAACCATTTAAACCTCTATAGTGTTTACTAAATTTTAATATATTAAAACATTACATATTATGGGAATCATCTTTTAATTAATATTATTTTACTTTTTTATGATATTATACACACCACATTAAAAAAGATTCTTTGAGATATATGTCTTTTAACATTAATGATTTTAGTAATATCATATCAATTAATCATCCTCAGTAAATATCATCAATTACTTAGTATTAGAAAAAAAATCATTATTTTAAATTAATATATATATGTAAAATTATAATACATGATTTTATAAAAAAATAATATTAATATCTTTTTAATTTCTTGAGGTTTTATTTTTATAGTAATTTTCATAATGATGTTTCACATTTTATAGTCATAATTTATTAATGTTTACCTTTCTATATAATATGGTTTATTGTAGTTTGTTTTATTTTAGTGTTGTGTGTGTTAAAATTTACCTAAAAAAGAATTTATTTAATGGAATATATATACTTAAATCTTATGGTGTTATAAGGATACAAGTACTACATTAGATAGAGATATAAATCAAGAATCACTCAAAATAAAATGATGTTTTATTCCTTTTATACCAACTAGGAGTGTCACCATAATGTCTAAAAAAAGTGGTACAGTGAAATGGGGAAAGGGGTATAAAAGAGTTAGGGTGATATAAACATGTATTACATTATTATCTCATTTTCAAACCATTGTGTTCCTGAGAAACTTTTCATATTTATAAAAAAAACTAAGAAATTTTTTGTGATGATTCACCATCACCCTACCTATGAACATTTAAATTTAAGGAGACAACTGTCATCCTCATCAGCTTGACCTGAAAAATAGTTATTATTTCAGTTTTTTCTTGAGACTTATCCCCCAAATCTTCTAGACATGCACTTGTGTTTATTGAACTAATCTAAGTAGTAGTCATCCTATCCTGGGTACTGGTGATCATTTTGGATGAATTTAAAGGATAAAACCTACCACAGTGGAGTAATTTTTTTTAAATTACATTATCCACTTCATTCAAAGCATATTGAAATTATTTAGAACAATCAAATGTTGGGTACCCCTTATTATAATTTTATTTTACTTTCACCTTTTATAGTGAATATATTATTTTTATTTATTTATTATTGTACAAAATAAATATTTAATGAACCTAGTAGGATAGATATGAACTAAAAATGGATTCAAACTAATTGTATGAAAAATGAGTATGAAGATAGAGTTAAAGAGTTCATAAAGTTTTCAATATAGCATGAATATGACCCTTATCAAATCTATATTTCATGTTCACATTGTTTTTATTCAAGAAAAATTATTCTCTAAGAGTTAGAGGAACATTTGATTTATAATGGAATAAATTAGAGATATAAATGTCATACAATACAAGGGAAAAAATGAACGTGCACACTGATTGGGATGATACTGTATTTGATGGATCATTTGACATAAATACAACTATAAATGATGATGGGGATCACATTTAAGAAATAAAAATGGAAATTTAAGAAGACCTTTGTGATTTTATAAAGTTATTTGAGAAGTTAAATAACTTTTTTAAGTGACCATTGTATACCTGTTGTAAAAAATAAACAACATTTTCAATTTTATTAAATTTATATAATTTGAAAGGTGGTAGTGGATGGAGAAACACCATCTTTACATAACTACTTGGTCTCCTGAATGATATGCTACAAGAAGTAAATGAACATATTTGTCAAACATATGATGCTAAATGAATATTTCGTTCAATGGGAATGATATCTACAAAAATACATGCTTTTCTAATTAATTTAATATTGTTTCTCAAGGACCATGAATAACTCATAAAATTCCATATGTGTGGTGAAGATCAATTCAAGAAAAATAAATCAAGTCCTTAGAAGTCTGTATGGTACTTTATTATCATTCCATGGTTTAAAAGTCTATATATATATTAGGAAACTGTAATAAAATTGACATGGCATGTAGATACAATAATTTAATATGGGAACCTAAATTATCCAAAAGATTATCCTCAGTGGAAGAATATTTATTATGAGTATCCTGAATATGGAAATGATCTGATCAACTTTTATCATATGTTATCTACTGATGGAATAAATCTTTTTGGTGTATAAATTAGAACTCAAAGTAAATGGACCATATTGTTGGTAAATTATTACTTGTCTCTATGGTTATGCATGAAGTGAAAATACATTATGTTGTCTTTTGTTATATCTGGACCAAATTAACCTAGTAATGATATTTATGTCTATTTGGATCCATTGATTGAATATCTAAAATTGATGTGGGATATTGATGATATAATGTATAATTCTCATAGAAGTGAAAAAATGACATTTAGGTCTATGTTGTATGATATGACAAATCAAATTCCTACTTATGAAAATTTATCAGGATATAGGATTAAAGGAATTTTGGAGTATCCCATTTGTGAAGAATGTACACACTTGGTTTGGTTGAAACATTCCTCGAAAACTATTTTTTATGAAATCTAAAATTATTACCTCGATGAAAAAAATATTGATATTGGACTACAAAATTCAATAGGAATACCGAACAAGGTACAAACCCATCTCCATTAATGGGTGATCAACTATTAAATAAATTAAAATATATCGACACTATTTTTTTAAACCATTTTTGAAAAACCATATGAAACTAGGTTGTAAAAAGATAAATTTTATTTGAATTTCCCTATTGGATTTTTTTACATCATCTATTTTCTTAATGTTAGGAACATAAATTTTTTTTTGTATTTTATACTGTTATTGGAATGCTATAAAATGTTCCTAGATAAAAAAAATAAGTCATCAAGGCTAGGTTGGATATGATTGAATAGGGAAAAGGGAATAGTTGGCATCAGTAAAGGGTAAAGTGAATACTTTTCTTTCTCCAGTATCTTACACTCTCTCTAGAAAGGAAAGCTTTCAATTTTTTATTTTCATTAATAGTGTAAAAGTTCTAAATGGGTATTCATCAAATATCAAGAATGCAATGTCAATGACTAATTTGAAGTTACAAGGAATAAAATCACATTACTATCATGTTTTGATGAAATATTTGATGCATGTTACTTTACATTTCATTATTCTTAAAATTATATAACAAACATTATCCATACTCTTCTTCTCTTTCAAAGCCATGTGTAGTAAATTTATAAACCTGATGAAGTTTTCAATCATGAATAAGTAGGTTTCAATCATATTATATAAATTAGTGATGTTATTTCCACCATTATAATTTTATATAATGGTCCACCTGATGGTTCCCTTATTTATAGAGGTTCAACTATGTGGTCTTGTCTCTTATAAATGGATGTACCCAATTGAACGGTATAAGAAAATTTTGAAATGGTGTGTCAAGAATCAATTTCTTCCATAAGGTTTTATTTCATGATGATATATTGTTTAAGAAGCTCTTGAATTCTATATTGATTTCTTATTAGATATTGATAGAATTGATCTCCAAAAGTCTCATCACAATATACTACTTATAGGAAAATGGATTTCTAGAAGAGATGTTGATACAATTACCATCATAGAGAAAGAATAATAGCACCTTTAAATTTTACATAATAGTGATGATATTGATCCATATGTTAAATCCCAAAATGAAATTCATAGATATTTGAATCCATCAACGGTTGGAGGATGGTTATCAAATATACACAATCAACAGTTTATATAATGGTTCTGAGATCATATTTATAAAGAGTTATCTAAAAATTGAAATTAAAATATTAAACAAATTCAATGGCTAGCTAGGGGACCAAATGAAAATTTTATATCTTATAATGGTTTTGTAATCAATGGTTATATGTTCTATACAAAATAACATGATGAATATAGTATGCGGAAAAATATTGGAGTTATGCATGTGGTGGAAAGGATGCACATATCTAGTTCTAAGGATAGAAATAAAATTTATGAGAATATGTAAAATATTTACATTATTGAATAGATATACGAGTTGGATTATACAACATTTATGTGCTAATTTCCCATTGTAAATGGGTTGAAAAAATGAGTGCAGTGAAAGTTGATGAAATGGGATTTGAGAAGGTGAGTTTAAGGGTGGAAAGGGAAAAGGAAGAGTCATTCATACTAGCATAATAATAATTGAAAGTATTTTATATCTTAGATCCAACAAATAATAATTAGTATATTGTTATATTAGTGAATAAAACAACATTAGGGTCAGATGAAAAGTCAATCAAGGATAAACCATTTATTGGGATATCACAATCAATTCATGGTAGTACCAATGTATAAAATGACTTGTAAGTTAGAGGGGACTATAAAGATAGGATTTGGATTCTCGATAGAGGATCCAAATCCCTTCAACCTTTAAAAAAATATAGAGAGTTTAATGAGAAGGTTAACCTTTTTTTTAATATACTATTATTTTCCTCATGATATTATTTTTTCTCTATTGCATTATTATGGGATCAAAATTAGGTTGATGAAAAAAAACAAGAATGAAACAACATCACAGTGTTGAAAAAAAGTATTAAGGAAAGAATTAAGGGTATAAAATCTTAGGTTTATTGGAATCAATGTGGCCAACCTATTGAACCTATAAAGTCGATGTTCATTAGTTATTTTGGGGGTCACAATAAGGATGAATGTTCTGATTGATAAAGATTTTTTGTTCCATATCCAGCCTATAATGTAGGAAACCCTTTTGGAATTTATAAAGGCAATGTTGTGATATACTTTCTCTATTTTACTGAAAAATTATATAATGAAATTTTGATTTAAATTTCATTATTCCTTGTAGATTTATTTTATTTTAAAATATTTCTATAAGAATTATGTATTAATGTCTACTATAAAATCAAATATAGGCTTCCAGATGCTTTTTACCATATTAGATCTTAGTGATACTAAGGGGAAAGTAAAACCCCACCAACTAGTTAGTTATGTAGACATTATAAAAAAAGAAAAATGGAATGGATTCATCAATCATCATGATAAGAAATCATTTCAGGTGTATTGTAGTCAATAATATATTATTTTACATTATTTATTTTATCTAATATGATTCAAAAAAATTAATTTATGAAACATAAAAAGAGTAATGAAAATAAAGAAGGTGCATCCAAACCAATACACCCCTATTGAAAAGCAAGGATGGGGTATGATTCACTAGTGAATAAATTGGTATGTATTTTAAATGAACAATAAAATTTTTATGTGATATGAAACTACATATGATATAAGGCCCCAGACTTAAAAATTACTTAATATTGAATTAAATGAATAATTCACATTTAGTATATTTTCAGGTTTAGAGTTTTAGAGAATTAGATCATAACTATTACATCTCAAAAGATTACACATTAGACACTTCTACAAAGTTCCATTTTTTTTACAAAACATGAACTCTTAAAAAAAAGAGTCATGTCTAGTTACATGTTTAAGACAACATGACTTTTCCTTGATCCCATATTTGACCCTATTCCACATTATGTCCTGTGAAAAACATTTCAAAAAAAACTTGGGGTGAGCATAAAAATCTCAGTAAGGGATACACAAAGAAGGAAAACTGTTAGTTTTTCAAAACATCAAGTAAACCATGAATACTTTATCAAAGTAACACTTTTCACCTTTAAGAAGTATTAAATACTCTTTATTGAATAAAAGATCATTACTTACCCTTTTGTAACCAAAATATTACCATAAAACCCATATAAAGAACACATAACATATAAAGGTAACTTGGGACATAAACATACTTAAATGGAATAACCATACAGTTGACTTCCACACATAACACTTAATGGAATAGCCATATGGCCGACTTCCATACCCAATGCGTTGGAGGTTATAACATAACCACCCGTCCTGGTATTTATGGCACCACCTGTCATATGGTTTATCATGTAACCACCCGTCAAATGTCCAAGTACCATTATAAAATCATAATACATAAAACAAATATAATGGAAAGAAAACATTTCCACATTTCGATCATAATATATCAATTAAATATATTGACATAAAAAATCCATTATAAAAACCATTTTCAATACCAAAATACATAAAATAGTATATGGTATTTATTTCATTTTAAAAACATTACGGTTTGTTGAGGAAGCCAAATACCAAATAATACTCGCGGCGGCGGAAAAGGTCGTTGTCACCGCGTACTTTAAAATAAACATTCTGTTTCATATTTTAGTAAAACGATTCATAGAAAAAGATTCCATTTCAATGAAATGAAAATTAAAAGGTGTATTATACAGCGTATAAAATAAAGTCTTGTATTAGAACAAAATATGCCTCAATGAAAGGAGATTGAGACGAAGTCCCTTACCTCGTGTCCGACTTAACTCGATCTCTCTTTACTCTCCTGAATAATAAACTAGTGTTAATTTCTACTTTCTTAAGAACCTTTTTCAAGCTTATTATTACTTTTATATCACTTATTTCCATGTTATAAACATTATGTAATCATTTAAGTTAATAATTTTCATTTTGTCGATATTTGGTTCTTAAGTCAAAAATTGACTTCTTATAATTACATGTTGTTCATGTGATCAAAGGTTCATTATATCCAGAGTGATATTACTAATTTTGATATCATATATATCATATATATCCAGCATATACATGTATTTATAATAGTACATAACATTTAGAGGTAAGAAATGAATTGCACCATTCATGGAGACGGTACGTCGTACGTATGCATGAACGTTAATTTCATTTCTATTTCATATTTAATGGAGTGAAATAATAATGATATAAAGGTATATTATAATTCCATTATAATATAATATATAATATCATTAACTCCATCCTTTATACGTCCCATATATGGCATTAACAAATCAAATCACTTTGAGGGGGCTGTAGTCCGCACTTCCTAAAATGAAATTATCGTGTTTACCCATAATGGAAACCATAAAGGTATGCCATAAATTAAAAATACAAAACCATAAGGAAAAAATAAACATAATATATATCATATATAAAAATAGTGACATCTTAATGGCCACCATGAAAGGTGTTAAAAGAATATTGAACAATCATCGTTTCGTGAGGCAGAAATTCGCCAACCACAGAAATAGTATGTTCTTTAACCATTAGATGGAGGTGTGTGTAAGTTTAAATCAAATACTTCTCACAAAAACATCCTAGTATATTTAATATACTATTTTTGTTACAAAAGGAAGGAATAAAAAGAGTTTAGGGGGATGGAGAAGCAAAATAAAACAAAAGAACACAAGTGAAGACATTACCTTTAAATCGGGTAACTCCTCTTGGTTTGAACAAAAGGGGTTTATTGAAGAGATTTATTCCTAAGGAAAGACTTCTATGATGAGGATAGTGATGTGGAGAGATAAAATGAGCAAATCGTTTCCGAGAAAAAGGCTTGAGAGGTGTGGGTAAGGTGGTAGAGGTGGGGGCCTTTTATAAGAGGGAGGAGGGGCACTCTTGGAAAGTTATAAAATGTGACTTTATTATATAATGAGTTTCAGATTTTAAAGGTACCAAAATTATATATTTAGAGGATAAGGTGATAAGAGTTATAAATCTACACATCCAATATGTTTTTGACAAGTTTAGGTCTTATATTTTACATTATCTTTTCATTTTATTTAAATCGTTAAATAATGAGGTAATCACTGCATCATCATGGTGTCGTAAATAATTTAATTTATTTAATGTATAAAAATTATAAAAAATATCATGATGTAGGAAATCTTTTTACCTTTCTAATGAATATTTATAGTCAAAAATATGACTTGTATAACCCCATGTAAAAATTGTTTTAGTAAAACAATACATGTTTGTGACATTTTTATTTTAACTTTAAATAAAAAGTTATTAATGTCATTTTCTTACCCAAGTGGATCCATGGGGTCCTCAAGTTGACCCATGGATTTTCTTGGTCGGCCATGACACATCCAATAAGGGTAGGACATGTGTCAAGGTAATTTCATATTATTATAACATTATTTCTACCTTAAATTACACTAATTACCTCTAATCGCGATTAATAAGACTTAAAAGTTACTATTCACCAAAAAATTATTTTCATCCCATTGAACCACATTTTACACACTAATGTCAACCATGTATGTCGGATTTTTGAAATTCAATTCACAAAAGTTGTAAATTTTCATTTAAACAAAAAATCAATTTTTTGACTATAACTTAGTGGTTTCACTATTCATCAAAAATTGAAGTTTTTCAGAAAAATACTAAAAATTAACCCTAAGATATATTTGATATTCCGAATTCAAAAATGATGTATATTTTAAAAAATTCAAAACATATAATTTGCATTAATTAATTTAATAATTAATTCCTGTTGTCAAAACAAATAGCGTGTTATTATGAAACAATATATATCAAAAGATTGACACTAGTTTAAGTCCAATTTCAAAGTGAAATTAATTCCAATGACAACCATTGGATTAAATGGTAAAAGTATATTCTAATTGAACCTTAAAAATAATTCAAAAGATAATCTAATCATATAAATAAATTATATTAAAAAGAGGTTTTGAATTAAAATACAACATTTTCACTATTCATTAAAAATGAACTTTATCGGAAAAATACCAAAAATTTACACAAAGTAAATTTTGATGTCCCGATTCTAAAAAAATAATTTTATTTGGTCCAATATAATGTATAAGAGTGACCAAAACTATATTTAAAGAGGGTTTGCCATCAAAAGGTGATAAATCAACCTTTTAGTGAATATTAGAGTATTTATGCTTAAAATTGAATTCTTTTATTATTTTAAGCCTTTATCTTTTATTGGATAAATGTAAAAACATTTAACAAACATATATAATCATATTTTAGTTATTTATATTCATGCCCGCCAATACAATGACTACGTGTTAACTACCATTTAAAATAACATTATTATATTACTAGTGTGCAACGTAATATTTCAAAGAAACTCGTTGTTGCGTATCGGGTATGCTATCGAACATAGAAAACCCTTTAAAGTAAAATTAATATTTAATTTGAAAAAATTAATAAATATGAAAATATATTATTCTTTATTTACCTGGGATGTTACATCCTTCCCCCTTTTAGGAATTGCATCCTCGCAATTTTATTCACTTATCAAAATAAGTGGGGGTATTTATCCCTCATAATATTTTCAGATTCCCAAGTTGCCTCTTCAACCATATGGTTTTTCCAAAAAACCTTTACTTGGTGAATTACCTTATTCCACAACACTTTCTCTCTTCGGTCAAGAATCTTGACTGGTTGTTCTTCATAAGATAGATTCTCTTCCAACTGAACTACCTCTGGGCTCAAAACATGAGATGGATCTGGCATATACTTTCTCAACATCGAAACATGAAAAACATTGTGTACCTGGGAAAAACTTGGAGGTAAATCCACTCGGTAAGCAACTGATCCAACTCTCTCCAGAATTTCATATGATCCAATGAACTTTGGACTCAACTTTTCTTTCTTACCAAATCGCATCACACTTTTCCATGGTGAAAATTTGAGAAAAACATGATCACCTACCTCGAAAGATAGATCCTTCCTCCGGTTATCCACATAACTTTTCTGCCAGATCTGATCTATTCTCATGTGTTTCTGAATCAACTGAACTTTTTCTGTCATCTATTCTACCAATTCTGGTCCCATCAGCTTCCTTTCCCCTACTTCATCCCAAAAAGCTGGAATTCGACACCGTTTTCCATATAATGCTTCAAACAGAGCCATCTGTATACTGGAATGAAGACTGTTATTATATGAAAATTCAACCAAAGAAAGATGTTGGTCCCAACTTCCCTGATAATCCATCGAGAAAGCACTTATCATATCCTCCAAGGTCTGAATTGTTCGTTCTGACTACCCATCTGACTGAGGATGAAAAGTTGTAATAAAATTTAATTCAGTACCCAACGACTTTTGAAGGCCTTTCTAAAAGTTAGAAGTAAACCTGGGATCATGATCAGATACAATAGAGAGGGGAACTCCATGCAACCTGACTATCTCTTTAAGATACACTCGAGAAAATTGATCTAGAGTGAATGTATCTTGAATAGGAAGGAAATGAGCAAATTTAGTCAATCGATCAACAATAACCCATATTGCATTATTACCTCGAGATGTCTTTGGTAATCCCACAATGATGTCCATGGATATATTTTCCCATTTCCACTCTGGAACCGGTAATGACTGCAGCATCCCTTTCGGTAACTACCACTCTGCTTTAACCTGCTGACAAGTCAAACACTTCACAGTAAAATAGGAAATATCTCTTTTCATTCCATCCCACCAGTAGTACTCCCACAGATCTCTGTACATCTTAGTACTACCAGGATGAACTGAAAACGGGGAACTATGAGCCTCACATAACAACTCATTCTTCAACTGTGAATCACAAGTTGAATATAATCTCTTCCCAAACCTCAAAACACAATCATTAACAATGTTAAATTCCGGCAACTTACCCTTCTGAACCAGCTCTACCTTTTTCTAAAACCCACTGTCTTTCTTCTGTGCTTTCTTAATACTGACTGATAGAGATGATCTCACTGACACCTGAAACAAAATAGAAGAACATCATGCACCAACAACTTTTATGCCAAGGTTCATCAAATCCGTAACCAAAGGATCACATTCCAAATGTAACATGGTTAATGAAACATTACTTTTTCGACTCAAAGCATCAACCACTTTATTTGCTTTCCCTGGATGGTAATGAATTGTACAATCATAATCCTTGATTAATTCTAGCCATCTCCTTTGTCTCATGTTCAATTCTTTCTGAGTGAATATATACTTTAAACTTTTGTGATTAGTATATATTTCACACTTTACACCATACAAATGATGCCTCCAAATTTTTAAAGTGAAAACCACAGCAACTAATTCCAAATCATGTGTAGGGTAATTTACCTCATGAGTTTTCAACTGATGTGAAGCATAAGCAATTACCTGATCATTCTGTATAAGGACACAACCAAGTCCCTTCAACAAAGCATCACTGTAGATAACAAACTCACCATTACTGGAAGTAAGTGCCATAACTGTAGCATTCACCAATCTTCTTTTCAATTCCTGAAAACAATCATCACATTCTTTTGTCCAGATAAACTTAACACCCTTCCTAGTTAGATTAGTCATTGGACTAGATAACCATGAAAAAATTTCAACAAACCTTCGGCAGTAACCTGCCAAACCAAGAAAACTACGAATCTCGGTTACATTTGTGGGTCTTGGACTTTCTTCAACAACTTTTGTTTAAGAAGGATCAACAGTTATGCCAATTTTTGAAACAATGTGACCAAGGAAAGAAATTTTTTGTAACCAAAACTCACACTTTCTGAATTTTACATACAGTTTCGTTTCTTTTAAGGTTTTCAAGATAACACTTAAATTACTTTCATGCTCCTATTTACTTTTAGAAAACACCAAAATATCATCAATGAAAACAACCACAAACTTATCCAAGAACTCATGGAAAATTCTATTCATAAGGTCCATGAATACAGCAGGTTCATTGGTTAACCAAAAAGGCATAACTACAAATTCATAATGGCCATATCTAGTATGGAACGCAGTCTTCAGAATGTCTTCTTATTTTACTTTCAACTGATGGTACCCCGACCTCAAGTCAATCTTCGAAAAATACTGAGCTCCCTGGAGCTGATCAAACAAATCATCGATATGTGGCAAAGGATACTTGTTCTTAACAGTGATGCTATTCAAGGCTCTATAATCAATGAAAAGTCTCATTGAACCATCTTTCTTTTTAACAAACAAGATAGGAGCACCCCATGGTGATGTGCTAGTTCGAATGAAACCTTTATATAATAACTCCTGTAATTTCTTCTTTAACTCTAAAAGTTCAACTTGAGCCATTCGATAAGGGAGTTTTGAAATTGGATTAGAATCAGGAACTAAGTCAACAATAAATTCAACTTCCTGATCATGAATAATACCAGGAAACTCATCAGGAAAAACATCAAGATACTCATTTACCACTGGCACATCATTAATCTGAACAGTTCCTTTATTTTCAACAATATGTGCAAGGTAACATTCATTTCCATCTTTGACTAGTTTCTCAACTTCCTGATATGTTATCAAAATCAAGGGTTCATTCTTGTACACAAACTGAAAATCTTTCTGAAAAGAAACCATTTTAGCTCTGCAGTCAATCTTAGCATGATAAAAAGAAAGCCAATCCATTCCCAAAATAACATCAAACTTTACTAGAGGCAAAACAATAAGGTTTGCAGGTAGATTCTTTCCGCACACAAGGATAGGAAGGTTCTTATAATTTCTTTTTGTATCAACGTTTCCTCCAGATGTTTTTACCATAATTTTAGGATTCATATCTTGAGATAGAATTCCCAATTTACTAGAAAACTTCTCATAAATGAAAGAATGTGTAGACCCTGAATCAAACAACACATTGGCATAATCTGAACAAACAAATAGTGTACCTGATTCTACTTCATTCGATGCCCCAATATCTGCTGAAGTGGTTGTAAAGTATTTCACCACCCCTTTCTTCTTGTAGTATGGCTTCTTTCCCTCAGTTGAGTTCTTCGTTAGACACTCATTTTCATAATGATCCATTTCATTAGACTTAAAACATCTTACTGCTGGATTTTCATTACCTACTTGATCATCTTCCTTACAGTTACGAGCAATATGACTAGACTTACCACACCGAAAGAACTTTCCAGACTTGGATAAGAATTCTCCAGGATACATTTTACCACACTTCTCATAGGATGGATATTTTTTTTTCTTACCTCCTTGCTTCTTTGATGAATTCTTCCCCTTTGCCTGCCAATTGGACCTCTTATTCTGTTGTTTGTCGAAGAACACTTGATCATTGGTAAACTCCATTTCCACCTTATTTTCACATCAAACAAGTTTTTCATAACTTTTGAACTCACGAGAAGCTAAAGCCCTTCGATAATTTGGATTTAACCCTGAGTAAAAATGGTTGATTTTACTATCAAGATCTCGTATGAAATTTGGAGCATACCTTGTTAGTCGAGTGGACTTTTCTTTATAAGAAGCCACTAAGTCATCATCCTACCTCAATTCTAGGAATTTTTTTTCCATCCTAAGACAAACCACCTTAGGAAAATATTTTTAAAGAAACATACCTTTGAATTCTTCCCAGTGAAGATCATCAATCTCATCATTATCCCTGATATTTTTTATCAGTGACCACCACTGATCAGCTTCACCTTCAAAACGATAAACATCAATACTAACCTTTTGATGTTTTGAACACCCCATGACATCAAAAATCTTCTCCAGTGCTTTAATCCACCCTTCAGCTAGAACAAGGTCAGATGATCCTCTGAATGATGGGGGATGTTGCCTCATGAAATGTTCCACCACTGACATGTTCCTCTACGGTTGATCTGGCTGATCTTGTTCATGGATACCACCACCATTTATAGCTTGAGTCAATTGTTCCATCACTGCAACAAATTGTTCAGTTCCAATTTCGACCATCTCAGGTTGCTGATTTGTAAGTTTGTCTTCCTCCTGATGTTGTCCCAACATAGATGCCTTGTTTCCTCTGTGGAAAACCATTCTAAACACAAAAATATCTTAGGTGAAGAAACATAGTAATCTTTAAATTCTATATCATTTCAATCATACCATAAATTAATTTATAATTTAACAATTTTATAACTCCTAAAGTTGTCTAAACCAACCTCTGATACCAACTATAAGGCCCGACCTTAAACATTATTTAATATTTAATTAAATGAATAATTCATATTGAGGATCTTTTTAGGTTTAGAGTTTTAGAAAATTAGATCATAACTATTACATCTCAAAAGATTACACATTAGAAACTTCTACAAAGTTCCCTTTTTTTACAAAACATGAACTCTTAAAAAAAGAGTCATGTCTAGTTCCATGTTTTAGACATCATGACTTTTCCTTGATCCAATCCTTGACCCAATTCCACATTATGTCCTGTGAAAAAAAATTCAAAAAAAAACTTGGGGTGCGCATAAAAAGCTCAGTAAGGGATACACAAAGAAGGAAAACTGTTATTTTTTCAAAACATCAAGTAAACCATGAATACTTTATCAAAGTAACACTTTTCACCTTTAATAAGTAGTAAATACTCTTTATTGAATAAAAGATCATTACTTACCCTTTTGAAACCAAACTATTACCATAAAACCCATATAAAGAACACATAACATATAAAGGTAACTTGGGACATAAACATACTTAAATGAAATAACCATACGGTCGACTTCAACACATATCACTTAATGGAATAGCCATACGGAGGACTTCTATACCCAATGCGTTGGAGGTTATAATGTAACCACCTGTCCTGGTATTCATGGAACCACCCGTCATATGGTTTATCACATAACCACCAGTCAAATGTCCAAGTACCATTATAAAATCATAAGACATAAAACAAATATAATGGAAAGAAAACATTTCCACATTTTGATCACAATATATCACTTAAATATATTGACATAACAAATCCATTATAAAAACCATTTTCAATACCAAAATACATAAAAGATTATATGGAATTTATTTCATTTTAAAAACGTTACAGCTTGTTGAGGAAGCCAAAGACCAAATAATACTCACGGCGGCGGAAAAGGACGTTGTCACCACCTACGTTAAAATAAACATTCCATTTTGTCATTTAGTAAAACGCTTCATAGAAAAATATTCCCATTTAATGAAATTAAAATTCAAAGGTGTTTTATACAGCGTATAAAATAAAGTCTTGTATTAGAACAAAATATGCCTCAATGAAAGGAGATTGAGATGAAGTCCCTTACCTCATGTCCGACTTGACTTGATCGCTATTTAATCTCCTGAATAATAAACTACTGTTAATTTCTAATTACTTAAGAACTTTTTTCAATCTTATTATTCCTTTTATATCACTTATTTCCATGTTATAAACATTATTTAATCATTTAAGTTAATAATGTTTGTTTTTTCAATATTTGGTTCTTAAGTCAAAAATGGACTTCTTACAATTACATGTTGTTCATGTGATCAAAGGTTCATTATATCCAGAGTGATATTCCTGATTTGGATATCATATATATCATATATATCCATCATAAACATGTATTTATAATATTACATAACATTTAGAAATAAGAAATGAATTGCATTGTTCATGGAGATGGTAAGTCGTACGTACGCATGAACGCTACTTTAATTTCTATTTCATATTTAATGGAGTGAAATAATAATGATACAAAGGTATGTTATAATTCCAGTATAATATTATATATAATATCATTAAATCCATCCTTTATATGTCCCACATATGGCATTAACGAATCAAATCACTTTGAGGGGGCGGTAATCCGCACTTCCTAAAATGAAATTATCATGTTTACCCATAATGGAAACCATAAAGGTATGCCATAAATGAAAAATAAATAAGCATAAGGAAAACATAAACATAATATATATCATATATAAAAATAGTGACATCTTAATGGCCACCATGAAAGGTGTTAAAAGAATATTGAACAATCATCATTTCGTGAGGCAGAAATTCGCCAACCACAGAAACAATATGTTCTTTAACCATTAGACAGAGGTGTGTGTAAGTGTAAATCAAATCCTTTTCATAAAAACATCCTAGTATATTTAAGATACTGGTTTTGTTACAAAAAGAAGTAATAAAAAGATTTTATGGGTATGGAGAAGCAAAATAAAACAAAAGAACACAAGTGAAGACATTACCTTTAAATCGGGTAACTCCTCTTGGTTTGAACAAAAGGGGTTTCTTAAAGAGCTTTCTGCCTAAGGAAAGGATTCTAGGAAGAGGATAGGGATTTGGAGAGATAAAATTAGTAGATCTTGTCTGATCCAAAGGCTTGAGAGGTGTGGGTAAGGTGGTAGAGGTGGTGGCCTTTTATAAGAGGGAGGAGGGGCACTCTTGGAAAGTTATAAAATGCTACTTTATTATATAATGATTTTCGGATTTTAAAGGTCCCACAATTATATATTTAGAGGATAAGGTGATAAGAGTTATAAATCCACCCATCCAATAGGTTTTTGACAAGTTTAGGTCTTATATTTTACATTATCTTTTCATTTTATTTAAATCGTTAAATAATGAGGTAATCGCTTCATCATCATGGTGTCATTAATAATTTAATTTATTTAATGTCTAAAAATTATAAAAAAGTATCATGATGTAGGAAATATTTTTACCTTTATAATGAATATTTATAGTCAAAAATATTACTTGTATAACCCCATGTAAAAATTGTTTTAGTAAAACAATACATGTTTGTGATATTTTTATTTTAACTTTAAATAAAAAGTTATTAATGTCATTTTCTTACCCAAGTGGGTCCATGGGGTCCCTAAGTTGACCCATGAATTTTCTTGGTCGGACATGACACATCCAATAAGGTTATGACATGTGTCAAGGTAATTTCATATTATTATAACATTATTTCTACCATAAATTACACTAATTACCTCTAATCGCGATTAATAAAACATAAAAGTTACTATTCACCAAAAAATTATTTTCATCCCATTGAACCACATTTTACACACTAATGACAACCATGTATGTTGGATTTTTGAAATTTAATTCACAAAAGTAGTAAAGTTTTATTTAAATGAAAAACCAGTTTTTTAACTTCCACTTAGTGGTTTCACTATTCATCAAAAATTGAAGTTTTTTAGAAAAATACCAAAAATTCACCCTAATCTATATTTGATATTCCAAATTCAAAAATTATGTCTATTTTAAAAAATTCAAAACATATAAGTTTCATTAATTAATTTAATAATTAATTCCCGTTGTCAAAACAAATAGCGTGTTTTTATGAAACAATATATATCAAAAGATTGACCCTAGCTTAAGTCCAATTTCAAAGTGAAATTAATTCCAATGACCACCATTGGATTAAATGGTAAAATTATATTCTAATTTCACCTTAAAAACAATTCAAAATATAATCTAATCGCATAAATAAATTAGATTAAAAAGAGGTTTTGAATTAAAATACAACATTTTTCACTATTCATTAAAAAATGAACTTTATCGGAAAAATACCAAAAATTTACACAAAGTAAATTTTGATGTCCCGATTCTAAAGAAGAATTTTATTTGGTCCAATATAATGTATAAGAGTGGCCAAAACTATATTTAAATAGGGTTCTCCATCAAAAGGTGATAAATCAACCTTTTAGTGAATATTAGAGTATTTATGCTTAAAATTGAATTATTTTCTTATTTTAAGCATTTATATTTTATTGGATAAATGTAAAAACATTTAACAAACATATATAATAATATTTTAGTTATTTCTATTCATTCCCGCCAATACAACTGTTATGTGTTAACTACCATTTAAAACAACATTATTATATTACTAGTGTGCAACGTAAGATTTCAAAGAAACTCGTTGTTGCGTATCGGGTACGCTATCGAACATAGCAACCCCTTTAAAGTAAAATTAATATTTAATTTGAAAATATTAATAAATGTTAAAATGTATTATTATTTATTTATCTAGGATGTTACATATGACCCTTTGTTTATATGTAGATTGATGAATCAAAATATGAATCCACTTACATCCCATGTCATGTTCTATGGAAGGAGGTCTCATAAATAAAGAGGGTAAACTAGTTGAATAAAACACAAAATCAATATAGGAAACATGTTTATGTATGGAATCATAGTAATCTATTATGATTTATAATACTATTACATAAAAATATATACTTATGTTCATATATTTATTATGTGGTTTAGATAAAAGAACCTTAGTGTCCATACCGAAAGAAAAAATAATTTTAGTGTCTTTAAAGAGGTAAGAATAATATGGTCACATTAGAGGTGTTGGTTATCAAGTTCCTCATTGAAAATATTTTGAGAAGAAAAAAACACAAGAAGATATATATAAGATGATAAAAGGATTGTAGGAACAAATATATGATTTTTAAGATATTATTGTTCAGTATGGTTTAGAAAACCAATATATGAGAAAGGATCAAAGCGAACCGATGGTGGAAGAAAGATTCAAACATGAACAAACAAATGAACTCTATATCTTTGAGGTTATTAATTCCTCTCAATCGCATAAATTACTCAAGTTAATAGATTTTACCATTACTATTTCTCCTAAATGTGAATAAAAAAACTTCTAATAACTTTATAAAACTAAAATTAAACAGGTTAAACTTGTATGTGATTTAATTTTTTCAACACCCATGCACTACCTTATTGTGAGGGGTATAGGGTATAATATCCTCATAAATAATCTTCACAATAATGAAATCCCAAAATATCACTTGTGAGTGGGGATTGAGGTAGCTTTGGACCCAACCACTGAGTTGCTTATTCTACTTGATGATTTAGATATTACAATGATCTATAATTCTATTAGAACATCCATAACATGGTCGTATAATTTTATAAAGATACATGAGGTGTGTCTTTAACAAAAATTTTCATATGAAAAACCTATAAAAGTTGATGAATAATGTTTTGAAGTGAGGAGGTTTATTACAGATAGATAAAGAGATGGAGAAATAGATGTTCAGATCAAGACAATATAGTGAAATGACCAAGAAATCCAAAGGAAATTTTGGGATTAAATTCTCCCCACCAGTTCCAATACAACATTTATTATTATTAAAACTTCATATAGATACCACATTTAAAGATGGAGATATGTCATACATTCTATATAAAGGAGAAATAATTGGAACTTTCATTATTGAAAAAGTTTTTATCAACAGTATAAATGATATTCTCATGTTTGAATGGTTGGGAGTCTTAGTTGTGAATATATACATAAGGTATATTTTCATAATTCATTTGTCCAAAAAATGATATAATATGTTCATTAAAGTTAATAAACTTTCATATTTTCTATAGAAATTTATATTACTACTATCTAAATGGAAAACATTATGAAGCATGATTTGGATTCTGTAATACATATATCATTTCTATGAAAGAAACATATTTAGAGAATGAAGAAATTGAGAATAAAAAATGAGTTAAATGATGCGTTTGAGAAAAAAATTATAGACAATAGACTCTTTTTGATGCCCACATTTCAGGGATAAATCAATACAATCTAATCACATATAATATATTTTAAATTTTTCCATTACTTATTTGTTTTTTAGGAAGCACTAAATGTTTATCACACTCAATATGGATACCCCAAATATTTATATTTGGTATCCAATGCATGGATATCCAAAAAACAAACTACAAAAGATGCGTGTTTTGAATTTTTAATACACTGAAATCATCATTTTATATATAAAATTTGAATTATTTATTACAGTCTATGTTTTAACAAAAAATTTGTTATGATAGGGAGGTCACTAAATATAGAATAAATCCTGACATGAAGCCAGTGAATGAATATAAAAAAACATATGTATTACTTAAAATGGAAACAAATTAAGGTATATATAGAAATATTTAACTATAAAAACATATTTCAAAATAATTTAATTATTTTGTACAATGTTTCTATAGTACTTAAACCAAGTTAATAATAACAATTTTGGATATTATGTTTTAAAATTTATGAGAGTGATCATAAACCATGAAAAGACCAGTATCCCCAAATAGGTAATTTTTTAAGGTAATTATAATTTCACTAAAAACATTTCTTAATATTTTTTTCTATATTTTGTAAGTACTACCATGATTTCACAAAACCTTTATACTCTAAAGAAGAATTAAATTAGTTTAGAGATGAGTGTGCATCATACATGGTGTTATAATGTTTTCCAACATAAAATTTAGGTGAATACTTACTATTTTTGTGATATAGTATGGAATATGACCATAAAAATATATATGAGGTGTAAAGAATTAGTATTAGAATTATTATATATTATTTTAGAACTATTTCTCAAGGAGAAGTATAATGGATGAAATTAATTTGGTTAGAAACAAATGGAAAGAATATATGGTGTTAGAATGTATACATGAATAATGAAAACGTGACTCCAACTACTTGTTTCGTTAATTTTATCAAAATTTTATCTATATTTTTATTTAATTTCATTATAATTTTTGTCTAGTACTTATTTTTTTTTAAAATTTACAAATTATTTCAAAACACATGTTACATGGTCAAAATCAAGAAAATGAGATTGATTTGTTTTTAAACTTTAGGTAAATGATCCATAATTCATTTGGGATGTGTATGATTTTACCGCATGTCAATCTAACACACATTGTGTTCAATATGACTTGAATTACATGTTTTCAATACAAAAGTTTCATTTTAGTTTAAAACATAAATCAAATAGTCAAAACTTAGAAAATGATATCATATTGTTTTCAAAATTTTGTGAAACAATCCATAATTAATTTTTCATATGTAGGAATTGACCACACATAAATAAAATACATGATGTGGTCAATATGATTTAAATTATGAATTTTAAATAGAAATTCACCATTTTAGTTTAAAACACATTTACAAATACCCAAAATTGTGTAAAAAAGCTCGGATTATTTTTAAAATTTAGGAAAATGATCCATTATTAATTTTTCGCATGTAGGAATTGATCAAACATCAATCAGAGTTATGGTGTGATTTATATTACTCAAATTGTGTGGTTTGAGTTTAAAATTGACAATAATTTTTTTAAGAAAGACAAGTGACATTCTCAAAACTGGGAAAATGAATTCATATTGTTTTGATACATTAGGAAAACAATCCCTCGATCATTTATGACATATAGGAATCAACCATACTTCAATTTGATACACAGTGTACCAGATATAACTTAAATTGTGTGGTTTTAGTTTAAAATTGAAATTTTATTACTCTATTGTTTCATATTTAAGTATATTTTTTTTTAATATTAAAAATGTAAGAATTATTTTATTATATAAGTGGATTATTTTTCTTGGGTTGGGGTGGTTTGTTTGAAGCTTCTCATGCTCATTAGATATTGGACTATGAGGATGCAACAGTGATAATGGAAATAAGGAAATGGGAAAATAATATATATAGAAAACATGGAATGGTGATTTGCAACTACTAATTTCGTTAATTTTTCACCATTTTATCTAGTATTTTAATGTTAATTTACTTATGCTTTAAATCTAATAATTATTTTTTTTTCACAAATATTTTGGGAAGTCATATTTTTCTTACAACTATCTTCCTTAAACTAAAAAATAGAGAACATGTTTCTTTTAAATGTGGAATTTTTGGTAGCATGGGGTTTCCTCTTCCATCCAAATGGAACATTTATTTATTTTCTGTCTTGGTTTAGACAATTGAAAGAAAAACACACATCACATACTCAATCTACCACCCTTAATATGATACGAAATTTCCATAGTATTACTCGAACTATATGTTTTTAGTTTATAATTTATACTTTAGTTTAAAACACACATCACATACTCAAAAATAAGAAAAAAAATCAGATTGTTTTGATACTTTAGGACTATTATCCATAAGCCATTTTCATTGTGTAAGAATAATTCACACCTCAATTGGAAACACAATGTGATTAGTATGAATCTAACTATGTCTTTTTATTTAAAATTTATATTAATTTTAGTAAAAACACAAGTGACATACTCAAAACTGATCAAAAGCATTAAAATTGTTTTGATACTTTATGGAAACAAACCATAAGACATTTTTAAAATGAAATCACACCTCAATATGATACACTATGATTGTGGTATGAATCCAAGTGTATATTTTTATTTAAAATTGTTATAAATTTTAGTAAAAACATGTTACATACTCAAAACACAGAAAACACAATTGTATTTTTTTTGATACATTAGTAAAATGATCCATAATTCATTTATGATTTGTAGGAATCAGTCACACCTTACTCTAATAAACATTGTCCCCTGTATAAATCAATGCGGTGGTTGTCAATTTTACATTGACATTTTAGTTAAAAAGTGTTTTAGTCTCTGAAAACCTATAAAACACACTCATATTATCTTAGTAACTTTATAAAATGATTCATAAGTAATTTTTGATTAATAAGAATTAGTTTCCAGTCAAATTTTCATAGGATGTTACTTGTACGACTGTAAGTGAATGTTTCCAGTTTAAAATGAAATTTTAGTAAAAAGGATAGGTAACGTACTCAAAAAAACAAATTTACATTGTTTTTATACTTTATTAAAATAATACATAAGTCATTTTTGATATATAAGAATCAACCTCACCTCAATATGATGCACAGTGTGATCAGTGTGACTCCAAGTGTGTATTTTTATTTAAAATTGGTAATAATTTTATTACAAAACACAAGTTACATACTCAAACATGATAAAATGGATTCATATTTTTTTTAATACTTTAGTAAAATGTTACATAAGTCATTTTTTGTGTAGGTTTCAGTCTCAACTCAATCGGATGTATAATGTTACCGGTATGACTCTTAGTGTGTCTTTTTATTTTAAATTGACATTAATTTGAGTAAAAATGACAAGTTACATACTCAAAACCAAGAAAAAACATTCAGATTAATTTTATACATTAGAAAAATGATACATAATCCATTATTTATGTGTAGAAATTAGATATGCCTCAATTGGATGCATGGTTTTCTCGGTATTACTCAAGGTGTGTCTTTTTATTTAAAATTGACATTAATTTTAGTAAAAAAGACAAGTGACATATTCAAAACTGAGAAAACACATATGTATTTTTTTGATACTTTAGGAAAATGATCCATAAGTCATTTTTAACATTTTGGAATAAGAAACACCTCAATCTGATTCATGGTTTGACTGGTCTAACTCCAAGTCTCTATTATTAGTTTAAAATTGACAATTTAGTTCAAAAATCTCATCACTCACTGAAAAATAATCAAATGAACTAAAATTAACTATATAATTTAGGAAAAAGATTCATATTTCATTTTTTACATGTAGGAATTATTCTCACATAAATCTAACACATGATGTGACTAGTATGACTCAAAGTGTGTGCTTCCACTATAAAATGGCATTTTAGTATAAATGAAGAATGAAATACTAAAAACCCAAAAAATGGATTTTTTTGATAGTTTATCATAAATATCCACAAGTAAGTTTTCATGTGTAGGAATAAAATTCACCTCAATATGTTGCACAATGTGACCAGTATGACTCCAAGTGTATCTTTTTAATTGAAATTAACATTAATTTTAGTAAAATATAAAAGTGACATACTCAAAACTGAGAAAATAAATTCTGATTGTTTTGATACTTTATGAAAATGATCCATAAGTCATTTTGTATATGTAGGAATCATCCTTATCTCATTCTGATTCATGGTGTGACCGGTATGACTCTAATTGTGTCTTTTTATTTAAAATTGACATTAATTTTAGTAAAAAAGAAAAATGACATGATCAAAACCAAGAAAACACATTTGGATTTTTTGATACTTTAGTAAAATGATCCATAATTAATTTTCTATGTGTATAAATCATCCAAACCTCAATCTTGTGCATGGTATTCCCAGTATGACTTAAAGTGTCCATTATCATATTAAATTTTACATTTTAGTTCAAAAAGTTCCCCAGTCACTCAAAACTAAGAAAACACACCCAGATTGTCTTGATAATTTACTAAAACAATTAGTAATTCATTTTTAACATTTAGAATTCAATCTCACCTCAAACTGACACAATATGTGACTGGTGTGACTCAAAGTGTGTGTTTCTATTTAAAAATAACTTTTTAGTAAAAAATACAAGTGACATACTCAAAACCAAAAAAAATGCATTCATATTTTTTATACTTTAGGAAAATGATCCATAAGTAATTTTTGACATACAAGAATTATCCTAACCTTAATCTTATGCATGATGTTACTGGTATGAGTCCAAGTGTATCTTCATATTTAAAATTGACATTAATGTTAGTAAAAAATACAAGTGACATACTCAAAACCAGAAAACCACATTCTGATTGTGTTGATTTTTTAGGAAAATTAACCACAATTAATTTTTGACATGTAAGAATCATCCACACCTCAATACGATGCATGGTCTTCCCATTGTGACCCTAAGTGTGTCATTTTTTTCAATTGGCCTTAATTTTAGAAAAACTACAAGTGGAATACTCAAAACTGAGAAAAATCATTTGGATTATTTTTATACTTTAGTAAAATGACTCAAAAGTCATTTATAAAATATAGGAATCATCCTCATATCACACCAACGCAATATGTAACTGGTATAAAACAAAGTGCATGTTTCCAATTTAAAATGATATTTTAGTAAAAAAATACAAGTGACATACTCAAAACTAAGAAAATATATTTGGATTGCTTTGATAATTTTGGAAAATGTTTCGTAAGTCATCTATGATATTTAATAATTAGTTTTACCTTAATTCGATGCATAATGTGACCAGTATGACTTCAAGTGTGTCTTTTTTTTAAATTGACATTAATTTTAGTAAAAAGGACAAGTGGCATACTCAAAACCAAGAAAATGAATTTATATTATTTTGAAACATTTTAAAATGATCCATATGTATTTTTTGATGTTTAAGAATTAGCTACCCCTCAATATTATTCATGGTGTGCCCGTTATGACTCAACACGTTCATTATCAATTTAGAATTGACATTTTAGTTCAAAAATCATGTCCCTCACTGAAAACAAAGAAAACAAACATGGATTTTCTTGATAATTTTGGAAATTGATTCATGTGTCATTTTGACATGAAGGAATTAGTCTCACGTAAAACCAAAACATGATTTGATGGGTATGATGCAAAGTACATGTTTCTAGTTTAAAATGACATTTTAGTAAAAAGATGAAGTGACACACTCAAAATCAATAAAATACATTAATATTGTTTTTAAAAATTAAGAAAATTATCCATAAGTTATTTTTGACATATATGAATTAGAAACACTAAAATATGATGCATGGTCTTACCAATATAACTCAAAGTGTATCTTTTTATTGAAAATTGACATTAATTTTATTAAAAGAGACAAGTGACGTAGTCAAAACTGAGAAAATGAATTATGATTGTTTTGATACATTGGGAAAATGATCCATGAGTCATTTTTGATATGTATTAATATGTCTCACCTTAATCTGATACACGATGTGCTTGGTATGACTCAATGTTCCGGTTATCAGTTTAAAATTTTCATTTTATTTCAAAAAGTGTATCTCTCACTAAAAACATAGAAAACATTCTCATATTTTCATGATAATTTACAAAAATTATTCATAATTAATTTTTCAAATGTAATAATTAGTCTTAGATAAAACCAACACATGATGTGATCATTATTACTCAAATTTCATGTTTTCGGTTTAAAATGAAATTTTAGTAAAAAACACAAGTGACATACACAAAACCAAGAAAACACATTTGGTTTATTTTTATATATTAGTAAAATGATCCAAAAGTCATTTTTGACATATATAAATTGACCAAATTTCAATCTAAAATATGATGTGGTCAGTATGAATCAAAGTATGAGTTTTTAATATATAAGTTCCATTTTATTTTAAAACATGCATCACATCACTAATACCATGAAAATGAGCTGAATATTTTTTATCATCATTTTATCTGTAATTATTTTATTAATTTCTATATCATTTTTATCTTATACTTATTTAGTTAATTTTCACAGAGATAATTCTTGAAGACAAAAAATAAATGGCGTGACATTAAAGAATCAACCACAACTCAATCTGATACACGATGTTCCTAGTATGACTCAAATTTTTGATTAAAATTAACACATTGTGTTTAATTTATTTTGTATAGTATTACTAACATAATATTTTTTTATACAGGTGCATTCGTTTTCTCGAGATAGGGTGGTAAATTCAAAAATATCATGACCGGTGGTTGGGGGATAAAGACAAAGAAACATTGATGTTTTTAAAATGTCTATGATAATTTTTAATTACTTATAAATTGTAAAAATCAATGTTTGAAATGTTTATAATAGTATTTTTTTCTTGTATTTGTGTTGTAAACTTTATATCATTTAAATTCTAAATTTTTAACCTTCTTTTTTATGTTGTTTTACTGTTGTATTGTATGGTAAATTTAAAAGGAAACTACAGTATTCCCCATTATCAGTGATAATAAAATAACTAATAAAGGGGGTCCTTTATTAGAAATAAAAAAAGTGTTGATAAAGGGTCCCTTTATTAGTGTTTTCATTATAATTTATGAAGGTTCCCTTTATCAATACATTTTTTTACTAATAAAATGTACATTTATCAGTTCTTTTCTACCACTGATAAAATCCTAGGGCTTTTAATCATACTCTGGTTGTTAGTTCTTTTTTCCTACTGACAATAGCTAATTTTACCACTTTTTAAGGCCTATTTTTTATTAGCGTTTCATGGTTTATTTTAATACAACAAATGTTGGAATTCAAGATATTAATTAAAAATAACATTAATGTATATGGACCACTATGAGTGTATGTACATACAAACATCTAATGACACATACAAATGTGAATTTCCTACTAGTGGGTCAAGTTTTGATTACCTCCTTTATTGTGATTACCAAGGTAGATATAATGACATGTCCTTAAAACGTTACTTACATTGAGGATTTTTTTGGGTTTAGAGTTTTAAATAATTAGGATATCTTACATACATAAAATATCACATTTATACAAAGATGATACAATATCCATTTTTTTCAAAATATAAAACATTAAAACTTAAAACATGATTTAGTTGAAAATACTCCATATCAAACATCATGACTCCCTTATTTATCTTACCCATACTTATATCCTATGAAAAATATTTTAAAAACTTGGTATGAGTATAAAACTCAGTAAGGGATATAAATAAAGAAATCGTTAGTCAAGTGATAACATAAGAACCAATAAAACCCATAATCATAAAAACTCATATGCATAGAAACATCATGTAGTTTACTTGGGATATATTTAACATATCACTATTACTATCACCCTTACACATGGAATAACCATTTGGTCAAATTCCACCTCTGGAGTACCCAATGCATTGGAGCGCTATAATGGGGTCACCTGTCATATCTTGATCTATAATGGGCTTAAACCAACATATCTTGAGCTATAATGGGATCAAAAAACATAAATAATGTCCAAGTAAAATATCATGGTAATAAAGTATCTTGAAATTAGTAGAAACTGCTCATGCCATATATATATATATATATATAAACAGTCCTTTTGAAATTTATTAAAGAGAGTTTTAAAAGGATTTTAAAAGGAAAATACCTTAAAATATAATTGGAGCGAGAATTAACAGAATGGAGTGGATATGTGTAGACACTATAAATACACATATATAAACATAATATAAACAAAAAATCATCACACCAATAATCTTAATACCACATAATGGATAAAGAAGAAGGTTAACCCAAAGAATGGAAATTGGGTTAAGAATTCCCTTACCTCAGGTTTTTTTTACTTCAAAAGTGTTTAAAAATCCTATATAATGGTTAAAATAGTGTTATTAATATCTTAATGAAACATATTAATGTTTTTAATAGCTTATATGATAATTTTACAACATATTTCGACAAATTTATTAGTAATATTTTGTTATTTACATTGTTTCAGGTGTGTTTTTTACATGGTTTCCATGATTGGTTCATGATGGATATTCTTGTAGACTGGAAGTGAAACTCAAGAATTGGAATATAATGGTATTTACATATTTAAAGAACCATAAATTATACCATTTATCATTTTTAATTCTGACAAGAGGATGATTCATAAGTTAAAATATTATTGATATTTGTTTAGGTCATTTTGGTCATTCTTTGATCGTAATGAACTCATTTTGTTTTATAAATTAATAACATGTGTAAAAAATGATTCCAGAACCTTATATAATATATAATGAATAAATTATAATCTGGTTCAACCATAAAAATGGTTTCATGACCAGTCTTGAAGGATGTAAAAGAAATTGAAATCACATCATCCACGATGTCGGTAAATCGACACATCACGGACGATGTTTTAATTTCTTGAATAAGTGGGAGAGAAGAAGTATAATGGTGAATCTTACATAATAATTATTAAATAAAGAATATTTAATATACTAGATCATTCATTCCTCCAGGATAAGGGGATATTATAAAATAATATGAAAATAAAGGAACTCGAAATAAAAGAATAGTTGAGAAACCCCTTACAAAAATTTGGCAGCCTAATGGCTATGTAACATGGTTTTAGAAAACATTAAAAAGAGAGGGAAAAGGGTTTAACCACCAATAAATGAATCCTAATAAATTATAAAGATAAAATAAAATGGAAATAAGAACATGTTATGGAAACATGAAAGTTATACCACATAAAAGAGAACTTGAATGGAAAAAGAAAGAAGTTGAGAATCCTCACACCATATAGAGTAACTCCTATGACTTGAAGGTTGGGAACTTAAGGGATTGAGGACACCTTTAGAGGACTAATAGGGAGGTAGGAATACTAGATCTTTGTTTAGGATGAATTTGTAATTAATTGAATGAATAAATGGGTTGGTATTTATAGCAAAAGTGAGGGAATATTTTATTAATTTCCAAGGGACACCTAATTAGTGGTATTTCCAAAACCATGGGCTTTCCCATGGTATTTTCCCATGGTATTAGCCACTTGGGACACCTAATATCTCATTTTACTATACAAAAATATTCCATAATTATTAAATCATTAATTACATCATTAATGATGTCATTAAATTTACCAAAAACTCAAAACTGTTTTTTTTACTATTCACAAAAAATTCAACTATTTTAAAAAAATCCTAAAAAACCACCCTATCCTTTTTTCGATGTGTAGAATTAAAAAATGAAATCCATTTTTTAAAAATAATTTTCTAAATATTATTAATTTAATTTTTAAATAAAATAATAATTTATTCAAAAATAAAAATTTTAAATCTATAACTCATTTTTTAACACCTTAAAAAATTAATCAAAATCTCATTATCTTATAAACATAAGAAAATAAAATAATAATACAATTTACTATTCATTAGTGTCATATTACTATTCATATTATAATTCATAAGGGTAGGTTACTATTCACTAAAAAATCAAGTTAGTTCTATTAGACTCCAAATAAATTACTGATCACAATTGTAGATGACCATTTTCTGAAATTCAAAACATAGAAGCTGAAAAATTATGTTTAAAGGCTAGTTATAAATATCTACATAAAATAAAGTTTCATGCATTTAAATTTATTTTTTAAAAACCTTGGGTTTTTATGGTTGAACTTCATGAGAAGATGCCTCAATGTCTTATGAACCCCCAACTCTAGAGAGAATGCATCATTTGTGTCCCATAAAATGATATCATCCATCCACATAACATATATATTTAAGAATACTATCATTGGACTTTCAGGTTCTTATCATAGTGTATAATTGTTATAACCTTTTAGTGCGACATGTTCCCTTTAGAAATTACCACATACAATTTCATGCAGAAAAACAATCATGGCGTGATTAAACATTATTAATATTCAAATTATATGAATATAGGAAATCATAAAGTACGTAGAAGTTTTTTATGGAACAAAGTCCAGCACAATCTACAAGTTCAATCTTTATTAGCTATGTGTCCTTATTGATGGACGACCCATGCCTTCCTTCTCAATGATTACTCACTATTTCTTCTCAATTTTGGTGTGCTTATTTAGTTTTTTGGACCTAATTTTAGGGAGTGTGCATCCTTGGATTGGATAAGAAAGAGTAGAGATCCCCTAGTTTTGGGGGTCATCAATTTCACTCTTGTTCATTTGAAAAGAAAATAGGAGATACTAATGGTCTTCTAATTATTTTATAAAGAAGGCCCAGTGAAGATCAACTATAGAGTGATAGTGGTTTTGGTTTTTGATTCATGAGGATGTAGGATTCAATTCAGGGCATGTGAATCTAGAAAATATCATCAATCATGGAGGATCAAACCATAAGAACTTGATGATGATGATTTCAGCCATTCGTAATAGGCTTCTTCATCTATATAAGTGAGATCAAGCCTATATATGGGGGAAATGGTCCAGTTATAGTTTTCTTTTCAATTTTTTGAATTTTTTTTCTATTTTTCATTATTTTATCACCAAGTGCATCATATTTATTTTTCCTTTTATATTTTTCTTCATCTCTGATTGATAATTGTACTATCACTTTATTTTTCATAGTGGGAACCCATGATGATCTTGCCCTATTCATATAGTAATATTTACTAAATCACATTGCATCCTTATAAAATTTACTACTTTCCTTTTCTTATTTTATCGATCTCAATTTTTTTGAACATTTCTCCAATTTATAATGTTTCATGAGATGTGTTATATGTGTTCCATGCTATTTTTAATTATCATAACTGATTTTTTTCTACATAGCTAGTTGAGAATATTATTGAATTTATTATTATTATTATTTTAATGTTCATTTACATATTATTAAATTAATAGCTTTTGTCTTGTTTGTTTCATTTTAATAGTTTTTGTTGCTGTAAATTTATTCATGCCCACCGGTGTTGATTCTATATTTGTAAAAACATAATTACAAGTTATGTTTTGTATATATGTTAGTCTACTTCTTGTTATTATCATGTGTTTGATTCTTCCATGGTTGAATCATATTGTATATAATTGTGTTACATGATAATTTCTTTATAATTACCTTATATTCTTATTTGGTTTATATAATTGTCATTGTTTTTTGGATTTTTTTTTCACTCATTTAATCATTTACATTTTTGATTATTATCATTTCCAGATGACCATGTTTTATGTTTATTAGAACAATTTTTTATTTCCTTATTCAATTTTTGTTGACATTTTTTAAGTTTATAGGAACCAAAGTTCACACACAATTGGATCCTAGCAGTTGAAGTGGACTACCTCATTAGTATAGCCTGCAATAGTTGGTATCATAGTAAAGTTCAACATACTTTTTATATCTTTAAAATTATTTATCAATTTTTTTTTTCTTTAAATTATTTTTTTAGTGGATTATTTTTTCATTATGATTTTTTATATGATCTATCTATGTTTTTAGATCTCATTAGATGTAATTTTTTCAATCTGTTTTTGATTATGGTCTCATTTATGTTTTCCCTATTTATTTTCATGTCTGATCCTTTTAGATTCCCTTTAATAGGTAATGAATTTGTGTTTCTTAGGTTCTGGGGTAGGAAGGAATTATTTTTGAGGTTAGTCAAGGTATATATTGGTTATCATAGAGGTGTTGACAGGGTCTTGTGTCTCTAGTTTCTTCTTTTTTCTTTGGAGTTGAGCTTATGTTATCTCTTTTTTATTCCTCCTAATCTTGTGGTTTTTTTTATTCAGGTATGGACCTTTAGTTAGTTTATAATTTGGTATTGGGTATTTTTGGGGTGTAATGTGTTTATTAGTTACTTGTTTTTTCCCAAAGTTTCATGTATTTACTTCTTATAACCCTTTTAGCATCATGTTTTTTGTTTCCTGGGTTGGGATCACGCGTCGTCATGAAGTTAGATTATGATGTGTTTTCCCCTTAAAATTTAGAAGTTTTCCCCTCTTTTATATCTATCATTTTTCATGTTTTATAGTTATCCTAATATTTTTTAACTACTTGCATGTGAATTCACAGTTTCCCTTTGTTTGAGGAACTCTCTTGTTTGGATTGTGTGTGGAAGTTGTCTCCTTAGGTGGATATTTTGAATCCACCTATTAAAGGATTTATTGATACCCTGAATCAAAATTATTTATATTATAGGTGCTCATTAATAATTTATTATCTTAAATATGTCATTGTTAGGTGTTTTTTTCCTTTTATTTTTATGGGTTTGGGTGGCGACACTCTTTTAGTTAGTTCATTTTTTATAATTTCTCTCTCTATATTGCTTCTTTTTCTATTTTTTTCATTTTATCCTATATAATTTCTGAGTTTCATTATTTTTTGTATTTTTAATATGTTTTTTACTATTTTTTGTTTATGGATGGTACTACTCTATTTTTTATTCTATAGAAACTGGTAAATTGTTTCAAGATATTTTTTGGCATGTGATCAACTAGTCCTAAAAATCATGATGGCATAATCTCAATGGTCAGCTAGGGTATGATCAGGTATGTTCTATCCTTTTACAATTGTTTATAGATTTTTAATTTTGATCATTTCATCAATTGTTTTAGAATATCATTCAATTTGGGAACCATGGTCCATGTTAATGCATGTTAGGGGAGGCTACTTCAATATTATGACTAAGGTTGTATAATGATTGTCTACCTTTTTTGTTTATTGTTTAGGATATAATCAAATTTATTATTTAGGTAGATCATAATAATTATATGGTTTTAGTATTTAATTTTTAAGGTGGTTATATGTGATGTTGTTTCATATTAAATCGTTTGTTCTTTTAATTTCCAATGTGGATATTTGTTAAATTATTATCCCTATTTTTTTTGAATTAAATGAATATTTAATATGAATTTTATGTGGATATTTATTAAATTGGTATCCTTATTTTATTTATTATTAATTAAATTAATATTTATTATACATTTTATTTTGAGTATTTTTTATTTTCATTTAACTATTCATTTTAATGGAATGATGGTTTTTATTTAATATGATGGTTTTTATTGTCTTCCTCTATCCTTATTGTGTGCCATTTATTTTACCTTCAATTATATGGTTTCCTTCTCTACTTTTTTTTTCTACATGAGACACTAGAGAAACTCTAACCCATTACTTAATTTTGTATATGATCAATGAAATGAACTGCAACCCATTTAATTCATTTCCTTCTCTAAAAATAATTTTTTTTGGATAAAACTAATATATATATATATATATTACTCATTTATTATACTGATAAAATGAGTAAAAATTAAAAAAAAATAAACAAATAAAAAAGGATAGTTCATCAACAATGAAACTCCAAATATGGCACTTCACTATAATATCATAGGGTTAGAGGAGGTTTTATGCTAAAATAATGTTTTTGATCCCTAATTGGACATTCTCCCCATGTCAAATCTCTCACTAGGTTGTTACATAGCTATCCCATTCAAACTACCTATGTGATCTTTAATGTCTGCAGTTCCTTAGTTATGCGCACCCCTCTCATACCTCCTTGATGATTACTTAATGGTATTCTCAATTTTAGTGAACCTCTTCATTTTTGAAAACCTAATTTGGGGGTGAGGGCCTCCTTGGTTTAGCGATTCTGGTTCATCTAAGAAGTAGTGGAACCCTAGTTTTAACCATTTCTAGTTCTCTATTATTCACTAGAGAAGAATAGAGGAGATACTAATGGCCTACTCTCAATTCATCAGAGAAGGACTAATAGAGATCGATCATGGAGGGGAAAAAGTTTTTATTCTTGAATATTGATGATAGAGGATGTAGTTTGTTTCATGTAAACCTAGACAATATTTTTGATCATGGAGGATCATACCCGAATAACCTAGTGATGATGATTTGAACACTTCATAAAAATCTTTGTCAACAATATTTGTGAGACCAAACATTTGTAAGGAGGGCATAGTCCTATTATATTTTTTTAATACATGTGTGTTCTTCTTGTTTTTCTTATCATGTACATCATTTATATGTGTCCTTATCCAGTTTACTTCATCTCTCAACATATCTTATATGGTCTCTTCAATTTTTATGGTGAAAACCCATGATTATCATGCATCGTAAATGTAGTCTAATTGGATGAACCACTTAAAATACTAATGCAATTTTTTATTTACTTTCTTTTTTTATCGTTATTGAATTTTTAGAACATTTCCCTGGTTTTTTAGGGTTATTAAATAGTTTTACATGACTTTCATTTTATTTTGATAGACAAATTTTTTTTCTTCTTCATAGCTAATTGAGTGACTTATTGAATATTTTATTCTTTTTCTTGAGACTGTTTAATTACATTTTCAGAAATTAAAAAGTTGTATTTTGTTTGTTTCAATTTTATCATTGTTGGTTATATGCATGCTATTACATCTTTCTAGTGTTAATTCTAAATATTTCAAAACATGTTTTCTATTTCTGTTTTGTACATATTTCATCCTAGTTCTTGTTATTCCCATGTGTTTGATTCTATGATGGTTGAATCATCCTGTATAACCTTGTGCTTCATGAGAATTCCATTGTAAGTAGCTTTAATTCATGTTTGAGTTATGTAATTTCCACTACCTTATATCTTTTATCTCACATTAGAATCATTTACATTCATGTTTTTTGTATTTCCCAAAAAAAATGTTACCAATTTATTATACCAATTTTCAATTTTATTTATCATTATTTGTTTTTTGTTTTTTGAGTGTTTATGAACCAAAATTCATACCCAATTGGATCCTGGTAGTTGAATGTGAAATGGCTTGTCAGCATATCCTACAAGATATTCCAAACAACTTATGGACATGGGTTTTAATAGGGATAAATTCACCTGATCTAACAACCAAAAGGCTGAAAAATGAATATAGGTTATCTTAGATCATTTTCTCTCTAAAATCAATGTTATAAATGCATTCATTGAAAATTAAGTTACTCATTACCTATGTTCCTTGTCTAGTCTTGTACCACTACTTCTCAAGCTAGTATATGTGTGTCCTCATAGTGAGTGCTTTCAATTTTCTTCCCTCTAGGCTCATTGTGAAGGATTTTCTTAATTAATTCCCCAATTTTGGAATGCAAAGGTAAAAGGACACATGTTTCAATGAAAAAAATGGGGTTGTGTCTTTCGACCTCCAATGTGATATCGGTACCTTTATAAACAATGTTTCTATATTGGTAAAATGATTATGAATCACTTTTATACCATCCTTGACTTTGATCTTGATGTTCCTATCTTATGAGGCCTTCATCTCTATGAAGAGAGACAACATGATTTTTTATAAGCATCCCATCCCTAGTCATTATCTATCATAAAAATCATATAAGTGATTACAAAAATGAATCCAAAATCATCCAAGATCACTATCCATCAGAAGAATCATATAATTGATTACCCAAATGAAGATGAAATGTCAAGGGTTTTCAAGACCTTGGATTCTTGGGTTCTTTCTACATTTAAACGTTGAATATTATCAAAGTTGAAATGGTCAATGTATTGAAAGACTTATTATGAGGGGGATATTTTCCCCGACCCAGTACTATAACCACTCTTGTTCTCATTCCCAAAACAACCAATCCCTTTTATATTAAGAATAATATAATAATCATCGCATGTAACATCTCATATAATATCACTTTAAATACCCTAAAAAATTATGGATTTCTCACATTCTATACCTCATCTCTAAGTAGTAGCGTAGATTTTTTTTAGGCCCCAACAGTCAGAGGTCTTTTTATTTGGAAAAATAAATAATCAAGGGCCTTGATTTTAAATGCAGTGTTGTAAATATAATGATTAAGGTTGACATATACAAAGCCTATAATATAATGTAATGAAGTTCCATCCTTATTATTATATGAAATTTTGTCTTCGTCAAAGAAAGCTATGATATTCACTTTTTCTATATCTCATCCCCATGATTTTATATTATATTGATGGGAACATGGCTTGGATACTTCAAATCTGTTCATGGTTTCTGACAAGGATACCCTTATCATCCAACCTATTCAGCATCACATAAGATGATTTTAGTAGGAAACTAAATTGTCTCATGAAAATTGTCCATAATGAATATTTTTTAGAAATCCTTGGATACCCTAGAGTCTCTCACAATTTTTTTTCAAATGATCTACTTGACTTCATCAATAGAAAATCAACCTCAGTTGATGCCTTTAAAAACTCTTTTCTTGGGTATGATGATGGATATTTTTTATAGTTACCATAGTAGGTTGTTGGTGTACCTTCCCAAACCAACCCATGGACTTCAAGTATGGCTATTATGCATTCTACATTTGTAAAAACTATTCTGATGGCTATTAATTTTTTTATTCCAAGGTGTAGGTGGATTTTATAGAGGTGTGTCATACATACCCCCATTATGGTTATAAAAGGAGGACCAAGGGAACTTTGAAAAATATCCATCTGATCCAAGAGATATCTTTGTATCCCAAAATAAAGATGAGATAAAAACATGTATAGAGATATAGAGAGGGTGTATAGAGGTTGTTTTGTAAAAAAAATTTAAAAATAAATCCCATTTTTTCCCTCCATTCATTTTCTTAGAGACCAAAGAAATAAGGAACGTGGTATGAGAGATATAGGTGGATAAATAATGGTGATTGGATGAGGTTTTTCTAGTTACCAAAAAATTAAATTTACCTGGATTTGTGTTCTAAAGGATGATTCTAAAATCTTTTTTTATGATAATTAAAATAGTGAAAATAGAATTGAAAACATAGGTAAAATGAGAACTATATATGTGGTTGAAGTTTGAATAAAGATTAGATACTACCATACCATATTTCTATGGATGAATAAATTGTTCTACATCAAATATTTTTTAGAGAGTTTATGATAGCTTCATTGGTGTTTTGGGAAATTGCCTCATCAGTTCCATGTCATTGGTCAATATCAACCATTGATACCATTTTGATCATATCTTGATTAAATTATGTATGTTTTCAACAATCCAGGATTTTATTTCACTATTTAAGATGACTATAGACTCAACTATACACTCTATTTTTTGAAATTATACTCAAATTTTAACTTAAATTAAACTTAGTGGATGGACCATCAATGGAAGGGATGGTCATGTTGACTTCTAAAACTACTCAATTTGGCGGTCTTGAATGGAATATCTCAGTAATTATAAGGATCTGTTTGAAACCAGTGAGTATAAGGGATTAAATCTTGATGCCACCAAGGAATCCAAGTGTAATAAACTTGACAAAAAATATGATTATTCAAATCTTCCCATGAATCAATCATAGCATCTACCATCGCATTTTTCAAGAGACTAGAATTCCCAAACTCTATATGAAATTGGAGAATATATACCAATAAAATACTACACAAAATAAAATCATGTTATTAAAGTATTTGATGAATCTTAGACTATAGAGTGGAAAGTATTTATTTGAACACACTAGTAAGTTTTAGAGCTTTTTGAATCAATTAATGACTACAGGAAAGGCTCTGACATATGAAGATCAAGTGAACCACCAACTTTTCACACATCCAGATAACATTGACTCATTGGAAGTCTCTCTTAGCCACTCAACACCTAGATAAAAACATAACATGGAAGTGGTAAAGGATACACTTTTCAAAAAAAAGGCCCAATGGAAGGAGGCGATTTACTGTCAGACACATGCTCTAATCCCAAAGAAGTGAGGAATACAACAAGGAGTTGGTTAGGGTAAGGAAGTAAATGATGAAGAAAAAATAGTGGAATGTATAGAAATGTATAGATACCAACATAAAAATGTTATCATTATGGAATGGAGGGACACATTAAGATGAACATTTGAATGTTACTACAAGATAACTTCCAAGGTAGTAACCATCAATAAATAAATGAATATGTGTTGACACCACTTAGTAAAACAAAAAGATTAGTAAGAGAGCCTTGTATATTTCAAAATCCCAAGGCAAGGTTCTAAAAACTCAAAGGGAAAGTCAAAATACTCTAATAAAGACCTGTGTGATCTATCTGAACGATGGACCTACGCGATCGACTTGCACGGTAGATCTACGTGCCAGAATAATTTCTGTACCCCTGCATGGAGCACCTGCACGGAGGAGCTGCACGGAGAACCTATGTGGATAAAACTTCCTTCGACTAGGCCCATCCGTGCCTACAAATAGAGCCCTTGGGCTCTCCATTTGAAGACTGAAAAAGTTGAAAGACTCTCTGAAGCTCCCATTGTGTAGATCTTTCACTTAGATCCCTCATTGTCTCAGGTAGCTCTCTAAAACCCGAGATAAGAGATAATTAAATGGGATAATAATGTTTTGAAAGACTTTTGCAATTTTTTTTCATAGGTTTGGTTCTCCTATGTGAAACACATTCTCCATCCATCATTTACATCTGAATGGAATACCTGTGTGGTACATCAATGTGGGGTACCTATGTGGCATACTTGCACAAGGTACTTACATGACATAGCTTAGTATAAATCCAACATACCAACTCAAGTACCCTCTTCAAGATCCATTCATGGTAGGTTATCTCCTTCCTTGTTTCCTTTATCTGAAAGGGGCTAAGTTGAAGCCTCCACCAAAACCTTCTAACTTATAAAACCTTTGGGAAAGGCATATCAGCGTGTCTCCTATTTGGGTTTGTATTTCCACAGTCAGAGGTTTCCCACATTTGTTTCACAATGGGGTTAGGATTTATGGAGTATTTTTGGGTTTGTATATAAATATACACATGGAACTTTCTCCTAGAAATAGTGTTGGGAAGTTCTTGATTTTGAGAATAAGGGTTTGGGTTTTGTCCTCCCCTTCTCATCTCTAAAACCTAGAACCTCAGGTCACTGGTAGGGAAGGTATAGTTCACACTTAATTTTCTGTGCAAGCATAGGAGAAGTATCCCTCCCCTACCAGGATCAATTTTAGGGCAACAAGTTTGGTGTAAGCCCCTATATTTTCTTGCAGGAGGTGACATCATTACTCCTCCTCCCTTCTTCAGTTCCAAAGACCAAAGGGGAGATGGGCACAGGGACTCTTGTTACCCTTTACCTCTCCCGTTGCACTTTTTCACCATGGTTATCCATCCTGGTGTAAGCACCTAACCTTCATCCCTTCCTCCTTACATTTGACCCTTGTCCAATGTAAATAGAACAGAGTAAAGGCTCGTCGCCACACCCTCTTCCACGGTCAACGTGCCCTCTTCCATTAGCGGAGGAGGAAAAGTGTGAAGTGTCATTATTGAATCTATCACATCTTCTTGTTTCTCACACTGATCATGACTCACGTGGGTTTAGAAATACATGATGGTTACAACATGTACACAAACACTCATTGAAATGAACTACGAGAACTCTAATTCATGTTCAAATTAGGATACGTAGGAATCCTCTTCAGGTCCCGAGCTCACTAAATATCCTCTTTTGGAATCCAACCCTAATTCCTTTAATCTGGGCATCCTTATTAGGAATAAGCCCCAAATTAAACCCCAAATCATCAAAGAATCCTTTTCAGAAAGTAAGCCTAAACTCATCTCTCTCAAAGGACCGTACTCTCCTATGAGACTCATCAAACTATGTGGGCTTTGATTCCCATCCATATGGTATATGTAGGAAGCCTCCTTGAGGTCCAAACCCAACACTTCAAATCAATAATATTCTCCTTAGTCTATATTCCCACAAAGTTCTGATCTTACTTGGAAACCCATATCCTTTCCAAGTTCCTTGGGCAGCTTCAGCATAAGTCCCACACTAATTTTTGATCAAGCACCTTTTTCTTAGAGGTCTTTATCACATGACCTTAAAAGGTATGATGTGTCCTATTAAGTGGCATCAAACTATGAGGGTTCTGATTCCTTTCACAAGGATATGTAGGTAGCCCATTTTACGGGCATGATCCCAAGATCAAAATAAACCTTCGTCTCCCTGGAAGACAATAAGTTCCATAGTTTCCCCACTAAGTGGATTAAAAACCAGTATCATTACAATGATAATTAAAATAATCTCTAATTAGTATATTAGAGGATACCATTGATGGAAAACCTCAAATACATACGGGTATTTTCATTAATGAAGAACCTTGAATGCATACTGGTGATTCTAAATTTTACACATGTTAATAAGTGATTGTAAATTCCAAGGGATACTTATGATATACTTATTGAATTAATAAGTATTAATGAAAATAACTTAAATTTACAAAAAGTGTCTCGAAGTAGATAATAATTCCCCCCAAAAGGGTGTGATGAGTCTGACCCCCCATCCTATCAACCAATGCACATTATTAAGTATCATAATGTTCAAACTTAACGAATGCCTTCCTTCGGAAAGTAGGTCCTCTTTGGATAAATAACTATTGAAAGTTTCTAGTTCCATAAATAAATCTAATGGAAACCACCTGGAAATAGTGATTCTTAAAGCTAGAACACACGTTTCAAGGAACTACGAAACAAAAATGGTGAACCTGACGTGAATCCTTAACCAAGTTAATAATGTTACCCACCTGTTAGGCCCCTATCAATTGATAATGTAAGGCCAGAAAAAGGAATCAATCATGCATGTATCCATCTAAAAAGATGTTTCTTTAATGGGGTTTTTGTTGTTTTCAAGTTTTTCTTCTCAGAATTCCCTTCATTCCAAAAAATGGCTTTCTCCAAGAAAACATCTATGAACTTCTCGACTACTGCTCAAGCTGGATCTCTATCCATGGGAAGGACTTCATCACCAACCCAACATCTTCAATGCTGGTTCTCTAATGTGCTAGTAAAAGAGTATTTCTAGCACGGTACAATCCCGACTTTGGAGGCTACTCGACAGGCCCTCCAGGTCAATAATAATTGTCGATCATCTGGCCAACGACGACCAATGATCAAGAAGAAAATGGTGCCAACCACCATTTCCAACAGTTTTAGGTTCTTATCCTGGGAACACAACAATCAATCCCTCCCATATTATAGGTAGGTGGATCAATAGGTCACTCAAAGTCTAAATTCAAGAATGCGGGAGTCCATACTGAGGTCTCCCACCAGCAGTTGCCGCCAGAATTGTAGGTAGTATACCCTCAACATGATGGGGGTGTTGCCTCTGGATGTTTGGCCCATGTCTCTCAGACCCGGGCATGCAAGACGAAATGCTAGGGACAACGTTCGGTCAACAGGGAGCAGGTTCTCACCTCTGCCTTCTCCAGAGAAGTCCATCAATTTAACTTAATGGAAAACAATGAGCGGGCATATACACATGTCCATCCTAATTTTGTTTCTCAGCAGACTCATCTGACAAAAACCCACCAATCCCACCAGATAAACCTGGTGGAGTATCATGAACAGGAACATACACCCACTTACAAGTTATCAGTCAATCAACAGGATCGTTTGACTGCATTTAAAGAATACCACAAATCTAATATGGTGGCAACTGGTAATTAGGAACATACACCTGTTTACAATCACCAATTCTGTCAGTAGTCTCTTCTGCCAGTATTGAAGGAATTCCATCAACCATACTTGACAGGAAATAGCAAGCAGGTACATACACATGCCAATGTTCATCAAGCTTGCCAATAGTCTCATTTGGTCGCACCTGGAGAATTCAGTCAAAAAGCTCCGGTGACAAATTTGGGGCAGACCCAACTCTCTGCCCCTATACATGAGTATTTTTAATACCCATTTAAAGGAAAAGGAGGATAGGATCAGGAACATATATCTACTCCAAATATGGAATGGATGTATATTCACATTCTGGCTACTGAAGTCACCAAACACATTTTATCAATGGTGAAAGTGAAGACGCAAATCCCTGCCCATATTATGAAAACATGCTAGGATATTTTAATAACTACTTCAGCAGTATCAGGGGAATAGACACATAAATCTATCCCCACACATGGGATGACACATCGACATGCCATCCTAGAGAAGATACATGCCTCTATTTTAGTCTAGGTGGTTCATGGTGCACACTCCCCCATATTATAATGACAACAAGATCGAGAACATACACCCTTTTCAATTATAGGTAATCGGTTCGTTTCGGTAACCACTCCAAGGTAGGAATATAAAATTTCCCATGATAACCACTTTTCCCAAAAAGTGGCCCCAACTAAGTATAAGAGAACATCCAAAAAAAGTCTCTCTAATCACTGTTAGAAAATCAAGATTCAAGCTGTGATTTGGATCCTCTTAATGATGGAGTTCTTGAATCCCTCAGACATTTATTTCTTGTAGCTCAAGATCCTACCCTCTCATTACCAAATTATGGGAGTGGTAGTTGTAATTATGAAGTTCCTCATCAGACACTTCATCATGAAGGCTTGCTTCATGAAAATTCGGTCAATCCAGAGTGCCTATCTCTGGATGAGAGCCACGGAAACTCTCTGTGTGGCCATAAGACCAAGAGGCAAAAAGATTTATCCCTTTCTTTAATCCATCATGGTGATCCTCTCCATGATGGAATTCACTACAAAATTCCTCTCTGTAGTAGTATTTCCCATTGTCAAGACAAATCCATAATTAACAATGTAGCGATGAGAAAACCCTCCTATCTCGAGGCACTTGAAAACAAAAGTCCAGTCATGTCTAATTCCGTGTCATTTACAGGTGAAACACTTTATCAACCAGAAGACATCTTAAGGTAATGGTCATTCTCTGAACCTCCCTTGGGTCATTTGTCTTCTAATACAGATCATCCAATTTGGTCAGACCAAGTGGAGAAAACTATAGTGAAACATGATGAAGATGTGTTAAACATGAGGAAACAATTAGCTAAAGGAGAAATACTAGTCATGTTCTGGAATTTGGAAAATTCTTAGTATAACATTCTAGAATTGATGACAGAAGATTTCATTCATGAAATCCACCTCAACTTATGGAAAATTATTCATTATCTGAAAACCAAAGTATTACCATATGATGAATATCAAAATCATTTCAACACCAAATTGACTTGGCCTCTCTCTCAGTTTTCCAACATCTAAAGGTTGAAAACAGTATAGAACCCTTTATTGTGCATGTCCCAATGATCTAAAGAGACTACGCTAGTTAATTTCTGATTCCCTATCTAGTGTTCATATTAGAGGATGGGGTGCATATGGAGCATTTCATTTTACTGCACTCCAAAATCAAAAAAGCCCACCAAAAGTGGTCTCATGAAATGTTATTTCCCATAGTCAGCCACAATAAATAGATTTTGTATGTAATCGGATGTACACTCAAGAAAAAGCCTCAACCAATTCTCATCAGAATCAGGCCCAAAGAAAAGAAGTTGTTGAGTTACTTTTACATCAAGTATCTGAGAATCCTAAGAAGGCATCCCGCTTAAAGGATGTTGTGCATCATAGAATGAAAATGTCTGAAATAGTTTAGAGATCTTCCGAAACAGGTGATTTGAGTGGTTGTCGGATAATGCACCCAGTTAATGTCTGAACCAAAATCTACAAAATCAAAAGCACAGTTGCACAAATTTCAACAATAACAGTTCAAGAATCACCCCATCTTGTAAGGATGGGGGATCATTTAATTAAACCTTCATGTTCATTCAAAAAAGTTTAATGATTTTAAGAAGAAGAATAGGAATAGCCCTAGCCTATAGGGTTGGGGGATTTTTCACATCTGCAATCCCCTCCTCAACGGAAGTCAGTTCTCTCCTGATTAGGGAAGAAGCCACAAGGAAAGCGTACAACTGAACTATCTGAGGATTCCATTCGGGTTACTTTCCACCAAAAAGTTCTAGGGAATTCATCATATAGGAGAACAAAGTCTCATGAAGGACACAAAGGAAGACGATCTTGAAAAAATAATGACAGAATGTCATCGATGCATTACTCGTCAGTAAATTTAATTAACACCATTGCAGAAGATCCTCTAGAAAATAAGTCCAGTTCAGGGGAATTGGAAGATTACGTTCTTATCCATAATACGGTACACACTGAGGTAAATGAAGAAGGTGTGTGCACCTAAAATCAGAGGCTTACCCAGAATCATGGTATGACTTCAAATAACCAACTCCCCCCTCTCCGAAAGGCATCTAACAAGGGGAAAGGAAAAAGTCAGACTGCGTCTCACTTTTCAACATGAGAAGGTCAATCTATTTCGCTTGAACAGATATTTTCACAGTAAGAAGAGGAAATGAAGGAGTTGAAAAGACTCAATACAGAGTTACTTCGAAACAACATTTTTTTAGACAAACTCCCTAAGAAGGTCCTCAACTTGCACATCCTGTAGGAGCACCTCAAAAAAGAGTATTTGTTGTAACTACAGATGTGGATAATTAATTCCCTCCACTGGGTACACAATCAAGGCAGGATCAAACACATCCTGATAGGCATGTTCCCATATGTTATCCAAGGTACATATCAGCACCACCATTAGTGGTTTTTTCAGTCATTGCACCAAATCAAGCTCCAGTTTCTATACCTACACAAGTTACAGCTCATTTGGATGTTCCCCAAATGCTTATGAACACAATTGATTCATTAATGACTCGATTGGAAGCTATGGAAGAACGACGTGCACCAGTTCAGTCGGAAAAGAGAGCTTACCCTGAATGGGTGGATGTAATCCCCCCCCACCAAATTTTGTGAATACCACATTCCCAATATTTAATGGTTCGGGAGATCTAGAACAACACTTAACACATTTTGTTTCTCTTTTTGATCCCATGATGGGAACTTCTCAACAAAAAGTAGTTAAGCTTAGGTGTTTTGTGCAGTCATTAAAAGGACCAGCTTTTGTCTGGTATAAAAGTTTACAATCTCAATCAATTACTAGATGGGAAGATCTCTGTCAAAAATTCCTTCTTCAATTTAGCTCAACTCTACCAAAGATGAAATTTTTTTATCTTACTAATTGTAAAAAAAGGAAAAAAATGAAATAATTTCATATTTCATTTCTCGATGGAAAGGATTAACATATTCCTTAAGTCTAGCACTCCCTCAAGAAGAGTTGCTGCCAATTTGTGTGGAAAATATGCGTGATGAGCTATGCACACCATTTATCCATGTGAAATACATAGGAGGGTTTCAAGACCTTACTTCAATCGCTTAATAGATAGAAGAATATATTATAGAAACAAAGGATAAAAATCATGTAATTCTATCAGCTCTGGGGAGAAGGATAAGAAAGGAAGAAGATACTATAGTCACACTCAAGCAGGTGCTTGTACCTACTTCTACTTCAATACCTTCATCATACCAAAGGGCTCCACCTACTGAGCATCAGCAGAAATGACTGCCTTATAAAGATGATCAAAGAGATTAAAGGCATAAATAGTTTGAGGAATTAAAAAATATAGTTTTTCTTTTAGAAATGAAAAAGTTCCTGGTTACTTTATCTCATCCTTAGAAAACAATTTGGTTCAGTTACCAAGGCCAAAGAAGCCAAATAAAGATAGAGATGAAGATATTCAGAATTATTTTCCCTTTCATCAGATGTTGGGACACCCTATTTAGGAGTTTTTTGTTTTCAAATACCTTCTTCAAAAGATAGTAGACTCTAGAAAAGTGAAACTTAAAAGTTCATCAGCTCAAGTGGCATGTGTTACTACTACTGATCCAGAAGAAGATGGTGAATAGAAAGAGGTCAAAAGTAAAAATGTGTAGAAATATAATGATTGGATGATCAAAAAAATGATCAACCAGACTCATGCCATTTTACAAACACAGTTGAAACAACCGATTGTGTCTTCTTCCACTCCTACCACAGCAAAACCACCTTCATCAAAAGCTCATTCCTCAATAAAGAAAAGTGATCACAAGGACAAAGAGTAGTCAGAAGAAGATAAGATCGTGTTAAGGACAAATTTTTCCTTGACCCTGGAATATTTTATTCCATCTGTCTCAAAATCATGGGAACCACCCCACCAAATGGAACAACCTGAATTATCCTATCAAAAGAATCTTCATCAGATGAAGAATTAATATTTGGTTCTGTTAATGTTGTCCATTTAACGAATCCTTATGCCAATTATGATTCTGATTATAATGATCCAGACTTCCTTGTACCTAATTGGGGAACAAGATTAATAGGCCATGGTCGAGGATACAGGGGAAGACATGGGAATTATAGAAACCACCATTTTAACTCCACCCCTGATTGAACCATATATTCAGCAGAAACTTATGGAAGAGCCCTTATGTGGGTTCAATAAGAACAAGGATTTTCTTCCATGAAAGATAGGTTCTGTTTTGACACAATTAATTTTGAAGACCAATTAGAAGTCACATCATCTTTTTCTCAAAAAATGAATAGACCTGTTCAGCCTAATTTACCAAAGCTAAGAGTATTTCTAGCTTCTACTCTGACACAGAGTACATCTACATCAGAAGCATAAACTTCCAAAGCACCTGAAAACCAACATCTACATGTTGTGAAACACATACCTTTGGACCAAAAGTATGATGTATTGAAACAATTGGCCCAAGTATTAGCCAAGTTATCGATTCTAAATTCTTTGAATCTGTCAAAAGATCTTCGAGAAGCACTCATTGAGGCTTTGTCAAGTCCTCAAGAGTTTGAAACTGAATTTTCTGTTGTTGAGGTCTACCGTACAGAGAATGATTCTGTAGAATGTCATGTAGTCATATATTTTAAAGATAAAGATGAAAACGATGTGGGTCATGGGAATATCAGACCCTTGTATTTTTCTGGCAAGGTCAATAATGAAGACATCCGATGAGCCTTTATTGATAATGGCTCTGGAGTTAACCCCATTCCTATTCGTAAACTTTGTCAATTGGTTCTGACTGAATCTAACTTATCTCCTTCTACTTTAATGTTGCAATCTTATGATAAGAATGAACAAGAACCTATGGGAGAGATTACACTCAGAACTCAGTTTAGAGATCTTGTGTCTAATTCAGATTTCATGGTTGTTTGTCAGGACACATCCTTTAATACTATACTTAGAAGTCCTTGGCTACATCAACATGCAGCCATAACTTCATCATACCACAAATGTCTTAAGTACTATTTCAATGGTCAAATCAGGACATTTTATGGTGTCAAGGCTCCATTCAAAATGTGTCAATATCAATACATTAAGGCATATTTTTATCACACAAAAGGAACGAAGTCCATTAAAAAGGAAATAACCAGAGTTAATGCTCTAAATGGACTGGAAAAGAATCCAACAAATCCATTTATGAAATTGAGTACATATTATGTGTTACCCATCAATCAAATTTAAAAGGTAAACCCAAATTCGGGAACTCATCCAGTAACTTCCATAATGTCAATTATGGCAATTGAGCCTGACAACATGAAAGAAACTATTGATTCACTAAGAAATTATGAAAGCCTAAAAGGAGATGTTTTCATTTCATCCACTGAACTACAACAAGCATCTAATTCATCAACCAAATTAGAAGATATTATAAAAATTCTAGATAAAGACAAATATGTTGATTCTCAATCCATCAATCCCTCTTTATTACCACATGAAGACCCTTCGTCATCAGTAGGGTCAGATATGGTGGCCTCTTATTCAGGATGTTCAAATACTGATTTACCCTCTAACTCTGGGAGTTTTTCCTCGTCATCTACTATGAAAATAGAAACAGAAGAGGTAATGTGTAATGAAGAAGAAGAGGAATATCTCAGGGATGCTCCTCCGACATTTTAGGAAGGTGTCTCTACCACTGTGGATGAGCTTAGAGAAATAAATCTGGGTACAAAAGAAGATCCACACCCCACTCTAATTAGTGTGGATATAACCTTTGAAGAGAAAGAGGTGTATACTTCATTTCTAAAGAAACATCAAGATATATTTGCTTGTAATTATATAGAAATTATAGGTCTTAATCCTGAGGTAGCCACCCATCATCTGGGTTTCCCAGAAGAACATCGTGGATTCAAGCAGGCAATAAGAAGAACACACCCAATTCATGCCTCTAAAATTGAAGCTGAAGTTGATAAGATTATAAAGGATAAATTTGTTAGGGAAGTTCAGTATCCCAAATGGTTGGCCAATATTTTCCCAATGAAAAATAAGAATGGGTAAATTGGAGTCTGCATTGATTTCAGAGATTTTAACTGGCATTGTCCTGAATATGATTTTCTAGTTCTGATTACAGAGCTTCTAATTGATGAAACTGCTGGCTATAAAGCTCTTTCCTTCATGGATGGATACTATGGGTATAATCAAATCTATATGGCCCCAGAGGATGAAGAATATATAGCCTTCAGATCCCCTCAAGGTGTGTTTTTTTATCAAGTAATGACCTTTGTCTTAAAGAATGCAGGTGCAACATATCAACATGCCATATTCTATATATTCGAACCCTTATTAAGGAAATTTGTTTAATGTTATGTGGATGATTTGGTGGTCAAATCTAAACAACATTCCAATTACTTGGCTGATTTGGAAACCATATTTCATAAACTTTGGTAACACAGTTTGAAGATAAACCCCTTGAAATGTGCTTTTGGGGTAACCGTAGGAAAGTTCCCTGGCTTTGTTGTATGCCATCATGGTATCAAAGTTGATCCTGAGAAAAAAAAATCAATCATTGGTATGTCACCTCCTCTAAATTTGAAATAATTAAGAGGATTACAAGGACACTTGTCCTATAATCGGCGCTTTATCTCCAATTTGGAAGGCAAGTGTTTTCCCTTCACCAGATTAATAAAGAAGGGAGTCACCTACCAATGGACTAAAGACTTCCAAGAAGAATTTGATACCCTTAATAAATATCTCTTGAGTCCACTAGTATTAATGACACCTATTGAAGGAAGACCACTAATTCTCTACATGACAGCTTTATAGATATCACTACGTGCCTTCCTTGCCCAAAATAATGATGCTGAGAATAAAAACAGGCTTTACTATCTCAATCGAACTATGCTTGATGCGGAAACTCAATATTTAAGTATTGAAAAGTGTTGCCTGGCATTAATTTTTGCAGTTCAAAAATTGAGGCACTACCTGCAACATCATGAGGTCCTATTGGTATCTCACAATAACCCGCTCAAATTTATCCTCAAACATAATATGCTCATAGGGAATCTGGAATGGTGGTCAGTTATTTTTCAACAGTTTGATATCCAGTTTATGCCTCAAAATGCAATAAAAGGCCAAGCTCTGGCTTATTTCCTTGCTGAGCATCTATCTGCGGAAGATGCATCGTTTAATACTGAACTTCCTGATAAAGAGGTATTCTCTATTCAAGATAATTTCCAAACATGGAAAATGTATTTTGATGGTGATTCTCTAAGTCCAATGGGAATGAGAATATAAAACCCTAAACTCAACAAAGTTGGGTTAGGAATTGTCCTTATTTCCCCAGAAAATGTAGTATTTCCTTATTCCTTCTTATTATCGGAAGGTGGTACCAACAATGAGGCAGAATATCAAGATCTCGTCGTAGGTTTGGAATTGTCCCTTTAGGTGAAAATGGATCATTTAAAGTTTAAATGTGATTTAGAATTGGTAATCAAACAAATCAATAGATACTATTATATTAGAAAAGAAGAGTTAATCCCTTTGTGTGATTACATCAAGGGTTAATGGATGAATTTCCCTCAGAGCCAACATTTTCTTCTATCCCGCGATCATAAAATGATCAAGAAGATTCACTGGATAATGCAGCTATATCCTTGGAAGATCTAAATCAGGATGATATAGTCATTAGCATAGCCCATCGCCATGTGGTCTCACCTTTTGTTCAAACCAGAATGGTGGAAATTAATGAAATTTTCTCTATTTCTAAACCATATGGTCATACCATGGGATGGAGAAAATACATCATGGAATATCTTAAAAATGGGGTACTTCCACCAGATAGGGATGAGAATGAATAGATCCGGTGACAAATAGCCAATTTTACTCTTTATGATAGTCCAGACCACCAAAAGATCCTATACAAGCTAGGCTTTGATGGAATCCTCTTCAGATGTATTGATGGAGAAGAGATTGTAGCTATCATGAAAGAAGTATATTCAAGAGTTTGTGGTGCCCACCAGTATGGGCACAAACTCTCTGATCATATACGAAGGCTTGGATACTTTTGGCCTTCAATGATGTAGGATTGTACAAATTTCACTAAAAAATGTCATCCCTTCCAAGTGCATGCCAACATAATTCATCAATCCCTAGAGTTTCTACATATAGATAAATACTCCTGGACATTTTCCATATGGGGAATGGATATAGTAGGGCCTTATCCTCTAAACATGACTAAGTAGTTCAAGTATATTCTCACTACTACTAACTTCTTCTCTAAATGGGATAAGGCAATACCTATCAAGGAAATCAGAGCCAAAAGTATTGTTAGTTTTTTCAAAACTAATATCATTACCAGATTTGGTGTCCCTCATATTATTTTGATGAACAATAGCACCAATTTTTTGTTCTGATGAGGTAAAAAAGTTATATTAGGAACATAATATCAAATCCAACCATTCATCTTGCTATCATGCGGCGACCAATGGACAGATAGAGGCCTTCAACAAGACCCTATCAAATATACTCCAGAAAATGGTGGATAAAGATAAGAAATCATGGCCTGAAAAACTTTTGAATGCTTTATGGTCTTATCATACAACTACCGATACTACTACCCAAGAAACTCCTTATTCATTGGTATATGTAACTGAAGTAGTTTTTCCAATTGAAATGAAATTGTCTTCACTCAGAGTTGAAATATGTGATCAGTCGTCTACAGATGAGAGATCTTGGAAATGGTTCAATGAGTTGGAATGATTATATGAGAAAATATTTCATACTTTTCATCATTTATAAGTCTATCAGAATAGAATAGCATGATATTTTAACAAGAAATTTTACCTCTATTCATTTCTTCAAGGAGAATTTGTATTGGTCCTTAGGACTCCAATGATACCAGGAAAGAAACCTCCAAAACTTGAGCCAAAGTGGGAAGGACCTTATTCCATACATAAAGTTTATTAAAATGGAGATTATGCTTTAATCTCAATGGATGGAGATCTTATTACAACTCCAACCAATGCGAGATTCTTGAATAAATACTTTGTGTAGTTGTGCACATTCATCCACATTGAAAGAATTTAAACTGCATAGTACAATGACCTCACTGCGAGACTTTAAATTGGATAGTACCATGTCCTTACTGCAAAACTTAAAATTGCACAGGCCCCATGTCCTAGTTACAAGACATTAAAATGCATAATAACCATATGTGTCAATGCTGCATGACAGTAAAATGAGTAGCATCTTCATCCTTGTCACATAACGTTAAATTTCATGACATCATTTGTACAACTAACATTTTCTCTAGTTTGACATTAGAAGCTTCTATAAGAAAACATCATTGACGTCATCACTACTCCTTATTAGTATATGAGTCCCTCTCTTTCCTATGTCTAATTCATGTCTGCATAGAGATCTTGTTTTGAGAACTACGTATGGCTTGATTCTAATTTTCCAATGAGATACGTAGAGACGCCTAAATCTCCAATTTTGGGCCCAGCCATAATCAAAAAATATTCTTATTTTCTTTTCTCCTCCTTTATATGAATCAAATCTATACATAGTGTTTCCTTAAGATATATGATTTGGTCCTTATACCATTTTATGTCTTAAGATTTACCATTCTCTTAGAATGTGTCAAAAGTTCCAATTCTTCATGTCAAACTCGATTGGAATGAGAAGTGATTGTTTCAAGAACTATGTATGGATTGATTCTTATATTTCAATGAGATATGTAAAGATTCCTAGATCTCCAATCTTGGGCCCAACCGCGATAAAAAAACCCCTTTATTTCTTGTATAAGAATCAAATATGCATAGAGAATGTTTTAAGAACTATGTATGACTTTATTCTTTCCCCAATAAAGACATATAGTGACACTTGGGTTTTACCCCTTAACCTAGTTACAATATGTCTTTTCCTTTCACATCGATTCATCTTCATCCTTACTGTGTGATGTTAAACTGTATGGAAATATAGAATCCCTATTCTTCACTTGTGTCACCTTTGCACTATAAAAGAAACCCTTACTGCTCCTTGTTTCTCATACTGAGCATAGATCATGTGGGATTAGTAATTGGGTAAATGGATTATTTATATAAGTAAGGTGTTTCAATTCCTTATAGGGGTGTAAATGTCCTCACTGTATGACTTAAAACTGAACATCACCATATTCATTCAGAGGAAACAAAGAAAGTCTTCATTTTACATATGAGTTAGATCTATGTAAAGGACATCAAACTTATAGTCTATATTGATTCAAACATTTCTCATGTGAATTAAGAAAACCCCCTTCCATATTCCATGATCTTAATCTTGAATATTTCTGGATCCTTATAATCTTTATTATATTTTTTGGTGACATAGTTTCTAATACCTGAGAGCTTTTTGTCTGACTATAAAGCATGTTCCCTTAGGAGGCCTTGCATAAGTTGCCTACATAACAGGCCTGTCAGTCAGAAGATGCCACTATTTAGCTATGTAGCATATGACCCAATTGAACTTGCATAATATATCCCCCATAACATGTTTTTCAAATATTGGTAACTTCTTTCTTAGTTATGGTATCTTTGTCCCCTTTAATCTTTAATGACAATATACAAGAATCTGTATTTTAAAACAGTCATTTAAGTATACATGTCCCATTATATTTTTCACAATCTAAAAGTATTTAAGATTGTGGTTTACACATTTCCCTAACCATGTGTTCAATACAATATTAAATAACTTTGAAGTCACTTGGTCACATATTATATATTGTTTCCATTTCTGGTCCTAGTTGTATGACTTAAAACTACAGACACCATACCTCTTACGTCTGGGTCAGACCTTTGTAAAAGTCCTATTCCTTTGATTCTTTGGACATCTTGGGTGGAAATAACCTTTCCATATTCAGCTACCTTTCCCCATAAACCAAACTCTGTGCTTTGGAAAATCTGAATCTCCATAAACTTTCTTTGGCTTTTATCAATATAATGTCAAACTTATGAGAGCTATTTTGTATGACTATGCAGAATATGCCCTTAAGTGGCCTTGCATAAGTTTCCTACATAATAGGCATGTTAGTCAAAAGATGACACTATTTTTTTATGCAACTTATGCCCCAGTTGGCCCTGTATAATATAACCCCCATAGCAGGTTTGTCAAATAATGGTAATTTTGTTCTTGGAAAAGACTTCCTATAAGGCTTTTATCCCTTTTCCCATATCATTCCTTGGTTCCAGAAATTCCCAAACCATAGTTTACAATTTTCCCTTCCATACCTAAATATGATATTATATTTACAAACAAATTATCAAGAAATTAGGAGAGTTTCATACCTTTGGTCGGAGCTAAAGACCTTAAATTAAATCCACCCAATGTCCTCACTACATGACTTAATATTGCACAGTACAATGTCCTCACTACATGACTTAAAACTACACAGTACAATGTCCTCACTGCATGACTTAAAACTACATAGTACAATGTCCTCACTGCATGACTTAAAACTGTACAGTACAATATCCTCACTACATGACTTAAAATTTCATAGTACAATTTCCTCACTGCATGACTTAAAACTTCACAATATGATATCATAAATTCCCCTTTATGATAAATTTTAACCATTACTCATGCGCCAAATTTGTATAGAAATGGTTTTCCTTTTCATGACTTATGTTGGTCTAAAATATCATTTTTTTCATTCTTAAAATTCCTTTCCTTGGAAAAACCACCCATTGTGGTATTAATTCACCCAAATATTATTTTCCCCTATCTATCAACAGTAAAATGTTAAACTTCAAAGAGCTCTTTTATTTTACTATGTAACACATGCCCTTAGGCAACCTTGCATAAGTTGCCTATATAATAGGCCTATCAGTCAAAAGATTCCACTATTTGGATATATATAATATTCCCCAATTGGACCTACATAACACAACCCCCATAATGGGTTTGTCAAATAATGGTAATTTCATTATTGGAAAATAAACCCCTTATGTTGACACAAGTTTTAAATTTGGTGACCATAAAAATCAAGGCTCAAGATTCCCCTTGGAAATATTTATAGATTATTAAAGCAATTCTTAGCCACAGAGTTTTTTTTGGGATCTAATTTCAAAATTTATGGTCAAATATATTCAAACTTAAATACTAGCCCTTTATAATCCAACATGCATGACTCTAAACTATCAATAACAAAAGACTTGGTTCTAATTAGATTAAGAACTTGTGAAGGTAACTCTAAATAAAAGTCAAGTCCCAGCTCACTAAACATACATTTTTGTATGATTTAGGTAATATTGAGCAATAAAAAAGTCAAAAGATATGAAATTTGTGGGGTTATCAATATAACCCTATCAACAGTCAAATTATTATCATTAGGGACATCATCTTAATAAGAAAATTTTGAGCACTCCATTATTTCCATTATAATAATGATTGTATAACATAAAGGAGTCATTATTATCATTTACCTTTAATATTGCAATCACAGAAAATAGGAATGAATGCATATATGATTGAAAAAAAATTTATCTCATTCATATGAAATCAGAGGGTCATCCACAAAATGTATCCTCTCTATCATGTTTTAGAATAAACTCTCAACATGACTTTTCATTTGTTGGACCGCTTCATGAGCCCTATCAGCTGTTTGTTGAAATTGAGACAACTGAGCAACTCCAACTTCCTCTTCCTGACAAAGCACTTCCTTAGCAGTTGAAATGGTAGTTATCCCCTCTAATTGGGTTTCTCCCAATGTTTGATTCAACTTCTGAAACGCTCGGCCGATTGTCGCCTATCGACCGGTCAAAGTTTCGGTGCTCTGCTAATGTGTATAGCAGCACTCGGGTCGAATCATCGGCGATGATACTCTGTAATAGTCGTTTGTTTTTAGTTGATTATGTTCTGATTGAGGGGGTTTGATTGCAGAGCTTAATTGAGATGAATAATTGATTATGATTGATTTAAGAAATTGATAATGATTGGGGTGAGTTCATTATTGGGGAGTTAAGCTTGTGATATCTTTGAGCCTTACTTTGTATTGCATTAAATTAACACCCATGTCATAAGTTGACGTTGATTGGAATTCCAAAGTGTTAAGGATTTAATCCAAGACTTAACTTAACTTAGGGTTCTAATATCAATCAAAACTTATTTATGGTAGTGTATCTATGGTTCCAATAATCCATGGAAACCACTCGTTAAACAAAACATATCATTAATCCATGACATATTAAGTTTAACATACACAATATTAATTTAAAGAATACTCATCGAGCAAAACTCTCAATCACTTAACATCCCCGAATTATAACTCACCCCAATGAGAGATTTACTCATCAATTTGGTTGTTTAATAATCTTTTTATAATTATAATGATTATAAATTAAGAAGAGAAGAAAAAGAAAGGGATAAGAAAAGAGTGGTACGTCGACACACACACACGAACAATGATGATAATTAAAAACAAACTTTCGATTGAATGAGGAAGCAAAATAAGGGAAGGGGATTAAACTGTATATGAACTATTTTAAGAATATTAATATTAATCTATAGAAGGTGGATGATAATAAGAGAAATTAAAGAAGAAACTTTCATTAAAACCGAATTATAAACAAAGAGACTTACAAGATTACAAAAACGAAGAACACGAAAGTAAGCAAAAACAAAGAGAGGAGGAAAGGTCTATCAAGTGAAAACATGAGTATGTAAGGTCCTCTCAAGACTTTTTCAAGGATTTTTTCGTGCCAATATAATCTCATCTCTTCTGAAATTCCAACCCCTCTCAAGGAGAGAAGGGGAGAGTATTTATAGCCCAAGGAGTGGACTGTTTACATTCTCAATATGTCCCTCCATTTGCATCGCCAATTTGGCTATTCAGACAGAAGAATCACTAAATATATCCTTCTTCAAAGTTTTAGATAATAAATTTGGCCGACTACTGTAAAAATTTGGAGGCATTTGGACAAGTGGAGCCAAATTTATGGCGGTTTTATTAAACAAATGTAAACTGTCCATTTCTATCCATGCTTTTTCAATGGCCAAAATGTGAATGGATTTTGGAACAGGGATATGCCTTCAAATCTGAATTATTTCTTCAACAAAGTCTGACTACTATATCTCCTATTTCACACTGAAAAATATCAGCTTTATTTTATTCTTACATCATGATATATGTCATGAATATTGTACTGATTTTATTTCTCGTCCAGAATGGTGGTCTGGACTTCAAAGCATATTTTGGGCCCCTATTTGATGGATTTGGGCCTTGAAATTTTTATCCAAGACTCCTTACATTGTCCCCCGAACTATGGTATAGAATAATGGAATTTGGACTTCTGTATTTAGCCCAGTAAATCAATCTTCATGAATAGTCCAGTTTCTTCACAGATTCTTTGGTCTTGTTTGTGAGGACCATATGACCCTTTAAATGGAAGAATTGGATCATTGTACCTTCTAATGAAATGTTGTATATTGAAATTAGAATCCTAAAAAATAAGAACCACACAATTTGGATCAGTAGGGTGAGAGTTATAAATAAAATCGTAAACTGACTCAATTGGACTACTTCTAAAAATGCTCAAAAATTATACTTAATATTAAAACATTAATATTTCACACAAATTATGAACATTTCATATAAAATCCATAAAGGGAGTATATAATAAGTCATGAAAATATTAATAACATCAACTCCCCCACACTTAGTTTTGTGAATTTCCTCATGTGCAACAAATATAAAAATATGACAAAATCATTTTTACTCACCAACAGATATTAAAATTTTGTTTTCTCCAATTAGGGGAGGTTTAGACTATTTCACTCATCCATTTTTAATTCCACCACAAGTTGTTATATAAACAATGTTTCAAAACTAATTCATTTTTTTCATGCTCAAATTTAGAAATGGAAAATGTGGACACTCAAAACTCACACCTCTCAAGATGATAAAATTCATTTGTGGAGGTTCACTCTTTCACCAACCAAAAGTAAAAATCTTAGAGTTTGAAAGAGATATAAGCTTAAAATCACTATCCAAAGTGAACAATAATCAAGAGGTATTTTTAATGGATTTTTCTGTGGCTATGGGATGGTAGGAATATAATGTCCAAGAGAGAGAAGAAGAGGTTTAAAATACCAACATAGAAAAAGCAATACACATTTTTTTTGAAATAAAACATGGAAGGAAATGAAAACACATATTTACAAGGGAATGATTGTGTGAAGAAAGAAATAATATAGGAACAAAATATGAAGGTAATGAGAATATGGAATATTTACAAAACACAAAACTTCTCCCAATAAGAATGCAATGAAAGTGTTCTTTTTTTTCCTTTTTTTTCGAAAGTTGAACTTGGAAAAGATCTAACACTCATATCCCAACCCATGGTTGATCTCCTCATGAAACTAATAGTAATAGTTATAAAAAGATCAAAGGTTGAGGAAGAGTGATTTTTGACCTACCCAAGAAACAACCCAATTTTTTTTTTTTTGATTTTTTTTTCTTTTTTTTTTGTTTGAACACTTGTCAATAACATTTAAAAAATTACATAAATGAAAGTACATTACATTACCCAAAACACACTGAATGAAAACCTCTCCCCCACACTGAAATGGATGCTTTCCCTCAAGCAGATGATAACTCGTTGAAAATCAAAAATAGGGTACCCAAACAATGAAATCTATTCCCCCCACACTTAAAATTCAAAAAATATGCAATGAAAATCCATGTTGATATTGGGTGGGAAAAGGTATTGGGCTTGTAATGTGGCTATCAAAGAAAAGGTTTTCATAGGCTCGAAGGGGCTTTCAAAAGGAGGATTAATGTAAGGGAAATGGGAGGCTATTTGGCTAGTGTGATTCTCATGTGGTTTAGAAAATTCCTCTATCATATTAATACACACTAAGGTAGGAAATTAAGCTCGAAGGTCCACAAACTCAAGACTCACAAATGGGGGTGAAAACACACATTTTAAAAAGATGTCCATAGGTGGCCTTGGCATGAAATTAAATGATGTTCCTCACAGTTCGGGAAAAGCATTTTCCAAATCAAAAATTGAGAATTCAAAATTTGATAATTTTGACACAAAATTATTTATCCAAAGTCATGATGAAAATACAAAAATTTTGAGATGAAATCATGTCTATTAACTCCCCAAAATTTTTAAGTGATTGTTTTTTTTTCTTTTAGTTTTTTAGGTTTTTTTTTTGTTTTTTTGTTTTTATAAAGATACACCCACACAAAAGAAAAAGTGAAAATAAAGTTTTTGATAAAGAAATTGGTAAAAAAATGAAAGAGAGAGGAAGAAGAAGAAAGAGGTAGAGAGAGGAAGAGATAGAGAGAGAGTTAAAGGGAAAGAGGTGCCCCCTGGTTTGGATTTGGCGGGTTTCCATCTCCATCTAGTGGTAGGTTGACTATTGAAGTTGGGGATCCAATGTAAGTTGATGTGGATCCAAGATTGTGCGTCCTCTCATGGTGATTCTTTAAACGATGTCCATTAACTGTGAATGTCCTTTTGGAAGAAGGGTCTTGGACTTGCACTGCACCAAATGGGTAAACATTAGTAATAACAAAAGGACCTTCCCAACGAGAATTAAGCTTACCTGGGTGAAGCCGAAATCGAGAATTGAAGATAAAAAAAGGACCTTCCCAATGAGAATTAAGCTTACCTGGGTGAAGCTAAAATCGAGAATTAAATATCATTACCTTTTCACCTTCATGAAATACCTTTCTCAGGATGTGTTTATCATGGAGTACCTTAGAATTTTCTTTGTATAGTGTAGAATTATCATAGGATTCAAGTTGAAGCTCCTCCAGTTCAGCCAATTGCAACAATCTTTCTTCACCAGATTTTTCACAATCAAAATTACAGGTTTTCACAGCCCAAAAAGACTTATGTTGGATTTCAACTGGTAGATGACATGATTTACCAAAAACTAGCCTAAAAGGAGACATCCCAATGGGTGTTTTATAGGAAGTTCAATAAGACCAAAGTACTTCACCAAGTCTTTCAGGCCAGTCTTTTCTGGTGGGTTTTACAATTCTCTCAAGCACTCTTTTCACTTCTCTATTAGAAATTTCAGCCATTCCATTTGTTTGGGGGTGATATGCAGTTAAAGTTTTATGTACAACCCTGTTCTTTTTCAAAAGTTATTCCATGGTTCTATTACAAAAATGGGTTCCTAAGTCACTGATCAAGGCACGAGGCATGCCAAATCTATGGAAGATGCGGGTCTTTAGGAACTCACTAACAGTATGTGAATCATCCTTTCTAGTGGGTTTATCCTCGACCCACCTTGAAACATAATCGACTGCAAGAAGAATATATGAGAATCCACTGGAAAGGGGAAATGGTCACATGAAATCAATACCCCAAACATCGAAGATATCACAGAAAATTAAAGGCTTTTGGGGCATTTAATTTCTCTTTGAAATTGTGCCGAACTTTTGGCAAGTGGTACATGATTTACAGAACTCATGTGAGTCCTTGAAGAGTGAAGGCCAGAAGAATCCAGAGTCTAGGACCTTTCGGGAGGTCCTTTGTGGTCCAAAGTGGCCACCTCCAGGAAGTGAGTGACAAAATTCTAATATGGAAGAATGTTCATCTTTATCAACACATCTCCTAATTACCATGTCTTCCCCAGTTTTCCAAAGATTATTTTCTTCCCAAAAATAGTGTTTTGAATCACTTTTCAAGTTCATTTTTTTTATTTTGAAAAAATTTCAGGAAAAACACCAGAAAACAAGTAATTTACAATTGGGGAATACCATGGTATTTTTGGAGTGAGAGATGAAAGGTGCTCAGTGGGGAATTCAGTATCGATGATTTCAGAATGAGAAGAATTATAAATTATACTCAAGTGATCAGCCACAGGGTTTTCTTTTCCTGGTCTATCTTTTATTTCAAGGTCAAACTCTTGAAGCATTAGCATCCATCTTATTAGCCTCGGTTTGGAATAACTTTTCTTTAGTAAGAACTTTATAGAAGAATGGTCTGTGAAGATGATGATTTTGGAACCTAAGAGATAGGACCAGAATTTATCTAAGGTAGAAACCACTGCTAAAAGTTATTTTTCAGTGACAGTTTAGTGAGTTTGAGTTTCATCCAATGTTTTTGAGGCATAATAGATGACATGAGGAATATTTTCTCTTCTTTGACCAAGAACAGTCCCAACATCTCTATCAGAAGCATCACACATCAATTCAAAGGGTAAGGACCAATCTGGAGGTTGGATTATTGGGGACAATGTTAGAGCAGTTTTGAGTTCAACAAAGGCTCTCTTGCAAACCTCATCAAAATGGAAAGTGACATCATTTTGGAGAAAATGAGTGAGTGGGAGGGAAATTTTACTGAAGTTATGGATGAATCTCCGATAGAAACCAGCATGACCAAGAAATGAACAGATGTTTTGAATAGAAGTGGGTTGAGGAAGTGATTGGATCACTTCAATTTTGGAAGGATCAACTTCAATACCATATTTTGAAACTATGTTCCCTAGAACAATCCCATTTCCAACCATGAAGTGACATTTTTCAAAATTTAACACAAGGTTACACTTGAAACACTTTTGGAGGACTATAGAGAGTGAATTCAAACAAGATTGAAATGACTCGCCATAAATGGTGAAGTCATCCATGAAGACTTCCATGAAGTGTTCAATGAATTCGGAGAAGATACTCATCATACACCTCTGGAATGTTTCAGGATAATTAAAAAGTACAAAAGGCATTCTTCTATATGCATATGTTCCAAAGAGGCATGTGAAAGTAGTATTTTCTTGGTCCCGAGGTGTGATTGGGATTTGGAAGTAGCCAGTGTATCCATCAAGAAATCAATAGTGTGACTTTCCGGCCAATATTTCTAGCATTTGATCAAGTAATGGAAGAGGGTAGTGATCTTTTCGGGTTTCAACATTCAATTTCATATAGTCGATGCACACACGCCATTTATTCTTCACTCGATTTGTGACTACCTATCCATGTTCATTTGTGACAACAGTTATCCCACCCTTCTTTGGTACAAATTGAATTGGACTAACCCATTCAATATCAGAAATTGGGTAGATAATACCAGCTTGAAGAAGCTTAGTGATCTCTTCCCTAACTACCTCAATTATGAGTGGATTGAGTCTTATTTGTTCTTGTCTAATTGGTTTGGATGACTCCTCCAGATGGATGTGATGCATGCAAAGGGCAAGGTTGATTCCTGGTATGTCATCTAGGGTCCACCCTAAGCCCTTTTTGTTTTTCTCTAACACTTGAAAAAGTTTTGACTCCTCGGTTTTGGTAAGTGAAGAAGAGATAATGACAAGATAAGAGTGATCATGGAAAAGGAATGCATATTTCAGGTGTTTAGGAAGAGGTTTCAGATCAGTCTCATATCTCATTTGTGGGTTAGACATCTTAGGAATTGATGTAGGGACTTCAGTTGCTTCAGATTCATTTTCCTTAATACTGTCCAAGGTGGAGCAGTTGAGATTAGAGTTGATGTGGGATTCAAGAGAGTCTTCAAGTTCTTCTAGATTGATAGATTCTATGAATGAAAGGTCCACATCAACTTCACCATTTATGACATTTTTAATCATGGTGCAGATTTCACAAGATCATTTGTCATTAGAACATGAAGAACATGGTGGATTGTGGTTTAATTGACTCTTAGAAGTGTACTCAGAAGTATGGATTGAGAATGCAGAGTGATCCTCGGATGGATATCGCATGGCTTGGAAAATGTTGAACTTGACCAGTTGGTCACCGAATTCCATGGATAAGATGCCTGGATGGACATCAATCTTGGGTCTCACAATCATGAGGAATGGTCTTCCTAGAATTAGGGGAGATCTAGAAGAGTTCGTCTCACCTTCCATGTCAAGGACATAGAAATCAGTAGGGAAGATAAGATCATTGACACGAACAAGGACATCCTCAATTATTCCCTCAGGACTAGCAATGCTTCGATTGGCCAATTGAATTACAACACCCATTGGATGTAAGGGACCTAGACCAAGGTTGGAGAATATGGATTTGGGCATGACATTAATTAATGCTCCTAGATCTATGAGTGTATCATCAAAGTTGGAACTTCCAATTTGGCATGGAACCGTAAAGGTCCCTGGATCCTTTCACTTTATGGGAATAGACTGCTAGGTGGAAACATTTTCGAAGGTCCTAAGTTTCATCTTGTGGGTACACAACTCCTTGAGAAACTTGGCATACTTAGGAATTTATTTTATGGCATCTAAGAGGGGAATTTTGACTTCAACATGTCTAAACATGTCGAGCAATTCAGGATCAGGTTCAAAGGACTTCCTTGGTTTAGAAATAGCTTGAGGAAAAGTAATTGGATTCCTAAGTGGAATTGAAGGAGGTGAGGGAATGGTTTCAGGTTCCTTTTCAAGTTTCTTTTTCTTTTCATTTTCTAGTTCAACATTCAAAGGAGGGTTTGAGGATTTATCTTGAGGCATAGAAAGTTGCTTTCCTGATCTAAGTGCAATTGCACTTACATTACCCTTGGGGTTGGGTAATGGTTGAGATGGGAGTTGGAAAGAATTTGATTGTTGTTGTTGGCTCGGGTGGGATGCAAGTTGACCTATTTGAGTTTCAATGTTTTTAAGGCTAGAACGGGTGAATGAGGCAAGATCTTTCACTGCGCTTTCCCATGGTTTCTTGGAATAAGAGGCTTGTCCCGGATTGGGATTGCCTTGATTTTGGTTCTTGGTAAAGCGATTGAATTGGTTTGAGAATTGGGAAGTCTCACTAGGATAGTGGAATTCAGGAGGAGGAATAGGAGGATTGATCCTTTGAGGTTGAGGGACAAAAGGGTAAGGTTGTTGGAAGTTACCAACACCTTGACTGTATTGAAAATAGTTTGGGTTTTGAGGAGGGAATTGAGGGGGATGAGATATGGGATTACCATACCTCAGGACTTGGTTATAGGAAGAAGAAAAGGGCTCAGAGTGAGGTTGGTTGAAATTTCTAACAAAATGACCTGATAGTTGAGGATTGGTGTTCCACTGAGCATATGCTGTATTGATCTTCATTAGTCTAGATGAATTGGATTGATCCTCTTGAAGTTGTGGACATGTTTTAGTTGGATGAGATGGAGAGTTGCAGATTCCATAATTTTTGACAGGTCCAGGAAACATTGATTGCGGAGAAGACAAGGTTGGGGATTTGGTAGCCACAGCTAGTTGTCGCACAAAACCTGTAAGTTCAATCATCCAGTCGGTCATCTTGTTCGGCTCAATTGTTTGATTATCTTGGGCTTTCTTGACTTGATCATGTGCTCGAGTATGGAATTGTTGTGTGTTTGCAGCCATGTTACTTATGAGATCTCTTGCTGCTGCAGGAGTTTTATCAACCAGAGCACCAGCACTTGCGGCATCAATGAGAGTTATCTACATAGCCAATAACCCCTCATATAATTATTGGATCAAGAGTAGATTAGGGATTTGGTGATTTGGGCAAGTTGTAACAAGCTTTTTGAATTTCTCCCAGTACTCATGGAGTGATTCACTTGGGAACTAATGAATACCACTTATTTCCTTTTGGATAGAAGCAGTACGAGAAGCAGGAAAGAATTTCTCTAAGAATAGTTGCTTCATGTCATTCCATGTGGTTATGGAACCAGGAGGAAGGTAGTAGAGCCATGACTTAGCAGTGTCATCTAGGGAGAAAGGGAATGCTCGTAGTTTGATTTGTTCCTCAGAAACCCCTTGAGGCTTCATGGTAGAGCACACCACTTGGAACTCTTTAAGGTAGAGATGTGGATCCTCACCAGCTAGCCCGTGAAAATGAGGGAGAAGATGAATCAAACCTGATTTGAGTTCGAAGTCAGTTTCTATGTTTGGATATTTAATACCAAGAGGTTGGTAATTTATATCAGGGACAATGAGTTCTTTAAGGGTTTGTTCCCTAGGATTGGCCATTTCAAATTCAACTGGTTGGATGAGGACTGGTTATTGAATGAGTTGATTATATCTTATGTTCCTCCTAAGTTGGATGAGGACTGGTTATAATTATAATGATTATAAATTAAGAAGAGAAGAAAAAGAAAGGGATAAGAAAAGAGTTGTACGTCGACACACACACACGAACAATGATGATAATTAAAAACAAACTTTTGATTGAATGAGGAAGCAAAAGAAGGGAAGGGGATTCAACTGTATATAAACTATTTTAAGAACATTAATATTAATCTATATAATATGTATGATAATAATAGAAATTAAATAATAAACTTCCATTAAAACCGAATTACAAACAAAGAGACTTACAAGATTACAAAAACGAAGAACACGAAAGTAAGAAAAAACAAAGAGAGGAGGAAAGGTCTCTCAAGTGAAAACTTGAGTATGGAAGATCCTCCCAAGACTTTGGAAAGGCTTTGTTCGTGCCAATATAATCTCCTCTCTTCTAAAATTCCAACTCCTCTCAATGAGAGAAGGGGAGAGTATTTATAGCCCAAGGAGTGGACTGTTTACATTCTCAATCTGTCCCTCCACGTGCATCGCCAATCTGGCTATTCATACAGAAGAATCTCTAAATATATCCTCTTAAAAGTTATAGATAATAAAGTTTTCCGACTACTGTAAAAATTTGGAGGCATTTGGACAAGTGGAAACAAATTTATGGTGGTTTTATTAAACAAAGGTAAAATGTCCATTTCTATCCATGCTTTTTCGATTACCAAAATGTAAATGGATTTTAGAATAGTAATATTCCTTCAAATCTGAATGATTTCTTCAACAAAGTCGGCCGACTATATCTCCTCTTTCATACTGCAAAATATCAGATTGATTTGATGCTTACATAATGAGATATGTCATGAATACTATACTGATTTTATTTCTCGTCAAGAATGGTGGGCTGGACTTAAAAGCATATGTTGGGCCCCTTTTTGTTGGATTTGGGCCTTGAAATTTTTATACAAGACTCATTAAATTGTCACCCAAACTATGGTATATAATAATAGAAGTTGGACTTCTTTAGTTATCCCAGTAAATCAATCTTCATGAATAGTTCAGTTTCTTCACATATTCTTTGGTCTTGTTTGTGAGGACCATATGACCCTTCAAATGGCAGAATTGGCTCATGGTACCTTCTAATGAAATGTTGTATATTGAAATTAGAATCCTAAAAAACAATAACCACACAATTTGGATCAGTACGGTGAGAGTTATAAATAAAATAGTAAACTGACTCAATTGGACTACTTCTAAAAATGCTCAAAAATTATACTTAATATTAAAACATTAATATTTCACACAAATTATGCACATTTAATATAAAATCAGTAAAGGGAGTATATAATAAGTCATGAAAATATTAATAACATAAACTTCTCAAGTTTTTTATGAACAACATCCAGTTACTATTGAAGATATAACAACTCCTTCATGGCTTCTTTAATTTGTTGGCTAATTTCGATCGATTTTTTATTATGATTTTCCTCCGCCTCAACTAATGAAGTTTGAAAGCCCTTAATATTGATAATTCATTTAGCCTCTTCAAAAAATTTTCGTATCTTATGCTCTTTCTCCCACCGATGAATGATATTTTTCATAGCATCATGGACTGGTCGATAATTAAATCCACCAAATACCAATACACAAAATAATGCTGGGAGTTTGGAAAAAATAGGACATCAATTCATCTAAAGGCTTATCAGAAATTATTCTCTAGATATGCCGCCATGTCTTCTTACGTGCCATGCCAAGAGCATATTGCATCTCTAAGTCTGAATCTGAGTCACTACCATGAGGTGAAATGTACTCTGGAAATAGGTCACTTAAAGAGCCACCTTGTTCTACTTCTCTTGAAATAGTAGAAGCTTCACCTTATGATCTAGGAGCTGATAACCCTAAATGATAAATCAAGGTCATTTTCAGTTTCAAATTGAAGAAACAAATATGATTTAGATATCTGGTTATATTTACCCAATAATAAGTCAGCTATTTGATTGGATCCATCCCCTATATTCTCAGCTTCAGTGATTTGAGAAGATGTTTCTTGAGAAGGGGAATTCCCTTGAGTTTGATGAGTTATTATATTTGAAGTCTCTAGATCATGTCTTGATGGATGATCCTTTAGAGGTATTTCTCTAGCTCCAACAGAAGTATAGAGTGGAATACCCCATTCTTGGAGAGACTTTTGACATTTTCTGCAGATAAATCTGCATAAGGTGAACTTTGATGTAAAGAATCAAGTAAAGAAGAATAATTATGTATGGAAAATTCCAGAATAAGGACTTATGTCCTTGAAATTCCTCATGAAAATCCCAAAACTCCTTGATGGAACCTGGAATATCAATATTTGGATTAAGGGCTTTCGCCATTTTAGTATATGCATCTTGGAATGTTACAGTATCATCACCATTTAAGGTATCCAACAAACATTGGTTAATGCCTAAATTGGATTCATTGACATTCTGTTCCATCGGCTCTTCAATTGATATATCATCATCAGATCTTTCCAGGTTCGGTCCAACATCATTATTTATCTCAGACTGCCCTGGTTCTTCATTCCTTTCTTCTGAAGCAATAGGAATATTAGTATTGCTTATTTTAGGATCCTATTAAGAAAGCAACTGAGGGATGTATTTAATCTTACCGTGTCTTTACTCTCTCTCAGTAGATCTAGGAGCAGGTATAGCTGAATCTTTTGATGATTTATCTACCAAAATTGAAGATTCATCAACATGAACCTGGGTTTCCCCTAAGGTTTCTTTTTCTGGTCTCGAAGAATCTGCTCTTAATCCCTTGAGAGAGGAGAGATACATAGATCCTTTAAGAGGATAAAACATGGTTTTCAGAGTGTATTGAGTAAATTATATTCCCTAAGGACAGTATAAATACTTACTCCTTCGACAAACACTTCAGATAAATCTCATTGCTCTCTTGAATTTCTGTTCAAAAGCTTGGAGAGAAATTGAAACACTCCTCTTAGCATGAGAAACTTGAGGTAATGGTTGGGTATTATTCATCACCATTACCCCAGTCATGATTCTTGCTCATGGAGAAAGTTCTGGTGACTTAGGAGGATCATTCGTTGTGTCAATAGGAGAGCCTACATGACCATACTTAGGTGATTTGAGAATTGGTCTGGAGCTTACTTCTCTAGATTCAAGCTGCACAAATACATTTTCATCATGATTAATGATGATAAATGGTAAAGCAGGTTTGAGAAAAAAGGAAAAGGAAAATACATTCTTAGTATTAACATAAATATCCCACTCCTCCTCAAAGTTGATAATTACCCTTTTGTGTACTCCTAAGTCCATCATATGAGATACTCATTTAGAGTCTAGGATATGTTCATCAGTTTCATATATAAAATCCTCCAGCTCTGTAATATACTTTTGTACTTTAGCCAAGTTATTTTCCAGATTTCAATCATAAGGTGCCTTGATGTCACCAAGATCTGGTATTTGAATTCCATGATGGAGGAATGCCCATGCATCCTTAAGATCACAGGTTACACCCTCCCAATGATTAATGGATGAAGTTTTCACATAATTCAATCTTGTTATAGTTTATTGTGGAGGAGATTCAACACCTTCTAATTGTTGAGCTTATTCAGGCCTCGTTTCTTCTTCAAAAAGTTCAACAGATGGGATAAGAACCTCTTTTTGATGGCAGTGATTGGATCGCCTTGGCGTTGGAGGTGTTGCTTCTCTAACCCTAGTCTTCTTGGTATACCTCCTGCGAAGACGTTTTGAGGGCTCTAAGACCTCTAAAACTTCTGTATCATCTCTGTCCTTGGACTTCTTGCCATAATTTCCACTTGCAACAGTCATTGTAGCTGCCACTCGATATATTCCTTTTGTCAAATCCCCTTCAGGATATGAAGAATCCCAAGATTTGGCATACCCAGCTTCCAATCCAATCGATGCATATGGTGGAGGTAACATAATAGATAGTTTGTATACCTCTAAATTCGTTAGAATCCATAATTATCACGTTACCATTGGGTGTTTCTCATGTCTGGAATATGTGGGTGGAAAAGTGTTTGATTGTTTAAGACATCTGAACTGATGAGCAAACCTATAAGGAATGTAAGCCTCATAGATAATTTCACCATCAATCTTGGTTGATAATATTCCATCCCTGAATGACATCATATAATATCTCAATTCATAATTCTTTTCTTTACCATCATCAATAAATGTTCCAACCGGTGGGTTACCAAAATGAAAGAAACTGAATTCTCCTCAGACATTCAATGCCTTTAGCACCACATCAGGTCTCAAGTTTAGAGGTTTAATACTAGAAACTTTATGTAAAAATAGGGTGAATCGACCCTTGGGAACTCTAACTGAATTCAACACTGAGTATGAAGAAAAATGTGTTTCAATCCATCCCCAAAACACTTGGAATGGCCCTACAATTCTAAATGGAGCCTTTCCATTGTATAAATGCAGTAGGAGATAGTAAATTCTTGCCAATACAGGGGTTTCTAACCCAATATAATTCCCTTATACCAATTTAGATACAATAACAAAAGTCCCTGACCTTACACCACCTCCGGATTCATGGACTGGAAGCAAGTAAATTCTTATCCACATGGAAAGGAAGGCAGTTAAGTGTACCTTTGCATCTAAATCGGGTATTACTTTATAGCCCCAATGCTTATAATCACCTCTTTCCATTGTAGGCCAATATGTGCTTGAACTTCCCCAGTTATCTGCAGAAGGACAAACAATAAGATGTCCACAGGTTGGGCCTTTTTCTATTGTTGGTTCTAAGAAGGCATCCATCCACACTCTGGCATGAATGTCTTTCTTATCCTTGGGTAACTTCTTCACTATTTTAAATAATTCATGGGCCAACGGTGGTTCTCTAGTAGCATCACCCCATGTTGTGGAAGGTAAATTGAATTTATCATACATTTCCCCAAGAATGGGAATTTCTTCTATTTGGTAAATATCCTAGAGACTAATACCAACTTCACCATGTGTTAAATGGAAGGAATTTGTTTGTGGAATCCATCAACTCAGTAATTCAGGAATGAAATCATTTTTATAAACATAAGTTTTCCCCATCCAGACAACATCATAGATATGAATGTCTGATAACTTTTTGCTAAATTCTGCACAAGTCCAGCGTACCCAGAATGCCTACATCCATTCGGTCTTGACACCTCCTCCAGAACAAAGATCCCAATCTTCTTTCCAACCATTACATTGATCTGTTTGAGAAGCCTGAAAAGTAGAATCATAATAATGTGGTCTTAGATCTACAACATGATCTTTAATATCGGGATTTAAACCACTATGATGAAGGATGAAACTAATAGGTACCGTATCTTCTTATTTTGGAAACCTCGTTGCACTAATACTCATGCAGTTACAGTTAGAGTATTGAAGAAACCAATTCTTTGGAAAGTACTTTTTAATAGATGGAACATGGGTTTCTTACAAAATCCCATGTCCATACAGGGGTAAGTAAGGACTTTGTGGATAATCATGCTGGTATAGAATTAAACCCTTCCATAACCTAGGAAGAGTACTTTCAACAACATCATAGTAGTCTAGTCTGACAATCTTCATCATTTTATTTTGATGAGCCTTAGCTTATTCAGTATGGGTCATCAAATGAGTCATTTCTTTTCCTGTAAAATAATTACCAAACTTCCTCTATTAGGTTGGAATTTTAAATATGAAAATCAAAATTTGGCAAAGGACACTATTCACATAGGTCCTTTGATGAGGTCTGTCGCATAGGTCCTTCGACAAGGATCCTAGCGTAACTCCTTCGATGAAGTCCTTTGGTGTAGCTCCATCACTTAAATAATTATACCTTGAATAAATTTCAAGCAATTATGCGATAGCACAACGCGATGGGGATGGGAGAATGAGATACACAATGAGAGCCATAAAATTCTGAAAAGCACAGGTGAAGAAAATCGCAAATGATGGGACCTATTTATAGACAACCAAAGACCTACGTGCCCGAAATACAGGTAACATCTAAGCGGGATATCTGCATGGGGTACCTATGAGGCATATCTGCAATGTTCAGCAATTGATCCATAGTCTTTTTCCCCACAAATTCACCTCAGGACTCAACCCTCTTTCTATTTTTCGGATCCAATCTTGAGGGGGGTTTTTGTTGACACCACTTAAGAAAACAAAAAAAAATTAGGAAGAGAGCCCTGCATATTTCAAAATCACAAGGAAAGGTTCAAAGAACTCAAAGTTAAAGTCAAAATACTCCAAAAAAGACCTACGTGATCCATCTGCGTGACAGACCTGCACGATCGACTTGCATGGTAGAGCTACGTGCCAGAATAATTTATGTACCCCTGCACGGAGCACCTATGTGGAGGAGCTGCGTGGAGAACCTATGCAGATAAAACTTCCTTCAACCTAGCCCATTAGTGCCTATAAATAGATCCCTTGGGCTCCCTATTTTAAGGATTGAAAAATTTTAAAGACTCCCTAAAGCTCCCATTGCGTAGCTATTTCGCTTCGATCCCTCATTGTATCATGTAGCTCTCTAAAACCTAAGAGAATAGATAATTAAATAGGATAAGAATGTTTTAAAAGTATTTTACAAATTTTTTTCATAGGTTTGGTTCTCGTATGTGAAACACATTCTTCAGTCATCATTCACATATGCATGGCATACCTGCGTGACCTACCTGCGTGGTACATCAATGCGGGGGTACCTACGCGGCATACTTATGCGAGGTACCTACATGACAAAGCTTGGTATAAATCCTACATACCAACTCAAGTACCCTCTTTAAAATCCATTCATAGAAGAGTATCTCCTTCCTTGTTTCCCTTATCTAAAAGGGGCTAAGTTTAAGCCTCCACCAAAACCTCCTGACTTATCGAACACTAGTGCAGAAAATGTTATTTACATCACCATTTTTTACGTCGGTTATATATAACCAACGTGATAATCTGTGAAACATGGTTTTTTACATTGGTTATTCTATAACCGACATAAAAAATGCGGTGAGTAAATTTTTAACGTCGGTTATTTTAATAAACGATGTGATAAATCGCGCGCATTAGTTTTTTACATCGGTTATACATTAACTGACGTAAAAAACCAAAGTGTGGTGTTTTTTACGTTGGTTATTTGATAACCAACGTAAAAAACGGGGTATCTACGAATTTTTTACATCGGTTATAAAATAACTGACATAAAAAAGCGGCTTTTGATGCCTTTTTGACGTCAGTTATTTGATAACCAACGTAACAAAACAACCCGCAGAATTTTCTACGTCGGTTATAAAATAACCAACATAAAAAACTGTGATTTATGATGTATTTTTTACATTGGTTATTCTATAACCGACGTAAAAAACCAACACGTGGATTTTTTTACTTCGGTTATAAAATAACCGACGTAAAAAAAGCCGTATCTGATACATTTATAACATCGGTTATTATAATAACCGACGTTATAAATGTAATAAAAATATTTTATAACGTCAATTATTAAATAATTGACATTATAAAACATTTAAAAAATTAACATGCCCGGTGGATTGTCATTTACGATTTTTCGATCGACAGTCGGCGACTCGTCTCTCTCGCGTGGTAAACCCTAATCGACTCATCGATCTCGTTGAGTTAAACTCGTTTTTCCATCATCGTTTATCATCTTTACTCTCCTCAGATCTATCATCTCAACTCGCAACACTCAGGTAATCCTCCCACGACTTTATTTCGTTCGTTTTTTTTTTCGGATAGTCTATATTTACGTTTTGTGATTTTTTTTTTAAAACTAGGTAAGATTCTTCTATTTAGAACCCTCTTAACTCATTTTTCCGTCATCATATTATTTATTATCCCAATATCTATTAGATCGACTTGCAATATTCACGTAAGCCTCACCTACTTCTATTTCGTTTGTTTTTGTTTTGCGAATGCCTGACATTGATGGTAATTTTTGTTGTCATTGACAACTAATGATCTCATTCACCCATATTACTGCAATTTATATGTAAACCATTGTGATACACCCATTCTGTGTACCAGTGTGATTTATTTTATAAGTATATATATGGTTTTTCATGGTGGAATGTTTGTTTTGGATCCTTGGTTGTTTCTATTTTGGGTATCACTTTTTGTTGTTCCATAATCTATTTACGTCTCTTATTTTCGTGGACTATTATAAGTCTTCATATGCTATTAAAAACTGATTCATTTCACAATAGAGCATTTTAGACTAGTAGGAGATACAATTCATGGTTCTCATTTTGAATAATGGCATGATACCAAAACTAGTAGCTTGAGGTTAAAATCTCTAGATATGACAAAACTAGTAGCTTGAGGTTGAAATCCCATGGTTTTGGGGGGCTGTCAAGAGGGTTGGTGGCTATCCAGGGGTTTGGGGGCTCTCCAGGGTGTCTATGTAGGTGGGGGCAATCCAGGGGTGTGTGTGTGGGGGGGGGGCGGTCCAAGGGGGTGGGTGGGTTGTCCAAGGGGGTGGGTGGGGGGGCTGTCCAAGGGGGTGGGGGCCTATCCAGAGGGTTTGGGGGGTTGTCCAGGAGGTGGGGGATATCCAGAGGGTTGAGGGGGGGGGGGGTCCAGGAGGGTGTCCATGGGGGTAGGGGGTGGGGGGTGGTGTCCAGGAGGGGCGGGGTGTGCTGTCTAGAGGGGTGGGGGCTGTCTAGGGGGTGGGGGTTGTCCAGAGGGTTGGAGGGTGTGCATGGGGGTGTCCAAGGGGGTAGGGGTGGGGGTGGTGTCCAGGAGGGGTGGGGGTGCTGTCTAGAGGGGTGGGGGCTGTCCAGGGGGTGTCCAAGGGGTAGGGGGTGGGGGTGGTGTCCAGGAGGGGTGGGGGTGCTGTTGAGAGGGGTGGGGGCTGTCCAGGGGGTGGGGGTTGTCCAGAGGGTTGGGGGTGTCCAGGGGGGTGTACAAAGGGGTGGGTGGAGGGGCAGTCCAAGGGGGTGGGGGCCTGTCTAGAGGGTTTGGGGGGGTTGTCCGGGGGGTGGGGGGCTGTCCAGAAGGTTGGGGGGTTTCTAAGGGGGTTTCCAAGGGGTGGGTGGGTGTGGGGGGCTGTCCAAGGGGGCGGGGGCCTGTCCAGAGGGTTTGGGGAGTTGTCTGGGGGGTGGGGGGCTATCCAGAGGGTTGGGGTGTCCAGGGGGGTGTCCAAGGGGGTAGGGGGTGGGGGTGGTATCTAGGAGGGGTGGGGGTGCTGTCTAGAGGGGTGGCTGGTTGTCTAGGGGGTGGGGGATGTCCAGAGGGGTGGGGGATGTCCAGGGGGTGGGGGGATGTCTAGAGGGTTGGGGGTGTCTAAGGGGGTGGGTGGGTGTGGGGGGCTATCCAAGGGGGTGGGGGCCTGTCCAGAGGGTTCTGGGGGTTGTCCGGGGGGTGGGGGTTTTCCAAAGGGTTGGGGGTGTCCAGGGGGTGTCCAAGGGGGTAGGAGGTGGGGGTGGTGTCCAGGAGGGGTGAGGGTGCTGTCTAGAGGGGTGGGGGTTGTCGAAGGGGTGGGGGGCTTTCTAGAGGGTTGGGGGTGTCCAGGGGGGGGGTGTCCAAGTGGGTAGAGGGTGGGGGTGGTGTCCAGGAGGGGTGGGGGTGTTGTCTCGAGGGGTGGGGGTTGTCCAGGGGGTGGGGGATGTTTAGAGGGTTGGGGGGTTTCTGGGGGGTGTCCAAGGGGGTAGGGGGTGGGGGTGGTGTCCAGGAGGGGTGGAGGTGCTGTTTAGAGGGGTGGGGTGCTGTTCAGGGGGTGTCCAAGGGGGTAGGGGGTGGGGGTGGTGTCCAGGAGGGGTGAGGGTGTTGTCTAGAGGGGTGGGGGCTGTCCAGGGGGTGGGGTTTCTTTCTAGAGGGTTATGGGGTGTCCGGGGGGTGTCCAAGGGGGTAGGGGTGGGGGTGGTGTCCAGGAGGGGTGGGGGTGTTGTCTAGAGGGGTGGGGTGCTATCCAGGGGGTGTCCAAGGGGGTAGGGGTGGGGGTGGTGTCCAGGAGGGGTGAGGGTGCTGTCTAGAGGGGTGGGGGGTTTTCCAGGGGGTGGGGGTGTCCGGGAGGGGAGGGGGACTGTCCAAGGGTGTGGTGGTGTCAATGGGGTGTCCAAGGGGGTGGGGGTGGTGTCCAAGGGGTGGGGGCTGTACAAGGGGGTTGGGGGTGTCCAAGGGGGTGTCCAAGTGGGTAGGGGGATAAGTGTCAGTTGGTATTGATTACTACATCATTGTTTCTGAGATCATGACATGATGATTGTGCCGTGATGATTGGCTTTACATTGTGATTTTCTCCATCTGAATTTTTATTTTAAATTTGATTTGATTCTCAGGTTTACTCCATTTTCTCCAATTTTCTATAAACCTCTATAGGACCCATGGTTTTATTTGATTCAATGGAATTTAAAACTGTTATATTTAATTATATTTTGTTTTTAAAATAATATTCAAGCATATTTTTTTAAATACGCATAGATTTGTTTTATATTTCAAAATTTTTTTACATTCAAATTATGATTTTTTTCATATAAACATATATTTGTCTTATCTTAAAAATATATATATTTTTGATATTTGTTATAGGTAATAATGAGTCGAAGTTGGATTATGGCACATCGAATGAGCAATGAATATGAGGAAGGTATTGATGCCTTTTTGGAATTTTCTAAACGAAATGTTCCAAGTAGTGACATTTTTTTCTGTCCATGCCTAAAATGTTTGAATATAAAGAAGTTGAAAAGTAGAGAGATAAAATATCATCTGATTTGTCATGGTTTTAATCTGAGTTACGGCCCTTGGATTTGGCATGGTGAAACTGGACGGAATGTCACTGATGATGATGATTCGCAATATGGTAACTCCGATGGAATTGAAGAATTGATTCGCAATATTGTAGCAGAACAAATTGAGATAGAACTGACAGTTGCACGTCTATATAGTGATGCTGAAAAACCATTATATCCTAGTTGTACAGATTTTATGATTTTGTCGGTGGTGTTAAGATTGATTAACCTAAAGGCAAAACATGGATGGAGTGAAAAAAGTTTTACAGAGCTGCTAAAATTGATGAAATACATTCTTTCAAAAGATAATGATCTTCCAGATTCACATTATAAGGCCAAGAAAATATTATACCTGATGGGATTGGGATACAAGAAAATACATGCATGTCTGAATGACTGCATTATATATAGGAAGGAATATGAATTTCTGTCAGAGTGTCCTAAATGTGGGACATCATGATATAAGGTGAAAGAAAAATCATAGGCTGATGTAGATATTACAAAGATCCCTTCAAAGGTATTTTGGTATCTTCATATAATTCATCATTTCAAACGTTTATTTGCTAATTCACATGATGCGAAAAGGTTAAGATGGCATGCTGATGAGCGGGTATGTGATGAAAAAATATGGCATCCAGCTGATTGTCCGCAATGGAATAAAATTGATGCACAGTATTCTACATTTGGAAATGAAATTAGAAATCTCAGACTAGGGTTGTGCACAGATGGAATGAATCCATACCGAACCCTCAGTAACAGACATAGTTCATGGCCTATTTTATTGGTAATTTACAACCTCTCTCCTGAAGTTTGTATGAAGCGCAAATATGTCATGTTGAGTATAATGATCTCTAGTCCAAAGAAACCCTTCAATGATATTGATGTTTAATTTTCACCGTTGATTGATGATTTGAAACTGTTATGGGCTGATGGTATTAGGGTGTATGATTCTTATAAAATGGAATATTTTAAACTACATGCAGTGCTTATGTTCACTATAAATGACTTCCCAGCATATGTAAATTTGTCTGGATATAGTGTTAAAGGGCATAAAGCATGTCCAATTTGCAAACAACATACATCATATTTTCAATTGTATCATGGGAGGAAAATAGTGTACATGGGTCATCAAAAGTTTTTGCCTATGGATCACCCTTATAGAATACTAAAAAAGGAATTCAATGGCTCACAAGAATTTGATACTACTCCAAAACCTTTATCCCCTGATCTGTATTTTGAGAGGGTGAAAAACCTTGATGTGACATTGGGAAAGACATAGAAATATGGTAATGATAGACATATTTGGAAGAAAAGGTCAATATTTTTTAAGCTACCATATTGGAGGTATCATAAAGTTAAACATAATATTGATGTCATGCACGTAGAGAAGAATATCTATGATTGTTTTATTGGAACATTGTTAGATATTAAAGGAAAGACAAAATATGGGTTGAATGCAAGATTAGACTTACTATCAATGGGAATACATTTGGAGTTAGCTCCCACTCCTAAAGGAAGATGAACATTTCTTCCTTAGGCTTGTCATACATTATCAAAGAAGGAGAAAATTAGCTTCTATTAGTATCTTCATGATATCAAAGTGCCTCAAGGTTATTCTTCAAATGTAAAAAAATTTGTCTCATTGAAGGACTTGAAATTGATAGGTATGAAATCACATGATTGTCATGTCATGATGCAACAAATTCTACCAGTTGCATTGCGTAGAATATTTCCCATCCGTGTCAGAAAGACTATAATGAAGTTGTGTTATTTTTTCAATTCAATTTGTAACAAGGCGATTGATGTGAATGCTTTGAACATTTTGGAAAAGGATGCAATTTTTATACTTTGTCAATTGGAAATGTATTTTCCTCCAACTTTTTTTGATATAATGGTGCATTTAATGATTCATCTGGTTCGAGAAATAAAGCTTTGTGGACCTGTATATCTTCATTGGATGTATCCTTTTGAAAGGTATATGAAAATATTAAAGGGGTATGTTAAAAATACATATCGAACTAAAGCCTCCATTATTGAAAAGTATATTTCTGAGGAGGTACCAGAGTTTTGTACGAGATACTTGGCTACAGCGCAACACATAGGTTTGCCTCCATCTCGCCATGAACGAGTTAATAATGAGGGAAAGGGGGTTAGTGGATTGAAAGTTAAATAATTGTCAGTTGAACAGATGAAGAAGTTAGAATCATACATCTTGAATAACATAGCTGATGCTCAACCGTATATCACATTGAATATTAATGAGTTGAAACAATGTCATCTAAAGAAGAAAGAAATGTGGATTTTGAATGAGCACAACAAAACTTTTTTGTCATGGTTTAAAAAGACCTTACTCGGTAGATCAGATGTATCAGAGACATTAAAATGGATAGTGGGTGGTCCATGTTTAAATGTGATAACATGGTCCAGTTATGACATTAATGGATATACATTTCATACGAAAGCTCAGGACAACAGAAGTGCAGTTCAAAATAGTGGTGTATTGGTGTTTGCAGAAGCAATGCATTTTTCAAGTGCTAAGGAAAAAAACCCAATTTTTGCATCAAGTGCATATTATGGAGTGATTGAATACATATGGGAGGTTGATTAATTTAAAATTAAAGTTCATGTTTTTAACTGTAAATGGTTTATCGGTAACAACAGTGTCAGACACGATGAATTTAGAATAACACTTGTTAATCTGAATATATTGGAAGAAACAACTGATTCTTTTATAATGGAAACACATGAAAAACTAATTTTCTATGTAGTATATCAATCATATATGCAGTGGGATGTTGTTTTACAAGGGAAAAACAATATGTTGGTGAGTATGAACTTGATGAAGATGCTGATTTATGTGAGATCCCTACTTCCATGGAAATATTAACAGAACATAATGATGAGCATGTTGAAGACATGGTTTGTGCCATAAGGAACAATCACGACGAAGGAATTTGGAAAAACAATCCATTTGTACATTCCTAAAATTACAGGTAACATATGTTTATTTCTTATTTATATTTATTTTTTTCATAAAATGTTAGATATTTTAAGTTTTTTCTTTATTAAAACATGTATTAAAACAAAATAATTATAATTTTTTGTTTGTTTTAAGTTTTTTTAGTTTACTTTATCATGTTTACCATTACATGAATTATATATCTATTATTTTTGTTCAGTGAAAATTACTTTACCATGTTTACCAGGTTTACCATGTTTACCATGTTTACCATGTTTACCATCTTGACCATCTTTACTATCTTTACCATCTTTACTATATTTACCATTGTTTAACATGCTTACCATATTACCAATGTTTACTATTATGTAACTTAGTACACTTTTCTATTTTCTGATTACAGTAGTATTAAAATATTTGAATTTGTATATTTGTGAACTAAGGTTTGTTTTTTTGATTTGAAGGATAATGACAGATCATTCAGTTGATCAACCACATGATTCTGGAGATGAGCATATTGGTCATACCTCTGGGGAGGAACATTCACATGCTCCTCTTGATTTTCCCCAATCTTCCTCATGTGCTCTTATTATGACAAAGATTTCAAAGGTTAGTAAATGTGGGTGCACACGTTTACCAAAATTAGCACTTGACCGTATGTAGGATCAGAGGATACTCATTGAGTTTGATGATGATGATATTCCTAGAGGTCCAAATGCAAAAGATTTTAAGAGTTTTGTAGCAACTCAGGATAAGAGAAAAGTAAGCATTCTGTATGATGACTGGAGAAGTGTAGATAAAGCAATAATATCTCATTTGTGGGAGATGATTTTGTTAAGATCTTTTTCTATTGTTTGACTATTCTTTAAATGTTTCTAGTATATATAATATGTTTAATCTCTTATTTATCAGATGAAATTTTATATTCTGGACACTGGAGGAGTCAGGAAGAAATGCTTATCGTTGGCTGCTAGGAGATGGAGGGATTTCAAATCAACCCTCTCATCTGATTTCATTTATGGTCATAGGAGTCATGAAAATCCATGTCATATATATCCTTTTATAGATGAAGACACATGGAGATAGTTTCTTGAAAGTAGAAGAAAAAGTCATTTTTGGTAAGGGCAATATAAACTTTTATAATCTTTCTTATATAAATGATCTTATTAATGTTTTTTTAATGATTTCTTATTCTTAATTTATAGCAAACAAGGAAATATCATCAGGATATCCAATCTAAAAATGTATACCCTCATAGTTTATCTCAGGGAGGGTATGCATTTTTGGAAGAAAAAATGATGGCGGAAAAATTTCAACAACTAAGAGCTGAGTCTTCAAGCTCTGGAGAGGTGGCCCCTCCATCCCCTCAATCTAGACATGAAAAATGGAAGAGATCTCGGAAGGGCAAAAAAGGGAAATATCTTTCAGAAGAATCGAGAATCGTAGCTGAGAGGATTGTAAGATATCTATTTTATTTATTTAAGTTAACTATTTTCTTCATATAATTTCAATCATTACAGAAATTTTCAATTAATTAATACAGGACTCTCTTGAGAAGCAGAGTTCACAAGGGACATTTACAGCTACTGGGAGGCAAGATATTTTATCTGTAGCATTGGGAAAGCTCAAACATCCTAGTCGCGTAAGAGGATATCCGACAGGTGTATCGGTAAGAAAAGTGTTTCCATGTTCTTCAACTTCTAACGTTGAGGGGGTTTATAAAAAAAATAGAATCCTTGGAGGTTGAAGTTCATAATATTAATGCGACGATGGAGGAAAATATTAGAGCGTCGGTACAGTCTATGTTTTCAGACATGAAAAGACAATTTCAGGCTCCAGCTTCCACTCCTCCACCTCCCCCTACAGACCCCATTATTTATCCTCCACCTCCGCTAGTAGCTCCCACTCCCCCACCTCAGCCTGCGGACCCCATTTTTTATCCTACTCCTCCGCCGCAGCTTCCTACTTATTGTGAGTTGTATGATGATGATCCTCAACATCATATAGTTGCATATAGGTTGGTATATTGTATAGGAGATACAATTCATCATCAACAATTAGAGGTATAGAATCAGAGGGTCACTGTACAGGATATTATAGATAGATCAGCTCAAGTACCATTACCTATAGATGAGGTGATGACAGTTGGACATAGTATAGGCCATTTTTTAATTTGGCCATCCAGACTTCTTCGACTCATTACCATAGAGGTATGAATGTTATATCTTTTATTTTATTTTTTTATTAAATTTGTTTTATTATTTGAAAACTAATATACTTTTATATTTATTTTTACAGGAATACTTCAAAAGTAAATAAATATTGTATAGACAACAACAAAGACAAATGGCTATGACATCAGATACAGATTCTAGTAGTCTTGACAGATTGTCAAGATATTCAAATTTTTTGGTGGGTCATTATGAGTTTACAATGGAATCTCATGTTTGTGGATGTGCAATAAGTGTGGGGATTATGAAAACTGATATCATGGAGCTTGTTACTAGAGATAAGTTAGGCATCAACAAGGTGAAAATTTTTTCCATGTAAGTCTTAACACCTTTTCTCTGCGTTATATTTATTAAAAATGTGTACTTATGTCTATTTTTTATTAGGTATCTTTATAAAATTTGTGAGAGGAATGAGCTGATAGATGTATATGGATTCATGGATCCGCAATTGATTTCCCCTGAAGCATGTGCATTGGATGAGGAAGAAAGAATGATTTATATTGCTGAAAGACTTGAAAAGAATATAGTCACACAATGTTGGATTATTCCTTTTTGTGAGAGGTATGAAACACATCTCTCTCAAAGAGTTCATTATCTTTTAACATAAAAAACCACTAACCTTAAATTCTCTTTTATCAGTGATCATTGGATGTTAGGGGTTTTTTTCCCCAAGGGAGAAAGCACTTTATTGGATATGCTCTATCCATGATGATGTGCGGTAAAGTTTTAAGAATATATTAGAAAAGTAAGTTTCAATTTCTCAATAGTTTTATATATTATAATGAATTTTAAATTTACCCCATTCGTATTATTTTCTAACAGGTCATAGGCCTAATTTCGAAAAAACACAAAGAAAAGGAGTGCAAAGATCAAATATGTAAATGCGAAGGTAAATATCCATTTATAATTTTTACTTTTTGATTTATTAAATAAAAATAATATATTAAATTTACACTCATTCAAACAGAATTTTCATGAACAATAAGGCGTCATCGAAAGCGGATATTATATGTTAAGATTTATGTATGAAATAATAACAACTGGGACAATTGTGAATTTTGACTGGTAATATTTCCTCTTAAAATTTTCCATAATATTTCAATTTGATTTATTCATTATACACGTTAACTAATATCCTTTTCATTTGTAGCTTTTTGATGACCCTAAACCCTATACTTCTGAATACATCAAACACTTACAAGTGGAGTGGTCAAATTATTTTATAGGTTTGATTGAATTTTAGTTGTTTGTAATGTAAAATGTAATTTTGAATATTGTCGTTGTAATTGTGTATTTGGTAGTTGTTTAGGTTGGATTTAGTTTTTTTTGAAGTTGAAAGTGTAAGTTTTTAATGTTATATATGTGAATGATTAATTTTGCTCTACTTCTTGTTTTGGTCTACTTATGATGGTTTTTCTGGTATGGATTCTGGTCTAGGGGGAGGGGTTCCAAGGGTGTGGGGGGTTTTCAATGGGGTTGGGGGTGTCCAGGGGTCTGGGAGGGATGTCTGGTGGGGTGGGGGTCCTGGGTGTCCATGAGAGTGGGGGGGTAGTCCAGGGGGGTGGGAGCATTTCTAGGAGGGTGGAAGGGTTGTCCAGGGGAATGGGAGGCTGTCTAGGGGGTGTTCAGGGGTGTAGGGGTGTATTTTGGGGTGAGGGGGGTTTCTAGGGGTGGGGATGCTGTCCAGTGGGGGGGTACAGGGTGTCCATGGGGATGGGGGGTCCAGGGGTGTGGTGGGGGATGTCTAGTGGGTTGAGGGGGTTCTGGTCTATTTTTTGTAACTTTTTGGTCTATTTCAAGGGTATGGGTGGGCTGTCCAGGGATGTGGGAGTGTTTTCCAGGGGGTGGGGGGTCTACAGAAGGGTGGTGGGATGTCCAGGGGGTGGTGGTGATGTCCAGGGGTGTGGGGGGGAGTGTCCAGGGGTGTGTTGGTGGCATTCTAGTGGGGTGAGGGGATTATGGTTTGTTTATGGTAACTTTTTGGTCTGTTTCAGGGGTGTAGGGGGAATTTCTAGGTGTGTGGAAGTGTTTTCTAGGGGGTGGGGGTATACATGAGGGTGGGGGTTATCCAGGGGTGTTTGGGGCTGTCCAGGGGGTTGGGGTAGTCTAGGGGTGTGCTGGGGGATCCAATGGGGTGGGGGAGGGATGTCCAGGGTGTGGGGGTATACATGAGGGTGGGGGGGGTGGGGTTGTCCCGGGGTGTTTGGGGCTTTCTCGGGGTGTTTGGGGCTGTCCAGGGGGTCGGGGGGCAGTCCAGGGGTGTGCTGGGGGCTGTCAAGTGGGGTGAGTTTTATATGTTATCAATGTAAATGCTTAATTTTTCTTTAGTTCTTGTTTTTATCTACTTCTATTTTTGTGGTACGAATTATTGATTTGGTTTCTGGTTTTTTTGGGGGGAGAGCAGAGGACTGTATTCTATTTTAAAAGAATAAATTTGTCTTCCACGTCGGTTATTTTTTAACCGACGTGATAAAGAATTCGGGAAGGGTTTATCATGTCGGTTTTTTTTAATAACCAACATGATAAACACCTGTGGAATGGTTTATCACATCGGTTATTTAATAATAGACGTGATAAAAGTCCTAGTAAATGGTTTATCATGTCGGTTATTCAATAACCGACGTGATAACCCCCCCCCCCCCCGGACTGGTTTAGCACGTCGGTTATTATATAACCGACGTGATAAACCATTTCCCAAGGGTTTATCACGTCAGTTATTTAATAACTGACGTGATAAACATCCCCCGCATGGGTTTATAACATCAGTTATTATATAACCAATGTGATAAACCCCCACCCCCCCAGTTTATCACGGCGGTTATATAATAACTGACGTTATAACCCCCCCCCCCCCCCCGATTTTTACACGTCGGTTATTAATTAACCGACGTGATAAACACCACGATGTTATGTTTTTTACGTCAGTTTTTAAATAACCAACGTAAAAAACATTATTTATAACGTCGTCCTTATTAACTTAGGCTAAAAACCGACGTAAAAAATGAAAAATAACCGACATAAATAACATTTTTTGTACTAGTGAAACCTTTGGGAAAGGCACATCATCATGTCTCCTATTTGGGTTTGTATTTCCACAGTCAGAGGTTTCCCACATTTGTTTCAGAATGGGGTTAGGATTCATGGAGTATCTATGGGTTTGTATATCCACAATCACATGGACCTTTCTCCCAGGAATAGTGCTAGGAAGTTCCCAGTTTTGAGAATAAGGGTTTGGGTTCTATCCTCTCCTTCTCGTATCTAAAACCTAGAACCTCAGGTCACTAGTAGGGAAGGTACAGTTCACACTTACTTTTTCATGCAAGAATAGGAGAAGTCTCCCTCCACTACTAGGATCAATTTTAGGGAAATCAGTTTGGTGTAATCCCCTAGATTTTCTTGCAGGAGGTGGCATTATTGCTCCTCCTCCCTTCTTCAGTGCCAAAGACCAAAGGGGAGATGGGCACAGGGACTCTTGTTACCCTTTACCTCTCCTGCTGTACTTTTTCACCATGGGCAGCCATCCTGTTGTAATCCCCTAACCTTCATCCCTTCCTCCTTACATTGGACCCTTGTCCAATGTAAATAGAACAGAGGGAAGGCTCGTCGCCTCGCCCTCTTCCACAGTTGACGCGCCCTCTTCCATCAGTAGAGGAAGAAAAGTGTGAAGTGTCATTATTGAATCTCTCACATCCTCTTGTTTCTCACACCGAGCATGACTCATGTGGGATTAGAGATACATGATGGTTACAACATGTGCACAAACACTCATTGAAATGAACTAAGAGAACTCTAGTTCCTATTCAAACCAAGATATGTAGGAAGCCTTTTCAGGGCCCAAGCTCACTGGACATCCTCTTTAGGAATCCAACCCTAATTCCTTTAATCTGGACATCCTCCTTAGTAATAAGCCTCAAATTAAACCCCAAATCATCAAGGCATCCTTTTCAGGAAGTAAGACTAAACTCATCTCTCTCAAAGTACTGTACTCTTCTATGAGACTCATCGAACTACATGGGCTTTAATTCCCATCCATATGGGATACATAGGAATCCTCCTTGAGGTCCAAACCCAACACTTCAAATCAACCCTATTCTCCTTGGGCTATATTCCCAACAGGTACTGATATTACTTGGAAAACCATATCCTTTCCAAGTTCCTTAGGCTACTTTAGCATAAGTCCCACACTATGTGTTGACCAATCACCTTTCTCTTAGAGGTCATTATCACATGACCTTAAAAGTTATGATGTGTCCAATTAAGCGGCACCTAAATATCAGGGTTTTGATTCCTTTCACAAGGATACATAGGTAGCCCATTTTATGGGAATGATCCCAAGATCAAAACAAACCTTCGTCTCCCTAGATGACAATAAATTCCAGAGTTCCCCACTGAGTGGCTTAAAAACCAGTATCATCATAATAATGATTAAAAGAATCTCTAATCAGTATATTAGAGGATACCATTTATGGAAAACCTCTAATACATACAGGTATTTTAATTAATGAAGAACCTTGAATGCATACTGATGATTCTAAATTTTACACATGTTAATAAGTGATTGTAATTTCCAAGGGATACTTATGATATACTTGGTTAATTAATAAGTATTCATGAAAATATCTTAAATTTACAAAGAGAGTCTCAGAGTAGACAATAATTCCTCTCAAAAGGGTGTAATGAGTCTGACCTCCTATCCTCCTGACCAATACACATTCTTAAGTATCATAAATTTCAAACTTAACAAACATATACCTTTGGAAAGCAGATCCCCTTTGGATAAAGAATTGTTGGAAGTTTCCAGTTCCATAAATAAATCCAATGGAAACTGCCTGGAAACAGTGATTCTTAAAACTAGATCACATGTTTCAAGGAACTACGAAACAATATGTTCATGTGATAGTCATGGAATAAGTTTTGATATTCTCTAAATATGAAATAGATATTTTCTGTCACACATTTGTCCAAGACACAAAATGAGTTGTCAATAACACAAAATATTACCATGTAAATCCACATCATGAGTATTTCTTAACTTATCAAGTTGGTGAATTTGGTGTATTAAGATAGGGAATATCATTTTAGTGGATATTATTAGAATGAGTGATATTAAATACTAGATGAATGATTGTTACAAAATCACCCTAAAGGATATTTGACACATTCCAATCCATTATCTCATCCTTTTATCAGGAATAACCTTTTATGGACAAGGAAATGATAATGTTTTCAATAATGGAACATGGAAGATAAAGAAATGATCTATCGACGTGATCAAGGAAACAAATGTAGTACATTGTACAAAAACCATGTGATGATATGTGATGAAAACCTCAACACGGTCCATAGTGATACGTCATCAAAATTGTGGAATATAAGACTTGTCCACATGAGCGAAAGAGGGTTATCAATCCTGATGAAGCTGAAATACATCAGTGTTTACAATGATTAATCAATTGATCAATGCAACTACTAATTGTATAGGAAGCAACATAAAGTCACATTTAATATTAATTCATCAAGGATATCAGAGTAACTAGATCGAATTCCCTGTGATATATGTGTTCCCATAGAGGAAGATTCATTGGTAGGTAAAAAATATTTACTATCCTTTATTGTTGATGTATCTCAAAAGGTTTGGGTGTTCTTCTTGTAGAGAGAGGACCAAATGATTTAATACTTCAATATGTTTCATTCTATATCCTGAAAGGCCCAAAGGCCTTATTTTTATTGATTTTTCATAACCCCCCTTTCAAGGGATGATTGGGAACCCTTACAAGGACCGCAGAATAAGAGATTACATGACCCGTAGGTCTTAGGAAATATACAGACTATACTTGGAACTCCTCCTCCTAGCTTCTTCATTATGATATTAGCTCTACACCTTCGCATAGATATTCGGATAGGCTTCTAATTCAAGCACCGGCTAGTCCCGATGGCAATTTCATACCCTCTCTTTCTGAAAAACTCACTTAGCTTCTGCTCTGGTGAATGCGCTTGCTCTGAATCCTCATCCAGAGTATACTCCTTATAGAGTCTATCTGATCATTTAAGAACATTTTCAGGTGTTCCAAAGTCCTTGTGGTGGCCTGATGACCTTGAGGTGGCCTGAAGTCCTTGAGGTGTCCTGAAGGCCTTGAGGTGGCCTGAAAGCCCAAATGGATGAATAGTTCCATCTGATATAGTATTGAATAGTGTCTACTATAGTGCCTTCTACAGTACTACTACAGTACCATAAATGTGTCTTCGCCCGATTTTGAACTCAGTTCTCATGGATGCACTTGATGAGTCCTCACCAACTGGGTTGAGGCTCTTGTACTCATGCCATAATGAAGTATGAAACTGAAAGGAATCTAAATTGCCTTCATTCAAAAAATGTAGGAGATTATACATTTACAAATTTTGATACATATTGTGGTAATATGGGAATCTGATATGAGAAGATGGCCCCACAAACCCCACAACATAATAGAGTTGAAAAAATGAGGAATAGACCCATCATGAAGACGGTTAGGATCATGATGAGTCTAAATAATCTACCCAAGTCATTATATGGAGAATCTATTCTAGTTATATGTCATCTTATCAATAGAACACCACCAGTCCCTTAGAATTTTGAGATTCCATAGAGGATATGGCCTGGTAAACATCACGTTTACTCTAATTTATGAGTATTTGGATGTTTTTCATTTTCACATGTGTCAAAAGAGGTCAAAAAAATACTATATAGAAGATTTAATTATTTTGGAAGTACCATCTATGCAACCACTAGAATATAAAACCATCAATCTACTATAATATCGCACACTCTATTGGTTCTATGTTGTGGAACAAAAACCATCATAAATTACCCATGAGCTCAATATACTGGAATATAGGAAGACAATGTCACCCAACCACTTCACTAAGTAACACTACTCATATTTTCTCTAAATAATATCATATATAAACATTCATTAAAATAAAGAAATAGGAAAATTAAAGCGGACACATAATATTATGTGGTTCGATCATTCATCTTACATCCACTGTATAACACCACAAAATCTTCTATTACCAAAAGTGAAGAGATTATAAACAATGTAGCTAAGGGTCTAGTGTTACACTTAGTTTCATCATACAAGATAAACATTAGCAATTATCCCCACCTCTACTTTATAGAGTTAATCCACTGGTGAAAAGGGTTTCACTGTCAAATAATGTTTGTAGTAAACCCACCATTGAAGTCAGTTGACCTTGAATTCCTTGTAGGTCCACATATCCAATCATTTCCCAAGACAAAAAAACACTAGGAATCTCTATCAACCTAACTTATGTTTAACATATTCTAGTAAACATACCCACATTCTAATGGAATCAACTGTTACTTCCCTAAAAATGATGATTTGAACTTCAGTAGTTCCTCCTTCAGTTAGGTTGAATATGGTAACTTGAAGAAGAATCACAATCCCAAAAGTCTTCCACATGAAATATACTCTAATTATTTCTTGATAATACTCCAATACTTTGGAAAAAAACTCATCATTTTCCCTTGTTACTATAGTTTTATTCTTCATACTCTATTAACCAAAGTAAAACTAAGGCATAGTGTAACCTTATAAATTATAGGTGTAAAACCTTTATGAACATGTCAACCATATTTTTATTCCTTTATATCTTCTAAAACTCTAACTCTTTGGGTTCTAGTATATTCCAGATGAAATGGAATTTAAAGTCAATGTGTTTTGTTATTATATGAAATATCAGATTTTAGGAAATTTTTATATCACTCTAACTATCACAAAATAACACTCCTTTATTAGGTGACATTTCAAGATCCTTTAGTAAGAAAATTAACTAGAATAACCCCTCTTTAGATTCCAAAGTTGATACATATCCTACTTTAAATTTAGATAATGTAACCATAGGCTAAAACCGTGACACCAAACTGATCATTGTTCTGCAAAATGTAAATATGAAACCTTTCATGCCCTTATGAGTATCTAAATCCCTATAAAAATCACCATCCATGAATCCTTGAAAAGGATCATATTCACTAAAAAAAATTTGTATCTTTTTATCCCCTCAAGTATCATATTATCCACTTCACAACTTCTCAATTCTCTCTTATGGGGTTTGACATAAACAAACTTAATTCTCCCACTACAAAGGAAATTCTTGGTTGTAAAAAAAATCATCACACGTATTAAAATTTTTACTGCTAATGTATATAAAACATTCTCCATCCTTTGGGCCTCAGATGCCGATGATGGTTCTTATGCCTTGAATAACTTCAAGTATCTAACAAGGAGTGTTGAGAAAGGTATAAATAGTATCATTTGAAAATTGTTAATGATATTTTAGATGTATTTTTTTGTAATAACACCAATGGAAAAGATTTTATATCACTTTATGTTATCATCTCAATAATTTTCTTGGCTTAGTTAAGATCCTTCATTTTAAATCTTTTTGAAAACTTACACTTCATCTCCTAAATCTCTTAACTATTCAAACCCACCTGAAACATGTCATCCACATATAATAGGGTTATAATGAAAGTCCCATCATCCAAAATATTTTGATAAAAGAAATGATCAAAGCATTCTGAGAAACCTTTATCATTCATGAAAGTTTCAAACTTTAGGTTCCACTATGGAGGTGTCTATTTCAAATTATAGATGCTTAAATTCAACTAATTAATAAGGCCCTCCATTGGATGACCTTAAAAACCCTTGGGTTTCATCATGTAGATATCCTCCTCAAAGTCGCCATAAATAAAGCCTGTATTAACATCATTTTGGTCCAATTGAAGATCATGGGACAAAACTATATTTTTCACTTCCCAGATGGTAGTATGATCAACTACTAGTGAAAATATTTCTAATAAATCGATTCCTTCCTTTGTTGGAATCCTTTCACCACCAACCATGACTTGCATTTTTTACTTATTTCAGATTTTTCCTTCAAATGGATAAACCATTTGTTTTTAGTGTTTTCTTTCCCTATAGTATATCAACTAATAACTAAGTCCCATAAAAATTTAAAGAATTCATTTCATCCTCTATATTTGAAAATGAATACTTAGATTAATTGAGTTTTGTGTCCTCTTAGTACATTCAGATCCCCTGAAAATTCTTAGATGTAAGAAATCAGAATCAATTCCATACCTTTGGAATTTTTTTCCAGATTATTGAAGATATTATTAACTCTATTTGAGATCCAACTCTTTTAGGTGCCACTACTTATGGTTCCCAAAATTCAGGTGAATCGACTATCAATTGATCAACCTAAAAAACTTTCCCTTAGGCTTTAGAAAAACTTAATAAATCTAGTACATCTAACACTACTTAAATTTTTAGTGAACTCTTGCTTATATCTGGTATGACTAGAATTATTTATCTTCTAGTGCATTCATTCAGATCAAAATGTACATTAATAGTTTTCTTATTCCCCTAAACTTAAAATTCATCCACATTCTAATCCTTACATGATGTCTTATCATTGAAGAGAATATTTTGATTTTTGATGACTAAGAACATATCCTCATCCCATATCTAAAACCAAAATCTTCAATTTCCTAGCCCATGAGAAAACATGCATTGGACTTTGCATCTATATTATATTTATCATTCACATAAACATGGTAATAGGATAAAAATTCATAGACTATGTTATATCTATATTTGGATACCTTACAGGACCATAGATCTTATAGGATAATTTTTCCCATAGAAGCTGATGATCTTATTTTGGATAGGAATGTTGTAGTATTGATTTCTTTCACCTTGATGACCATAAGAATTCCATAATACACATTCATACATCTTAATTTCTCAATAATAGTTTTGTTCATCCTCTCTACCACACCATTTTATTTTGGTTTTCTAGTTACTTTGTTTTTTATAATGATACCCTTATTTTGAAATAAATTCTAGAAGTTTCTTTTTTCATATTCTCTGCCATTTTCTGATCTAAGGAACATTAAATTCTGACCAATTTTCTTTTCATATATGGATTTCCACTATAAAAATGAACTAAAATATCTAACTAATGTTTATGTATATACAACCATACATTACTTATTGCATTTTCAATTAATTTGATGATTTAAAGTGAACCTTCATGAGATTGGAATAGGTTTGGTCCCCAAACATTTGAGTAAACTAATTCCATCTTTATCATCTTCATTTATAGCCATTCAAGTTAAATGAAACCCACTTTTTCTTCCCCATTACACAACACTCATGACTTCTTATGGTTTAATTATTGAGATTTAGTATACCTTTACCTCCTAAAACCATTAATTTCTTCTCATTAAGGTAACTAAGTCTATGATACTAGACTTACAGATCTTGAAATATTGAAATTATAGCCATTTTACATCCATTTTAATTTTTGGTCAAGTAGATCATGCCATAAATTACTCCTCAAACCACAACCATGGACCCTCAAGTAACTTTATAGACTCCATTGGTGAAGGTCATCTTATATACTACATTATCTATCTTCCCCCATAGAGATAGTGGTCCTGATAAAGAACTAGGAAATGTCTCCATTTTTTATGTTATATACTTCCAAGGATTCATCAACTTCTAGATGAACTTTCCCAAATCTTCCAGATGCATAGTTGGCCATGCACCTGTGATTAACTATTGAGTTGAAGGATTCACTAGAGTCAACCAATAATGACTCCACTAGATTATGAACATTGAGAATTAGTTTATTTCATCCTTCTATTATGTTAATGGAATTTGAACTTCTATTACTTTTCTTACTGATGGTCTCCTTATGATTCGTATAGTTCATATAAATATTTCTACAGTTTCCATAATTCTAGTAGGTGAGACCTAGATCAGTAGAATTTTTGTGACTTCTATCCATAGAATTGTATTTTTATCATCAATGATTCCTTCTCTGAGGTTAGTATCCCCTTCCATCAATAATCACTGCAATGATGGAAGGTACATGTACCTATCTTATCCATAGTTCTTCATTAATGATCACATTTTGAACATCTTTACTCACAAGATCTTCCTTTTTGTAAGAATTACGAACCATTGTAACCATATCATACCAAGATTCTAAAAAGGATAAAAGTAACAGGATTTTTCATACATCATATATGAAAGTAATATTCACTACTTCAAGTGACTCTTGATCATGTTGAAGTCATTCACATGATCTTCCACTGACTTTCCTTCTAATAACCTCAAACTAGATGAACATCACATTAGAAACACTTTTTTTAATTTCATTGGTTTCACATATATATATAAGGTTTTACACCATTTTAGTTATAATCTTCATCTCCTGGATGTTTAAGGAAACATCACATGCTATTGAAATCCTCTTCAAATCTAATTATTTCATATCCAATTTTTTCTATTCACTTTTCTTCATCTCATGAAGCTTCTCTCCACCCAAAATATGTTCTAGATCCTTTTATATGACATAATACTATATAATTATCTTTAAAAAACCATAATTTATTTATCCAAATTTATGGATTCAAACATTTCCTTCTTTTGTCATCATATCATCACATGATATTAAAACCAACTAAATCAATATAAAGTTGAAGGAAGAATGAATGATAACAGATATGTTGGATGAGTGTGAGCTCACTAGTGGAAATACGGGCTTTAACGTCGTCGTAATAACGTTGGTTTTTTAAAAACCGACGCGAATAGTATGTGCGGGGAAATTTTGGCGTCGGTTTTACAAAAAACCGACGCCAAATATAATTATGCGTTGATATTTCGCGTTGGTTTTGAAGAAAACCGACGCGGAAAATATTAGGATACATATTATCCGCGTCAGTTTTCCTAAGAACCGACGCGAATAATATTATGCGTTGATTTTTCGCATCGGTTTTTAGGAAAACAGACGCGGAAAATATTAGCATACATATTATCTGCGTCGGTTTTCCTAAGAACCGACGCGAATAATATTATGCGTTGATTTTTCGCGTCGGTTTTTAGGAAAACCGACGCGGAAAATATTAGTATACATATTATCCGCGTCGGTTTTCCTAAAAACCGACGCGAATAATATTATGCGTTGATTTTTCGCGTCGGTTTTTAAGAAAACCGACGCAGAAAATATTAGTATACATATTTTCCGCGTCGGTTTTCCTGAGAACCGACGCGGAAAATAAATTTTTAAAATGTTTCGGCGTCGGTTTTCATGAAAACCGACGCCGAAACTCAAAAAAAAAATATATTCCGCGTCGGTTTTTCTTAAAACCGACGCGAAAAGTCTTTTAAAAATATTCACGGTCAGAAACCCTCATTTTGTTCGTTCGTCGAAATCGAGTTCCGCTGTGGCGCTTCGGACTCCCGACGACCTTCGAACTTGATTTGCGATCTTGGACGGCCATTGTTGAAGGTTTTTTGTCGTCTGCACGATTTTGGGTATGTGTTCTTCCTATTTATCTCTTGTTTCATATCCCATTGTTTATTTCTTTATCAATAACCCTATTTTGCGTGATTTTGATTATTGGTTAGATTTTAGTTGTAATTTATCGTTATTTTTTGTTTGTATTATCATTGTTGGTGTAGATTTGATATTGTTTGTTTTTGGAAGTAATTATACCGGTCGCAGTTTCGATTTAACATCTCCATTCGGGTTGAACTTCAAATTTTTTGTTTGTATTATCATTATTCCTGTTTAAAATGATCTTTCATTACATTATGAAGTACTATATTTTTAATTCCATTTCCATTTTAATAAATTCTTCTTCAAAAAAATAATTTTATTGTGTTAAATGAATTCACTCACATTTTTGCATGTAGTTTGTTGTTATTTCATTCCTTCTCGAGATTTACCATGCCAAATTCCTCAATTCTTTTTGGGTCTCATCATTTAACTAAGATATGAATAATTACCACTATCTATTATGTTAAAAAAAATTGAATAATTATTTTCATGCCATTATATAATAAATAATTTTTCTTGCAATGTCCATAATACGACTAGAATCATAATGTATTGTAATTATTTCTTCGTAGATAATAATATAATTATTATCCCTCTATTAATGTTCAAAAATACCTTTCCACTTTCATATGTGGGGTTAGATTCATGCATTTTTAATAAATGTCCTCTTAAACTAATCTCATTCCATTGATTATATGTATTCATCTTTCTCTCCCTCTAAATAATAGTCATGAAATGATTTACTTCCCCCTCTAAGTCATAGGCTGCAAATAAAACATTCTCATGATCTAATCTTTCATGGATGGATAATATATTTCTCTTCATGTTGATCCATTCCTTGACATGTTTTGCTGCAATAGACCCATGGATGGGGGTGTAAGTTGTCACCTACAATATGCAATGGAATTTTTATCCCTCCATAATGAATTTATATGTTCATAGTTCCCTATTATAAAACTCATGGATTGAGGGAGTTGAGTTATCATAGTCACCAAAAATTGTATCATGTCTCTTAATACACATTGTCTTAAATAAGGATAGTTATTGCACTATTTTTCACATTAATTTTTCAATGATTCATTCATGTTACATCAAATGAATAAAAAAATAAATATAGTGTGATCAATAGTAGTCATAGTGAGAAATCATATTATCTTGTATGTCATTCATATAATATTTATATCATGAAACTTTATTTTCAAAAAATGAAACCTTTGATTTAACCATTTTGTCCTTGTATTTCAATATAACACACATGTATATAATATTAAAATTAACTGTTTACTGTATTTGTAAACGTGTTTCATATCTGATGTCTTTTATCTGATTATCAATAGTTTTTATGGAATATGTTTTTGTTTACAATTTATCTGATAGATATTTAAATGTTTTTATGTTTTAATATATTCATCAATTATATTGTGATATCAGGTATTAATGGATCATAATTGGATTTATCTACGAAGAACTACTAGTGAATATGAAAGAGGAGTTGACAATTTTTTGGAATTTGCTAAACGGCATAATCAAAATATTGATTTGATTTTCTGTCCATGTGTGAAGTGTGTAAATATGAGAAAGTTAAACTTCAGAGAAATCAAAGATCATCTCATTTGTTATGGTTTTATCCTTAATTATACACGTTGAATCTTGCATGGTGAAAGAACTGAAAATTCAACATCCAATGTTGATGACGATATTCATAATGAGGCAGAGGATCGTATTGAAGAATTAATTCATGATTTAGGTGTTGAAACCATCGAAAAAACACCAACTGTTGAACGATTGTATGGAGATTCTGAGAAACCATTATTCCCAGGTTGCAGTAAATATACAGTGTTATCAGCAGTTTTGAGATTAGTTAACTTAAAAGCAAAAAATGGGTGGAGTGATAAAAGTTTCTCCAGTTTACTTGAGCTTTTAAAAGAGCTTCTTCCAGAAGGCAATGGGATTCCAGATTCCAATTATGAGGCGAAGAAAATATTATGCCCAATGGGATTGGGGTATAAAAAGATACATGCTTGCCCCAATGATTGTGTACTGTATAGGAAAGAAAATGAACATTTATCAAGTTGTCCTACATGTGGAACATCGCGCTATAAGATGGATGAGAAAGTCAACTCAGATTCATTTTCAGGTGATGTCATGTAACGTTATGAAAAAACAATTTTTTTACTTTCCAATGATATCATCCAATATTTTTTTCAAACAATTCTGATAATTCAATTCTGATTTATTTTTAGGTACCAAAATCAAAACTCCATCTAAAGCATTTTGGTACCTTCCAATTATTCCTCGTTTGAAGCGTCTATTTGCAAATTCAAATGATGCAAAAAGGTTAAGATGGCATTCAGATGAGCGCATTTCTGATGGTAACTTACGTCACCCTGCCGATTCACCACAGTGGAAGAGTTTTGATAAAAAATTTCATGATTTTGGAAGTGAAGTTAGAAATCTCAGAATGGGATTGTGTACTGATGGAATGAATCCATATCGGAGCCTCAGTAGCCAACATAGTTCATGGCCTGTTTTGCTGGTACTTTACAACTTGTCCCCACATCTATGTATGAAGAAAAAATATGTTATGATGAGCTTGATGATTTCTGGACCAAAACAACCGGGAAATGATATTGATGTGTATCTTACACCATTGATTGAGGATTTAAAACTGCTATGGGAGAAAGGTGTTACAGTTTTCGATGCATACAAGAAAGAGTATTTTCTTTTGCGTGCTATGATAATGTTCACTATAAACGACTTTCCTGCGTATGGAAACTTATCTGGATATAGTGTTAAGGGACATAAAGCATGTCCAATTTGTGAAGAACAAACTTCATATTATCAATTGCAGAATGGAAGAAAGACAGTGTACATGGGACATCGAAGATTTTTGCGAATTGATCATCCTTATCGTAGATTGAGAAAAGCATTTAACGGTTTACAAGAATACAACCTCCCCCCTCAACCATTGTCAGCTGAAGAATATTATGACAGAGTGAAAGATATTGATTCAACATTTGGAAAGAGAAAAAGTTCTGGTTTACACAAACATATCTGGAAGAAGCAGTCTATTTTTTTCGAACTACCTTATTGGAGATTTTTAGAGATAAAACATAACATTGATGTTATGCATGTTGAGAAAAACATATGTGATAGTTTGATTGGAACTTTGTTAGACATAAAAGGAAAGACAAAAGATGGATTACATGCTAGATTGGACTTGATATTAATGCGAATTCGTTTGGAGTTAGCTCCCGCTGTGAAAGGAAAAAGAACATATTTACCTCCGGCTTGTCACACATTAAGCAAGATTGAAAAGATGAATTTTTGTCAGTGTCTTCATGGTATTAAAGTACCCAGCGGTTTTTCTTCAAATGTGAATAATTTTGTGTCATTGAAGGATTGTAAATTAATAGGTATGAAATCACATGATTGTCATGTGTTAATGCAACAAATTCTACCAGTAGCAGTGCGTGGTATATTACCGAAAGCTGTCAGGAAGACAATCATCAGGTTATGTAATTTCTTTAAATCCATTTGTAGCAAAGTCGTTGATCCAAATTTGTTAGATTTGTTGGATAATGAAGCAACTCTTATTCTTTGTCAACTAGAAATGTATTTCCCACCCACATTTTTTGATGTAATGGTTCATCTATTGGTTCATTTGGTGCGTGAGATAAGAATGTGTGGGCCTGTTTATTTAAGATGGATGTATCCTTTTGAAAGATATATGAAAATTTTGAAAGGATATGTTAAAAATCCTTATCGACCAGAGGCCTCTATTGTTCAAAAATATGTATCAGAAGAGGTGATTGAGTTCTGTACTGATTATTTGAATGAGGTGGAGCATATTGGTCTCCCTCTATCTCGACATATGACAGTTGACAGAGAAGGTAGAGGGGTTCGAGGCTTAAAGGTAAAGTTCATTCCACGTGATGAAGTGATGCAAGCACATTTATACATTTTGAACAACACAGATGAGGTTCAACCATATATATCCTCACATATTGCTGAATTAAAGTTACGATATTAGAAAAGAAATGAAAAGTGGTTGATGATTGAGCATAAGAAGACATTTGTTTCATGGTTTAAAGAGAAAGTCACCTCAGATATATCTGTATCAGAAACATTGAAGTGGTTATTAGGGGGACCATCTTTTAATGTGATCACTTGGTCTGGTTTTGATATCAATGGCTACACATTTTACACAAAAAACCTGGATGACAAGAGTACCGTTCAGAATAGTGGTGTGATGGTATTCGCTGAAGCAGTGCATTTTTCGAGTGCCAAAGATAAAAACCCAATTTCTGCATCAACATCATATTTTGGAGTTATTGAAGACATATGGGAAATTGATTATATTAAATTTAGAGTCACTATTTTTAAGTGCAATTGGGTTGATAGTAATAGTGGCGTGAAACATGATGAATATGGGTTTAAACTGGTTGATTTGAAAAGATTTAATCACAATGAGGAACCATTTATCTTGGCGACACATGCAAAACAAGTATTTTATGTCATTGATCCGTTGAATGATCAGTGGTCAGTTGTTTTGCAAGGGAAAAGATATCATTTGGGTGATGATGATGATTCTGATGATGCTAGTGATTTACATGAGCGTTATTCATCTATTATGCAATTTTCAGATGATTACAATGAATATAAGACAGACATAGTGCATGCAGTACGTACCGATCATGATGAAGGGACGTGGGAAAACACTAAATTAGTCTCCTAATTTTTCTGGTAAATATTTATATTTTGTGTCTATTTTTAAAACTTACAAATGCATGCCTCTATTTTTACATATTTATTTTTCATTTCCTTGTTTCTAATTATTCAGTTTTCTAATGATATGCAGGTACCCAAAATTTCATTACACTTTCTAGTAGCAATGTCAAATACAGATAGAGATGAGCAGTTACCGAGGTATATCTATTTTGACATATTATTAAATATTCAGTAATATACATATTTAATGAAATAAAACTGTTAATTTATTAAAAAAAATTGCAGGACTACTGATGCGTCCTCGGCGGAGGAGACTTCTCCAGTTACTACTGAAAAATCAAGTTCTCTAGTTGGTAAACGTGGTATTACACGTTTACCAAAACTATCACTCGCTCGTGATGATAACAAATTACACATCCGTTTTGATGATAATAATAATGCAGTTGGCCCAAATGCAGTTCAGTTTGTCAGTTATATAGCGATGCAGAGCCGTTGCAGGATTAGTATTTTATATCCTGATTGGAAGTCAGTGGACAGGACGGCGAAGCAACAGCTTTGGGAGGCCGTGACGGTAAAATATCTTTATTTATTTATTTTATCTCATTTTTTTAATATTATATAGTTTAAATGACATATTTAATTTTTTCAATTACAGATGACATTCAATTTTGAGGAAACCAAAGAAATTAGGAAAAGACATCTCTCTTTAGCGGCGGTTCGATGGAGAGATTTTAAAAACAAACTGACGAAAGATTATGTTTTTGGAAAGAGAAGGTTTGAAAGCCCATGTCTTAAGTATCCATATATAGATGAAGAAACATGGAAGCGATTTGTTGACAGTCGTCAGGAAGAGAAATTTCAGGTATTGTAATTGTTTTATATTTTAAAATTTATGCTATATTTTCCTTATTACTTATGTGTTTATTTTTATGTAACAGGCCTCCAGAAGATCTCATCAGGAGATCCAGTTGAAAAACGTATACCCTCATACTTTATCACGTGGAGGATACTCATATTTGGAGCAGAAAATTATTGAAGAAAAATTTGAAGCATTAAGAGCTCGATCAAGTAGTGGTTCAGAAGAGGTCCAGTATGGTCCTCCATCTCCTCCCACTCGCCATGAGAAATGGAAACGAGCAAGAAGAAGAAAAAATGAACAATATCTTACAGACGAAGCTCATCAAGTGGCTGATAGAATTGTAAGTAAATATTAATTCTTTGTTAACAATTTTCCTTTTTTATAATTTATAAACACTAATATAAATTTTTTATTTTTCATTTCAGGATGAACTTCAGGAGAAAGAGACACAGGGCTCTTTTATCCCCGAGGGTAGGATGGATATCCTAGCCACTGCTTTGGGAAAGACTGAACACCCCGTCCGTGTTAGAGGATATCAGGCGGGTGTTAGTATTCAGAAGGTTTTTGGTAAGAGTAAGCAACCAAGAGACCCGGAAATCGAATCCTTAAAAGAAGAGTTGCAGGATATGAAACGGTCTATGGGTGATCAAATTCAAGCAGCAGTACAGAAGGCTTTATTAGAACACTTGGCAAGACAGTCACAGTCTGCTCATCCTTCCGAGGTATATTATTTACTGTTAACAATTTTTCTTTTCTATAAATTATAAACACTGATATAACTTTTTCATTTTTCAACATTCTCAGCCTACTCACTCAGACTATCATGCCTCATATGCTTACCCAACACCGTCTGGGCAGCCTTCCGAGGTATATTATTTAATGTCATCAATTTGTCTATTTTATAAATTATAAACACTGATATAACTTTTTCATTTTTCAACATTCTCAGCCAACTCACCCGGACTACCCTGCCTCATCTGCTTACCCTGCCCCGTCTGCGCAACCATTTGAGGTATATTATTTTATTTAATTTTTAATCAATTTTTCTATGTTATAAATTTTAAACACTAATATACCCTTTTCATTTTTTCTGACTTCTCAGCCTGCTCACCCTGACTACCCTGCCCCACCTGCTAACTTTGAGCCTCCACCTCCTCCATCGGATCGAACCTTATATTGTGAGTTGTTTGCAGGAGATCCTCATGTACATATTGTTGCGTTAGGACAAGTGTATTTTTTGGGGGACTCGGTACATCATCAGCCTATGCAGATGGGTCAGGTTAGAGTATCAGTACTTGTTATTATAGATCCTACTGCTCTACTACCATTTCCTACTGCGGAGATCACCAGTGTTGGGGAATGCATGGGCCATTTTTTACTTTGGCCAACTGCACTTCTTCGTTATATTTCACATGAGGTATGAGTTTTTTTAACTAGTAATTAGAAATGATTCCAAATTACTTATAATGTTTTCTGACATTTAACTTATATAGGAATATCTGAAAGTAAAAGAAACTGTACAAATGCAGCAAAATGTTCAGAAACAGTCGGCTGTAGATACTTCTGATATTTCTTCTGGGTTGAAAAGATTATCTCAGTGCTCTTCTTCCTTGAATTTTATCTATGAGTTTCGGATGACTTCCTATATATGTGGAAGAAATTATAAATTGAGAATATTGAAAGAAGATATCATGAATTTAGTTAATTTTGAAGAGATCGGGCTGAATGTGGTGCAGTTGTTTTCCATGTAAGTAAATTGACATTTGAATTGCTATTTCTTTAATAAAATATTGTTATGTCATTGACTAACTATATTTTCTTTTTAAATTAGGTATCTATACAGGATTCTTTTACAAAATGAAACTACAAGCATTTATAGCTTTATAGATCCAGAGTACATTTCCTTGGAAGTCAAACATGTGAAAAATGATGAAAGAGTTCAATATATATCCGAGAGATTATCACAAACAGAGATTCAGTGCTGGTTTTTGCCATTTCTTGATAAGTAAGAATATCAACATAATTTTGAACTCATGATCATTATAATGTCATTAATTATGAACTTTTTGTATTATAGGGGGCATTGGATGTTAGGTGTATTTTTCCCAAATGAAAGCACCTTATATTGGTTTTGCTCTTTATTAGGAAAAGTGCGTAAACCGTTTTCCAACTTATTAAACAGGTAAGTTGTTTTTTTATTTTTAGAAGTTCGTTATGTTTAATTTTAATTGTTTACAAAAGTTTTATTAGTTCTTATATAAAAAAATGCAGTTCATGGAAACATTTTACAAATGAAAAGAAACCAACGAAAATCAAATATGTGGAAGTACAGGTAATTAGTTTTTATATTTTTGTTATATATTGGGTTTCATTATTAGTTAAATGTTTTATAACTGCAGTGTCATCGTCAAAATGGAAGTGTTGAATGTGGTTATTATATTCTACGATTTATGTACGAGATAATCACAACTGGGGAAACTACTGATTTTCATAAGGTTAGTTGTATTAACTTTTTTATATATTTTCATCCACTTTCTTCTATTTATTAATTTCATATCATTCAATATTATTGTAGGTATTCAATGATTCACAGTCATATTCTCAATCTGATATGATTCATATTCAATCTACTTTTGCGGACTATTTGTTAAGTCTGATTAAGATTTGAGGTATGTATACTAATATTTATAAATAATAATATATATGGGTTTAAAAAACTAACTCTTATGATATATTAGGTGTTTGAACCTACTAATAATCAAATGAATTCTTCAACAATAACAAACAATGAGCATGTCATATATTTCAGGTATGTGTATTTTAATTCTGCTTTACTGAGTTTTCTCAAGTGCCTCTGCAAAAACTGTTTTATTGAATCTACTAATAATCAAATGAATCCTTCAACAATAACCAACAATAATCATGTCGTATATTTCAGGTACGTGTATTTTAATTCAGAATTAGTTATTATATTTCTTTTCATTGTTATTTCTTAAAATCATTTGTCTGTACAGTGACAGATCTGTAGGGTGGTACTTGGATCATGAACATAGAGATTCGTATAGCGAAATAACATTCACAAACACTAAAAATTGTCTCCCTTGAATGCACAGCAATATCTTCTAGGCCTTTTTATTTTTTATGCAAATAAATATCGAAAAATGATTGCCGAGAAGCATATCACATAATACTTGAAACAACGCTTAGTGGGTTCGCACAAAGATAAAATAGAAGGCGTCAATTTTTAAGGTATGTTTCTTTATGTCTCTTCAATCTGCATTTGATTTCAATTTTCTAACCTATTTTTTGCACTCAAACTTATTTCTCTGTTATTCCATAACTTAAACAAATAACAATAGTGAATGGGTAATGCACGTCTATACAGAGCAAATATAAAAACCTGAGGTTGGGGGTGGTGGGGATCCTATGGTGAAAAGACACCCCCAACATCTTCAGTGGGGGAGGTGAGGAAGAGGTTGCATCGGCTGAGTGTTCCTGGAATTTTGATCAGGAGTCGTAACATTTCATTTTGGTAATTTACTTTGTGAAAAAATGAATGATTCAAATAAATTACACATTTTCATTTAATGTTTATTCATTGCACTAATATCTTGGATTGATTTTTCACGCACATCTCCTTAGTTTCATTACTGTTTTCACAGGATTGGTGCTATCTATGGGAGGAAACTTACAATGATTGATACTGAGTATGGTTAGATTAAGAAAATGCACCATGTAGGTACGTGTATTTTAATTCTGCTTTACTTTGAGTTTTCTCAAGTACTTCTGTTAAAGCTGTTTAATTGTTTTTGTATACTTCGTTATTTTTGTTCAGGGTTCCGATTTGTTTGGAGGAGAAAATATATGTATTTTATTTTAAAAAAAAAAAATTACGGCGTCGGTTATTTTAAAAACCGACGCCGAATATTGTAAAAAAAATTATTTACGGCGTCGGTTTTTTTAAAAACCGACGCCGAAAGGGTTTTCCGCGTCGGTTTTTAGAAAAACCGACGCGGAAAATCCTGTTTAAATCGGTTTTCCGCGTCGGTTTTTAGAAAAACTGACGCGGAAATCCTGTTTTAACCGGTTTTCCGCATCGGTTTTTAGAAAAACCGACGCGGAAAACCGATATTTCAGCGTCGGTTTTATATAAAACCGACGCCGAAAACCTAGTCGACTATATTTTCCGCGTCGGTTTTTTAATGAACCGACGCGGAAAATAATGTCTAAATGTAGCTTCGGCGTCGGTTTTATAAAAAACCGACGCCGAAGCTCATAAGCGAATTAGTTTTCGCGTCGGTTTCTAAGAACCGACGCGAAAACTGTATTTTTAACGTCGCCTATAAAGACGTCGGTTTATAACCGACGTTAAAAATTAAAAAAAAACCGATGCGAAAAAGTGTTTTTGCACTAGTGGCTGCTAAGCTATGATACCATTTGTTGGGGAAGGACCATTCCTACAACCACTAAAATAAAGAACCATCAATCATCTATAGTTTTACACATTTCATATGTTCTGTGCTACTAAATTAAATCCACCAAAAACTCCCCCTAATCTTTGAGTTATGAATGATAGGAAGAAAACTCACCCCACTCACTGCACTAAGTCACACTACTCACACAATCTCTAATTAATCTCACATAAAAACATTTATGAAATGAAACAAATAGTAAATTTAAAATGGACACACAATATTACATGGTTCGGGCCTTCATTATACATATAAGAGAGAACACTGAAAACTATTACATTATCAAAAGTTAAAGGGATTACAAACACTACAGCTAAAGGTAAAGGGTTACATGTAGATTTTTTATACAAGATATAAATCATAAATTGGCCCCACCTCTATATTATAATGGTAATTGACCAATGAAATATGTTTCACCACTAAATTAAATTTGAGATCAACCCACCATTGAAGTCGATCAACCTATGGTTCCCTATAGAAACAACACCTCAACTATTTCACCAAAAAAAATCCACTGGGATTATCTATCAAATTGTTAAATGTTTAGTATCTTCTTGTAAACATAACCATATATATAAGATGTTAACTTCTACAAACCTGATAAGGCTGAAGTGAAAATTCAGAGTTCCATCTTTCCTATTTATTGAATCATATGATTAAAGACATTAAAAAATCCCAGAATGTCTCAAAGAGAGAGTAACGTGCGATCAATTTTTTATCAAACCCCATACCAACAACACCAACTGAATAATTTAAAAGAAGAATCATTAACAGCATAATAGGAGGTTTTGGAGGAGTATATTAAGAAGGGGAGACTCAATTAAATCCAAAAATTTATTAAACTATTACATGAGCCAGATGATTCTTGGCCTCATGAACCTTTCATTTCACAGGTTCAAAGGTCTTTATGAGGAAGGATTTGGTAAAAAAAATTCAAAATAAGTGTATTTATTGTTGAATAATGAGTGTGGTCTATAATGATATCAAGAATCACAATGACATTCAATATCATTGGATATAATATGTGTTGAATCAGCCGGTGTTGTGACTTGTGAAGATCCACATAAAGGAGAACCTGGTAGAAATGTAGATAAATGTAGTATCTTAGGATAAGTTAGACCTTTGCATATACTCCATGGTAATTTAAATGGAGGGGGAGCATTGAAATATTTTTTTCCAGCTAAAATGGTAGGTGGTTGGTGTACCTGCCTTCATAACTAATGGACTTCATCCATGGATTATGCAAATTCTATATACACAAAAACTATTCTAAAGGCTTCCTTGTTTGAATTCTAAGGTGTATGTGGGTGTAGGTGGTCTTAGTGGAGTATTTTTTTCAAACTTGACAACCCCACAATGGATATAATATTTTTTAATGGGGATCTTCTAGTAAAATAATCATCTATTCTAAGAGATCACTTTATATCCTAAAAATATTCAGGAGAGATCTATATATATAGAGGGGTGTAGAGATGTAGTTTTTTAAACCTTTTTTACTTAGTTTAAAAAAGATCATTTTTATCTATCTATTCCCTTTCTTAGTGATCACAAAATCAAATCATACTCTGTGATAGGAATGTAGTTTGCATCAATGATGATGGAAGTACAATTAATGGACACTATGTTGACTTAGTTAGGGTCCTAGGATTTTGGGGGGTTTCTGTTGCGAAGCATACCTAGGGATGGAGGTTGGTTCTGTAAAGGGACGTGAGTAATTGATACTATTAGATGTATTGTAAATATATAGATAGATATTTTTGGATGGTAGTAGTAGGAATGAGTTAATAAATAGATTTTATGGGAGTGGGTGAGGAGGATATATATTTTTATTTTCTTTCTACCCCATCATATTTGGGAGGATTGGCCTTGGACCTTGAGAAGCACTAAACCTTAGGAGTTATTTACCTTTATTATTATTATTATGATTATTTTAGTTAAATAAGTATTAAATATAACCTATAATTATTCCATCATTATAAATCTATTTTTACTCTCCCTTGATCTTAATATCCTATTAATGGTTTCTCTCATTGATAGATTTTTTCATTATAGAGACCAAATTGTAGCGAGTAGAGGAACTCGGTCCTGCTGGTGACTGTCAGATAAAATAGAGAAAATAGTGGCATTGATTAAGGCAGTGATGAAATGGTTACTTTAGGCACTAGAACGGATGTAGTCAAATATAGATAAAGCACTATAGCCTCCAAAGAAGCAATTATTCAGAGACAATTTAATAAAGGGGATACATACATCATTTAATGATCTTATGAATTAGGTACACAAACAGATGAATTTTTTTTGGTGATATATGTTCTTTAAAATGAACTAGAATACAATAAGAAATAAATATATGTGCTAAAACATAAAGTTGTTCTTCCATGAGTGGGAGCGGAATGGGGTGTAGAATTTCAAGTTTAATCTTGCATGATCTGATAAGGTAGGAACTAATCCATACTCATGTAAATTCACACCAAACATAGATAAAGAGGAACCTAGTTTGAAATTGTATTTAGTCTATGAAACCAATTTTGGAGAGCATGAGATAAAATAAAGCTCAGTGCTTTGGCCAGGTATGTTAGACTAGTGAATTGTTTAGGTAAAGATCCAATATTTTGGATCATATGAGCTAAGGCGTACATCATGACTTAAAAGACTAATCTCAATTTGTGGGTTCCTATAACAAAGTTTTTCATGGAAGGTATGGTGTAACATTGGATTATTTATCAATTGATTTAATAACTGAACCTAGACTATGAGGATATAAAATAGGATCTCCTTGGACACTTTGGGTTTTCACTGAAGAATGATGGTTTACATGCACAGTTACTATATGCCTCTTCTGATAAAAAATATCTTCCTATTCCATCAAAACAATTTACATTAACTTAATATTGGGAGATATTCACATTAAATATTAGTGGTGAGGGAGAGAGTTTTATTTATAGATAGTTCCATTATAACACTTGTAGGATTTCATTGATTTTAAGGGGAAAAGGAAAATTCTAGACCATTACTGTTAGGAAAAACTTGTCTGGAATTTTTTTATTCTAAAATTTTTTTGTTTATTGTTTTTTATTTTATTTTCATTATGAATAAATAAATTCACTTTGTAAGAGTCTTTTATCAGACAGATGATTACTAGAATCAGATGATCAAATCCATCTTTGTTAAGAAAACCCATCGATTTTGGTTGTCTGTTCTGAAAATCATTTCTGGGAGAACTTGATTTTTCAGACTCACATTAGGTCCAAAATGATGTTTTTGATCAGTATGAGAAGTTTTATCAGATTCTTGATTTATTTCAAGAAATTTGATAGAAAATGTGATGGTGCTTTTCTGATTTGTAAGTTTTCAATATTATAAGTTTACCAACACTTGTAATACATGCTTTGTAAGAGAAATGAGGAGAAAATATTTTATAAGTCAAATGATGAAATTTCAATATTTAATGTTCTTAAATTCATTAATTCATCATGATAAAATCATGAGTTTAAGAAGAATAAAGGTTATGAAGTCAAATATTCTGATTTGAGATCATCAAAGTGAGAATCACTAGACACATAATTTTTCTACAGGATGAGATATTTTTATGTTTTTTAAGTTTTCATAGACTGATCCATAGGAGGAGATTATTCATTGGACTATCTGATTCACCAAATGAACCACTCCAAAGGATCAATCATCGGTTGTAGAAAGTCTAGAAGAAATATTTCACCGCTAACACTATTCTATGAGACAAGGTGTTCCACCGATCTGTTGGAGTAATTCTATCACTAATTCATTTGACACAATGTTGGTATCAAAAGGGCATTAGATAAAGAGATCTATCAGAGGTAGAATGGATAATAATGTTATATTTTTTTGGACTGATGAATGAGAAGAGAGTCAAAGACTGATCCATTTAACGATATCATAAATTGGTCGATCTGATGTTGTTCAATAATATAGGCAACCATTTCCATTAGAATGAGAATTCAGGTTGATTTTTTTCAATTGGTCAAGATAAAAAGAATCCATGATTTGTTTTCATAAATCAAAATTTGTATTTTTATTCAAGTGGTTCAAGATTCATTAGACAAATAAGTTATGTTGATACATTGGAAGAAAACTAAGACCAATCCATCAAACACAAAATAGAACTGATAATCACTAGATGCTAGAATTTATCTAAAGATGGGTCATCAGTCTGAGGAATTATTGAACAATTAAAAAAATGAGGAATGTTTTTAAGATTTTTTTCAAAGTGTTATAAAAGGTGGTGCTATTATCTTTATAATTTTCAATGATGTTTATGAAAATAAAAGGAATACAAATTAATTTGAAATAATGTTTATAATATAATTGTTTCAAAGTTTTATGTCATTCAGTTGGAACAGAGCATTATAATGGGTGTCAATAGTTTTTTCTTTTATCAAGTGGGTCAAGAAAATTAGAGTGACTAGAAGTTTCATCATAATAAATAATTGTATCAAAAAAAATTAGTAAAAAAACTAAAGAAACATTAGTTAGTTCAAAGTAGGATGATGTTTTGAGAAGATTCAAGAAGTTTTGATAATAATCAATAATATTTGAGAAGTTCTGAATTTTCCAAAGTTTAATTCAAGATTAAATTCAAATTCACATTTTTGGAAATTTGGTTGAGTAGGAAATTGAAATTATTTTCCCACCCATACCACTTTTTTCAAAGTGTTATCAAAGGGGGTGATAGTATCTTTATAATTTTCAACAATGATTATAGAAATAAATATAAGTATAATTAAGTTGAAATAATTTTTATAGTATAATAGTTTCAGATTTTATGTCATTTAGTTAGTACAGAGCACTGGAATGGGTGTCATTGGTTTTTTCTTTTCTCAAGTGGGTTATGAAAATTATAGTGACCATAAGTTTCATCATAATAAAGAATAGTATCAAAAAAACATTGGTATTGAACTAAATAAGAATTATTAAGTTAAAATCATGATGAAGTTTTTAAAAGATTTGAGAAGTTTTGAGGAGATTCAAGAAGTTTCGAGAAGATTCAAGAAGAGTTGAGAAGTGTTGAATTTTCCAAATATGAAGTTGAAACAAAATTCAAATTCAAGTTTCTAGAAATTTGGTTGAGAGGGAAATTGAAATTAATTTCCTGCTCATACCACTTTTAGATCTCTTATAAATATAAGGAAGTAGATTATACATTCTGATGATAGAACATTATTCACATTTGGAGGGAAAGTGAGAGTGCTAAAGTTTTCAGTAGCGAGAAGAAGTTTTTGGATATATTTTTTATGATGAAATTTTCTAGAATGAAAAAAGAAGAAGAAAAATGTAATTGGATCAGACTAATCCATTGGACTAAAAGTTCTGGGGAAAGAATAAGTTTTGGTTATGAATTGTTTCCATATTATTATTTTATATTTGTTTTCTAGATTGAAGCATTGGACTGGGGAATCAGACAGATCCATTGGATGGAGTTTTTATGCAAAGTCCAAAAAGGTTGTTTCTACCTATTTCTAGGTAGGAAAAGTGAAGAATTGTTTTTGAAGAATTATAAAATTGGAAGTTTTTGAAGTAGTATAGTAAATTTTTTATACAAAATGGTGAAGGATTCATAACTTTTTACACAAACTTGTTTTAAATCATTTGTGCTATAATAATCACATGAACTGTTGTATTGATCATAGTGCCACATAAGTGTAGGTTATTTCCTACTTGTTGTATCTATACAAAAGGATTGTTTTCTACTGTATTGTTTAGTATTGTATTATTTACAAACTATGAAAAGGACCAACTAATATTATTTATTAGTGAACCTCTTATTTGGATGAGAAAATTTTGTATGTAGCCAAAACCAATAAATTTGGATGTTAAAAAGTTTCAAAAAAATTATGATTTCAAAACAAAAGCTTCTACCAATTTTGATTCCAATTTTTTTTTTGAAAGAAATAAGAATTAAAGAATATGATTCTGGGTGATAACAGAAAGTTTGGTGAACAACAAATTTTTGATGTGAACAAATATTTTGAGAATTTAGAATGGATTCAAGATACGAAATAATAGTTTTATTAGATTGAGAATAATGATACTTGGTAACTCATACCTAAACTAAATGAAAAAAAATTATATTGGTAGAAATTGTCTATTCTAGAACAATTTGAATGAATATGGTGAAGTGATATCGAACAAAGAAAGATTGGTGTAAAAATTTTACTAAAAAATTGATGGCATTGATTTTGATGAGACTTTTATCTAGTTGGATGGTTAGAAACAATTATAATCCTTTTTTAATTTCTACAAAATGAAGTTAAAATAAAATTAGAAGGATGCAAAGTCAACATTTCCAAATAGATAACTTAATGGAGAAGTTTATATTGAACAATCATGTTTTTTTGTTTTTTTAAATGATGAATGTTATGTGTGTAAGTTGAAGAAATCCTTATATAGTCTAAAACAAGCTTTGAGGTCATGGTATTCCAAATTAGATACCTTCTTAAGGAATTTTAACTTCATGAAATGAATGGTTTATAGTAATATATAAATCAATTAAATTTTGGATATTTCCATCATTGTTATTGTATTTGTTGATTATATTATCCTTTCTAGGAAGGATTAAGGAACTTGTTAATTGTTTGCTAAATATATGAATAAGTTGTTTGAAATGTACATTACTGGTGAAATGAAATAATTTAATGGGATAAAAACCTTAAAAAATAAGGGAAAAATATTTTTTTCTAAAGAAAAGTATGTTAAAGAACATCCTAATAAGTTTGGAATAGAAAATTTGAAACTAATTTCCACAAATATTATAGTGGGAACCAAGTTGAATAAAGATGAATAAGGTAAATAAGTTGACTCAAAAGTGTTTAGGAAATTGATTAGAAGATTTTTGTTTCTGAATTCCTCAAGACCAGATTTTTTTTATTATATTACCTTATGTGTATGACTCTAAGGTTCTCTAAAAGAATCAAATATATTATCTTGAAATTGAATTATTAGTTATATCAAAGGAATAATAGATTTCAGAATTTTGTATGATAGCTCATAAATAAATGATTTTTTGGTTATACAGATACTGATTGGGAAAGAAGTGTTGATAATAAAAGATCTATATACGATGGATGAAGAATTAGTTATAATACTTACTTATTTAAGTAAAGTTACCTCTGCTCTTGGTTATTATAATCAAAGTGATATAAACCTTATAATAAATCTAGTGCAACATTCTCATTCAAAACATATTGATATCAAATATCATTTTATCAAAGAGTATGTGAATAAGAATGATCTCAAGATGGAGTATATTCCTACATTAGAATAGATTGTGAACATTTTCACAAAACCTATACCAAAAGAGGCATTTTTTTAAAACTGAGGTTGAAGATAGGAATCCAAACTATTTCTCTACAAGGTTGAGGTGTGTTTTTGTGTCCCCTTTCTCATCTTTTATTTGGATAGTATTGTTAAGGGGGGGTATTTTCATAAATCTATTCATTGATATATTCTAAACCTTTTAAGGAAGAAGGTATTTAGGGGGATTTGTGGGTTAGTTTTGAACTCATCATGTAAATGTGTGAGTTTTACTACTAGTTTATTGTAGTGGTTGTAGGAAAAATGTTTGTTTTTTAGGAAGAAATAAGTTGTAATGGGATGGAAAGTTTGAATGGTTTTTAAGTTTCTAGAAGATGTTTCTTAAGTAACTACTTATGGACATCATGGTTTTGTTATAAATGATTTTTGTTTACTACAATGACTTTTCTCATGTGGGCCAATAATTATTGATAAGTGATCCATTTCTTAAGGTTTCAAAGTTCAATCATTTATGAACCATGGTTGAAAAAAATATGAAGGGGGTATTATTTGGACCATGTTAGTTGGAAGTTGTTTCTGATGATGAGAGATGTTTGTGTTTATTTTTTGTATTTTGTTTCCATTGAGAAGAAATCAATTCACTTTATAAGAGTTAGTGATCAGATGGAAGATTACTGAAATCAGAAGTCCAGCTTCAGTTTTTTATGAAAATCCATCAATTTTAGTTTTTTGTTCTAAAAATATTTTTTGGGATAAGTTGGTTTTTTAGACTCTTATTGGGTCCAAAATGAAGTTTTTGATTGGTATGAGAAGTTGTATCATATTTTGGATTTATTTAAAGACATTTGAAATAGAATCTATTGATGATTTTTTGATTTTTAAGTTTTCAATATCTCATGTTTACCAACACTTGTGATCCAAGATTTGTGATAGAAAGGATGAGAAAAGGTTTTTCAAGTTAGATGATGTTATGCAGACCCTAAATGTTTTTAATGTCATGAATTTATCATGATACAAGAATAAGTTTGTAGAAGAAGAAATTTTATGATGTAAAAGTATTCCAGTCTCAGATCATCAGTGAGAGAATCAAAAAAATCAGAATTTTTCTAAATGTTGAGAAGTTTTGAATTTTCTGAAGTGCTGATTAATCGATCCATTAGAAGAGACGATTCATATGAATTTTAGATTCAAAAAATAAACCAATCCAAAATAGCAATCATCAATTATAGAAATTCTAAAAGAAATAAGTTTCTGCTGACACTGGTCCATCATACATGGTGTTCCACTGATCTATCAACGGAATTTGACATTGGTTTATTAGAAATAGTGTTGGTATTGAAATAGAATCGGATGAAAACTTCTATCAGAGTCACAATGGTTAATAAAGTTAGAGTTTTTGGGACCGATGAATGATAATAACATCAGAGATTGATCCATCAAATGAGATTAGAGACCGATCAACCTGATGATGTTCAACAATGTTATCAACCATTTTCATCAGAATGAGAATTTAAGTTGATTTTTTTTCAGTGATTTGTTTTCATAAAACAAAAGTTTTTGTTTACTTCAAATGGGTCAAGGGTCATTATACCAAGAATTGATGTCAGTACATCAAAATGAAACTAAGACCAATTCAATAAACACATAATGAAACTGATAATCATTGGATACTAGACTTAATTAGATGCATGGATATCAGTTTGAGGAATTTTTAAATAATTGATGAAAAGGAGAAATGTTTTGAAGAGTTTTTTTGACATGTTGTCAAAGGGGGTTCTAGTATATTTAGAATTTTCTATGATGTTTATAAAAATCCACATAATTATAACAAAGTTGAAACAATGTTTATGGAAAAATGGTTTCAAGGTTTTATTTATTTCAGTTTATATAGAGCATGAAAATGGGTGTCATCAGTTTTTTATTTTCTAAATAAGGTCAATAAAATTGTAGTGACCATAAGTAACATAGTAATAAATAATTGTATTGGAAAAAAATTTATATCAAACTGAAGAAATGTTAGTAAGTTTAAAGTAGGATTAATTTTTTAAAATATTTGAGATGGTTTGAGAAGAATAATGAAGAGTTGAGAATCATTAAATTAGAAAAATATGAAGTTGAAATAATAGTACAATTTAGGTTTCTATAAATTTAGTTGAGCAGGAAATTGAAATTTATTTCACATACATACCAATTTTCATTATTCTATAAATATAAGGAATTAAATCATAATTTTTTATGACAAAAGACTTTTCACATGTGGAGAGAGAGTGAGATTAGTGAAGTTTTGAATATAGGGAAGAAGTTTTCCAGAAAGATTTTTCCCAAGGAATATTTTCAGCTAGAAGAAGAAGAAGAAGAAATAAGTTATTAGATCAGACCAAGCTATTAGAATAAAATTTCTAGGGAAAGAAGAATTTGTGGTCTATAATTTTTTATAGAGTATTATTTCTTATCAGTTTTCTAGACTAAAGAATCTTGATGGGGAATCATACTGATTCATCAAAATATGTTTTTTCTGAATTCCAAAAAGTATGTTTCTAACTACTAGTAGGTAGGAAAGTGAATAATTTTGTTTTGAATAATTATAAAAGCGGTAGTTTTTGAAGCATGATAGTGACTTGTTTTGAACCAAATGGTGAAGTTTTCTTAACTTTTTATACAAAATTATTTTACATCTTTCATGATAGAAGAAGAACATGCATTATTGTATTAATCATAGTTCTACAAAATTGTGAGAGAATTTCTAACTTTTTGTATCCAAACATAAGGATTGTTTTCTAGTGGATTTTTTAGTATTGGATTAATTCAAAACCATCCCAAGGACTGGCTATTCTTATTGAGTAGTGAACATTGTAAATACTTTTGTTCCTATGGATGTGTAAATGTTTTATTTTAAAATTTTAATAATTCTTTAAAAGGATGAAAATTTTATTAAAAAATAAAGTTAACATAAAATAAAGTTCTATCATTGATTATCCCACTCCCCCTCTCAATGATATATTGATCTTGGTCAGGCCTTTTTGATTTCCTCTTAATCCACTGTAACATGAGCTACTACAGTCACTATTGATGCTAGTATAGGATCTTGTTGGGATATATTTTCCACAAAATTATTCCATTTATTCAAATTCTCTATCTCCATAGTCTCTTTTAGTACAGTTTGAGTGAGTGTAGGATTTACAGCCTTGATAGAGAACAGATAAAAAAGAGGGGTGATTTTTTCTCACTCTATTTTTGTCAGAAGATCTAGTGGTTATGTCATATTACTAGATGAAAAAACATATACACACTAGAGTAGTAGTTTCTAAAGTTATTTTTAAGTAGAATCCTGTAAATATAATGAATTTTCTAGTGAGATTTACTTAGTTTCTTATGGTATATTTAGATGATGGGGTTTGAATTTAGGGACCAACACACTAGAAGGTGCATTGTCATATTCCTAAAATAATTTTTTTGAAGAAATGTAAGTGTATAATAAATAATCACTTGGCATGAAATTTTTATATCATCTGATATCCTCAAACATATAGGGATTTTCTGATCTTTTTTATTAATAATCCAGGTGACTATCCTTCACACATGGCATCATCACTAGTAGAAATTACAAAGTACGATCTTTAGAAACCATACCTTACACCAAAGGATTGTTAAATGAAGTTATACATCATGGTAAAAAAAATAAATCTTGTGGTCATGAAATAATTCTTAGAACGTATAAAAATTTGATTCTTATATTCATGGATAAATAAAAGAATATTCTCATAATCCTCAGGTGTTGGAGATGATGTACAAAAGTTGTGTTTTGTATTAAGAATTAGATATGCTAATGGAAGTTTCAAAGATAGAGACTAAGTTGAAATTTAATATATTAGGAATAATTATTTATGTGTTAGTTACCCTTTATGGCTTGGTAAGTCTTGGGGGTGGGAACATACAACAAACAATGTTTATAGATATGTTTATTGTTAGGATGCTCCAAAAACTGATATTAAAGTTAATGAATTACTAGTGTCTATTGGTGAAAATGAGATTTATCCATGGTTCCTTGATGGAAATTTAATTCCATAACTGTATACAAGTTTTATCTAACTTGTGAATAAATCAAGGCTTTCTCCATTTTATCCTATTCTCATGTTTACCCATTATGTATATTCATCCATGTGGAGGAACCAATACTACATAAATAATGAAAACACATTTGGATTGTTTTGATACATTATTAAAATGATCTATATGTCATTTGTGACATATAGGAATTATCCACACCTCAATCTGGAGCATAGTGTGACCATTATGAATCTAGACATGACTTTTTAACTAAAATTGACATTACTTTTAGTAAAATAGTTAAGTGAAATACTAAAAACTAAGAAAATGAACTCATATTTTTTATACTTTAATAAAATGATCCATAAGTAATTTTTGAATTATAGGAATCATCCTCACCTCAATCTGATCCATGGTGTGCTCGGTATGACTCAAAGTGTCCTTTCTTAGTTTAAAATTGAAATTTTAGTTCAAGAAGTGTGTCACTCACTGAAAACTAGGAAAACATTCTTAGATTTTCTTGATAATTTAGAAAAACTATTCAAAATTAAATTTTTATGTTCAATAATATGTCTCATATTATACCAAAATAGGATAATATAGGTATTACTAAAATTATGTGTTTCCATTCTAAAATGACATTTCAGTAAAAAGGTAAACTAACATACAAAAAACCGAGAAAACACATTCATACTATTTAGATACTTTAGGATAAAGAATAACAAGTCATTTTTAACATGTAGGAATCAATGAAACCTAAATATGATGCATGGTGTGACTAGTATGACTCTAAGTGTGTCTTTTTATTCAAAATTGACATTAATTTTAGTAAAAAAGAGAGTGACATACTCAAAACTGATCAAACTCATTCGGATTATTTTGATAGTTTAATAAAATTTATCCATAAGTCATTTGTGACATGTAAGGATTAGACACACCCCAATATGATATATGATGTTCCCAGTATAACACAAAGTTTTTATTATCATTTTAAAATTGACATTTTAGTTCAAAAACTATAACCCTCACTGAAAACTAAGAAAAAATGCTTGGATTGTCTTGATAATTTAAGAAGATGATAAATATGTCATTTTTTGATTTTTAGGAATCTTGTTCATATAAAACTAATATAGGATGTGACCGGTATGACTTAAAGTGCATTTTTCTAGTTTAAAATTGTATTTTAGTAAAAAAAACACAAGTGACGTACAAAATTGAGAAAAACATTTGATTTGTTTTGATAATTTTTGAAAATGATATATAAGTCATTTTTTACATATAAAAATTTACCACGTATCAATATAACATACGATGTGGTTAGTATAACTCAAAGTGCATGTTTTAAGTATATAGTTTCCATTTTAGTTTAAAACACACATCACATTACCAAAACTGATAAAACAAGCTCAAATTGTTTTCTCATAATTTTATCTCTTATTCCTTAATTAATTTCCTTATCATTTTTATCTTATAATAATTTAGTTAATTTTTATAGAGATAATGCTTTAAGATGAACATGAAATGATTTAACATTCATGAATCAACCACAACTCAATTCGATACATGATGTTCCTAGCATGGATCAAAATTTAGTTTAAAATTGACACTTTATGTTTAAATTATTTCTTTATAGTATTAATAACCTAAAATGGTTTTTTTATAATGGTGAAATTATTATTCTTGAAAATGGGTGGTTTGTTTGGAAATTTAATGATCAGGGGTCAGGGGCCAAAGACCAAGGAACATTAATGTTTTTTAATGTATGTGACAATTTTTACTTACTCATGAAATTGTAAAACCCAATGTTTGAAATTTTTATAATAGTGTTTTTTATTTTATTTGTGTTGTAAATTTTATTTCATTTAAATTATAGATTTGAAACTTTTTTTTATTTTTGCTGTTGTAGTGTGCTATTATAACACACCGTAGTATGCCCCTTTATCACCTCTACTAGTGGTGCTGATAAATAGGTTCCTTGATCAGCAATAAAAAAACTGCTGATAAAGGTTCCCTTTATCAGTATTGTTTTTAGTGGCGATGAAGGTTCCATTTATCAATTATTTTTTTTATCTCTGAAAAAATGTTCATTTAAAAGCGATTTTCTTGCACTAATAAAATATTAGGGCTTTTAATCACGCTCCAGTAGTTTTTGATTCTTTTTTTCACTGATAATGGCCAATTTTATACTATTAAAGGCATGTTTTGTAGAAGTTCATCGTGGTTTATAGTAATACATCAAAGTATGAAACTTGTGATATGAATTAATAATATCTTTAATTTCTAAAGTCCCCTACATGTTTATATACATAAGAACATCTAATTACACATAGAAATATGCATTTACTACTAGTGGGTTAAGTTCTAATAACCTCCTTGAGATTAACATGGATGAATTTCATGAGAAGAAGTCTCAATGTCTTATGAACCCCCTACACCTGATGGAATGTGTTACATCAAATGATATCATTCATCCATAGAATATGTATATTTAATAATACTCTCATTTCACTTTTAGGTTCATATCATAGTGTAGAACTGTTATGATCTTTCAGTGTGACAAGTACCCTAAGAAAATAATCACATAAAATTTCATATAGAATAATAATCATGATGTGATAAAACATTATTAATATTCCAATTCCATAAATATAGGAAATCATAAAGTATATATAATTTGATTTTATGGAACCAATTCAAACACAATCTACCAGTGCAATCTCTGTTAGTTGTGTGTGTCCTTATTGATTCATGACCCCTACTAGCATTCTCAATTATTACCTATGGTTTCTTCTCTATTTGGGTGTTCCTATTTAGTTATCTGAACCTGATTTTGTGGAGATACCCACTTGGTTTGGCTGAGAATGAGGAGAGTTCCCTTGGGTTTGGGGTTCTTCTATTTTACTCTTGTTCTTTATAGAAGAAGTGAGGAGCTGCTGATGACCTACTCTTTATTTGATGAAGAATGAAAACTGAAGATCAATTGTCAAGAGGTAGTGGTTTTTGTTTTTGAATATTGATATTGGTGGATTTAGTTCATGGAATGTGAAGCTAAAAAATAACATCTATTATGAAGGATTAGACAAAAAGAACTTGATGATGAGGATTTCATCAGTTCACAATAAGATTCATCATCGATAGAGGTGAGATCGAGCCTTGTTAAGGGTGCCACAGTCTGATTATAGTTTTATTTGTCGATTTTTGAAAAGCAATTGTCGGTTTCTTGTTTTTATCATTGTGTGCATTGTGTTTATTTTTCCCTAACTAGTTTTCTTCATCTCTTTTTGTTACTTGTACTCACTCTTTATTTTTCATGGTGGGAACCCATGATGATATTTCCCCATGAATATAGTCTAATTGACCAAAGAACATTAAAACCTTATTCAATTTACTTCATTCATTTTATAGTTTTATCAACATTGAATTTATTGAAAATTTCTCCAATTTTTTATGTTTCATGAACCATGTTATATGTGTTCCATGTAATTTTGAATTATCAAATCTGATTTTCATTTTCATAGATCATTGTTCATCTTCCTATTTTTTATTCGTATTTTTGAATATTCATTTACATTTTATATAATTAATATAATTTTTTTAGTTTCATTATTTTTGTTATTGTAATGGTATTCCTTCTTGCTGGTGTTGATTTTATATATGTCGAAACATGCTTACTAGTTATGTTTTGTACATAATTCTATCTCATTCATGTTATTATCATGTGTTTGATTCTTCTATGGTTTAATAATCTTGTATATCATTGGGCTTCCTGAGAATTTCTTTCTAAGTACCTTATATTATTTATTGGTTTATGTAATTGTCATTGTATTGAGTCTTCGTTAACTCATGACAATCACTTACATTTCTAGTTATTATAATTTTCATATGACCATGTTTCATGTTTATTAGAACAATTTTATATTTTTACATCATTTATTGTTGTCATTTTTTGAGTTTTTACAAATGAAAGTTCAAACCCAAATGGATCCTAGCAATTGAATATGGACTGCCTCATTAGCATAGCTCGAAATAGTAGGAATCATAACCAAATTGGGCACATTTTTTGTGTAATAAAAATTATGAACCAATTATTCATTTCTGTAAATGATTTTTTTAGTGGATTATAGTTTTCATCATGATTTTTTTTATTCATCCAACTAAGTTGTTTATTTCTCTTTAGTTTTAATTTTTTCAGTCTGTTTTTTATTGTGCTCTCCCTTTTGTTTTCCCAATTTATTTCCACATATAATCCTTATAGATTCCATTTTATAGGTAATTATTGTGTGTGTATCAGGTTCTAGGGTAGGAATGAATTATTTTTGAGGTTTTCCAATATAGAGAGTAGTTAGCAGTGAGGTGTTGGCAGAGTATTATGTCTCTAGTTTCTTCTATTTTCTTGGGAGTTTAGATTATGTTAACTTTGTTTTATTCCCCCACATCTTATGGTGTGGTTTTATTCAAGTATAGACTTGTAGTATTTTATAATTTTGGCTTGGATAGTTTTGTTTTGTAATTTGATTTTTAGTTACTTGGTTTGCCACCTAGATTCATAGATTTACTTCTTAACCATTTTAGTGGATTTTTTTATTTCTTGGGTTTTGAGACCATGTGTCATTAGGAAGTTCGATTATGATGAGTTTCCCCTTACAATTTATATGATTTACCCCCTTTGATCACTATTTTTTCTCATGTTTTATAATTATACTAATATTTTGTGAGTGCTTGAATGTGAATTTAAAGTTTTCCCTTAGTTTTAGAAACTCTCTCATTTGGATATTATATGGCATCCATCTCTTTAAGTGGAAATTCTGAATCCACCTCTTCAAGGATTTATTAATACATTACATCAAAAGTCTTCATATTAGATGTGTTAAGGGTGCATGAATTATCTTAAATATGGTGTTAATAGGTTTTTCATTCCTTTTATTTTTATGGATTTATGTGGAAACACTATTTCATTTATTTACTTTTCTATTTCAATTTATCTTTGTGTTGCTTCTTTTTCAATTGTTTTAATTTTTACCTATTTAATTTATAAGTTTCATTCTTTGTGTATTTATGATATTTTTTTACCATGTTTTGTTTAAGGATGGAACTACTCTATTTTTTAGTGTTTTAAAGGAACTCATAAGATGTTATAAGACCTTTTTTTCATGTGATCAACTAGTCCTGGAAATATGTGATGGAGTAATCCCAATGGTCATCTCAGGTAAGTGTTGGTATGTGATCTCCTTTTATAGTTATTTAGATCTATTTAATTTTGAGCATGGCGTCAACTGTTTTAGAATATCATTCAATTTTGACATCAAGGGTCATATTGATGCATGTTAGGGGAGGATAGTTTAATAATATGACAAAGGTCATACAACTATCAGCTCACATTTTGTTTCCTATTTAGGTTATGTTCAGATTAACAATTTAGGTGGTGCATAATCATTATATGGTTTAGGGATATGATTTTTAAGGTGGATATATTTGATGTTGTTGAATATTAAATCCCATATACATTTAATTTCTAATTTGGTGATTTTCTAAATAGGTATCCTTATTTTTTTTAATTAAATGAATATTTAATATGCATGTTATGTGAAGATTTTTTTAATTGGTATCATTTTTTCTATTGTTAATTAAATTCTAATTTAATATGCATGTTATTTGTAATATGTTTTATTTCCTTTTAACTCTCCATTTTAATGTAATATCGGATTTGATTTAATATGATGGTTTATATTATCTCCCTCTAGATTTATCATGTACCATTTATTTTACATGAAATCATATGGGTTCCCTTCTCCCCTTTTCATTTCTTTATTATATGTTAGAGAAACTCCATCACATTACTTCATTTTAAAGGTTAATCCAAAATGAAGTATGGAGAGTGACATGAAATCCAACCAATTTAATTCTTTTCCTATTAAAAAAGAATATATTTTTTGATATCCATGATTTTTATATATTAAAATAAATAAAAATCATTTATTATGCATATAAAATGAGTAGAAAGTAAAAAAGTAAAAACTAAAAAAGGATAGTGAATCAACATTTCATCTCCAAATATAGAGATGCACTTTAATAGTGTTGGGTTGGAGGGTTTTTTACACTAAAGTATAATGTATGATCCCCTATAGGAGAATCACCACACCATAGATGCTCTCACCCCCAAGTTAGGTTTGTAAAAAAATAAAATTGGACTTATCAAATATTTTTGGGAAATAATTTTTTACCCTATAATATCTCACCTCTTTTCTCCAAGGATATACTTTACTTAATCAATATAAAATTCACCTCAGCTGATGCATTCAAAAGCACTTTTCATGAAAATGATAATTGATATTTTTTAAAAATTCCATGGTTAGTTGTTCATTCACCTATCCTCACTAACCCATGGACTTCAACCATGGATACTTCACATTCTATATTTGTAAAAAATATTCTGATGGCCATCATGGTTAGATTCCAAGGTGTAGGTGGTTTTTCTGGAGTCGTGTAAAACTTTTCCCCCCCTCCCCACCATGTTTTTAAAAGGATACCTTTGGAATATTCGAACAATCTCCATATAAGTCAAGATATATCTTTGTATCCTAAATTTATTTGTGAGAGATTCATGTATAGAGATAAGAAGAGGTCTAGATATGGAGTTTCATAAAAAAATTATATGAAATAAATCCCAATTTTATCACTCCATTAATTTTTTAGTGATAAAAGAATAAAAAAGGTGGTATCAGATTCATAGGTGGATAAATGATGGAAATCATATTAGGTTTTTCAAGTGACCAAAAAATTAAATTTACCTAGATTTTTTGTAAGGAAAATTCTAAAATCCTATGTTAAGATAATTCCAATGGTGCAAAAAGAATAAAAAATAGAGATAAAATGATCACTCTATATATGATAAATGTTTCAATCAAACTCATCTTCTACAATACCCTCTTTCTAGAGAATATGAAATTTTGCTGGCACTGAAGACATTTTTAGAGAGTTTCTAACAGTTTCTCAAGTATTCCTTCTAATTTCCTCATCAGCACAATGTCATCATTAAATCTCAACCATTGATACTATTTTGATTATATCTTGATCAATCAGTGTATTTTTTCAACAATATAGAATTTGATTCCCCAATATGAGGGTGTATGCTCCCCTATAGGAGAATCACCAAACCAAGGATGATCTCACCACCTCAATGTCTTATAAACCCCCTACACCTGATAGCATATGTCATTTTTGTTCCATCAAGTGATATCATTCATCCATAGAACATGTAAATTTAATAATGCTCTCATTTAACTTTTAGTTCCATATCACAGTGGAGAACTATTATGAAATTTTAGTGTGATAAGTACCCTTATGAAATTATCACATACAATTTCATATAGAAGAATAATCATGATTTGATAAAACATTATTAATATTCAAATTCCATGAATATAGGAAATCAAAAGGTATATTTAAGTTTATTTTATGGAACCAATTCCATCAAAATATACCAGTGTGATCTCCGTTAGCTGTGTTTCCATATTGATTCACAACCCCTACCAACATTCTCAATGATTACTTATGGTTTCTTCTCAACTTTGGTGTTCCTATTCAGTTATCTAAACCTGATTTTGGGGAGAGACCCACTTGGTTTGGATGAGAAGGAGGAGAGTGCCCCTGAGTTTAGGGTTCTTTTATTTCACTCTTTTTCTTTAGAGAAAATGATACGAGCTACTAACGACCTACTCTTTATTCAATGAAGAAGGAAAAATGGAGATCAACTGTAGAGACGTAGTGGTTTTTATTTTTGAATAATGATATTGGTAGATTTAGTTCATGGAATTTGAAGCTAAAAAACAACATCTATCATGGAGGATCAGACAAAAATAACTTTATGTTGAATATTTCATCAATTCACAACAAGATTATTCATCGATAGAGGTGATATTGAGCCATGTTAAGGGGTCCATGGTCAAATTATAGTTTTATTTTTCTATTTTTGAAAAAATGTTGTGGGTTTATTATTTTTATCATTATGTGTATTCTTTTTATTTTTCTTTGACTAGTATTCTTCATCTCTTTTTGTTACTTGTACTTTATCTTTATTTTTCATGGTGGGAAACTATGATGAAATTTCCCTATTCATATAGAACAATTTACCAAAGAACATTAAAACCTTATTCAATTTACTTCATTCCTTTTCTTAATTTATCGACTATGAATTTATTGAAAATTTCTCCAATTTTTTATGTTTCATGAACCGTGTTATATGTGTTACATGTTATTATAAATTATAAAATCTGATTTTTCCACTTCATAGATCATTATTCATCTTCATAAATTTATTATTCTTATTTTTGAATATTAATTTACATTTTCTATAATTAATATTTTTTTTCAGTTTCATCATTTTTGTTGTCGGAATGTTATCCATTCTTGCTGGTGTTGATTTTATATATGTTTGAACATGCTTAATAGTTATGTTTTGTACATACCTCTGTCTCATTCATGTTATTCTCTTTTTTTATTCTTCCATGGTTGAATCATCTTGTATATCATTGTGATTCATGATAATTTCTTTCTAAGTACCTTATATTCTTTTTTGGTTTATGTAATTGTCATTGTATTGTGTCTTCATTCACTCATGATAAGAACTTACATTTGTATTTAGTGAAATTTTCATATAACCATGTTTCATGTTTATTAGAACTATTTTATATTTTTTCATAATTTATTATTTCCATTTTTTTGAGTTTTTACGAACCAAATTTCATACCCAATTGGATCATGGTAGTTGAATACAAACCACCTCATTATCATAGCTCAAAGTAGTTGGAATCATAACCAAATTGGGAACATTTTTTGTGTCATCAAAATTATAAATCAATTTTTCATTTCTTTAAATGATTTTTTTCAGTGGATTATTGTTTGCATCATGATTTTATTTATTCATCCAACTAAGTCTTTTAGTTATCCTTAGTTTTAATTTTTGTAATGTGTTTTTTATTATGGTCTCCTTTATGTTTTCCCTATTTATTTCCATGTATGATCCTTGTAGATTCCATTTTATAGGTACTTATTGTGTGTGTCTCAGGTTTTGGTGTAGGAATTAATTCTTTGTGAGGTTGTCCAATATAGAGAGTGGTTAGTGGTGGGGTATTGGCAAATTCTCCTGTCTCCAGTTTCTTATATTTTCTTGGGAGTTTAGCATATTTTAACTCTGTTTTATTCCTCCATGTTTTATGGTGTTGTTTTATTCAAGTATGGACTTGTAGTATGTTTAACATTTTGGATTGGATAGTTTGGTTTTTTATTTGATTGTGAGTTACTTGGTTGGCCACATAGATTTATGGATTTACTTCTTAACCATTTTAGTGGGTTTTTTTATTTCTTGGGTTTTGAGACCCTGTGCCATTAGAAATGATTATGACGAGTTTTCCCTTTACACTTTAGATGATTTCCCCCCTTTGATCATTATTGTTTCTCATGTTTTATAGTTATACTAAGATTTTGTGACTACTTGCATGTGAATTTACAGTTTCCCTTGGTTTTAGGAACTCTCTCATTTAGATTTTGTATGGTAGTCATCTCTTTAAGTGGAAATTATGAATCCACCTTTTCAAAGATTTATTAATACATTGCATCAAAATTATTCATAATAGAGGTGTTAAGGGTGCATGTATTATCTTAAATCTAGTTTTACTAGGTTTTTCACTCCTTTTCTTTTTATGGGTTCAGGTGGAAACATTATTTTAGTTATTTCCTTTTCTATTTCATTCTATCTTTGTGTTGCTTCTTTTTCAATTGTTTTAATTTTGACCTATTTCATTTCTAAGTTTCATTATTTGTGTATTTATGATATGTCTTTTTATCATGTTTTGTTTTGGGATGGAACTACTCTATTTTTTAGTGTTTTAAAGGAACTCATAACCTGTTCTAAGACATTTTTTGGCATGTGATCAACTAGTCTTGGATATCTGTGATGGAGTAATCTCAGTGGTCGTCACGGGTAAGTGCTAGTTTGTACTCTCATTTTATAGTTGTTTATATCTATTTAATTTTGAGCATGGCATCAACTATTTTAGAATATCATTAAATTTGGACATCAAGGGTCATGCTCATGCATTCTAGTGGAGGCTAGATCAATAATATGACAAAGGTCATACAACTATTATCTCACATTTTGTTTCCAGTTTAGGGTATGCTTAGATTAATGATTTAGGTGGTGCAAAATCATTATTTGGTTCATGGATATAATTTTTAAGGTGGATATATGTGATGTTGTTTCATATTAAATCCCATATTCATTTAATTTCAAATGTGGAGTTTTTTTAAATTGGTATCCCTATTTTTTGTTAGTTAAATGAATATTTAATATGCATGTTATGTAGAGATTTTTTAAATTGGTATCCTTTTTTTTGTTGTTAATTAAAATAAAATTTAATATGTATGTTATTTTTAATATTGTTTTATTTCTTTTTAACTCTCCATTTTAATGTAATTTCATATTTGATTTAATATGATGGTTTTTATTATCTCCCTCTAGATTTATCATATACCATTTATTTTACATGCAATCATATCGGTTCCCTTATCCTCTTTTCATTTCTCTATGAGATGTTAGAGAAACTCCATCCCATTAATTCATTTTGAAGTTTGGTTACTCCAAAATGGAGTATGAATAGTGAAATGAACTCCAACCCATTTAATTCATTTCCTACTAAAAAAAGAATATTTTTTTTTATATCCATAATTTTTATTTATTAAAATAATTACAAATCATTTATTATGTGGATAAAATGAGTAGAAAGTAAAAAAACTAAAAAAGGATAGTGAATCAACATTTCATATCCAAATATGGAAATGCACAGTAATGGTGTTGGGTTGGAGAGTTTTTTACACTAAAGTAGAATGTATGATCCCTTGTAGGAGAATCACCAAACCAAGGATGATCTCACCCCCAAGTCAGGTTTTTTAAAAAATATAACTGGCCTTATCGAATATTTTTGGGAAATAATTTGTTACCCTAGAATATATCACCTCTTTTCTCCAATGATCTACTTTACTTAATCAATAGAAAATTCACCTCAGCTGATGCATTCAAAAACAATTTTCATGAAAATGATAAGGGATATTTTTGATAGCTTCCATGGTAGTTTTTTTCACCTAGCCTCACCAACCCATGGACTTTAACCATAGATACTACATATTCTATATTTTTAAAAACTATTGTAAAGGCCATCATGGTTGGAGTCCAAGGTGTAGGTGGTTTTTTTAGAGTTGTGTAAAACTTGACCCACCCCCCACCATGGTTGTAAAAGGAGACACTGGGGAGATTTAAACGGTATCCATATGAGCCAAGATATATCTTTGTATCCTAAATTTATTTGATAGGGATACATGTATAGAGATAGGGAGAGGTCTAGAGATATAATTTCATAAAAAAAATTATATGAAATAAATCCCAATTTTCTCCCACCATTCATTTTCTTAGTGATCAAATAATCACAAAAAGTGGTATCATATGCATAGGTGGAGAAATTACAGTGAGTGGATCAGGTTTTTTGAGTGACCAAAAAATTAAATTTACCTAGATTTTTGTTTTCAAGGAAAATTATAAAATATTGTGTTAAGATAGTTCCAATGGTACAAAAAGAATATAAAATAGAGATAAAATGATAACTCTATATAAAATAAATGTTTCAATAAAACTCAAATTCTAAAATACCCTCTTTCTAGAGAATATGAAATTTTTCTAGCACCGACAATATTTTTAGAGAGTTTCTAACAGTTGCTCTAGTATTCCATGTAATTGCCTCATCAGCACCATGTAATCGATCAATCTCAACCATTGATACTATTTTGATCATATCTTGATCAATCCTTGTATTTTTTCAATAATATAAAAGTTGATTCCACCATATGAGACCACTACATACACAACTATACAATCCATTTTTCTACATTATTCTTCAATTTTCACTTAATTTAAATTTAATGGAGGGAATTTCCACAGGAGGGATAATCATGTTAAATTCTAAAACTACTCAATTTGAATGTCTCGAATGAGATATATCCTTAATTATATGGATCTTTTTTATCCCATTGAGTATAATGGAGTCAATATTGATTCTATCAAGGAATCCAAGTGGAAGAAACTGGAAAAGAATATGATTTCTCAAATATTCCAATGCATCGATCATAGTATCTACCACCATGTTTCTCAAGATACTAGTATGCATGATCTCTAGATTAAATTGGATAATACATAATAATATAATCCTAGAAATAATATCATGTTATTAAAATTAGTTGATTAATTTTTGACTATAGAGTGGAAACTCTTTAACTAAACACACTAGTGAGTTTAATAGTCTGATGAATCCATTAGTGGCTACAGGTAAGACTCTAATGAAAGAAGATTAAGTGAACAAAAAAATTTCACACTTCCCGATAACTGGGAAATATTGGTGGTCTCCCATGGTAACTCTTCACATGGAGAAAAACATACCATAGAATTTCTAAATGATACACTTCTCAATAAAGAGTACAAAAGAAAGATGTGAGATACTATTAGACACATTATCTCATCCTAGAGAACTGTTGAAGACAATAAGGAGTTGGTTAAGGGGTAGGTTGTCAAGGATGAATGAACAATAGAGGATGTTTTAGAAATAGAAGTTGGAAAATATAAAGATGTTGTCATTATGGAATAGAGGGACACGTGAAGAAGAACTATCGAAGGTTACTATAAGATAAGTTCCAATATATTAACCAAAAATTAATAAATGAATATATACATGTAATATCCATTGAAGAAGTTCTGATTTTATATTAATATGAAGAGGATATTTCCTATCACACATTTTGATAAGAAACAGAATGGGTGGTCAATACTGCAATATCATACCATGTCATAGTTTTCAAATAGCACTAGAGCGGGAATAATCATAATGGTCTAGTATAGAGTGGTGCTATATTTTCCCTAGATGATGAATCACATCACAGTACATGATCTTAAAAGTCATTACACAATCATGGAATCACGGATCACATACAATCTTACTGGTCATGAATGAAACACATATTTTCTTGGAGAAAATTTCATTGGCCTACAATGCTGCCACCACATCGACCCTTGAAGCTGATAATGGCCCTGCCACCCCAACCCCTTGATATTGACTCCCCCCCCCACACACACACACACTTCCACTTATACACCGACCCCTCAACACTAATGATGGCCCCACCGCACCAACCCTCAACATCATCGTTGACCCATGATTCCCCCTGCACACCAATCCCTCAATGACGACGCCCCCCAGAGTCTCTTTTTTTCTATTTTATTTTATGTGTTTTATATTTTTGGTTTCTTGATTGGTCCATGTGTCAGGTGTTCTTTTTATCCCTCCCTTTTTTTATTTTATTATGTTATGTGTTGGTTAAAATTTTTCATTCACCAACTCTTTTTAAATTTTTCTATTTTTGTTATTATAAATGCTTTATTTTAGTTATGTTTTATATTTTTTTTATCATATTTTAATTTTACATCATATAAATGTATTGAATTTTATAGTTTAAATAATATTAATTGGCTCATGATTAGATGAAAAAACAATAAAGATGTGATCTGCATCTCTATGATCCCACTATAGGACCCCATTGCATCGCTCAGTGAACTGAGATTGACTATTATGTACCACATCCCTCTATATTGTGATTATTTCTTGACATATCATGCTGGTGAATTTAGTGCAATTAAGAAGGGGAATATCAGTGTGGTATATATTGTTGGCATGGGTGATATTCAAGTCAGGATAAATGTTGGATACACAATCATCTTAAAGGATGTTTGATATGTTTCAAGCCTTTTTCTCATCCTATTATCAAGAATATCCTTTTACAGACAATTCTTTGAAAAAATTTTCAACAATGGAGCCTGGAAAATGAAAAAAGGATCCATATTCAAGATCAAGGACATATATTCATCACGTTTCACAAAACTCATGTGAATATATGTGAATAAAAAATCAACATGGTGGATAAAGTGACATCATCAAAGTTGTGGAATGGAATACTTGACCATATGAGTGAAAGATGACTATAGACCACGATGAATGTGAAATACATCAATGTTCACAAGGATTCATAAATTGATCCGTGAAACTACTTCTTTTACAGGAAGCAACATAGAGTCAAATTTAATACTACTTCATCATGGATATTTGAGTTATTAGATCTGGTTCCCTCTGATGTATGTAGTCTCGTGGAGGCAGATTCAATAGGAGGTAAAAAATTCTACATAACCTTCATTGTTGATGTATCTCGAATGGTGTGTGTGGTCTTCCTATGGATAGAGGACTAAGTTTTTGACTACTTCATGATGTTTCATGTCATAGTAGAGTGTGAAACTGGAAGGAAGATGAAGTGTCTTCCTTCAAACAATGGTGGAGATTATACATTCATGGAGTTTGATTACTATTGCAGGAATCTAGGAATCTAATATGAGAGGATAGACCCACACACACCACAACACAATGAGGTTGAAAAAAGGATTAATAGACTCATCATGAAGAATGTTAGGAGCATGATGAGTCTAGTTAATATACCCAATCCATTATATAAGGAATATATTCAGGTTACATGCTACCTCATCAATAAATCACCATCAGTGTCTATGAATTTTGAGATTCCATAGAGGATATGGTCTGGTAAACATCACTCTTACTCTCATTTATGATTATTTGGGTGTTTGTAATTTTCACAATTATTAAAAGAGCTCAGAAAAAATCTAGATGAGAGATAAAATTGTTGGGGAAGAATCATCTATGCAACCACCAAAAGATGAAACCATCGATCTACAAAATTATCACACACTCCAATGGTTCTATACTTCTGAACTAAAACCATTGGAAATTAACCATGAGATTAGTGTACCAGAATATAGGAAGAAATCACACCCCAATGAACAATATTTTATATATCTCTCTATTCTCATCTCTAATATTCTCTTGGATTATCAAGGATCCTTCATTTTATATATTTTAAACAATATACACTTCACCTAATGAATTTTTTAACTCTTCAGACCCACCTACAACATACAATCTACATATAGTTTGGATATAACATAATTCCCACCATCCAAAAAAATATGATAAAAGTAATGATCAAAGCATTAAATGAAACCTTTCTCATTCATGGAAGTGTCAAACGTTCGGTTCCATTGTCAAGGTGTATGTTTCAAGTCGTATAGGCTTCACTTCAACTAACAAAAATATAAATCGTTCTGATGACCTTCAAAACCCTTTAGCTAATTCATGTATATCTCCTCCTCAAAGTCACCATAAATAAGGGTAGTCTTAACATCTATTTGGTCTAATTTAAGATCATTGGAATAACCTATACTCAGCATGTCCCATATGGTAGTATTCTCAACTACCAGTGAAAATATATCTAAGAAATTGATTCTTTCCTTTTGGTAATCCTTCAACCACCAAACATTGCTTTTATTTTTTACTTATTTAACCTATTTCATTAAAACAGAAAACCCAATTCCTTTTTAGAAATTTATTTCCCGTTGGTAGTTCAACCAACTCCTTAGTCCCACTAAACTTCATGGAATTAATTTATTCCTCTATAGTTGACTCCGACTACTTTGATTCGTTGATTTTTTTGTACACTTTCATAAATTTTGATTCCTTAACATCCATTAGAATTAAGATATTAAAATAAATTCCATACCTCTCGATTGGTTTCCTGATTCTTGAAGATCTTGTCAACTCCATTTGAGATTTAGATCTTTTCATGTGCTGTTATTTCTAGTGCCCCAAATTTCGGTGAATTGAATGTTAATTACTCAACCTACAATACTTCTCCAAGGCTATAATAGACCTTCATCACTCTGGTACATCTACCACTAGTTGAATTTTTAGGGAACCTGTGCTTATATCTGTTATGACTATAATTTTTGATCTTCTAATGATTTAATCTAGATAAAATTCTACTTCAGTAGTTTTCTTCTTCCCCTAAAATTCTAATTTATCCCAGTTTTGATCCTTCTATAGGAGCTTCTCATTGAAGATAATATTTTTTATTTTTATGATTTGTAACGTTTCAGCATCCCATAATATGTATCTAAAATATTCAATTTCACAACGCATGAGAAACAAATCTTTGGACTTTTCCTCCATATTATCTCTATCATTCACATTAGCAAGGGAGTAGGATAATATTTCATAGACTATGAGATATCCAACTTTATATACCTTACCAGACCATAGATATTCCAGTAGACTTTTTCCTATAGTGTCTGATGGAATTCTGTTGGATAATAATGTTGCAGTGTTGGTTTCTTCTACCCAAAAGGCCTTAAGCATTCTAGAATGCACATTAATGCATCTTTCCTTCTCAATTAAAGTCTCGTTCATCCTATATACCCTAACATTTTGTGGTGGTATTCTATGTACTGTCTTTTCCATCCTAATCTACTTATTCTAAGAGAAATTTTGGAAGTTTATTCCATCATATTCTCTACCATTGTCTGATCTAAGGAAATTTAAATTCTTACCAATTTCCATTCCATTAATGGATTTACACCATAAAAAATAACTAAAAACATCTAACTAATGCTTATGTAAATTCATACATACCATTCTTATCACATTGTCAGTTAATGTGATGAATTCAAGTGATCCTTTATGATATCATATTGGGGTTGTTCCTCATAAATATGAGTAAACTAATTACATAATTTAACATTTTGGTCTTTGTCTATTAAAGTTTAATTAAACCCTCTTTATTCCCCATTACACAACTCTCACTACTTCTTATACTTGTATGATTGATCTTCATTATGACTTTCCATCCTAAAAACTTTATGTTCTTCTCACTAAGGTAACCAAGACTATGATATTAGACCTCTAGATCTTATAAGGTTGAAATTACATCTATTTCACATCCATATGAATCTATTATCAAGTATAGAATACCATCCATTACCCTTAAAACCACCATAGACCTTCAATTTTTATTCTAGACTCCATTGGAAAGGTCATATCATAGCTTTCATTATATAGCTTCCCCACATAGATGAGTTTTCTCTAAATTCCTAGGATGTGTCTCACTTAATTCATTTATAGACTTTCAAGTCATCATCATCTTCTAGATAAAATTTCCCAAATATTCCATATACATAGTTGACCATGCACCTATGATCAGCTATTGAGTGTAATAATGCACCTGATTCATCCACCCGTGACTTCATTGGATTATGAACTTTGGAAAATAGTTTGTTACCTACATCCGTTATGTTAATGGAATTTGAACTTATGGTATTTTTCTTACAGATGGCCTCCTTAAGATTCCTAAATCTCCTCTGAAGATGTCCATACTTTTCATAATGCCAGTAGGTGATACCTTAATCAGTATAAATTTTTTTGGATTCGCTTCCTAAACCTAAATTTTGATCATTGATGGTTCCTTCTTTAAGGTCAGTTTCCCCTTCTGTCATCATTTAGTGCAATTCTAGAATGTACTTATACCTCTCTTCTTCGAAGTTCATCATTGATGATCAAATTATGAAAATTTTTAAATAATAGATCTTCCTTTCCATATAAATTACTAACCATTGTAACCATATTATCCCAAGATTTTGGTAAGGATGAAAGTAACAAGATTTCCCATACATTATCTATGAATGAAACTTTCATTTCTTCAAGATGACTCTTGATCATGTTGAAGTTCTTCACATGATCTTCCATTAAACTTCTTTCCGATAATCTCAAACTAGAAGAGAATCACAATAGAAAAACTTTGTTTAATTTCACTAGTTTCTCATATATATCTATCAGGGTTTCCATCATTTTAGATTTAATCAACATCTTCTAGATGTTGAAGGATACATTACATTCCAATTACATCCTCACCAAACCTAATTCTTTCATGTATATATTTTTTCACTTTTCTCTAATATTTTAAAGCTTCTCCCCACCCAATATAAGTTCCAAATAATTTTAGATGATATTATCCTTTATATTTATCTTCTAGAAATAAAAATCGATTCCCTCAAATTGACTGATTCATACTTTTCCATCTTTCATTTTCATATCATCTAATGATGTTAAAACCAAAAGAATAAATATAATGCTGAATTAAGATTGAATGATACCTGAGTTATTGGATGAATGTGAACTTTTGATCTCTGATACCACTTATTGGGTAAGGACCATTCGTACAACCACTTAAATATGAAACCATGAATCTACTAGAATTTCACACACTCTAGAGGTTTTGAGCCACTAAATTCAAATAAAAAAATCACCCCCAATATTAGTGTACTTAAATATGGGAAGAAAACTCACCCCACTAAATTAACTATGTCACACTAATCACACACTCTCCAAAAAATCTCACGTAAAAAAAATCAAGCAAATAAACTATAAATGGAAAGTGGATGCACAAGATTACATGGTTCAGACCATCATCCTACATACATGAGAGAACATTACAAACTCTTATATCATTGAAAGTACAAATGAATAAAAAAACTAAATGTAAATATATAGTTCTATAATTAGATTTTAATACAATATAATCATAATCAATTGGTATCACCTCTATATTATAGATATAATCAATTGGTGAAATAGGTTTCACCACAAAATGAAGTTTTTGGTCAAACCGTTGTTGATGTCGGCCATACTCTGATTCCATGTACCACCACTACCTCAACTGTTTCACCCAATAAACCTCCATTGGGATTATATGTCAATGCATTCAATGTTTAGTGTCTTCTTTTAAACATACCCATATACTAAAGATGTCAACTTTTGTTACCCTAACAAGGCCAAAGTGAACTTTCAGAGTTCCTCCTTCATGTATGTTGAATCTAGTGGTTGAAGACATTCTAAAATTCCTAAAATTTCTTGAAGATAAGGTGATTATGAATCAATTTCTAATCCAATGTCTATACCAGCACCACCTACCACTAAAGTGATAAATGTGTAAGAAGAATTATTAAAAGTGGACTAGGAGGTAGTGGGGGGTATTGAGTAGGGGAGACTCAATCCTCTCTATCAGAAGTTACTAAAATATCTCAAGATCCAGATGATTATTTTCCTCATGAACCTAGAATTTCATAGGTTCAAAGATCTTTATAAGGAAGTATTTTTTCAATAAAATATTCAAAATCTGGGTATTCATTTTTGACTGATGATTGGTCTTCAAAGTTATATCAATAAGAACAATGACATTCCCTATAATTGTATAAATGTAGCGGCGAATCAATAGGTGTTGTGACTTGTGAATATACACATGAAGGAGAACCCAATATAAATGCATACAATGGTAGTAGTTTGAGATAAGATGGACCTTTGCAGATACCCAGTGGATTATAACTAAAGGGGGAGAATTAGTGTATATTATCTCCAACTTCCATGGCATTGACTCATAAACTTCAACCATGGATGATGAAAATTATATATGTGAAGAAACTATTATGATGGCTTCCTTGGTTGAATTCCAAGGTTTATGTAGGTCTCGGTAGTTTTGGTAGAGTTGTTTCAAACTTGATACCCCCACCATGGCTATAAAAGTAGGCACTGAATAGATTCTAGTAATATTTATCCAAGCCAAGAGATTTATTTGCATCATAAAAAGATTCAATATATCTCTATGTATATAGAAAGAGAGTTATGTGTAGAGGGTGATCTTTTTTAAACTTTTTTCTCAGTGTAATAAAACTCATTTTTCTCCCTATATTCCATTTCCCGGTGATCACTGAATAAAATCATATGGTGTCATAGGAATGTGGGATGCATCAAGGAAGAAGGAATTAATAGTATTGGATGGTGTGTTTACTTAGTCAAGGTCCTAGGGTTACAAGGTGTTTCTTTTGTGAAGCATACCTGGGGATGGATGTTGGTTTTGTAAGGGGGGGTGAGTAATTACTGCCATAAGTAGTATTTTATACATATAGATAGCAAGTTTCGGATCCCACTAGTAGGAAGGGGTTAATAAATAGATGTTATGAGTGTGGGATATGGGGATATATATTTTTATTGTCTTTATAATCCATAAAATTTGAGAGGTCTTAGCCTTGTCCCTTAGGAAGCATTGACCCTTTGGAGTTATTTACCTTTCTTCTTCTTCTTCTTATGTTTATTTTAGTTCAATAAATGTTCTATATGACTTATAATGCTCCAATAAATATAAAAATAACTTTTTTACTCTCTCTTGATCTTAAAATCCTATTAATCATTTCTCTCATTGACATATTTCTCCATTACATAGAGGATCATAGCGAGTAGTGGAGCTCAGTCTATTGGAAAATGTCAATTAAAATAGATAAAAGAGTTGCTTCGATTATGTCAGTTATGGAACAGTTGTTGTAGTCACAATAATGGATGGTATCAAAGATAGTTGAATTGATATGGACATCATAGAAGCAATGAGTCTAAGATAGTTTCATAAAGTGGATACATACATAATTAAATTCTCTTATGAAGTAGGTGAATTAATAGACTAAGATGTTTTCAGAGCTTTATTTTCTTTAAACTTAACTGTAATGGAAGAAGAATGATACATATGAGCTAAAAACTTAATTTTGTTTTTCCTGAGTTTGAGAAGAATAGCATGGAATATGTCAAGTTGAATCATGTATGATCCTACAAGGTAAGAAATAATCCATAATATTATAAATTAAGGTGGAACATAGACAGAGAGGAACCTAGTTTGAAAGTGAATTTGGTCTATGAAATTAATGTTGGATAAGATTAGATAAATATAGATTTCAGTGCTTTGACCAGGTGCATTGGATTGTTGAATTTTTCGGGTAATGAATTGATAGTTTGGATCATATGAGTGGATACATACTTCATGATTCACAAGACTCATCGCCATTTGTGAGTGTTTATTGCACAATTGTTCATGAAAGATACGGCATAACACTGGATTCTTTCTCTAGTGATGTGATAACTAAACCTGGACTAGGAGGAGATAAAGGTAGATCTCCTTATCCACTTTGGGTATTCACTGGAGAAAGAATATTTTTATATACAATTACTAGATTCCTCTTCTGATCAATAACCTCTTACTCTTCCTTCGAAACCATGGCCATTAAGTTGAGAGTTAACAAAGTGGGAATGAGTCCTTATTCAGTAGTTACCCTTCATGGCTAGGTAAGTCATGAGGGGTGGGAAAATACTGAATCCAATGTTTCTAGTGATGTGGGTTTCTAGTATGGTCCAAAAAATGATATTAATGTTAATGAATTACTATATTCCATTGGAGAAAATTATTTTTATCTAGGTTTCCTTGATGGAAATTTAATTCCATAAATGTATACAAGTTTTATCTAACTAGTGATAGCATTAAGGCTTGTTCATTCTCATCCTTTTACAACATTTACCCATTGGGAATATCCATCCATGGGTGGGAACCAATGATATATCAAGATACATTTTAAAACACCTTGGGATGCCAGATATTTGGGAATCAATCCTAATATTTATTATTTATTTTCATGGTTGTGGATAGTTGGTCAAGTTAGTGGTGGGTTGGGTTTGGGATGTTTATTCACGTGTCATTGGAAATTTGTGGATAGATTCCAACATCTTCACCTTGAGTACAAGGTAGATTTTTAATAAGGAAGAAATGATTGGAACATGGGTTGTGTCACTTGGATAAAATTATTAATAGTGTTGGACATTGTGTAGACTATGATTGGTTTATAGGTTTATGATGGGTTTCTATTGTGAATAATACCTTGGGTCAAGGGTTGGTTTTATAAAGGGGAGTGAGAAATTACTAGCAGGGGAAGTATTGTAAATATATATATAGTTAGTTGGGGTTGGATATAGTAAGAAAGGGATAATAAATATGTGTTGTGAGAGTAGGTGAGGTGGAGTGATATTTTTATTATCTTTATACTCTAGTAGATGTTGGTGGTCTTAGGAATGAACCTTGGGAAGCAAAAGCCCTAGGGTATTCTTTACCTTAATCTTCTTCTTATGTTTCTTTTGGTTCGATCAGTGTTCTCTATAACCTAGAATGATTCCATCAATATGACTCTATATTTTTACTCTCTATTAATCTTACAATCCTATCATGGTGGGTGGAGTAGCCAAAATGAATATTTTTCTAAAATTAATGTTTATATGTCCAACCAAGCTTCATATAGTTGCACTGAAGACAATGAAAATTGGTTTTTATTTCCTATATTTATATTCCTGCATATTTATCCTGGCACCCATATCACTCCAAGGACCCAAATTTCACTTTGATCTTCTTATTGGAAAAATTACGACTTACATCAACAACTAGAAAAATAGATTCCTTTCCTTAGGTGGTAAAATCGCCTTGCTCCAAAGTGTACTTACATCCATAATGGTTCACATTATTCAAATACTATAAATTAAAAATGGAATCATAAAACATATTTAGGTATTTTTTTATCTTTGGGACTCGTGTGAAGATCATTTTATGCATTGGGTCAGGTGGAAACATTTCATGTGACCTTTACAAGAGGGAATGATAAACATTCAAGCCCTTGAGGGCTCCATGCAAGCTGGTCATGAAAATATGTCTTGGTAACTTCTATTTGGTCAATTTTTTTCAATGTTCTTCAATAAAACTAAACTAAATCATCGCTTTGATTTTTAATTATATGAAAATCATCTAAGGTCTTCTCATATCTGGAAGATAATCATTGGGTTCCCTCCTTCTCTCTTTGAAAATACTTGGTGGATCAATTGGGAGGGTAAAATATCATTATAAAAGGACCTATGGGTCAATGATGCACTCTTATTCATGGGATACCTAGTGATTAAGATTGAATTAAGATTGGATTTTTGATTCACACACCACTTGTTGGTTATCGTGGATAACTCAAAAAAATGGGCAGCTCAAGCCCTCTTTCTCATTAATGTTCCAAATAGCCTGGTATTTACAGGCAACTGATATGGTAACTTCACATCAGTATCATACTATAATAAGAGACACAAAACCCTCACCCAAATCCAATGGGATAGTGTAATATATGTTAGAGGAATCTATAAAACACTAGTAAAAAAATAGTTTTTTACGTCAGTTATTTTAACTTTTTCATGTCGGTTTTGAAATGACGTGTTTGCGAGTGACATAAAAAAAATTAACGTCGTTTATTTATTAACTGACGTTATAAATATTTTTTTCATGATTTTTCACGTCGTTTATTTAAAAACCGACATGAAATACCATCCATTTTTCAAAAAAATGATGTTGAAACTCTATTTTTCACATCATTTATTTAAAAACTGACTTGAAATACTATTCATTTTAAAAAAATGATGATTGAACTCTATTTTTCACGTTAGTTTTTAAACAACCATTGTTAAAAGTAATTTTTTACGTCGGATTTTAAAAAACCAAAGTGAAAAATGTTAACCATATTGTAGAAAATTTTGTGAGCTTCGATTTGATAGGTTGTAGAGCTCAAACGGAGTTACAGTTCAAATGTTATGACTATCAGAAGATTGATATTTTTTTTGAGGAAACATCGAATGAGCCAATGAAAGCTTCATCTTAAAAGTATTTTTTGAATCTGAAGAAGGATTTGTAGTTTTACCCTAATAAGAAACATTATTATTCATTATAATAAAATAAGAATCATTAAATCGTATATGAATTAAGAAAACTAATCATAAAAAACATAAATCATGGAAAAATAATAATGAATGCCTTGATGAGATCGTGGAGTGAAGAACTTCATCTTAAAAGAATTTTTTGAATCTGAAGGATGAATTTTAGTTTTACCATGATACAAAACATTATTATTCATTATAATAAAATAAGAATCATTAAATGGTATAATAATTAAGAAAACTAATCATAAAAAACATAAATCATGGAAAAATAATAACAAATACCTTGATAAGATCGCAAAAAGAAGAAATAATGGATTCATGTTGAAGATAAAATGACTTGACTCAGTTGGATGGTGATGGTTGAAATAAATGATCGTAAAAAATTTTAACCATATGTGTATAATGAAAACATATAAATTATATGGTAAAATAAAATACGGTATTAAAAGTTTTAGGTGGCAATCAAAAATTTTGATGTCGCGCTGTAAAAAATTGAAATTCCGCATTGGCGGGATATAAAACATATCATTCACGTCAGTTTTATGATAACCTTCATAAAAAGATATTAAAATTTTCATGTTTTCAAGATATAAAAAACAATTTTCCATCGATTTTTCATGTCGGTTATTTAATAACCGATGTGAAAAATGCCTTTTAATGTCGGTTATTTAATAACCGACATGAAAAATTGATGGAAAATTGATATTTCACATCAGTTATTAAATACCCGGCATGAAAAATCAATAACAAACATGTAGTTAATTTCCTAATATTCAAGTTCACTAGTCCCAGATCTCAAATGGAGTTACGGATCAAAAATTATGGCCATCGAAATTCGATCACCTCTAAATGAAGTCTTAAAGAATGTCAACTTCTGATGGCCATAATTTTTGATCTGTAACTCCGTTTAAGATTCAAGACTACTCAAAACTAATATTGGAAAATTATATACATGTTTGTAAACATTTTTCACATTGGTTATTTAATAATCGACATGAAAAATAACTTTTAACATCGGTTATTTAATAAGTGATGTGAAAAATAAACTTTCATTCTATTTTTCACATCAGTTATTAAATAACCAATGTTAAATGTAATTTTTCAGGTTTATTATTAAAAAAAAGATGTGAAAAATATTTACAAACATGTAGATAATTTTCCAAGCTTTGTTTTGACTAGTCGCGGAGCTCAAACGGAGTTACGGATCAAAAGTTATGGCCATTGGAATTTGAAATTCTTTAAGACTTTGTTTAGAGGTGGTCAACTTTCAATGGCCAAAACTTTTGATCCGTAACTCTGTTTGAGCTTCAGGACCAGTCAAATATAAGATTAGGAAATTAACTACATATTTGTAATTGAGTTTTCACGCTAGTTATTTAATAACCGACGTGGAAAAGTCATAAAAATGTATTTTCCACATCGGTTCTTATATAACCGATGTGAAAAAGTCATAAGAATTTATTTCTCACGTTGGTTATTATATAACTGACATGAAAAATCAGAGAAAATTTCTTGAAAATAAATTCGAAGTATATGAAATATTAGGCGACAATTGAAAATTTCAATGTCGCGTTGTAAAAAAATTGATCTCATTATTGGCACGATTCGAAATTTTAACTTTCACATCGGTTGTTTTAAAACTGACGTGATAAACTCATTTATTACGTCAGTTATTATATAACTGATGTAAAAAATTTGTCTTTATCATGCTGGTTATAAAAGAACCGATGTAATAAATCAATATCGTGGATTTATCATGTCGGTTATAAAATAAACGACGTGATAAATCAACATAATGCATTTTTAACATCGGTTGTGTTATACTCGACGTTATAAATCAATTATATGGCTTTTCACATTGATTATTTATAACTGACATAAAAAATTATGACATAAAAAATGTTTTTTGTACTAGTTAAAGAAAAAAACTCACCCAAATTTGGTATATAAGGGATTAGTTTTTGGGGTGTGAGAGGAAAAAATCACATAATAAGCTGATGAAAATAGAAACCAGAATGATAAAGAAAATGCAGGAAAGTAAATTAATAGATGTATTTGCATTATTTTTACCACATTGGTCCAACATTCATTATAATTGTGAATTTTTATATTCTTTTTTAATTAAAATTTAATTTTAATATTCGTTTTTGAGTTGGTTTTGCAGAACCGAGAATTTTGGATCCACCGACCACATGTCCACTTGGGTCTTTCCCTTCTATTTTCACATCGTCTTTTTTAGGGATTTCAGTGCAGCGTCACGATGACTGAGAGAATATAGGTGTGACACAGGTCTTCTAGGTGGTGGATCTCTCTAGGGTTCTTCTTCATGGAGACGCTATCTCGGGTGGTGTGGAATCAGATCTCCATAGAGGTGGTTTAGTCTTCTCTGGAAGCCTACTATTTGGCTTCGGATTGGTGAGGGTTGACGATGAGATTCAACATCTCCTTCTTCATTCTTATGTCATGGCTTCAGGGAAGCTTTATCAGCACTATAGATTTGGCATCAAAAACACATGGTTGAAATATTCTTCATGGGAAAGTTGTGGCTCAAGATATCTCTTTCTCAATGATTCTATCTGATTGAGATATAATGGAGGGAAGAGGTCCCCTAGAGACGAAAGTAGTTTCTAGAAGTTACTTATGATGGGAAGTGGATACTGGGAACCATAGACACATATTTGATTCTTATCTTCATGATGTTTACAGAAAAAGATGGAAGGATGAAGATTGGTTTTACTGATCGCATGGGAAACAAAATCCCAGCTCCTAGATTGTTGAAGCTAACACCTATTGGTTCATATATGGATGGGGGAAAAATAAGTTCCATGGTGACCAATTATCATGGGTGACGGAGTTTGGGAAGTAGGAGCATCATGTGGTGGAAAGTGTGGGGATGTTCAGTGTGGTGTGAGACTTTAGGCGGGTGAAGTACAGTGGGCACGAGTGATACCATCAGTAGCCGCAACAAGGGGAGAAGAAGAGTTGTTACTGCTACAAGGCGATTCCCAAGTAGGAGTCCATAATGGAAAGTAGATACATGAATGACCGATTCAGTTCCTTCCACTCCTCCTATAAGGCACCCCTCATTGTGGAAACCCCCTAAAAGTCCCCTCCATCATCGTCCCTCCCCAAAAAATAATAAATGATGTTACCTGTGTTTTATTTTAGATTTCAAAGAAAGGAGGCTGAATCAAGTGGTATAAAATCCAAATTGGGGATAATTTTGTGACGTCAAAATTTAGAATCAAGAATTTTTTTCTTTAAATTATTTTGTTAGTGTCTTTTACTCTTTATCATGCTTTGATGTTTTGTTCAACTAGGTTGTATTCTCTCATTGGCTTTAACTTTCAATATGTTATTGATTTTTTTCTCTCTTGTTGTATCCTATTTTTTGTATCCCCTAGTAAAGACCTTAGGTAGATTTTGGTTTTCTGGTTTGTGTTCTGGGTAGTAGGGATTTCTATGAGGTTAGCCTGGGTGATAATGTATCAATTAGAAGTGAGGTGTGTGGCAGGATCTGTCTGCCTGGGTGTTTGGTCTCTTTGTTCTGCCTTTTTACTTATGAGAGTGAGCTGGTAATTAACTCAGGTTTGTTCCTCATATATGTGTTCTGGTTTTTGGCTGGTGTCTATAGATTTTGACATGTTTCAAGTGGTGATTGGGCCTAGGAAGTGGTTAGAGAAGAAGGTTTATTGGTGAATGTTTTTCCAACCACCAAACTTCATGATGGTGCTGCTGGTATCTCTTGGATGACTTTGGATGTGTACCTGAAAATTAGGTTCTTGATATCGTTGGTTGGATAGATTTAAATGGGGTTTCCTTAGGTTAGTAGCTAGCTTCCCTTTTATCATTAGTGTTCTTGTGGGTTTAGAGATTGTCCTTAGGACTCTTGGAGCTACATGATATTTTTCATGGTACCCAGTTGTTAATAATCATTTCCTATTGGTTGTGTTCTAGGTAGTTTCTTCACTTTAGGTGATGAGTTTTCTGATTTTGTGATGGGTTCAGGTGGAGACCATTTTTTTCTTTTGATATTCTTGATTTCTTAGTGTTTATTATATTACTGCTATTTTCATTATTTCACTTGTTATATGAGTTATATTCTTTGTGAATTGTCTGAGTTTGATTTTCCATATTCTATTTGAGGATGGTTACTGCTATGTTTGCTGCATGTGTGCTGGTAATTGTTAGTAGTTTAGGGATTTCTTATTGGAATTATCTTAGAGGTCAGCTTAGGTACTGGTGAGCCGCTCGGGATCTCCTCAATGGAATCGTCTCAAAGGTCAGTTCGGGTAAGTGTAGGTATGTACTATGCTTATTCTTGGAGTTGTTTAATTATGAGAGTGTTTAGAAGTAGTTTAGAATATGATTAATTTGGAAATCATGTGTCACGTTGATGCATGATGGAGGATGGTTTGGGGCGTACCCTATAGGTATTTCTTGTTTAGGATGTGATCCCAAAATTAATGTTTGTAGGTGGTGTATAATCATTATGTGGTTAGAAGTTTATTTTTCAAGGTAATTTTTTTTAACATTATTGAATATTAAACATGTTCATGCATTTAATTACCAAGGTGGAGTTTTTTTAATTTCGATATTCATTTTTTGTTAATTTTTTTTAATAAGCTATTTTGAGTTGGTTGCACAGAATTGATCATTTAAGATCCACGACCACGTGTCCACTCAGGGCCTTCCCTTTTGTTTTAACATCTTCTTTTTTAGGGATTTCAGTGAAGCATCATAAAGAATGAGGTGTGGATCAGGTCTTCTAGGTGGTGGAGATCTCGAGGGTTCTTCTCGAAGATGCAGACTCACGTGGTGCATAATTGGATCTCCACAGAGGCAGATCAGTCTTCTTCGATGGAGTTCTGTTCGGCTTCGGATTGGTGAGGGTCGGCGATGAGATTTGACCTCACCTTCTTCATTCTTGTGGAATGACTTTGGGAATCTTCATCAGCACTCAAAATCAGGCATTTGCGACTTCGGTGGATAGATTATTCATGGGAAAGTTGTGGCATGAGATATCTATGTAACATCTCGGATCCAGGTGCCACTCAACGGGTGCCCTGAACCCGGTTGGTCACATGACCTCAAGCGCATTTCCCCCAAATGCTAGAGGCTACCGACTAGCAGCGAGGGCCCAGGTCTGATAGTGGGGAAACTATGCCCTCATTTGTCAAAGTGTAGCACAGCAGAATAAAATATACAAACATACAATAGCAGTGGGATAAATAAACCATACACATTTAAAATAAAAAAACTGCAGTAAAAGATAACCAACAATTATATATAATGATGCACCATGCCTCAAGTTCTAAGAAAACAGCCAGAACGTGTTACACAACAATACAGTATAGTACAATACAGAGTACAGAAAAACAAAACAAAACAGCCAGTATCATCGTGAGCCTAAGACCGGTCCCATGCTCCCCTACTCCTCAGCACCAATCAAGTACCTTTATAGGGACCCTTTCCCTTATCCACACATGCAGAAATGTAATCTGTTTGGGCTGAAGACATGACCCAAACAAGGTGTGAGAAATAATTCCTAGTAGGCACCCACCAAAGGCTTGTGCTCAACTGTGTATACACATGCAACCACAATGTGAAAAAGTAAATGAAATAAACTAAGCAGTACTCAAAAGTAACTAGTTTTACCAGTTATATTGCCATTTTAATATTCATTTAATAGTTTATTATAAGGAAACCACCACAATGAATTTCTATGTAAACAGTCAGTGTCCTCAGACACGCAAACCCTTACCCTCAAGTAATCAGAAACGTAACCCCAGGTAATTGCCCACAGGCATAACAGATATTTCCCTCGGGCGTACAAAGTGTCTCCCTCAGGAACAGAGTCTATTGCCCACAGGCATAGAAGAAGTTTCCCTCAGGATAAAAGATGCACTGCCCTCAGGCTAAGTAAAACACTGCCCTCGGGATAAACAAGTAATTGGGACATTCCCATTGTATAAACAAGAAATTCACATGAAATTCCTCTCAAGGAAAAATTAATGTGCAAATTAAACATGGCATACCCTCGGGTATCCTGGAAAAACGGCTAAATAGAGGAACGCACCCCCGGGGTGGTCCTGGATCCAAGCAGTGATCTCAAACAACAATTAATTATCACATTTAATTACCTATGCAATTCTAGGTATTCGAAACATCCAAGGCCTCAGCCACACGACACCTCCAACATGGGTTTGTAGCTCAACGATACACAAAAACGCACAGCAGTTGGAATTTAAACACTAAGAAACCTACCTTAAATGCCCCTGAATGTTATACGCGAACGAAGATCCTCAAATCTTCTAAGAACGATGTAGATCTGAGGTGAAAGAGAACCCCATTTAAACTCAAATAACTTTCCCTTGGGAAAGAATTGGTAAGAACTAGGCCAGGAGGAGGAAGAACTCACCCGCACGGTTCCAGGGAGATTGATGATACAGAAAACGGATTCCCAGTACTCGATCTGGAGCTCCTCAAAGGTCCGTCCCTCTCTCCCGACTCCTTCCTCCGGTTCTAAGCCTTCCTTGTGAACAGGGGAGGCTACTACCCATTTTAAACGAAAAAAACAAACTACATGGCATGTACTTCTCAAGTACATGGCATGTACTTTTCATTTTTTAACTGTTCCCATGGCGGCTTCTCGCCAACGTGGAACTGTTCATCTGTCGACATGAGTACACAACGTGTGAAACCTGAGTACACAGCGTGTACTGCCGCTCGGCTGGCGGCTGCTTCCACCGCCTTACTATTCATCTGCCAACTAACTACACAGCGTGTAAATACAAACTACACGGCGTGTATTAAGTTTTTTTCACCTTTCTTCGCCGACAGGGCTACAAACCCTGTGTACTCATCCCACACGGCCAAAGTACATGGCATGTAGTCCCAAAATTTTGGATTTCCCCCATTTTCCTTATTTCTCAAAAATAATTAAGGAAAAGAGAAAAGAAGAAACTCGTACCTCAAAATTAAGAAATGGGTTCTTAAAAACTTCCCTCATTAAAGCAATTCATCCCCGAATTTCCATTCCAAGGGTGGCGAGGATAAAGCTCAGAACAACTCTGGCCACTGAGCACATACGTCGGTCTCTCGCTCCTAGGTTTCATCTTGCACTCGGTCATGCTTCCATAGAACTTGTATGAGAGGAACTGACCGGCCTTGGAGAACCTTCATGCTCCTATCAACGATAAGAATCAGATGCTCCTCAAAAGACGCATCTACCTGAAGCTCAACCTCCTCAGGCTGAAAGACGTGAGACGAGTCTAAATGATAGCGGCACAATTGAGATACATGGAAGAAATCGTGCATGGCCTGGTACCTCTGTGGTAATTGTAATCGATAGGCAACCTGCCCGACTCTCTCCAGAATCTCAAATGGCCCCACATACCTCGGTGAAAGATTACCCTGTCTCCTAATCCGCCTATGTCCCAACCTCGGAAAAACACGTAAGAAAACCTGATCCCTGACCACAAACTCCAAGGGTCGTCTGCGATGATCAACATAAGATTTCTGACGAGACTATGCGGTATCCATCCGCTTCTGAATCAACTGGACCTACTCAAAAGTCTCCTGCACGAGACGTGGTCCCAGTAAATCTGCCTCACCTACCTCTAACCAGCACAAGGGTGATCGACATGACCTACCATATAAAGCCTTGTAAGGTGCCATCTTGATAGTTGCCTGAAAACTATTATTATAGAAAAACTAGACCAGGGGTATGTGCTTATCCCAAGATCCCCCAAAGTCTAGGATGCATGCACGCAGCATGTCCTCAAGCACCTGTATCGTACACTCTGATTGACCATCGGTCTGAGGGTGGTAAGCTGTGCTCAGAAGCACCTGTGTACTCAGTGCCCTCTGAAAAATCTTCCAGAAACGAGACGTAAAATAGGTGTCCCTATCTGAAATGATAGAACGAGGGACCCCATGAAGATGTACGATCTCTCTGATATACAACTTCCCAAGCTCGTCAACCCCGAAGGTCTCCTTGATCGGAAAAAAGTGAGCTACCTTCATTAGTCTGTTCACAAAAACCCACACTACATCATTGCCTCGAGGTGAACTCAGCAACCCTATCACGAAATCCATCACAACATCATCCCATTTCCACTCCAGGATGAGTAACTGCTATAACAGTCCGGCTGGCCTCTGATGCTCCGCTTTCACCTGCTGACTGGTGGAACATCTAGTAACAAAACCAGCTACTTCCCTCTTCATACCCGACCACCAGTACTGACTTCTCAAGTCACGGTACATCTTGGTAACTCCAGGATGAACTTCCTAAGCTGAGTCATGAAACTCCCACATCAGCTCCTCGTGTATATCCCCTGGATCCCACGATCGTCCATGGAAATGAAGAATTTTATCATCGCCTATCGTCCAACCAGGAGGAGGGTCCTCACTTTCCACCGACTTCTGTAGAACTAGGCCTTCTGAATTATATAGTTGTCTCATCCTCACTCTATCCTGGAGGATAGAAGTCATAACTAAAGAAGAAAGATAGGTTTGTCCCTGACTGTCGTGCACCTCCAAATGCATCTCAGAAAACAAATCCATGAGCTGCCACTCACCACTGGCCTCATGTACTGCCTGTATCTGAGTCCTCATGCTCAGTGCATCGGCTACTGCATTACCTTTAACAGCTGTATAGGCTAGCTCAAAGTCAAAGGATTGAAGGTATTCGACCAACCTTCATTGTCTCAGATTCAAGTCACGCTGAGTAAAGATATACTTGAGACTTTTGTGGTCAGTGAAAACCACAAAATGTTCTCCTAAGAGATAATATCTCCAACAGTGTAACACATGAACGACTGCAGCCAACTCGAGTTCATGCGTCAGATAATTCCTCTCATGTGGACTCAACTGCCAAGAACCGTACGCAACAACTCGGTCACACTGCATCAACACAGCTCCCAGCCCAATACCTTATGCATCATAGTAAACTGTATAGCTTTTTCCCTGCTCTGGGAGTATCAGGATTGGTGTTGATGTCAACCCTCCTTTTAGATCCTGAAAGTCTATCTCACAAGCTTCCAACCAAATGAACTTCACACCCTTCTTAGTCAGACTTGTCAACAGTGCTGCTAAGTGAGAGAAGTCATGTACAAAGTGTCTGTAGTAACCAACCAGCCCCAAGAAACTCTGTATCTCAAACACGTTCTTAGGATGCTCCCAGGAAACTACTGCTCTCGCCTTCTCTAGGTCCACGACAACTCATTTCCCTGAGATGATATGACCTAGGAAGTGAATCTGGTCCATCCAAAAGTGGCACTTTGAGAGCTTAGCATATAGATTATGTTCTCTCAGTGTACTCAATACGATATCAAGATGGGTGGCATGGTCATGTCGAGTGTGAGAGTACACTAAGATATCATCCATGAATACAACCAAAAAATAATCCAAGGATGGAACACACAATTCATCAGATCCATGAAAACTGCTGGTGCGTTCGTAAGTTCGAACGACATCACCAAGTACTCATATAGACCATACCTACTCCTGAAGGTTGTAAGCGGGATATATGATGGTCTCACGCGTAGCTGATGATATCCCGATCTCAATTCAATCTTTGAGAACACTCGTGCTCCACGAAGTTGATCAAAGAAATCATCAATCCTCGGCAAGGGATATCAGTTCTTGACCATCAACTGGTTCAGCTTCCGATAATCCACACAGAGTCTGAAGGTACTGTCTTCCTTCTTCGCAAAGAGGACCGGTGAACCCCAAGGAGAAGTACTGGGTCGGATGAAACCCTTTTCCTGTAACTCCTCTAACTGTCTATTGATCTCATGAAACTCTGGTGTAGCCATCCTATAAGGATGAATGGAAACCGGTGCTGCTCATAGAACTAGATCAATAGAGAAATACACCTCTCGCTCCGGAGGTAGACCCAAAAAGTCGTCTGGGAAGACATCCCTAAAACAATCAATCACTGGAGGGAAATCCTGCTGACAAGTCCCCTGATCATCCAGATATAAACTCAAAATCTGGGCTATGACTCCACCTCACCCATAATGCTCTGGTCCAGCTCGACTCACCTGAACATCCCATTCACCTTTGTATAGAAACTATTCACCCGCTGGTGACGTGAAACTCACCCTGCGACGATAGCAATCTACAAAGGCTCGAAAGGGAACCAACCAGTCCATTCTAAGAATGACGTCATAAGCTGTCATCTCTAAGACATAGAGGTCCCAAAGAAAGTGACACCCACCTACCTCAAGGGGGAACTCCTTGAACTGATGCACACCAGCCGTTCTAGTCCCCAACGGAGTGTCTAGCGTCATAACAGCAGAAGAAGAAGAAGCACAGATCCCAAGGCTCTCCACAAAGGGCACAAATATGAAACTATGTGTAGCACCCGTATCAAAAAGTACTGAAGATAAGATAGAAGCTACTAGAATAGTACCTCTGAAAGTAGAAGGTTCGGGATCCTACTGTTGTTGGGTATGTTGCACTGCATATGCCTGCCCAGTGTCGCGGCCCTGCAACACAGCCTGGCTACCCTGAGCTATCTCATCCTGCTGCCTCTGAGATCCTGGTGTCTGGCTCCCATAGCCACGACCACCATCTCTGCCTATACAACCTAACGTATTCCAGTTTCCTGACTGGTAAGAAGCTGTTGGTCCTACTCCCACACATAGAGTCTTTACAAAACCCCTCTCACTAGCCACTGGTGGAAACTCCCTGCAAAAGTGCTGCAGATGACCCATCTTGCCGCAAGCTCAGCACTCCACTGGGTCACGTGGACACTGCGGTCTCTTGTGCCCCTCTTTACCACACGGGTAGCACCTGACTTGACCACCTGAAGAAACTACCTGGCTGGTACTTCCACCGTGAGAGAAATATATCTATCGCTTCCTCTTACTGGCAGAAATAGTACCAGAAACTGGTGTTGAACCACCCTGGACTGCACCACTAGCTTCCCGCAGGTTCCTCTCTGTAATCAGTGCCTGGTTCACAATAGAATGTACTTAAGGTAACCTGAAAACATTCACCAGTGCTCGGATGTCATATCGAAGACCATCCTCAAAGTCTCTGGCTCTCAACGTCTCATCACCCACCAGAACGAGTGAAAAACGCTGAAGCTCGTTGAAATGAGTAGAATAATCCATCACCGACATAGCACCCTGCTACAGGTTCATGAACTCTTGATCTCTATCTTCCCTCAGCATCTCTGGAAAGAATAATTCATAGAAGACTACCTGAAAATATTCCCACGCCATGTCTCTGTGATGCTCTGACTGGGTGGTAACATCCCACCACCTCTTGGCGGAATCGTGCATCATATAAGTTGTGAGCTTGAACCTCCTCCCTGGAGGCATCTCAAGATGCTCGAAAATAGTCTGCATAGACCCCAGCCAAGACTTCGCAGCCTGTGGTCCGCCATCCCCTAAGAACGTCGGTGGATGCTGCTGCTGGAATATACGAGTCAGCTCAGCCATAGATGTGGCAGCCGGCGGTGCTCCCTGAAAGGTCCTCATGAAACCTTCATGGAACTGCGCATCTGCGCCTGTGTCTGGTATAATGGTTGGTGCCGCATCTAGCTCTACTAGAGGATCCACTGGTAGCCCATGGCCCACTATCTCTAGAGTATAATCATTACCTCTCTCCTGGAGAACAACGTGTGGTCATCTTGGCGGCATGACTCTACAAGGTCAAATGCACACCTTAGATCAAGATTATCAAAGACTGAAAAAAAAAGGGACCAAAAGGGCAACAGGAGGAAGAAGGCATTCAAGATTTGCAAAACAAGACTACACGGCGTGTATACTAACTACACGGCGTGTACCTGACTTCTCTTCCCCTGCTCAGGTCCTTCTACACGGCTAAGACACATGGCTCCCATTGAAAAAAACTACACGGCGTGTATATAATCTACATGGCGTGTATGGTGAAATTTTCCAACTGCCCGTGTCGTTTGTGACACGGCTGACTACTCGGCTAAAGCTACACGACGTGTTACACCCATACATGGCGTGTACACCACTCCGTCTTCCCAGCCACACGGTCTATCCTCGGTCAAGACTACACGGTGTGTCCCATGAGTACACGACGTGGAATAGATGAGCTCACTGACCTGTGTTGTTAGTTACATGGCCAGATACACGGCTCACACTACACGACGCATTCCAGATGGACACGGCGTGTACACGAAAGGATCACACCGACCCGTGTTGTTAGTTACACGGTCGGGTCCCCAGGTCAGACTACATGGCGTGTTCCATAGTGGACACGACGTGTATGTCTTAAGGTTCTCCTCCATCCGTGTTTGTTAGTTACACGGGAAGACTCCGGGTCATCACTACATGGCGTGTACATCCGGTACACGACATGTTTTCCCTAAGCATTTACCTTCCCCGTGCCCCCACCCACACAGTCTATGACATGGAAAGAGACTACACAGTGTGTACAGAGGGTGCACAGCGTGTACTTAAAAAGTTTTCTTTTCTTCCTGAACAGAAGAACACACGGCGTGTGTTCGAAGAACTACACGGCGTGTATCCAGGGTTTTCCGGACAGTAAGGCTCAGATACTACTCTGGAACCCAGAAAATACTGAAAAAAATACCTAAGTGTCAAATTCCGATCCATGAGGGCCCATACTCCCTGCGAATCAAGGATCGACATCTTATATGTGTTATTACAAGATAAACAGTCAATGATCCACCGAATTCCGGTCAATGAGGGCCCATACTCCCCAAAAACCAAAGTTTGGTGTCCATTCTATCAATAGGATTATACAACAATACCCTATCACATAGCATGTATTTTATCAAAGCAGTTATCACAACTGCATGCTTTTTCTAGCACAATAACTATCACAACAACATGAAATTTCTAATGCACCTACATGGCATGGAAACTTTGCATGGCATGTGATTCTTAGAATATGCCTAAATGATGCATGAGATGGCATACCCTCATCTCATCGGGTTGCAACTAAATAGAACCCATGGATAAATTATAAACAGCACAGTCCCAAGTGCGTCACCCAATGGTGAAAATCAAATCAACTGTAAAATTGAAAAATCGGAAAAATTGAAATTACTGAGGTAGACTGGATTTTCCCTGTACACGGGTTAGCTACTCTCGGGCACAACTTATTACCAACTACCAATTTCTGTCATATCCCTGACTAAGGCTCCAAATAGTAAGTCAAAGAAAAGAACTCCTTTGATACCACTTTGTAACGTCCCGGATCCGGGTGCCACTCAACGGGTGCCCCGAACCCGGTTGGTTACATGACCTCAAGCGCATTTCCCCCAAACGCCAGAGGCTGCCGACTAGCAGTGATGGCCCAGGTCTAATAGTGGGGAAACTATGCCCTCATTTGTCAAAGTGTAGCGTAGCGGAATAAAATATACAAACATACAACAGCAGCAGAATAAATAAACCATACACATTTAAAACAAACAATTACAGTAAAAGATAACCAACAGTTATATATAATGATGCACCATGCCTCAAGTTCTAAGAAAACATCCAGAACATGTTACACAACAATACAGTACAGTACAATACATAGTACAGAAAAAAAAAATAGCTGATAGCATCGTGAGCCTAATCCCAGTCTCATGCTCCCCTACTCCTCAATAGCAATCAAGTACCTGTATAGGGACCATTTCCCTTATCCACACCTGCAGAAATGTAATCTGTTTGGGCCGAAGACATGACCCAAATAGGGTGTGAGAAATAATTCCCAGTAGGCACCCACCAAAGGCTCATGCTCAACTGTGTGTACACATGCAACAATAATGTGCAAAAGTAAATGCAATAAACTAAGCAATACTCAAAATTAACTATCTTTACCAGTTATATTTCCATTTTAATATTAATTTAATCGTTCATTATAAGGAAACCACCACAGTGAATTTCTATGTAAATAGCCAGTGTCCTCAGACACGCAAACCCTTACCCTCAGGTAATTAGAACCGTAACCCACAAGTAATTCCACACAGGCATAACAGAAATTGCCCTCAGGCGTACAAAGTGTCACCCTCAGGAACAGAGTCTATTTCCCACAGGAACGGAAGAAGATGCCCTCAGGCTAAAAGATGCACTGCCCTCAGGCTAAGTAAAACACTTCCCTCGGGCTAAACAAGTAACCGGGCCATGCCCAACATATAAACAAGCAATTCACATGCAATTCCTCTCAAGGAAAAATTAATGCACAAATTAAACATGGCATACCCTCGGGTATCTTGGAAAAACGGCTAAACAGAGGAACGCACCCCCGGGGTGGTCCTGGATCCAAGCAATGATCCCAAAAAACAATTTATTATCATATTTAATTACCTATGAAATTCTAGGTATTCAAAACAGCCAAGGCCTCAGCCACACGACACCCCCAACATGGGTTCGTAGCTCAACGATACACAAAAACGCACAGCAGTTGGAATTTAAACACTAAGCCACCTACCTTAAACGCCCCTGAATGGTATACATGAATGATGATCCTCGAATCGTCCAAGAACAACGTAGATCTGAGGTGAAAGAAAACCCCATTCAAACTCAAATAAATTTCCCTCAGGAAAGAATTGGTAAGAACTGCACCAGGAGGAGGAAGAACTCACCCGCGTGATTACAGGGAGATTGATGGTGTAGAAAATGGATTCCCGGTACTCGATCTAGAGCTCCTCGAAGGTCCGGCCCTCTCTCCTGACTCCTTCCTCTGGTTCTAAGACTTCCCTGTGAATAGGGGAGGCTACTTCCCATTTTAAGCGAAAAAAAACTACAGCGTGTACTTTTCATTTTTTAACTGTTCCCACGGCGGCTTCTCGCCAGCGTGGCATTGTTCATCTGTCGATATGAGTACACGGCATGTGAAACCTGAGTCGACGGCGTGTACTGTCACTCGGCTGGTGGCTGCTTCCACTGCCTTACTATTCACATGTCGACTGACTACACGACATGTAAATACAAACTACACGGCGTGTAGTCAGTTTTTTTCACCTTTCATCACCAACAGGGCTACACACCCTGTGTACTCATCCCACATGGCCAAAGTACACGGCATGTGGAAAAGTACACGGCGTGTAGTCACAAAATTTGGGATTTCCCCCCATTTTCCTTATTTCTCAAAAACACTTAAGGAAAAGAGAAAAGAAGAAACTTGTACCTCAAAATTAAGAACCGAGTTCTTACAATCTCTTTCTTGGTGATTCTTTCTGGTTGGTATAGAGTGGAGGGAAGAGGTCCTCAGGAGACACAAGTGGTTTCTGGAAGCTTTTAGGTCTAAAATTGAAGATAGATCGTGAAGCTATCAATGGCTCTAAGACTTGGACCACAAATATGATGAAGACACCATGTTATTCTTCTTGAATCCTGAGGAAGTAGAATCTGGATGGTTGTCCCAGTCTCAATCAGCAAGAATGGTTTTGGATGGATGCGTTGTAGCCAAAAAATATTTTTTTATTCATCAACTCAGAGGATGAATGAGTCTGTGATAGGTCGGGACTATGTTGGAAATGGTTCACCGAATCTGGAAAAAAAATTGTTCCGGGTAACGAATCTAGTATACACTAGATCTAGATGATGATGATTTCAATGGCTTGCCAAAAAATTCTTCTTCAGAAAAGGTTTGTTCGAACATTGGTAAGGGGGTTTGGATCTTGTCTAAAGTTTTATTTTTCATATATTTAAAGTCTTGGTCATGTATCTTGTTTTTTTTTGTGAATTTACCGTGTGTTACTGGTCTTGTTGTGTTGTAATTACCCTCGCTACTCCTTGTACTTTACCTTTCATAGTGGAAAACTCGTGATGTATTAACCCCATACACATCGGCCAATTGGATGAAGCATATTACATATTTGTGTCCCTTTTATTGATTTTTTCATTTTATTCTTCGACCTATAAAGTGTTGAACACCTTTAATTAATTATCATAATGGAAGTTTATTAAAGAAAAAGGAAAACAATACAAGAAAAAGATACAATCATGGAATACCCAACAACCATAATTGATGGTTATGGTGTTGGAGATCAAAAACCAAAGCAACAAGAAACACCCAATGGAATAAGGTGAGCTTTGTAAGTCAATAGAAGGATCATACTTTCTTTTAAAATCATATGGACCGCTCCAAGCATTCCAATCTAGAAATATAAATGTTGCAGTCCACACCAGAATGAGATATCATCTCTCCATGAACCCCTGTAAAGTGAACCAGCCGCTGCATGTTCTCATAGGTGCCCCTTTAAGAAGCTTAGAAATCCCATGCAATCAAATAAAGGCATTGAGGAAGAATCTTGTTGAATTCCAATGGAATAAAATTTTAATGAAGATAAAAGACTGGCCGCACAAGATGACACTTCCGAGAGAGAATCTGAAAAAAGCAATCCAGTGGATACACTTTGAAAACTAGTACTGAAATTAACAGTGATATGTAGATCTTCCACTTCATTCCTCGTAAAGAGGGATCAACTCCACCTCGGATGGATCTAACCAGCAAAGTAAATCACCCAAAACCATGTTGTCCAGGCCATTCAGAGTCAGGTTCAGCTCCATGTGAACTCAGTAACTTCGAATCCTTTGTTGTCCAAGCCATTTCCATTAAGTGGCATGAACCAGCCATGAGAAATCTCATGGTGATTTATTTTCCAGATTCTGCTAGCTCTATAAGATATTCTTTAGTTATTATGGGGATATGTTTTGAACTCCTTACCTTTAAAGCAGTATCCATGATTTTTCCAGCTTTAGGGGGTCTCCCTACTTTCCTTTTCGAGCTTTGAGGACCTTTGGAGCCTTGAAGCAGGTCATCAATGTTTACAGCTTCAGGTATCCCATTGTCCTTTGAAATTCTTTGAGAGCATCCGTGGGGACCAGAATGAGGTACATGCATTGCAGAAGAAGGGCCATGTGTAGAGATATTCAGATCATACAATGCTGAATTAGAGTTCATTTGAGTGCCAGGAGGATTCATCATACTGCATGCATTGTCAGAAGAAACAGATGGAATAGAATTGTGTGCAAAAATACTTTGAAAAGCAGCATTTTGAGCATTATTTTCAGATGAAGTAGATACATTCAATGTGTAAACAGTACTGTTAACAGTAGAAGAAGAAAAAATATAATGATCATCATTTGTCATAACATAAGTATCAGACTTGCTCCCCATGACAGCTGGTAGAAGAATATGCAGGTCCTGAGTATTAATACTGAAATCCAGTTCTGTAGCTGAAGTAGGATCACAGTTCTGCCCATCTTCAACCTCTGTGGAAGTATCCAGGTTTGAAGCATTAATTACATCTTCTTTATCATCCTGTAAAGAGATCAGAAAATCATGGATTTCATTCTGAAAATTCAGAAAAAACTGATACTCATCCTCCGCATTCTGTAAGTCATAAACCAGATTACAAACATCATTGCAAATCTCAGAGAATAGATCAAGATCCCCCTTTGAAACCCATTCAATAACTGGCTGAATAGGAATAGGTTTTAAGATCTGCTCTTCCTCCTCAGCCACATCATCCCATGAAACTCTTTGTGATGAGGAAGAAGCAGGATAATTTGGTGAAGAAGCATTTGCAATAGAAATATGAGTTTTAATAGGGGGACTACTGACTTTAGAATTCCTTTTTTTCAATAAAGACAGCCTTGTTCTTTTTATTTCTGTTGACATCAGTCCATTCATAAACCTTAGATGGCACCTTGGCATTTCTCTGAATCAACCTACAGTTAGAGACATTATGTCCCACAATTTTATAGACATCAAAAAAGTAGGTCACATTCTCATATTCCAATCAAATATCAAATTTAATACCATTTGCATTAAACAGAATAGAAGCAGGTCTTTTGACTTCCAGGTTAATGTCCACAAGTATTATGGAAAAATAACCATTTTCACCATCCAAGGTGTGTTGATCCAACCTCATAGGAGTGCCAATACATGATGCAATGTCGTTGAGGATTATAGGATGCCAATACACCCAATTTAATCCATGCAATTTTACCCAAATTTGTGCATTAGATTTCTTGACGTTAAAAGGATTAAAATTAACATTCCATTTCGATAACCTTAGAATGACAGGTTTGATTTGAAGGATACCTAGGTTCCAAACCGAATTCAAGGAAGCAGAGGAGGTGAAGACAATGTAAAAATACAATTTTCCGATTGAAATAAATTTCCAATCTCTTAAACTCAAGCAATGAGAAATTATGTTTTTGAGATCAGCAAAAGACCAAGGTTTGTCTACCTTTGAGTAAATAACACGACCCAGTAATGAAAACTTACAAAGGTCCAGCCGTTTCTGCAGTGCATCTGGATCCGCAACCACTGAGAATCCACCATTTTCTAACCTGGTGATATTTGATTTAAATGAATCCTCCTTTGTAGGATTTGCTGATCCAGAAAGAACCTCCGCGAAGGATAGATTCTTATTTCGAAGAATCGATGAATCTTGGAAGCCCGAGGGTTTGATAGATTCTTCGTTGCTTGCTGCTACTACATTTCTGGATTTTTAGAATAGTATATGAATTATTTATTGTTTATTTTCCTTATGTTAATTAGACCGGAATAATAAATATAACTTTTTGATTTCATAATTTTGAGTTTGTGAACCAAATTTTATACCCAATGGATCCTAGCAATTCGAAGGGGGATAACTTGTGCAGCGTATCCCTCCAACAATGATAACACCATCACAGTTAATTTATCATGAAAAATAGATTGATGGGATTATAAAATAGAAATGAGGAAAAAAGAAAGAATGAAAAATAAACCATACCATGAAAGCTATCAAATTATGAGCACCTTATCCCTCTAAGAAACCATGGTCAAACTGAGTCTAAGGAGGATGGTAACATATACCTCCAAACTAGACAGACTCACTAACGAAACCCTAGATAGACCGAATACCATAAGAAAAATAAGTACAGAACCAAAGAATGAGAAAAAAGATTCTTGGTGACTTGGGGCTACACCAAGAACTCGAGAACAAGTCATGGAAATGGATTATTGGATCTTCCAGGCTGTAAAATCCCCTTTTAATCATCGTGTTCCACATCCATTATCATAATATCTAAACCTACTGACAGAAAAGAACCTTGGTAGAACAAGCATCATTAAAGCCATCAAACCAAGCTTTGGGAGTCCTCCATCCCCCTCAAGCACTCTCTCGACTCTTATGGAACTAGAAGATGCAAATCCCAAGACATAGAACCATGGAAAGCCTCATTGGATAAATTCCAAAGAAATCATCATGCCTCCAGTAAAGCATTGTGGAAAATGGTGTGGCCGACGAGGTGGTACACACGTACGATGGAATAGTCGTGTAAGAAAACTGAAGCATAGGATAGGACAACAAAATATAATTAGACCCAACCACATAGCACATCGAAACAATAGGAATCCCAAGGGCATGGATCTCCAAAAATACTAAGAGAAAAGTACATAGAGAAACATAGAATCATTCCCCCATAACAACATAATTTCCCTCAATCAATGGCAAAAAATACATCCCAAAGAGCATAGTAGATCAAGGGAATGAGAACAACCAAAGTGAGAGCCCAAACAACACACACCCAAAGCAACCGGGCCAAGAAATGACACACACATAAAAAAAAGCTATAAAAACAATACAAATAATTTCATAATAAAACAATAAAGATGAAATTAAATCAACTTTTCAGGGAAAAACCAAAGAAAATGCCAACATGGGAAAATCAAATGGCATCAAAAAATCATAATGTAATTTTTAAAAACTAAACATGCCAATTTTCAAAATTTAGAATACCAACATCGCTAAGAAAACAAGTTTTATCATTTGGATAATTCACAAGAATGCCATCCTTGTGATCATGCACTTCAGTAGAGAGGTCTCTCACTGACTTGACACTGTAGGTGTTGCGGGTTCTTATAAATAGAGTTGTTAATTCATATATTTCTGGATGGGGCACGTGATTATTCCCTTTGGACACTATTCAACTCTACACAAGACCTCCACCTGCCTTTTCCTCTTAGAAATTGATGAAGATATGGTTTGTTTCCATCAAGGTGAACTCCATTAAAAAAAGTAATCTTAGAGTCATACTCTTTGTGTTTATCTTCTGGTATATCTGGATTTCCCATATTGAAGTACTCTGTCGAGAAACACCTCCACCACATAAAGCAGTCTTTTCCATAATCTATGCATCTTGTAGGAAAATAACTACTTGTTCTCTCACTAAAGAGGGGATATTGAGTTTTTTATATGTTTTCTGAAATTACTTTTTTAAAATATACGTAGGTTAATTTTTTTAATAAAATATGTATGAAAGGAGGCAGGAGGCCTTCCACCTTTCGGATAAGTCGAAAGGTGGAAAACCCTCTTTTGCCTTTTAGCAAAAAAAATTAATATTTTAAATATTCTTTTTTAGAAATTGAAAATTTTTATGTTTGTTTTGTTTTGTTATATATATATATATAACACAAATTTTTAGTAGAATTTATCTGCTATTTAATATCCAACATTACTGTCATTACAACAATCTAGAATTCTGACAAAAACCCTCACCCAGGGCTCATTTTATAAGAGGATTTGCTCTTGAAATCATTCTGTATTTTTAACGTGGGATTCAGGTTCTCATTTTCCTATGCAGAGTTACTAATATATTATTATTACTCATTTTTAATCAATTAATTAATACTATTAATTACTATTTAATAAATTAGTAGACAACTAATTAATTTCTAAATAGTTAATAATATATAATAGGTTTTAATTAATTATAAATTAAATAATATATATTCAATAAAAAATATTTTTAAAAATAAATAAACAATATTTCTTAATTATATAATTAATAATTATATAATTAATAATTATATTACTAATTAACTAATTAATTATTATATAATTAATAATTATGATACTAATTAACTAATTAATTATTATATAATTAATAATTATATAATTAATAGTTATATTACTAATAATTATATTTACTAATTAACTAATGAATTATTACGTAATTAATAATTAATAATTATATTACTAATTAACTACTAAATTATTAACTAATTAATTATTAAGTAATTACAAATTATATTTCTAATTAACTAATTAATTATTAGCTAATTAATTTAATAAGAAATTAAATATTTCTTAATTACTAGTCAATTAATATTTTTTTGAGAAAAGTGGACCCGAGGCCCTTATTATCTATATACCTACTAAAGTAAAGTTTTTTTCCTCTACGTGTCGGCAAAACCAGCTTCCACGTCTCCACCCACCCAAAATACCTCCCATTTCCCTACCTCAAACCCGATACCGCTTTCGCTTCCTCCGCATTTCCCCTCCTCCCCGCGCGCTCTGCCCTCTACCCTCAATTCTAGGGTTTCAACCGTCCGACCATCTTTCGGCCAGACTTCTTTACATCCTTCCTCTTTGAAGTCAAATCTCCCACGATGGGAATCGGTCTCCTCCCCATGAGATCTGCAGTCTTCCATCTGATTTAGGGTCTCCAGCTTCCGGCTTTCTTTGAAGAAAATCAGTGATAGAGTCTTCCTCCTTTAAGTCGCACCTCCCGCGAGGCCATTCAGTACCAGACGTGATTTATACTCTTCCCTCCAGATAAGGGTTTCTTCCTACCAGTTAGCTTCGACGACGGTCAAGGAAATAGTCATCACCCATTACCCTGTGCAGCCGGTCTTGCATCGTGGAGGTTTGGTTTCTATCTACGCGAGCTCCCATCATCGAATAGAGGTACAAGCTCATCCATTCTACCATATTATGTCCGAAGGAGTCAGCTTACAGTAAATTTTATCACTTCTGTGTAGTCTCATTTCGCACATCACTATGTAACTTCCATCTATATTTGGCTACCTTTTACTGCATTATGTTACATACAATTTTTTAGATTTCTTTTTAGATTTTCTATGTAATCTATATATGTTTCTTTGATGTCGGTATAACTGTGATTTATTGAAATCACAATACAATGATTATTCAGGTTTACAGAATATTTAGTCGCGGTCTTCCATCCGTCTTCACTACTAAATATTCTCCATCCATCTTCATTCAAACTGTTTTTCAGATGTGTTCTTGTACTACATTCTTTTATGCGACTCACGGTTACTACCGTATCTCTTCAAAATAGCTTCGGCTCGTGATTTTTTTCCTCTATCTATGGTAACACATCATTTACAGCAGAGGGGAATAGACACACCACAAATCCACCATGATCTCGCGATTTTAGTTCCATGCACCTACAATAACCCCTAAATACATCATTTTGCTCTAAGATTTTGTTCCACTACAACATTTCACTGCCTTTTCATTTGATTCCTTATATTTTTGTTAAATTCAGATTGCTAACCCTTAAAATATTGCATTCGTGAAGGTATGTTTTAAAATTTTCAATCTATTAGATCCCATTTGACTATGAAACCTATCTTCTGGATTATATTTTTAGTACTCTGTTTTCTTTGTTCATTATTTTTTTCAGACTTTTTTTATCATTGTGTGAATTGATTTGTGATGTCAATTTATATTTTATTTCATTTTTATTAGCTTTTCAATTTACATTTTATTTCATTTTTATTAGATTATATATGGATTTTCAGCATACCTTCATCTAATTATTTTCAGAGTACTTATTAAAATAGTTTTTTTGATAATCTGGAATGGAGTTCATTAGGAATTAAATATTTTATGTTTTTTTGATGGAGCTGATTAGAAACTACTAAAATGACTTGAATGTATGGGATTGTAGGGATCTAATTGGTGTCATTACTTAACAATTTTATTTATACCTGGGTTGGAGGTATGGGATTGTCGGGATATTTTCTTGCCTGAAGGTATGCTTCACTAATTTGAATATCTTGGGACTAATTTGACTATGAAAAATGTCTTTTGATTTCTATTTTCCTGGGTAGTGTTTAACTGAGAAGAGGATCAATTATAATGGATTTTGTTAATTCAGTTTTTCTTTGAGGTAAACTTACAAGAATTTTTTCTTTGTATATTTTGAATAGTGTTTCTTCTATTAATTTCAGGAGATGGTTTCACATCAAAGAACATGTTTTCTCTTGGGAAAGGGTCAATTATGATGAAGTTGGTACCAGATTGTGATGGTACTGTCACAACATTCTTCTCTTTACTACTGCTTTTATGTGTAAACGCATAATTTTTTTATTCGTTTATTGGATGACGATGACTTACTGGTGTTTTTTTCCTTTTTATTGTTTCTTATGTGTGAGTTCTATTGATTTCAGGATATGGGTTTGCATTGAATAACATGTTTTTGATTACCTAACATTTTTTCATTGGCTTAAGAAGAATATTTTGACATAAGTTGGATGTGCTGGTCGTAAAATATTTGGAAGTACCTTTAACCTAATCTCATGCACTATACTGCTACTCATATTAAAAAGTGATTATAGATTGTTTATCCTTCATCTTTTTTTTCAGAGTTCTTATTAAAATAATATTTTTGATACTCTTTAATGGCATTCTTTAGGAATTGAATGTTTTTAATGGATATGATTGGAAACTGCTAAAATGACTTGAAGAAGGATCCCTCATCAAAGTAGGCTTCAGAAGAAATACAAACATTTTTAGATCTTATCATTTCTCATCAGATCAATGATCAGAGCATCAATGTTTTTTGTAATGGAATAGTCAAGCTTGAGAAGAAATAGAAACAAGTATTGATCTTATCATGTCTCATTCTCTCTGCTTTCTCTTTTCCATAATCATACCCACTGGCAACCAGTAGAATACATACAATCCCATATGGATCTTCTCATATTTTACACTAGAAATCTTAATCACTATTCTTTTATTTTATGAATACCTTCATCTTCCTGTCTGACATTGACATAATCCAATTTTTTTTATATTTTTATTGAATATATGTGACTTGCATTGTATATGGTTATTTATCATTTATTGTTGTAGTATATTACTTTATAGATGAAAGCCTTTGCATGAAAAGCATTTCTGCCTCTTTTATTTATCAAAATTCATGATCCTGCTTTCAAAACACAGTTTTGATGGTCTATTGATGTTGTCTATGACTTGGTAGATGGTTTTTCTAACTATATTGATATAGTCATTGCATATAATCTAGTATGGCCTATTGGAACGAGTTAAGTTGCCACACCGCAGCAGGCTCAGGATGTGCACCTGGTAGTTCGTCATTGGCTTAAGAAGAATATTTTGACAAAAGTTGCAGGTGCTGGTCATATAAAATTTGAAGGTACCCTTAACCTAATTTATTACCTTCTTCCACAACTCTCCACAGTTGGTGCGTTTTCTTCTCTTATTCCCTTTTATCTTCATTTATTATTCATTTCAAAAACCCATTATTATGTGAACATTAATAATCTATAGATTATATTTGGGTAAATTCTGAATGATATATTTAGAATCCATTATCCATTATAGCGTCATGGTCTATTAGAATCAACATCAATTAATTCCCAATGGTTCAGATTTTATTGACTCTCATCATGTTGCAGATGCATCCCTCCTAAGGTGATTTTCCTTTCATATATACTTTTTGATGATATTATCCACTTTTAAGTTATTAATTTCACTCTATTCATACAAAATTTCAATATTATAATACAATGCATATGATTTCATGTGGTTCACATCATTCAGACATCCATCATTACATTAAGTATAATGCTCATTTATTATAATGACGACTTTTGGTTATATATAAGACTATTATGCACCCATTAAATGCTTTATTATTCACGCATGCTTTGACGAATGATGTAGATATTGTGAAGGCATCGACACTTGAATCATTATCACCCTAAGTCCAACCCATTTGGGTACATAATGTATTCAGTTTGTGTTCAATATTATCACTTCTCTATTAATCTATAGTTAATTTTCGTTTTAATGAGTTTTCAGAGAAATCATATCTTATTTTATTTATGAATGTACATATTGAGATGCACCCATGCGATGTGAACATGATCGTGCAAAGTTTAATTCCAATATAATGTAATAATCCTATAATGGATCCCCAGCAATGATGTTCCAGAATCATTTATGTTTTTAGAAACATAAGTTATGACCACTTCCAGGAATGGGTCAACAAACACACCTTAAGGGCACAAAAATGGTATGTTTTCTATTATAATTATTTTTGTATTAGATTGACTTTTCAGTCAGTACTTTTTGACTATTTTTTGGGTATCCTAATTACTATAATAGACTTTTATAACATCATTCATTACCTTACCAGGATCGAGTATGCAACTGAATTAGTTTAGGGCATGATACAAACAAACACATTTCTGTTCATATTGTTTGACACGTCACTGTAAGAGGTGTAAGAGGTGATGGTTGATTGACAATTTCTGCACATATTGATTTACAAATTCTGTTTAGACTGTTTGAAAATTTCTGTTATTTGGGTTGTCTGAATAGAACTTAGACATGTATGTTTCCATATGGTTCTTACAAGGGTTCCAGATTTGACAGATTATTTTCTAAAACATGCCTTTTATTGGTTATATTCTGATTTGTATTACAGTTAGTTTTCAAATATCATTCAACCTATTATCATTTTTTGTTTTTCTTATATGCTTATCTGACCTTTCATCTTTAATTGAATCAATCTATGAAATGTAGATTAATACCCATACTGTATACATGACACCACCAACTCTTTCTTACCTGACAAGTGAATCCTTATAACCTTTAATGGTATTTATTTTAGTAATCATTTAATACCAAATTGCATTGAATTTTAATAACATTTAAAATATTCTGACATTTCATTTGATCTTCTCAAATCCCTAAAGCATGATGTTCATGATGGAAAACTTACCATCATAGGAAAAATGTAATGGAGGTAATTATTTTTATACAACCTTGATTTTCTTTTCCTTATGACGTTATTTAACTATTTAACTCTGTGTTTATGGAAATGTTTTCAGTTCATGACTGAAAAGATATTTGAATGTGTTCGGTGTCATGACTGAATTAGGATTTTAATTTTAACAAACACCAATATCGTTCAACCTATTATCATTTTGTGTTTTTCCCATATGAAATGAATCTCAATACCCATACTACTTACGTGACATCTCCAACTCTTGCTTACCGGAAAAATGAATACTTATAACATTTAATGGAAATTTTTTTACTTATCATTTAAGCCAAAATTGCACTGAATTTTCAGGATATTGAAAATATTGTGACATTTTATTTGATTTTCTCAATGCCATAAAGAATGATGTTCATGATGGAAAACATGCATTCAAAGGCATAAAAAATTATTCGAGGTATTTCTTTTTACAAAACAAAATACACAAAATACTAAAGTTTTCCTCATTATTGGATAGGGAGATCGAAGCAGTGCATCTTCACAAGTAGTGGCATCGAATATATGCAGGTATAATTTCTCAGGTCTTCTGTAATTTTTTTTATTAACATTTGAAATTATTATTGCTGTTATATTAATTTTAACAATTCTTGATAGGAGCATCAAAATAATAGCTCTTCTCCAGGGACTGAAAACATTGTCACACGATTTGATACTAAAACCTCGAATATGTCTACTACTCAGGTATTCAAAAACTATCTTTAATGACTACTAATTTACTTCATTAACATAAAGACATGTGCATTAATTCAATGTAGAAAGTGTGTTCTAATTCTTTCAAACAAATTATTCTTTCCATGTTGTAATTATCTACAGTTGGAGGAGTGTGTACATTTAAATATTAGCATTATCATAAATATTTCAATTTGTGCTATTCGTTTTATCATGACAAAGAAGCACAAATATGGAACTAACACCTTCTCTGGTAAGCACTGTTGAAAAACCTCTATCATGTAATCTGTACATTTGTAGTATTTGTGATATATGCTTAAGAACCAGCAATTCTAAAATTTGATGGAAAACAAGTTTTTCATGTTAACTTCGGATTACTTTGATTTCTGCTATCTATAATCTGTACATTTTTTGACAAACATGTTTAACATTACTATCATCTAAAAATGGTAAAAATTTCTTCTGATTAGTGTGTTTTTTGACATGTTTAACATTCTTGCGTAGGTAGGTAATTTTTACAGATTAAAAATCAATTACCCATTGCGTTTTGTTATCTGAAATCTGTACAATTTATTGATAAAGGCATGAGGCTTTTCATCCTAGACGTCTATTATTCCGAACAGATATATAGAAGATTGTCAGGGGAAACTTATTCATAACATGCTATCACTACTTCACTTACATCCATTCATTATTTCCATGATGCAATATCGTTGAATTAGTTACAATAAAATCCATGATATGATGAAGGTAATCATGCAACAATGGTAATATGAGGGAAATTTTCAGTAGGATAAAGAGCAGTGGGATTGCCTATTTGAAGAACATAGAGGCACACCGATTCTACATGAGGCCAGCTATTCAAAGGAGGTGGAGGAGTATCAGAATCATCTCAATGAAAATTCCTTCCAAATAATGACCCATGAAGAAGAGTTAATGGATGCATGTGAAGAGGTAATCCAAAAATGACAAGCCATGGTAGGGAATTTCAAAATAAGGAGAGATATTTTTAATGCAGATCAGGAGAAGCTATGTATATATTTAGAAGATAATGCTACAAATATGCTGGAGCTTCGAGAAGCCACAGTAGTTTCCTATGGTATTATTGAAAAACGCAAATCTCATATCAAGGATAAATTATAATATTTCATTCTCACACTTCATGACCCTGCAAGACTACTACCACTTAGCTATAACTTGGGGCTTTGATTTGGGTCCGTTTTGTACTCTGTTTCAGTTCAGTTCATTTGTTGAGTCCATGTTGAGTTCTGTTTCAGTTTAGTTCACAAGTTGGGTGCATTTTGTGTTCTGTTTCATTTTAGTTCATGAAACTATCCTTTCATCCATACATGTATTCTCCACAAAATGTTCTGTTTTACAAGTGATATTTTACGAAGGTCTGAAACATGTTATCCATTGGAGTAGCAGAAAATCAAAGAGACATAAATTCTGGGTGTGATCACTTTCCTGCCCAAACCCACCACCATGGATCCAGCACCATATATTGACATCTGATTTGTAATATCATTGTTCTATGCTCTATAAACCTGATTGTAAATTATGTAACTAGATTCATTCCAAGTTTAAGTTACTGTTTGAATGTCATTTTGCTACTGCAAATTGAATGTTATTTTACTACTACCCATATAATTTAAATTGAACACATAGACCACATTATTGTAATTTTCATTTTACCCTTATGATATAGGAACATCAAGCACTGGATCATTTGGAGTCAGCTGTAATGAATAGAGTTTGGGGGTAGAGTACTGAAATTCTGGTAACTCTAAAAAAATACAGGTTGGAGGTTAATTTTTGCTAATATACAATTTTCACTCTCTAATGTGCATTTATTTTGACACTAAAACATTTCGACCATCATGAATCACAAATATAACATGTTTTCTAACATGTTCATCATGTTGACACCAATTCCTTCACTCACATGACCATCTATTTGATGGCTATGATGATCATGTGCAGTTCTGTTGTAGGCTTGATTTGGGGTTTAAATTATATTTCCCTCTCACCACCTTCCCTCATAATCTAAAACTATTACAATCCATGTTTTCACATATATTAGTTCATTATCTTTTTCAATGATATACTCCATTAGATGATGGTGATTTTCATTGTAGATCATTTGATTTAGATAATGACACAATGGAGGTAATTTACTATTCCATTCTTATGTATAACTAATTTCCCAGTATTTTTTCTCACCTCCATTTTCTGCTGTAAGAATCTACAATACAGTGAACCCAACATCCTTGATAGGGGCTCCACTACATCAAATACTCACTACATGAGGGATATTACTAACATGGCTAAATGATGATAGTATCACTCCCAGGAACACACCAGGCACTATTAAAAACCATAATCTACTACTTCAGTATCACAACTTCTTTTTCAGGTAGAAAAATTTCTTTGTAAAGATATTGTTATGTTTTCTTGGTTTGAAACTTTTTCTTATAGGTTAACATTCACTGTTTCAATTCTCATATTTCTATGTTCATTAATCAACTTTCTTTTTTTCAAATGTAAATTAATTCATGTCTTTTATTTCTCCACTAATAAAATATATTTTCATTCCTTTTCATTTAGTCATATATGTTTCCTACTATTATTATGATTTCTCAGAAGTTTCTCTTAATGTTTAAATATTACCTACCACTATCTTGTCTTTCTAACATGTTTTTAATTACTACTCAGTATTAAATTTTAAAAATGTAAATACCTTTTGAATGACATAGAACCACATGATTTGAATGAAAATTAAATAGTCCCGTGCATTTGCACGGGCACAATACTAGTTAGACGAAAAGAAAGGAAACAAATGGATAGTGAAAAGGTTCATACAAGGCATCAAAGCCATCATTAAGGGGTCCCGGACTTTTCCTTGATCTTGGCAGCAAGAATTCGTTCTTTTTCACGCAAGGCTCTCCAGTCAAATCCACGCCCACGCCCTTGACCACGACCTCAAGGATAGTAATCATTTAGACTTTCCAGTTCCCTGCGTAAGCTTTCTATATCAGAATCATCTGACCTAGTATCTTTAAATTGAATTTCCTCTATCTTAGCATTCCAATCTGCTCGACCTCACCCCCTTCAACGACTTCTTGGGTGGTGCCCCATTTCCAAGATTTGCTCTGCTACCAAGATTCCTCTGCTGCGTCTTCTTCTGTCTCAGAGTTATGCTTCATCATTGGAGTCACCTCCCTTTTATCTGGTTCATCCTGATTTCTCATTTTCATTTTCATCATGCTATCTTGCTTCAACGCTATGGTGTGCACTTCAAGGGCTCCAAAAGAATTTGGAGAGATGACTTGAGCATCATTTGACTGACCCGGCTCCTTTGAGGGAGAATTGGTACCTACGATAACAGTGCCAAAATCAGCAGATCGAGAGGGAGATCTGAATTTCTTTTAAGTGATCATATAAAATACTTCCTTGTCAATAGGAGAATCTTTTTTCTTCATTTTTTGGACTCTCATGACTGGACCCTCTTGCTCAACAGCACTAGGTGTTGCACCCGTGACCCGTTCCACATGAGAAAGGCTAGATTCCATCATAGGTACCTGTTTAAGATGTTTCTCATGGGATTCAACATCAATATTCATTTTTCATTTTCTTTTCCTATTAGTAACTTTTTGTTCCCAGAGAATCATTTGATCAACTGAATTTTGGATAATCTCTTCCTCCACTGAGTTGTTGTCATCTTGGTCAGTAGCTCTTGCATCCACTGCAACAGCCTCTGTATTATCCATCTGAAACTGAGAGCTATTTTCCGGAATTTCCTTGACTAAAGAGGATGGATCAACAGTTGCTAATACCATGTATTTGCAATAGGGGGGACCCCTTACATCTGTGCCATCCTTTTCAGGGGGTGCTAGATCCTCATCAAGCTGGGTAGGAGCTTCCTCAACAAGATCAGCCCATGACTTGCTCTGCAGCTGCATATCAGGCTCCCTCATGTCAATCACTTCATTAGTGATATCCAGGAGATCCTTTGAAGTCTCTTCCAGTGCATTACCAAGCTTCACATTTTCCTTTTTCCTACAATCCACAGAGGCATGCCCCTTATATTTACAGAAATCACAGAAAATTTCATGCTTATAATTCTTCCAGTTGTGACCAATGACTTTACACCCACTTAAAAATAAAGGCATATTCTCATATCTAACATCTAACTCAAAATTATAATCCATCATTGATAGATACATGATCCACAGGATTTTAGGTAAGATCAATTTCAACTAAGCGTGCAAAGAAGCCAAATCGAGCTTCCTCCATCACCCGGCCAATCTTAATTGGTGATCCAATAACTGAAGCAATATCAAAAAGGATTTGAGGATGCCACTAAATCTAGCTTAGGACATAGATACAAACCCATACTTGAGCCTTTGAGCACCTAGAAGATAGCGGGTTGAAGTTCAGATACCAATTTTGTAGGCAAATCAAACCCAGCTTGAGGTAAATCAGGCCGAGCCCCCATGCTTTCCACTTCAATCCCTCTGAAGGAAAAATAATGTTAAAAGAAACCACACCCAATAGGTATAAACTTCCAGTCACTGAATCCCCATGCGACAGACATCCTACCAATCACTTAACTTACCTTCCAGGGCTTATTTCCCGATGGTAGGACCATTTTTTCCACAATCGAATGCTCATAATTCTTGATTCGATCAAGAATAAGATCCTAGTTAGTGCGAATTAGGGCAAAATTTCCTCGTTTGAAGATCCGATTGGATACTCCATCTTTTACAGGGGTAAGAGATCACGACCAGTCACGTTCCTGCTTCTCCGTTTCCATATTTTCAGGATGATGATGCAAGATCATGGCCCTATCTCTTTCAACGACAGCCTTGTGCGATTCGAATCTACCGTGAACAAGGAACGCCTCAGGCATTAGATCCCGAAATTGCAAAATCTTCGTAGAATCACCAATCCACCATCACGGTTCCTGAAGCAGCGCTCTCGAACCCTAGCTGCCATCCAAACCTTTTAGCCTTTTCTCCCGGTTAATTAATAATTAATAATGATATTATTATTTATTAATAATTATACATTATATATTTATTATTTATTATTTAGTTACTATTATGATTATTTTTTATTAATTATATATTTTTCAATTTCTAATTAATTAAAACCTATTATATATTATTAATTATTTATAAATTAATTAGTTTTTTAATAATATTATTAAATAGTAATTAATAATATTAATTAATTGATTAAAAATAATTTATTAGTAATTCTGTGTAGGAAAGATAGAATCATAATCTCACATCGAAAATGCAGAATGATTTGCAGAGAAAGTCCTATAAATGGATGCCTTGTGTGAGGATTTCTATTAGAATTCGAGACTGTTGTAATGACAGTAATGATGGATTTTAAATAGCTGATAAATTCTGCATAAAAAATATGATTTATTTATTTATATATAAACAATAAAAAAACAAAATAAAAAATTTAAATATACAAAAAAGTATATTTAAAGTGAGTATTTCTTTTTGTTTTTTTGGCTAAAAGGTAGTAGGGGGTCTACCACCTTTTCAACATATTTTTGAAAATATTTTCAACCTAGACATTTTTTTTAAAAATTCTGAAAACACATAAAAAAATAACTTGAGGATGCCCTTCCTTGACATCCTCATATGAAAATCTGTGTATAACTTAACACTAAAAGCATTCACAAAGATAGATGTAATCCCCCAAAGTCATAGGTCTAAAAATATCACCCGTTTTGAGAAGTTTAGTGTAAGAATGCTTATGTTTTCATATTCTCACCCCATTATTTAAGTACTCTATAATGATTGTGTTCAGCTCCGGCGAGACGATGATGGTGGTTGGCGTTGATGCGATTGAAGCCGGTGAGGCGATGATGGCAGCGTAATGTTCGATGGAGGCGAGGTATTCGAGGGCTGTTTTCTCGGGCGGAGGGTGATGGTTGATGGGTCGTGGACCTTGGGAGGCGTGCGACTCAAGGTTCGAGGCGATGGATGGCGGTTGTTTTGGATTTTGAATTTTGAATTATGAACAGTGGTCTTTCAAAGCGTTTGTATTAGTCTCCTTGTGGGTGTGTAAGATGTGGGATCATGAGGTTGTATTTGGGTTCACACTTCCCCTTAAAGTGTCATTTGAAAATACAAAAATATGGATGTTGGAGTAAGTAATTGATTCAATTCACCCAAAACAATTCAGAGCACTATAAAAATGGGGGTAACATAAACTACGTAATTTTTTAATCCACTTATCTTTTCTTATTCTTTTAATTCATATCATGATCCAAAATTTTATATATCTTTTAAATTTATTCAAACATTGAGGAAAATATTTGATATAAGTATAGGGGAGAGTACTATGGAACAACACTTGAATATTTGTCTTGAAACCACTAAAATAATAGACATAATCACTTAGGAATATCATTTTTTTAGTTGAAAGATTAAAAAATATTGAGTATATTATAATTCAATCTATAAGTGATTAATTTTGTAAAAAATATTCTTGATTAATTATTGGACTAATAATTAAGTGGATTAAGTGATTGTTCAATGGAAAATTTGAATCCCATTCTTAAATTTGAAATCTTTACAATACAAATCTCTTGGAGTAGTTTAAATTTTTGATAAAAAACCAATTAAGTTTTGATTTATACTGAAGAAGAGCCACATCATCCCAAACACACACTAAGAGTGGGGTGAATTAGTGTGTAAATTTATTTCCATCATCAGGAACTAAAGTATATTGTTCCTGCATTTGTAGGAACACTATAAAATTTTCATGACTAGCCACACAACCAAATTATCCAAATACTAGTAAATGTGTTGATATAGGGATTTTCCTTTGTTCAACACCAAGAGATACTACAGGGATCATATATTGACTTTGTATCGATTTACCAGGAGATATAACTACCGACTATATGTGTTTATAATATTTTGGAAAGAATCACTATCAATCCAAGGGACACTCTATCTTTGTCCTTGTTCACTTACTGCTTCAAGGAGGACTTATAAGAAACATATACAACATAATGGTTTCTCATAGGAATATTTACCTTATGAGCAATACCAAATTAGCAAGGGTGTTGTTGTTGTGCTTCAATTTCTACTGCAAAATTTGGGTCTTAAATAGAATTAATAACTATCAAAGGTTCCTACCATTTTCTAAAATGTATTAGTTTCTTATATAAGTTCTATATGTTTTCCATTCAACCATTTTATTCAATTTAAAAATCCAAATCATAATGTTCAAATTAGCCACATCTCACATGATTATTGGATCTCTAAACCATCTATAACCTCTCAATTAAAATAATCAAAGTCAAAGTTAATTTTCCCTAATTTTGAAAATATTCAAATTCTGAAAATACTATGGAAATCACCTCATAATAACATGAACTAAAATATTATAGTGTGATATACCTCAAAACACACCATATTATAGAACGATGAAATACATTATGAAATAATTGAATGTCAAACATATATCTGAAAAATCCAGATGAAACATATTTTAGAATTTCTTGAAAATTATGGAATGATCTTCTAAATCTTCTATAATATTAAACCCATTACGGTGTGGATTTCTGTGTTGTTATGTGGTCCATTATTTTAGCCTTAATCGATGGTACATATAATTTTATTAGACTGGTGTTATAGTGTAGCCTCTTCCTATAATTCACACTTAAATAATTCTTTATGAATATACAACACACATTATGATGTGATCATACCAGTTGTGGCATGAAACTCCAACCATATCTAACCAGATCTGCACCAAAAACTCACATGATCAGCATTGTGGTATGATTTTTGTCTCATAACTCATATTATTATGCAATGACGGGCTTCCATCACCCAAGTTACTTCTTCACAACCCCCTTTATGGTGTGATCTCCTCCATTACATCATGATTTAGCCCCACTTCATGATATCTACTTAAAAAATCACCAAAAAATTTCCAAACTTCTCAAAGTCTCTTCATTATCCAAAAATATTGACAATAAATGGAACTTAACTTCACAAGATCTATCATTATTCGATGGTCCCATTGTTCTCCCATTATTAACTCTAAAAAACCATGGTTCCAACATTTCCACCTATGGGTTTGTTTTCAATCTAAAGTTCCATCATATATCGGAATACAATTTAGATTTTGGAAAAAATAGTAGTAGCATAATTCTTCCATCACTCGAATTATATGTGAGAAATGACCGGTACAAAAAAGAGACCTAAAAATAGAATTCTATGATAACCTATTAACTTTTTTACTACAAGCCATTTATTAGAAAAACATTAAATTCTATCCCACACCCCCTATCTTCATCCTTCATTCTCATCCCCATGGACCATATCTACCCTTGTCTTATATAGCCCAACCATCCCCTTAAAGGTAGTCTCTCCTACGAGATACAGATTTTTCACTAACTTTTTCCCCAATTTGTTTCCATTTCAATAATTTCTCCTTATTTGACCCCAAAACCAAAGGGTAATGCTCTATTAAACACAATATGCAATGTCAGACATTAAAATCATATGGGGGTGGGGAATTTCGGAACCACCTCAAGCTGAAGGACGTCATTGAACACTCAGGTTTAACTGAAGACTTTTAAATACCTATGTGGGGAACTGTGTTATGAAAACTTCTACCACTTATTAATCTATTATAATATTTTATATCTTGATCACTCTTTACTGCACTATCTCTTTAATGAAATGGTACTTAATTTTGATATGATTCATGTGAGTGTGTTTCACTGGATTCTTTATCAATTCAATCTAACGCTTGTTGTCATAATGTATCATCACGGGAATCCTCACATTTTCACCATGATCCTCTATATTTTTATTCATCAATAGTAATTATGTATATTAATTTTTAGTTTAAATATATTTCTATTCAAATGTTCTAATAGAATTTCCCTCTTGGTTTTTTCTTAGGCACCTAATGTACTTTCTCTCAAAAAATAATGCACGTCAACTTATGGATACTCTATCCAAAATATATCCATCCTAATACACATCAGAATAAGACAATTTTTTTTAATCTTACCATGCATTAAACACCAATCCATAGTTTATAGTACCTTGAACATACACCATGATTCTTTTCACAATGGTAAGATGTTCTTCATTTAAACTAATCTAAAAGTGAGCTGAAAAATAAGTTTCATAGATAATTCATGGGCATGTTTCTATTAAATAAAGTAAACTTCCAATAATATTTTGGTAAAGTATAGGATTGAACAACCTTCCTTATATTTTACAAGATTGGTTATAACTGAAATTGGTGTTGAAATAGGTTTTCTTTCATTTAACTCAAATCTATTTAGAAACTCCCTTACATATTTTCCTCAATATATAAAATTACAATCCTTCCTTTGATCCACTAAAATCTCAAGAAAATATATAATCTATCTGATTATCAATATTTAGAATTCTAATCTCTTTAATCTTGAATATTCCTCCAAAAAATTCTATTTGTTTCCATAAAATATGATATCATCAACATACAAAAGTACTATAAAGTAATATTCCTTGGTTAATTTCACATAGAGGTTGTGATTGAAACCACCTTTTCCTAATTCCACCTTTAAATAAGTGTTTGGTCGAGCATACCAGATTTGAGGTGTTTTTTTCAATCCATATAAATCCTTATTCAATCTATACACTTTCGATTCATCATTAACAATTATAAAACCCACCGATCATTCAATATATTCCTCCTCCTTGATAATTCCATTCAAGAATACCATATTTACATCTATTTGAAAAACTTTTAACCATATTTGAATTTCTATATCCATGAAGAGTCTTATTAATGCAAGTCTATCCACTGGTGAAACATTCTATTCCATGTACACTCCTTCAATATGTGTATATACCTTTCACACTAATATTTCTTTATTTTGTATCAACTTTACATGTTTATCATTTTTTTGAAGTCCCATTTGGTTCTGTTGAATCTATGTTCAATAAGATCTATTACAAGATCTAAGGTATTATTTTTATCAATTTAGTCCAACACCTTATTCATATCCTTGACCCATGATTCATCCTTTTTTTCTTCCTCAAAGGACGTTGACTCCACTTGAGATAATAAAGTACTATGATCTATGATCCATATCCTCCAAGTTTTCGTTGAAGCAGTTTTTTCACTGATGATGTTTGATTCATACATTTTATTGCTTCTATTTCTTTTTTTATCAATGATTTTATTTCATCATCAGCTTCTACTACCTATAATTCATATTCATAATACTTATCTTTTGGTAGATTATGTGAGCCTATGTAAATTATATCAACCTCACAATCTATATTAAAAATATCACTCAAATCTAGATTTCTAAATTTATTTATATCCTTCTCTTTAATAAATTTTACATTTTTTATATCCATGATTTTCTTAACCTCTTATTGAAGTATTTATAATACTTACTCTTGGTTGATTAGTTTAAGAATATTCTTTCATTGTCCCCATCTCCATACCTTTTTCTCCTTATTTATTCAATATGTAACATTTTCTTCTAAACACTATAAAGTGGTTTGATGTCTTCTTTATTCTATAACACATCTCATAGGATGTATTCTCCTTTATTGGACTTAACAAATCTTAGATGTATGTGTATACTTGCACTGGAATTACTTCTTTTCAATAGTGTTGAGAGATTCTACTCTCAATAAAAAATATTTTTACCAAATTATTCACTATCCAATTCTACCTTTACACGACATAATTTTGTTATGGTGTGATTACCAGTGAAAATTCATGCTTGATTCCATGGTTCTCTATATAATTTTCCACCTCATTTATGGTGTACTCTATACCATTTTTTGATCCCAATACATTGATTGTTCTCATGGTTTCAATTTTAGCTCACCCCCTAAAACTTTTGATGCAATCCATGCTTTTTTTCTTTGTCTACATGAATATGATACAACCTATACTATTATAATTACCAATAAAAAATATAAAGTATCTTTCACACCACATTCTAGGATGGAACATAGGGCCACACACATTAGTGTGAGCCAAATCAAGCAAGTTTGATTCCCTCTTCTTTGGTCGATAGAGATTTCTCACTATCTTCCCTCTTATACACATATCACAAGTCTTCTCTTGACCATGCTTTAAACTAGGAATATTGACCATGACATTTATCTTAGAAAAATTATCAATGATTTATTGATGAATATTCTTGAGCCACTAATTCTACAAGTTTCTTAACTATTTAACCATTAATTAAAAATGTGTTCTCCTTTTAATTCACATTATATAGGTTTCCATTTTTTCTCCAACCCTTCTTTAATGAGTTTACAACCTTGAATTTGATATGGAACTCTTCTGATTGAATGAGACTTCAAGTCATGATTTTCATAATTAGCTCACACTCAAAATATTGTGATGATAAACATCAACATAAATCACTTCTGTATTATTAAATTTATATTTAGTTATATTTTTATTTTCACTTCCTTTTATATTTAAGTCTCCATCATTAACAAGTCATATTTTATTCATTAACATGACCATTAAAATTATTTTAGAGGTTCACGCTCTCATCCAAATGAGATGAACACCCACTATCAAAGATACTTGTACTACTATTCTTTATTTCTTTGAGATTATTTTTTTCAAGGATAATTTTCTCATTCTCCTTATTTTCCTTCTATGAAATGCACAGTTGAGTTGAGATATATGATTTTCTCTTCTCATTCACTTTAGCATGAGTGGTGTAATTATGTTCCGATTTTTCTAATGGGAAATATTTTTTTCAATGTAATATAATCCAAGGATCTTCCCTCCATTATCCTTGGTCCTCCATGTAAACCATTTCCACTCTAACATTTCTTGCAGTCCAGAACTTTGTGACCAAAATTAGAGTAATGAAAATAATATCCATGTATAAATTTTATTCTTATGGGTATAGGATATGTTATCATACTCATTTTTTTTAACTTATAGTTTATTCTCGTTTACAATAAATTTCCACCTAATTGCAAAATATCATTGTGTGGCCCCTTATAATTAACACATCGTCAAGGGAAATATTTTTTGACTTTTATATCTAAACATATTTCCATATTTTGAATAACACATTGGTTTTTGATTAATCCTTTATTACCCAGGAAGTTGGGTCTTTGATCATTCAACACATACTCAAAACCTCTCATGCCTCATTTAACCATTTATTTTAGTTTCTCATCTAAGAACTTTTCAAACTACATATTATTATTTGAACCACTTGATTCTATTTCAGATTCAAGTACCTGTCTATGATAAACAGACTATTCTTTAAAGGATTCAAAACTCTATGAAAACTCATCGATATAATTATTACGGTTATCAATAACATTGAATTATTTATTAATTTTTATTTTAAAGTCTAGAACTTATTCAAATGATTCTTCAGTTACTCCTTATTCTACCACAATATTATTTAATCGAGCGATCTTGGCTTCAAGTTGGTCAACATACTATGATATTTCTCTTAGAAAACCACCAATTTCCATGTTCACCTTTTTTTGTATTCCGATATCCTCAAGAGAACCTTTATTTTCAAACTTTTGGTCTATAACACCTTTTGGATGAATTTATTCTTCAGTTTATTTTTTATATTCTTTACCATTTCTATCATATAATCAACTATATCTAAAATGAATTTAGTTTTATATTCATTAAATCATCTCACATATTTATTACTTTATTTTCCCTCCAATATCTTTCTTGGAAACCAATTTCTGGATGTGTTTCTAAATTTTATGTTTCATTTATAGGGAAACAACCTTTTTTGTTTTTGTGTGTATTTTACTTGAACTTATCTATCACAATTACTTAAAAATCCTATAGAAATATGACCAATCATGACATAGTTAAATAATTTCAATGTTATCTTACCTTCAAAACTTCCTTTACCTACCTTTAAATTTCTCATCACAAGAGACAAAAACTCATCACTTACATATTCCTCCTATTATTTAGCTTCATATATATAAAGATTATCCAAGAGTTTAAATACCACCTCATTAGAATAATGTATTTATGTTTCTTCTAGTTCAACATGAATATTAACGGTTACCAATTTACTATATAGATATTATAGAGATAACTCCATAAGATTTCCTTTCTTAAGAACAAACATCTTTAGAGTATAAAAAGGTGTAAATCTCTACAAGATCTTTTCTAGGATATCAAAATATTTATTTTCCTCCTCAAGACCACAAATATAACCCATAAATTCAATGAGTTGATTGAATAAACCATTATTATTATCATTAGCTATCATCTTCAAATCATCAAACATGTTTTGTATAACCATTAAATTTTCCTCATTAACATTTCTATAAACATCATATGTGATAAAAATACTATCTAAAATTTCTTTCACCAAGGTAAAACTCATCATATTCATATAAATTTAATTTTACAATTCTCATATTTTTTTCCTTTTCATCTCTATTGAGTAATTTAATGCCAGATTCAGTCATTTAAAACACTATGACATCACATAAATTTATCCCATGTATAAAAGCACAGAAAACATCTATCCCGAGAATCCATAACTTTGATCTCATTTTATTTCTCTAAATCAGATAGTTACAACCATGGAATAATGGAACACCTTTCGCATTGAAAACATTACCCATGATGATAAACATCCTCTAATAGATCCACCAAGAAGAACATGTGGCTATGATACCACTTCTTTTCACCACATCATACCCAACACACCATTAGTGGGGGTGAATCAGGGTGTGGATTTATTTTCATTTTCAAACTCCAAAGGATATTATTATTGAATTTGAAAGAACACTTTTAACATGTCATGAATAGAAATAGAGATAAGTCATCTTGATATTGAAAAGTAAATGCATCGACATGTGGATTTTATTTGGTTCACCATAAAGGTATAATCCAATGGGAATACATCAATATTGTGTTGATATACAAAATGATATAATTAATCAATGTTTGTGATTAAAATATTTTGGAAAGAATCACTATCAATCCATGGGACACTCCCTCTATACCCCTATTCATGCACTTCTTCAAGGAATAATTAAAAGAAAACACATATGACATAATGATCACACATAAGGAATATTCGTTAGATAATCGATACTAAATTTGTGAGGGTGTTATCATTATGAACCAATATATTATAACAAGTCCTAATCATTAATATAATTCTTTACCAGCAATACTTCCTCCCCCTTTCCAAAAATGTATCAATTTTCTCTATAATTTCTATATGTTTTTTCCACCACCCATTTTATTTAATTATAAACATCAAATCATCACCTTTGAATTAGACACATGTAAAATAATTTTTGGATCTCTAAACCCTCTATAATATCTCAATTAAAAATACCAAATTCAAAGGTAATTTTATAAAATTCATAAAATATTTGAATTTTAAAAACTATCTAAAAATCAACTCATCATCTTGTGACTCTATATATTACAACATGATATACCTCAAACTACCCTAAATTACTATGTGATGAAATAAATTGTGTAATGATTGAATTTAAACCATAGATACAGTTTTTTGATGAAATCAATTTGAAAAATCCTTGAAAAACATGACATGATCTTCTAAATCATCTCAAAATTTGGACCCTTTGTGGAATTTCATTCTATGTTATGGCATGGTCCATTATTCCATTCTTATCCAATGTTAAACAAAATTTCCATATCCTTATGTTGTGATAAGGAATATTCTCACAATTCATACTTCACCAATTCATTTATAATATATATCACACATTATGGCATGATGATACCAACTGTGGCATGACACTCCAACCATAGCTAACTAAAGTTTCACCAAAAAATCATATGATCTCCATTGTGGAATGGATTTTTTCTCAAGAGTCATATAATTATGACAATACTAGATGTCATATACACAATTTATACTTAAAAATCCCCCTTCACAACACGATCTCCTCCATTGTTTCATTATTTTTTCCACATTCAAGATACAAACTTAAAAACTCCTAAAACAATTTAAAACCTTCTTGAAGTATCCTGTTAGTCTAAAAATATTGACAAAAAACACCACATTTCTTAAAAAATCTATCATTCTTTGATGGTTACTTCATTATCCAACTGTTAGATCCAAAAAACATTTGTTCCAACATCATGTATTGGGGAAATTTTATTAAAAAAACATTAAAAAGAAAAGAAGAAAAGAAAAAATAACAAAAATGGGGTTTAAATATAATGAAATTACCTTACATTAGATTATAATTGGTATACCATCCTCTATTATACTATTGATCATAACAATATCCATGGGAGAAAATTAATAACGAAGATTAAAATTTACAGTTGGATTTAATTTTAAGGAAATTTTGGATTTCACATAGGTAATTCGTGCTTTTATTTCATTCATGTCTTAACATTCATAATTATTTTTTAGGTGATTGTGCATAGGAAAATTCAAGAATGTGATGTTTGAAAATTTAATACAATTTCATTGAAAATGATTATAAAAAGAAAACAATTTATGAGTATGTGAGAAAAGTGTGTCTTGTATTTAAGTATAAGTTAATATATATTTATATATATGTTCTAATGAAGAATTAAAATTCATATTATAGAAACAATTTTATGAATGAAATTTAAGTCCAGTACATTACATGATTATTTTGATGACTTCAAGATTAAAAAAGTGAAAGAATTTGTATATATGACTTCAAAAATTATCACTAATAAATATTTGTATATTCTCATAATGAATTAATCATTCCTCTTTAAATTATTTTTTATTTGATATCATTATTGATATTTTTTATTGTTGAAAAGAAATTTTTTGGGGGGTATTTAATACTTGATAATTTCACATATTTAAATAGAAAGTTTAAGTGTAAATTAAATTATTTTTAATATATATATATATATTAGTATATCTATAAATATTATTAGTATTAAAATTATATAACTAATATATAATTTTGACTATGATTATTAATATTTATATATTTATAACATTTATGATTATATATCTATTTTTAAAGGCATTGTATTGACTATTATTTTTAATTCTAATCTAACATAATTATATGTATATAATTTTAGTTTCTTAATTTATATATTAGAAAAAAATTATATTAGAACTATATGTAAAATTGTTTATAATATAATTTTAATTGTTAGAAATAAATTATTAATTATCACTATCATTATTAAGTATATTATAATTAATAGTATTATAAAATTTAAATAGTATAATGTTATAATATTAATAACGTAATTTATTTATAGTATAATTATTTAATCCATAAATCTAATATATATATACATTGTTAAAAAAAATAATTATTTTGCGATTTATTTAATTTAATTTCAATCATTAAGGTAGTGTAAGGGAGAATACATTAAGGGAAATGATTTCTTGAGATTTGTAGAAGTCTCAGAAGATGAAATGGAGATGAATATATAATGAAATTAAAGAAATAAAAAGCTACACTGAAATCATTGGTCGACCATGTTATGGTTTTCCAAAATCTCGATCAAAGGGGGGATTGGGATGATATGGTTAATCTAGTAGTTGTTTGGAAAATCACATTTTGTCATAGCTCAACCTCACTTTTCATTATTATTTTATTTATTGATTGATTTTTAGCCATATTACTTAGTTTCTAGTAAAATTTATTCAATGTTTTGATGAAATGAGGGAGTTTTTCATGTCACATTGTTTGTGCACAGTTAGTGAAAACCATTTGACCCAATCGTGCTAGGGCCTACAGTAATTTCTAGAGGTATTCTCAAGATGGAATATAGTTTGGTAAACTATGTAGTCAAACCATGTAGACTAACTATATTCTTAAAAACATGATTTTATCACTTTTTAAAACTTCTAATTAAGACCCTTTGATGTCCCCTCCTTCCTACCACTCAACCCCCATCATCCTTAAACATCAGATTGTTTAGTTATCCTTCTCTTTGAGATCTTTTATGATATTTCTTCGACTTTTAATGATGATTCTTCAAGGTAAACTCATCTATACTACCTACTATCCTCACTTTATTTCTTTTCCTCCTCATTTTTTACCATATAATGGTAATGGAGACCAATGGTGTAGAGTTACTTGAATTTACTTAAGGGTTTTCTTATTTTGTGGTTCCTTGTGGCCTTTTAATGCTTTCTTTTTTCCTTTTTTTTGGTCAACATGCACCATGGTTGGTGAAATAATGAAATTAAGGTAGGTTTATCCATGTGTAGATATTTAAATTTAAAACCATTATTTCTTTCTCATTTTCATGCCATGTTTTAATGTTTTAAAGGCTATATTAAGGAAATCTACTTATTCATTACCAATGTTCTTTTGGTTTCCCTATTGGTTTACATTTGGAATAAAAGGTTTTTTCTATGTTCAATACCCAAATATGTTTTCATATAACTATGAAAACATAGTGTCTTCTTAAATTTCAATTTTCCTCTTTTCAAAGGAATTCCCTAATAAAAGAATGTTTTTTTGTCTCTCAAACTATATTAAAATGATTTAATTTCAAAATAAGGGTGTGTCGGGATCTCCTAAGGTTTTATTATTCCCTTGTTTGATAATTTTTGATACTTTATTGATGTTTATATTATTTGGTTTAAAAAATGATTTTATAACATAGTTTGTTAAATGATGTTTTCAAGGCTTGATTGGCACATTATAAATAGGTTTTCTTGATGTAAATATACATGTGAGGTGATCCCATTCTTTTGGTTTATTAAAAGTTAATGAGGGTGTTGAAATAGTGTAATATGGATGTAATTTTCCCTATCTGTGGACATATTTATTATATTTCATTCCTGAGAAAATATGACTACATCTATAAATTTTTTTCAAAGGTGAGGGAGTGTTGTGATTATTATCATTCATATATGTATATGTTACATGTTATACTAATTTCTCACCTCTATTTAACTTGATGGTTAACCACATGTAGCTAAGTAGGAAATATATGTATGCATATAAAACTAGACCATGATAACTCCTCTAAATAGTTAACCCAGGTGAGGAATATATTTCAATTAGTGGAGTTTTCCTATTAGTACAACCAGGTTAGGTAAAACAGAGTGTTAGGTAGTTTAATCACATCAATATTAAATTAGATTAATTCTATATTTTTGTTTTCCTAGATTTTCCCCATGGCTCCTAGGTGTTTCCATGATGATTGTTATTTCATTATTCTTATGGAAGTTGATTCATTAATGTTTCATGTTTGTGCTAATTATTATTATTACTCATTATTATTATTTTCCTTCTTGGCCTTTTCTTGACTAACTTGTATTTATAAGAATTGTTTTAATTTCTATTTGAAAGAAAAAGTATAAATATATCCCACATTTTTTCAATTTATCAAGAATTAAAGGTTCATTAAAAAATTAGTTTTCCCCTTTATTTTCTCTCTAAGGTATTTTCAAATTGTGATTTTTAATTGTTTCTCTTATTTTAAATGTTTGATATTAATGAAAAGTTTCAGAGGATATATTTTTTAAAATTTTTGAGATTTAAATATCATGAAAGGAATGGTTTTGTGTAATATTCATTCATTAATTTTTTTATTCAAAACAAAAAGCTTATATTTTTATTGTGATGAAAACTACAATAAAATGGATTTTTTTAAAGGTGATGCATAAGGTGTAGAGTGGATACCTTATTGTAAATTTTCAAAATTTATATCATTTTACAAGTTTAGTACTATTTTTTCTTGGATGTAGCAGGTGTTGTTAGATTCTGGTTTGGGTATGGTGATGGTGGTTCCAAGTGAAGGATCACATTTCTTGACATGTGGAGATGAGTAATTATGGTCTATTTTTATTTTGGTATCATGTTCATCTTATTTATCTCACCACATTGAAATTATTATTTTGGTTCTTCCTAGTTTATATCAATCATTATATTTAAATTCTACATTGGTTATATTGACATGTTCTGGCTATATTTATTGGGTTTTAATTATAGTTGATGAGTTATGTATAATTATTTTTTTGTCTCATTTAGTTTTACATATTATGGACCTGATTATTTCATTTGTGTGATACTATGATGCATAAAATGCTCATAAAGGACTTCCATGTTGTATTATAATCTTTATTATTATTTTATCAATTTATTTTTTATCATTGATGTATATATTAATGCCCAGACACTAGTTTCTAGTACATCGTGTTTAGGAACACACTTTGGTCATGTCACGGGACATATCAAGTACCTAAATCAAGGGTATCCCGGGGTTAGATCATGAATAAATGGTATCAGAGCCTTGTTTTTTTTGGGAGTCATGATATACATGAGATAAAATTTTCAGAGCTTAATATGTAGATGCTACTAAGTGTTTGTCTAATACTTTTCATATTGAACCTTGAGTTTCCAGCGGTGTTTTGGATGTGTGTATCTCAAATTAAATATTTTTCTCATTTATTTTTGATATGTTTTATCTTTATTTTAGTATTCATGTTTTTTATCAAAGTTTTTAGAGGTGTTTTTGAGAAAATTCAAGTTTTTTAGTGAAAATAAGAATTAACCCAGTGTCACATAGTTTACTTTTAAAGGTTTATAAAACCTCACACAGACCATCTAGATTGATCTAAGTACTTTCCAATGGTATTTTCATAGCTAGTTCATGGATTTCAAAATCATGAAATCAAACCATGTGTAGTTTTGGATTTTTCAAAATTTTGAATTTTTATTCTTTGTGGTTCTAAATTGTTTTCATTCACTTTAATTATTTATTTAAGAGGAATGGGAGTGTTATCTATGGATTAAAGATGTTATTTGTCTTAATTTAACTTAGATTTTCATAATAAAAATTGTAGTGTTGTTTATGAAAAATGGAGAATTGATAAACTTAGTGATATAATCAAGTGTTTTTATTTGGAATGATGTGTGATCATATAAATATTTTGATTTGAAATGATTTCATGTAATCCTTTAAAAGGATTTTAAAATATTTTAAAGGAAGGTTTGGTTGATTTTCTTATGTTTTCAACATGGTAAGTAAATGGTGTGAATTATTATGGTGTAAGTGGTTTTTTTTATATTGGCTACATTGATTGTGTTTTTAGGTTTATATAGTTTAGAATTATGAGACTTATATTCTTTTTATTATTATTTATCTTTTAGAGTATACCCACATCAAAACATTATGGATTATTAAGAAGTAATAAGAGATTCTATGCATTCTAATATTCTAGTTGATCAAGGTCTATCTGATTTGGTTGTTCCATATTCTTCAGCTATGAATCATAGTGTTATTCTTATTTCTGCTCAACTAGGAGATTATATTAAAGAGTTTCAAAACATTATTCCTCCGCTATTCTGTGGGAATTTAGATTTTTATGAAGTGGGAGAGTGGTTGAAAACTATTAAGAATATCTTCAGCCTTATTGAACTATAAGAGTCTCTTAAGAATAATTTTCACACATTTTTTCACTAGGGTCCAAGTTGGAAGTGATGTAAGTCTATAATTTGGACTAATCCCCATAATGATCATTCTTGGGAAGGTTTCAAGGCATTATTAATTCAGAAATACTTCCCATAAACTATGATAGAGTCTAAAGTGATGGATTTTTATTTCCTTGAGTAAGGTGAGAGATCGGTTTCGGAGTATGATAGCCATTTAATTATATTGTACCTTATTTACCATTAATTCATTTATTTATTCAATAAAAGGAGAGTAAAAAACTACAAGGCCAAAAAAATAAAGGGAAGACCATATTAAAGGGGGAAACTATAGAGGCCCGAAGTAATGTAGACCTAGAGTATCCCCTCTAATCAAGTTCTTCCATTAAATTAGAAAAGAATGCACGTCTGGGGAAAGAAAAACTCTAAGACCTTGAAATTCCATAGATGCAAGATGATCATTAACTTTATTTCCCTCCACCAAAGTGTCCAAAAATATGGTTCCATTGATGATAAGATTCCTGCACCTTCTCAGGACATAAGATAAAGACCAGAGGATATTCCACTTACAATGCATGGAGTCATGAAGGATGAGAGAGTCCGTATTGATGGCAGCAATATTAATACCCGGATGCCTTCAAATCTAGAGACCCGTAAACATTTCCATAGCCTGATCCATAAGGGAGTGACCTCTACCAAAGTGAGAAGAAAAAGAAAGGATGACATGAACCATGGGGTCTCGAACCACACCGCCACCTTTCATGTTGTTCATAGAACATGATTCATTAAAGTTGTGCTTCAAACCAAGTGAATGAGGTAACTATATAACCCAATGTCCATGGTTTTTAGAATGAATATTAGGGGATCCCACCTGAAGTGATTTGAGAGAGGGGGAATCACACCATTTGTTGCATGATCAGACCACATCAAGGAGAAGAAACTTGGTTCTAGTCACCAAAGACCTACTGGTACACTAAATCCCCTCATGTATGGCTTTGTTCCGATCCATCCAAATCACCAGTACCCCAAAGAAATAATAATGGTGTGGGATTTCCTCTCCGGACCGCCATTCCCTGCACCATGAAACCATCAATCAAAAAATGGGAGGTCCATTAGAGCCATGATAGAAAACCCCATGAAGTCTCCAAAGGCCCACCACACATGGCACACCCAGTCACTACTAAAGAAAAGGTGGGCCGACCTTTCCTCCCTAGTGTTCCTACAACACAAGCAGTGAGAGTCCAGGCTAATACCTGAATGTTTCACATTCTCCTCTATAGGTAACACTCAGTTCATGATATGCCAAAGGAGAAAATTGATTTTTTAGGGACTTATTTAACTCATAAGACTGAAAACCAAGAGTCTAGATGGTATTAAATAGTAGACACCCTCCTGTAATCCTTAGGAGATAAGGAACCTAAAGATGATGTAGTAAAAACAAATATATCTAGGCCATTCAAAAGATTTAACATATTTAAGTCCATACGTTTTTTACTATCTAACACAAAACTAATAAACTTTGGATACACACTCACCTTCATAAAGGTAAAATGGGTGACCAGACAACCAGTGAAATAGAGAGTAGCACCAACCCAATTATGATGCCGAAAGGAAATGTCTCCAACTCCCACAGTCCATCTTGTATGAGGTTGAATGGATTGAATGTGAGAGGAAACAACTGACTAGAGTGACTTCTGGCATGCATTGGTTCCATTCCCACCTCCACTGATCCTAGTTTCCACGAAACTACCCCATAGGGTATGAGACTCAATAACCTCCCAATCCAACTTCACCCACATGCCATGCAGTGTGTCATAAATTCTCTTTACATCAATGTCACCATCCTATACCTAATTTATTTATAGATTATTATTTTAAATATTGGTTTTTTAGAAGATGTATTTTTTATGATCTTCATATAAAAATGTACTCTTTTTTTCAATCCTCTTATATAGAGGCCATGAAGAAGACCGTCATAATTGAGTCTAAAATGGATGGGGTTCCCAAGGTGATTAAAAGTTCTTATGTTTCTAGTGGTGGTGAAGGGAACTATGATATTTGGAAGAGGAGTTTGATGATGTTTGATTATATGGGTGTTGTTATCAAGATACACACCCATTTTTTATTAGCTTCTTTGAGGATTAAGTCCCTGGTGTGCCATCAGTGTGGTAATAAATGAAATAATAAGCCTTAATTTTGATAATATCTTAATAAATACCATGGTTTTATCCATATGGGAAATATAAAAATGTTTATTTTGAGGATTTTTGTATAAAATATGTACAGAGAGATCTAATCCTTTAGAATATCTATAGGTTCAACTTGCTGAACATGATGCTGATATAAAATTTGTTTGAGTTATTTCTTCTTATATTTTATCCTCTTATATCTATTTTATCTTAATTTTCTTTTATTTTAGGTAAAATTATTATGAATAATTCTATTTTGTAATAATTCTGAATCATTGGTGATAACATCTAGGGATTTTTCTTATATTGAGTATCTTTCCTTTAATTGGGTTTTTGGGAGAAACTAATTATCTTTAGAGGAATTGGTATATTAAATTAATATTAAATATAGTGCTTAGGACACCATGTTTTATCTATTTTTCTTCAAATACCTATTTGATTTCATGTGGAGGTAGTGGTGCATTTTCCAGGTGATTTATTTTCTTTCTCAACCCAATCATACCTTATAAAAGGTTGTAGATTCATTAGTCTTGAATCTTTTTAAATAATCAGATCTACCATATTTTATGATTTTCTTTATGTCAATAAGTTTACTTCGGGTTCTCAACTTTCATATAAATAAATAAGTACCTGGTTTTTAGTTATGGACTATAAGGTTCATCGAGAGATGTTATTGATTTTTTGTTGTATCATTCACCCCAGATATAGGCATGAACCTTTTATTAGAGTATATTGTTTTGTTACTCAGGTTTTGGAATCAAAAAGTTAATGTGAAAGCTAAACACCATAATTAAATTGATATACCTTCTCTTCTAAGACATTTTGGGGGAAGAAACTTGTATAGTGCAGGGAATTGTCACACCTTGGCCTTAAATTTCCTTATTATTTTATTTATTGATTTATTTTTATACTTATTATTTGTTTTTGAGTTTAATTTCATTGATTTTATGAGTAAATTATGGATTTTTTCATGCCAATTGGTTTTCACATGGTCAGTGAAAACTGTGTGACCTATCCATGTGAGGGATTCCGACAAATTGTAGATCTGTTTGCACGGTTAGTGAATAGTTTGTTAAACCATGTTGTCAAACCACACTAATTTCCAAAATTCTTAAAAATATTATTTTAACCCTTTTACAACTTAAAATTGAGACACTTTGGTGTCCCCTCCTTCCTCCCATTTATCCCCTAGAATCCCTATATGTTGTTTCATATAAATTCCCTCTCTCTTTGAGCTCTTCCAAGAGATTTATTATAATTTTAATGAAACATATTTAATGAAAACTCATATAAACCTCATTATTTCCTCCTTTTATTTTTTACACCTCATTTCCATACTTAATATGGTCATGAAAACATAGGTTTTAGTGTTACTTGAATTTAATTGGGGGTTTTATTATTTCAAGGTTCCTTATAGTCGTTTAAAGGTTTCTCTTTCCTTGTTGTGGTGGAATAACACCATGGTTAGTGAAAGTAATGAATTAAGGTAGAATAATCCATATATAGGTCTTTAAATTTAAGGACCACGATTTCTTGCTTATTTTCATTCCATATTTTAAATGTTTTAAAGGTTATACCAAGGAAATCTTATTATTCATTTCATAAGTTCTTTGGTTTCTCTCTTGGTTTCCATTTAGTATAAAAGTTTTTCCATATGTTTAATGCTCAAATCTATTTTTATATAAATATGAAAAACTAGTGTTTACCTAAATGTTAATGTGTCTCTTTTCAAATGAATTCCCTTCCCAAATGGGATTTTTTGGTTCTCAAACTACTTTAAAAGGATTTAATTTCAAACTAATGGTTTGTTAGAATCTTAAAAGTTTGTTTTTATTATTTTCTTTTATCATTTGTGGTACTTTGATAATGTTTATGTGATTTGGTTTTCAAAAATGATTTTATAACTTGGTTTCTTAAATGATGTTATAAAGTCCTAGTTGACACATTATAAAGAGTTTTTCTTGATGTAAATGTTCTTGTGAAGTGTTCCCCTTATTATGATTTATATAAATATTAATGTGATGATTATATGGTTAAAGGTGGATGGAAATGTCTTGGTTGGAGGACATATTTAGTATATGGTATTCTTGAGAAAAAATGGTTGCTTCCATGAAGGGTGTTCACATATAAAGTTTCATTTTGATTATTTTCATATATATATATATATATATGATATATTTTATATATTAATTTACCACCTCCATTTTATGTAATGGGAAACTAGGGGTAGCTAAGTTGGAAATCTTGGTATGATTATTTCATAGGACCATGATCAAAACTCTGGATAGTATCCTTGGGTTAGGACTATGTTTCACTTAGGGAAGTTTTCTTATCAGTTAGGTCATGTAGGGTAAAACCATGTTTTAGGCAATTGAATCACATTAGGTTAAAACTAGATGGAATTAATATATTTGTTTTCTTAGATCGTATCTAGGTATTCTCAGTGGTCCAATGATGATTGTGGTTGCACTATTTTTATATACGTTGATTCATGGATATTTTATTTTTTTGTTGATTTATATGTACTTATTATTATTATTTGGTTCATTTGTCTTTTATTACCTAACTTGTATTTATAATAATTCATTTTCATCATTTATGACAAAAAATGTATAAATATATCTCAAATGTGGTTAATTTTTCAAACTTGAAAGGTTTATTAAAAACATGGTCATATCCTTTATAATATATCTAGAGTATTTTCAATATGGGATTTTGAATTTTTCCCTATTTTTTAATGGTTTATTTTAATTAAAATATTCCAAGGTTTTATTTTATTTTGAAATATTATGATTTAAATATTCTGAAATTATTGTTTTATTAATATATATTCTTTACTTTTTCTATTTAAAAGGAAAATCTTACCATTAAATTATATTTCAAAGTAGCATAAAATAAATTTACTTTTAATGATTATGAATGGGGTGTGGGAAGGATACCTTCAGTGCATTTTTTCTCATTCCTATCATATTAAAAGTTGAGCACAATTTTTGATTGGATGTAGTGGGTGTTCTTGGATTCCATATTGGGTATATTGGTGGTGGTTCTATGAGAAGTTTCAATTTTCCTAACATGTGCAGATGAGTATTTGTGGTTTGTTTCTATTTTTGTAACCTTTTTATCTTATATATATCACCATATTGGAATTCTTATTTTGGTTCTTCTTGGTTTGAGTTAGTCATTGTCTTTAAATTTTATGTTTTTTAAGTTGAGATATAACGAACCATACTTTATATACATAGATATTAATTAAAAATTTAAGAATATTAATAACAAAACTATGCCAGGAATATATAGGTTTAGTGTGTTTAGAAAATGGGAAATATAAACAACTAGTTCATAAGACATCTACATTGTCTCCCACTTATTTCTTCATAACAAGACCCCTTTTTGACATATCATAAAAAATACCATTTTTCATGACATGGGGAAAAGAAACATAAGAAAGGGTGATATTAGATGCTCAATAAGGGTAAAAAAGAGTGATATCAATCATATAATTATCATAATACATAAGAACATAACATTTGTAAATCTTATCCTGCATATGAAAGATCATGATATCATGTCATGGGATAAATCATAAAATTTCATAAGAATAAATGAGCATAATCCCAAAAGTCATAACATAAGACTTGTAATTTTGTGTCATATACATAATAATATAAAATCATTTCATTTTAGTCAAGGATAATTTCCAAGACCATCATAGCAGACAAATTCCATTACCGAATCGAGCTCACTCCTCATTCCAGCCCTGTATTACATAACCAAGATCATTTCCCATTCCATACATGTATATCTCATGAGATATAAATCTTTACTCAATGAAATTGAGGGAGATATAGGTCCCACCCATCTCAAAATTAAATAATTCTTATGTATACCACAAAAACATAAATCATTCATCATAACCCAAGGAATAAAATGGGTTTCTTTAAATATCATTCCACCATAACATAATCCATTTGAAACAAATAGATTTCATAAATAAAATTCCATAATAAAAACAATCAAACCATAGGAAAAATAGGGATAGTATAATTTAAACATAACCCTATTAAATAATTCCATCTTAGATTAAAAATAATTTTGATAGTTCACTTGAAATTAAATCTTGTGGAAAATATCGTTTCTTCTTTAAAAATGTTTTATTTTCTCAAAATGCCACTCAATTTTAAAAGAAAAAAATTTATTTGAAAATAAAATTGAAATATTTTAAATTAATATTCAAGGAATTAAGGTGTTTTGAAAATGTAAAAATACGTTCTTGCTATATAAGTTAAAAGAAAACATTCTTCTAATAATTTTTTAGGAAAGTCAAAAGTACCTCTTATCGAAAATGACAAAAGGTTCCTTTCATACCATTTAATAAAAATTCGAAAATGGGTAAAATTGACTTTAAAATTTTTTAGAAGTATATAAAAAATATTTTGGAATACATATTTATGAAACATGGACGTGGATGATAAATATACCCTACTATATACTTATATATAAAAAATCTCGGATAACAATGAGATTAAAAAATTATCCCTTACCTTAGGTACAATATCTATTGTATGTATCCCAAACTCCTGTATAATGATTTAAATAATTTCATTGACTTATTCTAGTATCATAGTCATTTTTATGATATCATATATGATCATATTATCATCCTTTTTTTAATAACATTTCATTATTACTCGTTATTCGAGTATTAATGGATTTGTTTTCTTATTCATGTTTTTCGAATAAGTTCTCATTATCCTTATTAGGTCATATTTATATCAATAAAAAATTATATTAACATAATATATATCATATTTATATGTTCTATATATTTATATAATCATTCTTTAATTTATATCATGTAGAATGAATCGCATCGCATCATGGAGACGATGGGCTGTACGTATGTAGGAGCCACGATACCATTCCCATAATTGTGAAATGGTATGGAAGTAGATGGTATATATTTTGTTCTAGAATCTATATCATGTTATAATAATCATATAAAGTTATTATTCCTATCATTATACCCATCCAAGTAAGGTGGTGGTGAAAAACATATTACACCACGATGTGGAGATGGTAAGTCGTATGCACGCATGTGTGTTGATGTTGTTTTTCATAGGATGGACAGAAGGAGGAATATGGTTGTTACATAATCATAATGAAATATCATTATATAAGTGATACTAGATTTATTACTTTATAATAGAAACAACTCATTAATAGGAATTAAAAGAAGAAATAAGTTTGAAAGAATCAGTAGAGGAGATCACCACTTCTTCGACAAGCTTCATTTAGATCACCTATTAAAGCACTAGGGTTGGTATTTGGAGAAGAAAAAAACCTATATAATGTGACTAGGGAAGTTTATAAGGGAAATTGTTATGGTATGGATTAGATTTAAGGCTAAAAGTGAAGTGAATAAGTGATGGAGTAGGTGCCTTTTATAATTGAGGTGAGGGGCACTTTTGGAAACTCCAAAAATATTAATTTATAATAAAATAAATTCACATCCAAAAACCTCAAAAATCTCTTAATTTAGAATATGATATGAGATAAGGTTGTAATATCATCAAATAATAAATTTTATATAAGTTTTATATCAATTTAAAACTTATCATTCTAATTTACACTTAGTTATTCTATTTAATTTTTAACTAAGGTAACAAATATTTCAATATTAAAAGGGTGAAATATTTACATACTTTATGTAAATTAGACCATAAATAAATATTTTAGAAAATTTTAAGCAATATAATAATAATTATTTACTTTTAAAAAATGTTTTATGTTTTATAAATAATTTAATAAAACATTATTTTGATAAACAATCAATAGTTTCAATTTTTTACACTATTCAATTCATTTATTTTTTAAAAAATAAATATATAAATTTAACTTTGAACCAAAAAATTTATTATATTACTATGAGGTAAAGGTAATATAGAATTTTTTTGGATATATTAATTATACCTAATTATATTTATTTAAATATTTATAATCAGATTTATTTGTTATCTCTATTAATAAAATAATTACTACATCAAATTTGGATACTTATTTAATATAATTATTTTTTGAATAAAAATTAAAAATGAAATACTATAAAGAAGTTAAATCCCCTATATTTCAAAAGAATACTTATAGTTTAACACATCTTCAGTAAAATACTACATTAAAAATGTTATGTTTATTAAAACATGAACATGACAACTTTAACATCACTTTAAATTTTTTTATAAGTTTCACAATCTTTTCCATATGTCTCCAAATGGTCAATAACTTTAAAAATTGATTATTATGGTCAATATATACTCTAATAATAATATTTGGTCAAGTTTTTGGGTCTTTTAATGGTTATTATAATTTTAATAAAAATATTTTATTGATTTCTCATCAATTAAATAATTTTAGCATCATTAATGTATAAGACTTTAAGGTAATTATTTATTTCATAAAAATTACAAATAAATTACCATGATAAAGAAAAAAATTATATTTCAAAATTGTTTTTATAATAGAATTTATCTTCTTTATAGAATTATATTAAAAATGATATAGTTATTAAAATTTGAGTAAGATATATTTAACTTTTCTTTAAATAAAATAAATTAAAAGTCCTAATATCATCCAAATGGATTCCAAAGGACACCATTTCACCCTAAGGATGTTTTAGTTAAAAAAAAACTCGTATAAAGATTTTAAAACAAGTGTTATGGTAAATTTATAATATTATTTTTCCCCTTAATTATACGATTTACCCTTTTACTATATTAATAAAAATTATTAAAATTACTATTTATAATGCCAAAAAAATAAAGATATTTACATAATTTGGAATATTGATTCAAAATATGGAATACATTTTTTTAAAATTCAAAACACATAAGTTGAATTAATAAATTTAAAATTAATCTCATTATCAAAATGAGAAAATAGACATTAAAAGTTAAAACATTGCAAAAGATTGAATTTTTTTATATATAAATTCAATGTAAAATCAACGTCAATAACCTAAATTATATTAAATGATAAAAATATATTTTATTTATAATTTATAACCATTCAATAATATAATCGAACCATATAAATTATTTTGATGAAAAAAGTTTTTTTTCACTTAAAATTTAGTATAATTTTTCTATTCATAAAAACTTGATCACTCTCAAAAAGATATAAAAATTTCATCAAAGGTAAATTTTTATATCCTACTTCAAACGAAGAGGTTCATGTTGTTATATAAAAATTATTAATGTATCAAAATTTTAATTTAAAAATGGTTCACTATTAAAAGATGCAAAATTACCCTTTTGAAAAAATATAAGTTTTTATACATAAAATAGGGTTTATTAATACCCTATGACTAAAATATATATTGGATGAATATAAAAAATATTTTATTTAATATATAACATATATATTTAATTAATTTCATTTAATAATTGTAATTCACTTAATTTATTCATAAAAAAATACAAATATTTCCTTTACATTTAATTGGTTTATATTTTTCATAAATAATTGGTAGCCAAAGAATTCACCATAAATTTTCATATGTTAGTTATATTTATTCCTGATAACTTAATGACTAGGTTATAATAGTCATTTTATACCGATGGCATCTCATGGTTCGCTTAAACTCACAATTGTGTGCAATGCAAGCTACTGAAGAATTAAAATTATTTAAATAAAATATTTCATAAAAACATCTAGGTGTTACATTATACCCCCCTTAAGATGAATTTATCTCTTGAAATTCATAAATTGTATATAAATAGATGAGGATACCTCTGCGTCATCACATCCTCGAGTTCCCACATATCATCCTCAAATTGGTGCTTTTTCCAAATAACTTTAACAAAACGAGTGGTCTTGTTTCGTAGAACTTTTTTCACTACAATCCAAAAATCTCTATCGATTTTTCCTCATAAGAATGGTCTTACTCCATTGGTATGACTTCTAAGTTTAGAACATGTGAAGGACCAGGTATTCAATTTCTCAGAAGAGATACATGGAACACATCATGAACTTGAAAGAGATTCAGTGGAAGATCCAATCGGTAAACTACTTTCCGAAAAATATCTATAATTTCAAAAGGACCGATATACCTAGTTCTCAGCTTTAAATTCTTTTAAAATCTCATTACTCTCATCCATGGAGATATTTTAAGAAACACCTTTTCACCCACTTAAAACTCTTTTCCTTTTCATCAGCTGTTAGCATAACGTTTTTGTCATCTCTGAACTTCTCTTATGTGAAGCCGGAAGGGGTCAATATCATCAGAGGGGACGCCCATGGCCTCCACTACTTTAGACCCCCTAACCCCCATGTCCCCTTGTTTTCTTTTTTTTCTTTTTTTTCTTTGTCCCCTCTTCCCTTGAATAAATAATTATATAATGATGATGAAGTGATACTCTCTTATGTGTTGTTGAATATATCAGACCTTTTCTACCATTTAATCAACAAGATCATGTCCTAATAGATTTATTTCCCTAAATTCAACCTAGTATGTTGTAGTTATACACTTACTTCCATAGAGAGATTCATAAGGATCCATATAAATAATGTAATGAAATCTATTTTTGTAGTAAAATTATACCAAAGGTAGATTTTGATCCCAACCACCTTTGAAATCCATAGAGAAAGATATCAAAATGTCTTCTAGAGTTTGAATTGTCCTCTTAGACTGACCATCTATTTGAGGATGATAAAAAGTGCTAAAAATTATCTTTGTATCCAGATCCTACTAAATAATTCTCCAGACCACCGAGGTAAACCTAGGATCCCGATTACATATAATGGAAAGTGGTTCTCCATGAAATCTTACCACTTATTTTATATATATCATGGAAAGATGATCATGAGATAAACTATATCTAATAGAAATGAAGTGTGTAAACTTCATAAGGTGATCTACTATAACCCATATAGAATTATAGACTTTAGATGCATTAGGAAGTAAAAAAAAGTACATAGTGATATTTTTCTATTTACATTGTGGTATGGGTAATGATTGTAACATACCCTTAGACTTCTGTCTCTCAGCCTTAACTTGCTGACAAACCAAGCACTAAGAGAAATATTTAAAAACATCTCTTTTCATGTCATCCCACTAGAAATAATCTTTTAGGTCCTTGTACATATTTTTGCTTCTAGGATGAATAGAGAATGAAGAATTATGGGTCTCATCCAAAATCCACTTATTTAATTCTTGTATGGGAGGAATACAAACCATATTCCTAAACCTTATTATTCCATCACAATCAAGTTTGAATTTAGGAACATTTTACACCTTCTTTTTAGATCATCACCTTCCTTCTGTGCCTATTTAACCTTCACTTGTATAGATAGTTGAACATTCATTTGAGAAAGATAAGGTTTATCCCCTTACTTTAAAATGTCAATATCCATCCTTCAAAAATCTATAAATATTGGATCTTTTGTGATCCTCATCATGGATAGGCTAGCATGGTCTTTTCAAATAAAAGCATATTCCACCTTGTTTTCTTTCATAGGGTGGTAATGTATTGAATAGTCGTAATCTTTAATCAACTCCAACCATCTTCTTTGGTGCATATTCATATACTTTTTTGTGAAAATAGACTTCAAAATTTTATGATTAGTATTAATATCACACCATTCACCAAAAAGATAATTCCTATATATATTTAATGCAAATATTACCACATTTAACTCCAAATCATGTTTTGGGTAGCCTTTCTCATGGATTTTAAATTGCTATGAGGCATAAGTTATCACCATATCTTTTTTCATGAGAATACACCCCAATCCCTTTTTGGATATATCACTGTAGATCACAAACCATTCTACACTACAAGTGTGAGAAGAGGTGCACTGGCTAACCTTAATTTTACATGGAACTTTTTGGCATACACATAAGCATAGAAAATCATTTAATATTAGTTAAGGATCATTTCCAAGACCATCATTGTAGACAAAGTATATTACTGAACCGAGCTCATTCCTCATTCCAACCCTGTATTACTGAACCGAGATCATTTCCCATTCCAGCCTTGTCTATCTCATGATATATAAATATTTACCCAATATATTGGAGGGAGATATAGGTCCCAACCATCTCATAATTAAACAATTGTTTCATGTACTACAAAAACACAAATCATTAATCATAACTCAAGGAATAAAATTGGTTTCTGTAAACACAATTCCACCATAACATAATCCATGTAAAACAAATGGATTTCATAAATAGAAATACATCATAAACACAATTAAACCATAGGAACAATAGGGATAGTATACCTGAAACATAACCCTATTAAATAATTCCTTCTTAGATAGAAAATAATTTTGATAGAACACTTGAAATTAATTCTTGTGGAAAATATCATTTCTTCTTCAAAAACATTTTCTTTTCTCAAAATGCTGTAAATTTTAAAAGAAAATAATTTATTTGAAAATAAACTTGAAATATTATAAAGGAATATTGAAAAAAATAAGGCATTATAAAAACATAAAAATCCATTCATTCCATATAATTTAAAAGATAAAATGCTTCTCATATTTTTTTTGGAAAGTGAAAAGTACCTCGTATCAAAAACGGAAAAATATTTCTTTCATACCATTTAATAAAAACTCCCCAATGGGTAAAGTTGACATTAATAAATTGTAGAATGATAGAAATAATATTTTGGAATACATATTTAGTAATTATGGACATGGATAATAAATATACCCTATTATATACTTACATATAAACAATCTTAGACAATAATGAGATTGCAAAATTATCCCTTACCTTAGGTTTGATATCCTTTGTATGTATCCGAACCTACTGTATAATGATTTAAATAATATTATTGACTTATTCAAGAATAATAGTAATTTTTATAATATCATATATGATCATATTATCATTTTTTTGTTAATAACCTTTCATTATTACTCGCTATCCGAGTATTAAGGGATTCATTTTTTTTATTCATGTTTTGCTGAATAATTTTTGGTTTTCCTTCTTAGTTCATAGTTATATCATTAAAAATAATATTAATATAATATATGACATATTTATTCATTATATACATTTATATAATCATTATTAATTAATATCATATTGAATGAATCATATTTCATCGTGGAGATGGTAGGTCGTACGTGCACACAGGCGACGATATCATTCTCAAATTTGTGAAATGGTATGGAAGTGGATGAAATATATTTTGTTAAAGAATCCATATCATGTTATAATAATAATATATAGTTATTATTTATATCATTATACCCATCCAAGTAAGGTGGTGGTGAAAAACATATTACACCACGACGTGGAGACGGTAAGTCATATGTACGCACTCGTGGTGATTTTGTTTTTCACAGGATGGATAGAAGGTGGAATATGTTTGTTATATAATCATAATAATATATCATTATATAATTGATACTGGAGTTATAAATTTAAAATGTTAAAAACTCATGAAGAGTAAGTACAATAAGAAAGAAGTTTTAAATAATCGGTAGAGAAGATTACCTCATCTTCGACGAGCTCCCTCCAAATTACCTCTTAAAGCACTAGGGTTGGTCTTTAGAGAAGACCAGAATCTATAGAATGTAACTAGGAAAGTTGATAAGGTAAATTGGTAGGGTATGGACTAAAATTAAGGCTCAAAGTGAAGTGGAAAAGTGAGGCAGTAGATACCTTTTTATAATTTAGGTGAGGGGCACTTTTGGAAACTCCACAAATATTAATTTATAATAAAATAAAAATACATAAAAAACCTCCAAAATGTACTCATTTAAAAGATGAGATTAGATAAAGTTGTAATATGATAAACTAATAAATTTTATGAAATTCCCCTTTCTATTTAAACCATATCATTTTAATTAACACTTAGTTATTCTATTTAATTTTTAACTAAGTTAACAAATATTTCAAAATTAAAAGGGTGAAATATTTACATATTTCATGTAAATTAGACCATAAATAAATAATTTAGAACATTATTGACCATATAATAATTATTATATATTTTTTAAAAAATTATTATTTTTAAATAATTTAATGAAACATTATTTTGATAAACAATCAATAGTATCAATTTTTAGACTATCCAATTCATTAATTTTTAAAAATATTCAGATAAAAAGTTAATTTCGAACCAAATTTTTTACTATATTACTAAGAGGTCAAGTCCATCTTTAAAATTCTTTGGATATATTAATTATCCCAAATTATATTTATTTTAATATTTTTGATCACACTTATTTTTTATCCCTATTAATAAAATAATTACTTCATTAATTTTGTGTAATTATTTAATATTATTATTTTTTGAATAAAAATTAAAAATAAAATAGAATTGAGATGGTAAATAATATATGTTTTAAAATAATACTTATAGTCGATCATATCTTCTAAAAAATGTTACATTAAAAAATCATATATTTATTAAAACATGAATGTGAAAACTTTAACATCTCTTTAAATAAAATATTATAAGTATCACAATCTTTTCCATATTGCTCCAAATGGTCAATAACTAGACCCTTGGATGATTATGGTCGAGATATACTAAAAAAAAAATATTTGGTCAAGTGTTTGGGTATTTTAATGGTTAATATTATTTTAATAAAATTATTTTATTGATTTCCCATCAATTAAATAATTTCTACATCCTCAATGTATACAGATTTAAGGTAATTATTTATTTCCTAAAAATTAGAAATAAATTTCCATGATAAAGAAAATAAATTTATATTTTAAAAAATTATTTATAATTAAATTTAGATTCTGTAAAATATTATATTAAAAATTATATAGTTATTAAAATTTGAGTAAGAAATATTTAAATTTTCTTAAGTAAAATAAATTAAATGTCATAATCTCATCCAAGTGGATTCCAAAGGAAACCATTTCACCCAAAGGATGATTTATGTCAAGAAAAACTCTTCAAATGATTTTAGGAAATGTGTTAGGATAAATTTATAATATTATTTTTACCCTTAATTACTCGATTTACACTTTTACCATATTAATAAAAATTATCGAAGTTACAATTTATAATGAAAAAAATAAAAGAAATATATTTAAATAATTTGGAACTAATTATTAAAAATATTAAATTCATTTTAAAAATTCAAAACACATAATTTTTAGTAATTAATATCATTATCAACACGAGAGAATGAGTTTTAAAATTTAAAACATTGCAAAAGATTGAAATGTTTTTATATCCAAATTCAATGTAAAATTAATGAAAATTATATAAATTATATTAACTGATAAAAATATATTCTATTTATAATTCAAAACCATTAAATAATATAATTTAACCACATAAATTATTCTGATGAAAAAATTTGTTTTCACATAAAATTTACCATATTTTTACTATTCATCAAAACTTGAAAGTTATTAGAAAAATATCAAAAATTAAACCAAAATAAATTTTTATATCCCGATTCCAAAGACAAGTTTTATGTTGTTATATAAAAATTATTAATGTGTCAAAATTTTAATTTAAAAAGGGTTCTCCATTAAAAGGTAGTAAAATTACCCTTTTGAAAAAAATATAGGTTTTTATATATAAAATAGGGTTTATTAATACCTGATGACTAAAATATATATTGGATGAATATAAAAAATATTTTATTAAATATATAACATATACATTTCATCAATTTTATTTACTAATTATAATTCACTTAATTTATTAATTCAAAAATACAAATATTTCCATTACATTTAATTGGTTTATATTTTTCATAAATAATTAGTATCCAAAGAATTTACCATACATTTTCATATATTAGTTATATTTATCCCCTCTAACTTAAAAAATAGGTTATAAAGGTCATTTTATACCAAGGGTGTCTCATATTTTGTTTAAACTCACAATTACATACAATGAAAGATATTAAAGAAATAAATTATTCAAAGAAAATATTTCATAAAAAAATTTAGGTGTTACATGAGATACTATGATTATATTTATTGGGTTTTATTTGTGGTTAATAACTTATGATCACTTCCTTTATGTCTCATTTTATTTTTTATGGACCTTTTTATTTCATCTATGTGATTTATTGATACATGAAGTGGTCATTTCAGACTTTTTGGGTGGGATTCCTCTATTTGATTATTTTTTTATTGAGTGAAATCATTCCCAATGATATGAATCACCATTCCCTGACACTAGTTTCCAGTCTATGGTAATTAAGAATGTGCTTTGGGCTATGTCATAGGTTAGCTAGAGTACCCAGATCAGAGGTAGCCTAGGGTTGGTTTATGAAACATTTTCTCTAGTGAAGTTCAATTAATAAAGAATGAAAATGGTGACATTAATGTTGTGGTCATCCCATTAAATTCATTTCAAGTAATGATGATTTTGATTGATGATAAAGAAATGAGATCCAATATGGCATGTGGATTCTTCCGATGACATTCTAATTAAGAGTAAATATAACAAATCCTGGTGTTTATACATGTTTTTAATTTAAATTAAAAGAATTTTATTTTAATTTTAAAAAAATTGGGAAGGATATGAAATTTAGAGGAGAGTTGGGGAGTGGAAAAACTATTTTGATGTAGTAGATACAATTGAGTACTCAGGGATAGTGAATTGGGTACTTGATAACTAATATAGAAAAGTTAGTGAAAGTTCGTTCCCACCATTAGTGGTTTAAGGTTCTACACTAGATAGTTTATGGATATTGGGTGGTTTGTGCCTATTCAATGAGTACTTGGTGCTATTGTTGGACTTATTTTGATGAGGGAAAATTTTGTGTTTTACTTGTCATGAATTTTTTAAATAAAATTATGGTTTTCACCTCTAGATGAACAATAGTTTTTAAGATATCCTCTCTTTTTATATTAATTTTTTCTTCTTATAGACTCTTTATTATTAATATATTTTTAATTTGTTATTTTTTTTGGATTCATAATGGTAATTCTGACATAATACCTATGATTTTTCTTGAAGATGTTGTTGTTTTATTACTACTTTAATATACTTTTTATCACTCCTTATAGTTTGGGTAAATTGTTGTTATTTGATGATTTGGGAGAAATTAAACATCCAATACTTATTTGATTTTCTAATTTATCATGATGCATGTGCTTTTGACCATCTATACGATTTTATTTTACTGATTTGTATGGATTATGTCAATTTTATTCCTGGATATAATTTTTTCTTGTCCAATTTTCATGTAATTGAGTATTAATTATTAAAGGAATTAATTATAATATTTAATGAATCAATTGAGTAATTTAAATATTTTTATCTATTGTAAATATGTGTCAATTGAATTAGGTAGTGAGCATGCCATGGGATTAAATGAGATTATCAATGGATTATCCTTCTTGGTTAAAAATAAAATTAAATGATAATTTTTATGAGTTGATTTATTTCTATAAAATGTGTTTATTTGTGAAGGTGGTGAATATACCTAGGGTTAATAAAATAAAACATGATGTAAGAACCCGGTTCTTAGTTTTGAGGTATGAGCTTCTTCTTTTCCCTTTTCCTTAAGTGTTTTTGAGAAAATATGGAAAATGGGGAAAAATCCCAAATTTTGGAAGTACACGCCGTGTAATTTTCCACACGCCATGTACTACTGGCCGTGTGGAATGAGTACACAGGGCGTGTGGCCATGTCGGCGATGAAGGGTGTAAGAACCGACTACACGTCGTGTAGTGGCCCTTTACACATCGTGTAGTCAGTCGGCAGACAAATAGTAAGGCGGTGGCCATCTGTGGGGAAGCACACACCGTGTACTCATGAGGACACGCCATGTAGTGATGTCGGCAGGTGAATAGTGCCATGCTGGCCGGAAGCCGCCAGAGGAATAGTTAAAAAATGAGAAGTACACACTGTGTACTTGGAATTACACGCCGTGTACTTTGTTTTTTTCGCTTAAAATGGGAAGTAGCCTCCCCTGTTCACAGGGAAGGTTTAGAACGGGAAGAAGGAATAGGAGGGGACGACCGAACCTTCAGAGATCCGCCGAGTGCACGTCCGGAATCCGTTTCCGCCTCGGACGATCTCGTTGGAACCGCACAGGTAAGCCCTCCACCCTTCTTAATCAGTTCTTGCCAATTCTTCCCTAATGGGATTATTTTCATTTAAGCGAGATTTCCTTTACCTCATATCTATGGAATTCTTGGGCGTTTCTGGGATCGAAGATTGTGTATACCGCTCGTTGGTGTATAAGGTAGGTGTATTAGTGTTTATTTTCCAACTGTTGTGCATTTTTTGCATTTTTAGTGCCGCGAACCCATGTTGGGGTGTCGTGTGACTGAGGCCATAGCTATTTTAACTACCTAGAATTGAATAGGTAATTAATTATGATAATAAAATGCTATTTGGGATCGTTGCTTGGATCTAGAACCACCCCAGGGGTGCGTTCCTCTGTTTAGCCGTTTGGCCAGGATACCCGCGGGTATGCCTTTGAAGTAATGATTGTAGAATTGCATTGAGATGAATTGTTTGTGAATGTTTATTTACATGTTGGGCATGGCCCGGTTACTTGCACCTGAGGGCAGTGTTTTACTTAGCCCGTGGGCATTATTTTTCTTAGCCCGAGGGCAGTTGTTATCCTAGACTGAGGGAAAATTATTTCGTGCCTGAGGGCGATTGACTCTGTGCCTGAGGGCGACACTTCCTACGCCTGAGGGAAATTTCTGTTATGCCTAAGGGCAATACCTGAGGGTTGGATTCTGATTACCTGTGGGTAAGGTTTTTCTTGTCTGAGGACACTGACTGTTTACTTAGAAATTCACTATGGTGGTTTCTGATATTAAATGGATTAAAAGAATAATTAAATGGAAATATACTGTTAAGTTAGTTAATTTTGAGTACTGCTTAGTTTATTGCATTTTACTACTGTACACTGTTGTTGCATACTTTCACACAGTTGGGAACGGGCCTTTGGTGGGTGCCTACTGTGATTCATTTCTCACACCCTGTTTGAGTCATACTTTTCAGCCCAAAAAGATTAAGTTTCTGTAGGTGTAGATAAGGGAAAGAGCCCTTATATAGGTGCTTGATTGCTACTGGGGTGTAGGAGAGCATGGGACCAAGCATTGGCTTGTGATGCTACGGGTTGTTCTGTTTTTCTTTCTGTACTTGTACTTCAGTTGTGATGTATTGTATTGCAGTGTAACATGTTCTGGCTATTTTATAAAATATTGACATACTGCATCTTCATATATATGTATATGACTGCTGGTTTCTCCTTTTGTCATCAGTTGTTTATTTCTGTTGTGTATGGTTTATTGTTTTCGTTGTTATTGTATGCTTATCTTATATTCTGCTACACTACACTTTGACAAATGAGGGCATAGTTTTCACACTATCAGACCTGGTCTCTCGCTACTATTCGGCAGCCTCTAGCGTTTTGGGAAATGTGCTTGAGGTCAAGTGGCGAACTAGGTCCGGGGCACCCGTTGAGTGGCACCCAGAACTGGGACATTACAAAGTGGTATCAAAGGGGTTCTTTTCTTCGACTTACTATTTGGAGAAGTAGTCAAGGATAGGACGAACGGTAGTTGTTAATAAGCTATGCCAAGGCATAGCTAACCCGTGTATAGGGAAAATCCAGTCCACCTTGTATTTTTGCAATTATCTTGATTTTCCAAATTTTACAGTTGATTTGATTTCACCGTTGGCTGACGCACTTGGATTGTGCTGTTTATATTTTATCTGTGGGTTCTATTTAGTTGCAACCTGATGAGATGAGGGTATACCGTCTCATACATCATATAGTCAATGCTAGAAATAAAATGCCATGCATAGTTTCCATGCCAAGTAGGTGCATTAGAAATTGCATGTTGTTGTGATAGATGTTGTGCTAGTAAAGTATGCTGTTGTGATAGCTGCTTGATAAATACCTGCTTTGTGATAGGGTAATTTTATTTGAACCTGTTTATAGAATGAACGCCAAACTTTGGTCTTTGGGGAGTATGGGCCCTCATTGACCGGAATTTGGTGTCTCATTGACTGTTTATTAGTTATAACACATATAAGATGTCAAACTTTGATTCGTAGGGAGTATGGGCCCTCACGGGTCAGAATTTGACACTTAGGTGTTGTTTTTCGGTATTTTCTGGGTTTCGGAGAAGTTTATGAGGCATACTATCTGGAAAACCACTATACACGCCGTGTGGTATCTTTAAACACGCCGTGTATGGTCTTTTGTTCAGAAATAAAAATGAACTTTTTGAGTACACGCCGTGTACCAGGAGTACACGCTGTGTTGTCTCTTCTCGTGTCACAAACCATGTGGGCGGCGACACGGGGTAGGGAATGTTTGGGGAAAACATGTTGTGTACCGAATGTACATGCCGTGTAGTGTTGACCTGGAGTCCGCCCGTGTAACGAATAACATGGACGAAGGAGGCCTAGAGACATACACGCTGTGTCCACTATGGCACACACTGTGTAGTATGACCAGGATTCTGACTGTGTAACTAACAACACGGGTCGGTGAAATCTTTCCTTTAACACATTGTGTCAATGATGGACACGCCGTGTAGTGTGAGCTGGGGACTCGTCCGTGTAACTAACAACACGGGTCGGTGTAACCTCTCCTTGAACATGCCGTGTACCTATGGGACACGCCGTGTAGTCTTGTCCGAGGACATATCGTGTGGACTTAACCGTGTGGCTGGGAGACGGGGTAGTGTACACGCCGTGTGTGGGTGTAACATGCCGTGTAGTTTTAAGCTGAGTAGTCGGCCGTGTCACAAATGACATGGGTAGTTAGAAAATAACACCGTACATGCCATGTATATATTATACATACCGTGTAGTTTTTGTTCAACAGGAGCCGTGTGGCTTAGCCGTATGGAAGGACCTGGGCAGGGGAAGAGAGGTCAAGTACACACCGTGTAGTCATTGTACACGCCATGTAGTCTTGTTTTGAAAATCTTAAAATTCCTTCTTCCTCTTGTTCCCTTTGTGGTTCCTTCACTTTCAGTCTTTGATAAATCTTGATCTAAGGCATGTTCTGGCCTTGTAGTGTCATGCTGCCTAGACGACCGCGCGTTGTTCGACAGGAGAGCGGCAACGACTATACTCCAGAGATGGAGGGCCATGGGCTACCAGTGGATCCTCCAGTAGATCCAGATGTGGCACCAACTATTATACCAGATACAGGCGCGGAGGCACAGTTCCGTGAAGGCTTTATGTGGTTAATGCAGACCTTTTAGGGAGCACCGCAAGCAGCTACATCTATGGCTGAGTTGACTCGTATCTTTTAGCAGCAGCATCCACCTATGTTTTCAGGGGATGATGGACCGCAGACTACGGAGTCTTGGCTAGGATTGATGTAGACTATTTTCAAGCATCTTGAGACGCCTCCAGGGCAGAGGGTCAATCTCATGACTTATATGCTGCGTGATTCCGCCAAGAGGTGGTGGGATGTTACCACCCAGTCAGAGCATCACAGGGGCATGGCATGGGAAGATTTTCAGACAGTCTTATATGAATTCTACTTCCCAGAGACACTGAGGGAAGATAAATCTTGAGATTCCATGAATCTGTAGCAGGGCGTTATGTCAGTGATAGACTATTCTGCTCGTTTCACCGAGCTTCAGTGCTTTGCACCCGTGCTGGTGGGTGATGAGACATTGAGAGCTAGAAGATTTGAGGATGGTCTTTGTTATGACATCCGAGCACTGGTGAATGTTTTCAGGTTTCCTTCAGTACACACTATTGTGAACCAGGCACTGATTACAGAGAGGAACCTATGGGAATCTAGTGGTGTGGGCCAGGGCGGTTCAACACCAGTTACTGGTACTATTTCTGCTGACAAGAGGAAGAGACAGATGGATTTCTCTCAGGGTGGCAGTACCAGCCAGACAGTTTCATCAGGTGGCCCGATCAGGTGCTACTAGTGTGGTAAAGAGGGGCACAAGAGGCCACAGTGTCCACAAGATCCAGTGGAGTGACGGGCTTGCGGCAGGATGGGTCATCTGCAGTGCTTTTGTAGGGAGTTTCCACCAGTAGCTAGTGAGAGGGGTTCTGTGCAGACTCCGCGTGCTGGAGCAGGACTAGTGGCTTCTTACCAGTCGGGGAACTGGAATACATCAGGGCATGCAGGCAGAGATGGTGGTCGTGGCTGTGGTAGCCAGACACTAGCATCTCAGAGGCAGCAGGGCAGGACAGCTCAGGGTAGTCAGGCCATGTCGCAGGGCCGCAGCACTGGGCAGGCATATGCAGTGCAACAGACCCAGCAAGAGCAGGATCCCGGACCTTCTACAGTCATAGGTACTATTCTAGTAGATTTTGTCCTATCTTCAGTACTTTTTGATATGGGTGCTACACATAGTTTTATATCTGTGCCCGTTGTAGAGAACTTTGGGCTCTGTGTTTCTACTTCTTCTGATATCATGATGTTAGACACTCCGTTGAGGACTAGAACGACTGGTGTGCGTCAGTGCAAGGAGTGCCCCCTTGAGGTTGGTGGGTGTCACTTCCTTTGGGACCTCCATGTCTTAGAGATGACAGCTTATGACATCATTCTCGGGATGGACTGGTTGGTTCCCTTTCAAACCTTTGTAGATTTCTATCGTTGTAGGGTGAGTTTCACATCACCTGAGGGCAGAGAGTTTCTATACAAGGGTGAATGGGATGTTCAGGCGAGTCGAGCTGGACCAGAGCATCGTGGGCAAGGTGGAGTCACAAACCAGATTGTGAGTTTATATCTGGATGACTAGGGGACTTGTCAGACGGATTTCCCTCCAGTGGTTGATCGTTTTAGGGATGTCTTCCCGAATAACTTTTCAGGTCTTCCTCCGGAGCATGAGGTGGACTTCTCTATTGAGCTTGTTCCATGATCAACACCGGTGTCCATTCCTCCTTATAGGATGGCTACACCAAAGTTGCAGGAGCTCAAGAGACAGTTAGAGGAGTTACAGGAAAAGGGTTTTATCTGACCCAATACTTCTCCATGGGTTTCTCCAATCCTTTTTGCGAAGAAGGAGGACAGTACCCTCACACTCTGTGTGAATTATCAGAAGTTGAACCAGTTGACGGTCAAGAACCGATATCCTTTGTCGAGGATTGATGATCTTTTTGATCAACTTCATGGAGAACGAGTGTTCTCAAAGATTGACTTGAGGTCAGGATATCATCAGCTGCGCGTGAGACCATCGGATATACCGCTTACAACTTTTCGGAGCAGATATGGTCTGTATGAGTATTTGGTTATGTTGTTCAGACTCACGAACGCGCCAGCAGTTTTCATGGCTCTGATGAATCTAGTGTTCCATCCGTATCTTGATTCTTTTGTAGGAGTATTCGTGGAAAACATCTTGGTGTACTCTCACACTCGACAAGACCATGCCACCCATCTTGAGATCGTATTGAGTACACTAAGAGAGCATCGGCTATATGATAGGCTCTCAAAGTGCCACTTTTAGATGGAACAGATTCACTTCCTGGGTCATATCATCTCAGAGGCAGGAGTTTCCGTGGACCCAGAGAAGGTGAGAGCAATAGTTTCCTGGGAGCAGCCTAAGAATGTGTTTGAGATATGGAGTTTCTTAAGGCTGTCCGGTTACTACATACGCTTCATACAGGACTTCTCCCACTTAGCAGCACTGTTGACAGGTCTGTCTAAGAAGGGTGTGAAGTTTTTTTGGTCAGAAGCTTGTGAGACAACCTTTCAGGACCTGAAAGGAAGGTTGAAATCAACACCAATCCTGATACTCCCAGATCAGGGGAAGAGCTATACAGTTTACTGTGACACATCAGGTATTGGGCTGGGAGCAGTGTTGATGCAGGGCGATCGAGTCTTTGCGTATGGGTCTTGGCAGTTGAGGCCACATGAGAGGAATTACCTGACGCATGACCTCGAGTTGGCTGCAGTTGTGCTTGCGTTGCGCTGTTGGAGACATTATCTATTGGGAGAGCATTTTGTGGTTTTCACCGACCAAAAAAGCCTCAAGTATATCTTTACTCAGCGTGACTTGAATCTGAGGCAGAGAAGGTGGGTTGAATACCTACAATCCTTTGATTTTGAGCTTGCCTATACACCTGGTAAAGGTAATGCAATAGCTGATGCACTGAGCAGGAAGACTCAGATACAGGCAGTGCATGAGGCCAGTGGTGAGTGGCAGCTTATGGATTTGTTCTCTGAGATGCATTTGTAGGTGCACGACAGTTAGGGGCAGACCTATCTTTCATATTTAGTTGTGACTTCTACCCTCCTAGATAGAGTGAGGATAAGACAACTATCTGATCCAGAAGGCCTAGTTCTACGGGAGTCAGTGTCAAGTGAGGACCCTCCTCCTGGATGGACGATAGGCGATGATGAGGTACTGCGTTTCCATGGATGAGTATGGGTTCCAGGGGATATATGCGAGGAGCTAATGTGGGAGTTTCATGCTTCATCTTGGGCAGTTTATCCCGGGGTTACCAAGATGTACTGAGACTTGAGACGTCAGTACTGGTGGCCGGGTATGAAGAGAGATGTGGCTGGTTTTGTTACGAGGTGTTCCGCCTGTCAGCAGGTGAAGGCGGAGCACCAGAGGCCAGCCGGCCTGTTACAGCAGTTACCCATTCCAGAGTGGAAATGGGATGATGTCATGATGGACTTTGTGACAGGGTTGCCGAGGTCACCTAGAGGAAATACTACCGTGTGGGTTGTTGTGGACAGACTCACGAAGGTAGCTCACTTTTTTCCAATTAAGGAGACCTTCGGTGTTGACGAGCTCAGAAGGTTTTATATCCGAGAGATCGTCCGTCTTCATGGGGTCCCTCATTCTATCGTTTCATATAGGGACGCCCGCTTTATGTCTCGTTTCTGGCAGAGTTTTCAGAGGGAACTGGGTACACAGGTGCTTCTGAGCACATCATACCACCCTCAGACCAATGGCCAGTCAGAGCGTACGATACAAGTTCTTGAGGACATGCTGTGTGCATTCATCCTAGACTTTGGGGGCTATTGGGAGAGGCATATACCCCTAGTTGAGTTTGGTTACAATAACAGTTTTCAGGTAACTATCGAGATGGCACCTTACGAGGCTTTATATGGCAGGCCATGCTGATAACTTTTGTGCTGGTAAGAGGCAGGTGAGGCAGCTTTACTGGGACCACATCTCGTACAGGAGACTTCTGAGCAGGTCCAGTTGATTCAGAAGCGGATGGATACCACGCAGTCTCGTCAGAAGTCTTATGGTGATTGCCGCAGATGACCTTTGGAGTTCGTGGTCGGGGATCAGGTGTTCTTGCATGTTTCTCCAAGGCTGGGACACAGGTGGATCAGGAGACAGGGTAAACTTTCACCGTGGTATGTGGGGCCATTCGAGATTCTGGAGAGAGTCGGGCTGGTTGCCTATCGGTTGCAGTTACCACAACGATACCGATCCATGCACGACGTCTTCCACGTATCTCAGTTGCGCCGTTATCATTCAGACCTGTCTCACATCTTTCAGCCCGAGGAGGTTGAGCTTTAGGTTGACGCGTCCTTTGAGGAGAATCCGATTCATATTGTTGACATAAGCACAAAGGTTTTCCTAGGCCAGTTAGTTCCTCTCGTACGGGTGCTATGGAAGCATGGCCAAGTGCAGGACGAAACTTGGGAGCGGGAGACCGACGTACTTGCTCAGTGGCTAGAGCTGTTCTAAGATATATCTTCGCCACCCTTGGAAGGGAAATTCAGGGACGAATTGCTATAAGGGGGGAAGTTTGTAAGAACCCAGTTCTTAGTTTTGAGGCACGGGCTTCTTCTTTTCCCTTTTCCTTAAGTGTTTTTGAGAAAATATGGAAAATGGGGAAAAATCCCAAATTTTGGAAGTACACGCTGTGTACTTTTCCACACACCGTGTACTTCTGGCTGTGTGGAATGAGTGCACAGGGCGTGTGGCCATGTCAGCGATGAAGGGTGTAGGAACTGACTACACGCCGTGTAGTGGCCCTTTACACGCCATGTAGTCAGTCGGTAGGTGAATAGTAAGGCAGTGGCCAGCTGTGGGGAAGCACACGCCATGTACTCATGAGTACACGCCGTGTAGTGATGTCGGTAGGTGAACAGTGCCGCGCTAGCAGGAAGCCTCTAGAGGAACAATTAAAAAATGGTAAGTACACGCCATGTACTTGGAAGTACACGCTGTGTACTTTGTTTTTTTTGATTAAAATGGGAAGTATCCTCCCCTGTTCATAGGGAAGGTTTAGAACGAGAAGAAGGAACAAGAGGGGATGACCGAACCTTCGGAGATCCGCTGAGCGCACGTCCGGAATCCGTTTCCACCTTGGATGATCTTGTTGGAACCGCACGGGTAATCCCTACACCCTTCTTAATCAATTCTTGCCAATTCTTTCCCTAATGGGAGTTATTTGTGTTTAAGAGAGATTTCCTTTACCTCAGATCTACGGCATTATTGGGCGTTTCTGGGATTGACGATCGTGTATACCTCTCGTTGGTGTATAAGGTAGGTGACTTAGTGTTTATTTTCCAACTGTTGTGCGTTTTGTGCATTTTTAGTGCCGCAAACCCATTTTGGGGTGTCTTTTGGCTGAGGCCATAGCTATTTTAATTACCTAGAATTGAATAGGTAATTAATTATGATAATAAAATGCTATTTGGGATCGTTTCTTGGATCCAGGACCACCCTAGGGGTGCGTTCCTCTGTTTAGCCGTTTGGCCAGGATACCCGCGGGTATGACTTTGAAGTAATTATTATAGAATTTCCTTGAGAGGAATTTCTTGTGAATGTTTATTTATATGTTGGGCATGGCCTGGTTACTTGCGCCTGAGGGCAGTGTTTTACTTAGCCCGTGGGTGTTATTTTGCTTAGCCCGTGGGCATTTGTTATCCTATCATGAGGGAAAATTCTTTTGTGCCTGAGGGCGATAGTCTCTGTGCCTGAGGGCAACACTTCCTACGCCTGAGGGAAATTTCTGTTACTCCTGAGGGCAATACCTGAGGGTTGGATTCTGATTACCTGAGGGTAAGGTTTTGCTTGTCTGAGGATGCTGACTGTTTACTTAGAAATTCCCTGTGGTGTTTTCTGATATTAAATGGATTAAAAGAATAATTAAATGGAAATATACTATTAAGTTTGTTACTTTTGATTACTGCTTAGTTTATTTCATTTTACTAATGCACACTGTTTTTGCATACTTTCACATAGTTGGGCACGAGCCTTTGGTGGGTGCCTACTGGGATTCATTTCTCACACCCTGTTTGGGTCATGCTTTTCAGCCCAAACAGATTACGTTTCTGCAGGTGTAGATAAGTGCAAGAGCCCTTACATAGGTGCTTGATTTCTGCTGGGGTGTAGGAGAGCATGGGACCGAGCATTGGCTTGTGATGCTGCGGGCTGTTCTGTTTTTCTTTATGTACTTGTACTTCAGTTGTGATGTATTGTATTGCAGTGTAACATGTTCTGGATATTTTATAAAATAGTGACATACTGCATCTTCATATATATATATGACTACTGGTTTCTCCTTTTATCATCAGTTGTTCATTTCTGTTGTGTATGGTTTATTGTTTCCACTGTTGTTGTATACTTATCTTATATTCCGCTGCGCTACACTTTGACAAATGAGGGCATAGTTTCCCCACTATTAGACCTGGGCCCTCACTGCTAGTCGGCAGCCTCTGGCGTTTGGGGAAATGCGCTTTAGGTCACGTGGCGAACTGAGTCTGGGGAACCCGTTGAGTGGCACATGGAACCGAGACGTTACACATGATTTAAAATTTTAAATATATAGAGAATATTAATGGTTTAATTAATGTGTTGAAAATATTATTTGCGAGTTTTTCATTAATGATGCTATGTGCTGTTTGGGAAAATTAATAACCATTTTTTATATGTAATGGGGTTTGTTGAATATTAATGAATTAATAAAATTAATTAGTGATATATAAGAATTTAAATCACATGTGAACTAATATTGAGAATTATGATTATATAAAAAGGACAAGCTTATTCCCTGGGCATAAAAATAAGTTAATTATGAAATAATTTTCTTGGAAAAAATTATATTTTATTTATGGAATTTCTATGCTGAAAATTAAACAATGTTATAATTTTATGTTGATAAATAATGTGGGGAGATAAATTAACATTTTTAATTTATAATGGGGAATATTTTATTTTAGCTGGATAAGGGGTGTGTAAAAGTGTTTTACATGAGAATTTATTGTTATGTGTGTATTGTAAATTATTATTGAACTAGAGTTTAGGTTATATAGGTTTATTTTAATTTAATTGATTTATTGAACATTTAAATGAGGTTTTACATGGGAGTAAAATGGTATAAATTAATTTAATTAAAAAATAATAAAATGATGATGATTATTCTCAGGTTAAAAAAACAAAATTTAAAGAATGTAATATGTTGTAAAAAACTGTTTATTGTGAAATGTGAAATAAGAAAATGATTTCATGATATTTAATAGGTATAAAAATGTGTATGAACATTATTAGGTAAATATAGAATGGTTTATCATATTTTTTATATGTTATAAATTGTAAAGTATAAAGGATAAGTTAACACATGTTTATAAAAAAAATCAAAATGATTTTAAAAGGGGGTGAATGGATTATGAGATGAATGTTCTTAGGGATGAATTTATTGAAAATTAATAAAATTATATTAATTATGAAATAATGGGAATATAATGATTTAATGATCATTTGTTTATTTTATAAAGTAGAATATGAATTGAGTTGCTTGAAATAAGTTACAAAGAGGTGATATTCTTTCTAAAAACATATGTTTGAAGTGAAATAAAAAATTGATTGAAATTTAATAATTTTATATGATAATGAAAAGTGAAAAAATGATTTTAGGTTAATTAAATAGTGTTAAAGAATCAATTTATTAATTGGTAATGAATAGTAATGATCAATAAAATAAAAATTATTGATAAAAAACTCTTGATGGATTCCTAAAGGGGAGATGGTTAATAGTTTTCATTTTGATAATTGATTTAGTTTTCATTTTGATAATTGATTTCTCATTAAATAATGTGTTATAACTGATAATTGGTTAATCCCCAATGGTTATACTAGAATTGATGATTCATTGAACATTAATCAATGTGAAAAAATTGGTGAATGAAATATTAATGTGTCCAATAATTGATAATATAAATTAATTTGTTCTTTATTGTGATATGGATGGGGAATTTTTCATTCACTAAGGCTATAATTTGATATGAGATACTATTGGGATTGACCTTGTGCTATGTTATTCCCTATTCCTAGTAATATATTCATGGTTATAGCCCATGAATTTATAGGTATATATACATGAGCCATGGATTTTTCAATGTGATGCGATATTCCTTATGACAAGTTATGATATAGTGGGGCTTTCAATGTATATAGTCAAATACCATTTGAGCTATGTTACTGCCTATGATTTCTTGATAGAGATATCAGATTCACATCAGATCTAGCTAAAGTAGGTATAATGTAATGTCAATGTTTCTTGGTTAGAACATTATTAGGTTTTTTGTGTGTTGTCTATTTACATTAAATCCCTAGTATATATTCTTTGATGCACATGTGAGCATGACGGGACCTAGGATATGTTTATGATCTCTTATGTTATCATAATAAGATGTATCTCCCATACCCTATATATTCCAAAATTATAAATATATATATTTCATATGCATTCATACAGGAATGGGATATGGACATAATCAAGGAAGCATATAGAGATCAATACAACCATGAAAATATCTAGAGGATCATGGAGTTGATATAATGGGATTTTTTCATTTTTTTGGTTCATTATGATGTATTACTTTGAGATATGTACACTCAGGTTTTTATATACATTTTTTAGTTGTATGAAATTTGGGTAATTTTTGGGATTTATTATGGAATTTTTTGGATGTTTTTTAATTTTAGATTTAATTATGGATTATAATTATTTTATATATGAGAGTTTTGTTTAAATGATCTATTAAAGTATAAATAATTCCCTAAGTGATACTCTAAACCCTCAACACTAGTTTTTATTTCATAGTAACAATAAAGTAGAATTCATGTCATGTGGAGTTTTACCTTAGTGAGATGGTCATGTTAGGGAAGGGAATTGTTATTAGAGAGGTTTTCTTTTATATGATTTTGATACTTGAAAAAATGGTAGAAAAGATACTCAAGGATTGGTAGGAAACCTATGCATATGTTCTAAGAAAACACAACCATATTAGAATTAGAAGTCTCCAAGGAGGTATGGAATATAATTTATTGATTTTAATGAAGTTTTGGGATTATTAAATTTACTTAGATTAGTGTAAATAATGGAGTGTTCATGCATCATTTAAATTATTTGAGAAAATGAGTATATGTGAATACATGAAATTATTGTTTGGTTGATAATTTATCTGATAAAATAAATTTAATTAAATGATTTTATTATTAACAAAATAATTAGTGTTTTTATGAATAGGTTATTAATAATGGACAATTTAACTGCAATCAATGAGATGAATTTGAAGATACGAGATAAGATGAGATAATAAATGGTGGATGATATATGTAATTGAAATTTGGGGTAAATGAATTTGAATTAAATTTTTAGTGTGATGTTATGATGTTATCAAAATTTTGGTTATGTGATTGATCGCACTAAAATTTTGGTGATTGATCTAATTAATTGTGGTGAGTTTATGATGATTTTACTTATGAATATTTATGATTGATGTATTATAAATGGGGATTTTTTTTGAAAAATGATACATGGATGTTGAAACTATATTATATTTAAAATATAATTTTTATTGAAATGTTTTTAATTAAAATGTATTCTTGTTTAAAAAATGAAAAATTGATCCATGATAAATTATTTTGAGAACATGAAGTTTGGAAATCAGTATCATTTATGAAATAATATATAAATGATTTTTAGAAATCATGTTAATCTATAAGAGATTTTTATTTAGAGGAAATGATGTTTTAAGGTAGTAGAGCATGATGATTTAAATGTAATGTTATAGAATTTTGTGAATCATGATGTGATATTTGTGTTATTAGCGATATATTGGTTTGATAAATTCATTATAGAAAGCGGAGTGGTTATAAAATAATGAATTATGGTTAATGGAATTTAATTGGATTTTTTATAATGTTTGATGGTGTATAATATAAACCTAATGATAATGAAATTTCCTGAAACTATAGTATTACTTTATCTTCCATGTTATGAATTATTTTCTAAACTATTAATATAGAATTTATATTTGAATTTATTTAGAAAGTTTTTACATAAAATGATTCTCAAGTGATTAAAGGCTGTTGAGTTGAAATTATTATACATGACTCGGTTTTATTAAAATGAAGCTATTTTTTTATTTATTTTAAAATTTATTTGATCTATGGGGTTAAAAAAAAGTTAAATATGTTCCAAATATTATTTAAATGTTATAATAATTGATAAATATTGATTTTTAAATTAATAATTTGATTTAAAGAGGATTAATGAATGGGTGTGTGATCTAAACTAATTAGTGTAGTCCTCATGTGATTTTAGAATGATTGGTGTGATTTTAAAACCTTAATGAAATGATTATTTGTTATGAATTGAGTTTTAAATTGATAAAATTAATTTCTACAAGGTTGAATTTTATGTTCATAAATTCATGAATATATTTTAAATTTGATTCTATATTATTATGGTTTATGGAAGGAATTTGGATAATGTATTTAGGTATTGATTTAGTTGATTTTATTTAAAATAAATTCAAAGGGTTAAGTAAACAATTTGACATTTATGATTAAAAAAATGTTTGATTTATTTAAAATAACGACTTAAGTGAATATTATATTTAATGGATCAATATCAGTTAATTATTTTATAATATTTGAACGTGGTGATTTGGAATTTATTATACCATAGAATGTTAATTAATTTATAGTTGTTTATCATGATATAATTATCATGTTAAAGAGTATATTGAAATTAAATGATAAATATGAATTGGGAAAGGTATTAAATTCTATTTATTCCTATAACGACCACTTTAGAATAAAGATAATACTGTAAACCATAATAATTTTTTGAGTATTATAGGGGAATATTTAAATGAGTTATGTTAAAATCTAATCATGTTAGATGTAAATTGAAATTTTACTGAAGCATGAAATAAATTATGGTTTTATTGTGAAAACAAGATTAATTGAATGTCCTTTTTTAATAAAATCTATTTTGAGGGATTTTGATGCTGTTATTATTGCGTTTTGATGATTAGTGAGTCGGGACTTTATTAATTTAAAATTTTGTAATTAGAAAATATTTAGTTCAATTTTAAGGTTTTTTGAGGACCATTTAACTAAGTTTAGATGAGTTTTCTATGTAGTGATCCTATTGGTTGGGTATTATTGGTTCATTTTCTTGTTTAGTATAATATATGTATTTTAAGTTGTATTTTCAGATTAAGTGATGATGGAATTGGGAAAGTATCGATCATAACCTTTATAAAGAGTGAGTATAGACTAGGATTGTAGGATGATAGTTATTTTTATTTAAATAATTCAAACAAAGTGATAGGTTTTGACTTTTTTATTTTACATTTTTTATATTTATATGGGTAATTAAAAATTCAATGTGTTATCTTATGTTTAAGAATTTTACCTATTTTGGAAAGTGATTTCTTAAAGATTAATTTTTTTATGAATTTGAATAGACAGTGGTAATTATAATTTCTTTTGATAACCATATGATTATTTTGGTTTCATTAGAATATTTATTAAAGAATAGATATAGAAGACAAAAGTTTAAGAGGTTTTTAATTAAAGAATTGAACTTGGTAGTGTATTCATTATAGAATGAAAATTTATATACAAGGGAGTCAAATATAAAATTTCATTTGTGTGGGTTTTTTTAGGAGGAATAAATTTTGAATTGAGATGATGAAAATATGGTGGGATATTTTTTGATCTTGTTTTATCAGTGTTTAAGGTTTGAAAAGTCGAATTTCTATTTTAGTGGATAGAGTTTTTTTTTCAGATATGCTCATAGACTATTCACAAGGATGATTTAGACACTAAAAATAAGCTTAATCAATCTATGTGGATGTTTAAGATAAGTTCATATATCCTTTAGCTTAGATAAAAAAATAAATGAGGGAAAAACATATGTGATCACATATCATCGATGGATTAATTGATATTGTATTCCTCACAAATAACATAAACCTATTAATCATATATGATTTTTTATATAAATACATAGTTCAACACACTTTTCAATGAATTTATAGTCTCTTACATGTATGGCCATTGACCTCATGTACTCCTCTACAAGGAAACTTTTACTCCTATAGGTAAAAACTATGAAATATTAAGGCATAAACATGGGAAAATATATTTAATAGCCATATTTACTAAAACCATATAACAAAACCTATCTTTTATGAAACTAATGTGATAATTAAATAATGACAACTTGGTTTATCTAAATCAAAGAATAAATTATACTATAAAACCACTACATGGACCACTAAATGGTAAGATTACATTTCCTAAACCTTCACAATTTCATGAAATAACTACCATTCACATATACCTTAGACATATGTGACATCAATATATGAGATTTAACACCCATTAGTAGTGTAATTGGTCCCACTTTATGAAATTATCCATGCTTCTATAGAAGGTATATGTTGAAACCATTCTACAAGTAACTATGGATTACATGGGTTTTCACCCCATTGATCATGGATAATTTTTATCCTCTAAAATATATCATCTATGGTGTTTCCTTTTATACATTGGGTCTAAAATGAATGATCGATCATGTATCCCCATGATAATAGGTAACATCCATCTTGTAGAAGATCTCTACTATGAAGCTCTTATTTATGTCCTAGAATACTATTCTATGATTTTCATAGAACCCTATACTTATAAGATCCTTATAAATAAGAATCATTCAATTTTTTTTGGTTTGTTCATACATAAGTCACACAATAATGACATCCTTCGGAACCTTTCACCAATTATTCCACCCCATATGACCATAAACATCATGGTGTGGTCCTTACAATATGAAAAAAAACTATATGAAAATGGCCCTTACCAAATGAATTTAAACTATATAGAAAAATGTTTTTAATGCATAAAGTTAAAATTATTGGTACAACCTCTTACTTGATTTTAAACTATAAGACTCATTATCAAGGATGATCTTCATTACCTTTTCTCCTTGATATAAATAGAATATTGTGCCTATTTTCATATAAAAAAATTCCAATCTTATTCTATTAAGGAGAAGTGTCAAGCCTTCTCACATTGATTTAAACTGTGTCCCTAGACAACTTGGGTTATGATTCCCTCAATAGGGATACATATAAATATTTATGAATCTTAAATACCAATATCACTATAACCTCCCCTCATCCTTAGGTAATTATGACCCTTATTTCATTTTTTTCTCATGTTATATTTAAAAGGTACCACCATCATCTTCCTTGATGATATTAAACTCGAACATAACACTTTTACCTTCCCAAATTTCACTAAAATCTAGATTAAATTCATCTTCTTCCCATGAACCTTTAAACATGGAGAAAACTAATAAAATTATCTAGAGAATAACATTCTCTAGATTAACTCACTGTATTCCTATAAACATATAAACTACAGAGCATCATCCTCATGGAATTAACTAAAGTGTTCCTACCTATAGAGATTTAAATCATAAAGAATGAGTCCACATACTTTAACTATAGAGTAATTACCTATAGGGATTTATATCACATGGTATTTCCTTGGGACTTTAACTAGAGAGTGCCTAACTATAGGGATTTAAATCATATAACATATTTCTATGTACATTAACTAGACAATGACTACCAATAAGGGTTTAAACCATAAATAACCTTCTTTTTTCGATTTTAATAGTGGATAAAATCATCACCCTTAGAGGAAAAAAATCTTATTTTTTTCATCTTTCATAGTGATCACTATCTTATATTTATTATATAATAAGCATGAGATAATTAATTAAATAAAAAATGAGATACATTATTTAAAATAGTATTTTTTATGTATGACTATCACATAGACCTATATTCAAATCTATTTAACTAACACATGTGAATTAAGTGCTTTATTTTATTGATTTCCATATGTATGGTTTCAAGAATTAATTTAAGGAACAAATTAAATCTCTAATAGAATCTCAAACTAGAAAAAAAGATCATTTATAAAAAACCCAAGGATTTTATGATAAATTATTTTATTTGTTTTATGTATCTTTTTATAAGATTTATATGCTTTGGAAATTTTTTTATGACCATTTGATATGACTTGAATAAGTTTAGAGATAGTTGATGTTTTTTTGTATGTGAAACTAAAAAGTTCAATAGGTTACATGATATTAAAATGTATTTTTCAAATTCCATGTTTAATTGAACTAGATATTTCAAAGGGTATGTAAGTGAGATATGTGGTGATGTAAATTTTCACTTATCTGGCATAATATTGTACTAATATTTTCAAATTCCATGAAAGATTGAAAATATCTTGGAAAATCTCATGTATGTGTGAAAATGAAGCTCTATAATATTAATTGATATTTTATATATGTTCTTGTTACTTGTTTTCATGGGAGTTATGAAGTTATTTAAATGATTTTTTTTATAGAAACAAATGAGTAAAAATATATAGTATTTGAGAATATAATTTAATATAAATTATGGAAATTTAAATGAAGGTTTTATTTCTATATTTCAAAATCAAAACTAGAGTTATTCAAAGGATAATTTTGAACAAAATTTGAAATAAGATTCTAAGAATAAAAATTCATGGGGTTTGAAAATTTAAAATTATTAAAAAATTATGTGATCCTATATTTAATATTAAAAATAAAATAACTGAGATTCAAAAAAATTGAAGTGGAGAATAAAAATAATTAACTTCTGAAATTTGTTTTTAATGATTCTTAAAAAGAAGCAGAGAATATTCATCTTGAAGATTATAAAGACTTGTGAGATTTTATTATGATTGAGAGTTTCTTCTATGTGAGGATTTTTGAAGAACCATTTATTGTTATTAAGCACTCATCATTTGTATATAAGCATTTTCTTATCAATATTGAAGCATTTTTAAGTTCTAGGAAGATCTTTTTAATTTTGTTTGATTTTATTTTGTGACTAAGTGTGATACTTTAAAACCAAATGGAAGAAAATAATAATAGGAGATAGACCTGTGTTAAATATGATGCCTTCCCAAAACATTGTATTCATTTTATGAAATTAATGGATATATGTGTCTCATATTTCACTAAACATAGAAAGGATATAGTTACCCACATTAGGAGAGAAAATTATAAATATAACACCCCAAGATTGAGTTATGTTCTTGATATTGTTTATTTTCACATAATAATATGGTTCCTTTTGGGTTTGTGAAGTGTTAGAGGAGTGATGGGTTAAAGGTAGAAATGTTTGTACTATATAGGCTTCACCATGGGTTGGTGAAAACCGTGGTGAAGGTTGTACCCATAAATGTAGAGTTTTCATGATTATGGCGATTTATCCAAGTAAAATGAAATTACCACAACATATAATCTACCATTTTTGTGGGCATTGTGTTTAGGAATTTCACCTATGGGAAACATGCCAAACAAAATTCCCAGTGAGTGTGCGTAGTGGCTAGGCATGGTCAGTCTTGCATTGGTTTCATCCAAAATGATTTTATATAATGCACCATTTCATGGTCCTAGGAAATATTTTGGTTGAAGTTTATATCATGAATTAAACTCAAACATTATTGGGTGAATTCACCACACAATACACAATTTGTGGTTCCAATCATCATGGTTTTTGAAATAGCCCATTTAGCCATCAAGCTTTATGGTGGAAACCTTCATTCAATAGGTAAATCATAGGTGAAATTTTTGGAGATATTTAATTCAATTTTAAACCCATTTCTCCCCTAAATAAACATAATTATCCCTATCATATATTTTCCTATTGATCCATACATTCCCTCAGGTGATTCCGGGTGATTTCCCCTTATGGTAGAAGCTCTTCCCCTTTGCCTTTGTTGTGTGATTCTGTGAGAGGTAGGTGGAATATTTATCACTCAAATTTTATATATAACTCAAAGTATTTAGTATTTTAAAACATATAAAAGTTATTGATGATTATAATTCCTGAATTAAAACTCAAGGATATCTTATAAGGCATGCTATATTTTCTAGGGAAATGATGTTTTTTTAAAAATTCATAGTGAATATAGAATTTCAAGGTAAATGATTTTAAATGAGGATGTAGAAATTCGAATGGGGTGATGCGAGTTCATGATGAATGTTGAAAGGTCCTCATTGTGATTGACTTTTTCACATTGATAATTCTGGGAACAAGGGGATTTTACTTCCAAGTGATGACTTGGGTCTAGAGGGAAGAGTACTGCTCATGAGTATGGGATGTTTAGTGGGCCTACTTTGATAGAATAAGAATTGTGTGTATGAGTTCCATGGGTGTGAATTCACACATGGGTGTGTGTGAGTTTGAGACCTCATTTTGAATGTTAAACTGTCATGACCCATCCCCCGGGGCCCGTTCCATGACTACCCCAAGTCCGCCTTTCATAGGCCTGGGGCTGGCGACTAGCACCAGAAAGGCGTATCCCTATAACGGGAAGACATTGCCTTTAAACTTGTAAAAACACACAGACTAGAATGAAATAAGGTGAAACCACATAGTAAAATTCTATAGTAAAAGAGTGTACAGAAAGTAAAAAAGGGGCTAGAATATAATCCCAAATGAAAAAGTACAAGTACAACTAAAAAGTAAAAATACAACTGAAAAGTACAAAATAGCTCCTGGATCATCCACCGAGGTTCTTACCTGAAGGGTAGGTACATAACATCTCCACAATACTCAATGTCATCCCGTCTCCTCCATGTACCACCTGGTCCCGACACCCTCAAGTCTCAGCCCCACTACTCATCGTCTGCACAAATCACAACAAGGTACGGGCGAAGCCCATGCAGGGGTGAGTATAACAATACTCAACAGGGACCCCGAGACCTCTGTAGGTCTCATAGAGTTCTACAAAGGAAAAACCACAATCCAAGACCTCAAACTCAAGCACAAAGCGATAAACATCATCACTAATTAGGTATATTCCCATACATATACCTAAGTTATCAAGATATACTCATCTCACACATGAGTATAGAATACCACAAAGGTAACACCACGAAGGTAGAAGTACCAAACATGTAACACCACGAAGATAGAAGTACCACATAGGTAACACCACGAAGATAGAAGTACCACACAGGTAAAACCATAAAGACAACACCACGAAGGTAGAAGTACCACATAGGTAACACCACGAAGATAGAAGTACCACATAGGTAACACCAAGAAAATAGAAGACTCAGCTCACATTATGTATAACTTAAGTACTAAAGTACATATGATTAGTCGTAAGCTATATCATCTTATTCTATTAAGAAGCACCGCTTCTGACCCACACAGGATCGATAGGTACTAACCCCCACTGACCCACACAGGATCTAACCCACATATGATCAGTATGTGCTGACCCACACAAGAACCCTGAGTGTTGAACCACATAGGATATGATGGAAGATGACCCACACAAGATCAATAGATACTGTCCCACACAGGATCGATGTTCTTTCTTTAGGTTATATCCTGCCACAAGATTTCTTGCACCTAGTGGGATCAAGTTCCATAGATTCTACCCCTTGAGATATCAGTCATACCTCGACCACCACTAATCTCCACAAAGGAGTAACCCAAAGAACCTCCATGTCTTAAGGGTTCCAACGTGATAGACGGTGCATCAATTGGATGCCCGGTCTGTGAGTTATAAGGGTTTTAGTTCCGAGGGCCCGGTTGGATTCGAGTTCGATCCAACCCGGCCATACTCTAACTTTCTACAAAAATCATGTGGAGTATACCAATAGGACCAAATCAATCCAAGGATCCCAGCACCACAGACGATTCATCAAACGGATGTCCAGTTCTCAAGATATGGCCCCTTTAGTGTTTCTGGTCCGGTTTGGCCTGGGCCCGATCCGACCCGATTAGATAGACTCGACCCAACCTGGTCTGGGATGGGCCGCGGCGGGCTTGGCCCGCTGGGCTGAGGTCCGGCCCGACCCCGAAAAGGGGCGGCCCGACCCGCAAGGGGGAAACCCGGCCTTCAAGGGGGCGGCCCGACCCACAAGGGGCTAGCCCGACCCACAAGGGGGGCGCGACCTGCTGGTCCGGACCACGGTGGGGTCCACCTTATCCACCACCTGGGGAGTGACCCTTGGTTTTCTTAAACAATCATAAGAGCCATTCGGTTTCTTCTGTATTGGAGGTTCCACATGGCGCCGCCAGGTGGCACGCCGGACCAGCTTGAGTGGGTCCTGCCTCCCGTCGCAACTGGCCGATGCTGGCCACCATCTCTAGAGGCATGCGACGGCGCGCCGCTTTTCCACCCACAACCGTCCTATGTATCGGCCGCCTCCCTCGGTCCGCCGTAGCTGATGAGTCGTGGCCCACATCCTCTGGCGGCGCACTGGTCGTGCCGCCCTCTTCTTCTGCAGCCGACTAGTGTGCCGACTGCCCCTCCAACCGCCATGGCTGACGAGCCGCGGCAGGTTCCTCCGATGGCGTGGGTGTACCGCCTCCTCCCTTGCGGACGGCCGGTGCCGGCCATCGCCTTGGTCCCTTCCGGCACCGGTCGCTAGTACTGCTGCGCCGGTGGTCTTCCATGGAGAACAGAAGGGGGTAGCAAGGTAGTGGAGTGTCCGAGCTGAGTTTGTTAGGCCTGCACCCTCCGCGTTAGTTTGAAAAATACATGAGGGAGGAAAAATAATTCTACAACTCTTGAATTAAAACCAAAAGTAAACCCTACCTCAAGAATAATGGAGAATGCCCACGATCGAGGAAGTGAGTCAGTGTTAACCGTCCTCCTCAACTAGCCTCCAACGACGTCGCTCGATCGTCAATATTCGGTTCGGGGGGTCGGTGTCGCTCGTCACCGCTTGCTGGAACCGGCTCTGTCCTCCAATGGTTTGGTGTCTCGGCACTTTGTCAGTAATTCATTGCTCGGTGAAGCAGTGCAGATTCCTCCCCCCAAGCTCCATATAAATAGGAGAGGGGGTGGATGTCTAACTCTTGTGGGATTTAATGGGGTCTCATTAATTAGAAACCTTCATAATTCCCTAATGGTGCTGTTAATTAGGATTGAAAGGTCAAGACATTTATTGTCTTGACACGTTGCTGGTCCCACATTACCTCTTGTCCATTGAAGGAAAAATAAAGGAAACAAAATAACAAAGGTATTTTGTTTATTCTTTTAAAAAGTCGCAAAATCTAACTTTTTTTCTTCGGACCAACTGCAGTCAAAGTGATGTCTCACTTAAGTGAATCCTGGAACTGTGGATTCAACTGTTTCCTTGGATTTTAATCCAAGAACCAGTTCAAAAGTTAGAAAATGCCGCTCGCGCATTTATTGAACGTACCTCATTTTTTTTTCAGAAATTAATTCTGGGCACTCTGGGCCTCAGAATCATGGGCTGTCAATTTTTACAGACTTTTAATAATTCGATATAATAAAAAAAAATTACATGGAAAATTCGGGTCTTTAAATTCTCCCCACCTTAGGGCCTTTCATCCCCAAAAGCCACAATATAGACTAAGAAAACAAATGGGGGTACTGATCACGAATATGAACCTCCTGCTCCCATGTGATCTCATGGAGTTTCCCGTGTTTCCAACAAACGCACACTATAGGTATCAACCACCCATGAAGGACTCACTCCTGTCAATCCTCAATCTCTACTAGAAACTCTGTAAATGTCGCCCCATCATCGAAGTCCATATTTCAATGGTCGGTGATGTGAGATGGGTCATGCACGTTTCTCCTCAGCTAGGATACATGGAAGACGTTGTGCACCCTCTCAAAATGTGGTGGAAGTGCCAAGCGATATGCCACCTTGCCTATCCTCTGAAGTATCATAAATGGTCTGATAAACCTCAATGATAACTTTCCGCCTCGACCAAATCTCCATAAACCTCATCAAGGTGAGACCCGTAGGAAGACATGGTCTCCCTCCTCGAATTCCAAAGGTCTCCGTCTCCTGTCAGCATAAGACTTATGTCTACTCTGTGTAGTCTTCATCCGCTCCTAGATAATATGCACCTTCTCAGTGGTAGCCCATATCAACTCTGGACCCATAAGTGCTAACTCCCCTGGGTCTATCCAGCATAGAGGTGATCTTCAAGGTTGACCATATAGGTCCTTGAATGGTGCCATACCGATGGTGTAGTGATAACTATTATTGTACGTGAACTCTACCAAGGGTAAGTGATCCTCCAAAATATGGCCAAAATATAGGATACATGCAAGAAGCATGTACTCCAGCATCTGAATGGTCCACTCTATCTGACCATCCGTCTAAGGATGAAAGGCAGTGCTCAAATGTAGCTGAGTCCCGAACTCCCCCTGCAATACCTTCCACAATCGGGAAGTAAAATGTGCAGCACAGTTAGAGATGATCGTTGATGGAACCCCATGAAGTCGCACAATCTCCGGTATGTAGAGGTGTCCCAATCCCTCTACCGATCCCTGCTCTCAAATAGGTAAGAAGTGGGCCGACTTGGTGAGTCGGTCAACAATCACCCAGATGGGATCATGTCCTCTAGACGTACGTGGAAGCCCAGTCACAAATTCCATGGAGATCCCATCCCACTTCCACCCCGGCACCTCTAGTGGCTGTGCTAAGCCTGTTGGAACCTGATGCTCGACCTTCACTTGCTGACAAGTGAGGCATTGAGAAACAAACTCTACCACTGCTTTCTTCATCCCTAGCCACCAGTGCTGACACCAGAGGTCCTGTTACACCTTTACCACACCAGGATGTACCGCTAGAGGGGACGTATGGAACTCCCTCAACACCTCCTACCTTATCCCCACTAGTACCATGGTACGTCTTATGAAGAGGATGAAGTGCTCCCCACCTTTAGAAAATCCTTAAGGTACCTATCCTGAGGATATCTGAGAACGTCAAGCCTCATAGTCAATGTCCCCAAGATGTGCCTCCTAGACTCACTGAATGAGTGGGGGAGTGACTGTTATAGACTGGAGGTAAGATACTCCATCTCTATCCACAAAGTATATCTAAAATGCACCTAGCTTCTCTATCGCGTCACTCAACAACTGTAGACCAGAACTCCTGCTGAGTGCATCTGCTACCATGTTCCCCTTCCCAAGAGTATAGACTATCTCAAAGTCATACTCCCAGAGGAACTCTATCCATTGCCGCTGTCTCAGGTTCATTTCCTTCTAAGATAAGATATACCAAAGAATCTTGGGACCAGAGTAGACTGTAAAACGTTCTCCCATCAAGTAATGTCACCACATATTCATGGCAGAGACCACTGCTGCTAACTCCAGGTCATGGGTAGTGCAGTTCTGCTCATGCTGTCTCAGATGTCGTGAACTATAAGCAATCACTACTCACTCCTACATCAGGAAACATCTAAGTCCAGTCCATGATGCGTCACAGTATACTACATACCCAACAACCTCTTCTAGTAGCCTCAAGATGGTGGCACTCGTTAGTCTCCGACTCAGCTCCTGAAAACTCTACTGGCATCTCTTTGTCCATATGAAGGATTGTCCCTTCTTCATCAACACTGAAAAGGGTGCCGCAACTTTGGGAAAGTCAGGAACAAATCTCTGGTAGTATCCAGCCAACCCCAGGAAACTCCGCATCTCGATCACACTCCTGGGTGGCTCCCAAGCAAGTACAACCTCTATCTTTGCTGGATCCACTGAAAATCCATCCTTCGAGATAACATGTCCCAGAAAATGGACCTCTCAAATCTAGAACTGGCACTTGAAGAGCTTACCATAAATTTTGTGCTCTCGGAGTGTATCCAGAACTATCTGCAGATGATAGGCATGATCCTCCTCTATCACTGAGTATATCAAGATGTCATCGATGAAGACCACCACAAAGCGATCGGGGTATGGCTGAAAGATCCTGTTCATGAGTCCCATGAACACTGCTTGGGCATTGGTCATGCCAAATGGCATAACCAAGAACTCACAGTAGCCATACCAACATCTGAAGGCCATCTTCTACACATCCTCATCTCATACCCTGAGCTGATGATAGCTTGATCTGAGGTCTATCTTCAAAAACCAATGAGCTCCCTTCAGTTGATTGAAAATAATATCAATCCTTAGATGTGGATACTTGCTCTTCACGATCACCTGGTTCAGGCGTCGATAGTCCACACAGAGTCTCAAACTCCCATATGCCTTCTTGGAGAACTAAATCGAGGCTGCCCATGGAGAAACGATGAGCCTTATGAATCCCTTTCTCTAAAAGTCCTCCAACTATACCCATAACTCACGAAGTTCCGTGGGAGCCATCTGATATGCTGGTGTAGATATCAATGTCATACCGAGGTACAAGTAAATGTAAAATTCTACCTCTCTGCATGGAGGTAGTCTCAGAACATCATTATCAAAGACATTGGCATACTAGTCCACCACTACAGGATAACTCAGACTCTCAACATCAACTTCCCCGAGGGTAAGGCTGGCCAACTGATGTGTGATTGGCTACACCCTCCTCTGGGTAAGTCCATCCTGTGCTGCATAGGTTCTCTTCTCACCGGTGAAGGAAAACCTGGTCCGATACTCACGGACACACCGAAATTTGCACCTAATATAGTCAATATGAGCATGGATTGTGGATAACCATTCCATATCCAAGATGACGTTGTAAGGCCTCGACGCCGCTACTAGAAGATCCTAGCCAAAGATCTAGCCTCCTAGAGTAATCTCACACTACTGACACCAGTGTTTAATCATCAAATCCCCTCCCGTAGGAGTCTCTAGCCATAAGGATTGAGCCAACAGCTCCACCGGAATCTTTGAGCTCTGAACGAGGGCTGTGGAAATAAAAGAGTGACTGAAACATGTGTCTATAAGTACTGTAACTAAGGTGGAGTAGACACAGATTGTACCTCTAATAATATTCAGATTGCCATGGTCATAGGGCTCAGATTCCTAGAGATGAGGTCATCCCTGTCCACCTGCTTCCTGTGGTTGGGGTGGACCACCTGGAGGTGGTGGCGGTAGAACCTCGAATCGCCACCCACCGCCTGATGCATGGCCATCTCCTCTGCCACGTCCACCTAATAACTGCATACCTCCACAATTGAATCTATTCCTTTGTGTCGGCGGTCCCTAGACTGTCTACTGGTCGTTCGTACGGCAGGCCGGGCAGTCGCGAGCCATGTGACCCTGCCCGCCACATGAGTAGCACTGCCTGCTCCTTAGCTATCCTCCTCTATCCCGTGAGCCCCGCACCACTGACCCTATATCTGGAGGCCATCCACCAGAAGGCCTGGAACTCTTGGGCCCCTGCATTATCCACCTACTGCCTACTGAAGATGACTCTGCTACCTGACATTCGGTGGTGGCTGTCGCTATCAGTGCCTTCTTAGTTAGGAAGATCTCCACCAAAAGTGCTCACTCTAACACCCCAACCTGCATTCGAATGTTGAGCGATATCATTGATGCTCTGATATCCCGTCATAGACCCTAATCAAAGGTTTGGGCCTTGAAAAAAGGGTCCCATACCATGTCAGTGGAGTAGTGGGAGAGATCAGTGAACCTCACCGAGTACTGGGCCATAGTCATGTTGCCCTGTTGTTAGTGCAGCAGCTCCTGTATACACACTGAGCATAGAGTCACTGGGAAGAACTCTTCCTTGAAAAGGCCCTCAGAGTTCACCCAGATGAGGGTCGCCTCATCTTGTATCTGGATTATCATGATCCACCATCTTCGTGATGATTCTAGGAAAGGACTGGCTTCTAGGATCACCATAAGGTCAGCCGGTGTCCCAACTAGGCAAAAAATTCTAGCCACAACCTCCAGCCAGTCCTCAGCTGCCTGCGGGTCTGTCTCGCCTCAGAACATAGGTGGTCTCTGCCACTGGAACTTGTGCAACATTCTCATTTGGCGTGCACCATCTTTTGGTGGGGCTGCTGTCAACGGCTTCCCAATAGGTTGTAGTGCTGCTGGTACACCACCTGAAGGTGCTAACACTGTAAGAGGGCCCTACACCGAGGCCTCATTGCTTGGTGGGCTGTTGTCGTGTACTCTCTTGGGAATCCTGGCTGGCTATCTACATGGTGGCATCCTGAAATAAAATAGGTGTTCTATAGTCAATAAGTTATACCTGGTGAGTTGAATCAAATAGATCACAAGAAAAACTTTTCAAAAACACATGCAATCAGTGTTTTTGTGTACTGAGTCGAAAATCATAATTTAGGGTCCTGGTGTATGGATACGTTGGCCACCGCAACAACACTGAATTTCCCAAACTGAAAACCACACTCATAACAATTAACACTATCACCACATCAAAAAGATCAGAGTCCTAGTCTTCGGTAGAACTGACTCCTCTGATACCACTTTGTCACGACCCGTCCCCCAGGGCCCGTGCCATGACTACCCTAAACCCGCCTTCCATAGTATAGGAGCTGGTAACTAGCACCGGAAAGGCGTATCCCTATAATGGGAAGGAATTTCCTTTAAATCTGTATAAACACACAGACTATAATGCATCATGGTGCAACCAAGTAGTAAAATGTTTTAGTAAAAGAGCATGGTGAAAGTAAAAAGGGGTCAGAATACAAGCCCAACTGAAAAAGTACAAGTACAAATGAAAAGTAAAAATACAGTTGAAAAGTACAAAACATCTCCTAGATTTTCCACCAAGATTCCTACCTGAAGGGTAGGTATAGAATGTCTCCACAACACTCCACATCAGCCCGTATCCTCCGTGTACCACCTGGTCTTGACACCCTCAAGTCTCAGCCCCGCTTCTCATCATCTGCATAAGACACAACAAGGTGCGGGTGAAGCCCATGTAGGGGTGAGTATAAAAATACACAGTAGGGACCTAGAGACCCCCATAGGTCTCCTAGAGTCCCACAAAGGAAAAAACACAAAGAAAGATCTCAAACTCAAGAACGAAGCGATAGATATCAACAATGCTTAGGTATATGCCCATACATATACCTAAGTTATTAAGATATACTCATCTCACACATGAGGATAGAATACCACAAAGGTAACACCATGAAGGAATTAGTACCACACAGGTAACACCACGAAGATAGAAGTACCACACAAGTAACACCATGAAGATAGAAGTACCACACAAGTAACATCGTGAAGACAACACCACGAAGGTCGAAGTACCACATGGGTAACACCACGAAGATAGAAGTACCACATAGGTAACACCACAAAAATATAAGACTTATCTCACATCAGGTATAAATTAAGTACAAAAGTACAGATGATTAGTCTTAAGATAGATCATCTTATTCTATTAAGAAGCACTGCTTCTGACCCACACAGGATCGATAGGTACTAACCCCCAATGGACCACACAAGATTGGTATATGCTGACCTACATAGGATAACTGAGCGCTGACCCACATATGATCTGATATAAGCTGACCCACACATGATTGATAGATGCTGACCCACACAGGATCGATGTTCTTTCTTCATGTTACAACCTTCCATAGGATTCCTCGCACCCGGTGCGCTCAAGTTCCGTAGATTCTTCCCCTCGAGCTATCGGTCATACCTCGACCACCACTAAGCTCCAAAAAGGAGTAAACCATAAGACCTCCATGTCATAAGGGTTCCAAAGTGATAGACGATGCGTCAATTGGACGTCCGGTCTGTGAGTTAAAAACATTTTAGTTCCAAGGAACCAGTTGGATTTAGGTTTGATCCAACCCAGCCATACTCCAACTTTCTCCAAAACTTAAGTGAAGTATACCAATATGACCATATGAATCCAAGGATCCCAGTGCCATATAAGGTTCGTTAAATGGAAGTCCAGTTCACAAGATATGACCCCTTTAGTGTTTATGGTCCGGTTGGGCCCGGGTCCGGTCCGACCCGGTCGGATTGAACTGACCCGATCTGGGCTGGTCCACGGCGGGCTCTGCCCACTAGGCCAAGGTCCATCCCGACCCGCAAGGGGGGAGTGGCCCACGGTAGGGTCCACCCTAGCCGCCACCAAGGGAGAGACCCCTGATTTTACCCAATGGCAACAAGGGCCATTCGGTTTCTTCCACAGCGGTGGTACCACGTGGCGCCGCCAGGTGGCACGCGGGACCCGCTAGAGCTGGTCCGGCCTCCCATCGCAGCCATTCGATGCCTGACGCCATCTCCAGTGGTGCGCGACGGTGTGCCACTCTGCTACCCACGGTCGGCCGGTGTGCCAACCACCTCCCTCAGTCCACCGCGGCTGACGATCCATGGCCCGCATCCTCCGATGACGTGCTGGTCATGCCACCCTCTTCTTCCATAGCTGGACGGTGTGCCGGCCCCTCCTCCAACCACCTCGATTGACAAGCTGCGGCAGGTTCCTCTAGCGGTGCAGGTGAGCTTCCTTCTCCCTTGCGGCCGACTGGTGCTGACCGCCACATTGGTCTCTGCCAGCGTCGGTCGATGGTACTGCTACGCCAGCGGTCTTCCATGGAGAACGGAAGGGGGTAGCAAAGTAGTGGAGGGTCCGGGCTGGGTTTGTTAGGCCCACACCCTCCGTGTTAGTTTAAAAACAACACGAGGGAAGAAAAAGGATTCTAAAACTCTTAAATGAAAACCAAAAGTAAACCCTACCCCAAGAACGATGGAGAACGCCCGCGATCAAGGAAGTGGGTCGGTGTTTGCCATCCCCTGCAACTAGCCTCCAATGACATCACTCAATCATCGATCTTCGGTTCGAGGTTTTGGTGTCACTCGTCACCAATTTCTGAAACCGGCACCTTTATACAAGGGTTTGGCATCTCGACACTTTGTCAGTACTTCATTGCTTGGTGAAACAGTGCTGATTCCTCCCCCCAAGCGCTTTATAAATAGGACAGGGGGAGGGTGTCTAATGCTCATGGGATTTAATGGGGGCTCATTAATTTGGAACCTTCCTAATTCCCCAATGGTGTTGTTACTTAGGATTGAAAGGTCAATCCATTTATGGGATTGATACGTCACTGGTCCCACGTTTCCACTTGTCCATTGGAGGAAAAATAAAGGAAACAAAATAACAAAGTTATTTTGTTTATTCTTTTAAAAAGTCACAAAAACTAACTTTTTCTCCAGACCTACTACGGTCGAAGTGAAGTCTTCCTTAAGCGAATCCCAGTGCTATGGATTCAACGGTGTCCACAGATTTTTAATCCAAGCACCAGTTCAAAAGTTAGAAAATTCCACTCACGCGTTTACTGAACGTACCTAAAAAAAGTTCAGAAATTCATTCCAGGCACTCCGGGCCTTGGAATGACGCACCGTCAATTTTCACAAACTCGTAATAATTCCATACAATTAAAAACAATTACATGGAAAATCCAGGTCTTTACATGAACTTATTTTCCAATTGGATTATATTATGATTTACCTACTTAATATATATATATATATTTAAATCGTAAGCTAACTTGTTCTTATCTCTGAAGTGTGTGGGGGAAGTCTATGGTATTTCCTACTAGGTTTTATAATATCCCCCTATATATATATATACCTTGGTGGGTATATAGATATTGTTCACCATGATATAGGTAAGGGGGAGACTTCATACATTTCTAGAAGAGCATCTTGATGCCATAGTCCTGACCTATGGGGGTGTATCTTGGAAATGGTTACAGTGGAGTTAATCATGGGCCCACATTGGTGCCTTGTTATATTGATTATTTTTATGATGTACACTTATTAATTTTTGTTTTATTATTAAAATTTTGATTCAGGTTATATTATGTCTAGGGTTTTTGTTGATTTTCATGTCATGCATCATGTCTATTTTCTATTGTTATTATTTTTATTTTTCAAATTGTTTTATATATTTAAGGAAAAATAATAACTCATATTTTTTTAACTCCATCAGTATTTATTTATATCCATTTTTTTCTAGGGAATGTCACCTAAGGTTAGTGACATCTCAATCATACCTAATCCAATGGTTTGGGGTTGGAGTGCAACCAACGGTATCAATTTGGTATGGTCTATCTATAATGAATATTATGTGAGGATATGGGATATGTCAAGACTTGAAATTTAGAGTATTAAAAGGAATAAATAACCTACTTATACATAACATCAAGTTACCATGGTGGTTAATGTATGAAAAGTGTTGTTAAGAACTTCTGGTTTTCTCGTCATCTCATCATCGTGGGTTTAACCAATTAGTGTTCAGTATAATGAATTAGTAAAAAGGATTCCCACTAATAATTCATCATTCATATGATATTCATGATTCTGTTTTTTACTCTATATATATGGTAAAAGATATAGGTTTAAATTATTCATTGATGACTAAGTAATGGTTTTATTGTGATTTTGGGAAAATTTATTGAGTCAGGTGGCATATAAAGTAGAAAAATGATATTGTTGAGAACATAGTTCACCATAAAACATAAATGGACAATTTTTTTTAGATTTTTTTTGAATATTTTAAGAATATATAAAAAACAAAAAAAATATAATAAACCACATCATGTATAACTCTTAAGGATTTAAAAGGATTTTTTTTGATCTTTAGAGGTGACTCAATACCTAAGAAAGTAAAATCATAGATGGGAAGAATGAATATAATATTAGAATCATTAGGAACCCTAGATGAAATTAAATTGAATCTCAGAGTGTACATGTTTGAGGATCTATCATGAAAATGGTGGGACCTTTTTATTTAATCTAAATTCAACTGAGGCATTTCTTGGGAGGGTTTTGAGGAATTGTTTAACAATCAATTCTTCCACAATAAATTCCAAGTGTCATGAAAAATAGATTTATTTGAAATAAATTAAGGAAATGTTTTAGTGATGGAATATGGAGCTCAATTTACATACTTTTCTTATTTCACACAATAATTTGAAGCTATAGAATCAATCAAGTCTCAAATATTCAAAGTGGGTATGTGACTAGACATTTTTTCTAGAGTGGTGATGTTTTGTATTGAAAATTAAAAAAACATGGTGAACAAGGAAATTTTTTTGAAAAAAAATACATCCCTAAAAACATCAATGGAGGGAACAACTTTGTCCTCCCAGACATAGGTGGGAACTCTAGTTCTATGAATAATCTCATAAGGGATAGTTACTCCCAGGGCAGCAGGGCACCAGAGAACCAATACAATGAATCGTCTTCATTTCCCCCATATTGTAGTAACCAACCCAGTCATTTCCAATGTGTTTTTAGAGTACATAAAGAGGGAATTCACAAAAGTTCCTTAACACTATCTTAATTATGGAATGAATGAAAATATCAATCATTATTGTACTAATCACACAAACTAATCTGGGGGAGATGATTCTAATCATTCCATGGCTTTTAATGCTTATTCATGAAAATATAATCAGAGTAGTTATATTCTATAGAATCAAGGATTCCATGGTGATTCTAAAAAATCATATTCACCTCAGCAAGAACTTCCTCATCATGGGGGTAGGAATCAGTCAGGGGGTGCTGATTAAATTTTTTTTGGAGCTGATCAGGTTATTCCAAATGAAGAAGTATTTCCCTCGACTGTGTTGGGTCGGAGAAAAAGGGGAATTGATGGCAAGAGGGGGGGGGGGGGTGAATTGCCTTTAAAAAAAAAGGTTAACAAATTAAAATCAAAGTTGAAATGCAGCGGAAATAAAAGAGGCAATCACACAAGAAATTGTTAACGGAGTTCGGCCAAAACCCGGCCTACGTCTCCGCTCCCAACTCAACCGTTGAGATATTCCTACCGCTTGCTTTTCAATGGTTTTAGCAAGAAACCCACTAGGCTTTGAGGTAGCACTAGAACCTATTACAGCTTGCTTTTGGTGGTTGAGCAAGAACCCACTTGCTTTTAATGGTTTAGCAAGAACCCACTATCCTTCTTACAGGTGAAGGATAGCTCACCTATGACACAAGCCTTTTAAAAGGAAAGGCTTGAAGAAACCTCTTCACACCTTAGTGGTGATGTGAAACCCAAAAGAGAGAGGAATAGAAAAGGAGTTGGGGTTTGTAGGCACAAACCCAATTTTAAGCTTAAAATAAATAAAACACTAAAAACCGTGATTGGGAGAAGCCTTGGGCGCCTTTGATTGATTGGAGATGTTGAAGGCCGCTTCCAAGCTTCTTTGATGGTGCTCTTGGATGTGGAATTGGATTGGAGCACGTTGGGTTCCTTGAGGAAATCCGCCGGAGGTTCGCCAAAATGATCAACAATGTGTCCGGTGGCTTGTGTTGAGTTCCGGGGCTTCCTAGGCCTTTATTTATAGGCTAGGAACCTTCAAGTATCCGTTGGAGGGCTTTGGAGCCGTTGGAAAGGGCCTCGGAGCCGTTGGGAGGCTTTTTGGAGTTGACTGGTCAAAGCCAACGGCTAGTTTGACCAGGCCTACCGGCTGGACGGTACAGGACCACCGGCTGGCCGGTGCCTTGGAATGTGGAGAGTACTTCTGCCCAGGAGCCACCGGCTGGCCGGTGAGAAGGCCACCGGCTGGCCGGTGGTGAGACAGTAGGTCTCACTATTGCATCAGGTTGCCACCGGCTGGCCGGTGACAGAGCCACCGGCTGACCGGTGGAACCTGGCAGTGGGAAATGCCTCTGCCAGGTCCACCGGCTGGCCGGTGCTATCACACCGGTTGGCCGGTGGACTGAATTTCAGTCCACTTGATGATTCTTTCTTGGGCCATTTTCTTGGCAACCTTGTGCCTATCATACAAAAAAACTTCAAACAATATTAGACAAATAATAAGATGATTGTGATCATGAAAATCAAACAACGAGGGGAACGAGAGGTACAACAATCTCCCCCTATTTTGATGATCACAATCACCAAAACAATTAAAGTAAAAACAAAAATGAAAGACATTCTTAAAGGATAAAGAAAGTAAATGCTAAGTATGATCAAAAGGATTCTCCCCCAATCAATCAAGAAATTCTCCCCCTTTGTGATTATCAAAATAGCACGGGGCATAAAACTTGATTGAGGGAAAAGAGATTTGAAATTTGAAAATCAATTGAAATTTTGGAAATTGAAAGATTGAATAACAGTTTGAATTGAAAGTTTTGAATCAAAATTGAAATGAAAATTTTGAACCAAAAATTGAATTGAAATTTGAAACCAAATGAAATTTTTGAAATTGAGAGTTTTGAAAAAAAAAAAAATTGAATAACTGTTTGAATTGAAAGTTTGATATGAAAAATGAATAGAAAATTTTGAATTGAAAAATTTGAAACCAAGAGTTGAAATAGAAAGTTTGAATAAAAAAAAAAGCTTAAACAAACCTAACTCCCCCTAAATAAAAACAATAAATCACCGGGGAGAGGTAAAAAATTTTGGCCCGGAGAGACTCGCCAAAAGGGATTTTTCAATCCAAATTTGTTTCATGGCGGGTCTTCTTCTATAAAATTCGTCCGAAAAGTAAAAAGATTTGGGTTGACCGTACCGGGCGTTTTTACAATTACATTCATAAATAAGGTGCCCGTGTTTTTTACAATAACTGCAAAATTTAAAACTAGAGCTCCCCCTTACAAAAACAGTGGGTGCATGGGAGGAGGAGGCTTGGTTGGTATAGCCAAGTCCTTGAGTGGTCCTAGAAATTCGTTGGGAACCTAGGAGATTGTTCAAATTTTGTTCCCCTTGGGTGAACTTAGCTAGGGTCTCCCTTAGGTCTTTGATGGTTGATTCCATGGAATCAACATTTGGGAAATTTTGGATTTTGAGGGACATCTCCTCCTTCTCTTTGAGAAGTTGTTCTTTTTCGGAGGAGAGTTTTTTGAAAGACTTTTTTAAAGCAACAAATTTTGACGATAAAGCATGAAAACCTTTTTCTAGTTGGTCTCTAGCGTGTGAGAGTTCTTCATAAGAAAGATGATTTAAAGAATTTGAATTTGAAGAACAAGAGGAGGAGGAGTCGGAAGATGTTACCTCATGAAATACCATTAGGCATTTTGTACCTTGGTCGCTCGAGGAGGAGGAGGATGATGAAGAGGAGGTGTCACTCCATGTCGCCTTGAGGACCTTTTTCTTTCCTTTTTCCTTTTGCGTGGCCCGTTTTTTGTTGAGTGGGCAATCGGGCTTGTAATGGCCCTTTTCGCCGCACCCGTAGCATTTTACCTTGGGCTCGGATCTTGCGGTGGGTTCTTGCTTTCGGTGCTTGCGGGATTTCTTCTTCTTGTGATTCTTCATAAACTTTTGCATTTGGCGGGCGAGATTCTCCATTTCCGAGTCGCCGCTTGAAGATGAAGTAGATGAGGAAGATGAGGATGATGAGGAGGAGCTTACTTCTTGTTGTACCTTGAGGGCAATGTTCTTTGGTGTCTTGATTGGTGTGCCCTCCTTTTGAGCTTGCCTCCTCATCGTGATCTCATAAGTCATGAGAGATCCGATGAGCTCCTCTACCGGCATATTTTTGACGTCCTTAGCTTCTTGGATTGCCGTCACCTTTGGTGCCCATGAGCTCGGAAGGACCCATAAGATCTTCTTGACCATCGTCTCGGCTGAAACATCATCACCAAGAGATTTTCTACCATTGCAAACGTCAGTGAAGCGTGTAAACATTTCAGAAATAGACTCATTTGGATGCATTGAAAAAGATTCAAAGTCTTGTCTATACATATCTAATCGAGTATCCTTGACTTTGTTGGTCCCCTCATGGGTAACCTCCAAAAGTTTCCAGATTTCATGTGAGGAGGTGCATGTGGACACTCGATTGAATTCATTCCTATCTAACCCGCAATGAAGAGCATTCATGGCTTTGCCATCAAGCTCGAAATTCTTAATATCGGCGGGGGTCCATTTGGATTCGTCGGGGGAAGAAAAAGAATAACCTTGCATGACAATTTTGTAAATAGGATATCCTATACTTCTAAGAAAGGTAGTCATGCGGGTTTTCCAATAATTATAGTCGGTCCCATCAAAAAATGGAGCCCGACCCAATGAGAAGCCCTCAGGGGCGAAAGAGGTAGATTCCATCACAATGGATCTTTGAATTTGAAACCTTTTAAGGTATTACTCAAATTACCCCTTTGATACCAATTGTTGGGTCGGAGAAAAAGGGGAATTGATGGCAAGAGGGGGGTGAATTGCCTTTAAAAAAAAAGGTTAACAAATTAAAATCAAAGTTGAAATGCAGCGGAAATAAAAGAGGCAATCACACAAGAAATTGTTAACGGAGTTCGGCCAAAACCCGGCCTACGTCTCCGCTCCCAACTCAACCGTTGAGAGATTCCTACCGCTTTCTTTTCAATGGTTTTAGCAAGAAACCCACTAGGCTTTGAGGTAGCACTAGAACCTATTACAGCTTGCTTTTGGTGGTTGAGCAAGAACCCACTTGCTTTTAATGGTTTAGCAAGAACCCACTATCCTTCTTACAGGTGAAGGATAGCTCACCTATGACACAAGCCTTTTAAAAGGAAAGGCTTGAAGAAACCTCTTCACACCTTAGTGGTGATGTGAAACCCAAAAGAGAGAGGAATAGAAAAGGAGTTGGGGTTTGTAGGCACAAACCCAATTTTAAGCTTAAAATAAATAAAACACTAAAAACCGTGATTGGGAGAAGCCTTGGGCGCCTTTTATTGATTGGAGATGTTGAAGGCCGCTTCCAAGCTTCTTTGATGGTGCTCTTGGATGTGGAATTGGATTGGAGCACGTTGGGTTCCTTGAGGAAATCCGCCGGAGGTTCGCCAAAATGATCAACAATGTGTCCGGTGGCTTGTGTTGAGTTCTGGGGCTTCCTAGGCCTTTATTTATAGGCTAGGAACCTTCAAGTATCCGTTGGAGGGATTTGGAGCCGTTGGAAAGGGCCTCGGAGCCGTTGGGAGGCTTTTTGGAGTTGACTGGTCAAAGCCAACGGCTAGTTTGACCAGGCCTACCGGCTGACCGGTACAGGACCACCGGCTGGCCGGTGCCTTGGAATGTGGAGAGTGCTTCTGCCCAGGAGCCACCGGCTGGCCGGTGAGAAGGCCACCGGATGGCCGGTGGTGAGACAGTAGGTCTCACTATTGCATCAGGTTGCCACCGGCTGGCCGGTGACAGAGCCACCGGCTGACCGGTGGAACCTGGCAGTGGGCAATGCCTCTGCCAGGTCCACCGGCTGGCCGGTGCTATCACACCGGTTGGCCGGTGGACTGAATTTCAGTCCACTTGATGATTCTTTCTTGGGCCATTTTCTTGGCAACCTTGTGCCTATCATACAAAAACACTTCAAACAATATTAGACAAATAATAAGGTGATTGTGATCATGAAAATCAAAGAACGAGGGGAACGAGAGGTACAACCGACTGTGCGAGGTAGTGTTATCCTTGAATCAACCTTAAGTCATGTTTTTTTACACTATTATGTCCCATTATTTTATTTCTTATATTTTAGTAAAATAATTGGTCTTGATTATGGAAATGATGCCTCATGTTATGATCATTAGTATAACTCTCAAGAACCATAATTTTATGGGATTTAAATTCTCGGCATGTTCCATCACCAATGGATCAATCCAATTTCTTGGAAGAGTTATCTATCATATAAATTTAAATATTTTATTTAATACTAATAATTTATTTTCTGGTAGAATTCAAGTATCATATTGACTATTATACTTAGTGATTAACTTTTATAACTCCTAAAAGATTTTCCCAACTATTAAAAGGGGAATGGGACATTAATGTGGGTATAGTAGGACCTTTAGTGATATTGGTTGTGATAAAATAATATTAATTTATTTGGATCACATTGAGGTATGTGGATGATACCAAACAAAGATTTATTTCCAGCATTATAGACTGATACCTCAATGTTATCCTAGAAAATTTCTATAGGCTACCACCAAAAAGGGTAGTGGAATTTTCTATTGATGTAATTCTAGGAATGAATCCTATTTAACAATAATTATATATAATTTCACCAATAAAATTAAGATATATTAAATTCCAACTATAATAGTTAGAAATTAAGAGTTTTTAAGACTAAGTGCGTCACCTTGGGCTGATGCGGTTCTTTTTGTTAAGAAATAATATTGTACACTTTGAATTTGTTTCAATTATCATAAGAAGAATAAAGTTATGATTAATAATAAATATCTTATTCATCAAATTAATGATTATTTTTATCAATTAACAAGATACCAATGGTTCTATAAAATTTATCTTTGGGAAGGTACCACCAACTCTAAGTCAAGAAAGTTTATATCCCCAAAAAATCATTAAGAAGTTGTTAAATCCATTATTAAAACTTGTTCATTCCATTTTGTCTTATTAATTTACTAAAGATATTCATGGAATTAATGAATTATATCTTTCAAATATATATGGATTCCTTTTTTGTGGTATTATTTTACAACATATTAGTGTATTCTCACATTAAATATGACCATGAAAGGATCTTGGATGTTGTATTAAGTATATTAAGAGACCACGGTCTATAAGAAAAATTATCAAAGTGTAACTTCTAGATACAAGGAATTTACTTCATTAGGTATGTCATTTAAGGAAAAGGAAATATTGGTATGACATGATAAAATTTAGGCTATTACTTCATGGAAACCACCTAATAATATATTGGAAATATATATTGTTTTGGGATTAGATGGATATTGTAGATGCTTTTTCTGTGACTTCTCACATTTCATTTCTCCAATGACTACATTGAAGAGGAAGGATATTCAATTTTGTTAGAGAAATAATTTTAAGAATGATTTACATGAACTTAAGGCTCATGTGACATTGAAATATATCCTTATCTTTATATAACTAGGGGTTGGATATATGATCTTTGTAATGCATCTGGATATGGATTGGGTTGTATTCTCATACATACAAATCACATCATAGATCACAACCCATGATAATTGAGAAATCCTGAAAATAACTATCCAACCCAAGATTTGGAATTATCCACAGAGGTCTATGCCTTAATATCATAGTGTCAATATATTTTTAGTGAAAATTTCTCTGTGTTCATAGATCATAAAATCTTGAAGCACATACTTCATCAACGAGGTGTGAACTTGATACAATGATGTTGGATGGAATATATCCAAATTTTTAACTTAGAATTTATGTATACACTCAGGAAAGATAATTCATTGTTAATTGTATTAAGTTATAATTCATATAACTATGTGATTAGAGATGTCAGGGAACAATGGTAGTTAATGGGGATAATTGCTAACATGCACTTGTAATGTACCAAGTAGAATGATTTTTAAGATTTCTTTCAAGTCACTCTTATTCATGACTTTGTTGAATAGGTCAATGAGGCTCAAAATTCATACCTAGATAGTATTATACTAAGGTATAACATTAATGGGGGGCATTTATGTATGGATAGAATATGGAAATTTAGTGTTGAACTTTTGGCATCAAATCATAGTTCCTCCGTAATTCCAAGACCAACTAATTTTTTTATCACCATTCAAAGTGAGTTATCCACTAGGGTTCTCATAAAATGTAAATTTAAATCAAATAAAATTTATGGTGGTCTGTTATGATGATTAAGGCCACCAAATATGTTATGAAATATCTTAATTGTCAATAGGTGAATGTCAAAAGTCAAAAACTATCTAAAAAGTTATAGTCATTTCCCATACCTATATGGAAATGATAGCACATTGTAATAGACATTTTCATTATCCTACTATATATTATTTAAAATAGATATGATATCTGGGTTATCATGGGCCGACTCATGAATTCCTCACAGTTCATTCTAATCCAAGAGAGGAATACATTAATAAAATTAGTAATGATCTATATCCAGTAAGTAGTGAAATTTCATGTGGCGTCATTTTTTATTATATCTAACCAAGAACCTAGATTCAACTCATAATTTTTTAGGTGCTTACAACAAACTATTAAAACTAATATAAGAATGGACACAATTTATAATCTCCTAATGGATGGTTAGTTGGAGTGTATGATTCAGACAGTGGAGGATATTCTCATTGATTATGTAATAGAATTTAGTGGTCTATAGAAATACCATTTAAATTTGGTATATTTTTCATATAATAATAGTTAATAGTACATGATATATATGGAACCATATAAAACATTGTATAGTCATCCATTTCGCTCCTCAATTTTTTGTATGGAGATATGAGAAACTTCTCTGATTAGACCATGCCTTCTATGCAAGGCTACCGATAAAATATAGATGATTATAAAAAGCATAGAAATTTCCAAGATCCAATAAAAAAAATTAGGTAGATAATAATCATTTACCCTTATCTTTTAAAGTGGTCAATCACATATTCATAATATTTTCTCCAAGATTAGGGTATCATCGTCTAGGTAAGCAAGGGAAGTTAATTTCTCAATGTGTGACTTTTTTTGAAATTATGTAACTTATCGGTGAAGTTTATTATTGTCTATATCTACCACCAAGATTAAAAATTATTAATAATGTTTTCCATATCTCACAATTTAAGAAGTATATATCGGGACCTGCACATATAATTAATTAGGATTATGTTACTATGGATCTTGATGAAATATTTTTGCACATACCAATTCATATTCTATTTTTGTACGAAATGGTATTTCATGGAAAACATATATATCTAGTGTGGGTATTTTTTAAACATGGTCAAATTTTGGAAATACTTGGGAATGATAAAATTTTATTCTATACCAATGGGTAGATATTTTTTATAACACTAATAACTTCCACCTTTCTGATTATGGAAATACCAATGGTGGGGTGAATGTAACACCCTAGGTTAGAGGTATGTCCTTATTATTTTTTATTTTAACATAATAATATTGTTACTTTTGGGTTTGTGAAGTGTTGGATGACTGTTAGGTTGAAGGAATTAGTGTTTAGGATATACATGATTCACCACAATGTGTTAAAATTTGTAGTGAATTTCATGGCCCAACTTGTAGAGTTATTGTAGTGATGGTGACTTTTAAAAGTGTAAGGATGTTACTACTCCATAATTATTACAATTTTAGTGAGTTTAGTGGTTGGTAAATACACCTCTGGGAAATAGGATGACCAAAACATCCAATGAGTGTATATAGTGGCTAGGTGTGGTTGGTATCATGTTGGAACCATCCAAAATGGATTAGGATAACACATCAGAACATGTTCTTAGGTATGGAGTTGGTAAATTTAGTCTCATGATGTTCACTCAAAATGGATTTGGTGAACTCCCCACACTATGTCCCAAGGAGTGGTGTCAGACATCATGTTTTTTGAGATGGAAGATTTATCCAATGATCATTGGGGGGAGGGAAATTATATTCCAGAGGGAAATAAAGGGATATATTATTAGGTATATTGAATTTTATTTTCAACCTATTTCACCCCTTAAAACCCATCATTATCCCTTTCCTTGATTTGGATTTCAATCCAAGCATTCTCTGAGGCAATTTCAGCAAATTTATTCTTATGGTTGAATCTCTTCCACTTATAATTTTTTGTGTGATTATGTTATTGGTATATGGTATATCTACCATTAAACCTTTAAATATATCTTAAAGGAATTAGTTTTTGAAAACTTATACTTGTTATTTTAATGAAATTTCATGAATTAAACCTAATAGACATCATATGATGCATGATTATTTTTTCAAGGAAAGGGAGGTTTTCTGAAAATTCATAGTGAATATAGAATTCCATGATTATTTATTTTAAATGAATTTTAAAACATTGGAATAGGGTGATGTGATTATATTATGGATATGGAAAGGGTCTCTTCATGATTGAATTGGTTACGATGCAATTCTAGGCACATGGGAGTTTTACTACCAAGAGATGGCTTGGGTCCTAAGTTATGGGTACCACTCATGAGTATGGGGTTTTAATGGTCCAAATTTAACAAGATATGTACTGGGTGTGTGATACTAATGAGTTTAAATTCATTCATGGGTGTGTTCGTGTAGTTGAGACATATTTTTCAATTCTAAAATCTTTTTCATATTGGCTTCCATTATGCTTGACACGATTAAAATATATATTTGTGTAAATTATATGATAACTTGTTATTGAATATATAACATGTATAGGAATTATTGGATATTACTTAATAGTTTTTATACTCACCCCATTCACATTCACTTTGGTGAGTATACACAATTTGTTTACTATGATATAGGTAAGTGTAAATTTTCATACATTTCTAGTGGAGCATCTTGATACTGCCATAATGTCCTATGGGAGGTGGATCCAGGAGCTGTTTTTATTGGAGTTAGTCTTGGTTCCCCTTTGGTTCCTTTTTATACTGAGTTTTTTATGGTGTATAACTATTTATGTATGTTTTAATACTGCGACTCAAATTCTGGTTATTTTAAGCCTATGTAGTTTTTGTTGACTTTCATGTAATCCATCATGCATATTTTATATTGTTGTTATTTTTATATCACATGTTGTGTTATTCATTTAAGGAAATATAATTCCCCATGTTTTGGTAATTCCCTTGGAATTTAATTCTAGCTTTTTCTGTATAGGGAATGCCACCCAAGTTTTGTCTATTTCGATCTTTCCCAAGCCAATGGGTTAGGGTTATGGTTTTATTGTATTTTTTTTGTATATTGTGTTTATCATTTATTTACAAACACTTGTGAGGGTGAATTAAAATTTTAGAGTATCTATATATTAATAGGTTATAGGGATCGATTTAAAAAGAATTTATAAAATATGTTAATGTTTATTTAACCCAAACATTATATGTGTTACTTAATATCATTATTGGGGAACCTTAATTAGTATAAGTGAACACAAGGTTCCCTTTAAAGGATATATTATAGATTGAGTTTTTTTATTATTATTTAATTTTATCTATAAATTTATTTTTTATTCTCTAGATATCAAATGGGGAATCATAACTCCATTAATAGTAGTGGTGTACCTAATTTTGATGGAGATAATTACTAGATATTGAAGAATAGGATGATTCCCTATCTCCCAGATTTTATCCTAGAAGTTATTGATGATCCTGTTATAGTTTTTATTCATTTTAATAAAAAATACCCCATGGAAAGTTTGACATGAAAAATATTGAAAATGATGGTATGTCAAGTAATTTTATTTTGATTTCTGTAAATAAAACAATTTTCACAAGGGTTATGGGATTGAATACATTCAAGTAAACATTAGTAAAGATTAATAATATTTATGAGGTTAATCTACAACCTAAGGAATCCAAATTAAAAATCTTGAGAGAAAGGTTTAAATATGTGAATATGGATAGTGATGATACTATTTATTATTTCTTCACCAAATATAGTGATATTGTTAATAATAAAAAAATATTTATAGAAACCTTTTAGGATTATATAATTTTAAATAAGTTTTAAGAATATTTTTTGAAATATTTTATGCTAATTTTTTTCATTAGAATATAGATATTTGAATCAGTTATCACTTGATGAATTATATAATAAACTTTTTTCATATTAGATGAGATAATATCCTTTTTTTTTTAAAAACAATATCATAGAAAAGAAGGATATTTCTTTCAAATCCATGAGAAAAATAAAATTATGAGGAATAAAAATAGTTATCCTTTGAATATATTGATGATTAAGAACACTATAAATAATATGAGAAAAACCATGTTATTTATTTTTAAAATTTTCATAAAAGCAAGAGGAAAGTTTAAAGTAAAGTTTCCATTAAAATGTTTTAATAATAGTAATGTTATAAAATTTTTGTATGACTCTTCTATGAATATAAATACTAATTCAAATTCTAATGAACTATAATAGGTTTTTTAAATAAATAGAGTAAAAATTTGAAATACTTGATAGGAAAAAAAATCTACTAATAATACAAAGAGATTTATAAGAAGCAAGAATGAATGTTTATAGAGTAAAAAGGAAAAGGAAACTCTAACATGAGATGTAATTTATAAAATGATGAAAAGTTTTTTAAAAAAATAGAAATTTCTATAGAATATAAGAAAACATCAAGTAGTGATTAAGAGTATGAATAAAATTATAATATTAGTACATGAAAAATTGAAATTGAAGCTTTTATTGGTCAAAATTACATGCTTAAAAGGGATACCAGAATGTTAAATAAATTTGATAGAAAAAAATATATTAAGGTTGGATCACTCATGAAAGAATCTCAATGCATTGAAGAACTCGAGATGTTGAAGGCTAAAGTTACAGAATATGATAAAAATTTGAAATAATATAATGATAAATATATTAACAAATAAAAGGAAATAAATTAATTTCAATAAAGGTGTATTGATGTTTAAAATCCCTTGAATAAGATGATTGAATTCTATAATAATTGGTTTAAAGTGAAAGCTGAATATTAACAAGCTACTAAAGTGATTTCTCCAAGGGAAAATCAAAATCCACTTGAGAAAATATTAAAAATACAAAATCTATTTCCTTTAATAATTAAACATGTAAAAAAAATTATTGGAAAGAATTGGTTAAGAAAACCCTTGAGGAACCTATCTCAAAATAATAGTAGTTAAGGGAAATCACAAGAAAAATATTTCAACAATTGAAAATATACTAACTTCTTGTTTTAAATCACGAGATAATTATTTTAATCAAAGATATAATTTATAATAATAAGGGATACTAAGATTTTATTGAATTTTTTGGTAATATGGAATTTATGGGTACAAATACTATTGTTGTAGGGATGAGGTTTTTTGTTTGTTTTCTTTAAAATTAATGTTTAATTTATTGAGGGTGCATTTAAATGAAAATTTTCAATGAAATATTTATGAAATAGAAGTGAGAGTTGGATTATCTAGAGGTTTTACAAAAATAAGAGAGGATTAGACTTCTAGAATTTATTCAATAAAATGTGAGAAGTAATTTCTGTTTATTAAAATCATAAAAATATATGTTCTATTTTGATATATCTAAAGTAAAGGATTGATGGATGTTCTATATGTTTTTACAAGAAAAAATGTTGAAATATATGGGTCTCTTTATGTGGATGGAGTTTCAATATTTGAAAAAATCTAATCACGTTCCAATAGAAGTTAGATAAATGCAGTGAAGCATGGTGTTGCATGATATTTTAGTTTGAATACTTTAAAATTAGTTAGTATTGAAAAAAAGTCTTGTAGATAGGTAATGATTATTTTAGTTATTATAGTTTTAAATCAAAGGGAGTGTCTTGTAAAATTTTCATAATTTAAGGAATTACTTGAAGGAAGTCAAAAGTTTATTCTGGTGAAAAGGAAAGAGTTTCATGCTTGTTGGAGTGCTTATGTGTTAGTTTAGGTGCTCTTCTCTAGTTAGGCATTGCACTATTCAAGACATTTCATAGTAGTTTGGAAGTATGGTAGTTTGGATTTTCATGTTGGTTAGGTTGTGTGTTGATCAGGTGGTTACACACTTTTCAGTTGCACAAAAATTAGTGGACTCATGGTATTAAAAAATTGTAAAAGTGGAGTAGTGTGGATGACACATCGCTGAAGTCGAAGCATGTTATATTGGGTAACAGTTAGGGTTTTCCTATAAATTCCAACATATCACCTTAAATATGAACAATATAATATTTAGAGAATTATTTCAGGCTCTCTCTTTATACAAGGATTTGAGAAACCTTACTTTCATGAACTACATTTGATCAAATATATCCATGAAAAGAGTTGTATAAAGATAATTCTAAGAGAAATACATAAACAATTAGGGTTGAAAAAAGTGAGCAACATGAACATAGTTTAGAAAAAATAATAAATCAAAGGAATTAATGTGAAATATCCTAAGTGAAGTGAGTTTTTTGAAAGAAAATTATACAAGCATAGTTACATGAGTGAAACTTAAGTGAAATTACCCAAGTGAAGAAAACTGAGTGAACATGACTTGAGTGAATAAACATGGGTGAACAAATATGGGAATGAAATTAGAGACCTAAAAGAACTAGACTTGGTATAACTATAATCGAGTAGTGGTACTTGGAAATATGAATTTGAGTGCATCTAGGGTTCAATATTGATATATATAATTTAGTAGAAGAAGAGGAAAATCATTAAATATTCCATTGACTTATCTAGTTTAGTTCATGTAGGGAAGGTTTGAGGGAAGAAGAGGGAGTATCCAACATTATAAATGGTTATAGATTTGGATATAATGAAATAGGAAAATTCTAGTGCAGAGTTTTACTCATCCAAATAAATAGTATTTCTACTATAATATTTTGGAAAAAAAGGCTTAACAATCACATTATGTAGTTGATCTCATCTGGAATTAAGTTATAAAAACACAGAAAAATGGGATTCAATGGAGTATAAAATTTCAAGCTATTATTCAAGGGGACTCTCATGTTAAATAGATAAAAACCATCATTTCCATAACCTATTTAGGAGATCTTGAAGTCTATAAACTGATCTTTCCTTCATTAAAGTAGTTTGTGGGGGTAAAGAAGAGGGTGTTTCCTTTCAGTGAGGAGTCACCAAACCCTAAATCTTGTAAGGTAGTATGCTTAAAATGAATTAACCATGTCCAAAACATTTTATCAATTGAACTATGGGATCATGGAGGATTCTATCACCTTGACACACCATCAATGCGTGCTCCTTGGACATAGTCATTTATAGCGAACCAAGTAAAATATATGTGTTATGTGAATGCTTTACTTTCCTAAATTCTTGTATTTGTTTCATTAAGAATTACATAAAGATTTGAATGTTTTTCCTGATAATAGAGGAAAAATATCCTTTTTGAAATTTCTTTAATTGGTTGACACCCTGATTCACCTCATGGGAAGGGTGTATCGGGTTATAAAAAGTGGTTTTTGAGTGAAAAGGTTCTGACATGTAGTTAAATATATATGTATGTTTGGATTTATTGTGGTCAAGGATTCAATGAATAATACTCCATTTTTCAGAGGAATTTTTTTATAGTTGAAACAAATAAATTATTATGTGCTTATAGAAATATATAAAGTATTGTGAGTGGGTTCCCAAGACCTAACTCCTATATATACTTTCACGACCATTACATGTATACAGTTTGATATATATATATGTGTGTGTGTGTGTGTGTTTTTTATCTTACCATTATAGTAACATTACTTCTATGTGTACAATATAAATGGTAATGTCTATAAATTACATGCCGTATAAAAGAGTTATGTAATTCCTAGTCATAATGATAACCTCAATATACTAAGGTATTAATCTCAAATATATATTCTATAGTCATGATATATCATACTGAAAATAAAAAAAATGAATAACTATCATATTTTAGGGGCTCATAAGCAAGGAGACTTATTCTCATTAAGTTTTCACATGGTTATATTAAGTAGATGAGATCCTAAGGACTGAACTGCTAATAGGAATACAACATGTTACAAGTTTCAATGGTTATTCCTATCTTTGAACATGTGTATTGGTCACTTGACTTGAGATCATTATCAAAGTGTACAATTTTATCACATACTTCGATATAAGTTGAAAACTATATAATCTATATTTTGGTAGGGTATATTACATATTGGATGTGTCATTATTCACGTGGAATTAGTTGAATGATCAATAAATGATTTTTCACTTACAATTAGAGGATGACATATCTCGGGCCTAGTTGACCTAGATGGTAGTATCTTCACTAAATCCATGTCCATGGTAAAAAGGGTAATTTTTTCTGGTAAGGTCATACAAATAACAAATAAAATAGCTAAGGATCTTGACACAAGTTATGAATCCTATTTTATGAGATATCATATTATAAAGAGATTACATTACATGGTGTGTGTTTATAGGAGAGTTTTTCATTCCTATGTCTATTACTTATCCCCTTTTCAGCCTTTATGGGCTGCTAGACTCCGCTCGTGGTATATGATTAGTACTAAATTATATAGAGAAAATCTCCTAGAGGGTCACATACTAAGAATATTCAATACTCTATCCTATTTTAACACAGGTACTTTAGGACATGGATGGACCCACTATAGTATCAAGTGATGTTTCATGCCGGTTAATCACTAAGAAGTAAATAAATTAAATATTTTTTATTTATTCATAATTATTTTTTAATTTATTTACTTCTTGTATTCATAAGTAAATAAGTGAATACAAAAAAAATATTTTTCGAATGAATGTTATTATTTAAGGTTTTTTATGTATTTACTGGGTGAAACATGTCATGTTAATGACATATATTGTATCATGTAATGTATATTCAATGTTAAAAGTATGTGATAAAATATAAATGACATTTATGACACAATTACTAAATCATTTAGTGTCATTTAATGATTCTTTAGAATGTTTAAGTTATCTAGAGTCCTCAGTCAAATTTTTGGGACTTTAAACATACCTATATAAGATATGAGAAGCCCAAAATTTGAGGGACTATCCATCCCCTAAATTTTTAAATCCCTTCTCTTTATATCCAAAATTCAAGAGTTGGAAAGAGGATTTCTGAGCACCATAATCCATGTTCTTCTTTTAGGATCGAAGAAACAGTTCTTTGGGGATCATAATGGAATAAAAAAGTATTTGATTCTCTGTGATAGAACCTAGATACTGGATATTGATATAATAGAAGGCTCCTAAAGTGTGTGTGGATAATCTATAGGTATTTTTTATTGGTTCCTTCAAGTGATGATCACTAAAAATTAGTAGAAAATGACTATGTATTCAAATCGAATGAGGTAATGGTTTGCTTTTTTTTATTCTTAATTCATTGCACAAAATATCCTTAGGTTATAATTGAGTTATGAATATATGTAGATGTATTCACGACATCATCCTAGTGGTATAATTTTAAAATTCTGAATTTTTGTGCTTATTCTATTTACCCAAAACTAACAAGAGGTATATGAGAAGTTGTGTTCAAAATTAAGTGAAATTATAATTAAATTTTCATAAACTCAACTTGAGGGAATCATTATAGTCCCAACACCACTTGTGACATGTTTATTTGAGGTTATATGGCCATAATATAACCATCTGAACATCTAAATGTAGATTTAGGCCTAAAAAATTAATTAAAATAAACATTTCATTTTAGATGAATATCAACCGATGGTTACTATTCATCCAATGACTGTATAATGTTCAAATGGGGTGACATCAATGAGAAGGTCTTATACAACATTGAATATATACATATACACACACACACACACACACACACATATATATATATATATTAAATATATGTGTGTGTGTGTGTAAATGTGGGAATATTACTCATAGGTGAACAATAACCTTGGGGTGAAAAATACCCATGAGTAAACTATAACTTACAGGTGAATAGAGTCTATGTGTGGACACTACTTAGGTATAATACCCTTGAATAGTACCTAAAACCCATATGAGGGTGATTTTAAATATTTTGGAATCCTAATAAATTCATGAAAAGTTCCAAAAATGGAATTTAATAAAATTATTTATGGGACCATGTGACAAGTTTTTAATTAATTAAAATTATATTGATCTATTTTAATTCATAATAAATCCTACTAATTATAATTCATTGAAGATTTAATTTTATCACATTAGGTTAATGTGTACTGACTAATCATGAGTCTTGACCAACCAATGCATTATTGGTAATTATACTTATTTATTTAATTATCTCAATGTCTACGATGTTTATGACAATTAATATATAAATTACATTATGTGCATTATATCTCTCACACATTGTATGTATAAAATCCTATGTGTCTTAGGTAATTTTATTCATGTATATTTCACATTCCTAAGACACCCTCACTTGTGTGTGAGTATTTATGTATAATTATGAGAATGAAATAAGACATAGACCACACTGAGACTTGGTAAAGTACTATATGAGAAATGGATTTTTTAGACTGGGGAAAGTGGTGTGACTCAAGTTGGATGTGAATTAGGGAGTTACCCCTAGGTTCTCACTTGATCCATTATCTTCTCAATGAATCAACCAATAATAAATGCTCATGATAAATCACTTTATTTACTTATTTATGAATGGTTTATTTTTACAGTGAATCAGTTATGTTTACCTGATCACATAGACTAATAAACAATAATGAATAGATAAAACAAGTTACTATATATTTAATGTTTTCTATTTAAATAATTGTTAAGTTGTGGGTGAGATCACATAGAACAAATATGTTAAGTGGAAAGTGAGTTCATTTTTTGGGAATAATTATAAATCTATCAAATATATATTAAGTCAAAATTAATTACATTTCTTGATTTTGAACAAAAACACAAGTATTAGGTGATCTATAACTCTAGTTAAGGGAATATATTACTATTGGGGTGTGCTTATGAAAGAGGTGGGTCAAATTAACTAAATATGGCAACAAATAATCATCCATTACTAGATTGTTGCAAAATTAGAGGTAAAGTGTTGAGTAAATGAGGGTTATGATTTATAAAAGTTGGGAATTCACTCAATAGATGAATGTTGTAATGAATCAAACTTTTATAAAATATATTCCCTTTTGAATGAATAGATTACTTATTAATTAATGCAGTTATAGAAAACAGACACTCTGGTTATTTTGGACCATTATAAAATACAATATTTAATATTTAAAATATCATTCAAAATCTTAACCATTGATGATATAGACATTGTAAAATGACTATAAAGATTGGTATATATTAAGGGTTATGATAAAATCCAATTCACATAGATGGAAGTAGTGAGAACCTCAAATAGTAGGATCAACACCCTATAAAGCCCATTTATTGGATCTTCCAAGTGAGACAACATTACTGGGATTTTCCCTTGACCAAGCCCATGATAAGATTCAATAACAAAAGCACAAATAAAAATATTTATGAGAGAAGTTCAATCTTATCGAGATCATGACCCAAACCCTATTCACTGAACCACTCTAAGAAATCCCAACTATCACACACCTTACCCTAAGGACATTCACTAGTGTAATAAGGAGTTATGTATCTAGAACCCAATAGTATGAATTTTTATATTTTATTTTTAATAAAATAATGATTATATTTATGACTTTTTATTATTATTTTATAAATTATTATATAACGAGTTTGATAAAAATTAGATTTTGATACGATGAAATCAAAATTAATTTTTTTGAGCAATATAATTTTAATTAAGACACTTTTTTAATAAATTAAATATTTTTTTAAATAAATTTTATTTTAATAAAAATTTCTTATTAATTTTTTTAAATATAAATGATAATATAATTTAATAAAGTATGATGTAATTTTCATAGGGGTCGGAAAATTTTTTGTGTTGTAAAAACTAGTATTTCCAATAAATATTTATTTTCATTTAAAATAGAAAATTATCATATTTAGAAAAAAATCTGGGTAAAATAAATATTATTTTGGAAATCATCATATCGATATTATCCAATGGTGAGTTTTTCTTAGTTTTAGAAGGTAGTTGATTTTTTTGGTAAAAATTAAATATTGTATAAATATATGGCCTATATTATGACATTGTAATAGCCCAAATGTGACGTAATATGCCATGAAACAACCCAATTTGACCCTGAACCGGTCACCTGAGTTGGCCCATTGAAAGGCCTGAGGGGCGTTCTCGATCCCCACAGGATGGAAACTAGTGTCAGGAATCAAAATTAAACCATTGGGAATGATTTGGACCATGAAAAAAAGATAAAAAAAATTAATGAAGACTAATGATAAAAATAAAAACTAGTATTAGAAAGAAAATAAAACTACACATACTTCTATGCGACCTAATGAGTCACCACCCAACTCAAAACTATGTTTTCTCCAAAAGAAATCTAACACTAGAGAAACCTAAAATTGAAAAGAGAAAGTAGGCATGAGCACTAAAATGCTTAGTAGGAATTCCAAAATAAATCACGCCTAATTCCCCACCTCTAAAATGAAATCCTGTTTTTCTAATTTGAAAATAAGATATTTAAAAACATGGGTTTCCACTCTTTTATCAAAACATGTAACATGATTTTACTTAAAAACCCCATTTTTCATTTAATTTTTCTAAATCAATTACTAAAGAATATAATTCATTGTAATGAATTCATTTAAAATACAAATAGTACCAAAATAGGTTCTTTAATATAAAAAGAAAACTAAAAGAGCCATGATATGAAATTACCAAAAGTGCCACAAAATAAAGCAGGAACATACAAGTATGAAACCATATGAATTTCCTAAACATCCCTAGAGTGATCATTGGACATACTCAATTCATAACCACCTGTCGGTGTATGGTGAATCTCCCTAGTAAATAACGAACCAGTCTCCCTAAACTGACCAATCCAGTGGCATATCCCTCCTGGCCTCTCAACTAATCTAGGGGGTACCAACCCGTCTAATTCTGGTTGATCAACAACCGTTACTCAATTCTCAAAATGACTCCCAAGAAACCCATGGTAATAATATACTATGTAACTAGGAGACCCTCGCATGCGTGACTCACCTTACCCACTGTAACCACACTTTCCTACCCCAAACACGGACATCCCCTATATGATAACCTATAAAGAGAAATCAAAGATAGGGGTGCCCACTATATACATATACATATTTCACATCATTGAAGGTGAAAATTAGGCCTTTAATACTACAATTCCAATATATATATATATATACAAACACACACACAGACACAAATATATATCATAATAATACTCCAAACCATTTCTAAAACAATGTGAAACACCGCTTTCACAAACACTTTTTCTATATGGGCCTTTATATTTTCCAAAACAAATTCACCTACCAAAACCATTTCCAATTCCAGATCAAAAGTACACAACACACTTATAAAGTGTCAAATGGGCCTTCATGACATCTAATTTTCAAAATTAATTTCAAGGTTACAAATAATCCAAGTTTTATATAACAAATTTATATAAAGGATCTATGTTCCACAAAAAATACACTTCACAAGATTGGAATCCTTTAAAAAACTATTCTAAAATATTTAGGATGGTTCACACTTAAAAAACTATTAAATAGGTTTTGAAAAGTTATTTAAAAAATAAGAAACCAATTCCAAGAGGTGAAATTAATTTTACAAAACACCTAGGAATGCATATATATGGATATATATAAATATCACAAAAATTTAAAAACACACTTTTAGAATACCAAGCAATTAAGAAACTCAAATTAAAGGTGCAGTATATGAATCTTCCCTAAAAAAGGAAGTAGATCTAGCCGAGACACTTCGACTCTTGATTATTTTGACGAAAAATGCCCACACCAACACACACATACATTATCATATATATATAACTCTAATAAAATGTACATATTCCCTGAACCATGAGGGAATATTGGTAAGGAATATATATATATATAGACACACACACACAAACACATACCTCTGTAAGTGTGTGTGCACACCACCAAGGAGCCACCAAAGCTCTAATTAATTAACCTAGAGGGACCAAAATCATTTATAAACCAAATAACCATTCAGGAAACCAAGGTTTTAAGAAAACACCATTCTTAAAGACCATAAAACACCCCAAAAAACATTTTTAGATTCTCCCCTTTTTCATTTTTAGACCAAAACTACAATTCTACATAATTTGAAAAACATAAAAAAATCCATTTAAAAACCATGAGAATATTTACAAGGGGTTTCAACACAATTACCAAGACAAAAAAATTACCAAATTTCACACACCCAAACCAATTTACAAACCAACAATACCACATAACATGAATAAGGCTAAATATTTGTCAAAACCCCCAATCTGAATCAACTAAATAAAATGATCTATAGAAAACACCTCCTAAATCAACCATTTGGAATATTTAAACCCAAATGACATTTACTCAAACTCACTCAGTGTATGCATACTTACACATAATTGAAAATTCACATCGAAGGCTATTTTTAACAAATTAAACTACAATGGAAACACCACAAAAAGTTAACCAAGTGTGTTATAAAGGTGTGAATAAAGTCTAAAATTTAATTAAAAACACTCAAGAATTAAATAGATTTAATCAGAATGAAAAAATTAAGATTCTCCTACCTCAATGATGTGAGAACATGATGTCACTTTAGTGGAAGGAAGAATAGAGCCACACAGTCCCTTCACACACCCTAAAATCCAAATGAAAACACATTACACCATAACCCTACCCATAAGGATTTGACCAAGCCCTTATCACCCCCAAAAATTTAAAATAAAATGCAAAATAGGGGAATAAAATCACTTTAGGGGAAGGTTACATCGAAAATAGGGAAGTCCGAAGGTTGGGGGGGGGGCAGCGCAAAGAAATGGTGCAAAGAGGGAGGTCCAGCTATAAGGTCGCATGCTAAGAAAAGGAAGATGAAGGAGGTCACACACCTGAAAGAGAGTACATATGAGGTTGTTCCGGGATGCATGTCAGATGGAGGTAGGGTGCAAGGTAGCAGAAGCACTGGAGGAAGGTGCTAGGTAGGGGGTGACACTGAGGTTGGGGTCACGCAGGGCAACACGAGGGGGGGGGGGTTGCACCATGAAAGTGGAGGGTAAGGGAAAAACTAGGGTACACAAAATAAAATAAAAACATAATATAATAATAATAATAATAATAATAATAAATATAATAATAATAATGATAATATCAATAATACAATAATAATAATTCTAATAATAATAATAATAATCATCATCATCATCACATTAATAACATTTATTTCATTTCTTTAATAATAATATTAATAAAAAATTTAAAAATAATATTATTAATATCAATTTAGAAATAATTGTATTACAACAACTTAATAATAATAATAATAATAATAATAACAATATATAAAACAATAATAATAATATTATTATGGTATAAAAATTTATAAAATTTATTTATTTTAATATTTGGGTAGTCACATGATCGTCTGGGCCGACCACACGATTACTGTTAACCATGTGGTGCCTGTGCACTGGCCCAAACCCCACCAAAGTCAACAAACTTCAAAAAAAAAATTAAACTAGAAATGGAACCCGAACTTCAACTAATGATTCAACATTGAAAAATAATTATAAATAAGGGAAACCCATGGTCAGGGTGTGAAAATTCTCCCAACCAAAAACACTTTCTTCCCCCATAAAGTCACTAAGTCAAAGGATAAGTAAATCTTGAGTCCATGCCTGAACAGAACTAGAAGAAACAAGGAATTCTGGGGTGAATATTTACTCCCCAAGTCACTCCTGGCCAATATAAATGAACCAACAACCAAAAACAAGGGGAGAACATGAGGGGGTTCTCCCCACCACAAGGATTATACTAGAATGAAAATTAAAACCCAAAAAACAACACTAGGGCTTAAATTGGAAATCCTAAACCAGAGAAACCCAGAAAACCAAAACATTGAGAACTAACTAAAACTATACACACTAGTCAAAAAACACCTTCATGAAGACCCCCAATGTCAGGGGAAACTCAAAAAAATAAATCAAACAAAACGATGATCTGGAAACATTATCCATCAATTGTAAAAAACTTAAATATCTCCAAAAAATCATTACTTAAGAACTCAAGGAGAATGAACAATTTAAAAAGGGTCACTTTTAAACATGTATAACTAGTTGTATTTCAATTGAACAAGTCCATCACACTTTTACAATGAAATTATGGAATTATAATGATAGTAAAACTTTAGCAGCAAAAAAAAAACTAGAATAAGAATGCTTTAAATTTCCTAATCCCATCATAGAACTGAAAACCCAGACCGAGGCTTCATACCCCCGGTAACTTTTGACTGCACGTGAGCTTCACCTCAAGACTTGTGGCTGGGGCTCCGATGGATAAAGCATCTCTTTCCTCACAGTCAGACACTATAATCCTCCAATTAAAACATCCTCTTCAGGTGAAAATTTCTGAAAAACATCTCCAGATGACCTAAACAGCCACAATAATGAAACATCTTCAAAGGGGTGCGACAAGATGGATTCGAATGCCCGAACCGGCCACAATGATGGTACATAACCGAATGGTATGAGGAATTGGGATCTAGAACCAATTAAGAAGACTCTTTAGAAATAGGTTTCTTCAGTATGCACTCCTTGCTAGATGTGGAACCTTCATGAACAATAAGAGGTGTCAGATTGACAACTTCCTATGCAACATAAACCAACTTATCTAGGAACCGTTCATCCAATAGTTTCTCAAAATAAGGGTCCTTAGAAGGGAGGACCCACTCCCTTATCTATGGATGAATATCCCCTATTAATAGAGAAGTCTTCATAAAATCCTATGACTCTACCTCCCGAGAAAAGGAAACTAGTTCCTTAAAGTGGTCAACGCAGGCATTCACTGACCACTATATTTGTTGAATACCCACGAGCTCTTCCCTTTTATTCATATTCACTTCTTCAGGTATGATACATAAGATGAAGACTAACTTAAGGAAATCTTACTTCATCCCAAATTGCATTGATAGTAGGGTGAACAACTCCCATTCACCCAGGGATGAACATTTAAAGAGACCCAAAACGACACACACCATGATAGCTTTGGGAGTTCCCAATACCCTAGAGACATACTCGACCTCTTCAAGACACTCCATTACCCCTAATAGACCTCATTCACTATGAAGGACAAACAAAATTTGAGAGGAATTACAAACTGGGCATGAATCAATGGAAGCCTTGAGAACCTTTCTGGGTGGAATTTTCTGAACAACATGAGATACATAAAACCAAATCCAATATTAATCCAAAACCCAATTGGAAAGAATATATCAATCCAAAACAACAGGCTGTTAATCCAAACACATACAAGCATAATAAAAAATCCATCCTTCAAAAAACCCATTGAAATTCTTATTTTCAAAACCACCTCATTCTAAAGTCACAGTTTCTAAAAAAACCACTTTTTACAAAACCAAACCCCCATTATAAAAAAACCAAGTTTTCGAAGCAATTTTCCCTTTCAAAAATCACTTTAGAAAACAAGGCTAAGACTTTAATTTCAAATACACACCCATGGAATCCAATGAACCATTACATGTGTGTTCCACCATTTCTATCCATGCATTCCAACATGCACTTCACACAAATACCCACACACATGAAAATTATCATTAGGATCACCCAATGTATCCTCTTAGCATGTCCAAACAAGAACCAAACATTTAAGAAAAAATTATTTAAACTTTTAAAACCCATTTTACCAATTTAAATTCATTTAATGAAAAAAAATTCATTTCAAAACCATTTTAATTTTTAGAATATACTCAAACCAACCAAAACCTAGACAAAACCTCACTTACACCAAACTTATGGAGAGAGGGAATAGTGTCTATGACCCCCTCGGTGACATGGTAGTGAGATATGCCCCATGTAGACAATAACACTAAGAGGAACTTGAACCATGAACTTGGATATCACATGGGTAACTAATCCATGAGAAATAACAACATGAAACTAGCTCACCTCTATTATTATCCCTCAATCCAAAACAAACACAGAAGACTTGAATCCCAGACTAACCCTAGTAACTCAAGGATTAGTGCGAACAAGAGTTCACGATGCTCTTCCCACACCTACCTCATGAGTCCCAAAAGTCCTAATCTCCATTTACCAGACAACCAAAATATTAAGTTCCTTCTCTGATACCATTTTTTCATGAACCAACCCAGGTCAAACCTATAACAGTCACCTAATTCATCCAATTACAAGGCCTGAGGGGCATTCCTAAATCCCACGGGCTGTAAACTAGTGTCGGACATCAAAATTAAACTTTTGAAAATGATATGCCCCATGAAAAAAATATAATAAAATGAATAGAGATTGATGAAAATAAAATACAAACTATCAGCAGAAATAAAATATAACTACACATACATCCATGTGACCTCATGGGCCACCACCCAACTCAGAACTATTTTTGTTCTAAAGCGATCAAACACTAGAGAAACCTGAAACTGAAAAGATAAATTTGGAGTGAGCATCGAAATGATTAGTAGGAATGCCAAAATAAATAACGCCTTATTCCCCACCTCTAAAATAAAATACATTATTACTAATTTGAAAATAAGATATATAAAAACATGGATTTCCACTCTTTTATCAAAAAAGGTGACAAGATTTTACTTAACCCTCCCTTTCATTTCATTTTTCTAAATCAATTACCAAAGCATATAAGTTATTGCAACAAATTCTATTAAAATACAACTAGTACCAAAACATGTTCTTTAATATAAAAAGTAAAGTAAAAGTGTCATGTGATGAAATAACCAAAATTTACACAAAAGAAAGTAGGAACATACAAGTATGAAACCATGAGCATTTCCTAAACATCCTTATAGAGATCCTTGGATGTAATCTATTCAGAACCACCTACTGGATTATGGTGAAGATTCCTTGTAAATAACCAACTAATCTCCCTAAACTAACCAATCTGGTAGCACATCTCACCTGGCCTCTCAGCTAATCCAGTGGGCACCAACCTGTCTAATCGGGGTTGATCAGCAACCGTCACTCGATCCTCTAAAAGACACCCAGGAAACCCAAGGTAATAATATAATTTGTAAGTAGGAGGCCTCACACGCATGAATCACCTTACCTACTATCACTGCACTTTACTACCCAAAAAAAAGACATCCCCTATATGATAACCCATAAAGATAAATCCTAGATAGGGGTGCCCACTATATACATACACCTATTTCACATCATTGAAGGTTCCAATCATGCCTTTAATACTTTGATTCCAATATATATATATATATATATATATATCATAATAATAATCCAAAAAATTTCTAAAACAATGTGAAACACCACTTTAAAAACCAATTTTTCCATAAGGACCTTTATATTTTTCAAACCAAATTCACCTACCAAAACCATTTCCAATTCCAGGTCAAAAGTGCACAACACACTATTAAAGTGCCAAATGACCCATCATTTCATTTAATTGTAAAACTAAAGTTCAAGGGGTCAAATAATTCAAGTTTTATATAACACATTTAAATAAAGGCTTTATATTCCATAAAAATACACTCAACAAGCTAGTAATACTTTAGAAAACTATTATAAAACATTTAGGATGATTCACACTTAAAAAAACTTTTAAACAGGATTTGAAGAGTTATTTAAAAAAAGGAAACCAATTCCAAGAGGTGAAATTAATTTTACCAAACACTTAGGCTTGCATATATATGGATATATATAACTATGACTTAAATATAATAACACACTTTTTGAATACCAAGAAATCAGGAAACTCAAATTAAAGGTGTGACATAGGAAGAGAACCTAAAAAAGGAAGAAGATCAAGCCAAGAGACTTTATCTTTTGATGCTTTTGACGAAAATCACCCATACCAATACACACATAAATTATCATATATATATATACCCTTAATTCAATGTACACATTCCCCATGCCATGAGGGAATATTTACAAGGAAGATATATATATACACACATATGTAACTATGTATGTGTGTGCGCGCACCACCAAGGAGCCACCAAAGCTCTAATTAACTAACCTAGAGGGACCAAAATCATTTAGAAACCAAAGAATAATTTAGGAAACCAAGGTTTTAAGAAAAAACCATTATTAAAGTTCATAAAACACCCCAAAACCCTTTTTATATTATCCACTTTTCCTTTTTAGACCAAAACCACAATTCTATATAATTTTAAAAACATAAACAAATCTCCTTAAATACCATTAGAACCTTTACAAGGTTTTTCTACACAATTACCAAGAAAAAAATTACCAAATTTTACACACCCAAAACAATTCACAAGCCAAAAATACCACATAACATGAATAAGGATAAATATTTCTCAAAAAACCCAATCCAAATCAACTAAATAAAATTCCCTATATAAAAAACCTCTAGAATCAATCATTTTGACAATTCAAACCCAAATGAAATTTACTAAAACTCATTCGGTGTATGCATACTTAGGCATAATTGAATATTCACATTAAATGTTATTTTTAACAAATTAAACTACAATGGAAATACCAAAAAAAGTTAAAAAAGTGTGTTATAAAGGTGATAATCAAGTCTAAAATTTATTTAAAAACACTAAATCAATAATGAATTTAATCGGAATGGAAAAATGTGAATTCTCCTACCTCAATGGCATGTGAACGCAAAGCTGCTTCAGTGGAAGGAAAAATTGAGCCTCACAGTCTCTTCACACACTCTAAAATCCAAAGGAAGAAACATTACACATAAACCCTAACCATAAGGGTTTGCCCAAACCTTTGACACCCTGTAAATTCAAAATAAACTGTAAATTGGGGAATTAACTCACAGGAGGGGAAGGTTTCATAAGAAATAGGGGCGACCAGTGGTGGGTGGGGGGGGGGAGAAATTGAACAAAGAGGGAGGTCTGACTGTAAGGTCACACACCAAGAAAAGGAAGCCGAAAGAGGTCTCTCACCTAAAACAGAGGAAGAAGGAGGTCACTCCGAGATGAAATCTAACTGGAGGTAGGGCGTAAGGCAGGGGAAATGCTAGAGGGAGGCACTAGACAGAGAGCGGAGCTGAGGTTGGGGTCATGCAGGGCAATGCGAGAAGGGGGGCACCGTGGAAGTGGAGGGGGAGGGGAAAGATAGGGTATAAAAATAATAAAAACATAATAAAGTTCTAATAATAATAAATACAATGATAATAATAATAATAATAAATATAAATATAATAATAAAAATAATACAATAATAATAATAATAATAATAATAATCACCATCATCACATTAATAACATTTATTTCATTTCTTTAATAATAATATTAATAATAAAAAATTTAAAAATAATACTATTAATATCAATTTAGAAATAATAGTATTACAATAATTTAATAATAATAATAATATTATTATCTACAACAATAATAATAATATTATTAAGGTATAAAAATTTATAATATTTATTTATTTTAAGAGTTGGGCTGCTGTATGATTATTTGGGACAACTGTATAGTTACCGATAATTGTGCTGTGCCTGTGCACTGACCTAAAACCTACCAAAGTCAACAAACCTCAAAATTCTTTTAAATCATAACCTGAACCCGAAATTTAAACAAAGACTCAATATTAAAAAATAATTATAAATAAGGGAAACCCATGGTCAGGGTGTGACATAATAATTTATATTGAAGTAATCCGCGACCAAATATATATATTCCCTTAAAAATAATGTGTTTCTTAAGTTATTTTATTAATTTTATTAATATTTAATGAATCCTCAAAAACTAATATTATTTTAAGTTTTTAAAATCAATTATTTATGAACATGACTCACTTACACATCACCAATGATATTATTTTAATATTTTCAGATAATGGCCTTATAAAATATTGAAAAAAACTTCTATTAGGTAGAGAACAATGGAATACAACATGTTATGATTTCTGTTTTTGATTATTTTATTTTATAGATTCCAAAAGCTATGATTAAAAATTAATAAATAATTCCCCTATCTTTATTTATAAATATCGACCTATCCTCCATCTCATATTCACTAAAATCCCATTGATCATGATGTACCTATGCCTATACCTCTCTAAATCCCTCCAAAATTTTTCCCAGACACCTATAAATCTCCCCTAAGCTTTTAGAAGCACCCTCTCAAGGTAAGTATTCTCTTCATCCTCTTTATTCAAGTAATTTCTTTGTATTAAGCATTTTGATTTACAATTTTTCATGTTTAGATAAGTTTTTATACATCACTTTAATTTTATTATGATTCCAAAGTAATTAGATATCACATTTTTACTCTCATTAAACCTTTCTATAAACGTTTTTGTACACCCATTATGCTTAAAAAATTATCCCTTGATTCTTCATGCCAAACATTTGTGCGGTGTATACCCATCCCCATTTCCACTCTAGGGTATTAAAATATATGTAACTATAATTAATTTATTATACACTATAATTTATGAAACCCAACCTCAATGATCATGGGATTAAAACTGATAAAATACATTCTTATGTTGTATGATCAATGTGGAACACAAATGCATGTACCTGATATGAATGTGACGGGTGATCCCAGAATTATATCAGCTCACAATGCATTAGGTAATGATTTTATCTCATGAGTTACCATGTATGGTTCATGAGAGGTTATATTAATTATACTATACTATTATGTATATATCATTATCCTTGATTATTATTTTGATGCCATGGTTTATATTATGACCACATTCATATATAGATGTGTTCATCTTATATCATGCTTAGATGTTATTGTTTATAATTATCACCCATTTTATATCACTTTGAAATGACTCTTAAATCAAATATATTACTTTAATAATGTTATGTCTTGATTATTATCTTACTGGGATTTATATCTCACCCCTTTTGTATGTACATCCTCGGGTTATCCCATGAAGTATTATAAGATCAATGGATTTTGAGGGCATGTTATGCATTTTTTAAATAATGTTTTTGTATCCATGATCCAAGTTATTTTTCTATATACATAATTTAAAAAATACAATAGGCCTCTCAATCTTCTATAATTTTATTATGAGTATATTTAAATAATAAATCCTGAAATAACATCTATAAAAGATATGGGTTGTCATAGATTGTATCAAAGGAAGGTATAATTATTTTTGGGGATTAGGATTAGAAAAAATTCATGAAATCCTTGGGGATAAAACTAAATATAATAAAACACACCTAAATTTTGCTAAATTATAGAGTGAGTGGTTTTTAAGAAGAAAAATAAATGTATGAATACTACAAGTGGTTATGGAATTGGCACCATTGTACCTAGGGCTAATAACTATAGCGACACAGGCTTCTTATACATGGATATTACATATTTTGAGATGAATATTCATTATTTTACACAAAAAAATCACATAAGGATCATAATAGTTTACAGACTTTGGAAACTTGGAATACACTCTTCTTAATTCATAAAATATCTCCAAGGTCTCCTATTAAGATCATCCCTTTTAGTACTCATACTTAAAACCTTTCTTTATAACATGAGGAAAGAAAACATAAGAAATGGTGATCTCAGATTCTCAGTTAAGGTAACAAGGGAGATATGTAAGCATAACATGATCATAAGTGTATGAGAACATGGGAATAAAATTTTAAAACCACACCCTGAAAATCAATGATCACAATATTGATTCATTGTATAAATATTTTTAGTTCATAAGATATGAATCATAATTAAATAAAAGAACATGAGCCATGACAGATTAACATTAACCTAATAGATATAATTTTGGAATACACATAAGCATAGAAAATCTTACTTTAAAAAAATATAACAAGTCATTCATTACATTTTAATATTGGTATAATCAATTGTGAACCTTCTTTGGACTTTGGATAACCTCTCATGTACACTCTTATTTCAGGATTGGGATAACCTTATGTGTACCCTCTTGTTTTAGGCTTGGGATAACCTCCTGTGTACCCACTTATTTTGGTCTTGGGATAACAAAAAATATACCCTATTTTTTGGGATTAGGATAATCTACCATGTACCCTTAGATCTCATATAAAATTAATCATCACACAATTTATAGGAGTGAGATATTGGTCCCATTCATCTGATAATGAAAATCACCCACATGTGTTCCACAAGATCATAAAACATTCATCATATCATAACCCATTAATTTAAATTAGTTTCATAAAAATTTAATCATATTATAACTTAAGTAAAATAAATAGGTTTCATAATCATTTCATAATTTAATCATATCATAAACCATGAAAAAAGAAGTATGTTTCTTGAGAATTTTATCATGGTATAACATGTGGAATAGAAATGGGATTCAAAATTTTTTTCATCATAAATCCTTCATAGAAATAATAAGAATGGTATCATTAGTTAAAATCCCAAAAAAATTATAATTTTCATCAAAGGATGTCATATTAGATGGATAATTAATTTAAAGGATCACATGGAACATTTCTTATAGAAAATAACTTGTCTTTGAAAACAAATTTTATTTTAAAATAAAACATTTTAAAAATATGTTCATTTGAAAATAAGGTTTAAAAATTGTAAGTTAATCTTTAAATATTTGAGTGGTTATGACATTTATAAATACTATTCATGTCTTTCATGTTAAAAACTAATAATATTTTTACCTTTTTTGGTAAAATCTAAAAGAGAAATATTTTGAAAATGACATAAAGTTTCCTTTAATTTTTTTTGTAAAAATCCAAACATGCATAAAAATAAATTTCATAAACTATTTTATTGATGTCAAAAATAATTTTGAAAACATTTTTAGAAAACATGGTTTTTCAAGGAAAATGGTTCTCAACTGAAAATATGGGTTTTCTTAAAAACATTCTTTTGAAATCTTGAGTACACAAATAGAGGAAAATGAAGGGACACATGTATTTTCTAGAAATAACTATATGAGAAGAAAAGTCATTATTTTATTGAAATATGTATCCTAATATTTCAAAATTTTAAGAATAATCATGGGAAATCCATATAAATGTTGAGATTGCAACATAAAACCCTTACCAATTTAGAAAGTTTGAATCAAAATCCCATGAAAAGATAAAATTAAATAAAGAATAAAATATCATTAGAATAATTAAATTCATGATATTACATGTCAAATGTCCTGTATATACACCTAATAAAATAATATAGGTTCATAACATGACATAATTTTGAAATAAGGAAAATTGAGATTGAAAGACCTTACCACTTTAGTAATATTTTGAATCAAAATCCCCAATAAATAATTACATAAAATAAAACTTTAAATATAATTATAAGAATGGGATTATTGATATAACATGTCAAATTTGAGGTATACATACCACAAAAAAAAGAAAAAAGTGGTGAACATTCAAATGTATCCATGAAATAAAATAGAGACTAGAAATCCCTTACTGTAAGCCTCGACTTGTATTGTAATAATTAAATTTGAACCTCCTCTTCTTTGGATAACCACATCAGGTTTTAAAAAAAATCCTTCCTGGGATGGATTTTTACCAAAATAATACTTCTATGATGAGAGGAAGGAATTTGGTAAGTTATTTGGGTAGATAATGGTGGAACCAAAAGGATTTTAATGTGTGAGGAAGATATAATATGGGTGACCTTTTATAAGTGTGGTGGGTGACATACTTTTAATTTTGGAAAATAAAAATATGTACCAAAATTTTTTACATTCCATAGGAGTCCAAAATATAATACTCTCTAAAATTATACATTATAGGGTTGAAATATGGTCATAAAATAGTTTTTAGACATCTTCTTGTGTCATTTTAACTCCTATCATTTTAGTTTAACCCTTGGTAAACCCATTTTTTACCTTAACCATAAAAATTAATTTTTTCTGTTTTCACTATTTATTTTGGTCGAAAATTATATTGAACTTATTAGATAATATAAATTATTTTTAATCCTCATATGAAATCCATTATTCCAATTTAAATTAGAAAATTTTAATTTAAAATTAATTCAACAGGCGTGATGAGAAATAAGGTTTTCAGAGAGGAAATATTCAAAAGTTTATAATGTTTATATCAAATTTCATTATTAAATTTATTTAAATAACCTAAATTGAAATTAAAGATATATAATTTATCTAATTTTACTTCTAAACCAATTTAAAATACAATTTATCTTTATAAATAATTTAAACTAAAAGGTAGTTTCTAATTAAAATTCAGTATTTTTCACTATTCATCAAATTTTTTTTTAGAAAATTATAAAAAATTATCCTTAACATAATTTTTATATTATTATTTTAAAAATGAGGTTTATTTTTTAAAATAAATTTTCTAAAAGTTTTAAAAATTCTATTTAAAATAAGTACAGAAAAAGGTAACAAAACTTCTTTTGAGGAAAATTCAGTTTTCATGTGTAAAATTGGATTTATTCTTATCTCTTGTATAGAAAACATAAAAGAATAATTTTAATTTTTCAATTGAATATAAAATATATAAATTTCATTAAAAAAATTCACCAAAATTGGTTTTTTAAAATTATGAGATAATTTTTTTTTTGCATAAAAATAGTTTTTCAGAAAATGTTTCCTTTATTTTAAAATAATCTGGAACTTTTTATTTTTAAATAATTTGTCAGTAAATAATTAATTATATATACTTGTATAAACCAATAATTTTTATAATTTAGATAATCCAATTTATACCCACCCTCCAACAACTTGGTGATAACTACCATATTAAATAAAAATATTTTAATAATAATTCATGTTTTATTTAAACTCAGTGTTGTGTGTAATTCCTGATAAAATCAATTATTCATATCAAAAAAGATAAAATAAGTGTTTCATATATGAAAAATATGAAAAATATTAAATTTATTTGAAAAAATATTCATAAAATCTCTTGTTGTTATATTATACCCCCCCTTAAAAATGAATTTCTCCCTAAAAAAATATTCACTTTGGTACCAACAATGGAGGATAATTATTCCTCATTATGTCATTAGGTTCCCAAATATTTTACTAAGCTAGTGGTTTTTTCCAAAAAAACATTAACTAGTTGAGTATACTTGTTTCATAGAAATTTATCTATTAGATCCATAATCTCTTACAGTATTTCCTCATAAGAAATATCATGTTCTAGCGCTATGACATGTAATCTCATTACATGTGATGAATCAAGTATGTACATCATCAATAGTGATACATGGAAAAAATTGTTAACCTAATATAGGTTTGATGGAATCACCAGAATATAAGCTATTGTCATGATACACTCAAGTATTTTAATGGTATTGATATATCTAGTGGTTATTTTTCCCTTTTCTCTTCTATAGATTTATTCATACAAAGAACTTATCACAAACATAAAATTATAGATTATGTTGATTATTATCAGCATAATTTTTTTTCAACTTTATATAGTCCTTATATGTTTTTGAATATCTCTCACCTTCTCTACTATCTCATCATCTATCTAATTTCTCAATTTCTTTCTTTCTATAACTTCATTCTAGTGTGATAAAGGGTTTATAAGGAGATATATAAATTCTTGAGTGAAATACATTATTGTAAGGAAACTGAAGTAGAGTAAAGTGTTGATCCCAACAATCATTGAAATCTATATAACAATATCTTATAATATTCTTCAGGGTTTTAATTGTTCTCTCAGACAGAACATATGAAATGCTCAAACTTAACTAAATATCATGTGCCTACTGAAGACTTCACAAAAACATCGAGGTGAACTTAAAATCCTTATTAGATAAAATTCAATTTGGTACCCCATGAAACTGTACTGTATCCTTAAAGTATATTTTTTAAAGTGACTCCAAATAGAAATTTTCTTTAATAGCAATGAAATGTGATGAATTTGTAAGCTGATAAACTAAAAAACCATAATTACCACAACATAAAATATAAGATAAACCATAAAAGTTACTAGTACCTTTAATCATATGTCCAAAAATTGTAAATTCATTCCTACTCAAATAAAATTTTCACTAAAACATATAAAATACTAAAGGGTTTTATTGTAAGAAATGTCTCTTAAAATATCCTTAATCTTGATAAGCTCCCATCACATAATCCTCAAATGGGGTGTCAATTAAATGGAACTTATTATTAACTATAGAATCATAAACCCATGATGTAATATATAAATCTTAAATTAATATTACATGGTGACATATTTGATTCCAAAAGATAATTCACCATTTATTCTTTAAATATGATCTTATCTTATATAAGGAAATTTCCATTGGAAGCTTGGGTTAAACATTTCACCAATATAATATCAAATTTGATTTCATTATTTAGAAATATATGTAGGGGAGATAATAAATTATTAAAATAACATTAAATTTCACCAAAGGATGGACAATAATATTTTCATAGTGCTCATTCATATAAAATAAAACATGAAATTCCCTACCTGGGAGTAGAGGATAAGTGCACCTTAATTATAATGATTCACTTCTCCAGTCATGATTTCATAATCATTACATTTATCTTTTTTCTTTATAGGTTGTTGTGGGTTATCATCCTCATTATCCCTTTTCTTGGGGAATTTATTTTCATAATTTCAATACTTCTTATATTCCAAGCAATAGAGTGTGAGTAGTGCATTCTATACAACTTTCTCTCTATTATCATCATTATCTAACTTCTTCCCATCACTTTGGAATTCTATTTCCCATTGAAATTATTTTTCACACTTAGAACATTCACTAGTTACCTTAAGAAAATTTACTCCATATTTCTTACCACACATTGAGCATAATGGAAAGCTCTTCTTCTTCTCTCAATGGTTTTTATATTCTCTAAATTTAAATTTTCTTATATCAAAACCATGAGATTGATACATAACTACAATCTCCATTTCTATCATGAAAATACATCAAAAAACATCAGCATATCTATTGAAGTATTTTATGGAAATATCCCTTTTAACACTTGGTTTTAAGACATTTAAGAATCAATCAACCTTACTTATAGGTTGGATGATAATACCAGAAGTGTACCTCACAAGAATTGTAAAATGTTCCTCATAGGTACCAATAAATTCATCATATATTTTTTCTTTTTATCAAGGAAATAATTCTCTATATTTATGTGAAGAATATGAGTAAATTACTTTTTGAAAAATATGTTCTTAAACTTATCCAAATCCATTAATTCAATTTCATATGGTTTCCTCGTATTTTTGATAAGAGTCCACCATTGATCTTCTTCACCTTCCAAATGGTAGATAACCAAAATATTTCTCATGCTATGAACACTGGAGGATAGAAAATATAATTTTAGTGGTGCTGATCCATTTCTTAATGAATAGTGGATCAAAAAATCCACTTAAATAAGGTGTATTTTGTCTCATGAAGGACCAAATAGAATGTTTTTCCCACCTTTCCTCATTTTTAAGTCCAGTATGATTCATATCTTGAGAAAGTTTTGTGTGCATAAAAACAATATTTTACATTCTATCTCCCATTTCATTTGGTTTCTCAGAAGGAAAATCATTTCATTTTCCTTTTAATTAAACATTAATACAATTTCTTTGGGTGCTATCCATCAAATAAATCTAAAATCATTGTGAGAGAAACACTAATCATATTGGGGAAGCACATAATCCTGAAAATAAATTATAGGATATCTAAATCATGAAACTATATTTTTAATCTATAGAACCTTAGGTTTATCATATGTCATTCACAGTCGTCATCTATTTAAACCCTTCATGGTGGTTCATAAAGAGTTTGTGAATCTCCAAAGCATATCTCTTAGGAGTGTCAAATCAGATGTGAAGTAAGACCCGTTGTCATGCACCAGGTGATGATTGAGTCTATCGCAATGTTGCATTTTAATAGTTATTACCCCTTAGAAAATCTATCCCAGATCCTCATATACTTTTAGTATCCTGATAGGGATTTAATTTTTTGGAAACCAACTGCTCTATCCTTTACCAAAATTCCATGAAATGTTCCAACCCTTTGGATCATACTTAAACTTATCCTTAAAAACATCTCTATACATATCCTTATAAATATGCATAGGAATCTCACTAAATATTTCTCATCCTAATTTCCAATGTTTGAATAAAAATTTCCATTGATACAGACTATAGTGACCCAGTCCTCTCATACATGAATATTGCATCTTTTTAGATGAATATTCATTACTCTACACAAACATGCGCATGAGGACCATAATAGTTTAGTGCCACTAGAAAATTTGAACAAAATATTCATAATTCATGAAATATATTCAATATCTCTCATAAAGATATTTCCATTTAGTATTCATACTTAAAACCTTTATTTATGACATGGGGAAAGTAAATATAAGAAAGGATGAACTCAGATTATTAACAAGGGTAATAAGGGATATATATAATTATAACACGAGTGTAACATTTTATAACCATACCATAAAAATAAAAGATCATAATATGGAGTTTTGGTATAAATATTTAATGTTTATAAAAAAATAATCATAAGGAAATCAAATAATATGATCAATGGGAGAATTACTATGGAATAAGATAGAGAATTATTGCATACACATTAGCATAAAAAATATTATGTTAAGGATATCTAAAATCACATTCATAACATGTTAGTTTAGAGATTATTATCTATGTACTTACCTTGGGCTTAGGATAAACTCCCATGTACCATCTTATTTTGGGCTTGGGATAACCTCTCATGTATAATCTTGTTTTGGGCTTGGGATAACCTCTTTTATACCCTCTTATTTTGGTCTTCAGATAAAAAATCTTGTACCCTTTTTTTGGGCTTGGTATAACCTCCCATGTGTCCTCTTGTTTATGACTTTATATAATCTCCCATGTACCCTCTGATCCCATGTAACATTAATCATTACCCAATTCATAGTAGGGAGATATAGGTTCCACCTATCTCATAATGAAAATCATGCACATGTGTGCCATAAGATCATAAAACAACCATCATATCATAACCCATGAAATGAAATGGGTTTTATAAAAATTTAATCATATCATAACTTGTGGAAAATAGATAGGTTTAATTATCATTTCATAATTTTTTTCATATCATAACTCATGGAAAAAGAAGCTAGTTTCATAATAGTTTTATTAGGGTATAACCCATGGAAGATAAATTAGTTTAAAAAACATATTCTCATCATAAACTATTCATATAAATAATAAAATTTTTTATCCTTGATTCATATACCTAGAAAAGTATATGTTAAATAAAATTATTTCATCTTAGATAGAGAATGATTTTCAAATATCACTTAGAACATTTCCTGATGAAAATAAATTTTCATTGAAAATCACTGTTTAAAAAAATTAAAAAAATCATAATAATTTCCATTGAAAATAATATTGAATATTTTTAAGGTAAGATAGAAATATTTTAGTGGTTATGAAAGTGAGAAATACTATTCATGTCATACATGTTAAAAAAAACATTTTCACATTTTTGGTAAAATCCAAATAGGAACTGTCTAGGAAAAGATATGTAGATTCATTTCAAAATATATTATAAAATGAAATACAGGGGTAAAAATGTATTTTATAAACCATTTTATGAATATTAAAAGTATTTTTTAAAATATTTTTAGAAAACATGGTTCTAGAAGAAAAAAGGTTTTTGATAGAAAAGATTATTTTTCTTAAACATTCTTTTGAAATCCCGAGTACATAAAAGGAGGAAAATGAAGGGAAAATATGTATTCTATATAAATAACCAAAGGAGAAGAAAAATCATGAGTTTATTGATAGATACATTATAATATTTCATCATTGGATTCATAATCATGATAAATTTTATAAATGATGAGATTCCAACATAAAACCCTTACCACTTTAGTAACTTTCAGTCATAAGCCGTATGAAGGGATAACATTAAATGAAATATAAAATATCAAGAGAATAACTAAATTAATGATAGTATATATTAAAGAAGCTATATATACACCTTAAAAATATTATAATTCCCTAACATTAAATAATCTTCAAATAAGGAAAATTGATAAACAAATTCCTTACAGCTTTAGTAATATTTTGAATCGTAATCTCGAATAAAGAATAACATAAATGAAACATTAAATATGATAAAAAAATGGGATTCATGATAAAAATTGAAAAGGGGTAGTATATAAAAAAATAAAAATAAAATATTCATGAATTTTAATATGTCTGAAAGAAATAAAAGAGTTACTAGAAATCCATTACTGTAAGTCTTGACTTCTTTCGTAATCATTCAAACCTCCTCTTCTTTGGGTAGACTTGTTAGGTTTGCACCAAAATCCTTACTTTGTTGGATTTATTACAAAAGTATAACTTCTAGTATTATAGGAAGGAATTTAGGTAGTTATTTTTTAGGGTTTGTTCAAACCAAAAGTGTTTAAATGTGTGAGTAAGAGATGAGAGGGTGACCTTTTATAATTGAGGTGAGTGGCACACTTGTAATGTTTTAAAATAAAAAGGTGTAACATTAGTTTTCAGATTACCCAAGAGTCCAAAATGAATTATTTTATATAATTATATATTATAGGGTATAAATATGTCCATTAAATAGTTTTATACAGGTTTTTAGGTCATTTTTACCCTTATCTTTTTAGTTTAATCTCTCGGTAAACCCATTTTTACCTTAACCATAGAAATTAATTTTTATTGTTAACACTACTAATTTTAGTAAAAATTTAATTTGACATTATTAGATAATATAAATTATGATAATTATAAATATGGAATCCAATTTTCTAAATTAATTTTACAAAAGTAAAAAAATTTAATTTAAAATCAATCCTGCATATGCGATAAGAAAGCGACTTTTCAGAGGAAATGTTTAAAAGTTTACAAAGTTTTTATATCCAATTTCAATATGAAATTGATTAAAATGAACTAAATTGGAATATATATATATATAATTGAACTAATATTACTTTAAAAATAATTTAATTTTTTTATCTTTATAAATAATTTAAACTAAAAAGCACTGTTTAATTAAAATTCAGTACTTTTCACTTTTCATCAAAAATTAATATTTTTAGAAAATTCTCAAAAATTTAATATAATATAATTTATATATTATGATTTCATAAATGATTTTAATTTTTTAAAATAAATTTTCTAATAATTTCAAAAATTATTTTTAAATTAAATGTGCAAAAAGGTGACAAAACCGCTTTTTAGGAAAAATACATTTTTAAGCATAAAATTGGATTTATTATTATATATTTTCTATAAAACACATAAGATCAATATTAATCAGTTGTTTTAATATATACTATATAAGTTTCATTAAAATAATTCACCAAAAGTGGTTTTTTAAATTTATTGAGGTAAAAATGTGGTTTTTGAATAAATATTTCTTAAGGTTTTTTAGAAAATATTTCCTTTATTTTTAAGTAATCATGATTTTAATTTTTAATTAGTTATACACCAAATAATTAATTCTATATACATTTGTAAACCATTTATTTTCAAAATTAATTTAATTCTATTCATACCTTTCATTCCAACAGTTATGCGATAACTATCATATTAAATAATATTATTTTAATACTAATTTACATTATTTTAAACTCTATATTTCATGTAACATAAGATAAAATATGTGTTTTTATCACACAAGGTAAAATAAGTGTTTTCTATAATCATAAATATACAAAATATTAAATTTATTTGAAAAAAATCCCAAAATATTGGGGTGTTACAATAAACCTGAAAATGGAACATTGATCGTGAACTCAATTGTCAACTAATGCATGAAAAAGAGTCCTTACTGCACACCTGGTTTGAAAATCCTTGGGGATATGCTTTTTTAAATCCACAATCTCTTTATAAAACATAATGATGGAAAAATGGCTAGCAAATGTTATGTTATGAAATAGACCATGGATAAATTAGATTGAAACCTATAAATTCATAGGTTAAGAAATGTATTTAAATTATGAGTTATCCCTTCAAATGTTTATAGTTTCCATTTTATGTGTTTAATATTTTAAAAATTCTCATCCTAAATTTTCCCTTTATTTTAGTCAATGGATGGAAATTGGAGAAACCGAGTCAACAAACAATGTGATGGGAAATGTGATGACTACCTGAATGACATTACCAATCTAATGGGATAAAGATTTGATAAATTTATTATAATACTTACTCAATTAACTCAAATTTTGAATAAGAACTTGTATCAGGGGAAAGCCCACATCCCCCTAAGAAGGATAAGTTTCAATTTATACCTTTATCATATAGAGGCCTCCGAATTTCAGTGTATCTTATGATCCCTTAATCAAAAAATAATGGATCAACTCCGTTTAAATGATATTTTTCATCCTTAAATGTGATGGTAAAGAGAATTCCACTATATCTGATTATCATATGGAGGGATAAGGTGATCAATGATGTACACTGATTGAGAGTATAAAGTATAAGGAAGAGATCAGAGTGATGGAGTGGAATTAATTCCATAAAATATTTTTGATAAATATTTTCCTCACACTCTTTGACTTAAAATTTAGAGGTAGTTCATGGGACTCAATCAAAATAATAATGAATCCATTAGGTAATGTGAGGAAAACTTCACAATAATTTCTTGATATACCTCTATCTTTGTCATTGATATTGAATATAAAATTTATTGGTTATTTAGTGGGATAAATTCAAATATATGATCATATTTTGTGATTAAAGTATTTGAAAGCTATGAGAAATTATTCTGATGTTCCCTCAAAGTTGAAATAGAGATTAGTGAATCTCAATGCTCTCATGTGTCTGGATATTGGAAGCAGAGATTGGATTTTGTGGGAGGGATGAAGAAATATAATGGTGGAATGAAATCCTAATACCCTAATTGTCAAAAATGTGGGAACAAGAATCCTATAAATCTCATCAAGGGGAAAATGAACTTCTTTTGGTGTGGGAATGAATGACACTTAACTAGAAAATGTTGATGAGAGAAACCCAATAATGTGATGGATTAAAGGAATGATCCAGTTACCCCTTGTCCTAATGTTTAATGTTTCAATTTAAATAAATAAGGACACTATGAAAACTAATTCACTAAGATAAGGGTTGTTAAAGATAACCAATGGAAATAACCTCTGTGTCCTAGAGAGAACGAGTGATCTTATACCATCACAATTTCTATGCTGGATCTTTAAAATGAAGTGGTGATAGGATTCTTATTGTTAATTCAAGGATAGAAAACATACTATTTGATTTTGTTTATAAACATTCTTTCATATCATGCATGTTTAGTAGAACTATTCAAACACTATATCAAAACATGGAAGTTGAGTTATCGAGGAGAATTGAGAATGAGGAAATTATTGCATCCCAAGTATATAAATCCCCCTCTATCAATATTTGAAGGATGGATTTCCTAGAGAACCTTGTGATATTCCCATTAGTGGAGTTTTATGTAATTATGGGTATGGATTGGATTTCCATGTATAGTGCCAACGTATGTTTCTGAGAGAAGGAAATCACCCTTCATATCATAAATCACCATATGATTATGTACAAGTGAAAGTAGGAGTATGCCTCTACTTTGGAATCATCTTGTCAAGCATGAATATTATTTACTTATGAGTAATAATATCTTCACAAAATGGTTAATACTAAGGAAAATATCATCCTTGATGACATGCCCATTGTGAGGGAATACACTGATGTGTTCTCTAAATATTTGTCTATTCTTTCTCCTAGATGGGAGCTTGAGTTCCCAATCAAACTTATACTTAGAAATTTTACAATATCTAATACTCCATATATAATGGCCACTTTTGAACTTGATAAGCTGAAGAAGAAACTATAAGAGAATCTGGATGAAGGGTTTATACCCCCAATTGCTTCACCATGGGGTTCATCCTCTCTTTCATCAATAAGAAGGATGTGTCAATGTAACTTTTCATTAATTATTACGATATTAACAATATCATAATAAAGAATAAGTATCATCTTCCATAGATTTAATAATTGTTCGATCAAATACATGGATCCCATCACTTCTTTAAGGTGGATCTTTGATCGGAATATTATCAAGTAATGATGAAGAAGGAGGATATCCCCAAGAATACTTTTCATCAAAGGTGTGGGAACTAGGAGTTCATAATGATTCAATTTATACAAACTAATAATACATATATCTTCATGGAATTAATGAATAGAGTCTTCAAGGATTACCTTGATAAATTTTTGGCGGTCTTTATAGATAATGTTATTATCTACTCCAAATGAAAATAGTAACATAAAGATAATGTGATTGTTTTATTGAAGACCTAATGAAATAAAAAGTTATATGGGAAGTATAATACATGACATTTTTTAATGGAAAAATTAGTATTCCTAGGGCATGTTATCACCAGTAAAGGAATATCTATGGATACTTCAAAAATAGAGGCAATATAAGGATATAACAATCTAATATCTTTTATGGAGATCCATAGTTTCCTTGAATTAGCTAGCTACTATCATTTATCTATGATAAAATTCTCATGATTATCAATCCCACTGACCAAGCTAACTCAAATGAGAGTAATGTTTTTCAGGACTGATGAATGAGGGGAAATTTTTATTGATTTAAATAATAGTCTAATAATTAAATCTTTTCTCACATTACCCACCATTTGTGAAGTATTTATGATCTATGATGATTCATACAAAAAATTATTAGGTTGGAAACTCATGCAAGATAACAAGGTGATATCATATGCATATCTTCATTTAATAGTCCATGAGTAGAACTACCCAATGCATGATCTATAATTTACTGTAGGGATCTTAACATTGAAGATTTGGAATCATTGTATCTATAGGGATAAGTGTTACACATATGGGGATTAAAAAATTATAAAGTTTATATTCACAAAAAGGAGGTAAATGTAAACAAATAAATGTGGTTAGTGATGATCATAGATTATTATTTTTCAATCCATTACTAATCTAAGATGGTGAACAAAGTGGAAGATGATATTAGTAAAAATGCTCATTTAACCCCATCTACGATAATGAATCAATTGGATACAATCTTACTAGAAATGTATAGGATGCAAATTGGAATAAAAAAATTCACCGCATCCTAAATTTATTGAATAATAGATAAACCATACAATTTTCATTGGATCAATGGGACCCAAAAAAATGAGAATGATATATAGGAAAAGGTTAAAAATATTCTGAATTTCAACTTTACTAAATATGGGGTTATAAGGTTTGTAACCCAAATATATGTCCCAACAAAACTATATTTGATTAGGGAACTTCTAGATGATGCACATGGATCATCCATATTTATTCATCCAAGAATTATTAATATGTACAGAGGTCTGAAGAAAAAGTTATAGTGGGATAACATGAATAGGGATATTTCATAATTTTTATATCTATTCTTAGTTTGTTAAAAATTCAAGGATAAATAAAATAAACTTAAGGCTAATATTAAACCATTTCACCTAATAGTATATAAATTGAAAAAACATAAACATGGATTTCATCATAGGAATCCACATAACATCTTAAGGAAATAACACCATCTCGGTGGTAGTCAATTTCCTTTCAAAGTCATTGTAATTAATTTATATCAAGGAATATTTATCTCTTGAGTAACTCGGAATGATATACATAAGGGAATTTGTAAGAGTACACTGAGTTCCACTCTACATTGTATCTAATTGATATACAAGGTTTACATTGAGGTTCTAGAGAATCCTTTATCAAGTGTTGGATGTAGATCCAAGTTTTAATACTTATTATCACCATAAGGAGGATGGTTAGTAAGAGAGAAGTATTTAAAATCTAGATGAAATTATAATATCTTGTTAAATGTATTTCCAAGGATGTTCAAATCAACACTTTACCCTAGTAGAGTTCTTATATAACAACAGTTTCCATTATAGTACTCAGATAGCACCTTATGTGGCTCAATATTTGATGATGTGTTGGACACCAATATGCCACAATGAAGTTGGGGAGTGGAATATTATGGGACCTTATATTATCTAAGATATGATATTGAAGGCTTAAACCTTTAAATATCATTTGAAATCCATGAAAACTAGATAAAAAATCTATTCAAAATGGTAACGTCCTGACCCAGGTGCCACACATCGATGCCCCAAGCTAGTCGATCACAGAAACTCAGGTGCACATCACCATATGCTAGATGCTACCAACTATAAGAAATGTTCAAAGTTCAATAGTGATTAAACTATACACTCTTTATCAAAGTATCTCAATTGTAGAAATAAATAAGAATAACCAATAGATATAACATAACTAGGAAAATACCAGTATCACAAGAACACTAAAATTGGGAAATACAATATGAAAACTGAATAGTAGATATGACATTCCAAATTATGTGCCAATTTTCAAAATGAAACTCAAAATTAAATATAATAACAACACCAAAATTGATCCCAAACAATGTCTGGTTCCCATATCCATGCTCCATACCAACTCAACCACCAAACAAAGAGTCCTTTCCCTTAACCTATCCTACAACCATGAAATATATTCAGGTGCTGATCAAGAAGCCTGAGTAGGGTGTGAGTATTACTCTGTAGGCTACCACAAACTATGTATAAAAGAATATCCCATCAATAATAATGTATGTAGTTGTATAGGGAAATAAGTACAATGCATAAGTAAATAGTTTTCACATTATCAATTATTTTTTATCTAACCACATAAACCCCTGAGTTCCCTAGGATTCCAAAACATGAAAACCTTATTTGTCCCATACTGTAGCCCGAAACATTTCAAAAATTTAATTCACAATTCATTACAATGAAATGAGATTTCATTATCCATTCATTATCATGGATAATAAGAACCACATTCTAATGTTAATCTCATGGGCATTGAACATCATTTCTAACACCCCTTGGGTATTTTAAGCCTCTATCCCTTTCCCATACCTCAATTTCACATGAGTATTTGGAGCCTCAATCCATGTACCACACTCACCATCTCATATGGGTATTTTGAGCCTTAGTCCCTATCCCACACACATTTACCACATATGGGTATTTGGAGCATCATTACCTATCCCACACACATTTAACACATATGGGTATTTAGTGCCTCCGTCTCTATCCCACATACAATTTACACATATATCAAAATATAGCAATTTCACATGTGTCACAATATCAAATTAATTAATTCATCAATTAATTAATCAAATTCAACAATTTCTTAATCAAATCAACCCATTAATTAACTCAACAAGTAATTAATCACATAAATTCCATTAATTAATTCAAAAACTAATTAATCATAGAAATAACCTCAATTAATCCTCCCATTAATTTATTATAGTAATTCCATTAATTAATTCAACAATTAAATAATCACATCAATCCCTTTAATTAATCCACCCATTAATCAATTACATCAATTACATTAATTAATTCAAAAATTAAATAAGCACATTAATCCATTTAATTAATTCAAAAGTTATCTTATTACATCCATTCCATTAATTAATTTAATAATTAATTAATCAATTTAATCAATTTACCAATCAAAATATTATCCCTTAATTAATTCAACAATTAATTAATCAATACCCATAATCCAAATTTACTCGTTTTTACAATTAATTAATTAATTAATCTACCAAGTTAAATAATTAAAATTTTGGAGATCAATTTCTAATAATAAAAAATAAATTCTACAATTACATACACATAATTGAAATCAAGACTTGGGGATCTAAGAAAGAGATGAGCTACCTCAATTAATTGATGAACTATCATCCAATGGAAATAACCCATTTGAGAAGAAACATGATATAGAATGAGATATTGATCTTAAATCTTAAATAAATACTGAACAAGCAATATTCCTAATCCTAGATCTATATACAAAATCTTATATTTATATCAAAGAAAAAAGGGAAGAGCAATCCTTCAATGGATGGAAGAAGAATGTGAAAGATAAATGAAACAACCAGGGAAGAGATCCTCTTACCGAGAGGGGTAAAGATCATCAATCCAGACTTTGAGTTGTGAATAACAGAGGTCATAATGGCTTGTACTCTATTCGAAAGGCTCCAAAATCATGAAATGATGTTAGGGGTTGATTTAGGGATGAGTAGGGGTTAAAATGGGGGATCTAGAAATTCTAAAACTAATTTTTAGGGGATTAAAATATAGTTCACATAGTTTTCTACTCGGGATATTGGTTTCCCATAAAAATGTGTCTTAATCATATGCCTCATCAAGGGAGGTGTGCAATTTCTCCTAATAGGGTGTAGGGTTTGACAAACTGTGCACCGGCCATGTGAATCTCATCTGTTTGGGTTTTTACAATTTGCTAGGCCAAGGGAACGGTTTGGCCAAACTTTTCACTAACTGTTCACTTTCACACTTCCTTCCAAAATTTCCAATTTTCACCAAAACAGACCCTAAGGAAAAACCCAATCAAATTATGCTCAAAAAAAGAAAAAAGAATACCTAAAATCAAGCCCGATACATCTCCAGAAAAAAGTTTGGGAAATTAAAATCTCCCTACCTTATAACAGCTCATCCTCGAGCTATTCTCCCAATCATCTCTAAGATTTCATGTCAAAAAGATCATGACATTGAGCCCTCATATCCTATTCTCTCTCCCATGTTTCTTCCTTCACACTCCCATTTTTACACAAAACTTGAACTATCAGAAAATACTTTCCCCAAAAATATTTCTCACTACTATCCAACACACGTATTAGATGATTTTCAAAGGATGAGTCTTTATCAATATCAACATAGTCCACATCAATCTCACGAGAAGGGTTGGGGTGATATTGTAGAAATTGTGACACATGGAAAACATTAATCATAACACTATATCTTTATGGAAGAGTCAATTGGTATGCCACCAAATTGATTCTCTCTACAATCTCAATTAGTATAATGAACCTGGGTGTCTGCTTTACCTACCTCTATATCCTTTGGTGACCTAATCTATGTAACACCCAAATTAATACATGATAAAAATTGGTAAAATATAGGGGTCTTCGACATCTATCTTCACACGACTTATATCTACTCTAAGACATATCCATATACTTTTGAATAAGTTGAACCTCCTCTAATGTCTCTTACATGAGACTCAGTCCCAACAGCTCTAACTCACCTACCTCTATCCAGCATAGAGGTGATCTGCATGGCCTAACATAAAATGCCTCATATGGTGCCATCAATATCATCAACTAATAACTATTTTTATAGGTTAATTCCAATAAATCTACATGATTCTCCCAAGACCCACCAAAGTCAAGAAGACACACTCACAACATATCCTCAAGCTCTTGTATAATATGCTTGGAATACCCATCTATCTATGTGTGGAATGTCGTACTCCATAAAACCTGTGTACCAAGATACTTATATAATCCTTTCCTAAATAGAAATGTAAAACATGAGTCATGTTCTGAAATAATAGTACATGGAACCCCATGCATAAAGGATATTTCCCGAACATACAAATCTCTTTGCTGCTCCACTAAGAAAGTCTCTCGTATAGGCATGAAATGTGATACCTTTATCAAACGGTCCACAATTACCAAAATAGTTTAATTATTTCAAGCCGTACCTAAGAGAACCATCAAAAAATATTTAGTAATTTCATCTCAATTCTATTCCAGAATGGGCAATAACTGTAGTAATCCATCAGGTCGTTGATGCTCAGTATTCACTTACTGATAGGTGTAGTATCATGTCATGAACCTTGTTATCTCCTTTTCCATGCCTAACCACCAAATATGTCATCATAGGTCACAGTACATTTTGGTCACACCTAGATGCACCACCCACTTTGAGGCATGAAATTCACACATCAACTCCTTCTGCATACTCGTAGGCACAATAACCAGATTCGTGACATCGTTGATCTCATCCTCACCTATGGTCCAATCTGAAGGTAACTCCCCACATTAAAGGATTTCCCTTAAGGATAAACATTAAAAATCCCCATATTATTTATCTCTAATCTTCCTTAAGAGTGTAGACTTCATTGAAAACGATAAGGGAGTAAAATTATACTGAATCTACTGTAACACAACATCCATCTCTTCCAACAAGTTCATCATCTTCTACTCAGCACTGGACTTCTGAACTACCTAAGTATGTGTTTTCCTACTTAGATCATTATCAACACTAATTCCCATTATGGTTATATAGGCTAGATCAAAATCAAATTAATGTATATACTCATCTCACCTTCACTGTTAGATATTCATATCTTGTTGTGAAAATATATTCCTCAAGCTGTTGTGATTCATATACATAATAAATTTTTCTCCCAAAAGACAATGCCTCCAACACATAAAATCATAAACCACTATAGCTAACTCAAGGTCATGTGTACTATAGTTATGTTCATGTAGCCTCAAATACTAAGACTGATATACTACAACTTGATCTACCAATATCAACACTGCTCTATGTCCGATCCCAGAAGCATTACAAAACACTGTTTACTCTTCACCTAAATCAGGTAGGATCAAGAGTGGTGATGATTTCAAACACTTCTTCAACTCCTAGAAGGAATTATCTCATGATTCCTTCCATTAAAAATTTATTTCCTTCTTAGTCAAGCCTAATAGTGGTGCTTCAAATTGGGAAAATACCTATATAAACATTCGATAATATCCTTCTTACCCCAAAAATCTACAAACACCAAAAATGTTCTTGGGATTATCCCATGATATAACTACATGAACCTTCTCTAGGTCCACCGACACACCTTACTCTGAGATGATGTGACCCACTAAGTGTACCCAATCAGTACAATATATACACCTATATATCATGGTGTATAGAAAATTCTATCTTAGTGTTCTCAGGATGATGTCAGGATGTTGGGCATGATCATCATAAATCTTAGAGTACCCCAAAATTTCATCCACAAACACCACCAAAAACAAATCCAGGTATAGATAGAACATTCAGTTTATCAAGGCCTTAAACATTATTAGTGAATTCATTAACCCAAATATAATTGCAAAAAAATCATATAGGTAATACCTTATTTTGAAAGTAGTCCAAGGTATATCAGATGTTTGAACTCTCAACAGATGATTCCCAAATCTCAATTTGATCTGAGAGAAAATAAAATCCCCTCTCAAATGGTCAAATAGATTGTAGATACATAGAATAGGATATCATTCCTTCACTATCATCTAGTTTAACATTCAGTAATCAACACACAAGTGTAGAGCCCCATCAGTCTTCTTAGAAAACAAAATTGGAGAACCTCAAGGAGAAGTACTCAGTCAGATAAACCCCTTATCCTCTAACTCCTCCAGCTAAGTCCTGATCTCTTAAATTTCTTTTGGTTCCATTATATGTGGCATTATAGAAACTCTATCATCCCTTGGAATGATCTCAATAGGGAATTCCACATCTATCTCAGGAGGTATCCTTAATAAGTATTCAGGAAACACATCTTGAAACCTATCCACTGTGAGTGGAAAGACACCATGCTTCAATCCTCCATCATCTAACAATAAAATAGAATCCTAGGTTGTGATATATCCCAGTTTCTATGTAATTTTCCTTTCTCTGAATTAATGGATATCCTACTCTCTATGGTGAATATATTTATCAACCTTAGGAGATGTAAAAGTCACTCTCCTGTGGTAACAATCATTGTGGTATCAGTATGCTACTATCTAGTCCATAAACATAATCTAGTTAATGCCTGAAATGTCTATGATGTAAAGATCCCACATAAAATGACACTACCCAACCCCAAGAGAACACCCCTTGCATAAATAGATGTATCTAGATCATACTCCCAATGGTGTATCTATCGTTAATACCCCTCTCACCAAATCCACCTCCAGGATCAAAACATTCACAAGTTGTGTAGAAATAAAAGAATGAGATATAGAAATATCAAATAAGGCACTAGATAATATAGAATCTATAAGAATAGTACCTCTCACTATCAATGGTCCAGCCTTGCAGTCCAAAAGTGTAGGACGAATGGAATGTAATTTACCTACCCCTTTTCTATATGATGCACTCTATTCTCCTAGAGCTACACCAATCTCCTAGTATGAGTTATCTTTCCCTAAAGTACCTCATCCACTACCTCTACTACCACTGATAGTAGAAATATTTCTTCCGGACTTATATGGTGCTAAAGATCCCCTCTCACACTCTGGTTCCATCTAAATCCTCCATAACTACCCATATATACCCATATATCCTAGGATCTTACAAAAAATCTATAGATTTTTTATCTTTCCTCAAGATCATCACTCCACTGGTGGTTGAGGATAATGATTCTGAAAGTGGTTTGGCCTACCGCAATAGTAGAAAAGAACTTGGGTAAGATCCTGAGTAACTGATCCTTCCCCTACCACTCCTTTTTCTCTCCCTCTCACTAAAATTCTTATAGAAATGTTTCCTAGGATCAGAATACATACCTCTTGATCATCCAATAGTAACCATTTTTCCTACACTAGAATATTACTATAGGTTCCCCTCAGTTATGAGAGCCTGATCCACCACCTCATCAAACATATTTAATAAAAAGAGTTTAACTTGGGACTTAATCTGACATTTAAGAACATACTAAAAATGCCTTTTTGTAGTTGTCTCATCCCCTACCATCACAAGAGAAAAGCGTCACAAGTATATAAAATGACTAGCATAGACCATCACAGACTTGTTCCCCTGAGTTAACCATATGAACTCAAATGATATCTCCTGTCTCAATGTCTCTATATAAAAGTATTCTTATAATTTATCTAAAAATTACTTTTAATCCATCCCTTATTCCTACCCCAGATAGGCCTAACCTCCCACTAGTTCTTTGTTGATCCTCGAAACATGTAAGCATCCAACTTTACCCTCTTTCCAGTAGGAGTCTCTAAATGCTCAAGTATAGTTTGGATGTACTCAATCCAAGACTATGCCACCTCAGGTCCATACTCTCTAGTAAAATTTTGAGGGTTTTGTAACTGAAAATACCTCACCAGGTTAGATATTATTTTCATTACTCACCCTAGGTCTCATTCAATAAACTACACGAAGTGAGAAAATATCTTTCTGAACTTATCTCTGACATACTCACCCGACACTATCGGTGCCTCAGATTCCATTATTGGTAGATCATATACATCCATATTATTTTTTTGTCCTCTAAATAGGTGTTATGATGGATGCATAACTCTAAAATTCCAAAAATACACCTTAAAATAGATAACACAATGCTAACACCTTTACAAGAAATCACAATAATCCATAACCAGTCATTTCCCCCTCCCCCTCTACACGGTCAGAACCAAGGCGCTATCACTACCCTTAATCATCCTATATCTAATTCATTGTTAGAAAAGGGTAAAATCTTTATTATTATTCAAATTTCAAATTAAACACCCATTTTACATTTCAATTTATCGCAACCATCATCATTTTCAATTTCAAGTTCATATTAGGCACCTTTTTTAGTTCAATTTTACAAGAAAGGAAAAATAGTTCATGTTTAGAATCTTACCCAAAACTAATTTTCTATGTGTGAATAAAATGAGGCATGTTAGAAAATAATCCCGAGTGCCTAAAATGATGCATTCATACTCTACTCTCATGCCATTCCACCCCATGATTCAAACCTCATAAAATCTCAGAAACAATAATCACATCACACAACAAGTGAATGCACCATGGTGAAATAACATAAACAGTAACGACAAATATCAACAACATAAATCCCACCCTTGGTAATTGGATTATACCCTCATACATGGGTTAGATACTCCCATGTAAAAGTTTTTAACCAAGACCTGAATCATCCTATTCTCCTATCTACCTTTCCCAAATAGTAAGACAAAATAAAAAGAAATAAAAACCCATTTGATACCACTTTGTAAGATCCCAACCTTTTCTAGAGATATCTTCAGCTTGTTTTTAGGTATTCAATTTTATTTTTTGAGCATACATTGATTGGGTTTTTCCTTGGGGTGTGTTTGGGTTAAAATTTTAAATTTTGGAAGAAAGTGGGAAAGTGTATAGTTGGTGAATAGATTTCCCAAATTGTGTACCCTGGTCTAGAAAACTGTGTGAACCCAAATAGAAGGGATTTTCATGGTTGGTTTATGTTTTTTCAAACTGTGTAGCCTATTAGGAGAAACCATGCACTCCCTTGACGGGCAGAATAGTTAAGGCACACAGTTAGGGGAAAATGTGTGCCCTGAGTAGAAAACCATGTGTACGGGATCAAAACCTCCCTCTAATACCACTTTGTAATGTCCTGACCTGGGTTCAAGATGACAATTTTCCAAGACATTTGGTCACATGACCTCAGTCATGCCTCCCCGTATTCCAGAGGCTGTTGACTAGTAGTGAGGGTTTAATGTCAACAGTGGGGAGACTATATCATTTTTTATCAAAGTATCCCAATAGTGGAAATAAATAAGAGTAACCAGTAGATATAACATATCTTGGAAAATACCATTATCACTAGATGACCAATTATTAGAAATAAAATATCAAAACTGAACAATAGATATTCCATGCTAAATACGTGCCATGTGTCAAAATGAAACTCAAAAGTAAAGACACTGACATCTCTCAAGAAGGTCCCGAAATATGCATGGTTCCCTCATCTATGATCCATCCCAACTCATCCATCTAACATAGGTCCCTTTCCCTTAACCTTTCATGTAACTATGAAATCTATTTCGGTACCAATCAGGAAGCCCTAATAAGGTGCGAGTATAACTCTATTGGCCACCACCAATAGCATATAAAATAATATCCAGTCAATAATAGTTCATGAAATTGTATAAAAAAATAAGTACAATTCACAAGTAAATAGTTATCACATTGTAAATTATTCTTTATTTGTCCACATAAACCCCTAGGTTCCCAAGGAAACCCAAACCTCTATACTATATTTGATACATGATGGAGTCTGGACCATTTTACACATTTAATTAAAAATTAATTATAATGTAATTTGAATTAATTATCTATTCGTTTCAATTCATTATCACCGCTAATTGGAACCATAGTCCAATGTTATTTTCATGGGTATAGAACATTGTGTCTAAAACCCCATGGGTATTTGGAGCCTCTTTCCATATCCCACACCTCAATGTCACATGGGTATTTGGAGCCTTATTACCTATCCCATACTCACCATCTCATATGGGTATTTGAGCCTTAGTACATATCCCACATACATTTAACACATATGGGTATTTGAAGCCTGAATCTCTATCTCACACACATTTAACACATATTGGTATTTGGAGCCTCAGTCGATTTACCACACACATTAAAAACATATGGGTATTTGGATCCTCAGTCCCTGTCTCACAAAAAATTAACACACATATTACAATATCACAATTTCACATGTGTCACAGTATCACATTAATTAATTCATCAATTTATTAATCAAATTTAATAACTGCAAAATCACATCAATCCCTTAGTCAATTCAATAATTTATTAATCACACAATTTCCATTAATTCATTCAACAATTAATTAATTAGGGTAATCCCTTCACTTAATCCACCCATTAATCATTTATATCAATTCCATTAATTAATTCGACAATTTGTTAATCATGTAAATTCCTTTAATTAATCCACCCTTTAATTAATGACATCAATTCCTTTAAATAATTCAACAATTAATTAATCATGTAAATCCCTTCAATTAATTAAAATAATAATTGATTATATCAATTCCATTAATTAATTTAACAACTAATTAATTCATTCAATCAATTTCCCAATCAAAAAAATATCCCTTAATTAGTTCAACAATTATTTAATCAATACCCACAAACCCGATATCCAAAATTTAAAAATTATTTAATTAATTACTTAAAAAAATTAATTAATTAAAATTTGTGGACTAAATTTCTAATCATCCAAAATTAATTCTAAAATTACATACACTTAATAAAAATCAAGACTTTGATATTTGAATAATAGACCACCAACCTCATTTTTTTGACGAACGATCATCCAATGAAAATACCTAATTTTAGTAACACAATGACATAGAATGATATATGGATCTTAAACCCTAAATAAATATAAACAAATTATGATCCCACAATCCTAGATCTATATCCACAATTCTAGATCTATATCCAACCAAAAATAGGGAATAAAAATCCTTCATTGGATGGAAGAATAATGAGAAAGAGAAATAAAACCACATGGGATGACATTATCCTACCAGGAGGGGTATATATCTTCAATTTGGGATTCAAATAAAAAATAATGAAGGTTATAATGTCTTGTAATCTATTTGGGAGGCTCAAAATTTTTGAAATGATGTTACAGGTCATGTTAGGGATCAATAGGGTTTAAAATGGGGGATCAGGAAATTTTAAAACTAATTTTTAGGGGATTAAAATCTCATATGCATGGATTTCTTATTAGGGAACATAGTTTCCCCTAAAAATGCACCATAACTATGATCCTTATTAAAGTAGTTGCATTGTTTCAACTTATACGGTGAATAGTTTTACAAATCATGCACCATCCATGTGAATCCCCTTTGTTTGGGTTCACACAGTTTGCTGGGCCAGGGCGTACAATTTGGGAAAACTGTGAACCAACCATGCACTAGACTACTTCATTCCAAAATTTAAAATATACTTCTAAATATACCCCATATCAAAAACCAATAAATGCATGATCAAACAATGAAAAGGGAATACCTGAAAACAAGTCAAGACATATCTATAAGAGGTCATGATCTTTCATAAACATTCATCTAAGAGACCTAACATTTTATGATGGTGATAATGTGTTCTTTAATATACCAAAATTGAATAAAGTCATGAGTTTTGAGTAGAAGGGAAAGCTAAGTACTAGATACATCAACCCCTTTTAGATCCTTGATCACATTGTATCTATGGAATATCAACTGGAACTCCCACAAAAATTATCTCAAGTACAGGATGTGTTCCATGTATCCCTCTTAAGGATGTACATACTAGATCCCTCACATGAACTAAATCTAGAGGTTGTATCTTTGGATAATGATCTTTCATATGAGGAATAACCAATGAAGAACTTAGATCATTGAGACAAAGTTATATGAAGCAAGAAAACTCACCTGGTCAATGTGTTGTGGCCAAACCATAAGTTTGATCAGAGACATGGAATATTAATAGGTGGTGAAATAGAATTACACTCATATGTTTTTTTGTATGAAATGAAAATTTTAGGGTGAAATTTTTTAAGGGGGTAAGAATATAATGACCCAAATTTTTTAAATGAAATTCTCTTACGACTGATTAAATTCCTCATTAATAATATTGTTATAGAAAACCCTTGTACTACATTAGTTATTTTGGACCATATAAAATATAGAATTTCAAATTTAAAATACTGTTAAGAATCATAAACATTGATGGTATAGTCATTTTATTATATATTTCTAAGATTAGTATATATTAAGGATTATGATGATATCCAATTAACATGAATAGAAGAAGTAATGGCCTCAACTAGTAGGATTGTACCCTACGAAGCCTATTTATCAAATATTTCTTGGGAGTTGGAATCACTAGGCCTTTCCCCTGACCAAACCCATGTTGTTATTCAAACATTAAAGCTTGAGAAAAATCATTTATAGGACAATTTTATAATTATTGGGATCATGACCCAAACCATGTTCATTGAACCACCCCATGAAAGTGCCACCATCTCACACCTTACCTATAAGGAACATGTTAGTTTAATAAGGGGTTAAGTATCTATACTATAATAATATGATTTTTTATATTTTCATCTTGATAAAATAATTATTATATTTTTTTGTTTTTATTATTAATTTATTAATGATTATATAATGAGTTTGATAAAAATTTTATTTTTATACGAAGAAATCAAACATATATTTTTAGGAAATATATAGTTTCAATTAAGAAACAATTTTTATAAATTAAATTTTTTTATTATTAAATAATATTTATTTAAATATAAATGATAATATAATTTAAATAAGTCCAATGTAGTTTTTATAAGGGTCATAAATTTGTGTGTTTCAAAAATTAGTATTTTCCAGTAAATAAGGATTTTAATTTAAAAATAAAAATTCATATATTAAGAAAATTATTTTGGTAAAAGAAATATTGTTTTTAAAATAATCCTGTTGAAATTATCCAATGGTGATTTTTTCATAATTTTTTGAGACAATCATTTTTTGGGGAAAAAATTAAATACGTTATAAATATATGGTTTGTATTATGACATCATAATAGCCCAAAAGTGATGTGATAAATTCTATTAAAGTCATCCAAGACTAAATATATATTTCCCATTTAAAATAACATGTTTTTCAAGTTATTTTATTATTTTTAAAAATCGTTATTGAATCCACCAAATCATATATTATATTTTAAGGATTTATAATAAATTCTTTATGAACATGACTCACTTCCACATAACCAATGGTACTATTTAAATATTTTTAGTTCTTGAAATTATAAAATATTTAAAACTACTCCTCTTTTTTAATAAACCATGGTAAAAATCATGGGACGGTTTTTGGTATTTATTATTTTAATATATAAAGTCAAAAACCTAAGTTTAAAAATTAATAAACAATTACCCTATCTTTTATTATAAATACCCCCAAATAATCCAATTCCATTTGATTATACAATAAATGAGGATAATATTCATTGTTAATATATATAATATTAATTTTATTTATTATTCATAAACACCATTTTAGTGCATTTTACACTTTGAACACCATTTCACATTATGATTGTAATACCTTCTTAAAATGCACTATTATGTGGTACATTTTTTAACATCATTTAAAGTACCCAATGATTCATATGATTTTAAGGAATATAATTATACATATTTTAATTGGATATTTTGGTAAATTTATCTACACTTAAATATGAACATGTTTTATTCAGGGATCAATGGAGAATTCATGGAAGAAGATGTGGATATTTTGTGATGAAAGGAAACAATTCTAGAGAAGTCAGATTGGACACCAGCCCACTGATGAGACTATGGGAACCACATTACAAACAAAATTAATCCCATATTTGGTGTGAGGATATAACACATATATAGGAAAAAATCATTCTTCAGGAGACAGTGCTAATTCGGCCTCCATTGTGGTAATTTAGGTGGTCCAAGTTAGAGATAAAATTCTGGGCCAGATTCTGTGGCCCAGAAAAATAGACCACTAATCTAATAATATCTCCGAATCCACAACTCCAAATGGGCCCAAATTTTACATGAGGTTAGGAGAAATCTGGGTATCCATTTTATGCTTCTATGGAACACTCTAATTCGGCCATCTATAAGGTCTTACAAGCACGTCTATTCGGTGGATGAAAGATGAATGCCACCTTGGGTCAAGGGTGGAAAAATCAACTCTCCCTCAACTTTCCACCCACCTATAACCTACCAAAATTAATTGAGAAGATTTTCACTATTGGAGGATCGACCCAAGGCTCCCAAAATGCCTATTTAAGGCAGTGGTGGTGGAGGAGTTGAGGATCTTGGGTGCTTTGTTCAATTGTAATGTTATGCTGCGATTTTGTTGTCTCAAGTTTGTCTTTCACATGTAAGTTGTTCAATTCACTTTATTTTCTTAATAAAATCTCTTCTTTTCCTATTATTATGTTGTTATTCATATAAATTTGATACCTTTTGTTCAAGGTGTGAATTTATTCACACTAAACCTTGTGAAATTATTCACACAACGGTGGAGTGATCATTTTCTTCTTATTGTTTTCTTTACTTCTTCAATTCCTCCCTCATGAGTCTACTTCCCGCTTCCATTGAAACCATAACATCAATGGAGGGATAAAAAACTTATGGGTTGATCCAAGGGAGTAGCAAGGGGATGGATTGGATGTTATTTGTTACCTTATTAATGTATTATCACTTCTTAAATTGAGATTTTTATTTGATGATTTTTAAACTCCATCGTCCATGTTGAATTTAAGGCCACACACTTCATGTGCTAATACGAACCTTTACCTTGAAGTGCTAAAAACTTTGATCATTCAAGTGTATAGGTGATTAGTATTAAAGGGTGTATGCATTAAACCAGTAAGTGATGATGTTGTTTTATCTTCTTAAATGAACCCATCTCAAATAATTGAAATTGAAATCATTGAAAAGGAAATACGTTCAATCAACCCCAAGTGATAACCTAGGATCAACTCATTATTTTAAATTGAATTCAATTAAATATGTTAGATATCCTTTAAGACCATATTAAATCAACCCAAGTTGTCAACTTCATATCCAAAAACGGTCCATATAATGTATGTGTCTATAGGTTTCTTCTTAGGTCTCTGAGGATTCGATAACCCAAGCTAAACTACAAGGACCGTTCTGCCTTCATATCTTGGGTAAATTTGAGGGAGAACCAAATTTTGGCACCATTAATGGGGACCCAAGTAAGTCATCTAAACACCCATTCTATTCTCCCCCATTTTTTCTTTTCTCATCCAAATTCTCTTATCTTGTCCCTTTCTCGTTTTTTTTTTCTTTTGGCGCATGTCCGCCTACACCCGCGATCAATCACACCGACTTGTTAGGGTGGATAGTACTGAGGTTGGGGAGTCAAGAACACCAAAGGAACTCTTTCCATTAGATCCTAATCTTCCTAATACTCCAGAGTCAAAAATTGAGCCCATTTCAATGGAAGGTCTTCAAGGAAACCAACTCATAAACCCATGTGTAAACCAAAATGGAAACCCAAATGAGGCAGCCCCAAACTTGGGGAATGCAATTGATCAAACCATGAATGACTACCTCACAACTTCCTGGACCAATGCCCCATCATGCATTAGACACAACTCCCTAGGAGATGCCAACTACATCTTTAAACCCCATATCCTAAACCATCTTCCCACATTCCATGGAATGGAGTCCGAGATGCCCTACCTTCACATTAAGGAGTTCAATGACATTGTAGAAACCATGTGTCCCCCACATCAACTAGAATCAGCAAAGATGAGGCTATTTACTTTTTATTTAAAGGATCAAGCTAAAAATTGGCTAAACAATTTGATACCATCATCCATAAACTCTTGGTACCAACTACAAAGAGAATTATACAAAAAATACTTTCCCCACCACAAAACAATTGCACTTAAAAAGAGTATCCAAAACTTTTTTGAAAAAGAGGGAGAGTCATTATATGAAACATGGGAGAGGTTCAAAGACACTCTAAACATGGTTCCACACCATGGTATTTCTATTCTTGAACAAGTGAGAATTTTCTATGAAGGGTTGGGTCCGGGGAACAAACAATTTATTGACATGATGTGTAATGGAACATTTAAAAACAAAGCCCAAATGATGCTTACGAGTATCTAGAAATCCTTTCTGAACAAAACCAAACATGGGGAACTTCACCATATTCTGAAAATCCACAAAGAACTACTATAATTCATACACTTAGAGAAGAGGAAAGCCTTAGGAAAAAACACATAGCACTCTCTAGGAAGGTTGAAGAAATAGACCTTAGGAAAGACCATGAAATCCAAACTGTAGACCCTGTTTGCACAATTTGTGACAAACATAAACATAAGACAGACAACTGCCCAACCATTCCATCCATCAAGGATGTTCTTTTAGGAGTACCCCTAGTGAAATTACATTCCTTGAACTTTCAAAAGCCTCAATACCAAAACAACTTCAACCCAAGGTATAATGACCACCCAGGATTCCGTTGGAAAGATAACCAACAACCTAGACAACCGTAGAGACAAAATCCTTACCCCCATTAGAACTACCAAACCCATAACCAGTTCCAAACCCAACCTATCCAATACCAATAGACATTGGTCCATTTTCAATAAACCATCCCACCTCTAAAATATCTCCCTGGGATAAACCAATCTTCTCAAGCACCAACCCAAACTGTTCCACAAAGACTACTAGAACAACTGTGCAAACAAATGGAAAGGATAAACTCATAAGTCTCTTCCCTTAAACAAGAACTTCAAACCATCAAAACTGGAAAGGAACCCATGCCTACTCAGGCGGCTCCATCCTCAACTTCAAGGGGAGAGTCAAGTTTTACTCAAACAACTCATGAAAAACTAAAGGCTGTGACTATTTTAAGAAGTGGGAAATCAATTGAGAAACCTGAACAACTAATTCAGAACCCACCTGAAGATTCAAACTTGGATAAAAATTCAAATGAACCAAATGATCAAATTGAGAAACATGATAACATTGTCACAGAAACAACTCTTCAATAAACAACCCCACAACCTGCACCATTTCCTCAATGCATGAGGGGGAGAACCAATTCTGAATTAAGTGAAACATTAAGAGAAATATTCTCACAAGTCAAGTTGAACATTCCCCTTCTCGATTCAATCCAAACCATACCTTCATACTCAAAGTAACTTAAGGACTTGTTCACTTTTAAAAGACAATTTTCACATAAAAACCAAGTCCTCTTGGATGCTAATGTGAGTACCACCATTCAAGGGACCATTCCTCCTAAGTTGAAAGACCCGGGTTGCCCTTACATCAATGTTGAAATAGGAGAGAGAAAAGTCGTCAAGGCCTTGTGTGACCTAGGTGCTAGTGTCAATCTCATTCCCAATGATTTGTACTTCCAGTTAGGCCTAGAATAACTCCAACCCACATCTTTCACACTTCAACTTACTGATCGTAGCATTAGGGTTCCAAAGGGAATTTTTAAAGATGTTCTGGTAAAGGTTGAAAACTTCATCTACCCTGCTAACTTCATTGTCCTTGACAACTATCCAAACTTAGTAAATAAGGAACAAACCCCAATTATCCTTGGTCATCCCTTCCTTGCAACCATCAACTCTGTTATTCGAGTTTGAAATGGGAACATGACCATCACCTTTTGAAACATGAGTCTAGACTTGAACATCTATAATGCAAGTTCACAAATCAGGGATGATGAGGACATTCATGAAGTAAACATGATAAGAAGCATTGATAATGAATCCATATAACATGAAGGAACATTTGATGGATGTTTAAGTCAGGATGATATTGATTTCCTTTGTTTATATGAAGGGAGTTTATCTCCTTGGCTTGAATCATTTTCAAATTGCTCTTATAATGAAGTCTTAGGTCCAACAATCAGTGAAACCTTTCAAGAAACCACTTTCATGGAGACCACTCCAACTTCCTTCCATAAATATGATCAAGCCAATATAGTAGATAAAACTTCTACATGTGGGGAATCAATACTATCTAAAACTTTAGGAAATAAAATTGATCTTGATCCAATGTCCCAATCTTCTACTGAAATTCTGAACCGACCTGATCTTGAATTGAAGGAACTTCCTGCTGCACTCAAGTATGCTTTCCTAGGGGACAATCAAACACATCCTATTTTCATTTCTTCTTCTCTTGAATCCAATCATGAGAGGATGCTTCTAGATATCCTTAGGAAACATAAAAAATCCATTGGTTGGACCCTATCTGATATTCCAAGGATTAGCCCCCTTATTGGGACTCATAGGATTGTTTTGGAATCTGATTCAAAGCCATGTCGTCAACCTCAATGGTGACTCAATCCTAATCTCATGGAGGTAGTAAGGAAAGAACTTTTGAAATTGTTAAAAGCTGGTATCATATATCCCATAGCTGAGAGTGAATGGGTGAGCCCAATCTAGGTGGTTCCAAAAAAGGCTGGGATCACAGTGATAACCAATGAGGATGAAGAGATTCTTCCAACAAGGGTGCGTAGTGGATGGAGGGTCTACATTGATTATAGGAAGCTAAACTCATTCACCAAGAAGGACTATTTCCCCTTACCATTCATTGACAAAGTCCTTGAGAGAGTGGCAGGTCATGCCTTCTACTGTTTCTTAGATGGGTACTCGGGGTATAATCAAATTGAGGTCTCCCTAGAGGATCAAGGGAAGACTATATTCACATGTCCATTTAGAACCTTTGCCTTCAAATTCATGCCATTTGGTTTATGCAATGCTCCTAGAACCTTCTAGTGGTTCATGATGGAAATCTTCTCAGACATGGTAGGGGATTTTCTTGAGGTCTTCGTGGATGACTTCTCTGTGTTTGGGGATACATTTGAGGGATGTTTGAGGAATTTGGAGAGAGTCTTGTCAAGATGTGAAGAAAAGAATATAGTCCTAAACTGGGAAAAATTCCATTTCATAGTTAAAGAGGGACTAGTCCTTGGCCATCTAGTCTCGAGTAGGGTGATTGAAGTTGATAAAGCAAAGGTTGACATCACTCGGGAGCTCTGCTCTCGGGAGTGCCCTAGGGTTTTTCCTCCGTCGCAGAAAGAAGGTCTCTGGCGGTGTTATTGGGGTCGGCGCAGGCTCTCGGTGAGATGGTGGGTCCAAGGCAGAAGCGTCTCCAATATTTGGCTTTAGTGGCTTTCCTTAGGCCGCGGTTCCGTACAGAGGCTTTGTGGTTCTCTCGGGCTTTGGGCGATGACGTCTTACAGTGAGGGCAAGGAGGTTTTGGCTCGGCTTGGGTGTTGGATTTCATCAGAGATGGTGAAGGAGATGAGGATGTTGTCGTGTGGCACTACTTTGGTGATGACGTTGAGGTGAATGTCGATTTTCTGCCTCAAATGACCGAATCTCACCGTTGAGGTGTAGGCGCCGCTGCGAATGCTAAAGGAGAAGACAAGATCCATTCTAGAGAAGCTTCATTTCCAGGTTTGTTTTTCCTTCGGTGAATGTCGAGCCCTAGGTCTGACCGAGGTTGTTTGAAGATGAATTGATTGTTGAGGTTCCACCACTGTTGAAGTCATTTCCAAATCAGATCTGATGAATCCCGAACTGAGGTCCCGTCAAAGCTGGCATCATGGGTGTTTTCCAGTCTTCGTAGCCTCATTTCTCAAATATGGATTTGATTTTGGCTGTTTTCTTTCATGTTTTTTCCTTTTTTTGATCCTTATGTCTCAAATGGCGAAGTTCATGTTAGCGTAGTTCATGTCTATGGGTTGTGTGTGCTGTTTGCTTCGTGTAGTTGATTGGCATTCAGACCATCTCATCATCGACATTCCGTCCTATTTGTTGGGTTCCCTGTGCTGGTTCTAGAATTCCTTCATTCTCTTCGAGGTAGAGTAGCATGGTGGTATTTCTAGTCCTTTGGGATGTGAGTTCCAGCCATTGGTTCAGGAAACATGTTGGTGATGATCGGTTCAATGGTTTTTGGTGACTTGTTGGATTTTTTATTTGAGTGAAGATTTTTGAAATTTGAAATGGGTGGGATATGACAATGTTGGTATTTGGTTCCATTGGTGGAAGCAACCAGCAATCTATAAGGATCAGCACCAGATGAGGATTACAGAGTAGGAAGTTTCCATCTGTGCATAACCATTCAGATTTGGATGAATGAGAGGGTATGGATTTTCCATCGGTACTAGGCCTGTGCAACTCTGCATGGGACAGATTGCTGAGCGGTCATGTGAGGTGGAGGATTAACACATCGATGTAGTTGCTGGGGAGGGGCGTTCCTTGTAGTCTTGATCTGGGTAATTTCTTGTACTGGGTTTTCCACTTTTTACTCAAAAGTGTTTTTGAAAAAAAAAATTAATTTTTAATCAGTCAAAGGTTGACATCATTCGTCACCTTCCATTACCCAAAACTGTAAAGGATGTGAGGTCTTTCCTAGGACATGCTAGTTTCTATAGAAGATTCATCGAGGACTTCAGTTCAATCTCCCATCCCCTTTGTGCTATCCTAGTAAAGGATGATCCATTTGTTTGGACAAAAAGTAGTGAGGGTTCATTCTCAACCCTCAAATCCTCTCTCACCTCTCCTCCCATTATGAAATCTCTGAATTGGAACCTTCCTTTCGAACTTATGTGTGATTCCAGTGACTTTGCTGTAGGAGCTGTGTTAGGACAACGTTGTGATAAAAATCCTTATGTCATTTCTTATGAAAGTAAATCCTTAAATGATGCCCAAATCAACTACACCACTACGGAAAAGGAGTTACTTTCTATTGTGTTTTCCTTAGAGAAGTTTAGGTCCTACCTCTTAGGATCCCCCATCACTGTGTTCACTGACCATTCTGCACTAAAATACCTCTTCCAAAAACAAGATGCTAAGGCTAGACTATTTAGGTGGGTCATTCTCTTACAAGAATTTGACCTCACAATCAAGGATAAAAAGGGTGTTGAAAATGTTGTAGCTGATCACCTCTCTAGGATGGAATTCAAAGACAACTCAAATCAACTTTATGTGTCTGATTAATTTCCTGATGAACACCTATACTCTATGAGTGACTGACCTTGGTATGCCGACATTGTCACGACCCGTCCTCGGGGCCCGTGCCGTGACTACCCCAAGCCCGCCTTCCATAGGCCAGGGGCTGGCGACTAGCACCAAGGCGTAAATCCCAACAAAAAGGGAAGGCATTGCCTTTGAAAAGTAAACAAGCACCACAGAGTAAGCAAGCAGAAAAGTAAACACTAAGTAAAAACTGTACAAGCTGTGCTGAAAGTAAAAGGGGCCAGAAATACAAGCCCAACTGTAAAGTACAACTGAAAGGAAAAACAGCAACTGAAAGGAAAAACTGCAGCGTCGAGCCATCCTCTGGAAGTCCCACCTGAAGGGTGGGTACAGATAGCCTCCACTGCTCCTCGGGTCCACGTAACCGCTCCGAGTACGTCCCGCCCAGTGGTCCACCTCCAGGTACTGTCCTGCTCCGCACACCTCCTCCACGATCAGTGCTGTCCATCGTCTGCAACCAACACCACAAAGTGCAGGCATAGCCCGTGCAGGGGTGAGTATAAGCTACTCAGTAGGGACCCCGAGACCCCCGAAGGTCTCCCGAAATCCACAAAGGATAAGCCACGAAGGAGAGATACAATCACGAAGTAACATCTGACACGGCTTAGGTATATGCCCATACATATACCTAAGTCATCAATTCCCCGATCGGCTCCAACGTCTGATCCCTAGCACAACCCAGTCCACACAGGAAAGCAAAACGCATACCCACGCAGGATAGAACAACACAATCCACAAAGGATAGTAAACAGTAAATCCACACAGGATAGCTCAACACAATCCACAAAGGAGAGAAACACAAGATTCATCTCACAAAGGTATACTTCTTCGGATGACGAAAAGATGATCTCTGATCCATATAAGTCGTCGGACCCATGAAGGATCGATAGGTAACTAATCTCTGCAGTGACCCACACAGGATCGGACCCACACAGGATCGGGCCCACGCAGGACCTGTAGGAGTTGGCTCACATAGAACCGCTGAGTGTTGACCCACACAGGATCAGATCCGTACAGGATCGGGCCCACACAGGACCGGGCCCACGCAGGACCTGTAGCACTGATCCACGTAGGATCGCTGAGTGCAGTAGTCGTCGCAGTCCGCTAAGGATCTCTGCACAGTCATCGACGCAGTCCACTGAGGATCTCTGCACGGTCGTCGTCGGAGTCCACGGAGGATCTCTGCACAGTCGTCGCCGTCGAGGAAGCAGTCGCAACCAGCACTAGGGTTCCCGCACACAGCAAGCTCGTTCGGGAGGGTCCGCTCCACGAGCCGAGAGGCTGATACATCAACTGTCACAAAGTCTAGAGTTGATGTATCCAAAAGTTCCGCATCGTCAACAGGAACTCAACGCAACAGACGGCGCGTCGATCGGACACCCGGTCTGAGAGTTATTGGCTTTTTCGTCCCAGGGGCCCGGTTGGTTTTTAAGGACAAACCAACCCAACCGTACTCCACCTGCGTCCAAACCTCGGGCGGAGGGTGCCAAAAGATCCGTCTCACAAAGAGGAACTCAACAAAGCTGACAGCGCGTCAATCGGACGTCCGTGGCTCAAGATATGAGCGTTTCTGCTCCGAGGGCCCGGTTGGTTTCGTGTACGAACCAACCCGGCCGAACTCAAAGTATTCCGAAACCTTGAGTACGATAAACCGAAACGACCATCTCGATCCAAGGATCGCGTTTCCGCTGACGGTGGGTCGTTTGGAGGCCCTTAGTTCAAGATACGGCCATTTGAACGAAGTCTGTCCGAAGACGGGGGGGGGGGGGGGGGGGGGGGTCTGGGCCCGGGCCGTCCCGGCCCGACCCCCCCTGGTTGGCCCGAACCGGGTTGGGTCTTATGACAACCCTGCTTTTATTACAACTTAAACATGCTTTATTACATAAAACTTCACTTGATACAACAAAGAAGATCGAGAGGTTTAGTGTCTTTGGGGCTTAGGATCATTACATAAAAACTTTAAACTTGAAATACAACATCCTTATTGAAAACTTCCTTTACATGACCACTACATTCTTTCGTACTTAGCATTGCATGGGATAACCTGAGGACATGCATAAGAAAAGGGTGAGCTATAAATCCCAGTAAGGGAGTACATAATGAATAACATGAGGAGTACAATACATGTTAGGCAATAGGCATATCAATAGAGCATAATAGAGACATGAACATAAAGGCATGATAAAGCATGATAATCATAACATGGAAATGTGGCAACAACACTTAACATTGAATTAGCATGAGCCAAGGCTCATTGCACATGGAGCATGAGTAAACCCTCATTGCACTTGAAGCACGAGTAAACCCTCGTTGCACTTGAAGCACGAGTAAACCCTCGTTGCACTTGAATTAGCATGAGTCAACACTCATTGCACATGACATATCATGATACTTTACTTTACCCAATGCATTGGAGCGCTATAAAGGGCGCACCCTTCTTAAACATTTCATTTCATGCATAAGTGTGCCACATGGATCATAAAACATGGATTCATAAAACATAATCATTTCTTCCAAGATAAAGGAATGTGGAATTCATACATGAAACTTTACAATCAATATGTATATGTGCATAAAGGTGAATACCCTTGATGGAGAAATGGGCATGGTATTCACTACACAAAGACATTGGCTTAGAAAATCGGTGCGATTTCGGCAGCGTAACGGCGTGACATAAGAATTCATAAAAAAGGTTGATGAGAGAGAAAGGGGTTCCTCATCATATTTACATGTAATGGACAGTAAGGAGATCATATATATACATGTCCCAACAATAGAAATGGAATTTAGATTCATGATACAAAAGTATTGCTTGAATGTAAAAGAAGGGAGAGAAGTTCCTTTCGGAATTTCGGCATAGTAACGAGTGTACATGAGAGGCATTTAATGGGAGAGAAAGCGTTCTCCCATCATTCAAACAATAAGAGGGCAGTATGGGGAAGGTGAGAAACCATACCCCAACATTCATAATTGAAATAAAAAAGGGAAATACAACTTAAAGAAAATTGACAAAAAAAAGAGAAAGGAAGAAAAAACCTTACTTGGAAGTGTGCTTCCAAAGGCTAGAGAGAGGCTTGTGAGAGGCTTCTTGGGAGCTTGGGGCACCTTGAGAGGATTCTAGAGAGAGTAGGGAAGAGTTTGGACGAACTTCAAGGGATTTGGGTGAGGAGGAAGTGGGAGCTTGGGTGGGTTTATATAGGAAAGGTGAGAGAATTCTTTATTAATTAGGTTTGGGACCCCTTATATTAAAATAATCCAAACCACAAACCATCCCATGGTATTTGCCCATGGTTTCTGGAAAAGGGAAGAGGAAAAAAATATTTTACAAGGCCAAGGTCCGAACTTATTAAAAAATTAGGGTTGCTTATGTGGAGGTGAGTCACACTCCCATGGAAATTAATTTAAAAAGGCAAAGTGTTGAATAAGTCTTGAGGGCTCCATTAATGCTTTGAAAAGTGAGTCAAACAAACCCAAAACCTCATTATTTTAATGATAAAATACATATTGGCCGAACATAAGGATTATGGTATTTTATTACATCACCATTGGGTCATTATGATGTCATAAAACACATTATATATTTAAATGGTATTTAATTTTTACCCAAAAATTTGACTGTCTCAGAAAATTATGAAAAATTCACCGTTGGATAATTTCGACGTCCTGATTCCAAAAATAATATTTATTTTATCTAAATAATTTTCTAAATATGTGAATTTTCTCTTTTAAAATAAAAACCGACATTTATAAAAAATTCACGGGTTTTGACAGAAATGGCTTTCAAACCTTAATAAAAATTTTAATTGCATTCATAAAATTATAAGATCATTTATATTTAATAAAAATTAATTTAATATTAATAATAATATTTTATTAAAATATTATTTAATTCAAAAATCCTTTAATTTAATAAAATATAATTCTTAATTAAATAATAACTAAAAACATCATTTGTACTTTAAAAACTAATTACAATGCATCAAAAATGACTAGAAATTATATTTATTATTATATACAAAAAATAATGTACATGAACATGGTGCTACTTATTTGTTACATAACCCCTTAAAATAGCCGCATAAGACCTAAGGGTAAGGTGTGCTATGGTGACAGACTCCTGGGGTTGCTCGGATAACATTGCTCGAGTGGTAATCTCTATCAACTTCCATTTTTCCCGTAGACGATCACGTTCGAGCTTGACTTGATGAAGCTCAGCTTGGGCTTGGTCAAGGGCAAATCCCAAAGATGCCACCTCCTTTCCGAGCTCTGACAAATGGGCTTCGTAAGGGGCAATTCTATTGGATGAGGCCATCGCTTCCTTTGTCTGAGTAAAAATGGTTTCGTTAAAGCCTTATATTTAAACTACCCAGATGATCACTGTTCAACGGCTATAAAAGTAACGGTCACAAATCTTAACGTTAAACTAAAGAAGTTGACATCATATAAAAACATAAAGAAACATTTAACTGGATCAAGAGGGATTTTCCATTAATGAAATTTTGGGTCGTTACAACATTCCCCCCTTAAGAAATTTCGCCCTCGAAATTTTCCTTTTCCCACACTAAAACAAATGTGGGTAACCTAGCTTCATCATATCCTCCGACTCCCAAGTTGCTTCTTCAAACTTGTGGTTTCTCCACAACACCTTGACGAGGGGCATTGTCTTATTTCGTAGAACTTTTTCTCTACGATCCAAGATCTTCACTGGTTGCTCCTCATAAGAAAGATCGTCTTCTAATTGTACCACCTCAGAAGAGAGTACATGTGAAGGGTCTGGTATGTACTTCCCTAAGAGGGATACATGGAAGACATCATGCACCTTGGCCATAGTAGGTGGAAGTGCTAGTCGATAGGCCACAGCCCCAACACGATCAAGAATCTCGAAGGGGCCGATGTACCTTGGACTTAACTTCCCTTTCTTTCCAAACCTCATGACCTTCTTCCACGGAGATATGCGTAAAAACACCATGTGTCCGACTTTAAACTCAATATCTCGTCGACGATTATCTGCATAACTCTTATGTCGACTTTGGGCTGCCTTGATATGCTGCTGAATGGTTTTCACCTTCTCCACCATTTCTTCGACCATTTCTGGTCCAAGCAGCTTACGTTCACCGACCTCATCCCAACATGCCGGTGTTCTGCACCTTTTCCCATATAGGGATTCATATGGTGCCATTTGGATGCTCGAGTGGAAACTATTATTATAAGAGAACTCAACTAGAGGAAGATGTTGATCCCATCCTCCTTTAAAGTCCATTGAGCACGCTCTCAACATATCCTCAAGTGTTTGGATAGTCCGCTCGGATTGGCCATCTGTTTGAGGATGATAGGCCGTACTGAAGTTCAGTTCAGTATTCAGAGCATGTTGAAGACTCTTCCAAAACTTAGAGGTAAATCTTGGATCTCGGTCCGACACAATAGATAGTGGTACTCCATGCAACCGTACCACTTCCCTGATATATATCCGTGCCAGTTGATCCAAAGAGAAATCCTCTCGAATAGCAATGAAGTGTGCAGTCTTTGTAAGACGATCCACAATAACCCAGATTGCATTGTTGCTTTTGGATGTCCTTGGAAGTCCAGTGACGAAGTCCATGGTGATGTTCTCCCATTTCCATTCTGGTATGGGCAATGGTTGCATCATCCCCTTAGACTTCTGCCTCTCTGCCTTCACTTGCTGACACACCAGGCACTTTGATGTATATTCGGCGATCTCCTTCTTCATATTATCCCACCAAAAGTTTTCTCGGAGATCTCGATACATCTTTGTGCTCCCTGGGTGAATAGAGAAATTTGAACTATGTGCATCATCCAAAAGTTCCTTCTTCAGCTCCGAACTTGATGGGACACATAGTCTTTTCCCAAACCGCACAATTCCTTCTTCATTAACATTAAACTCTGAGGATTTTCCCTTTTTGATAGCTTCCACTTTTTCTTGGATTCTCGCATCATCCTTTTGAGCATCCTTTAACCTTTCCAAAAGAGATGGTTGAGCAATCATTTGTGAAAGGATTGATGATGTTCCCTTCTTTATGATTCCCACGTCCATCTTCATCAAGTCTAAGAAGATTGGATCCTTCTCAATTCTCATCATTGATAGAATTGATGGATCCTTTCTACTTAGGGCATCCGCCACCTTGTTCGCCTTCCCAGGGTGGTAATGTATTGAACATTCATAATCCTTTATGATCTCTATCCATCTTCTCTGGCGCATATTAAGCTCTTTCTGTGTGAATATATATTTAAGACTCTTGTGGTCAGTATATATCTCACATTTCTCTCCATAGAGATAATGCCGCCAGATTTTCAAGGCAAAGATCACCGCCGCCAACTCCAGATCATGCGTTGGATAGTTTCGCTCATGGATTTTCAACTGTCTTGAGGCATAGGATATCACTTTATCATTCTGCATCAGCACACATCCTAAGCCCTTCTTCGAAGCATCACTGAATACCACAAAAAGCTCCCCACTTGTGGGTAAAGTGAGCACAGGTGCAGTGATAAGCCTCCTTTTCAACTCCTTGAAGCTTTCTTCGCATTCATCACTCCAAGAAAACTTTACTCCCTTTCGAGTTAGCTTGGTAAGAGGGTTGGACAATCGTGAGAAGTTCCTCACAAATCGTCGATAATATCCAGCTAACCCCAAGAAGCTACGGATATCAGTTACCGATGTTGGCATCGGCCATCCCTCAATTGCATCTGTTTTGGAGGGGTCTACAGATATCCCATTGCTTGTGATGATATGGCCCAAGAATGAGACCTCCTTCAACCAGAACTCACACTTGCTGTACTTGGCATAGAGCTTCTCCTTGCGCAAAGTCTCCAGTACAGTTCTTAAATGCTCCTCATGGTCCTCCTTGGTTTTGGAGTATATTAGAATATCATCTATAAAGACTACCACAAATTTATCTAGGTAATCTCTAAAGACTCTATTCATCAAGTCCATGAATATTGCTGGAGCATTGGTGAGTCCAAAAGGCATTACTATGAATTCATAGTGCCCGTACCTTGTACGAAAAGCAGTCTTGGGGATATCTTCCTTCTTCACCCTTACTTGATAATATCCCGACCGCAAGTCGACCTTGGAGAAGTATTGTGCTCCACGCAGCTGATCAAACAAGTCATCGATTCTTGGGAGAGGATACTTGTTCTTTATCGTGATTTTGTTAAGTTCACGATAATCGATGCAAAGCCGCATTGACCCATCCTTCTTCTTGACGAAGAGGACTGGTGCACCCCATGGTGATGCACTTGGGCGTATAAACCCTTTATCCAGATTCTCCTGTAGTTGTTTCTTCAGTTCTTCAAGCTCAACCACAGCCATCCTATATGGAGTCTTGGATATTGGTAGCGCCCCAGGTATAAGTTCAATTGAGAACTCAACATCTCTTCTTGGAGGAAGACCAGGAAGTTCCTCGGGAAATACTTCAGCGAATTCCCTCACAATAGGCATTTCTTCAAGGATGGTTTCTTCCTTGGACTCAATCATCTGAGCCAGATATGCGTGCTCATAAGGTAGTAATATCCATGCTTGAGATGATGGAGCTAAAGGAGATTCATCTTCCTCCTGACACTTGTAAAGAATCGGGGGTCGATTCTCCATATGGAGTGTGATTTCCCTCTCCCGACAATTTATGTTGGCTCTATATAAGGAAAGACAATCCATGCCAAGAATTGCATCAAATTCCACCAAAGGGAGTATGACGAGGTTCGCCGGGAAATTCAATCCACAGATTATAACAGGGGAGGATTTATACTCATGGGATGCAATGATTTCCCCATTTGCCGTACTCACCGACATCTTTACTTCCATGATTTGTGGTGGTGCAGGGATTGTTCTACTAAACTTTTGAGATATAAAAGAATGCGTAGAACCTGAATCAAAAAGTACGTTCGCTATTCTTGAATGAATAACTAGCGTACCTGTCACCACTTCGTTGTCGGGGTTCACTTCGGCAGAAGTGATGGCAAAAGCTCTTCCGTGCTGTCTTGGAGGTTGTTGATTGCCTCCGATAACCCTTGGATTAGGGTACTGATTCGCAAAATGACCTGATTCTTTGCATTTGAAGCATTGAACAACGCGTTGAGGTTCGAACGGAGTGTTCCTCCCCTCCGTCGCAGCCGCGGGTCCTTCTTGCTGACAGTTAACAGCTAGGTGCCCTTCTCTTCCACACTTGAAGCATTTTCTTGTCCCCCTAAGGCAATTTCCAGGGTGCTTCTTTCCACACTTTTGGCAAGTGGGGTGCTGGAATTTCTTAGCGCCATTGGATTTATCCATCGGACCACCAGCATTGAAGTCCACCTTCCACTTCTTGTCCCCATGATACCCCTGTGATTCTACGATCTCCATTTCAACCTTGAGGGCACATCGGACAATTTCCTCATAGCTGTCGAAGTCACGGATCGCTAATGCTTTCCGCAAGCTAGGCTTCAGCCCACCAAAGAAGCGGTCAACCTTGCATTCGGGGGTAACGACAAAGCCGGAAGCGTATCGTGCAAGCCTTGTGAAGTTTTCCTCGTACGCTCCCACAGATTCCTCATCTTTCTGCTTGAGGGAAAGGAAGTCCCTTTCCATCTTAAGACGGAGGGTGCGTGAAAAATATTTATCGAAAAACATCTTCCGGAATACCTTCCATTCCAAAGCCTCGATCTCCTCCTCAGGCTTCGTATTTTTGATCAACGTCCACCATTGATCAGCTTCACCCTCCATACGATAAGCCGCCAAGAGAACCTTCTCTTTTTCAGAGCATTGGAGGATAGAGAATATCTTTTCAATGGAGTTGATCCATTGTTCAGCAATCGTGGGATCGGATGATCCACTAAAAGTAGGAGGCCTTTGTCTCATGAAGCTTTCAATAGCGACTTGTTCTTTCTTAGGGGGGGTTGAACGTTCCTCTTGACCAGTGTTTCTATTCAAAACTTGAGTTAGCTGAGAGAGAAGCGTGACAAAGTTCGCGATTCCCGCTCCCATTGGATTGGGCATCTCATAAGTACAATCATCACACTGATCTTCACAACGGTTGTTAGCCCGAGTTCTCCTATTACCGGCCATTGGCTGGAATAAAAGGAAAGTTAGGGGTAACACATAAAGGGTAATCCAAAGACAAAAGTTGATGACTTATAAATAAACTTTAATCTCTTTAACTCATGAGTCTATAGGATTCAATCCAGGATTTTCATGATCTTCCTTCTAACATATATTCTTAGGGGCATTTTTCCCTTAATAAGGTTTCATACTAAGATTGTGAATTTATCAAAACATATCCCCCGGGAGTGTCGTAACCAAGAGTGCAGCAAGGCCCGTTGTCGTGCACCAGTTCCCATTCGAGTCTAGCTCAAAGCGGTGTTTTCGGGTTTTACCTCTAGGATACATCTATGCCAGAGCCGCCTCTACCTGCTCGTATCCAGACAGGGATGTATTTGTTTGATAAAACACTTACTTAGTATTTACCAAAACTTAGGGATGTTTTTATTATGCTTAGTCTTGTATCTAAGGCTTTACTAGGGTTTCCTAATCCGAAAAATAACTAAACCTATCCTCTGATACCAACTATGACAACCCTGCTTTTATTACAACTTAAACATGCTTTATTACATAAAACTTCACTTGATACAACAAAGAAGATCGAGAGGTTTAGTGTCTTTGGGGCTTAGGATCATTACATAAAAACTTTAAACTTGAAATACAACATCCTTATTGAAAACTTCCTTTACATAACCACTACATTCCTTCGTACTTAGCATTGCATGGGATAACCTGAGGACATGCATAAGAAAAGGGTGAGCTATAAAGCCCAGTAAGGGAGTACATAATGAATAACATGAGGAGTACAATACATGTTAGGCAATAGGCATATCAATAGAGCATAATAGAGACATGAACATAAAGGCATGATAAAGCATGATAATCATAACATGGAAATGTGGCAACAACACTTAACATTGAATTAGCATGAGCCAAGGCTCATTGCACATGGAGCATGAGTAAACCCTCATTGCACTTGAAGCACGAGTAAAACCTCGTTGCACTTGAAGCACGAGTAAACCCTCGTTGCACTTGAATTAGCATGAGTCAACACTCATTGCACATGACGTATCATGATACTTTACTTTACCCAATGCATTGGAGCGCTATAAAGGGCGCACCCTTCTTAAACATTTCATTTCATGCATAAGTGTGCCACATGGATCATAAAACATGGATTCATAAAACATAATCATTTCTTCCACGATAAAGGAATGTGGAATTCATACATGAAACTTTACAATCAATATGTATATGTGCATAAAGGTGAAAGGGTAAGTATATGTAGTAAGTTCATATAAATAATAAATAAATCATCTAAGGATGGTGACATGAGTTATTCATCCTAATTTATGAGATATCACAAGACAAAGAGATTAAATTACATGGTGTGTGTTCATAGGAGAGGTAATTATTTATATAACAATATATTATATCCTTAGGGGACGCAATGGGTTTCTAGACACATCTATTTTTCTGTGATTAGTACTCACTACTATCAAAATAAAGGCCTAGAGGTTTATACACTAAGAATATTAAAGAAAATAATATATTTTAATAAATATGATTTTCAGGCATGTTGGACCGCACTAAAGAGTTTGGGTGATATCCAAGTCAGACCAATATCCTTGAAATAATTAAATTCATTATTATTAAAGTTAAGAATAACATATTTTTAATTAATTTACTCACTATATTCATAAGTAATTAAGTGATAACAAAATAAATATTTTTCAAACAAATATTTTTATTCAAGGTACATTAAGTATTTAATGGGAGAAAAAATTAAATGCAATGGCTCAAATTTTATCATGTAACATATATTTGATGTTAAAATTATGTTATAAAATATAAATGATATTTATAACACAGTTACAAAGTTATTTACTACCATTTAGGTATTATTTATAAGTTTTAAGTTATCCAGGGGCCTAAGTGCAATTTATAAGACAATAAACATACCTATATAAGACATGATAATCCCAAAATGTATGGAACTATTCATTACCTCAAATTTTAGAGCCTCTGCCACTTCTCTCCCAAATTATAGAGTGAGAAAGAGGATATTTGAGCACCTCAATCCATGTTATTTATTTTTAATACAAGTAATGGTGAATCGATGGTCATAAGGATGTATAAAGTATCTTCGATTCACCGCACTAGCACACGAAGACCAAATATCGATTTATTAAAAGGATCCTGAAGAATGTGTAGATGATATAGTGGGATCTGACCTTAGTTCCTTCAAGTGACGATTACCTGTAATGAGTAAAACATTCAGGCAACATCAAATTGAATGTGGTAACTGTTCAAATTTAATTTCATGCTTAATTCATTCTACAAGATATCTTCGGGTTATAATCAAGTTTCAATTCACAGATGAAACCATTACGAAATCACTTTGGTGATAAATTTTTAAAAGACTAAATTTTTATGCTTCCACTATGCACTTTTCACTGATATAAAGGAGGTGATGGAATATAATCTTCACAATGCTTATTTGACATTTCATGGTGAAATAGTTGGCGATGTCAAGTCTAGGATGATCTAGATAAGATCATTGACTAATGAATATCTCAATAAAACCTATCATTATTCTACTAAATTTGATCTGTGGAAGAATATTGGGATTTTATATAGGATAATAACTGAGGTGAACAATATTTAGGCATCATCCAAAAAAAATTAATAAAGATTCCCGTATTTTGAAAGATAAGAAAAGGGGAAATAAAAAGAATACTCCCAAGAAGATTGAGGTAAGTGGGATTTATATAAATGTTAAATTTTCTACTAAAATTGTTTTTGATGGAACTTGTACATCCAAAAGATTCATATTCATGAATGGAAATAAGTGAAGAGTCCAAGGAAGAAGTAGAAACAAAATTTAGTTATTAGTTTTGTGAATGTTCATGCAGTGATCAAGATAAGATCCAATCACCATATGAAAAAGTGTATCAATAGTAAATCACTCATAAAATAGACATATCTTTCTTATAAGATCTAGTCATGGAGAATAAGAGGTCAAAAAGGTTATAAGTGGCTATAAATGTAGAAATAAATAAGATGGGTGGAAATATGAAAGTGAAAATAAACCTACTCGAAAAACACTCAAATGAAGTAGGAGAATAGATCAACATAGATAAAAAACTTAAATAAATCATTATACCTCTCATGAAACAAATTAAATAGATAATAAAATATAGATAAGAATAAGGATATAGGTTAGAGAATTGGATTTCTGACTAACAGAGAAAGAAAAGAAGATCAAGGAGATTCAAATAAATGTTAGATACTCAAAGGGAAAAAATTTGGTGAATCCCCTTAAGGAAACCTCAATGAGTAGAGTATTTTATGTTCCAAATATGGAATTGATATGTAAGAGAAATAGTTCTTCCAAATTTTAAATTAAATGATCTCTGAGGAAAGTAGCTACGTAGTTTTAATATTATGTAAAATTAGGGCACACTACGAGTGTGTATCTTGAACACCAAGGGATAAATAGTAGAAGGAAAAATACTAAATCAATATCTAATTCAAGAAATTACTGGACGATATATATTTTAATGTGATAAATTTTATATATGATATTTATGGTTAAGTGGAAAGGAACAACAGTAGGGAAGAATATAAAAGTTTCATTGGGAATTACATTATTCCTATAACAACAGGAAAAGATTTTACACTAAAATAAAATATATTAGGTTGGAAAATAGATTTATTAATTATTAGAATAAATATAGAGATAATAGAAAGGTTCATCATGTACCAATGAAGATCACTCATAGTAGTACTTATGAAGAGAATTAAAAAAAATCTAGAAGAGAAAGAAGGAAACTACTCCTGTTGTGTGGAATATGGATGGGCATGTCATAAAAAATAAACAAGGAAATGAAGTATAAAGTTTCTATAATGGGTATAGAAGATGATATAAAAAAGGAATTCCTTTTTGTTTTTATATATTATACCACAAGGAAAGAGGTGAATGTTGGAGGAATATTCCTTATATGGTGGAGGAAGCATGTCAAAGGATGAAATCAAAATTCATCATTAGAAGAAGATTAATTAAGTGGTTTTATATTCACAATGAAAGAGAATAAAAAAAGAAGTTAAATAATCACATTTTAAAAAAATGGAATGAAATTTTCCTCAGTTGTATCACCCAAAGGAGAACCACTAACAAGGCTTTAAGGATAGACTGAAACAAATGGTTGGTTCATCATAACCAACAATATTCCTCTGATTAAGGGTGTTAGGAGGTACCACTATCCCCTTGTGTTTCAATATTTCTAACTATTATTGAATGTGGTGAATAATTCAGTGGCATATATGAACCATGGTGTTGTTTTTCTAAAATATTACACGTGATTAATATGGAAAACAATTATTAAAACTGGTGGAGTTATAAATTTTTTAAGTCTCATTTGGAATTAAGAAAAAACAAAAAGGCATAAAGGATGGATCTAACTGAAAAACTTTTGTCATGAGAATTCTAAATTTACCCTGGTAGTTGTTTATTATGATGAAGTTATCTTCTAAATCTAAAACCTCATAATAAAGAACCTAATCTAGTATTTAATTTTTGTCAATAACTTATCATATATAACCAGTGTTATCAAGTCTAATGTGTTGATCAATAAGTGATATTATAATATATATTTAGTTGTATCAGAAAAAAAGACAACTCAATAAGAATAGGAAACCCTATACATGAATTTCATATCTATTTGTTTTTTTACTAATAATATTTTATCAATTTATTATTCTTTAAGATACCAAAATATGCTATAAATAAAGTTTCATAATCCTATAGTTGTTTATCTATATTGATAGCTATCTCCTTACCCATAGGCGAGTATTTAAGGAATTCATGGGGAGTTGGTGATGAAGAATGAATTATTATTTAGCCTAATACGGTGAAAAAATATCTCTTTTAATGAAAATAAGAATTATATATATCAATTGGTATCATAATTTTGTCATAAAAAAGTGGTATCAATTATTTTGTCATGTGGTAAGAATCAAACACTTTATACTTCTTTGATTATTCATTGATGGTTTTTTAAGTTTGTTTGAGATCATATTAGGAATTATTGAAAGGGATTGAAATTCATGTTGTATTTCTACATGTGTTTATGGAAGTGGGTGAGTGAATTAAAAAACTATGATTTTTTTACATAAAATCTTGTTTCCTACATCGATCTCTAAATTAGTGGTATTAGATGATTTTTTAATAACTCAATGCCAAGTGTTAAATTAAATCACTATTTTTTTGGTTTCAATGTAAATAGAAAGAAGAAGTGGATAAAAACTTGAAAAATAAAAATCTATAATTTCATTATTTCATCAAGTAGAATCAATTATAAATTGAAATATCTATATTTCCATTAATGGTAAAAGTTCTAGAGGTGTAATAAAAAATTGTTTGAGAAAACCTAAAGGTCTGATGATGAAAAATAGATTCCATTATGAGATGAATATATTTTTGGAATAGGAAAAGGTAACACATTTTTTTTGGAAAAAACATTAAAATGGTTGACAAATCAAAGACGTTTTAGATACCAACTAGTAGTTTAATATAGATTTAAAAGTTATTATAATTGACCAATATTGAATAGGATGGAAAATGTTGTATTAGACAAGTGATAGATCAAATTCTATCTATATAGTTTCAGAAGTAGAGGGATTTATCTTTCCTTAACAAGACCTTTTTAAAGAAAATTTAGAAAATTAAAATATAAACTTGTGTTGACTAAGGGGAGTAGTATTGAAAATGTATCTCCATACATTTAATTGGAAAATAAGGAGATAATGAAAATAATTATCTAGAAAAAAGAATCCACATTTCATTTTATTTACTGGGGGGAGAGAAAATAAATCATCATTCATTTATATAGTGTTTAGAGAGGGATAAATGGTAGTAAAACATGAATATGCAGACTATTTATGAATAATCAGAAGCTATAAGGCCATTTAGAATTCTTGGAATTATTTTCCCAAAATCAAAAAGTGAGATAACGTTGCAACCGGGAGGTTTTGTGTAAGATTTTTTCAAAAATGTTGATGGATTTTTTTGGGTTTATACCAATAAAAATTATTGCTGTGGAGTTATTAAAAAATATGAGTAATATTTGGATGATTTGGATATTTTATAGAAAGAGGAGTGGATTAGACAATTAGAACTTATTAGTAAGTGGTGATAAGGAATTTGTTTTCATTGAATGTGTTGAACTCTCTGTGAGATGGTTATTTTAATAATCCCAAATCATTGTTGTATTTATGACAATTTAGTCTTTTGTTCAAATTGTTCTAAATGTGTTTAATTTGTTTAATTCATGTTTACATATGTTTATATATGTTATTTTATGTGCTACTAGTGACCTGAAAGTATTCTGGAATCAAACAGACACTTTGTGAAAATTCCATGTTTTGTCTCACCGTTAGTTATATTCCTGAGTCACCGATGATGAACGGTCGCACCGATGATGAACGGTCGCACCGATGATGAACGGTCGCATCGATGATGAATGGTCGCACCAATGATGAATAGTAGCACCGATGATGAACGATCGCACCGATGATGAACGGTTGCACCGATGATGAACGATCACACCGATACCGAAGATCTAAAGAGCTACCGATCACGAGTCACCGATACCAATGATCATGAGCCACCGATACTGATGATCATGATCCACCAATACCGATGATCAATGAGCTACCGATGTTGATGCTACCGAAACCGATGCAGATTCAAAATGACTCACTGATCTCATGACTCACCGATAGTCATTAAAACTGTTTGAATTTATATAAACTCTTATTTAATTCCAACTGTCATATTTGATGTTTTTAATGCAATTAATGATATTTAATGTTAGTTTTTGGCATGTCAGGGGACTGTACCTCGTACCTATGAAAAGGTAATCATTCCCATTGCCGGAGCATGTGGAATAAAAGGAAGATTGAGCTGCAAAAAAAGGGTGTGCAGAAAAAAGGCATTGAGATATAATTCTTCCATGCACATACATACATGAAAAGAAGAACACATGAGGAACTCGAAGAGGACATTGCAAGATCTTCAAAGAACTCTCATGCATGAAATCCAGCACTCTTGAAGAACACACGAAGAACACTAGAAATCAGAGAACACACTCATTTGTGAAGGACATCAAGCTGAACCATGATACTTTGTTTTTCAACAGAAAAACCACAGAAGGACTCAGAATCATTTCTGCTAAATCCAACGAGTACAGAGCTGTACTGCCCATCACTAGAGCTTTATAAACTTTCATATACTCTCTCTAAGTGAATTGTTATTTACTGTTGAGCAGTGTGTGTACTCTGTATATATTTTACACACACACTGTCTCCCATGCTGAACTGGAGGATACTAAATACTCATTCCAAACTTCATACATCAAACTGTATCCCACTGAGGATAGTGGTAGAGGTCAAGTGTGACCTGGAAAGCCTATGTGCTGTTGTCTTTGTTTTCCCACGTAGAACTGTGGTAGTGGTCTTAGGACCTGGATAGTATTGTACTATTGTTAACCCTGATCCAGGGTGTGGATCAAATTTATATATAAATTTGAGAGGACTAAGTCTCTGCTTCAGACTGAACCTCTTGGTTATATCTGCTGTACTTTTTAGTATAAGTCTAAAGTATACTACATATATCTTTTATATTCCGCTACTGTTACTTTGAAATAAAAATCTATTTTAAAGTTACTTTGATAGTTAAATTAGCATGTATTTATACTTTTTATGAACCAGAAGGTTAGCTTTAAAAGATAATTTAATCCTGTGATTAAATTGACTGAGATCTAATCAATCTTTAAGAAGCTAATTGAACATTTACAATCTGTATAAATTTAATACAGTTTAACTTTGTTTTTAAATTGGGGGATTTTAAGAGAAATCATTTTAATAGAAATTTTAATTGGAACTGAATTCACCCCTCTTGAGTATCCACTCCGACCAACATTTGGTATCAAAGGTTTTGTTTTGTTTATCAATGTTTTCAAATACTTTGTTTTGCAACTGTGATTTTAGTTATATTTTAAAGATCTTAAATTTCTATTAGTTCTAAATTTTATCTCTTTAAATATATTTGCTAAACTCTAGTTATGGATAATATAATAGAAGGTGCTGCTACCAACATGCCACCTTTATTTAATGGCACAAATTATGCCTAGTGGAAACTAAAGATGAAAATTCATTTAGAAAGTATGGGATTTGATATCTGGACTGCTATAGAAACTAAATATAAGATTCCAGCAACTGTTAGAACTACTTGGGATGAAGCTACTAAGACAGCTTACAATAATAATTGTAAATCTATGAATGCTCTGTATTGTGCTTTAGGAGATGAAGAGTTCAATAGAATATCTGCTTGTAAAACTGCATATGAAATATGGGATAATTTGCGTGTTTCTCATGAAGGAACAACTAATGTTAAAGAAATGAGATTGAATACATATAATATTAAATATGATAATTTTAAAATGAAGACTGATGAACCTATCTCTGACATGTATCTCATGTTCAATGAGATTGTCAATACAATGATCTCTCTTGGAAGAGATGTCACTACTAAGGAACAAATCATGAGAATATTGAGATGTCTACCAGATCGATGGAGAGGCACTTCTGTTTCAATTATAGAATCATGTGACATAAGAAAGTTACCAGTCAAGGAGCTCATTGGTAAGCTTATGATGTTTGAGGAAGAAATCAAGGTGAATAATGAGGAAGATGATGAACCTAAAAGGAAGTCTGTAGCTTTAAAATCTACTTCTTAGAAGAGCAAGGACAAAGACCAAATTCAAATACAAACTGAAAGTTCAACAAGTGAAGATTCAGACTCTGACAGTGATGCTGAGATGACTCAAATAGACAAGAGATTCAATAAGTTCTATAGGAAGAAGAAATTCTTTAGAAAATCTAACTACAAAGGAAAGTATGACAAAGAGGGTCATTGGAAGAAGGATTGGAAAAATCCTGACAAGAATGTTGAAGTTGTCTGCTATGAATGAAAAAAGAAAGGTCACATTAAAGAAAAATGTCCCAAATTGAAGTTCAAAAAGAAATATGACTACAAGGACAATATGTATAAGAAAGCTATGAAAGCTACTTGGAGTTCTTCAGAAGACAGCACAAGTGAATATGAATTTTCTGATTCTGAAAAGAATCGTGCCAACATGTGCTTCATGACTAATACCTCTGAGGTACCTATTTCCCCTATGCTGAATGATTATTATTCTGGAACTGATTCTGAATTTGAAAACATGTCTAGTGAGGAACTATTTGAATATTGTAACATGCTAGAAGAAACATGTAATGAACTTAAGGACAAGTACAAATCCTTAAAGAAACATCATGCTCTCACTGCTAATGTTAAATCCTCCCTTGATGTAGAAAATGAAAAGAATGATCAACTGATAAAGGAAAATACTAAACTGAAATTGTTTAATGAGAAACTTAGAAATGAATTAAAAAATTCAAAAATGGAAAATACACTTTAACTCAAATGCTAGGAAATAAAGTGGCACCAAATTATGCTACTGGAATAGGTTATCAACCTGGAAAAACATAGCTTACTAAAACTAAATTTATTCCTAAATCTGGACAAAATTGTGCTAACTCTAGTTCTTGAAATTCATATGCTTCAACTAGTTACTCACACAGTCACAGATCAAATAGAGTTTATCTTTCAAAATCTATTGAATCTCTTAATTACATGGGACTAAGAAGACAAATTTGGATACCTAAAGCTTTGATTGCTAACCTGTCTGGACCCAAGAAGATATGGGTACCAAAATCATTTCCCATCGAAATCTGTTTTGTAGGAAACATGTTTGAGGAGTTCTCACAAGAAGATATGGTACTTGGACAATGGATTTTCAAGACATATGTCTGGATATTACTCATGATTCAAGAGTTTAATCAAATTTTATGGAGTCCATGTCACCTTTGGTGATAATTCTAAAGGAAAAATCATCGGCCTAGGCCAAATTGGTAACACTGATTCAGTTTTGATTTCTAATTTTTTATTTGTTGATGGACTTAAGTATAACCTGTTAAGTATTTCTCAATTATGTGATGATGGATTTAATGTGAAATCTGAAAATGATTCCTGTAATTTTTTTAACTCTAAAAATGTTTTAGTATTCACTACCTTGAGAAATGACAATGTTTATGTTGTTGATTTAAATTCTTTATCCAAACAAAATGTTACTTGCCTAAATTATTTTCATAAAGAATCTTGGCTATGGAACAGAAGATTGAGACACTACAATATGTATTCACTTAGAAAAATGACTAGGAAGAACTTAGTTAAAGACCTATCCAAACTTGAATTCCCAAATGAAAAAGTTTGTAATCCCTGTCAAAAGGGAAAGCAACATAAAGTTTCTTTTAAATAAAAGAAATAAGTCTCAACTTCTCAACCTCTCGAGTTGGTTCACATGGACTTGTTTGGACCATCTAGAGTTTCTAGTTTAAATGGGAAGCACTATGTCTATGTCCTAGTAGATGACTTTTCTAGATATACTTGGGTATACTTCTTGGTTCACAAAAGTAAAGCTTGTTCTTACTTTATTAAATACTCCAAGTATGTAGAAAACCTTAGTGAAATTAAGATTAAAACCCTAAGAAGTGATCATGGCTGTGAGTTTGAAAATCATGATTTTGAATCTTATTGCTCACACAATGGCTATCGTCACAATTTCTCTACCCCTAGGACACCTCAACAGAATGGTGTAGTAGAAAGAAGAAACAGAACCCTTCAAGAAATTGCAAGAACTATGCTTAATGAGTATGATCTGCCTATTTATTTTTGGGCTGAAGCTATGAATACAACTTGTTATATTATCAATAGAGTCTTAATTAGACCTGTTCTTAAAAATACCCCTTATGAGTTATGGAATAATAATAAACCTAAAGTTAATTACTTTAGCTTCTTTGGCTGCAAAGTTTTTATTCTTAATACAAAGGATATTATAGATAAATTTGCTTCTAAAAGTGATGAGGGAATATTTCTAGGTTATTCCATATCCAGTAAATCTTATAGAGTCTTTAATAAAAGGACCAAATGTGTGGAAGAATCTATTCACATTAAGTTTGATTAAACTGATCCAAATGAACCTAAGCCATCTCTTGAGAATCTTGAAGAAGATTTGAGCATTTTGGACCTTTATGATAAAACTAAAGAACCTGTGGTAAAAACATCCAGTTCTGGACATATGCCAGAATCTACTTCTGTTGAACCCAAACCTATAAATGAACCTGAAATTTCTAGTCCTACCTTTACTAGATCAACTAGGATTCTAAAGAATCATCCTTTGGATGCTGTTGTTGGTAATATTGATAGAGGGACACAGACTAGAGCTTCTCTAATAAACCAGGTTGAACATCAATCCTTTCTTTCATAGCTAGAACCTAAAAATTTCAATGATGCAATCAATGATGAATCTTGGGTAATGGCTATGTAAGAAGATTTAAATCAATTTGAAAGAAACAAAGTCTGGGAATTAGTTGACAGAACCAAGGACACTTTAACAATAGGCACTAAATGGATTTTTAGAAACAAAGTTGATGAGTCTGGAAACATAGTTAGAAACAAAGCTAGATTAGCTTCACAAGGATATAGTCAAGAGGAAGGTATAGAATATGAGGAAACCTTTGGACCTATAGCTAGATTAGAGGCTATTAGGATTCTACTTGCCTATGCTTCTCATCTAAATTTCAAGTTATATCAAATGGATGTTAAAAGTTCTTTTCTAAATGGTTTTATTGTTGAAGATGTTTTTTTTTGAACAACCACCTGGATTTACTAATCCTCATTTTTCAAATCAAAATTTTAAACTTTCTAAAGCTTTATATGGTTTGAAACAAGCTCCAAGATCTTGGTATGATAGAATTATTAATTTTCTTATTTCAAAAATTTTTACTAAAGGGATTGCTGATCCAACTCTTTTTATTAAAAGAATTTATAAAGATGTTTTGATAGTACAAATCTATGTTGATGAAATTATTTTTGGATCTTCTAAACATTCTTTATATACTAATTTTTCAAAGAGTATGCAAAATTAATTTGAAATGAGTTTAATGGGAGTACTCAAATATTTTCTTGGATTTCAAGTTTTCCAAAATCAAAATGGTATTATTTTGAATCAAAGTAAATATACAAAGGATCTTTTAAAATGTTTTGGTTTGGATATTATTAAGGAAAGTGATACTACTATGAGTACAGTCTATAAATTGGATGTAGATGAAACTGGGAAACCAGTGGATCAAACAAATTACAAAGGTATGATTGGAAGCTTACTTTAACTTACTGCTAGTCGACCAGATATTATGTTTAGTGTGTGTATGTGTGAAATATTTCAAGATAATCCAAAAGAATCTCATTTACTTGCTGTTAAAAGAATTTTCAAATATCTTAAACATACTGTAAATTTAGGTTTGTTTTATCCAAAAAGACAATCTTTTGAATTAATCAGTTATTCAGATGCTGACTTTGCTGGTTGCAAGCTAGATAGGAAGAGCACATCTGGAACATGTCATCTTTTGGGAAAGTCCCTAGTATATTGGTGTAGTATGAAATAGAACTCTGTTGCATTATCTACTGCTGAAGGAGAATACATTACAGCTGGTAGTTGTTGTGCACAGATTCTGTGGATGAAACACACTCTTTTGGACTATGGACATGATTTTAATAATGTTTCAATCAATTGTGATAACACTAGTGCAATTAATATATCAAAGAACCCCATGTCTCACTCTAGAACCAAACACATTGATGTAAGGCACCACTTTTTGAGAGACCACTACCAAAAAGGTGATATTACTCTTGAGTTTATAGGAACTGAACATCAATTAGCTGACATTTTCACCAATCCCTTAAGTTTTGAAAGGTGAGACTTGATTAAAAAAGAGTTGGGTATGATAGATCTATGAAACCGATCAGTGAAACGGATCAGTCAAACCGATCTATCAAACTGATCTGTGAAACCGATCAGTGAAACCAATCAGTAAAACCGATCAGTCAAACCGATCTGTCAAATCGATTAGTGCTACCAATTGGTTTGTACTATTTTTAAAATCACTTTTGTCTTTTTAAAATGATGTTGTTTTACTTAATCAATATTTTATTATTTTGTAACCCTAAATGATACAAATAATGACCCATGAATATTTCTTTTTTTAAGCGACTGTTGACCTTCCATTTCCTCGCCGAACTCTCTTTTCTCTTTTCTGTAACCCGAGCCTTTTGAATCTTTCCAAGCCTCTTGATTGTCCCAAACCTCATAATGGCCAAGAAAAAGAGGCAGAGCAAGGAATCTGAAGGAACTTCACTTGTCAAGTGTGCTCGAGGTAAGTCGAGCAGTACGACGTAGAGGTCTGTGAACCCGAAGCTAGAAAAATGGGAAGTTATAGCTGAAAAGGAAATAATTTTAGAATGGGTTTTATCCAGCAATTCCATTCTATTGAAAGTGTTGGAAATGCAAGGTTGGAAGAATTGGTTCTATGATAATAATCGTTTCTTTTACCCGAAGCTGGTGCATGAGTTCTATTTAAATTTTAATATAGTATTGGATGAAGTAGAGGCTGCGAGATTGTCTTCCATAGTAAAATGGAAAAAGATTAATTTTTCATTGAAACAGTGGGCTGAATGTTTGGAAGTACCTCACAATGGAAGATACGAGGGGTATTCTGGTAATATTCCTCCCAAAACTGATTAATTTTCTTATGAGCTAGCCCTGGAGTTACTGACTGGGAAGTTTGAATTGAGGAGGATAACCGCTGTTGAGTTGGATGGTAAGAATAGAATCCTGTTTAAATTTATTCAAAATCAAATATGTCCTAGAAAAGGTTACTTTGCTTCTGTAAAGTATTAGGACGTTTTTCTATTATTCCTCTTGTTGAATGGTGAAAATATCAATCTGTGTAGATATTTTGCTGAGCATATTGTTGAGATGATAAAACCTTCAAAGAAAGCTACTAATTTGTTTTATTCTAAGAAAATTTCTGCCATGCTAAAATTCTTGGGCTGTGTGGATGATGGAGATGAGTTAATCTCATCAATTAGCTTCTGTTTCGACAAAGTTATTTGTAAGAGGATGAAAATCAATTGGAACCCATGGAAGAAAGCTTGGTTCGCTGATGCATAAAATTTATATGAGTCCTTCAATCCTACTGATCATCCAAGGAGACCAAAAGGGATAAGAGATCCTAGTTTAAAACCCGGTGAGGAAGTGGTTTATTCAGATGAAGAAGAGGAAGCAGTAGTTCCTAAGGAAACTGGTGAATCTAGTAAGAAGGGAACAGAAGAATAAAAAGTTGGTGATAATATGAATGTTGAAGAGGATGCTGAATCATATCCTGATGAGAGGAGTGATCCTGATACTGTTAGTCCAAAGAAAAGAAGGATGGAATTTGGTTCGACAAGCCCTCCTCTCAAGTTACCAGAGATTGAACATCTTTTAGATGATGAAGAAGAAGGTGAGACTGATGAATCAACCTCCGAGGAATATAAATCCAGAAGTACATACAGTTCAAGTGAGAGATCAGTTATGATGATAATGATAATGATGATGATGAAGGCAATGATGGTGATGAGGGTGGTGCTGATGGTGATGGTGATAGTAGTAGCAATGATAGTGATAATGGTGATGCTGATGATGCTGATGCTCGACCTATAGAAGGTCAGAATGTGATCCAATATGATCCTTAATACCAACCAATTGAGCAAGAAAATGTCCCTAAGGCTGAGAGGATAGAACAATTAGAGATTGATGAGGATGAGGAAGTCCTTCCTAAAAATTCTGGACGAGCTCAGTTTGTGAAACCTATGTATCCTTCATGAAAAGCTGCATGGGAAGAACATACAGGTCTTGCTGTTCTGGGATTAGATTACCCATAGGAAGAGGAAGGTGTAGAAGTGGATCTTATAGGCGTAAATGATTTAGTTAAGGCTCAATTAGTTATAGAGTTTTTACAAAGAGAAGATGTCAGACTTGATTCTTCAGTGTCTCAAGCTAGACCTGATCCTACAGTTGCTAAATCTGACTTTGACAGATTTAAGGTTTAATTGATTCAAGTTTTTAGAGAGAATATGAAAGATGATTTATCTCATGTCCCTTATCCTGCTCCTATGACTTTATCTGAAGCTGCTATGGATGATTTGGCTCAAAGGGTGGTCAGCCTTATCAAACCAGACCTGTGCAATTATAGTGAGTTGATTGGCAGACACATTACCTCTTTGAATCAAACACTCATGGATTTAGGCAGAAATCTAGTTTATCTGTCAGGAGAGTTTAGAACAACCATCTCTGGTATGATGGAATTTTTAAGAAATATGATAGAACATTTGAAGAAGGCAGATTTGAGGAAGTTGAAAGCTGGAATCACTCAAGTTGTTGCTTAGTCTAGTTCCTAAAAGGTGACCAAGATCACTAGTCATGAGCTTAATACTTTAAAGGATATTGTTAGAGAAGAGCTGTCAGCTCTTGGAAAGATGTTGGATTTGAATTCTTTGAAAAAGATGAAAGATCATAGTGATCATATTCATAAAATGGTGCAGTTGTATTCAACCGATGCTACCAAGGCTCAAAAAGAGATTAAGGAGAAATTGGATCATTATTTCTCTAATATCTACAACAAGAATGAGTTGAATCATCATTTTAAAGTGATAGATGACAATTTGAGACTCCCTCCAATTACTCAATCTTTTAAGGCTCAAGTTCAGCAGTTGAAGGATTTTACTCCTACTTTGGAAAATTTCATGCAGAATAAAGATGATTTTGAAAAGGATATGAAATACGGTGGAGAAGTAATTCAGGACTTCATTAATTTTCTCAAACCCTACCTTCATGTGCAAGCTAAGGCCATTGTTTTTCCTACCACTGAGCCTCTTAATTCATTAGATGTTGCTCCTAGTCAGATGTCTATTTCTCAATCTCTCTCCAGTATTTGACCAGTATTTCAACAACCTCCTTCAGAAAGATCTTCTACTCTGCAGCAGGTGACCTTGGAACCCACAATTCGTCTAGATCGAGTCGTCCTGCCTCCGTTCTCTATCTGGCCAGTTCAACCTTCCACCCAGCCACCTTCTGGACCATCCATTCCTCCCACTGCCAAATGAAAAGCTCCCTTGCACCCTAAGAAATAGCTATAACTGTCAATTTTTTATAGGGTGTTTATTTCCTGTACGTTTCATTATTCTTGTATGTAATTTTTGTACTCATCTTCAAACCTTAATTTTTTTTTCTGTAGAATCTTCTTGCTTATCTTCCTTCTCTATTATTTTTGATAATCCCAAAGGGGGAGAAATCACAGAGATCATGCATATGAGCCCATGCTGGCTATTTACTACATACATGCATACACAGGGGGAGACATAATGCCTCTGTATCTCCGTGGGAGTAATAATGAAAGGGGAGAATGGATTGTATTATCTGACTTATATTATATGGGGTGAATGACTCAGTTATATAAGTTCTATTTTCCATTCTAAACTTGTTTTATCTTTTGGAATATATTATTTTTATATAGGGGAAGCATACTAAATGACACACTATCTTCTCTCTTCCTTTATACCATTGATTTTTGATTATCAAAAAGGGGGAGATTGTTGAACTCTCTGTGATATGGTTATTTTAATAATCCCAAATCATTGTTGTATTTATGAAAATTTATTCTTTTGTTCAAATTGTTATAAATGTGTTTAATTTTTTTAATCCATGTTTACATATATTTATCTATGTTATTTTATGTGTTACTGGTGACCTGGAATTATTATGGAATCAAATAGACACTTTGTGAAAATTCCATGTTTTGTCTCACTGTTAGTTATATTCTTGAGTCACCGATGATGAATGGTCGCACCGATGATTAACGGTCGCACCGATGATGAACGGTCACACCGATGATGAACGGTCGCACCGATGATGAACAATCGCATCAATGATGAACGGTCGCACCGATGATGAACGGTCGCACCGATGATGAACGGTCGCACTGATGATGAACGGTCTCACCGACGATGAATGGTCACACCAATGATGAATGGTCGCACCGATGATGAACGGTCGCACAGATGATGAATGGTTGCACTGATGATGAACGATCACACCGATACCGAAGATCTAAAGAGCTACCGATCATGAGTCACTGATACCGATGATCATGAGCTACCGATACCGATGATCATGAGACACCGATACCGATGATCAATGAGCTACTGATGCTGATGCTACCAAAACCGATGCAGATTCAAAATGACTCACCGATCTCATGACTCACCGATAGTCATGAAAACTATTTGAATTTCTATAAACTATTATTTAATTCCAACGGTCATATTTGATGTTTTTAATGCAATTAATGATATTTAATGTTAGTTGTTGTCATGTCAGGGGACCGTACCTCGTACCTATGAAAAGGTAACCATTACCATTGCCGGAGCATGTGGAATAAAAGGAATATTGAGCTGCCGAAAAAAGGTGTGTGGAAAAAAGGCATTGAGATATAATTCTTCCATGCACATACATACATGAAAAGAAGAACACATGAGGAACTCGAATAGGAAATTGCAAGATCTTCAATGAACTCTCATGAATGCAATCCAACACTCCTGAAGAACACATGAAGAACACTGGAAATCAGAGAACACACTCATTTGTGAAGGACATCAAGCTGAACCACGATACTCTGTTTTTCAACAGAAAAATCACAGAAGGACTCAGAAGCATTTCTACTAAATCCAACGAGTCCAGAGGTGCACTGCCCGTCACTAGAGCTTTCTAAACTTTCATATACTCTCTCTAAGTGAATTTTTATTTGCTGTTGAGCAGTGTGTGTATTCTGTATATCTTTTACACACACACACTTTCTCCCGTACTGAACTGGAGGATACTAAATCCTCATTCCAAACTCCATACATCATACTGTATCACACTGAGGATAGTGGTAGAGGTCAAGTGTGACCTGGACAGCCTGTGTGTTGTTGTCTTTGTTTTCCCACATAAAACTGTGGTAGAGGTCTTAGGACCTGGACAGTATTGTACTGTTGTTAATCCCAATCTAGGGTGTGGATCAAATTTATAAATAAATTTTAGAGGAATAAGTCTCTGCTTGAGACTGAACCTCTTGGTTATATCTACTGTGATTTTTAGTATAAGTCTAAAGTATACTACATATATCTTTTATATTCTGCTACTGTTACTTTGAAATACAAATCTATTTTAAAGTTACTTTGATAGTTAAATTAGCAAGTGTTTATACTTGTTGTGAACCAGTAGGTTAGCTTCAAAAGCTAATTTAATCCTGTGATTAAATTGACTGAGATCTAATCAATCTTTAAGAAGCTAATTGAACATTTACAATCTGTATAAATTCACTACAGTTTAACTTTGTTTTTAAATTGGGGGATTTTAAGAGAAATCATTTTAATAGAAATTTTAATTGAAACTCAATTCACCCCCCTCTTGAGTATCCACTCCGACTAACAAAATGCATTGAAATTTATATTTTATTATAATCTATTATAAGTAAAGGTCTAATGTATTGTTTTGGAGGTTTACACATGGAATAAAGTGTTTATAGATGGATATTTCTATGTGGATGTAGTTTCAATATTTGAAAAAATCTGAGGAAAATTTAGAATACGGTAGAGATATGCAATGAAGTTTAGTGGAATGTAATATTTGAGTTTTCATTTTATGTGATTAGTTAGTATTAAAAAAGGAGTCTTGTGGAATGGTAATTATTATGTGAGTTCATAAGATTTTTTAAAAAATAGACTTTCTTGATGGAAGTTTGGAAGTTCAAAAATTACTTGGTGGAATTAAAAAAGTTGAATATGGTTCAAAGGTATAAGTTTCATGCTAGTGAGAGTTATTACACACTATTTTAGGTGATTATTTATAGTCATAAATCACTCTAGTCAAGGAGTATTGTGTTATTTGTGTTCCATACAAGTCGATAGTTTTTCACTAGTCAGGTAGCATAGATATGAGGTTGTGTGCTAGTCAGTTGCATGTAGGTCAGAGGAATCACATTAGTTAGGTGATGTAGAAGTGGATAAATGTAAACAATGTGAAATAGAAATCAGATCATGTTATCTTTCTCAAAGTTTGGGGTTTTCCTACAAATAATATCCTACCCCTTTCAATTGGAATAATAAAAAATATGAGGAAGGATTAAAGGATATCTCTTCAAGAAATATTCACTTAAGATAATATACATGCATTAACTTCAATTTAGATAATATATCTGGGAAAGGATATATGATAATATAATTCTATGAGTGATAATTGTGAAAGTAGGGTTAAGAAATGTGAGTAGTTAAACCATGGTTCAGTTAATAGAGACAAGAAAAAAAAGTAGGTTAAACTCTCCTAAGAGAAGGGATTTAGGAGGAAAACGATTGTGAAAACATAGTTTAATGAGAAAAAAATAAGTGAACATACCAAGTAAAATGAATCCATGTGAATTTAACTTAAGAAAACAAAAATAGAATAACCAATAATTGAGTGAATATGGAAACCTAAAAGAACTAGACTTGGATAAACCATACTGGAGAAAAGGTACTTAGGTGAATGTATAGGATTACATATGAAGTTCAATATTGATATATCCAATTCATTAGAATAAGAGGAGAGCCACCAAGTATTCCTTTGACTTATTTAGTTTTTCTTAATAAGAGAAGTCATAGGGGAATAAAATGGAGTATCCATTTCTATACTAGGTTGTAGAAGAGGATATAGTGGAATAGGAAAATTCTAGTGCAGAATTATTCTCATCCAGCAAAGAAATCCTCCTGTTATAATATTGTGGAAGTCAAAGGCTCAACCCTCATATTTTTTAGTTGATCTCATCTAAAATTAATTTAAAAATTCATAGAAAAATTTCATTCAAAGTAGTGTCAAATCAAGATCTATGGTGGATGCAGAGTCTTGTGCTAAATAGAGACAAGCCATCATGTATCTAATCTATTGAGGAGACCCTCATGTCAATAAAATAATATTAACTTCATCAAAGTAATGTATGGAGGTGAAGAATAGGAAGTGACTCTTGGTTGAGGATTTATTTAACTCTAAATATTATAAGTAAGTGATCTTGGAATAGAGTGGCCAGGTCCAAAACATTATATCCACAGAATTATTAAAAAAAGTGTATTTTTGAACATTGAAACATCATAGGTTTGTGATCCTTGGGTGTATCTATTTTTTATGAACCAAGTAAAATCTTTGTGTTCCATTCATTATTTAATTTCTATAATCCTTCTATTTGTATTGGTAAGATCAAATTCATGAGTTTAACATTTTTTGTTAACATATGAAGAAGATCATTTAAGAACATTTTTTGATTGGGTGACACCCTGATTCACCCCCAGGGTGTATTAGGTTACAAAAAATATATTTACTGGAACAACATGACATTATCTTGTAAGAAAATAATATATTAATATAGTTAGATTCACTCAATAAATATTATTAATAATAATGAATGCAAGTAAGCTGTGAAGGGAAGAAGTTTTTAGGGGACTGGTTAGGGATAAAATCTACACTATGAGTGGGTGGAGTGAATCAGTGTTGGTGACTATTAATACTCGTATATATATTTTATATATTTTTTCTTTTTTACCTCTATCACTTGTTAATATGTAAGATTATATTTTTCTCTCTTCTCAACATTGTTCTTTCATGCAACACATCTAAAAACACACACACACACAAAGGGAAAAATGATTTATAAGGTTTACCCCTCAATAAGTGAAGGTTAATTGTTTCTATTATATGAATTCCAACATGATTACAAGACCTAACATATTTAACATGTGATATTTAAATTATAGTCTCCCAGAAGTGTATATGTGTTCATCGCATACAACTCGGTTCTTTTCATCCCACACATTGGTGTATCCCATAGCTTTACAATGATAGTTTTGATGTAACAACAAAATAATATACCATAAAATAGAACTCCATAAGATGTTAATGTGATGCATGGATATTATAACTATTTTATTACTTGAAAAATAGTATATAAGAAGTATTTATTCAAAGAAATATGCGATGTATATTCCTTCTTTTTATTCTTTATAAGCATTAGTTCACACAACCCCTTCTCTTCATAATATGAAATATGAATGTTTCCTTTCATTCATATAAGAAAATATTATTTAACTCTTATTATTTTAAGAAAAAACAAATTATTTTATACTTATTCCATTTATAATTTTCTTGGTATGTTTGTGGGATTTTTATTTGGAATGTGAAAAACTTAAATTCACAACCTCTCTTTATTCTTCCCTCTTCTCTATTTCTCATTCTAATTTACAACACAACAATATTAAAATGGAACTCAAATTTATTGTTTTCTTATAGAATATATATTATTGATAGATAGTTTAGTATTCTTCACACTATTTAATACTTCAAGAACATGTATTGAATATTATATATCAGGTATCTATCTCGATACAAGGATTTTCTATCTAAGAATAATAGTACTGAGGATCTATTTTAAATTCTATCAATACCCAAGGATATAAAATTCTTAGAAAAATATTGGGTCACCACCACCTTATTTATAGACTAACTATTGATATATATAGTAGAATATATGAATTATTAGTTTATTATTTATAAACATTCACTAAACCATCTTATTCTCACATTTTGAATTACTATTTTTTTTCTGATTCAATATCCTGGAATCTTAATCTAGTACCTTCAAAAAAATTCTTATTTCTCGGTTTCTCTGAGACTCCATAGAAAAATTCCATGAAAAATGATTCTAGAATGAAATGATAAACTTCTAGATTCATATTTCCATGATTCATGCATACTTTTAATATTTTATAATAAAATAAATACATCTAAGAACAGAAATCATGGAAACACCATTCATAGAAAAAACATCCCAAGAGTTATTCCTTATTTAATATTCATTATATTTATGAAATCAAGAAAAAATAGAGTATCTTAAAATTTGTTTTTTATTTAACAATTTTATACATAAAATCATTATGTTTGAACTCACACCACAGCTCATACCATGGTATATTACTCCTCATGTCAAACCATATAATTCTTTTATGAATTCTCAAAATTCCTACCAATGGAGAACCACGTCATGGTGTCCAATTTTAATTTTGGATTGGTAAATCTCCATCGCACCATGAAAAGATTTATGGCATATAGATCCCCATTTTATGATTTAAAATACTAATCAGTTGATTATTATTCCAAAAAACAACCATCAAAGAGAAACCACAAAATGAAGTCCATTGATGATTTTGACATAAATTTTACCATTATACCATATAATTTTCTATGATGTATTGATCCTTGTTTTAGACTATGAATAACACAATAAAAGTACATTAAATCTTATTATATTTGATAACAGTGGTTTGTGAAGAAACTAATAGAATTTACACCATGGAAATCCTTCAAGAGTATCACCATTTCAACCATCCTTAATCCAGATTCATACATGAACTTTATGGAATCCGATTTTGATCATGCATTTTTTCATATTTGAATGAGTTCAGTAACTCAGATGACCTTTACATAGGTACAGATTAACTTCATTAAACTCACTATATTTTTGAGTTACCCTTATACACGAGGTTGTGATGACCTCCATGTAGATAATTTATGAACTTTACATAGATATATATTCTTTAAAGTACCTTTATATAGAGTTTAGTTTAACCTTACACAGTTCATTATATATTTAGGTAAACTTTATGCATGAAAAATATGTTCTGAATTTACCTTTACATGCATCGTGAAACTTCTAGATAACTCTTACACATCATATAAATTGACTCATATGCATCTCAAAATTTTCCATTTTCATTCTCCAATATTGAAATTCTAAAATACTAGTCTCCTATTATGTTGAAAATTTCACCCAAAACCTATGGATGGAACTTCACTAATGTAGTCATTATAGAGATATAAGAGTCATCAAAATTCTTTTTATGGAACTCAAATATTCAAACAATTTTTTCCTTTGAAATAAATAAATCTTCAAATAGATTCTAAGGCAATAAAATATTCATTTATTACTTTTTACTTTTTCATATAAGATATGACAAGAAACTTGAAACAAATCCCCCAAGACATGTATTTCAATCTCCAAGAACCCAATATAGATGACATAATTTTTGGGATATTATTTATCTTAAAAGAGTTGAAATCGAACACCATACCCATTGAAAACCATTGAAAAAAATACTATTCACACAATGCCAACTCAATAATCTTCCCCTTTTTATTTATTTCAAATACTCATATAAAATTTTGTGTTAATATGTAATCCTTTACTTCTTACTAAACACATAAATTGTTCATTTTATTTTACTATATCCCACTTTCTCATCAATATTTTTCATTTTACTATCTTAACCCATATTGAAAATAAATAAAAATTCCATGAAATAGAGTATGGTATAATTACATACTTATGAAATCTTTCATCAATCATTCCACTCAGTCCCCTTGAGAAATGATTGGGGTAGAAAACAACATGGTTTTATTTATACTAAAAAATTATCCATTGAAAATTGAATTTGATACCAATTGAATTGATAAAATAATTACGTTTCCCATATGTTGTCCAAAAATTTCAGGTTGAGTCAATTGATAATAAGACTTATGATGCCAATTGTGATAAAAATTTATGAAGAAATAAATCAACCTAAATTTTATTCAGTTAATTCAAATAATAGGTCAAAAAAATTTATGAACACAAGGTAGGTTTTATGTTCTAGGAAATATATTTTATTTATGTTCACCAACTCTTCCATTAATGTATTGATTAAATGATTTTATACCCTTAGTGTTAATGTATCATTTTTATTACCAAGTGTGACTGAGTAAGAAATCATATCTTTTGCAATAAAACTATTCAATAACTTCCAAAATATTTAGATATGCATGAATAAATGTTTCTGGAATATTTTTATTCATTATTCACTTGTATCCCCCTAAATAAAACACTCCATTAACAATCGAAAACATAGTGAATCTCATAAAAATATTAATTTCAAATTACTCCAGGTTAAGAGTGCACTAAAATCAACCACTTCATGTGGGTTTCCATATTTTTTAACTTCCACATTTAAATCAAGGAAGTTTATTTCATTATATTTATTTCGAAATATTTATTGATAAGTTATTAAAATATAGTAAACTTCATTATCTTTTCTATTTAGTTTTCAATAGGTTTATAACTTTATCATGTTATCCCCATAATAACATGATTCACTATCAATTACCTATAATGTAAACAAAAATACAAAACCTAAAGGTTAAACTAATATAGAGTAACTTTTTTATCCTCAATGATAACAACAAGGTTGATTGTAACACCCGAACTTAATTATAACTATAATAATAATTTTTTTATTTTATTTTTGTTTTTATTAAAATTGGTGTTTTTAATACATATAAGACAATGAGGAAGATTTTATTCAACCACTGAAATATTAAATTAATAAAAGAGGTTAGGATTACTCAAGAAAACTCATCGTAAGACCTAGTAGAATAAAAAAAAGACTACCAAAAATGACATGATGGATGATAGAGCAGTTTACATCTCTTGGATTGGACCTAACAAGAAATAATATGACAATATGAGTAAAAATAATTCTAAGAGTCAAACAAATATAGAGCACCATTATTTTTAAGTAAGAAATGATCTTTGATCTTTTTAATACCTTGAATGAGTATTTGTATGGATATTTTAAATAGTCGTTGAGATTTAATGTGACCATTGATGTTTTATAACCATTGGGTATTTTATGTGTTTTAAATTTTAAATTCTTTAAATGTTTTAAAATAACATTTTTGATTAATTGAAATTATGGTTTTTAAATTAAATATAATTTTTAGTTATAACATGGGCATTTTAATTTTTGTAAATGTTAGTATTTTGTGTTTTTAGTATGTTAAATAAAGTGGTCAAAGATATAATTTATTATTATTCTAAAATTTATTTTAAGTTCAAGTATTAAAAAGATGGTTCAATACCTAGGGTAGGGGACACCTCAACCATACTATATGAAGAAGTTAACCCCAGCTATGGAGGTGTCAACCCATGGCCCAAGGAAGAACGTGAGCAGGGGGTCAATCCGTGTGTATAGAGAGGCACGATCCGGGCATAGGTCGTCCTAGTTGTGCACTAGTGAATCAGAGAGGGAATACAAGGGGTGGGACAAGTCCACAGTGGGGTATCATGTATAAGGACAACTTGGTGTGTGTTTGTGTCATTGAAGTGATGTGCTACACACTGAGACTTTTAAGGAAACCCCAAAACCCACGCAGTTTCAATGTGGGATAAGCTTTTTTTGGGGTGTGCGATCTCAGATTCACGATCTCACCGCGCGAGATCCTGGACATCCACACCAATACCCCAATTTAATCCCAATAATCTCTATTTATTGCTACATTTTTTATGGACCATTCGATCTGGCTTTTCTTGATCTGGACCATCAAACCCTTTTAAAATCACGTGACCACCTGTAGAAATTTAATCCCACCCCATTCTAATCCCAGCCATCCATTGACTTATAAAAACATGAAGATCAACCATGAATGTTTGATCAAAACCATGACCACATATGGGCCATCGGTTCCTAAGCCGCACCCCCTCATCCTCTAAAAAAATTAGGGTTATTTTTAACCCTTAGATCTGATCAAATTGATTCGAGCCATCCAATATTTTTCCCTTTTTCTTCCCTGTTGAGCCACACCAGTCTCCATCACACCTTACAGCTACCAACCCCTATTCATATCCAATTTCCCATGATGACTTCTTTCCACCCTCATAATGACCCATTTACTTTCTGTCTCTTCAATTATTTCCATGTATGACATTATTTTAAACCAAATATCCCCATCCTTTACTCAGATCCCCCTCATTGTTTTAAATTTATATTTTTATGGTGTCCATCAAACCTGCTGCTCATTGCTTTTTGATAATCAATTTTTTTGTTTTCTTAGCTTTTTTTAATTCTATTTTTCAATTAGAAATTATGATAATTGAAATTGTGGTTCTATTAAACCCATTTTTTCACCTATTTTTACCTGACCTCCTTCTTATCAAAGTCTCAGTTTCCTTATAGTCAAAAATCCAGATGCCATAGCTCACTTCTAATTTGAATAAAGTAGGGTATTTTATTATTTTTTATTGTTTTTTAAACACACACCCACACATAATATATATATATATATATATATATATATAAGTATGTAAAATCATACCTTTCTAAATCAATTTTCCCATATGATATGTTTTCTAGACTTAAAGGATCTGTTTCTCCCTATAGTTTAAGGGTGTGGTTTTTTAATATAAGGAATTTTATATATGTGTGTATATAAATGTGTATAGACACATATATAGCCTAATATTTTCAGTATATATATATATATATATTATTAAGGGTTTTTTTGTTTTAAACCTTATGTCTGAAACTTTTTTGAAAATGGGAGAATCATAGTTTTCAAAGTGATGATACAAGGGTGATTTATATATATTTGTACAGATATATATTTATATATGTGTGTATATACATATGAATATACACACACATATCAAAAAATTTTGGTATAAGAACATATAAGAGGGTTTTTGATTTCAAATCTTAGCTCCTAAAATATTTCAGATGCAAGGGTTTCATGTTTTCAAAATATATACATTTATGTGGGTAAATATATATATTTATATATACATATATATACACATATATATACATATAAATATGAAAAACTTAAGTATAATTATTCTTTATCATTTATTTAGAAGTTGTAACTGACATTTAACACTCGTCAAACTTTTGTTTAATGATCTATGTAAGTTTAAACTCCTTAATTCACTATGTTTACACATTTTCTTGTGATAAATCTCATCATTTTATGCTGGAAAAGTTATTATTTTATGTGAAAAAATGCATATTCGTATCCTAAAATGTCATGAATGAATAGGTATGACCATTATGTAGCTCATATTTGATATTAAATGCATTTTGAGACCGTGCACACAATCATTTTATTTTTCATGAAATTATAGATTTTAAAAGGAAATATTATTTCTTATATGGGAATCTACTCAAGTTGTTTTGGAAATATTTTTCATGAATGTTTTATGACATTTTATAAGTGAAATTATTTTCTTATAAAGGAAATAATTATATGTATGATATTTTGGAAATGTTCTGGGTTTGAACTAAGAAAGGCATGTCCATGGAAAATGTTTTTATTTAAACTGGCACTAGTTATGATGAATGATATGATTTGGGGAGTGAACCCATAAGATTAAGGGAACATGGTTCCACATGAGCTTTGTATAGTGGCCACATGTATGGTTTTTATTTATGGTATGTTGAGTATCCAAGATAATCCACTAAAAAACTATTATTTTCAATAGGGGAATTCCCAGATGATTTTATAAATGTAATTATTTTATGAAATCTATTTCTCAAAAATTTTATGTATTTTTCAATGAAATGTATTTAATATTTTCATACCAAAGATTATTTCAAGTAATATATATATATTTAAAGTATTTTCATAATTGTTTTCAAAACCCCTATACTAGGAATTTTATTCTCACCCAATGTATTAAAATTATTATTACAGGTTTAACAGTTGTGTAAAAATGAATTTTTAAAGTGGGAGCAGTTCACTGATGATTCATTGTTGAGTGATTTATAATTTTTTTACATTTGTATTTGAACATATTTCTAGATTCTAATTCACCAAAACCTGGGATGGTAAAATATCCTGATATGAAATTTTAAATGTTGTGTATTTATTGATTTATTTTATAAAAAAATAATACAATTAATTTTATAAGGGTTGAGTCTAGTAGATCGGGGTCAAGTATTTATAGTTTCTATTAGAGAAACGACCTAGTTAATTTTGGAAAATTAGAATGAAACCACTAATTTAAGTATGTATTATTAAGTAAAATTCATTTCTTAAATTTTTAGATAGAAGGTGAGGGTTCACCAACTAACCTCTTATCTCATCCCACTGAGCTACTTGAGTCCATAGTTTTCAAATAATGCTCAGATTCATATTGGCCTTTTGCAAACCAACGTTTATCTTATAAACACCTCTATTTGGTGTCTACCACCTCAAACATCCTTCATCTCTTCCAAGGGTCTCGTTATGTTTATTTCATCATGGAACAAGCACATATTGCCTTCTACTCACATAAGGGAAAATATTATGAAGGAATATTTAAATGTTTTACGTTGTTTGAGAACTACCTATCAATATGGGATTTCTTGGGGGCTATAGAAGAGGGTGACCTTCGCACAACATATCTGTTCCATATCTTGAACTATAGTATATAAGAGATACTTTATGATATCAAAACTTTAAAAAATGAGTAAGTACAACTAGTCTATAGGGGCCGAGTCCATACCAATATCTCCAAGATATACACCTCCCATGCCTCTCTTTAGGGAACTGAATTCAATATACATGAGTTTGAACCTACTTGCTCGAAGTATATTTGTTCCAAAGAAAATTAAACTTTTAAAAGAAAACTTGGGAATCACATTGACTGGGAGGAATAGTTCATGATGGTGGAGTTGGTGAAGGTATAAAATAAATTTTTACCTCTCAATTAATTATATTTATCTTTTAAATGTTAACATTTTTTTAAAGAAAAAGTTATTTTTGTAGGGACATTGAGGATGATGTCAGAAGGTCGTTGCAGGTGGGGAATGTATGAGTACAATATAATTACAAGGGTACTATTATATTAAATGAGGGATAATGTAACGCCCCAAACTTAATTATAACTCTAATAATAATAATATTTTTAGTTATTATTTTTATTTTTATGAAAAATGTTGTTATTTAATACACAGAAGACAATGAGAAACATTTTATTCAACCACTAAAATATTGCATTAATACAAGAGGTTACAAATTCTCAAGAAATCTCATTTCAAGACCCAGTAGAATAAATAGAAGACAAACAAGCATGAAAATTAGGCCAATATATTAGTTTACATCTCTTGGATCGGCCGTAACAAAAAAATATGACAAGCAGTATATCAAGAATGCTAAATGTCAAAGAAAAATAGAGCATAATTATTTTAAAGAAAGAAATGATATTTGATCTTTTGAATACATTGAAATGATATTTATATGGTTTTTATAAATATTTTTTGAGCTTTAATATGACCGTTTATGTTTTATAACCATTGGTTATTTTAAGTGTTTTAAATTTTAAATGCTATAAATGTTTTAAAATAACATTTTCAGTTAATTGAAATTATGGTTTTAAATTAAAGTTAATTTTTAGTTATAACATGTGTGTTTAAATTTTAGTAATTTATGTTTTTAGTATGTTAAAAAAAGTGTTCAAATATATAATTTATCCTTTGTTTAAAATTTATTTTACGTTAAAGTATTAAAAAAGGTGCCATCCCTAGGGTAGGGGACACCTCAACTATGCTGGATGAAGGGGTTAACCCCACCCAGGGAGGTGTCAACCCATGGACCAAGGAGGAACTCGAGTAGGCAGTCAATCCATGTGTATGGAGAGGAAAAATACAAGCATATGTCACCTTGGTCGCGCACTGATGTGTGGGATAGGTTATGCAAGGGGTGGGTCAAGGCCCACAGTGGGGTCTTGTGTATAAGGACCCCTTGGTGTGTGTTTGTGTCATCAAAGTGGGGCAAGACACACTGATACTTATAAGGCATCCCTGAATCCCATTCAGTTTCAATGTGGGACAAGATTTTTCTAGGGCATGTGATCATAACCACACAATCTCATCACATGAGATCCTAGCCATCTACGCTGATCCCTCGATTGAACCCCCACAATACTTGTTTATCACTGCAGTTTTTTAAGACCATTTGATCTGGATTCACCTGATCTAGACCGTCGAACCCTTTTAAAATAATGTGATATTCCATATCTATCTGATCCCACCCCATTCTAATCCCATCTATCCATTGTCTTTTAAAAATTCATTGATCAACCCTAGTCATTTGATCAACCTCGCGACCACATTTGGGTTTTTTGTTCCTAAGTAGCACCCCTCCTATGCTGAAAAAATATTGTGGTTATTTTTAAACTTTGGATTGAATAAAATTGATATGAGCCATCCAATCCTTTTCACTTATTACTCCTCATTGAGCCACACTAGTATCCATTGCACCTTGTAGCTACCAACCCCTCTTCATATCCACTTTCCCGTGATGCCTTATTTCCACCCTCTTCACAGAACCTTTAGTTTCATTCTCTTCAATTATTTCCAAGGATGGAATTATTTTAAACCAAATATCCCCATCCATTACTCGAATCCCCCTCATTGTTTTAATTTTATATTTTAAGGTGTCCATAAAATCTATTGCTCGTTGCTTTGCGCTAATCAATTTTTTTCATAGATTTTGTCATTTTGATTTTTCAATTAGTAATTATGCTAATTGAAACTGTGGTTCTATTAAAACCCTTTTTCACCTAGTTTTACCCAACCTACTTCCTCTCAAATTCTCAGTTTCTTTCTACTTGAAAATTCAGAATCCATAGATCACTTCTAATCTGAATCAAGAAAGGGATTTTATTATTTTCAATTGTTTATATATATATAAGTATGTAAAATCATACCTTTATAAATAAATTTTCACATATGATATGTTTTCTAGACTTAAAGGATCTATTTATAAAACACCATAGTTTTAAGGGTTTGGTTTTTTTATACAAGGAATTTTATAGATGTGTGTATATACATGCATATAGACACATATATAGCCTAATATTTTTAGTATATATATATATATATGATTAAGGGGTTCTTTAAAAAAACCTCATTTTTAAAACTTTTTTGAAAATGGGTGAGTCTTAGTTTTCAAAGTGATGATGTAAGGGTGATGTATATATATTTGTATATATATATATATATATTTTTATATACATAAATATATACACACATATATCAACACATTTCGATATAAGCACATGTAAGAGGGTTTTTTTTCAAGGATTAGCTCATAAAATCTTTTGGATGCAAGGATTTTCATATTTTCAAACCACATACATATATATACACACACATATACATATAAATATGAAAAAATTAAGTATAGTAATTCCTTATAATTTATTTAGAAGTTGTAACTTCTTTTTAACACCCATCAAACTTGTGTTTAAATATCTATGTAAGTTTAAACTCTTTAATTCACCATGTTTACACATTTTCATGTGATAAATTTTATCCTTTTATGTGAAAAAATTTATTATTTTATGTGAAAACATGCATAATCATCTTCTAACATGTCATGCATGAATAGGTATGGCCATTATATAGCCCATATGTGACATTCAATTCATTTTGAGACCGTGCATGCACTCATTTTATTTTTCATGCAATTATAGATTTTAAAAGGAAATATTATTTCTTGTATGAGAATCTCCTCAAGTTTTTTTGTAAATCCTTTTAAAGAAATTTTTATGACATGTTATAATTAAAATTATTTTCTTAGAAAGAAAATAATTATATGTATGTGATTTTGGAATTGTTTTGGGTTTGAACTGAGAAAGGAAGGTCCATGGAAAATATTTTTATTAAAACTGGAACTAGTTATAATGAATTATATAATATGGGGAGTGAACCCATAAGATTAAGGGAACGTGGTTCTACATGAGCTATGTATAGTGACCACATGTATGGTTTTTATTTATGGTCTGCCGAGTGTCTATGATAATCCACCAAAAAAACTATTATTTTCAATCGATTAATTCCAAAGTGATTTTACAAATGTAATTATTTTATGAAATCTATTTCTCAAAAATTATATGGGTTTTTCAATGACATGTATTTAATATTTCTATAACAAAAAATATTTCAAGTAATGTAAATTTTTTAAAGTATTTTCATAAATTTTTTCAAAACCCCATTACTATGAATTTTATACTCACTCTATGTATTAAAATTATTCATTCAGGTTTAGAAGTCGTGTTATGATGAATTTATAAACTGGGAGGACTGCACTGATGATTCATTATTTAGTGATTTTTAAATTTTTTATAGTTTTATTTGAAAGTATTTCTAGATTCTAATTCTCCAAATCCTAGGCCAGTAAAAGATCCTAATATTAAATTTTAAATGTTGTGTATTTATAGAGTTATTTTATAAAAAAATAATACCCATCATTTTATAAGGGTTGAGTCTGGTAGCTCAGGTTCAGGTCTTGACATAGATATGTTTTTTCTCAAACAAATCGATCAAATATTTATGAATACATGTCTATATTTAAAATATATTTTTTAGGGGAATCTTCTAAAACACCCTCAGTTTTAGGTAATTTACTCTTTTATTATATATTATGAAGTTACATAATACTTGGGTTGAGTTTATGGAGTTTCCATATTGTTTTTATGTATTTTCTAGGTGTTTTAATTGGTGCATGGTGTTGGAATAGTTAAGGGAATCTATTTAGTTTTCTCTTGGAAACCATAAAACTGGATTAAAAGGATAAGATGATGGAAATCATTATTCTAAACTATATCGGTGCCTAGAAGAAACCATGAATTTGGAGATAGAGGAAAAATCACTGTTGACACACAATTTTTTAAACCGTATAAACCAGTCATGAGAGAGAGGGGTTTAGAGATAGTAGCATGTGCATAATTAGGTCTTGGTTTCCCAAACTATATGGACTAACTTTGTTATGTGAATTTAATACTAAAAAATTAGAGTTTAACTCTATTTTAACCCCCCAAAACAAAAAATTTCACCTCTCATATCAGGATATCAAACTCCACTCCACTCATAAGTATTCTCAGTGGCTTACTTTGATCAAAAATCCATTTTTGATGTATTTATTTTCATTGGATCTTCAGAATCAATAGAAAGTCTCTATTCTCTCTCTTTCTCTTTTAGTCTCCATATCTATTCTCAAATGGAATGTTAAATCTAATTTGTCACTGATATATTTATGATCTATGCTGTGTATTAATGAGGTGTTGATTGTATCTATTGAAAAAGTGTTTTGAGACCAGATATAGAGGTTTTGTTGTGTTGTTCTTTATTTTTTTCACCCATTGAGAGGTGGGCATATTCTCTCTATTTTCCACTTTTTCTTGAACTTTAATTCTATGATTTATTAATTTTTTATTGGATTTTCGAAGAAAAAATTGTATTATTTTGTAAAGGAAAACCCTATTGTCTTATAGATTGAAAATATTGTTTATTTTAACAGTTTTAGTAAACCCCTTGAATTATGGTTTTAAATTATATTTTTGATTGATGAAAGAATGATGTTAAATTTAATGTTTTAAAAGAAATAATGAATTTATATGTAATAAATTTTTATGATAACTTGGAATACATGGGTGGTGTGTGTTCATCTTTGCATTGGATGTGACCCTTCAGTAGAATAATGCCAGAAGGGAGGTACCTGGAGAATGGTTACCTAGTGAAAAAATATTAGATCAATGACTTATCACTCATTATTATGGAACTATAACTTGGAATTCATGCGTTTGTGAGTTTATGGGTGTTTTTTTGGTATGATAAGTGATATTAATGGATAAATTATTCTAATTTTAAATTTAATTGTTTTAAATTGGTAATATATTTTTTATGTTACTCTTTTTGTTAATTTTTTTTAAATTGTAAGTTAACATGTTATTTTTATAATGGAATTAGTTGGGATGAATATTAGGTAAAGCCTACTAGGTACGATTTCTCATCCCCTGAATATGCACTTTAGTGCATATATAGATGTTTCTGTTCATGAAATAAGAAAAGGGAAGGTCTCTTATTTCTCTAGTAGATCATCATGATGCTATTTTCTCGAGAAGGGGTTGGAGATTGAAGTTTCTATTATAGATTGTTTGGAGTGAAACCACATAGGTGATGATATGTCAGGATGCCCTTTTTTTCTTGAGTCACCTTGTTATACTTTTTCACTACCACTCTGATTTTTTTATTTTATAAGTTTTTCATTTGATTTGTATTGTTTATACCTCATGAACCATATAGTTGGTTTGGTTGTTTTTATTTTTAAAATAATTTTAATTGTTTTAAAAAATAAAAATCATCCTCCAATTTTTATAAAAACCCTTAGAATTTATTTCTAGGCTTTGGTGTCTTGGGTATATCACTTATTGTTAGTAGCACCACATCTCTTTCCAAGCCAATCGTTAGGGTTGGGATGTTGCAAATGGTATTTGTTTTGGTCATTCCATTATATTGGGATAGTAAAAAGAAGATTTGATCTCTCAGAACTCAAAATGTATAGCATAAAAAGACATATCTAACCTCTTTATGCTAAATTTAAAGTTACTAGGTTGGTCTAGGTAGAAAAATTGGTCTAAAATACTTTTAGGTGTGTTCTCATATCATCACTGTGTGTTTAGAAAATGAGTGTAGCATATAATACATCAGTAATGAGACTTACCACTAGGACTACATTTCTCATATTATATTTGATGATTTATGGAAATTTTTTATAATGATTGTTGATTTTTTTGATTTTGATGATTTAAAATATTCTAATCCTTTAGTTTACTAGTGAGTGGTGACCAAGTGATGTTTTGTTTGGATTGAAGAGAAATGGAACAAGTTAAATGACATAGAAAAAACCTAGAGGAGGAAGCATAGAATGCCATTGCACCAGAACCATAAGCGAACCAATAGGGTTTTAGAGTATTTTTTTATGATTTTCAAGTTATTGAGGTATATTTTTGGCTTGACAGAATGAACTAGATTTTTGATTTCCTCAGAACCCTTACCGATCTTAAAGTCAAATTAGCAACAAACATGCTGGAAGATCTTACATGCAAATGGTGGGATTTATTTTTCCAATATAAATTTGGCCAAGTCCGTACATGGGGGAGATGTGAAGAATGTTTCAAAAAATAATTACATCTATACACCTTAAAGATAGCTATAATAACATATTTTATCATTTTTAATCAAGAAAATATATCAGTGATGAATTATGGAGTTATGTTTATGAACATAGTTAATTTTTCTTCAAAAGTGGCTGCTAGTGTATCCTTGAAGGAACATATATTTGAGTCTGGAATATGAATTTATATTTATTCTAAAATATCCATGATCTATATTACTAATTATAGAGATATGGTTAATCAACTAACAGTGGTAGAAAGGGGTATTAATAGGAATCCAACTAGAGGAACTTTGTTTTTCTATAAAGGAAAATGTCGGAACTAAACTAGGAATAAGTAGAAGAGGGACACCTACTTCTAAGGTGGTAGATAATATCATAATCAAAACACTTGATTGTTTAGATTTCCTCAATAATTCAAAATAAAGACTGTAGATTTTCAATGTGGTTTGTTGGACCACAAGAATAGAGATTTTATGACACCACCTGAATCATGTCTCAAATATAATCAGATAGGACATCTTCAAAATTATTTCCTCAATACTACAAAGTTATTGGAAATATGTATCATGTGTCTCAGAAATATTATGCTTTAATGGTATTCTCATGTTAGAATAATTATCATCCTCATAACTGAGAAGGCCAAAGGGATTCTAGGAATACCATAACCCCTCAGACAATGCAACTATAACTGGGAATCAAGGAAAAATGGGGAGAAAGTAGGTAGTTTTATGGTGCTGAGAAGATGATAAAAGATGATCAATGAAGTATATATAATACATGATATTATATTATACCTAAATCAACCTTTATAAAAATTCTATTTGATACTGGTGTATCTCACTCTTTTATTTTATAGTGTGCTATTAATAAAATGGGGTTATATATCAAGATGATTCTATATGTGAAGTGTATTCAGGAACCTCTTTGGCGGTGAAAGTGTAAGGGATTTAAATATGTTGATTGTTCTATAATAATTGTTGTAGTCCAATTTGATTGAGACTTTTCTATTTAGGACATGGATGTATTTTACTTTATTGTGGGAATAAAATATTTTTTTTTCAAGGACCATATCGATTGTTATACATGATGAGTAATTTTTACATCTCCTGATGGGACTATGAATTTTTTTAAAGAAGATTGTTATGTGAAGTCTAGAAGAGTGGGAACTTTATCACTAATGGTTGGAACAATCTATTTTCAATTAGTATCAATCACTTTGGAGATTAATGACATAATTGAGACTAGAAACTTTTCTACAATTGTGGATCAATATACTAACATGTTTCCCAAAAAATTCCCAGTTTTACACCCAGAAGGAAAGTTGAATTTTTATTGATCTCATTTTAGAAAAAAATACCATTTCACTTCCATAATATAGAATATAACCATTATAAATAAAGAATTTTAAGATCCAATTAGAATAATTGGAAAGTAAATGGTTCATTAGATCGAGTATGTCACCTTGGGCTACTCCAGTTCTTTTCTTCAAGAAGGATGATGGTTAGTTATGAATCTGTGTTGATTATAGTAAAATGAATCATATTACAATAAAAAATATATATAAAAAACTCCATATTGATAAACTATTAGATCAATTGAAGGGATCCTAGTGGTTCTCTAAAATTGATCTATTCTTCAGGTATCATCAACTCTGGTTTAAAAAAATGACATTCCAATGAAATATTTTAGGATTCATTATAATCATTATGTATATGTGGAAATTCACATTGGTCTTACAAATTTACTAGTGGTTTTCATGGAATTAATGAATGGAATCTTTCTGCAATACCCAAAATATTTCATTGTGGTATTTTTTGATGAAATTATTATGTATTCTCAAACTCAAAAATATAATTTAGATATTTTATGATCATTTTATGGGGACATAGATTATATGAAAAATTATCTAAATGTGATTTCATGATACAAGAAGTTTACCTTTTTGGCCTTGTAATTTTTGAGAATGTTTCATTAATTGATAATGAAAATATAGAAGTTTTTTCTCTTGGAAACCAAAAATGAATTTATTTGAGATGTTTAGATTTTTGGTATGAGTAGGGTACTATCATCAATTTTTTGGGACCTATCATTACTCAAGTATCCTATGGAATCACTCATGAGAAAGGTCACTATATTCCATTGGAGTGAGGATTGTTAATTGTTATTTTTGTATCTTAAATTAAGGTTCAATTACAGACCAATTCTTTTCATTCCAAAACATGGGAAAGTTTATTTGGTTTATTGTGATGCATCTGGATTTGGTCTTTGTTTTTTTCTCATGTAGGGAGATCATGTGGTTGCTTATGGATCACACTAGTTTTGAATTTTGTAAAATAATTTGTAGATACATGACTTGTAATTGGATGTGGTAGTGTATTCATTGATAATGTGGTGTTATTATCTATTTGTAGAAAATTTCACTTTGTTTATAGACCATAAAAGTTTGAAACACAACTTTTCACAAAGATATTTAAACATGAGGTAAATATAATAGATGGAATATCACTATATATTCGACATTGAAATGGTTTAAACACATATAAAATGGAATTATATAGAAGATTCTTTAAATTGTAATTCATTTATCCAACTTGAAAAATAATCTTATGATTAGTGAAATTTGATGAGTATGATTATAGACATGCATTTGGATTGTAATGAGTATAATGATGTTTCAATTTTACATCAAGTGAATCTTATTCCAAACTTTTTTGAATAATTTAAGGATGCTTAATGGATGGATACCAATTTCCTTAAAATTAAGTTTAAACATAATATTGGGTAGACCATTGATAAATGGAAAACAGATGGAAACTCTGTTGATATTTTCTAAGAACAAATTGTTGTTTTTAGTCTTGTTAAGAACAACTTGTTTTTTCTTATCACCATTCAAAATGGAAATTTCACCCAAGAATCTAAAATATGTACAGGGATCTAAGAAACCATTTTTTTGGTGGGTATGAAAAAACATGCAGTTGATTTTTTATTGAAAGTCCCCACTTGTCAGTAGGTCAATACATAGACTCAATGACCAATTAGGACTCTACAATCATTATCCCTATATGGAAATGATATCACATTTCTATATATTTTTTCACATGTTTACCAAGAACTATTATAAATAATGATTCAATCTAGGTTATTGTGGACCGAATCACAAATTTAACACACTTCATCCTAATTATTTAATCTGATTTGGTTGATAACTTGGAAAATATATACATTCAGGATGTTCTAAAATTATGTTAACTGCTGGTTTCAATTGTCTCCAACTGAGATCCCTATTTCCCCTCTCAGATTCTAAAATCACTTCAAGAAGTTTTGGTTACCCAATTAACCGTGAGAACAATATATCATTTTCAATTGGATAGGAAATTATAAATATTAATTCAAACACTAGAAGACACATTATACACTTGTATAATGGATTTTGGTGGCTCATGGGCGGATTATTTGACTTTATAGAGTCATTATGTAACAAAATTTATCAATCCATGATACAACTGGATCTGTTGGAGGCATTGTATGGATATCCATTTCTTTCTATACTTTTTTTGGGTAGAGACTAGAGAAACTTCACTAATGGGACCTAGATTTTTTTAAGAGATGATTGAGAAAATTCAGATAATGAGGAAAATTATAATTTCATCCCAAAATCATAAAAAATATTATATTGATAATAGTCAGTAAACCTTTTATTTTTTTCATGGGAGATCACATGTTATTGAAATTATCTCTATGACCATGACATCAACGAATTGGTAAGCAAGGGAATTTGTCTCCTTGGTATGTTGGACCTTTTGAGATACTTGAGTGAATTTATGACCTTGCTTATGGATTGGATTTACCACCACATTTCAGTATGGTTTATAAGGTAGTCCATGTATCTAAACTAAGGAAATACCAACTCGATGTAAGGCATGTAATTTAATGGGACTAAGTTTATCTTGAACCTGATATTACTTTTTTTCTCGAACCAATTAATATCTTGTACATATAATATAAATAATTTTATGGAAAACATATTCCATTGGTTTGAGTTTTATGGAAACATGTTGAGATTTAGGTGGAAACTTGGGATTGTAAAAACATAATGAGGAAAAAATGGACCAAAGTTTTCTAAATCACCATAAATATCCAGCTTTTCAGGGAAGAAAATACTAATGGTTGGTAGAATGTAACACCCTCGGTTTTAGATACTTTACCCTTTTATTTTTGATTTTTATGTAATACAATACATGGGTTGAGTTTTTGGATTTTTTGGGTGTTTTTAGTGTGTTTTGGAAGTGTTTCTATGGGTGCACTATTTGAACATAGTTAAGGGAAACCATGCAGTTTTCTCTAGGAAATGATATGATATACTTAGGAGGATAAGAGGGTGCACACCATTTTTTACAAACTGTGTGGGTGCCCAAGAGAAATAATTAAAGTGGAGATAGAGGTAAAAAATGCTTGAAATATAGTTTATTAAACTGTATGAACCAACCATGCGAGGGAGGGGTTTAGAGGAAATGGAATGCTAAAAGTTCATGCATGGTTTCCCAAACCATGTGGACTAACCATGCCACATGAATTTAATTCTCCAAAAATTATATTTTAACTCATTTCAACCCCCAAACCCTCATTATTTACCTCTACTATTAGGATCTCAAATTACACTTATCTACTAAGAATTAATGGTGGTTTCCTTTAATTTGAAAGATGGTTTTTATAGATCTAACTGTGTTGGTCTCCAAAATCATTAGCAAGTCTCCATTTTCTCACATTCTCTTTATATATCCTTATCCTATCTCACACAGAATTTTATATCAAATATTTTATGTATATATCTATGATCAATGTTGAATTTTAATGAGATACTAATTGGATCTATTGAACGAATGGAGTTATGAACCCGAATATAGAGGTTTAATTTTATTGCTCTTCATTTTTATCACTCGTTTAGATGTTTGAAATTTCTCTATATTCTCCACTTTTTATAGAAATTGAATGCTTATATTTATTAATTTTTTTTATTATATTTAAAAATGAAATATTATATGATTTGATGAAGGAAAGACCACTTGGTTTATGGTTTAGAAATCTTGGTTGTTTGAATATGTTTTGGAAAATACTATCTAATAAGGGTTTTAAGTTATGGTTTTGGTTGATCCAAGAATGATTCTAAATTAATTTTTTTAAAAGAAAATATTAATTTAAGAATTAATTTATGTGGAATTAAGTGATGTTAGAACTTTTAATACATTATAATTTTGTTTTCATCTTTACATTTGACACGCCCCTTCAAGGGTGTGGTGCCAACAGGAGGAATTTAGAGAATGATCACCTCATTATGACTTGGTGTATCAGTGAGTAACCACTCATGAGTGTGGAACTATCAACTAATATGTATGTGTGTGTGAGTGGATGGATGTTGTTTGGGTATGCCAAGTTTTATTAATATATAATTTATTCAACTTTGTAGTTTAGTTGCCTTAAATTGGTTAACAATTTTTTTTATCTTTGTTATAAGTTATATTTTATACTATTAATTAACATGTTCTTGTCCTAGTGGTGTGAGTTATGTAGTATATTAGTGAAATTATTCTGGGTATGATTACTCCCCCCTTGTATATAAAATTTGTTGAAGATTTAGACATTTATATTCATGATAGAGGTAAGGGAAAGGTCTCTTATTTCTCCAGTGTAGCATCATGATGCTATTTTCCTTGGAAGGTATTGGAGATTGAAGTTTATATTATGGAGTGGTTGGAGTAATGACACATTGGTGTTCCTATATTGGGACTTCCTTTATTTTTCCTGAGTAAACTTGTTATAATTTTTCAATTCTACATTAATAACATTATTTTATTCATTTTTCATTTGAGTTGTATTTTTTATACCTCATGCATCATATAGTTGGTTTTTTATTTTTTCCAGATTGGTATTATTATTTTAAAAAGGGTGAATCATCTCCCACTTTCTAGTCAAGATCTTGGAATATGTTTTGAGCCTTTGATATCTTGGGGATGTCACCTTATTTTAGTGTAACCTCAGATCTTTCTAAGCCAATGGTTAGATTCGTGATGTTATAGCATGGGTTACCTCACAACTTCAACTTTATGTGGATTATCAATTTTATTATGATCCTTTTTTCCTAGTGTAGTATTTATTCCCTTAAATCCTTATTCTTGTGACAGAAACATTGTTAAAAAACCTTTTGAATTATGAAAATATTCATTACATATCCCATATATTTTTTCTTAAACACTCGGGTTATCATATATTGATAACCTCTCATAAAATTTAGTGTCTTCTTATGGTTTTTTTGGAACTTGTGTTTTATTTTTTATTCCTCTATATTAATTTATCTTTGAAAATTATCTAAAAAATGACTAGAAATTATTTTTGTACATTGTAATCCTATTTTTATCCTCTACATTCATTCCCACGGATTACTTTCTTCTCATTATCTATTTTAAATAAATCACTCCTCTTAAAATTATTGTACTTTTTACCTAAGGATCTCTCACTTGTATTTATTGATATTTTTTGGGAGTAATCTCGTTTGAAATTTATCAACCTTCCTTCCCAAGTTTTATTCTTATTCCATAAAAAAATCCATTCTATTTGTTTCCCACATTCTTTAGATAAATTATGAGATTATAATGTACCATTTTTATGACAAAAACCATTGTAAACATCCCAAATATTTTCATGCATTCTAAATATGTTTGAGTTTAACAAATTTATTATAATATGTTATTTTTAAAACCTATATAGGTTGATCTTATTTTACATGGACTTTATTTAAACTTCCTTATTCAATGTATGGTATCAAACATCCATTATATATTTCCCAAAATTATTACACTAATTTCCCAACAAATTTTATATTATTTTCTCTACTCTATGTTTTCCATAGTTTACAAAATAGATTTCATGTTATTTTTGGACATTGCAACCATATATTTAGATTACTTTAGGGAAAATAAACACATACACCTTATTCTATCCACCATGGTTATATTGGTAGGATTTTCATTACTTTAATTCATCAATGTTTATAATTTTTTTTATTTAAACCTATTGGTTTTATAGAAATGGATTTTGTACTAACATTATAATTCATTATAGATGGTAGCTTATTTTTTTAGATTTATTGATAATGAAAATAATTTTATTTAATGATATTATTTCCACATAATATAGGTCTTTTAAAATCAAAATAACCCTTTTAAAAACCTTTGGAAGAAGTACCTTTCAATTTAAACTGTAAAGTCTCAACAAGTGTAATTTATAGATTTTTCAAATTGATGTCCAATTCAAGATACTTTATATTGAGTGAGTTATTATAATATTCAGTCAATGAAATTTTCTCCTCATAATAGTTACTCATATTTCCAACATCATAATAATGAATTTTTACATTTTCTTATATCAATGAGTCAAGTTTATTGATCTTATTATATTTTATATACAAATTTTTATTCTTAACATCAATTCTATTTTTTAGATTTGATTGAAATGAATGTATCATATTTTATTGATTTTTCTTAATGTGTTCCTTTAATTAAACTTATTTGATCAATTTGTTTTAAAACATAGAATTTATCTTTTTAATATCTAAATTGATTCCTTAAATGGATCCAACTAATATAAATAGTTTTTTACACTTATGAAAACTTTATTTTATAGTTTTATCCAAAATATCATATTCACACTCAATTTAAGTGATTTATTCCAACATAATTTCAAAAATCACACAAATTATAGGGAATAATTCTTTGGTATAACCATGGATCATATCCATTAATTCATCACTAGAAACATCTATCGATATGATATCACTCCCACTAGTTCATGGAAATTCTATATGATAGTTTTAGAAAAAAAATTCACATACCACAAGGTCACATGAATTGTTTGATCTTTTTAAGGTTGAAGATATATCTATATCATTGATGGCTGACTAAACTACCATTTTTTCTCTATTTAGATAGAATATATCATCTTTTACTTTCAATTCATTGAGAAACTAACTCTTATACTTCTTTAAAAAAGAATGGAATCTCCTTCATTATTTTATTCTTGTTCTTTATCATATTCATCATAATTTTTACATAGATGTAATTATGATCTGAAAAAATGACACTTCACCAAAATTATACTTAATTATAAATCATGAAAGAAACTAAAATCATCAAAATAGAATAAATTCAAATAATATAATTCAATCATATGTGAATCAAACTATGACACCAATTGAGGGGATTAGTTTGTGATGAACTCAACAATAATATGGGGGGTGAATAAGTGTTGTTGAATTTTAATCCTTTTGATATTTTTGAACCTTTTTTTACCTATATCACTTATTAAGGTGTATAATTCTTGTATTATATCTCCTAATATTTGTTATTACATGCAATAAATCTTGAAAAACACACACATGAAGGTTAAAGTAATTTTAAGTGTTCACCTCCCAAAAATAGAAAGATAATCATTGGTGTGATCTAGATTCCTCCAAGATAACACAAAAAAAGTAGATTAAACATGAGATATTTACAATATAGTCTTTGAATAATGTATGAGTGTGAATCCCACACAACTCAATTTGGTGTATCCCAAACACAGGTGTATCCTACACCTTTACAATAATAATAATAGGGTAACAATTGAAGAGTCTATAATTAATTAGAAATCAACAAGACAATGATCTGTCTTCTAGATCTTCTACCTCTTCTCTTACATAAAATGAAACATGAAAGAAATAATTCTTCATAGAAGCTAGTAATGGATACACCTTTTTATTATTATGTATAAATATAAGTGTATATAAAACTTTCTCTTCACAATAGAAAATATGAAATCTACATTTCTTAATTATAATAAAGACATAAATTGCTCTTCTTTTTTGTAGTATCATCATAAAATTCCATGTTTCTTATCCTGATTATAATTTTTAATAATTGGTTGCAAGAATATTCATCTATATATGAAAAACAATAATATATACTCTCTCATTATTCTTCCCTCTTATTATTTTATTATTATACTACTTTTGACAATATGAATACATTGGAACTCCAATTTCTCTTTGAATCACGAGATGCATATGATGGATAGTGAGTCCAGTATTCTTCACACTATATGATGCTTCTAGAATACGTGTTCACAAAACTATATTGGATCTATCTATCAAAATAATAATTTTATGAGAATAATAGTGTATGGACTTAATACAATTAGCATTGATACTCAAGGATATGGTTTTTATAGTATAATATTAGGTCTCTCTAAAGATTTTTTATCTAAAAACTATAGATATTCATATATAATAGAATACATGAATAATTATTTTATTCTTCATTAGAATTCACTCAACCATGTGAATCACTAATTTGAATAACTAATATTTTAGATAGTTTAAACTCACCAAATCTTCATCATATACCTTTTAAAATATCTAAATTTCGTAGTTTTTTATAAGCCTCCACAAAAAACTTCTCTAAAATTACTTTCATTATGAAATGATTAATTTATTTTTATCATTTCCATAATCTATACATAATTTTAAGATTTTATATAAATATGAATACATGGAATAACTGTAATCACGGAAACACCATTAATGATACAAAATTCATGCAATTTATTACTTCCTCCATCTTTATTATATTACCTAAATCACGAAAAAACAACATATCATGATATTTTTTTCATTGAAGAACATTATGTCTAGTATCATCAAATTTAAACTCACTCCATGAATCATGCCATAGTATATTACTCCCCTTGTTAAACCACAAATAACTTTAAGGAATTCTCAAATTTCTTACCAATGGAGAACCATGATGTGGTGTCCACTCAAATTTTTGGAAAGAGAAACATCATCACACCATAATAAGATTTATGGAATATAGATCCAAATTTAAAGATTCAAAAAACTACCTAGTTGAATATTATTATCAAAACAAAAATCAAGGAGGAAACATGAAATTATTTCCTTATATGTTTTTAACAAGATATTTACCATCATACCAAGATATTCTCTATAATGTATTGTTCCCTGTTTCACACTCTGAACAACAAAATTCCACAACATTAGATATTATCAGATTTGATAGAAGTTGTTTGTGATGAAACTAGTAGCCATTGTATCAAAGAAAGTATTTAATATTATACTCCTTTTAACCATCCTTAATGAAAATTTATCCATTAAATTTATGGAATGAGAGTGTGATCATGTGTGTTGTCAGATTCAAATGATGTTAGTGGTGACTATGTCCTTTATGAAGGTATATAAGACCTTCATAAAACTCACTGGATTTCTGTGTTACCCTTATGCATGGGGATATGATGAACATTATGAAGTCAACTAGTGATATTTATTAAAATAGATAGTTTTCATAGTACCTTTATTTAGATTCCATTTTACCCTCACATAGCTCATTGTATATTGACATTAACTTTATGAATGAAGTATGTGTTTTTAAGTTACATTTATGTTCATAATGAAACATCCAGATAATTATTACACAACATATCAAGTGAATCATACCCAACTCATACTTTTCTATTTTCTTGGTCTGATGTAGTAGTTTAAAAATTAACATATAACAATGGTACAAAAACATGTTAAAGAAAAAAAATATTTGAAAATATAAATAACTTGTGTAAAAAAGTTTAATATTTATATTCAAAATATAAACAACATTGATTTTAAAAATTTAACCAAATTATTCTGATAAAGTAATTGAAAACATGGATTTATCTGCTACGATGAATGAAGAGTTTGATAAAATTGAAAATAATGACAGTTTTGATCATGCATTAAGATGAAAAGGAAAGAATTTAATTTGAACCAAGTGATTTTTTAGAAATATAATAATGAAAAGGGGAATTTTTATGAAAAAATATAAATTATTATGTAAAGGTATATCTAAAGTTAAATTCATTAACTTTGAAGAAACATTTTCACTTTTTTAGATATGTGAATCTATTGTAATGTTCTTAACTATTTATATACACAAAAAATAAAAAGTTTATCAAATGGACGTGGAGTAATTATTTCTTTAATAATGAAATTTTAAAGAAAGGTATATATTAAATAACCTATGGTTTTTATACTTTATATTGGTGGAGAAAAAATTCAAGGTTAAATAAATATTTATGTGGATTAAAACATACACTTTGAGTTGGATATTCAAAGACGAAATACTTATTTAAAGAGAATAATTTCATAGAAATAATGTTTACATGAACCTATATGAAAAAGATAATATTTCAAGTACTCTAATTTTCATTATTTATGTTGATGAAATTATTTTTACAAGAGTCTAGAGTGTACTTGTGAAGAATTTTCAAACCAAATGAAGAAACATTTTGAAATATCTTTCCTTAGTGAAATGATATTTTTTATGGGATTACAATTTATATAACAAAAATATTATATCTTATTAGGTCAATAAAAGTTTTTCTAGTAATTATTAAATAATGTTTTCATGGAAGACTCTTAAGATATCCTATACCTATGAAATTTGCTGAAAATTTGAGAAAGAATATTATAGGTCAAAATGGAAATCAAAAGACTTGATAAATTTGATTGGAATTATTTTTTATCTAATAATATATAAAACAATTATAGTTATAAACATAGAAGGATGGATTACTATATTATATTTGTGAGATGTTTGATTTGTGTAGTTACAATAATTTTTAATAGTTTAGAAACATATATAATAGAAAATCAATAATAGCGGTGTATTTTTTCTTAGAAATAGAAGTGTGTTATAAGACTATTATGAGAAAAATCCAATTTAATTATATACTAAATAATATAAACATATTGATTCTATATAATAATTTACATAGATGGTATGGATGAATGAGAAAATATAAGATCTAATAGTAAAAGTTGAAAAAACTTTTGAGAATTAGCTTTGATAATCAAAGTTTAATAAAATTTTCAAATAATCTAGAGCAATATTCAAGGTGAAAAAAGATATATATTAACTAGAAACTTATTAGAGACAAGGTTGTAAATGGTACTTTGAAGTTTTAGTATATTTCAATATTTAATAATATCACATATTTATTCAAAAATGATATAGTTGAATAACTAAGGATAAGGTTGGATATTTAACATTTCCTTCTTACTTAAGGTAAATTGGAAATACCCCACATTTAATTGGATTCATTGTTCAAAGGAGGATAAAATAAATATCTCATGAGATATGTTTTTAATAGAAAATATGTTTTTAAAGAATACAATGAAACTTTTTTTTGATGAAGGGATATTTATAAGTTGAGATGAGTGATTAAAAGTAAGTAGATAAATTGCATGAGACAATAATTAATTATCACTGATTGATGATATTTTTTTTTGAAAACATTGATTTATCCAATAGTGTGGTTGAATTATGTTTTCTTCTTAATAAAAGGTTATCAATTAATTTGATTCATTTTAGTTATTTAATTGAAAACAAATAAAAAGGAGGAGATTGTAGAACCCATGGAATTGATGATGAATGGTTATCTTCATTGTCAATATATTTTGAGAATATTTGTTTTATTTTGAATTATTTTGGTGATCATTTGAGATTATTTTAGGAATTTTAGAGGATGTTGATATTATTTTATATGTTAAACTGAAAAGATTAGCTAGTTATGTATGATTTGATATTTATTTTCAATATCCATGTGCGAATGGATTGGATATTAAAAAGGTCATGTAAGTTAGAGTTTTGGGGATGTAAGACTAAAATTATCTCATATAAGATTGTAAAGATGTTTTTAAAAGTGGAATAAAATTGAAATGAACCTTAGAAATATCATGTATATGTGAATATGAAGCTATATTATAATAAACCAAATGTCACATATATGATTATTAGATATTTTCTTTTGGGTTTTTAATTTATTTCGATATTTATTTTTTGGATTTGAAAAATGACGAAAATATAAGAAATTGTATAAGATACTAGAATTGGGGGGGGGGGAGGGGGGTTGTGTATATTAAGATAAAATATATATTTAAATATTTAATCAATAAATCTAGAGTTATTCATGGGAGAAATTTTAATTTATTTAAAAGGATAAACTAAATATTGATATTCATGAGTTTTCTAAAATTTAAATTAGGAAACTATACATGTGATCATTGATTGATGACTGAAAATAAGAGAATTGAGTTTAAAATGATAAGTGAGAATGGTGAAAAATCAACTACTAGACATTTTACATCATGATTTTTGAGAAAAATTAAAGTATATTCATTCTAAATTTTTTTACAGTTCATGAAATTTAATTATAATCAAGAGTTTCTTCGGTGCAAGTAATTATGAAGAAAATATTTCTGTTATCGAATTATTGGTGTTTATAGAAGAATATATTTCTTTAAATTATAAATCATTCATAAAATCTATGAAGATATTTATCATTTGGTTTTATTATACTATTTATTTAGGATTAATCTTATAAAATTTATAGGGGTGAAATTTTGGGTTTAGGATGACACTTACCAACATAATTATATTTACTTTATAAAATTCATAGATTTTTATTATTTATGTTTCAATGAACATGAAAATGAGGTATCCACCCACACTGAGGGTGAACCATGTAAAAATATTGTATACCAAGCATTTATGAATTTTTTCTCCATATAGGTGAAGATGAGTTAAAACTTTAGGGGATAAAAACATTAATAGGACACATAGGTTGATTTTATATTAAATTTCCAAATAAGGTAACACCAATTAGCCCCTAACTATAATTACTTAGTATCATTCCTTGGGAAAATTACTTTCTAGGATGAGTCAAAATCTCATCCTATTAATTGATAAATTTATTCCAACACCATTTAAAAATGGTGGGTTTGGTGAAACATTAAAAAATAGAAGAAACCACATGAAATAATTTTCCTCCAATTAAAGTGACTAAGTTATCATGAGCATATATTTCCATTGGTGTTATTTATAGTTAACTTTTTTTTATATTTTTCCTACAAAATATAAAATAGTTCCAACCAAGAACAATTCCATTATAACAACCTCATAGAATAACCACTGAATATCTTTAATGTAGCTACTCAATTAAAAATGGATAACTCTATGGTTCATGGATATGAGAAAGAAGGAATTCTACCAAAAGATCACATTTCTAAAGAAAACCTAGATACATTCAATCCTAAAAAAGTAAGGCCCACCCTAGAGGTCAAATAGAGGATATGTGGTCCCATTCATCATCATAAACCATTTTGGGAGCCTTTATCCTAATAATAATAATGTTTGCATCCCTTATCTGAGGGAACTGAATGAGGATCATGTTTTGGGGGTTCTAATTTTAGATCAGGAGCTACCCATTAAGGAAAATATCAAATAAGACCAGACTAGTGTGATTTATTTACCTTTTCACCATAATTAACTTTTAGCTTCCTCCAAAAAAATACAAAACTTATTTTAATATTTTGGACTCAAAAATTAGGTAAACACTGAAAAATGTTTCCACATTTCCCAATGATATTTCCTTCAAGACATGGTAATTTTTCTTATTCCATGGATATTCCATCACTGTCAAAAACCAAAACCAAAACCAAGTCTTTGATATATACTGATATCAAGGTTATTTGATATACTACATTGAATTTTATGATACTATACTAGATATAATAGGAATATCCACAAAATCTATTTATTGGTAATTAAAATGCCCAATAGCTACACACATTTGTTCCATCATCTGAGTTTTTTCTTCATGCCTATCCATATTCCCCCACAAAAATATGAAAACTTCCATAAATATTCCAGAATATATTATTGATTTATGATCTCCTATGGAATAAAATTCCAAAAAACTACTTCAATGTCATTGAAAATGCATCCAACTCACATCGATGAGGCTATAAACTTATGGTTCTTCGCATGGTACCTCCTTATCTTCTATGTATGTCTCATAAATTCATCATTTTATATAGGTAAATGTTGAAAATAAAGTCACTACCTCACTGAACCATGACATCTCACACCACCAGTCAACTTTATATACCCGAATGGCCCAAAGGACTTCTTTTATTTTATTTTATTATGGATAATCCCCCTTTCAAGGGTTGAAGGGGAACCCGTACTTGACCTGTAGGCCCAAGGCACAAGGCCCAACATGACTTGCAATACATGACCTGAAGGCCCAGAGGCATCCCATGCCCAATACATGGCCCATAGGCCCAACCCACTAGAACTGCCCCTCCCCAGCTTCTGAATCATTGATAGTCAATATCCCCACATTGCATTGATGATAGGCTATCATTGCCCCATAAAAATTTTCACGTTGCCTGGTCCCGATGGTAGTTTCCATACCCTCTCATTCTTCCAATCCAGTTAGCTCTACTTTTGGTGACTTCTTTTTGTTGCTCTGATCCTCTTCTAGGGCCTGATCTGTGTGAACTTGGCTACTCCATGGTCTATTAATAGTAATATTACCTCCCTTTGTATTTTTCTGACAATAATCTATAAAATCCATGCACTATGAAGAGATAGAATAATCAATCCCCATATTAATTTAATCCAAAATCTTCCATGTTTTCTAGATTTTATATGCTACCCTCTTTCTTAGTTAAATGAAAATGGTATTATCATCTCCAAATTAAACTAGAAATACTCTCCCCATATATGTTTAAACTCTATGGGGGAATCCCTATCAAATTTTACTCCCCATGTCAAAATTATTCTTACACTATATTTTCAAAATTCTTTACATAGACGTGTAGGGGGAAAATAATTTTCTATATCTCATTTGACATTAAAAATTGACATCTGAAAACCACTTGGCTATATCAACCATTAGAAATCTATCCTTTAAAAATTTATGTTCTCTCAACCACTTTTTGGATGAAAATATGACATATATATTGGGCTTCTACAAACCACTTTATGATACCATTTTATGAAAATGAATATTCCATATTTTCCATTTCATCATCTAAACCATTTTCTTTCAAACGTAGCCACACTTTTCTTAATGAAATTATTTAGTTAATTTACAACTTTTTTTTGAGTCTTCAATGAATCCTTGAAGAATATTGAGACATAAGTTGATGTAGGAAATAATATTCTTAGTTAACAATCTAAAATCTATCCATGTCACTCACTTACCTCTATAAACACATGAAACAATGCAACTTGAGCCTTAAAAAGCATCAAAAAATTCCTACTATGTCCTCAAATACACCTAAATAAACACATCAATGAATAATTTATTAAGTATAAAGTGTGTGAATAATACCATTTTATTAACCAAATGATAGTATTTTTTATGAAAAAAATCATAATACAACATGATATCCGTAAACCTTATTTTCTTCACGAGGAATATAATTTATCTAGGTGATGCTAGTAGCCTTTGTATTCTCATCAACATATATCATTAAATACCTTTAAACTCTTTGAGACATATATAAGATAATTTATAACATGGAGAACCACTAGAGGGTAATGGTATTTTCTTCCATCACCTTTTGATTTCCTAAAAAAATTAAGTCTATGCCTCTTGTAGCATATAAAAGAAATAAACATAAAATCCATGAATACCGATACTTATTATTCTTATTGAAGTGGTCAGATAACACTTAATAATTGTCTAGCTATAAATTTTTGATTATTAAGGGTGGGATAATATTGCTGGAAATTTAAAAAATAGATTTGACAGCTCTTTGTATTTATATTAGGATCTATAGCTTTTTCTATTCTTCATATGAGCATGTAACTTTCAAATTATTCCATGAAAACCAAAGTGGTTTCTTAACAATACTATTTGATTCTAATTAGGGGATTTAATACCATTTTTAATTTTTGTTAAGGGTTGATACCAAATAATATTTGTAACAACTTTGACTCTACTAATTGTAATAAATTACTTTTTTAACAAAACCACTTGCTCACTATGCATCCATCTCTTTTGAATTCATATACCTCATGGATAAAATATTCCCCTTAATTATATAACACTTTTAGAAAAAAATTTAAATAATTATTTCCTGGGTAGAGGGGTTCTTGTGAACATAATTAGATATAAGATAGTGGTTAGTTATGATGAATCAAACCTTTCCTTTTATCTTTCCTCCAAGACTTACTAGTGGTCTTACTTTGGATGATTCCAGTCATAAATATTTCATTTTGGATTTTTTATCCATGATTATTTATCTTTTTTGGATATGGTTTATATTTCATTGTGAGAATAAACCCAATTATAAAAGATTATTCTAATGATTTATTTTCCTTGACTCCCTCAACATGATTTCTACATCATAGGAAGGATCTTCCAAAAACATTATCCTATTCCTTTATGGTGAAAAATATGAAACCAATAAGGCATGCCACTCATATATCTTTTTTTATATCCATTTGATTCAATATAGGCTTATTTTTCATGGGTGATTCTTTCTTCACATGATCATCCTTTTTCCTCATAACCAGAGATGAGTTTTTCTTCAACTTCTTGACTTTTTTCTTTATCTCCATGGGGGATATTGTGATTTTTACATCATAGGTTAATGGTGAACCTTTCATTGAGCACTATTTCATCAAAAATTATGAATTTGTTTTCAAGAAGAATATATTTTCTTTTTAAGTTGATTTATTTTTTCACATATAAATAGAGGATTTCCTTATGAGTTTATTATCGGCATTCCTAGTAAAATTATTTATCATATGCCATGGTTATCATATATAAAATAAATATTATTAAAATTATACCTCATCTAGTAATTTATATATTTATATGTTGATTAAATTTTTTTTCAACCCCTTTAAGCCCCCAAGATTCTAGAAATACACTCATCATGAGTCCCATTCTTCCATAGAAGTTTCACTTTGGAGTTATATTCTACTGAGATCATTATATCCTATAATTACTAGGAACATTACATTAATTCACTAATTCCTGATAAGTTTTTTTTAAAACTCCACTTATTGAGGATACCTTGGAGGGAATATTTATCCTCTCCTTTCCCATTAAGGATCTCAGATTTGATCCAATTACTTTGATATTCTCATCTTTCTATTTTAATTTGGTATCCATTTTATTCAGCCATAATTTATTTCTATTTCAATATATTCTCTTATATTAAAGTTATTTCACAAGATAGATAATTATTTCTTTCAATTATTTCTATGTGGCCATATGTTTTCTGATATCATGTGATAGTTGTCTAAGTAGGCTACTTTTCTCCTTCATCTTGCACACATATTCATTATTTTTACATTCATGGATACCACTATTCTCTTCAAACTTTTTTATCTATGTAAATATATTCAAGGAAATTTATGTACACTTTTTGAAAGATTTATTTTTGGTCCAACTTTTCATATAGTTATTAGAACACATTTTGATCATCTAAAGTACATTCATTGGTTTGATGACTGGATATCATTAGAACTACTTCCATGGGATTTTCTCTTCTTTCTATCCTTATATAGGGATCTGAATTCTTGTATTTAAAATGTAAGAACCTAGTTCTTATTGAGGTACTAATCCTTTAAGTTATATCAAATCTCAGTTTAAATGGTTAAATATAGCCTAATGTAAATACCCTTTGAGATAAGAAATGTAATTGGGGGTTTCTGAGGATAGTTTGGATCCCGGAACTCATATTTTGGGGTGAAAAATACCTAGTGCACAATTAGTGTAAACTTTATAGGTTAGGTCACACGGTTAGATAAAAAATGCAAGGATGGGAAGTGGGGATCTACATGCCACACGATTAGAGAAAATGATGCGATTTGGGGCTCACAACCTTGAGACCATGTCTAAAATTTTTATAGTGGAGTTTTTCATGGTTTCTCTATGGTTAGTCAAAAATTTTGGACAAACCATGAATGGTTCCCCTTCCCTATAGCTAAGCATGCACGATTGGTGCAAGGTTTGGCCAACCGTACAGAGAAATCATGCGACCCAGTTTTTAGGGTGATTTTATAATTTTACCCATAATTAAACATTTAAAATCAAACCTAATTTCATTTTGTCCTCTGACATAGAAACTTAAATATTTTGAATCCCTCTTTGGCGACTTACTGAGGAATTAAAGGATATCCTCCATCCGATCTCTAATTCAGGGTCCACTCATCATGTTGAATCTACATCAATTAGTTCTCTATGCCTTTTTAGTTGTTCCTCATTTGATTTAGTATCATATGTGCTATTTAAGTGAAATATAATTTTCCCTATTATTAGTTTCTTCGTCTGTGATTTTATTTTCTCTTGAATTGAGTTGAATCAAGAGTTAATACTAGATGATATATCAAATACAGTCCTAAGGTAGGTGGTCTTGTGCATTTCATTAAAATTAAAGGTGTTTATATATATTGCTGAGCCACACACCCAATTTATGGGCATCAACATAAATGATTTTAAACCTTAAATAGAATTTTTCGGAATGGAATATTCAGTTAAAGAGACCACTGATGAACATTATTGGTTGTGGAACATGATTTAGAAACACCCATGGGTGTTTTGGTAACATAGATTGACCACCATGGGTGGCCTTAGAACTTGGATACCTTTGAAGGGTGTCATTTCATTTGCATTTTCCCTTTCTATGGGTTTTAAATGGATGAATCGAATTGTAAATCAAATTCATGAATTGGTTTATGAATTGAATTGTGAACTATAAATGAAATGGATTAAAGGTAAGGGATGGGATGACCTTTTCCCTTGGCCCCTTTTATGAAATTTCTTAATTAAGCATGAATTGATATTTATTTTGATATTACCTTATGAGTTAAATAGAGGTTATGCCTTTTATAGATTTTTTAAGCATGAAAATCTTGTTATGATGAATTTCTGATGTGATTAGTTTGAAGCCAATCCTTATAATATTGGCTAATACATTGACACATCTTTTGAGTTGAGGTCTAGGTAAGATGTTATTATTTTTGACCTTGGTATATTAAATGAAAATTAATAAATGGTATTGAATTGATTTAATGATTATATTCCTTAGGTGACACATGAATTAAATGATGAATTCCATGGATAGACCCAATTGGATTGATCCTTTCTTATGATTGATTGATAATTGGAATCCCTAGAAGACACCAAGGATAGACTCTGAGGCTTGACTTATATGCTGAGTGATACATGGATTCATAGAGAATGCCATGTATAGACTCAAAGGGAATTGATCATATCTCTATGGGTGATACTTGGTCTCCCTTAGTGGACCGCCGAGGATAGAATCATTTGGTAGGGATGCTATACCACACGTAGAGTGATACCTAGGTTCTTGAGGGTATCCGTGGATGTGATCGTAGGGTGTTAAAGTATATTATACCCAGAGTGAGACTTGGATTTAAACTTAGAAATTCCAAGGATACTTTCAGGTTCAGAATTGATTAATGAATGAAGTGAGTTATATGCCTTATCTTATAAGACAAAGAACAAGCATGTATTCAGTCATTTTTTATACTTTATGGATAGCATGTTAAGGAATCCTTGATCATTTTATCATGGGGGATGTCAGGCTATGCATCGGGTCTCGAGACTTAATATTTAAATGAGAATGAAATGTTAATTGAACATGAGTATAAACAAAACAAGACTCGATGATAAATTGGAGATATAAATTTTAAATGAATTGGTTAAAATATGAGAACCTGAACTTATCATATGTTTACTTTTGAGTACTTACATTACCTGTTATATTCTACATATGCATAGTTTTTATATATATTCATTGACTGGATAGAAAAAACCTTCGGTGGTTGTCTACTAGGATTATGAATCACACCCTATTTGAGCCATATTTGGGTACCCAAATAGATTATATGATTTTAGGTATGGTTAAGGGAAATCTCCCTACTATAGGTTATTAATATTTTCTTAGAAGCTCGGGATCATGGGACCATATTGAGGATCATGATTCTAGTTGATACATTTTGTATTTTGTTTACTTTTTTTACATGTATTTTATATCTTCCTTCTATACATGTTTTGGATGATTCCTAAAGATGTATGAATAGTATCATTATCATCATTTTATATGATATTTCTTTGGTATTATTATCTATTCCTACTAATGATCTATTGTCTAATTGTAATTACCGCTTCTGCTACTTATCAATTATTGATATTGCACTATTTTACACTTTGGTAATGAGGAAATATTATCCCCATAGACTCACCTAGGCCCTCACTACTAGTCGGTAGCATCTAGAATTTGGGGAGATGTGCTTGAGGCCTTGTGACCCACCAGGCTCGGGCCACTCCTGAGTGGAACCCAAGTCCAAGATGTTACAAAGAGGAATCAAATATTTTTTTTGTATTTTGATTTATTGTTTGAAAACAATATAAAGAGATATAAAGTCAATGGAGTTTGGTAATGGGTTGTTCTCAGGATTAGCTACCCCACATATAAGAAAAATCCCAATTTCCGTGAATGAAATTGTTTTTTCCTAGATTTTGACTATTAAAATTGATTTAATTCCGCAATTGGGTGATATACTCAATTTGTGATGTTATTATTCGTATGATTATGGATTCTATTGTTTTGAAACCTGATGAGATGAGGGTATTCCATCTCATGCATTGTATTAGGCACATTCCAGGAATGACATTCCATGCATTTTATTATTCCATTTAGGATGCATTACTTATTTCATTCTATTTTGATTGGTTACATGATAGATATACCTTTTCTTGTGGTAGGTATACTAGATTGTGTTATGGTATGGATTTTATGGATTCTGAGATTTTGTCCCTAGGGAGTATGGGCCCTCATGGTTCAGAATTTTGTGAACCAATATTTAAACCCTTTAAATTTAATTGTTTAATGTGAAATGAGTATAAATTCAAATGGAATGTGAAATAAATATGAAATTGAATATGGACATGAATATTAAAATAGGAACATGAGTTTATTATAGCAGATAACTTGACATAGACCCGACCTTTGTAGTGGAAAGTAAGTAGTATCTCTTTCTTATAGATGATTTGTGTGCCACTTAAACTAGACTATTGGAGTAGGAAGAGGGGTGTGTTCTTATATGAGAAGGATTTTACCTAACCTGCATAAATATATATGATTTCAGCTACAAAAAATTATAATTATATTGAATTGAGGCATGTGTTTGGAATTGCATAGGAATTATACCATGAATAACTCTAGTGGTATGCGATGCAGATGAAAATTATCATACTCTAGAGGTTGTAGGCCATGGGATACCAGTATATCCTCTATTAATTCCGGTTGCGGATCGAGTAGTTATACCACAAAAAGGTGTTGAGGCACAATTCCATGAAGGGTTATTGAGTTTCATGCATACTGTTTAGGGAGCACTGCAACCTGCCCCGACTATTGAAGAGTTCACAAGTGAGTTCCAGCAAAAACATCTGCTCAAGTTTTTAGGGGGTGGTGGACCATAGGATAAAGATTCATGGCTAGAGGCCATGCTTTATGTATTCAAATATATAGATACACCTCTTGATATGAGGGTGAATCTCACTACGTATATTTTTCGTGATTCCACCAAGAGAATGTGGGAATTTAGTACTCATATGGATCATCATTGGGAAATGGATTTGGGGTATTTTTATATGGCCTTAGATGAATACTTCTATCCCTAGCCATTGAGGGCCGATAGATCTCGGGATTTTTCAAATCTGGAGTTGGTTGTATTATTAGTTATGGATTAATCAACTCTTTTTATTGATCTACAAGATTTCACACCTATTCTGATGGGTGATGAGTTATCGAAATCTAGGTGATTCAAAGATGGTATCAGATACAACATCTGATTGTAGGTGAATTTATTTTAGCTGATAACCATTTCTGGAATATTCAATCATATACTTATAAAAAATAATAACCTCAGAGAGGCTAGAGGTGCGAGCTAGGTCGGTTTGACATTTCTATATGGTTATACATCGACTGTTAGTAGGAAGCATCGCCTAGATATTCCATGTAGTGGTATCAGTAATTAGATTATATACACAGGCAGCCATGTGTGGTGTTACCAGTGCAGTAGGTCAAGACATATGAGGCCTTAGTGTACGAGGGACACAGTCGTGTGATGATCATGTGAAAATATGGGTCATATACAGATCTTATGCGGAGATTTTCTCTACTAGGAAATGAGAGAGTATCTTCACCAACTATATATTTATGAGAGGGTTCAACAACTTCTCATACTGTAGGGAATTTTAGTACTGTTAGATGACCATGATGGGGTGGTGGTTGTGGTTCTGGTAGTCAAACCCCATGTTTATAATGACATCATAGTGGATCTGCTCAGGGTAGCCATGCAGTATCACATGACCATAGTTTAGGACAGATATTCATAGTGCAATGGACCCCTAAGGAGTGGTTCCTAGACCTTCTAGTATTATAGGTACTATTCTAGTAGCCTCTACTTTAGCTTATGAAATTTTTGATATATAGGATTCACATATCATTATATTTTTTCCTATGGTGGGTAGACTTGGGATTAGTGTTTATACTTATGATGGATTCATGATGCTTGAAACTCCATTGGGGATTTTAATAGAGGGTGTACATCAGTGTAGGGAGTGCCCCCTTTAGATTGGTGGGAGTACCTATGTATGAGACCTCTTCATCCCAATGATGAAAAGTGTTGACATAATTCTCAGTGTGTACTGGGTGGTTCCCTTTCATTATTTTGTTGACTTATATCCCTGAAGGGTGACCTTTACATAATCATAGGTAGAAGGGCTCATTCACAATGAGGAATTGGATGTCCAAGAGAGTCGAGCTAGACCCGAGCATCATGGGTTGGGAGGAATGATAGCCAAAATTATGAGATTTTATCTGGATGATTAAGGAACTTTTAGGTTATAATTCCCTCCAGTGGTTCATTATTTTAGGGATTTTTTCCTAGACAACTTCTTAGGATTACCTCTAGTGAGAGAGGTTGAGTGCTCTATCAAGATATTGTCAAGAGCTGCATTGGTATCCATTCCCCCTTAAAGTATGGATACTACTGAGATTAAAGAGCTCAAGAGGCATCTAGAGGATTTATTAGAAAAGGTTTTTATCTGACCTAGTACTTCATCATGGGGTTCTCCAGTCCTTTTTCAAAAAAGGTGGATGGTACCCTCAGGCTAACTGTGAATTACTGGAAATTAAACTAGTTGGTAGTTAAGAACTTATATCCTCTACCATATATAGATGATCTCTTCGACCAGCTCTGAGGATATCATGTTTTCTCAAAGGTTTATTTGAGATATGGTTATCATCAGGTGTGTGTCAGACCATCGGGAGTATTTCACACAAACTTTCGAAATAGGTATGGTCTATATGAGTATTTGGTTATGAAGTTTGATCTCAAGAACATGTAAATAGTCTTTATGGAACTAATTAAATGAGTTTTCCATCCTTATCTGGATTCTTTTTTGTTGTTTTCATGGATGATATATTTTATGTATTCTCATAATTGATACAACCTTGAAAAAAATACTGGGATCATATTAAATACACTGAGAGAGGTTCAGTTATATGATAATATCACAAAGTTCTACTTTTGGATGGATCATATTCACTTCTTGGGTCACATTATATAAGATATAGGAGTACCAGTTAACCTAGAGAAGGTAAGAGTTGTAGTTTCATGGTCGAAACCCAAGAACTTCTTTGAGGTATAGTGTTTCTTGGGGATATCTAGTTACTATAAGAGTTTCATATCAGACTTATCACACTTAGCAATGAATCTTATAAGAAAGACTAAAAAGGGTGTAAAATTTTTATGGTTAGATTTATATGAGATAGCCTTTCAGAAGTAGAAAGGGAGATTGAATTAATCACTGATAATGATTTTCCAGATCTAGGAAAGAGTTTCATTGATTACTATGATGCATCAAGTATCGGGCTTGGAGTATTCTTATGTAGGTAGATATATTCATGGTGTATGGGTCTCGGCAGTTGAGGTGATGTGATAGGAATTACCTGATGCATGATCTCGAGTTAGAAGCATTTGTTCATGAATTGTGCAGTTAGAGGCATTACTTACTTGGAGATTGTTTTGTGGTGTACACGAACCATAAAATACTCAAGTACATATTTACACAGAGTAACCTGAATCTAAGGTAGTGGAGATGGGTTAAGTACCTACATTATTTTGATTTAAATCTTTCCTACACACCTGGTAAAGTCAATGTTGTAGCTGATGCACCAATAAGGAGGAATCAGATATAGGTAATTTAGTAGTCCAGTATTGAGTGGAAGCTTATGTATTTATTCTCTGAGATACACTTGGAGGTGAATGATAGTCAGGGGAAGACTTATCTGTCAACCTTAGCTATTAACTCAACCCTACCAGATAGAGTGAGGATAAGGTAGCTATCATATTCTGAGAGCCTAGTATTGTAAGAGAGTGTGGAAGTTGAGGAGCCACCTCTTCATTGGACCATAGGTGAGGATAAAATTCCTTAATAACATGGATGCGTATGGGTTTCAGAAGACACGATCGAGAAGATAATGTGATACTTTCATGCTTTTTCTTGGGTAGTGCATCCTAATGTCACCAATATGTATTTGGATTTAAATCATCCATATCGGTGGCCATGTATGAATAGAGATGTAGATAATCTTTTCAAGATGTGTTCCACCTATCAGAAAGTGAAGGAGGAACACCAATGACCAGCCAGACTTTAATAGTAGTCACTTATCTCTAAGTGGAAATGTGTTGATGTCTCGATGGATTTTTTGGTAGGTTTACCGAGGTCTACTCAAGGTAATTAATTTTTATGGGTTGTTGTTGATATGATCACAAATGTTTAACATTTACTACCAATTATGGAAACCTTTAGTGTTGATGAGATTTGAATTTTTTAAATCTGTGAGATAGTATTACTTCATAGTGACCTGAATAATATAATTTTAGAAAGGGATTACCAATTTAATTCACAGTTCTGGAAAAGGATATAGAGGAAATTGGGTATAGAGGTGATTCTGAGCATATCCAACCACCCTCAGATAGATGGCTAGTTGGAGAACATGATTCAGGTGATTGAGGACATGATGAGAGCATGTGTCATACATTTCATGGGATCTTGGGAGAGGCATATACTTAGGGTTCAATTCTCCAAAAAAATAGATTTTAGGATACTATATAGATGGTTCCATATCAGGATTTTTACAGTAGGCCATTCTGATCACCCTTATGTTGATTAGAGGTAGGAGAGGTAGTTATGCTTAGAGCTCATCATGTTCAGGAGACCATAGAGTTGGTGTAGTTGATTTAGAAGCGGATGACTACTGATCAGTCTTGTCTGAAATCATATGCCGATCGTCGTAGATGACCTTTAGAGTTTGTGGTTAGGGATTATGTTTTCATGCATGTTTCACCAAGGCTGGGACATAACAGAATCAGGATATAGGGTAGGATTTCATTGTGTTCTATCAGTTAATTTAAGATTTTGGAGAGAGTCGAGTTGGTAACCTATCGATTTTAGTTACCCCAGAGGTATCAAACCATGCATGACGTCTTCCAAGTTTCTCAACTGAAAAACTATTATTCAGAATCATCTCATTCCTTTCATACTAAGGAGGTTGAGTTATATGTATATGCATCATTTGAGGAGAATCTTATATGTATTGTGGATTGTATCACAAAGGTTATCATAGGTTGGTCTCTTCCTTTAGTATGGGTGATTTCATAGCGCAAATGAGTACATGACAAGACCTGGGAGAAGTAGGATGATGTATGATCATAGTGGATAGATTTATTCAAAGATCATGTAGTATGACCCTTGTATGGGAAATTCATAGATGAATTTATTTAAGTGGAGAAGTTTGGAAGAACTCGGTTCTTCTTGAGTTAGAGATCCTGCAATTTTCTTCAAATATTATTTTAAATGGATAAATACAGAAAAATATGAATTAACTTTGAGGTAATAAATCTATCAGGGGTGTATGGGTCTGGTTCGGATCTCAGAACCCATATTGGGGGGGGGGGGGGGGTGGGGCTAGTGCATGGTCAGTGTAAACCGTGTAGGGAAGGATGCACAATTATATAAAACCATGTGAGGCTAGATAGTACGGAGATATAGGCCACCCGATTAGAGAAAAGTGTGTGATTTGGGTGCACATTTGTGCATCCATGTTTTCAATTTTGATAGTGGATTTTTTCATGGTTTGCGCATAGTTAGTCAAACTGTGTATAGAAATCATTTTGGGTGCCCCTTCCCTACATCTAAGTGTGTATGGTTGGCACATGGTTTAGCTAACCATGTGACCAAAATATGCGACCCAGTGTTTTGGGTGATTTTACCATTTTACCCTTAATGAATTATTTAAAATCATTCCCAATTTAATTTTCTTCTCCCACATAGTAACTCAAAAATTTTGAATCCCTCTTTGGGGACTGACCTAGGAATTGAAGGATATCATCCATTCGATCTGCAATTCAAGAGCCACTCATCTCATTGGATCAAAATCACTTAGTTATCAATTAATTTTTAATTTTCCCTGTTTGATTTGATATTATATGCGCTATTTAGGTGTAAGGTAATTTTCCATATTGTTAGGTTCTTCATCCGTTCTTTTATTTTCTCCTGATCTGAGTAGAATTAGGAGATGCTACTGGATGTGCTATCAACTACAGACCTAAGGTATGTGGTATAGTGACTTTTGTTAAATGTAGAGGTGTTTATATATGTCTTTGTGCTACATTCCCAATTTATGGGAATCACCTTAAATGATTTTAAACCTTAAATAAAATTTTTATGCAAGTAAAATTATGTTAAAGAGACCATAAATGGACATTATAGGTTGTGGAACTTAATTTAGAAACACCCTTGGGTATGTTCTTAACATATATGGACCACTATGGGTGGCCTTGGAACTTGTATACCTTTGAAGGGTGCCTTTTCCTTTTCCATTTCCCTTGACATGGGTCATAAATGGATGAATAAAATTTTAAATCAAATTGATTAATTAGTTTATGAATTGAATTTTTAATTGAAAATGAAATGGATTAATGGTAAGGGATGGGATGACCATGATCCTTGGACCTTGTTATGAAATTACTTGATTAAGCATGAATTTACCTTTATTTGGATTTTCCCTTGTGATTTAAATTGATTTTATGCCTTGTATAGAATGTTTAAGAATGAAACCCTTGTTATGAAAATTTTTCCATGTGAGTAGTTTGAAGTAAAGCCTTCTAAGAATGGATAATTCCTTGAGACACCTTTTGAGGTGAGGTCTAGGTTAGATGTTCTTGGTTTTAACCTTGTAATATTAAATGAAAATGAATAAATAATATTCAATTTATTGAATAATTATATGCCTTGGGTGAAAAATAGATTAAATGATGAATTCCATGGATGGAATCAGTTGTATTGAATGTTTCTTATGCCTGAGTGATACATGGACTCCCTAGAGGACTGCTAAGGACAGAATTTGAGGCAAGACTTAAATTCCAATTGATACATGGATTCATATGAGAATTCCATGGATGGAATCAAAGGGAATTTATAATATTTATATGTGTGATTCTAAGGACACCTTAGTGAACCTCCAAGGAAAAACTCATTTAGAAAGGTTGTTATACTCCACATAGAGTGATACCCAGGTTCTTGATGATCACAATGGACAGGCTCTTAGGGTGCTAGTTTATATTATACCAGGAGTGAGACCTGGATTAAAACATAGGAATGCCAAGTATGGGATCAGGTTCAGAATTTATTAAAGAATGATGTGAGATAGATGAAATGTCTACCAAGATAAAGAAAAATATTATATTCATTAATTTTTTATACTTTATGGATGGTCTGTTTAGGCATACTTGATCAAGTTATCACGGGGATGTTGGGCTATGATCTAGGTATCAATACTCAATATTTAAATGATAATGAATGGTTAATTGACCATGCTTATAAATGAAATAGGTATGAATATTAAATCAAAGAATTACCTTGTAAATGAATTGATTATAAGATATGAACCTAAACTTATAGGATGTTTACTTTTGAGTACTTCCTTTAATTATTATATTCTTCCTAATAACTGTTGTTATATATATATATTCACTAAAAGGATGGAACAAAACATGGATGATTTACTACTAGTATTATGTCTCACACCCTATTTGGTCCTAATTTGGGAATCAAAATAGATTATATGATTACATGTATGGATAAGGGAAAGCGTCGTATTAAAGGTTCTAGATAGCTTCTTAGGTGTTGGGTAGCATGGGACCGAGCTGAGGGTCATCATGCTAGTGGATTATTTTTTCCTTTTTATAATTTTGTTACATGTATTGTATATCTACCTTGAATATATGTTTTGGATACTTTCTAGAGACATATGACATGTATCTTCATCATTATTATATATGAGATTCCTTTGGTATTTTTATCTATTCATGCTAATTATTTATTTTCTGATTGTTATTAATGCATCTGATACTTATCTGTTATTGATATTCCGTTGTGTTATGCTCTAGTAATGAGGGTATAATCTCACCATGACCACACCTAGGCCATCACTACAATTCAGAAGACTCTATAATTTTGGGAGATGCGCATGATTCCTTGGGACCCATCAGGCTCAAGGCACTTTTGAGTGGCACCTAGGACTGGGACATTACATATAAGTATCATCCAATGAAATGTTAGAATCATATATAACATTGATATAAATCTCACATAACTCAATGGTGTATCCTTCTTCTAAGGAGTATTCTTATTATTTATATTTTGTTCTTACTTTCTATCATACATTATCCTTCAAATGTTTTTGAAGATTATTTATTAATATCCATTTTTTTCATTTATTTACCTAAAATTCACTCAATAGTCTTCCACATCTCAAATAATGTTTCATAATGAGAGGTGTTATTGAGTTCCTAATTGAAAAAGGATTCAATCAAAATATTCTCTATCCTAGAATTACCAACTCTTTCCTTATGATTTTTCAAATCAGAATTTCTTAAAATGTATCCCACAACCTCATTTACAAAATCCTATAGGAATATAAGCATTTCCTTTTCCCACCATCAAAACTAGTTCCTCTTAAAAATAAAGGCTTCATATACCTACACCAATAGATTAACATACAACAATATAACCAATAGACCCACACATCAAACAATTTATAATATACACCTAAATAATATACACCAACATAACTAGGTACTGAAAATAAATATAATACTAAAATAATATCTACCAAAAATCCCTTTGAATATATTTTTTAACAATTCAATCTCAAAACTATGTCTAGATCAGCCCAAAAATATCATGTTATAGTTAGATAACAAATGAAGAATAATTTCAAATTTTTTTATCATAACCTAATGATTTTTTTAGATTAAAATGGATTTATATATATTAACATAAAGATATAAAAAAGAAACTTTTCAAATCCAAATTAATCTCATATTTCAATTCATGTTTTGAGAATCAAGAAATGAAGAAAAATGTATCACCAAAAAGAATATATAAACCAATTTATAGTTTATCAATCTGTAACACAACCAAGAAATATTTTCAAATAAATAATGTTACACTAAATCCAAAATTCTAAAAAAATTTCAATTAAAAACTCAAAAATTTCTCACAACAAGCATTATATATAGGTTTTAATCAATATAATTCAAAATAAAACACAATTTCATTGAAATAGTGAAATAAACAAAGAATTCAGAATGCCGAAAAATATGTCTCAACCATATATTAGTTTAAATGTATTTCAAATAGATATTTTCATGTTAAAATTAGATATACAATACAAAGATCATCCAAAACCATGCAAACATTAATAGGTTTATATACACCATAATTTGATAGATTAACAAATTGTACAATGGATAGTTTCAAAAATAGCTCAATAAAATTTCATTATACCAATTTTAGGTATCAATTCCATAAACTGAAACCAATCCAAGAATTTTCCTAAACTTGAAAGAGTTATAATTATTCAACTAAACAACTATTCAATTCAAAATACCTCTAATAGTTTTATGAAATGAATATATTATATAACTTCACAAAATGTTTAATTATTAATACATTAGGTTAGTTTTAAAATAATATAAATATAATAGTTTTTACTAAAAAAAATTTAAACCTAAATTTATATATTAAGAAATAAAATAAAGGGAAATTCTTTGTAAGAAAACATCTTTTAATGGACTCATGTCATAATTAAAACACATTTATATGTTTTCTCAACCAAAATGACATTGAAAATAAACTAATGAAAATTATATGCATATAAAACCATTAATAATTGAAATGTACTCAGTTTAGGTATATAAAAACAACACCAAAATCTATTTTAAAATTGATCCTCATCATTACTACCTCCTAATAAGTGACAATTGACACCATCTCCCCACCCTAATTCCAGTGTATGAATTATAATTTTTTTAAAAATTAAACTTTTATATATATAAAATAAATTAGTTTAATATAAGTTTTATTGGTAAATGATTATGAAAATTTGAAATTTATAATTTCACTTTGTCTAACAATCAAGGAAATCTCATCAAGGACATTCATTTTCATTTTCTTGTATAATTCAACCAATGCATTTTATAGAGTTCCAACCTCAACATTCATGAATTTTTATATAAATCCCATACTATTGGATTATTCTCCCATATTAATATTGAATTGTGTTTTTATAATGATTAATTACCTTTGAGATCTTGGAAGGAGCATAAAACTACAACTTGGGAAAGATATGGGTATAGAAAATGATCATAAAGACCCTCCAAAGACCAAAGATAGGGATAGTCCAGAACTAATCCCATGTACAAGATCATGACAATCCTTCCCAAATACCTTATCAGCATGATCAACTTGGGAGATCAAGTATGAGTTCATGGGGTCAAAATTCCATAATAATATTATTTTTACCATCCAATCAAATACCATTTAAATTGAATGTAAAATAAAAATAATAAAATATAGAAAAATAAAATTTTGTACCCCAATGTCTTTGGTAAGATCATTCACATAAATTTCATTGAATTTTTTATAATCATCCAACCAAACATATTCCCAAGAAACCTTTATCTCTATCTCTTTTATATATGAAATATATAAAATTCAATATTTTATTATATGAATCACATATAATTTAACATATAAATATTTGAATTCAGGAAAATATTACCATGATAAATATGTTTCTTGAAAAACTCTTTAAAACAGATGTTCTAGGGATGATTTATATCTATCTTCTTGATGTATAGTTATTGGACACCTATTTTAATAAATATCAGTTAATTTAATAACAATAATATACTTATTTATAAAATGATATTAATGTAATAATATATTATTCAAAATCATTTTATTCTCATGGACATGACTATAAATAAAACTTTCCACAACTCATGAGGTACACCTCCAAGTACCTTATCATAAATTTTATGAATTGTAAATAATGTATCATTAGACTCATTCCATGTTATCTATTTTAAATTCTTCAATTTCATACCCAAATTTTTTAGAATACATTGACATGATGTAACATTAGGCATCATAAAATGGAAGAACATCTATAAAAATGAAACTATAAAAATTATTAAAATTTTATTACATAATTAAATTTAATTTAATAAAGGAGGACGAATGTATATGTGAATAAAATAAATCATTCTTCTAATATAAAGGAATATATATCCAATCTAAATAAGTAATTGTAAGGGTCATCGTATTAAAATCCAACTGACCCATAATTTAACCAACTATTTTTGTAGTATCCTCTATTGTAACCCCAAAAGTATCAAATGGTACCACTATCTTCATTCCCTTGATATTAAAAACTTATAAAATATTAATGTTTGTCTCTGTAAAATTATTATCACCATTTATTTAGCAAAATATTTATATTATTATACAAAAATAAAAATGGATTTTTTACCTTAAATTTCATAATTATAATAATGACCCTATAATATCCTCATTTTTTAATAGGAGTGACCCCCAGTCCATGGATGCATGACATCATCAACCCAATCTGATGGCCTACCATCATGCTCTGATGAGGTATATGTATTTGTAAGAACTTTTTTTGATAATGTTTAGAGGGTGAAGAAGTGTGTTAAATATGTTTTTGAGAGGTAAATAGAGGATGTTCTAGATATAGTGTTTGATGCATCAGATAGAAAAATAAATAATATCTAGATGGTGGGTGGACCATCTCTCATTGATAAACTAATGGCACTAAAACTTTGTTTCATTGGAAATCCTATCATTAAATAAATTAAAAAAAATCAAAACTTACTTTTTAAAATAAGTATTACATTTAATTTTTTAAAATTAAAAAATTATATAATTCAAAGAAATTTAAATATGATATTAAATGAATATTAATACAAATTAATAATATAATACATAATTAATTGATATGTTAATGGTTGACTAGACATACGATCATTTTCTCCTTCGATGTTCATATCATTATCACACAACAAAATTACTTCTTCTACATAATAATACCTTGAAAGATCAATAATATCAATACCATCATGGGACAAAAGTCAATGTATTTCTACTGAAGAGATTCAATGTTACAAGTTAAATCTTTCACTCCATCATTCATATAATACAAGTCACTTTGATTCACGAGCACAACTACACTCCACCCTTCATCTACTTCATATTCCACATAATATATAATTTTTTTCTTATGATTAAAAGATATATATATCATGTTACTCATGGTCACTGATATAAATCAAGAGAGATATGTTCATATAACTAAATTTTAAAGAATATTTTTTAATACCCCTGTTAATATTAACCCATTTCCATTTGAATAAAACAACCAAAAAATGATCTTGGTAGTTTAATACAATAATATTAGTTAACATAACATAATATACTAGTTAAAATATATTAAATGTGACACTATTATATCTTTTTAAACCTTTTCCTAATCCAATATACAAAAATTGAATCCATACACATTATAAGCATCAAACTTCCTAGCCTTCTTTAGAGGACCCCCTACCAAAAAACAAAAAAATCATTTATCTCTTCATATAAAATATAAATATTCATGATCTATAATAATTAATATAAATTATCACATATAAATATTATATATATCAACCTATTATAGATAATATTGAGTATTTATAAACGTACAATATAAACAAACTGTTCTACTAGTTCTTTATTAACACCATTTTCTATATTTGTATTATTTCATGTTTAAATTCTAAGTCTTCACTTCAATTGTATTATCAGTTCACCAATTAATGAATTATAAATTTCATTATTTAGTTGTAAATATCTATATGCCTATAATTTTTTAAGATGTTCCAGTGTAATATTTGGGGTCCTCCCAACTAGTAGGCTAATGATATGATTTTTTTATTTATTTGTTGGTTGAGATTGAGTAAATATATCATCAAAATGACTAACTTGATTGAATATTATTTGAATATCATCCAATTACCTAGAAAAAAATTTGAGACAGCCGTCTTCCTGGCTACCTTTAAAGATAGAGCACTCTAGTTAGGTTTTATATCCCACATATTATTTTAATTGATTACGGTATTTGTAAAATAAAATGAAGGAAACATAATTAACTATTTATATAAAAAATTACATAGAATTATTTAATTAAGAATAAAAACATATAAATAAAGTAACTTTAAATTAGATACATCCATAGATAATGTATGATACCTCATAATTTATTTTCCTCAATCAAATGAATAGTCAAATGCATCATAACAGTAAAAATGATATGGGAATGATCATATATATTTTAAAATGTTTTAATAAAATTATTTCCTAAACTTTTCCATGCTTGTTTTGCTATAGATTTTTGAAACAAAGTTATTTGAAGAATGTGAAAAAATACATTGCAACTACCTTTAACCTTTCATTTAGCATTGTATGCAATTCTAAAGGTAATAAATTATCTTGAATAATATGTAATTCATGAATTTTTAATCAATGTAACCTATGATTATTTAATTAAAAACATCTTGAAATGTTACTTGAATACCCATAAAGTACTTTAACAAGTTTTAATATTCAGAAGAATATATCTTTCTTCTTATTTTTCATTGAAAAAACAGCTTCAACATACTTTCCATTCTCATATGGATAAATATTGTGGTTTCCATTCATTTATTTTATGTCCTTATAATCATAAATATGGTCCTTTTATTTACCATGATCATTAAGTAATTTAAAAATCACGTTTTCACAAAAAATCTCAATATTTTTGACATCAAAATTATAATCTATCAAATTAAATTCCCAATATGGAAGTTTGAAAAGCATATTTTTTTCTTCATTTTATTATTCCAAACTTAATTGATGTTTTTTAGGATTCAGTTTTGGAAAAAAATTTCCATTCAAGTATTAAGACCTAAAGAAGGAGATGTTTTGATGACCAATTGTAATAACCCAGATCTTCATTTCAGGCATGGAACTTTATTTCAAGCTGTTTTGAGGAAAAAGGAAGAAATGAGAATTTTATAAGTACACACCATGTACTTAGTACACACCATGTACCCAGGTACCGCATACAGCTGTGTATTGGCTGTGTAATGGCCGAGTACATGGCTATATGGTGACCTGACAGACCACTTAAGGTAGGGCCTTATTAAGGTCATTACATGACAAATAAATTTAATGAACACGCCATGTTGTTTTATTTCTATTTTATAAATTAGATCAAGGTTGAATCTCATCCTCAGAAACGTCTTATTCTTCCCTTGGTTTGTACATAAGAGCGATGGAAGGGCTGGTGAACTTCGAACCCCTCCTGATTCTCTGTACGACCTCCGATTGAGATGCCATAAAGTGCATTAGAATCCCACTAGTGAGTTCTCAATTACCCTAGATCCTTTATTCCTAATTTTTCCTCTCTTGTGAGTTATTCAAGGTTGGGTGTTTTTCCACTTTTTTATAGATTTACGCTTATCTAGGCCGATTCAAGGGCCTATGTTCAAGTATATCGATCATGTGACATCAAGGTTGGTGGTTTGTGTCTTTCTTTGTTCTTATTTGTATTATATATGCTAAAAGTTTTGTATAAAAATGTTTTGGGTATTTCATGTTTTGGAATTAAACCCTGTTTATTACCTGTTATGTTTTAGTTGATTGAGAAATTGTAGTTGCATATGCATAAGGTTAGATACCTTGTTTATGGGACACCCCGTGGGTGAATTTCCCTTGATTGAATTGTTATAGAAATTTGGTCTAGAATTCCTGTTACACATTCCTTATTTTCCATGCCGTGTTTTGTTAGGATAGAGTTACTGATTATATAAGATGCATGTGATATGAATTGTGAAAGTTTGAACAAGGGGAATTTGACTCTGAGAGATTCCTAAGATAGGTTCACTTATGTATGTTTTATTGTTATGTTGACCAAGGGGTTATTAACTATGAGAGATGATAGGTGGTCATAGAATATAGGTTTATACCATGAGAGCTTCCCAGGTGGTCGTTTGTAAATGAATTGTTGCTATATTGACCAAGGGGTATTGACCATCTGAGCTGCCCAAGTAGTTGTTTGTAAATGTTTAGTGCTATGTTTTACCAAAGGGGTTAGACCATGAGAGATACCCAGAGGGTCGTTATTAAATTAATTGTTGTTATGTTAGACCTGGGGGGATTTGAAGGTGAGAACTTTTCTAAAGGGTTTTTATTGAATAATTTAATGATTTTGATGAGTCTGTTAAGCTAATGAACAAGCTTGGACTCAGTCATACTTGATTGTTAGATGGTCTTTTGAGACATCTTTTTTGTTACTATTACACATGGGATATAGATATTATGCTAGATCTAATGGTTTACATGATTCAAAATATATAATAATAAATGGAAATGAATGTAATTGAAAATTTTTGGATTGTTTACTTTTTTAGTACTTCCTAGTTTATTGCTTCATTTATGCATATTACCTTCTATATATATTCACTGACAGTTAGACACAAATATTTTGGTGTTTTACTCTTGGGATTCGTGTCACACCCTATTTGGGTCATGTTTTGGACCGAAATATATTATATGGTTGCAGGTATAGATAAGGGAGAGAACCCTTCTTCATCTGGTACTTGATTACTGTTGGAGCTAGAGAGCATGGAACTAAGCTGAGACTTGTGATGCTGTGGGAGTTTACCTTCCATTATGTACATTTGTTTCTGTATTTTATTTCTAGAATTGTGACTTGTTTTTATGCTTTCCTAGAAACATGTGACATGCATCATATATATATATATATATATATTCTCTAGTAGTTTTATTACTATCAGTCTTCCTCTGTTTACTTATTTTGTATGGTATTACTACTTCTTCTATTTTTTATTATTTTACTTCTGCTATGTATACTGTGCCAATGAGGGAATATTTTCCCCATTATCACACCTTGGACCTCACTGTTAGTCATAAGCCTCTGGTGTTTTGGGAAACACACTTGAGGTTATGTGACTAACCAGGTTCAGGGCTCCTTTGGATGACACCTGGATCTGGGACATTACAAAGTGGTATCAAAGGAACTTTCTTTTCTGCTTTTCCTTACTATTTGGACCCAATATATTGGTATAGGAAAGAATAGGTAGTTGGTAATAAGTTGTTCTCGGGAGTATCTAACCTGTGTGCAGGAACAAAAGCCAAGTTACCTCAAATATTTCAATTTTTCTGGTGTTGTAATTGTTACAGTTGATTAGATTTCATTGTGGGGTGATTCAATTTTTTTGTGATTTTATGATTTGTATCCTTGTGATTATATTTCTATTTCAACCTGATGAGATGAGGGTATTCCATCTCATGCATCATATAGGCACTTTCTAAAGATCACATGTCATGTATTCTTTTCATGCCATTTAGGGTGCATTATTGATTGCATGATGTTATGATAGATGATGTTCTAGATATGAATGCTATTGTGATATATGCCATGATAGAAATACCTTCTATTTTGATAGGGTATTGATATATATAAATTTTCATTTGACTGGATTCCAAGATTTGTTCCGTGAGGTGTTATGGGCTCTCTTGGATTGGAATTTGGTGGATCATGTTTGAACTTTAAATGAATTAGATTAAGATATGATTTAAATAAGGATACCAAGATTTGATTAGCGGGGAGTATGAGATCTCAAAGATTGGAACTTGGAATGACTTGGCCAATTTTTTTAAGATTTTGGGGGTTCTGGAGAAGTTTCATAAGATTACTGTCTAGAAAACCCAGACAACACAACGTGTGATGTTATGAACACACGCCATGTGTTATTATGTTATGGAAGAACTAAATTTTCTTAAGTACACACCATGTATCATATGTACATTCCATGTAGTAGTTGATTGTGTGACTACCTATGTGGGCATAGACAGGGGATTGATAAATGTTTAATAGAATATGCCGTGTATTGGTAGTACACACCGTGCTATACAAGACCTTGTATCCATCCATGCGACTAATGACACGGGTGGATAAAATTTAGGTCATACATGCTGTGTTTAGCTTATACACGCTGTGTAACAATCAATTGTGTGTCTGAATGTGTGACTAATGAAACGGGTGGATATAACTAAATTAGTACATTCCATGTCTAGGGTGAACATGACTTGTAGTGTCACACCAGGAGGGAACCATATAGTTCTAGTCATGTAAAAGAACTTGGTAAGGAGGGGGTATTCAAGTACACACCACGTCTCAGAAGGAACATGACCTATGTATGGGTTGTTACACGACCAAGTTAACAGAGTTACACACCCATGTTAAAGGCTTAAGGGAATACACCGTATGGGATTTCTACATTCCTTGTAACCCTATTTTGTAAAAAATGAATGATTTCCTTCATCTATTATGTTTTTGCACTTATAAGTTTCATTCCTTGATAATCTTGTACTGGGGTGCGCACTTGAACTTACAATGTCAATCCACCCAGACGTCCTCTGGTTGTACTCCAAGTACATGGAAATGATCAGACACTAGAAATGGTAGATCATGGACTACTAGAATATCCTCCCATCATGACCATCTTGGAACTATATACTATACCAAAATCAGGTGAGGATTCATAATTCTGTGAAGTATTTATGAGGATGATTCAAAGTTTTTAGGGAGCACCACATCCTGACCCGACTATGGAAGAGTTGACGTGGGTGTTCCAGCAGGAGCCTCATCCCAATTTTTCAAGGGATGGAGGACCACAAGTTGCATACTCATGTTTTGAGGCCATTCTTTCTATCTTTGATCATCTAGAGATGAATCTTGAGAGGAGGGTTAATATCACTGTGTAAATGCTACGTGATTCCTCCAAGAGACTGTGGGATGTTATCTCACAGGTGGGACATCATAGAGATATGGCTTGGGAAGAGTTTCAGAGGACCTTCTATGATTACTTCTACCCTGAGACATTAAGGGTCGATTGATCTTGAGAGTTTATGCATTTGGAGTAGGCCTCTCTTTTAGAGATGGATTACTCTTCTTGTTTTACAGAGCTTCAGTGCTTCACACCTGTTCTTGGAGATGAAGAATTATCACTGGACAGGCGATTTGAAGATGGTCTCTAATAAAACATCCATTAGTAGGTGAGTGTTTTTAGGCTAACTTTGGTGACTACTATAGTAAATAAGGTGCTGATTGTTGATCATAATCTGAGGTAGTTAGGAGTTGTGAGATAGGGCGGTTCAACATCTAGGGATGGTACTCCTTGGACTGATATTAGGAACCACTATAGGGAGTTCACGCACAATGTTTCTTCTAGTGGTAGGGATGCTTCTTTAGGTAGCCAAGTAGTGTGCTACCAGTGTGGAAGGAGTGGGAATACGAGACCACATTGCCTGAGGGACCCAGTCGAGTGCCGATCTTGTGGAAAGATAGGTCATATTCATCATTTTTTCTGGATGTTCTCACATGCACTAAGTGAGAAGAGATCCATTGTGACTCCATGTTCAAAAGATGGACCACCAGTTTCTCCTCAAACAGGGAACTGGAGCTCGTCAGGTCATTCAGGCTAAAGCGGTGGTTGTGGCCATGGTATCTAGATGAGAGGCTTTCAAAAATAGTAGGTTGGATCAGCTCAGGGTATTCAGGAAGGGTTATACAGCCGTGGTACATGTCAGACTTTTGCAGTGGATCATACCCCGCAAGAGCAGGATCTCAAACCCTCTATGGTTAGAGGTGTAATTTTAGTTTCCTCAGTTTTATCTTCTACCCTTTTTTATATAGGGGATTCCTATAGTTTTATATATGTTTCCATTGTAGAGAGCCTTCGGCTCTGTATATTTACTTTTTATGATGTTATGATTCTAGACACTCTATGGACGACTAGTGTATGTTAGTGTAAGGAGTTCCCTCTCGAGGTTGGTGGTGTGACTTCTTATGGGGCCTCTGTGTCTTAGAGGTGACAAGCATCGATTTCATTCTCAAAATGGTCTGGTTAGTCTCTTTTCAGGCCTTTGTTTACCACTATCACTGTAGGGTGAGTTTCACGTTACCATAGGGTGGATATTTTCTACATAAGGGTGAATGGGATGTTGAGGAAAACAGAGCTGAACCCGAGTATCATGGGTTGGGTGGAATTATAGCCCAGATTGCTAGTTTATATCTAGATGACCAGGGGACTTCATAGATAGACTTTACTATAATGGTGGATTGTTTCAGAGATGTCTTTCCATAAGACTTTTCAGGTTTACCTCCATAGAGAGATGTAGATTTCTATATTTTTCTTGTTCCAGGAGCAGTACCAGTGTCCATTACACTGTATAAGATGGCTACACTAGAGTTACAGGATCTCAAGAAGTAGTTGGAAGAATTTTAGGAAAAGGTTTTCATCCAACCTAGTACTTCTCCTTGGGGTTCTCCTATACTATTTGAGAAGAAGGTGGATGATACCCTCAGAATTTGAGTGGATTATCGGAAGATGAACTAGTTGACGGTCAAAAAATGATATCCCTTGTCGAGGTTCGATGATCTCTTTGATCAGCTTCAAGGAGCCCGGTTGTTCTTGAAGATTGAATTGAGATCCAGTTACCATCAGTTGTGTGTTAGACCATCAGATATACCTCTTACAGCCTTTCGAATCAGGTAAAATCTATATGATTATTTGGTAATGCTGTTCGGTCTCACGAACATGCTGGAAGTTTTCATGGAACCGATAAACTGAGTGTTCCATCTTTACTAGGATTATTTTTTTGGTAGTCTTTGTGGATGATATCTCAGTGTACTCATAAACTCGACATGACCATGCCATCCATCTTGAGATCTTTTTGAGTACACTAAGAGAGCATCCGTTATATGATAAACTCTCAAAATTCCACTTTTGGATGGACCAAATTTACTTCTTAGGTCATGTCATCTCAGAGACAGGAGAATCAGTGGACCTAGAGAAGGTGAGAGTGGTAGTTTCCTAGGAGCATCCGAAGAATTTCCTTGAGGTACAGAGTTTTATAGGGTGGTATAGTTACTAAAAATGTTTCATTTAGTACTTTTCATGCTTAGTAGTGACACTGACGGGCCTAACTAAGAAGGGTGAGAAGTACTTGTGTAAAGATTCCTACAATTCATCCTTTCAGAAGATGAAGGGTATGTTGGCTTCAGTGCATATACTAATTTTTCCAGAGTAGGGAAAGAGTTACACCGTTTACTGTGATGTTTCAGGTATTGGGCTAGGAGAAGTGCTTATGCAGGGGGAAGAAGTTGTTGTGTATGAGTATCAGTAGTTGAGGCCACAAGAGAGGAATTAACTAATGCACAATCTCAAGTTAGCTATAGTTGTGCATGATTTACACTATTGGAGAAACTATCTTTTGGGAGAGAATTCTATGGTATACACTGACAATAAAAGTATCAATTATATCTTTACTCATCGATATATAAATTTGCGATAGTGAAGGTGGGTTGAGTAACTTCAGTCTATTGACTTTGAGATTTCCTACATGGTTGGAAAAGACAACATAGTGGCTGATGCGTTGAGTCAGAGGACTCAGATACAAGAATTTTATGAGGCCAACAGTGAGTGGAAGATTATGGATCTATTCTTTGAAATGAATTTGGAGGTACATCACAAAAAAGGGAAGAATTTTCTTTCATCTATAGCTATCACCGCTACTATACTGGATCAATTGTGAATGAGGAAACTATCATATTTTGAAGGTCTAGTCCTACAGAAGAGTGCGTCAGGTGAGGACCCTACTCCTAGGTGGATTGTAGGAGACGATGACGTCTTTCATTTTCATGGACACATATGGGTGTCAGCAGACATACGTGAGGAGTTGATGTGAGATCTTCTTGACTCATTATGGTTAGTTCATCTCGGTGTCACCAATATGTATCGAGATATATGTTGTTAGTATTGGTGTCCAGGCATGAAGAGAGATGTTTCTAGTTTTGTTATGAGATGTTCCACCTGTTAGCAGGTGAAGGTAGAGAATCAATGACCAAAATGGATTTTATACCAGTTACCCATTTCGGAGTGGAAGTGGAATGATGTCGTGATGGATTTTGTGATAGTTTTACCAAGGTACCCTTGAGGGAATGATGCGGTTTGGGTTATTAATAATAGGCTCAGGAAGGTTGCACATTTCCTGCCGATTAAGTGAACCTTTAGTGTGGATGATCTTGGAAGATTTTACATCTGAGAGATTGTACATTTTCCTGGGGTTCCAAATTCTATAGTTTCAGATAGGGGTTCCTGGTTTACTTCTCATGTCTTGTAGGGACTACAGAGGGATTTGGGTACACAGGTACTTCTGAGCACAACTTACCATCCCCAAATAGATGGTCAGCCAAAGCAAACGATTATAGTTTTTGAGGACATGATTTGAGCGTGGGTCATGGATTTCATGGGATCTTGGGATAAACACATACCCCTAGTGGATTTTTCCTACAATAATAGTTTTTAGGAAATTATTCAGATGAAACCTTTCGAAGCTTTGTACAATAGACCATACCGATCACCCCTATGTTGTTTGGAAGTATAAGAGGTAGCTTTGCTGGGACCTTGTCTTTCCTATGATAACACTGTGCAGGTGGAGTTGATTTATAAGAGGATGGATAATGCATAGTCTTTCCAGGAATCTTATGCTAACAGACAGAGACAACTTTTGGAGTTTGAGGTCAGAGATCAAGTTTTCTTGCATGTCACACTGAGTTTAGGACACAAGAGTATTAAGGGATAGGGGAAGAATTTCCCAAGATACGTCGGGCCGTTTGAGGTTTTCGAGAGAGTCGTTACAGTTGCCTATCGGCTATAGTTACCTCCGAGGTGCTGGGCTATGCACACCATCTTTCATGTTTCACAGCCATGCCATTACTTTTCAGACCCGTCTCATGTTTTTCAACCCGAGGAGGTTGAGTTGGAGGTGGATACATCCTTTGATGAGAACCCTATTCATATTGTGGATCATAGCATAAAGGTTATTCATAGATGTTCTGTTCCTTTGGTATGGGTGCTATGGCAGCATGGGTAAGTGCAAGATAAGACTTGGGAGAGGGAGGACAATGTGTGATTGCAGTGGCCCAAGTTGTTTGATGTTTCTTCTTCACCACCTATGGAAGGGAAATTTTGGGATGAATTTCTTTAAGGGGTGAAGTTTGTAAGAACCCAGATCTTCATTTTAGGTATGGACCTTTATTTTGGGATATTTTGAGGAAAAAGGAAGAAATGATAATTTTATATGTACACACAGTGTACTTACGAGTAAACTTTGTGTACTCGGGTACCACATATAGCCACATACTGGGCGTGTAGTGGCTGAGTACATGGCTTTGTGGTTACGTGGAAGGCCGATTAAGGTGGAGGATGGTTAATGTCACTATAAAGCATGTACATTTAATGAATAGGTAGTGTAGTTTACTTTTTATTTGATAAATCAGAGTAGAGTCATGTCTCATACTCGGAAACATCTTCTTTTTCCCTTGTTCATACAATAGAGTGAAGAAAGGGCCAACGAACTCTGAACCCCTCCTGATTCTCCATCCAACCTCTGATTGAGATGTTTTCAAGTGCATTAGAATACCACCGGTGAGTTCTCAATTACCTTAGAGCCTTTCTTCTTGATTTTCCCTATCTCATGAGTTAAGGTTGGGTGTTTTCCCACTTTTTATAGATATATGCTAATCTTGGCCAATTCAAGGGACGATGTTCAAGTATATCGACCGTGTGACATCGAGGTAGGTATTTTGGGACTTTCGTTGTTCATATTTGGATTATATATGCTAAAAGATCTATATACCCATGTTTGGGGTATTGAGTGTTTTGGAATTAAACCCTATTTATTACCTGTTATAGTTTGGTTGATTGATAAAGGGTAGTTTCATATGCGTAAGGTTAGATACCTTGTTTATGGGACACCCCATGATTGCATTTCCCTTGATTTAATTATTATGGTCATTTGTTCTAGAATGCCTGTTAGGATTTCCTTTTTTTCCATGGATTGTTTTGTTAGTATGGAGTTATTGATTATATGAGATGCCTGTGATATTAATTTTGAAAGTTTGACCAAGGGGAATTTGGCTATGAGAGCTTTTCGAGATAGGGTCACTTATGTATGTTTTACTGTTATGTTAACCAAGGGTGTATTGAATATGAGAGCTACCAGGTGGTCATCAAACTAGAGGTTTAGACCATGAGAGCTTCCTAGGTGGTTGTTTATAAATGAATTGTTTCTATGTTGACCAAGGTGTATTTATCGTGCGCACTACCTAGGTGGTTGTTTGTAAATGTTTAGTGCTATGTTATACAAAAGGGGTTAGGCTGTGAGAGCTACCAGAGGGTAATTATTAAATTAATTATTTTTATGTTAGACCAGGGAGATTAAACTGTGGGAACTTTCCCAAAGGTTCATTATTGAATAATTGAATGATTGTGATGAGTCTGCCAAGACATAACACAAACATGGACTCAGTCTTACTTGATTGTTAGATGGTATTCTGAGACATCTATTTTGTTACTATTACAAAGGGGATATAGAGATTTGTATAGATCCCAGGGTTTACATGATTCAATGGATTGAATAATAAAATAAAATAAATGTAATTGAAAACTTTAGGATTGTTTACTTTAGAATAATTTTTAGTTTACTGCTTCATTTTAGCATATTACCTACTATATATATTCCCTGATAGTTAGGCACAAATATATTGGTGGTTGCCTACTGGTATTTGTCTCACACCCTATTTGAGTCATGTTTTTGACCCAAACATATTATATGGTTACAGGTATAGATAAGGGCAACCACCCTTCTTCATCTGGTACTTGATTTCTATTGGAGCTGGAGAGCATGGGAACAATATGGGGATTGCGATACTATGGGATTTTACTTGATTTTCTGTACTTTGGGTTTTGTATTGTATTTCCATCATTGTGATTTGTTTGGATGATTTCCTAGACACATGTGACATGCATCATATATATATATATATATATATATATATATGCTCCAGTTGTTTTATTATTAACAGTATTCCACTATTTACTTCTATTGTATGGTATTACTACTTTCGCTATTATTTACTATTTTCCTTCCACTGTGTATACTCTTCCAATGGGGGCATAGTTTCCACATTATCACACCTTGGACCTTGCTTCTAGTCGGAAACCTCTGGCATTTGGGGAAACATGCTTGAGGTTATGTGACCAACCGGGTTTAGGAATTCTTTGGGTGGCACCCAGATCTGGGACATTACACCAATTGTTAGATGGTCCAGAAAAAGATGGTGGATAAGGCTTCCATAGGTCCAGAAGTCTAGATGAGGGATGACCATAAGTTGTGCGGACTAAGGATGTTTATTGGTAAAGTCGTAAGGAGAATGCATGGGAAAGGAATATTGAGATGGAACCATCCTGTGATAACTTCAAAAGAAGTAACAATACACCAATATAATATGTTGAGGTGGTGGGATTATTTAAATAAATAAAAGGATCATCTATAAAGATAGGCTTAAGAGTAATTCATCCAACGAATATAGGAAGGTGGTGAATACCATATTAACTAGATAGATATCACTATTTTAAGAGAGATGGTTTATTAATTTGGAAGGTAAACACTTTCATTATAATATTTCTTTTAATCTATTAAATAAAAAAGTAAAGCAACATCCCCCTTGGATTAGGACACAAGTTTGAACCATTAAAATTTATGTTGTTATTATGTATTTTATTTTTTGTTAAATATTTTCTTCTTATAGAATTTTCTATTCTCTTGTATGAATTATTTACATTATGGTGTGGTGTTTTGGGTTAAATTTTCATACATGATCGATAAAACATACCATGGATTTTCATTCTGAGGCATCATACCAAGTGGAAAGATTTCATGGAGGTGTATCCTTTGGTTTTATAAGATGAGGGTGGTGTAACCAACAATTAGTTTCAAAGCCCACGGTTAGAGTTTTCAAAATAAAAAATACCCAAGGAAGGTTTTCTAGAGCATGTTTCAACAGATATTGAATGTTGTTTTCTAAGTTGAATAATATCAATAAGAAGTTTTTGGCCACTAACTCTATGTTGTTTGAAAATAGTGGGATTTAAAATTTTTAATGGAATGGAATTAGAAGAAAGTAAGGTATATCTAGAGAATTTTGATGGGAAGTATTTTGGGTTTTGGAAGATATAAATAAGGAATTTTGTTCTAATTAAGGACATTGATCATTTGTTGACTGGTGTCAAGTTGAAATAAATTAAAGAAGAAGAATGGGATAGGCTTGAAAAGATAGTGTTGGGTTTTATTCAAATTATAATCTTCTAGAATGTGGAATTTGACAAGAGGGAGTTAAAAACCTATTTAGAACTCATGAGTACCCTTGAATAAATGAATGGAAAACCAATAATGATGAACAAGTTATTCTTATCAAGGAGAATAGTTTACATATGTATGATAGAACACAAGTATATTCATAATCATATTGTTAACTTTAATATAATCCAGAGTTATTTGGAGTAAGTTAAGGTGATCTTCATAGATCTGGAATTTGTGTTTTTTTACATTCTTCGCTCCCTAAATCTTGAGATGTGATTGTGACTATTGGGAGTAATTCCAATAGAAAGGATAATTTAAACATCCCAAATGTCTAATGCCTAATCATTAATTAATAAATTCATTAGAAGGATATTAAAACCTCTTTCCAAAACATATATAATATGGAAGTAAGAGGATATACCATTAGATGGAAGAATCATATGAAGGGAAATGAAATAGGAGTCTGACCAGGAGTAGTTCGATGAACGGTTCTCCCTTATGCTATTATTTCATGAGAAAAAGAAACCTAAAAAAGGATTTTAGTGAATAGTGGGGAATTTTAGAAATAATGATTCTTTAAGTGGATCTCCAAACCATGCGTAAAATGATACAAGTGTCTTTCTAATAAGTGCTACTTTTTCATTGGGATCATGAGTAATATACTCCATAGCTTTATTTCATTCTACATAAAATTGAGGATGAATGAGAAATTATACTTTTGGAATAATTTGAAATGTATATCTTATGGATGATAAGTATTTTGATATTTTGGGGAAAGACATTATTTATATCTAGAAAATGAATGTAAGGACTCTCTGGTTGATGGATGCACAACACTTACTGAGCCTAAAGAAAAAATTAATCTGAGTAGGTCAACTTGATGATGCAGGTTTTTGTGAAATGATTACAAATGGTGAATGGAATATTTTATATGGGTCCATGGTTATTAAAAAAGGAGATAAGGCCATAATGGTGTACCTTATGGGTTCACCAGAAAGAATTATTTATGTTAAATAGTTAACTTCTATAAAGTTATGGAATGGTAATCTAGGTCATATCATTGAGAAAGGGATGAAAATCCATACTAACAAGGGTATATTGATGGTTAATATAATACAGTATAGAAAATATATGGAAAATATCTTTTATAATCAGTATAATGTGTCTTTCTAGATGGAAGGGAAAATGACAAAGCACTAGAGGTTGGATTTGGTTCATATGGACATTTGGGGGACAAATTTAATAAATTCTCATAGAGTATCACTATTCTATGTGTAATTAATTTATGATTAAAACAATAATGTATGAGTGTTATTTCTAAGAAAAAATTCCAACATGTTATAGAATTTTATCTGATGAAGGTCCATGGTGGAAGAAGAGGATAGATAAATGTTGAAGTTCTTATAGTCACCCAATGGTAGAGAGTATATAATTAGAGAGTTCCAGAGGTATTTTGGGAGAAAAGGGATTCAATTATAGAAGATTATATTATTTAATTTGGAACAAAATGAAGTTATAGAGAAAACTAATTGAACACTGGTAGGGAAGGCTCGAGGTATGAGGATTCATGTGGGGTAAACTATGGTTTTTTTGTTAGAGGTAGTGAATTCTGAATTTTTTCTAATAACCTAGATTCTATATTCTACTATTTTCCAACAAATTATAAAGATATATTGGTCAATAAGGATTTTTTTTCAATAACCTCAATGTATTTTGGGAAATTTCCTATTTATTTTTTTGATTCCAAGGAATTTACAATTTGGAGGCTAAGTGTTGATCATGTTACTTTGTTGGCTATGGAGAAAAAGTGTTTGGTTTCAAATATAGGATAATGTATCTCCAAAATTAATTATAATTTGAAATTTAATATTCAATAAAGAGATCTTATAGAAGTATAAAAACATGGAGGATAGTTATGGTGAAAGAAAATTTTAATAGAAAGTTTAGGTTTTCTTAAATAGACATCTAGAAAATGATATTTTGGAGAATTCAGGAAGCAGATATGTTTTAAAAACACCAAACCATCTAGAGGATGTACCATAAGGAGTTCATGTTTTGAAGTTGTTACCCAATCCAAGTTTACTAGAAAAATAATTAACTATAGAGGCTTAATCAAAAGCCCCAGAATTAATAAATTCGGAAGTTTCATTACTGGAATAGTCTTAGCCTCAGTGACAACTATAGAGATCTAACATAGAGAGTTATCTAGTGAATAGGTATGAAAGTAGATTTCATAATATACATTTAATAAAAAATAAAAAGAATAAATTCTAGGAAGAGGAAATGAGATTTAAATACTCAAAATTGTGATAGTTGGCGATAAAGGATGGACTTTATTACATCCATGCATCTAGAAAAATGGTGATAATAGGGATTCCTGGTGGGAATTAATTATTTCAAAATAAATGGGTTCATTATCTAAAGGAATAAGTGTACTACAGAATGAGGTTTAAGGAAATTCTAGTCATGAATGGTTTTCAATAAACATAAATAGTGTATTTCTCAAATATTTTCACTATGATAGCGAATCACACAACTATCTGAACGATTTTAGGTATGATTTAATCTAATAGTATCCATCTATATAAAATAGATATGAAGAAACCATTTCATCATGGATAACATAAAGAAGAAATATTTATAAAAACCCATCTAGTTTCAAGGATCAAAGAAACCAAGGAATTACTTGTATAATTAAATAAATCCTTTACACCTTGGAGCAAGAACTAAGGAATTAGAACTAGAATTTCAACAAATTTATGAAGGAGTGTTTGTTTTTTTAATTTAACGATGATCATTTTTATTATTAGATGGATTTTAGTTATGAGAGTTTTATTATTCTATTTCTTTATGTTGAAATTATGTTGATTAATGTTATTATAAAGGAATAATCGATGAGTTGAAATTTGATTTGTATTGAAGATTTAAGGGGAAGGAATTTGGTCTGATGAAATTTATTTTTTTGATGTGAATAGATAGAGAATTATGTTTTGGTACATTATATCTAATATAGTAAAATTTTTTAAGGATTTTTTAGAGCACTTTAACATGGGAGAGTTGAAATAGTTGAACACACCCTTGATCAGATACTTCAATATTATAATAGAGAAGTCACCACAAAAAAAGATGAGGTCAAGTACATGGTCAAGTTTATATATGAATCATCTATCAGAAGTTTAATTTTCACCATAGTTTATACTCAAATAAAAATTTCACATGTTTCGGGTGTTGTTAGTAGGTTTATATTAAACCTCAATAGATATAATTGGTAATTTTTGAATTGGATTATTCGATACCTAAATAAATCTGAAGACTTATTATATTGCCTCAAAATAAATAATTATTTTAAAGTTTTTATAGACTCAAACTTTGGTTTATATTTGAACACATAGAGTAGAACCTCTAGTTTTGTATTTACATTCAATATTATGTTAGTGATTTGGATGTTGAAATTTTAATTAGAGGTTTTAATATCAATAATAAAAGTGGAGTACATCACTCTGATGTAATCTATGAAGGAGTAGGACTGAATAAAATGGTTACTGGAGGATCTCAGAAGGGGAAAATAAGATGTAGTGTTATTCTAAGATTCACAGAGTAAAATACAATTATCTGGAGATATGATGTTTCATTCTCAGATGAATCACATTAATATAAATGGATACATTATCCATAAGTTGTTAAAGGATAGAATGTTGGATCCCTATAAGTTAGAGAGAAATTAGTATTTGTTGGAAATGTTGAAAAAGGTTATGAATCGAGATATGCTAAGGTGATGTTGTACCTCAACTAGTTTGGGTTGATTGGAAATGCATTGTAGGGGAACCACAAGAAGCTATAATATAAATTAAAGATAATAGGGAGGTTTGTGAAATCTTATGGAGGACTTCATGGAAGAAGCCTAGAAAATAATTTCCAAGTGGGATATTGTTGGTTTTTGGGTGTAAAAACCATATTCCATCTAAGATGTTAGGGAAAATGGAAGGATAAATTACAACGGATAAAGGTTTAATGTTCTAGAAAAAGATGGTAGATATGGATTCCATAAGTCTTGATTCCTGGGTGCATGACAGTCAAAAGTTCTATGGACTGAGGTTGTCAGATGGTAAATCTAGAAGGAGGTAATGTGGGAAACAGAAATTTGACCTATATTCATCTGATGAGATCTTGTTAATAAGGAACAATACACCAATATATTGGTTTGATTTTGTGATATTTTTTTACTTAATGGAGGTCTTTTCAGCAAATATAAGGTTAGTTAAAGTTCACCCCAAAAATATAGAAAGGTGAAAACTACCAAATGCATTGGAAAGAAACCACTATTTATAATGGGAGGTTCATTAATTTCATAGGGACACACTTATATTTTAAACAAATTACTATTATCTTGAATAAAAAATTGAAGAAATATTCCTCATATGGATTCAGATATAAGTCTAGACCATATATAATTTTTTTTCTTCTCCATTTGAGTTTTCATTTGATCATTACATCATATTGTAATGGTTAATCTATTGTATAAAGGTTTTCTGTTGTGGTGTGGTATTTTGGGTGTTCTTGTCTTATAAACATCAGATTTCATAGCTTGATATTACATTCTATGACTTTGTTTTTCATGGTAAGTTCTGGCGGAGGTGTGTATATTGGTTTTATGAAACACTGGTCATGAACCCAACATATTTTACTTAAAACCCATTTTCCATTATCATTCAAATAATGAAACTTCAAAAATTATCCTTTAAAATTTTCTAGATGTTCCAATATTTATGAACCTGTGGGTAACTTTAGTGGTGATATATGATCAATGACTCCATTGATTTTTTACTTGTTAATCTAAAATTAATGAGATGAATCAAGAAATATATGAGGATAGAAATTTTTTTTTTAGTAAGATTTAGTCATTATTGATCAAAATAAATGTGTGAAATTTAGAAAATACAAACCAATGTAAGTGTTATAACTAGATAAGTTCTCAATTCCATGGAAGTAACTAATGGTCCACATTAGAGTACCATGAATTTTTAAAACCTTTGTAGTAGATGCATCATATGTTTCAAAATCTCTATTTTGTAAATTATATAATCCTTCAATTAGAGGTAAGAATTATACATAAATTTTATTTCTGTAAATTTATTCCCCATGAATAATTATTTAAATGAAAAATGATGTTTGAAATATATGAATTAATGGTGGTAGATTTTAAGGGATAAAAAATGACCAAATTCTATAATTAGTACTCAAATTCATGAATGGGTTGAATTCATCAGTATCGAATCCCAATCACACATTCCAAGGACTTGAAGAGAAATATTGATGTAATAAATTAAATGTTTTCTATGATTTTGAATCTCTTTTTTGTTGCATTAACTCATCATTGTTATTTTACATAGATTTCCACTTCATGTAATTAATTTTTTTAGATGACATGAATAATCTTTTCAATTAGGGTTTTAATAGGAAGTAATGTAAAAACTTTAGATGGGTATTGTTTTTTTGTATTCGTATGTTTATTTAAACTTTCAACATTACTCATTGAATTCTATTTATAAGTTGAATATCTTTTTCACTATTTTCTACTCATATAATCTCACCAATATAGCATATAACCATTGAGACAAGATGTATTTTTTTATAATTGATCCCAATATTTTTAACAACATCCTTCAGGTCATAAAAATAATTAGAGAAATTTACTTTAGTAAATGTGTCACGAAAGAATTCTAATATCCGAAACATTTATTTATTTATAATTCTATATAGGTATTTTATATGGTACAAATTCAATAGAAAATAAATTTTTGAATACATGAGACATCATCTATACAAATATTTATTTCCATTATCAACTATTTCATGAAAAATGTTTTTCTACTCAATAAAGAGTTCTCTTGTATTATACTTCATTACATCAGGAAGGGGATCCACTGATATTTTATAATTTTTATTATGTGGTACTAAAGGTCTAAAAAAATCATTTTTCAACTTAATATATATATCACCCTTAACTGGTTGTACTAATATTTTCTTGATGTTTATGATTTTTACATAAAATTTCAAAAACATAATTTAACAGATTCAAATTTTCATTTTCTACTATTGGAGAAGTTAGGTTTCCATTCTGCAGATTTAGATCAGTGTTCAAACATTCTATAATGCTCATTATCCTTTATAAATCAAATTCACACATTAAGACATGAATTGATTCAATATCAAGTGTTTATAAACATCATTTCTTTTATACCATGTCCTACATTTATATTCCAAGGATTGATTAAAAAATGAAAAAGACAAGAAATCCAACAAAACCTTAGCATACTGAGGTGTTTTACTAGGTAATATAATACAAATTTTATCCATATATCACTATATTAACACATTCCTATAAGAAATATAGTTATATAATAATATTGGACTAAAATAAAACTACCAACTCCATGCATGTTTTAAAATAAGATATTAGATATTTAATATTCAATGAATGAGTTATTAATGTAATAAGTGAATGTTGTTCCTTTATTTTTTTCATAGATACTTGGATTTATTTATTAATAATACCAAAATGCTCAAATATATACCTCTATTATAGTGAATAATGGAAAATGTTAGACATTACAATCAATGTACCAATACAAAGGCACTAACATACGTAATGGAAACAAGAGGATAATTCAAATCTTGGTTGAAAAAAATAAATGAAGATTCAAGTAAAAACCCAAAATAGATCTTATAAATTGATAATGGTAATTTAGGAGATTATTTATCATTCAGAATAATTTATTTTAGTTAAATTATAACCCATGTAGATTTTAAAGAGTATGATAGGAAATTGGGATATACATAACTAATTGATTACATAAAAAATATTCGTTTCTATGAAAGTATATTAAAAACCACTTGATGTTCAAAACCAACCTAAATCCATGAAGTAATTTGGGTTTGGGAAGTTTTTAAATAAGTGATGAAATTTGAGAAAGAAATCAAGGAATTACCTTACTATCGACCAAGTTAATCTTCCACCATAACCTAATTGAATTAAATCATAAATAAATAATGAATTCTACAGGCCCTATAATTTGGGAGGTATAGATTACATCAACTTACAAAGAGAAATATAATATAGAATAATTATTATAGAGATTCCATGGCCTTACCTTACTTTATTCCAAGTTAATGCACCCAAATGGTGGCACTTAAAGTATGGGAGGAGGCACCAATTCTAGAGAGAGATGGTGATGTTTAAGTAGGAGGTATTGGATTGATCGCATGGTGAGAAGGTGTGGCTTGGGATGATGGAATAAATCAATTTGTTTCATTTTTTAAAAAAAATATATAGTGATTTTTTAAAACATTATTCACAATAAATGAAAATTTTTCAGTAGTTATTTCATAATGTTCTAATAGAATTTTAAAAGTTCTTTATAATAGAAGAATATCTAGTAGAGGTTTGTAACTTTTCCTAAAAGAAATAAAAAATATTTAATTGTTTTTGGATTTTATCTTTTTTTGTATTCACGGAAAAAATTTATAGTTTTTTTAAGAATTCTTTTATGATTTTTGTTTTTTTTATTTTTATTTTTTTAAATAATATAGGGTTTTGGTATGGTTTTTATTCATTGATTAAAAATGGATTTTATTTAGAATATTTTTTTTGAAATATGTGTTTGATTCATTATTTCATTCAAATGTTCTTTAAAATTAATAAGATTTATTTTATTTAGTATATTTCATTTATGATATATAGAATACTAATATTTGATGAATACGAAATCATTAGTAGCCAGAAACTTATAAGAGTAGAGATGTAATTGACAAGGACTTGCACTTGAAAGTTTTATTTCAAACTGAATTATGAATGAAATTAATTTAAAATTTATTGTATTCTTACAAAATAATATATACTATTCTCTATTAAAACATTGAAATAAAGTATTCAGTGATGAAAGTTGATTAATGTGGTAGAAGTAAAAAAATAATATATTATGTTTTGAATTATTCTTTTCTAATTATGATTTATACATACCACACCTTTTATTGTTTTAATTTATTTGATGATAAGAATTTAAATAGTTAGATTAGTATTGATAAAATTTAAACATATAAATATTAGGTACTTTAATAATTGTGAAATCATTAAATTTAATTCAATAAAAAGGTGAGTTAGAATTATCATTCTTAAAGAAAAATCATCCTCTGATATTAATTCAATAACAATTATTTTTAATATTTTATTTAATTTATTCTCGGTATAAAACCCATAATTTTGAAAAAATTATAGTGATATGACATCTAGTTTGAATCATTCATTATATGATTCCTTATTCTTTATGGGATCAACCTCACACTTAAAACTTAATATTTATTTTTAAAATATGTGCTATAAAGTATAAACTATAAATTTATAATCATTGATCACATTCACGGATGTTTACGATTCCTGCAGATATACTAGCCACTAATATTTTTTTTTGCAGCATTGCTTTCATGAAGACATATTTTAATCACTTAAAGGTATTTATGATAGTCAAAAAAAGTTTCTATGAAAATTATAAATAATATAATAATATTGTGATAAATTTTTATATAGGGGATTTAGTTCATCACTTTAAAGTATTTTTGGTGGAATAAATTATTTGTTTATGGTCATCACACATAATAGTGATGTATCTAAGAGTACGGATCATCAATTATAAAAATTAATATTGTTTATATAAGTTTAAATATCATTATTGAGTTCCTTGGAAATGATATTATATCGATATACAACATGAATTTTGTCTATTTTGGCATTCATATTATGTCATTCTTGATTTTGACTCAATATAGAGTTTTTAGGAACACTACTAGTCATTCAACAGATGTTGTATAAGTAAAAATGGGATTTATCATATTTGTAATAAGTAAATATTATAGAGTAACACTAATTAAGTGCATTGTAATAACTATATTTTTATGTGAGAAGTGAAAATTTATTTTTTATTAATCTACTCAAAGTAATCTATATATATTAAGTCAATATTTACAAAAATGACAGCCCCATGTCTTGAGATCATTCTCAATTTTGAGAAACAATATGCATATAATCATTGTAGGTGTATATGGTTTTCAGTTAGATAAATCCAAATTTTCTTATGGGTTAAGAAGTAACTAAATATTTCTAGACATGACTTGGTGATTTTATTATTTATATATTATTTTCAAAGATATTAAGGATCCAAGGTATCCATATATAATAATAAATATATGAATTATTATTCATTGTGATTAAATAAATTTGAGTCAATTTATTCAATTGTTAATTTAATTAATTAACTATAATATATAATTTTATAATTACATTTTATATAATAAATAATTATAATTCTTTAAATGAGATTTAAATATATATATATATATATATTAAATCCAATTTTTTTAGAAGATATTTATTTAATTCTGGTGGGAGGATATAAACCCTTCAATGGGGGATTACAAAAAATGAATAAAAATTGAAGGCCTTCGGGCTATTTAGGTATGGTGGGAGGATATATGCCACTAAAATTTATAGAATATTATTTTCTATAATTCACATGTTTAAATGAATTAGGAATAATTATTTTATAAATTATGATAGAAAATATTATTTCAATAAGTAAATTTTTTGTAACTAAAACTTATTTGTAATGAATATCTAATAAAAGTATACATCTCATGAAATCAAATCATAATTACTAATTTTTGAGATGGTTCATCACAAATAATATTTTCCTAGGTTTTATTTGTGATAGTCTATCAAAATTAAAAAAATATTCATATATTAATAATAGTGATAGATTTATAATCGTTACCAAGAAACTTATATTGTATTTGAGAAATAATTCCAATGAAAAACATATTTTTTTAGTTGTTGTTATTGATAGGTATGCACTAAAATATGAGTGAGTCATTTTTTGGGACTCTCCATAGTCAGATCCTATGATATGCATATGATTCATATCATAGGATACGATATACTAGTGTCAAACAACATTATGATATGTTGTATTTTTTTTCACTATCGTATATTATAATGGGTTTATGATATATACTTCATGGGATGTCACATTCATACAAAATATCCCCTACATTGTTTCATTTATTATAATTCATTTGGAATGAATTATACATGGATTTGAACATTCACTTAAAGGATTTCAATGAATAAAAACTAATAGGGAGAAGCATATAAGCAACATGGGATGGAACCCGACACAACTGATATGGTTGATGATCTTCATTAATTGAATATCACCATGGATTCCTATATAAGGGTAGAGATAACTCTAGTTTACTTACCACTTTTCATGAAAGAAAAAGAATAATCTCTATTTTTCTTAATTTTTATATATCATTTATCACTTGGTGAAGGCACTAACACCCCATCAATGTATAGGAATCCTCTCTTTAAGAAAGTGTATCTAAGGATGGTCTTTTACCAATGAAGGAAGGAATCGTTGTTTTTTTTCTTTAGTGATCGTCATAAAATTTTCTCAACTATTATGGGGATACTAAATAAAAAATAAAAGTATTTAGTTCTTTATTTTCCATGAATATTGATTCTATTGAAGATAGATCAGGATTTTTGTTGAGTTGTTTCCTTTGACAAAGATCATGAGATGATCCCCTAAAATCCATCAATGATATTAGATACTTTATCTTGAAGTAATATTCATGTAAATTATACTTTTTTTGAAGAAATAATTCCTCAATGAATATATTGTTTTATAGTGTTATATGATACAAATAAGTCTTATATTTTTATTATCCATAACATACAAGTAAGATATATTATAAAGTATGTTATAACCCTTAGTTTTATTCAATATATAAGTTAAAATATGAGATATCATAATTTGTGAATGTATAAAGGGTTGTGAAAAAATAGATTACACTATCATAAATATTGTAAGATCTCATCTTTTGCAAGGTATGATCCATTAATTTTTAGTCTTTATTTGTACTCTGATAGACAACCTTGTTGTATTTTTGGATTTTTTTGGAGGAAGTAGGAGTTATAGAGAAATTAAAGTATAAATATTTCTTTACAAAAACTTATGGAATAAATTGGTGGTTTACACTATAAATTATTAATTTATGGTGTAAACCCTTCTTATGATATAAGTGGCTTAAGAACACCCTGTAAAAAAGGGAAATTTAGGGTGTAAATCCTCTATTTACATTGTAAATGTGTCGAGAAACTTTAAAAGAGTGTATAATTACCTTTTCAACCCTAATAACTTATAAACTTATTCCTCCCTCATTTTTATCATTCACAACATCCCTCTTGCCGCTCGATATCCCTTCCCCCTCTCAATTTAGGATTTGAGAAATCCTCTCTATCTGACATCAGAATAATTCATTGTTGTAATGTCCCTTCATTTCCCAATGGAATTTAAAATTACTTTTTTGTTTTTATTCTATTTAAAAAAACATAGTAATGATTCCAAAAAGGTTAAATGCGATTGTAGGTGAATATGGAGCTCATTTAATGCTCAGATCCCCAAAATGGGAAGAAACCGACTGGGCCATATGGTTAGATGAAACCATGTAGCCTAGCCTGCATAGTTTCCCTAAACGGCAAGGTTACAAAAAGTGGGTTGTAGAGGGATATATGGTTTGTATACAAACTTATTACCCAAGGCACATGACCATGTAACCAACTATAGGTTTCAGACACTAATGTTCCACACAATTTTTATATGGTTAGATAAATCATGTGCCTAACCGTGCGGTGTTCCCCCCTTGAAGCAGAACATGTCACATGGTTGGTACACAATTTATCCAACCATGCGGTCAAACTTTCCAACCCTTCATTTTTGGGTGAAATGGCCATTTTAACCATTATTAATGTTTTAAACCTTTTCTTTTCTTTTCCTTTTCTTCTCTTGTGGATCTCTTCTCCTCTTCCATGTGGGAGCTCCAATATCCCCTCTCCCTAGGTCTTTTTCTATATCTCTCAATTAAAGTCTGAATTGCTCACCATCAGAAGTTTTGGATCAGTATTGGTAAGAAATTCCTTCCACAATCTTCAATTTAAAGATTCCTCCTTTATCTGTTGTGCTATTTTGGTGTGATCTCTTTTTCCCTTTTATCAGGGCATTTGATAAATCATTAAATTTCTTATATTATAGGCTGAATCAAGCCTCAATAATAGATTAGTGTAGTACTAATACATTGATGTGGGTGGTTTAGGTCTGTCCCTTTTATTTCATATTTTTTAAATTATGCATCATCATTCTGCTCATCAAAACCTACCGTCAACACTTCATTCTTATTTAATAAATTAATTAAAATGGTTTCCATGTCTGTTGTGACCCTACCATGCAGAGAAACCCATCATTGTGTCGTTATCCATGTTGTTGGTAACCCCTTTGGGTGTTCCACCTTAAATGGAATTTTATTCAATTCCTTTATTTTTGGACCACAATGTATGTGGGATTTTTATCTTGATTAAATGCCATAAATTATTATTTGAATTAAGATAAATGGATGGCCATGAGATTTTCTCTTGATCTTATTGACTCAAAGCTCATATATATATATGCTAATTATTGATTCTATATATTGAATTCCATATATATACATTAAAATTCTTATGAATGTTGTTTAATGCCTAAGTTTTTACGCCATATTCCTTTTCTTACCATTATTCTACGCTTAGTCAAGCTTGATAGCTTGTGATATTGAAAAGTCATTGATAACATGTGAATATAAATATTATAGGCCTTGTTTCTTATGATTCATGCCCATGCCTTGATCATGTTTAACTATTTGAGACTTTACTATATAAGTAGAGCCATGTTTGTGTATTTGTAAGTGTATAGTTTTTTAGATGATGAGCATGAGGTTTCAAGATGTTTCATTGATGGAATTTGATAATATAAATATTATGAATTGTGATGTGTTCTTGATTACTATGGATCACATGTTACAGTCGGGGAGAGAAAATGGGTCCTAAATTAAGGACTCATTGGAGGGACTCATAATGCTTGGTTGGATCTACATGACATTCCAGGAGAAATACCTTAGCTTTCCATGTACAGGATCTCTGGGTGGTTTTACTTATACTTGTGAGTGACATCAGTTCCCTATGGGAGAAACTGAGTACAAACCTATGAGAAATATGACTATGCCATTCCACAGCTGATACCTGGTCCCCTATGTGAGATACTTGGTATGGACTCAAGGTCACCATGCCATTAGTGATACATGGTATATCTATATGGGTTTCCCTTGATAGACTCAGTGGAATTGGTTTTATAGGAGACACCCATAGAGACCCTTGGGATTCTATTTAGACCTCTTTAGTTGGGATCAGGAATCCACCCATGGATTTTATGGATTTATTTCATGTGTTATTTGAGTTGTTTCATATTTATATTAGAAAATTTTTATGATGGCAAGAAAATGAGACCCCAAGACAAAGAAAAATCTTCAAGGTACACCTTATTTGGTTTATTGGTTTACAATGTCCATGTCACAAAGGTTATAACATTCTTAGGAGCCTCTTTTGAGACATCCAAATTATGATAAAGAACATGGAGTTGTTCAAGATTCCATTTAGGAACCTAAATCAAGGTTTTATTATTTAATTGTTTATTTCCATTCATTTATATATTATCGAACACATCTATTTATTTTTTTTTGAGATGGATCAAGCTAGACACCACGGGTTACAACCTACTGAGATTGTATCTCACACTCTTATCGAGTTCCATTAATACCTAATTAGATTTTATGAAAACTCATATGGATAAAGGGAAGTATGCAGCTTCTAATGATTGATTTATTTATAGCATTATGATGGACCACATGAAAAGGAATGAGCCAATGGTCGAGATTCTTGTTGTAGCAGTTTATTCCCTTTTGTATATTTTTCCACCATGCAGTATATATTTGTATCCCCAACTCCCCATACTCAAATTTTTATAGGCATTTGATATACCATCATTTTCATTTTTGAATCTACAAATGTTATTCAGTTTCTTCTAGTTGTTTAATTCTATTTTATGGTTTCCTTTTTGGTTATTATAATTATATATTTTTTGATACATGATTCCACCATTTATTTATTTCATTTACCACAGTGAAGACCCTATCCTATAAGGGAATACTTTTCCCACAAACACATCCAAGGACCGCACTGATAGTCGGTAGCTTATTATGTTTGGGGAGATACTCTTGAGGTCTTTTGGCCCACCTTCTTAGGGCACAGTTTAGCGGAACTTGAGGTGGGATGATACAAATTAAAATTAGGGGGGATATTTTCCCTTGTATTACTATTTGGGTATTGTACATTAGATATGGAAATTGAAATTTAGACCTTACCATGTGCATTGAAATTGCTAACCCACGTACAAGGAAAACACAAATTACATGGGATGTAAAATTACAGTTATTGATTATGCCATTTATAATTGATAAGAATTAATTATTTGGATACACACATTATTTATTATGAAATTGATATTGGTATTTTTGAAATAATAATTTCTATTATTTTAACTTGATGAAATGATGGAACTGCATAACATGAATCATACTAGGAACTATAAGATTAAAATGTCTTTCATTATGCCATGCCATATCTCATTTCACAATGAATTTCCTATTTTTATATGATTGATGTTGTGACTTGTTTTGTTAAACCATGTAGTGCTTATTTTTAGTATATAAACATTGAAATTAACCCATTTGACTTATAGGAACATGTTATGGTTTTGATTAAGTAGATGTCCAATTTCAATTTATAAGGTGTATGAACCCCTATAAATTGTAATGATGACCCACATAATTTAATCTTTTAATGGAATCTTCAAGATTAAAATTAATTAAAATGAACAATAGCTTAAACATGAAATATTACTTATACCAAAGAATGTGAGACCTTGACTATGACCCAGTCAAAGAAATGGGTGGTAGTCTATGTTTATCATGTTCTTAGTGATCCTTATGTTATTTACATATCATCTAATCATGGATATAGAAGTAGGATTTCAGTTATGTTGTATTTGAGGGAGGATTTATACCTTCATATATTTATCGCTTTCCTTATCTTCTTTTTCGATCTGTTTTAAATCCAATCTGAGGAGTGCACTTTGAATTGTAGTGATATGCCACCATTAATTCATCATGATGTATGCCAAGAGAGTAGAAATGATCATACTTCGGAGGTGGTGGACCTTGAGCCACCCATGATGCCTCCTATAGTGCCACCTATGGCACATCCAACTAATCTTCCATTGGGAGCCAACAATCAGTTTTGTGATAGTTTTCTATAGTTTATATAGTTGGTTGAGGGTGCTTTATAGCCTACCCCTCTATGGCAGAGCCAATTTGTGACTTTCAGTAACAACATCCTTCCTCCTTCTTAGGATATAGTGGGCCTCAGACTGTTGAGTCATGGTTATAATCCATAATGTCTATCTTTGAACACCTAGAGATGCCTCTATAGTAGAGGTCCAAGGTTTCTACCTATGTGTTGTGTGACATCACCATGTGCTGGTGGGATTCCATATATTAGTTTTAGAATCATCAGTGTATAGTCTAAGAAGAAATCTAGATAGCCATCTATGATCATTCATCCCACATACTCTGATGGAGAATCATTATAGGGAGTTTATGCATCTTAAGCAGGGCACCATAACGATTCTAGTGTTTTATTCTTTCTTTACCTAGCATCATAATTTTTCTTTATCTTTGACCTATGATGAGTGGATGAATACGAGGAATTTTTTAGGACAAGTTTGGTTATGATATCTTTTCATAGGTGAAAGTATTTTGGTTCACCAATATTATAGAGATAGGGAACTATGCCCTATTTACATAACATAATCTTAGAGAGTCTGGCAATGTGAACTAGGATTGTTTTGTTCCGAGGTAGGGGATGGTTATTTCAGAAGTTAGAAGAACCATTTTTAGGGTGCATGTGGGAGAAATTCTATCCAGGTGATACACATTGACTCCATAGTGTGTGATCAGTGTGGTAGGCTAGGCCAAAAGAATCCCTAGTGCATGAGGAACCCAATTGAGTGTTGAGCTCATGGTGGGATGGGTCACCTTCAGTTCTTATTCCATTATTTTCCTCCAGAATAAAGTGATAGGGGAACTATACCTACTCCTCTATTAGTTATAGGGTCCATGAATCCACATTATGCTAGGAGTTGGTCTTATACTGGCTGATCAGTCCGAGGTGGTCCTGGACACGGTTGAGGTACCCTGACCCGAGAGTTTCAGTTTCAGAAGAGTGGATCTACTCAATATAGTCATGAATCATCTCAAGGATAGGGTTAATTGCATCTTTATGTAGTTCATAATATTCTAGAGGTGTATAGTCCAGGTCCATCTACCATAATAGGTACTATTTTTATAAAATCTACATTAGTTTCTGTCCTTTTTATAGAGGTTCATACACTCTTTTATATCTATTGTGGTTATGGAAAGCTTTGGTCTTTCAATAGAGTACATATGTGGAATTATTTCTCTCTACATACTATTAAGGGAAATAATAGAGGGAATTGAACAATTTTAAGAGTTACCCTTTGAGATAAGTGGGAATCATTTCTTATAGAGTTTCTTTATCCTTGATATGATCGACTTTGACATCATTCTCGGTATGGACTGGATTACTCTCTATCATGCCCAAGTGGATTTCAATCATCCTCAAGTATCCTTCACATCACCTGAGATCATCACATATACACAAAATGGGGAATGTGATAACCAAGTTGATCAAGTTGGACCCAAGAATAATGGGATTGGTATATTGATATCTCAGTTGGAGAGTCTCCTTATGAGGGATCATGGAATGCAGTTCTTAGACTTTCCTCATGTTTTGAATCATTTTGGGGACATCTTCCCTAACAATTTTTCCACTTTACCTCTAAAGAGATAGGTTTATTTCACTATTGATCTTGTACCAAGTGTGGCACCATTTCCATTCCTCCATATATTATGACACCTATAAAGCTCCATGAAGTCAAGAAATAGCTTAAAGATCTTAAGTATAAGGTTTTTATTTGACCCAACACATCACCATGGGGTTAACCAATCCTTTATGAAATGAATACAGATGGTCCTGTCATATTTTGCGTGGATTACCACTAATTGAATCATCTTACAATAAATAATAGGTATACACTACCTTGTATAGATGACCTCTTCAACCAGCTTCGAGGAGAAACTATTTTCTATAAGATCTCTTTGAGGATGGGATACCATTAAGTTCATGTGAGGCCATCGAATATACCACGTATGAAATTTCAGATTAGGTATGTCATATATGAATATTTGGTTATGTGGTTCATTATGATGAATGTGGTGGGAATCATTATGTATATTGTCAATCAAGTTTTCCAACCTTATATTGATTCATCCATGTATGTCTTTGTAGATGACATCTTAGTGTACTCGTGAAACAGACACACCCATTCAAATCATCTCAAGATCATGTTGAGTGCACTAATTGAGAACCAAATATATGTGAATCTCATTAAATTCCACATTTGGATCATCAAGTTTGACTTATTGGGTCATGTCATATCTGAGGTAGGTGTATCGGTTCACCCAAATAAGGCGATCGTCATGGTCTCCTGGGAGAGTCCCAAGAATGTGTTTGATATAAGTAGCTTTATAGGGATAGCTGGCTATCACATGTGGTTCATTTAGTACTTATATTTCTTAGAAACACTTCTTATAGACCTGAATAAGAAGGGTGTATAGTTACTATAGTATGAATATTGTGAGAGAGATTTTAAAGAATTAAAGGGAAGACTCACCTCAACAACAATCCTGATTCTTCCAGATCACGGGAGGAGTTATACAATCTATTTTTATACTTCATGAAATTAGGCTTAGTGTAATTATGATGTAGGGTGATCGAGTTATTTCATATAGTTCCCACCAGATGAGACAATATGAGTAGAATTACCCGATTCACAACCTCAAGGTATCATTCGTGGTTCATGCTCTACAGTATTGGAGGAACTACTTTGGGGGTGAGAGATTTGTTGTTTACATGGATCAAAAAAGTTTCAAAGATATCTCCACATAGTGATACTTCTATATGAGGCATCATGGGTGGGTGAAATACATACTATCCTTTGATATTGAGATTGGTTACACACCCGGAAAGGGAAATGTTGTAGTTGATTCCTTAAGCTGGAAGACTTTGACGCTATCCGTCAAGGAGGCCAATACAAAGTGTAAATTTATGGATATATTTTCTGAGATGCACCTCTAGGTTTAGGAATAGCATGAGCATCCAGTTCTGGCTACTCTAGCTGTGAAATCTTCCCTTTTGGTGTGTGTCCAGAGGAGGTAGATATCAAATTCATAGGGCCTCGTTTTGAGGGAGAGTTTCATAGGAGAGAACCCAAATCCTAGTTGGGTTGTTGATGAAAGTGAAAATATACTCTTTTGTGGTCATGTATGGATTCCTTAATATGTACGTGAAGAGATGACGAGTGAATCACATGATTATGTATGGGAAGTTAACCCTAGTATCTCCAATATTTATAGAGACATACATCTTCATTATTAGTGACTAGGTATGAATAAATATATATTCAGTTTCATCACTCAGTGTTGAACCTATTAGCAGGAGAAGGCATAACACCAGTGACCTTATAGACTTCTATAGACTCACTCTATTCCTATGTGGAAATGGAACATTGTCAAAATTTATTTCATGACAGGGTTTCAGAGATCCCCTCAAGGAAGTGATGTATTATGGGTGATCATTGACAGGTTGACCAAGGTTTCACAATTTTTATATATTCGAAAAACCTTCTCTATTGATGATCTACGAAGGCGTTACATTTGGGAGATAGTGAAACATCTTGGAATTCCATGTTCTATCATTTTGGATCAAGATGTTTGGTTCATGTTGCGATTCTAGAAGGGGCTGAAAAAGGCACCGGGTTCACGGTTTCACTTGATTACTTCATATCACCCTCAGACTGATGGGATGGTTGATTTGACTATATGGTGTTAGAGGATATGCTTCGAGCCTATATCCTTGATTCTGTAGGATCTTGGGAAAATAATGTTTTTCTATTTTAGCTTTACTAAAATAATATCTTTTAGAAAAAAATTAATATGGATATGTATGAGGCCCTCTATAGTAGACCACATCGTTCACCTCTGAGATGGCCAGAGGAAGGTGAGGTAGTACTAATTGTTCCTCATCTCGTTAAGGAGGCCTCAGGGAAAGTCCATCTAATTCAGAAGTGTTTGTCTATAACTTAATTGAGGATGAAGTCTTATAGCGATTTTCACCATAGACCTCTGGAGTTCAAGGTGGGATATTGGTCCTTTTTACGTGTATCAACTAGATTGGGTCATAGATTAATCAAAATACATGGAAAGCTATCACCTCATTATGTTAGGTCTTTCAAGATAGTGGAGAGGATCGAGCCTTGAAAAACCTAAAATTTTATCAATGGGAATCCCATTCTTATAATTATTTCATATAATATAATCACAAAAAACACATTGAGAACACAATACAAACATTATAAATGAATAATGAATGAAATAATATGTATTTCTATTTGTTAAGTAACATATACCAATGAAATAGTAATTTTACCTTTGAAATAGTAATACTGCCCTTATGAATAGTAAACCATCCAATAAAATAGAAACCTCACCTGTGAAAGTATAAATAAAATTGGGGTATCTTATAAATTAAAATAATATATATCTATATCTTAGAATTACTAAAAATGTTTTAGAAATTATAAATTAAGTGATGTTATTTTTTTGAATTATAAATATTTAATCACAATTTTATAATTAATATAACGACTTAAAAGAAAATTTATTTTCAAAAAATTTATTCATAAATTGATATTATGTTATCTAATGATTTTAAGATAATTCTATAAGACCTTATTTAATTTTTAAAAAACTGTTATAAAATCAATTATAATTTTAAAATATGTATTTTTTGAGTAAATGATGATTTTAAATAAAAATTAAATTTATCATATATAAAAAATTATTTTCATGAAATGGAGTTAATTTTTGAATTCAAATTGTTGGAAAATGTTTTGGGATAATTTTTGGGATTTTTATGAAATACTTAAATTTTTGGTGAATAATGAAATATGGTAATTCATGGTATATATACAATATAAGTTAAATAAAATATTCCTTGGGTCATCACTGATGTAAGCATCATAATTTCAAAATTACCTTAATTATTTCAATTTATTTAGTGATAATTCTCAAAGTATGCATAGTATTGAGGAAAAATAATAAACTATTGAATAAAATAATGAGAAAACACACTTCTCATCCATTATAAATACCAAGTCTTCTCCTCATGCCTTCCAAGATTTATGCCTTCTCTAAATTCTACCCAATAATCTTACCAAGCCCCTCCCCCAATTACCAGAACTCTTGGTCTCATAAAATGAACAAAAAAATTTCCCAAGCCCCCCACTTCTAGGAGATCTTTGTCTCATGAAAACATATTATAGTTCATTTTTAGTTTTATACAAACAATCATGCCATTTCCATTTTAAAGAATATTTAATATTTTCCTTGAACAACACTATTTTTTTTATTTCTAAAGATTTTGAAACACTATTCTTAAATGTATTCACTTTATCTTGACATCACTTATCTTGATCTATTACTATTTTCCCTTATTAATTTCCACATATGACTTAAATCTTTTAATTCAGGGACACCATTATAATATTCCCTTATGTTGTGCCTTTTGACATGATTATGATACCCAATTATTTCCATGGGTAACACTTATGTTCATGTTTGATTCCTTATGTATGATTCTTCATGTGGCACACATATTCATGAACATGTTATGATGGGTTCACCCAGATAGTACTCCAATGAATTGGGTAACATTCAATCTAATGATACACCATGTGCAATGGTCTTGGTAGTTAGCCTTAAATCATGCTATGTGTGGAACGATCATGGTGGCTAGCCATGAATCATTCTCCTCCATGTGAAATAAGAATTGAATCATGATAAATTCATTTTTAAGATACTTGGTTTGTATTTAATGGTTAGTTATTCTTAAATTCATGTAATAATATGTCTAAAGGACATGGTCTCTATAGTTGGCATCATAGGGAGGTATAGTTATTTTTAGAGATTTGGAATAGAGAACTTTAATATGAACCATAAGGATAAGACTAAGTTTGAGAAAAAATCCCTAGAATTTGGTCAGTATAAAGTAATTGGTTTATCAAGAAATTAAATCCATGTCTAGATACTACTAGTGGATGTGGTTATAGAATAGTTTATCCTAGGAGAAACTACTCTGACAAGGTATTCTAGTAATAACTTAGGGTAACTGGGTACACAAAAATGGGTCTTAATATGCACCAGGTTTGAAACTCTTGGGGAATATGCTTTGGTAAATTCATATGCTTATTACGAACCATTATTAAGGTAAGAACATTCCCATAATAATATATGTTCAGAGATAGATCACATATAACCAAGATTGAAACCTAGGGAATCACAAGATAAGATATGATTTTCCTTTACAATTTTATCCTTTTATTTTAAAATTTTCCTTTTATTAGACTTATTAGTTAAGTATTTAAACCCCCTAATTGTACTTTAGTTTTCATAGTTAATGGCTGGGAATTGAAGAACTCATGCCAAAAATAATTTTTATAGGAAATGTGATGATTTCCCTAATGATATGACAAATATGATGGGAATGAGTACTCAAAACATCATGGCAGTACTTGTTCAACTGGGTCAAGTTATGAATAATAACATGAATCATGTGGAACAACCTCCTTCTCCTAAGAGAGATCATGTTGTGGTCAAATAATTTGTGAGGAAAAGACCTCCCATGTTTAGTAGATCTTCTGATACCCTCCTCATAGAACAATGGATTAACTCCCCTAAAAATATATTATCTATCCTCTCATGATAAGAAGAACAAAATGTTGCGCTGGAGGTCTATCATTTTGTTAGGGAAGCTAATCAGTAGTGGAAAATGATAAAAAATATTATTTCCAAGGAGGAAATGGATTCAATTGATTCGGAGGAATTCAAGAAAAAGTTTTTCAATAAATATTTTCCCCAAACCCTCTATCTTAAGATAAAAAAAGAGAGTTCCTTAGACTTAAGGATAAGGAGATGAGTCTATCATGGGGTATGAAGGAAAAATTACAAGGATTTCAAGATATGACTCCAGATTTTACATGAACACTGATATAAAGGTTAATCACTCCTTTAGTGGGCTAAATCCAAGTTTATGAATAGCATTTATGATTTGAGACTTTGATAGATATGAAGAGATTGTTCGTTGTGCCATTATAGTTGAAATAGATATCAGATACTCTCATTGGTATCATGGTCCCAGTGAAAAATAAGAGGAAAATTGAGTCTATTATGGGTGGATCAGTAGATAAATCCCATGATGGAAAGAAACCCCAATATCCCACATATCAAAATTATGGGAAGAAGTATCCTAGGAACTATCTAATGGGAACCAAGAAATGCTAAAAATGTGGAAGAATGGGGCATCTGGATGATAAATTCCAAAGGAATATAAAGAGTCTAACTAATTTGGAAGAATAAGGAAAGGTTCAGATCAACATTCATCGTACAGAAAAGTGTTTCAACTACAAGGAAAATGGTAATTATGAATACATTCTCCATAACCCAAGGGTTGTTGGAGCCAGTCAACAACAACAACCTCCAAGGAAGAAAGGAAGGGAATATGCTATCACTACTACTAAATTGGAGGTCGACAATGATGTGATGATAGGTATGATGATTATTCATTCAATAATAGTGAATGTACTATTTGACTCTGGTTCTATACATTCTTTAATATCTTTCAAGTTTAGTAGAACTATTCAAACACCACCTAAAAATATGGAGGTTGAGTTGTATATGAGAACAGGAAATGGGAAAATTATTGAATACAATGTTTATAAATCCACCTCGGTGAATTTTTTGTAGACTAAAACTCCCAAAAAATCTTGTCATACTCCCATTGGTAGAGTTTGATGCTATTTTGGGCATAGATTGGTTGTCTTTATAAAAATCCAACTTCAATTGTCATGAAAGGGATATTACTCTTCAAATCCCAAAACATCCTCAAATTTTATAAAAGTATAAGGAGGAGGATGAATCTTCAAAAAAATAATTATCTCAAGTGTGGATATTACTACCTTATGAGAAATCATATCTACATCAAATTATTGAGATAAAGAAGAGAATCATACTTGAAGACATGCTGATAGTGAGGGATTACACTAATGTGTTCCCTGAAGAGTTGATTGGTACTCCTACTGATCGAGAGGTTGATTTCACAATTTAACTTATTCATGGATCTCTGCCTATATCAATGACACCTTATATAATGTCCAGCATTGAGCTGGAAGAATAGTAGAAGCAGTTATATTAGAATCTGGAAAAGGGTTTTATACACCCTTGTGCTTCACCATAGGGTGCACCAGTCTTCTTTATCAAGAATAAGGATGGATCAATGTGCCTCTGAATTTATTATGATGAGCTCAATAAAATAACCATAAAGAGAATTTACCCTATGATATAGATAGATGTATTTTTTTTCATCTATGTGGGGCCATTTATTTCTCTAAGGTAGACCTTCGACTAGGATATCACTAATTAAAGGTGAGGAAGGAAGATATTCCCAGGGCTACCTTCCAAATGAGGTATAGAGACTATGAGTTCAATTTTATTCCCCTTACACTCATTAATAATCCAAAAATTTTCATGGATTTAATGAATATAGACTTTATAGATTACCTCAAAACAATTTTGGAAGTCCTTAATGATGATATTCTAATATACTCCAAGAGCACGGAGGAGCATGAGGATAATTTGAATACTGTGATGAAGACATTTATAAGGGATAAAATTTATAAAATGTATATTAGATGTTATTTTTGGATTAAGGAAGTTTCATTGTTAGGGGATGTTATCACTAGAAAATGAATATATGTGGGACCTTCTAAGATAATAAAAATCAAATAGTGTCCTAGGAAAACATCTATAATGAAGATCTGTAGTTTCCATAGTCTAGAAGGGTATTACCAAGGATTTGTGAAGAACATATCATGATTTTAAAAACCACTAACCAAGATGACTTTGAAAGGAGTAAAGCTTTTCAAGACTAGTGAATGTGAATAATTCTTCAAAGAGTTGAAGCAGTTGCTTATCACTGCACCAATACTCACACTTCCAAAAAGTGGGGAACTCTTTGTGGTATAAAAAGATTCTCAAAATACGGGATTAGGTTGTGTACTAATGAAAAATGATTAAGTGATATCCTATGCCTCAAGGAAGTTAAAAATTATTGAACAAAACGGTCCCAAGCATGATCTGGAGCTAGTAGATGTGATCTTCACATTGTAAATTTTGTGGTACTATCTCTATGGGGAGAAGTTTGAGATATATACTGATCACAAGAGTCTCAAATATATATTCATATAGAAGGATCTTAATATGTGCCAGTGATGATGGTTAAATCTCATCAAGGATTATGGATGCTCAATTATTTATCATCCTAGTAAGGAAAATAAGGTGGAAGATCCTCTAAGTATAAAGGATTCGTCCTCTTTATCGATGATGAAAATTGAGAAGGATTCAATCTTCTTGAATTTGTAAAGGATTTACATGGGAATCGTTATGAAATTAACATCATAAATCCTTTATCAAATGATTTCTCAACCATTACTTATGGAGAAAATTAAGGATTCTCAATTGAATGATGTGGAAATCCAGAAGAAGGTGGAAAGTATGAGAAAGGGGAAATCCTCAGATTTTAAAATTTATGAGGATAAAATTTTAATATTTGGGTCATAACTAGGTGTACCATCCGATCTATATATAAAGAAGGAGCTTCTGAATGAAGCACATAGCTCAACATTCATTATTAATTTAGGGAGCACAAAGATTTATCAATATATCTAAGTGAACATTTGGTGGGAAACTATGAAAAACGTGATTACAGAATATACATCAAAGTGCCTGGTATGTCAGCAAGTGAAGGCTGAAATACAAATGTCTAAGGGGATGATGCATGTGGAAGTGGGAGAACATTACCATAGAATTTTTCACTGGAATTCCAAATGCATATAGAGGAAACAATGCTATATGGGTTGTTGTGGATCATCTTACAAATAGAGATCACTTTATCATAATTTGAGAGGAATTATCACTAGATCAACTTGTATAAATATACAGGTAATGACCCAAACCTTAATTAATGAAAATTTATATTGATCTGATTAAATTTATTATTATGTAAAATCCTTATATAAAACACATGCACTTACTTTGTTTTATGTTTTTGGATTTTAAAATACCATTTAGAATTGTTACTATTGATAATATAGCCATTGAATAGTGACCACTTGATTAGAATTAATATAGGTCTTTAACAAATCCAATTTACTTAGACAAAGGAAGTGATGGCCACATCTTGTAAAATTGCCCCGTACGAAGCACATTTGCCATTTTCAGGGTTTAGAAAGGAGGTGGAATCACTAGGATTCACTCTTGACAAAGACCAAGCTGGACTTCAACACGTTAAGATTGAACAGAACCGTCTATGGGAGAAGTGGAAGTTGATAGAGATTACCACCCAAGCGATGTTATCCGAGCCACCTCAAGAGTCTTCCACCATCGCAAACCTTGCCCTTAGGTCATATGTGGGTGTTATAAGGAATTATATAACAAGACCCTAGCTCTATTATTATGTGCATTATTTTGTATAGAATAAATAATATACATTCATTTTATTATTGTTACTTTGTAAATAGTTTTTAAAGCAAAAAATAGTATTTTTTAGTTAATATTAAATTAAGAATTTTTTTTATGAATTAATGGATTTTTGAATCAAATAGTTTTTTAATAAAATATTATTACTAAATTACTTTTTATGAAATATAAATTATCATATAATTTTTATGAATACAATTGTAAATTTTTTTAAGGTTTGAGAGCTGTTTTTGTCAAAACCCATTAATTTTTTATAAATGTTGGTTTTATTTTAAAAGTATAAATTCATATATTTAGAAAATTATTTATATAAAATGAATATTATTTTTGGAATCAGGACATTAAAAATTATACAATGGTGAATTTTTAATAATTTTCTGAGAAAGTCGAATTTTTGGGTAAAAATTAAATACCATTTAAATATATAATGTGTTTTATGACATCATAATGACCATATAGTGATATAATAAAATACTATAAAAGGGGTGTTAAGCCAATATATTTTTTACCTTTAAAAAAATGTGAATTTATATTTTTTTGATTAATTTTATGGTGCCTTAGTGGACCCTACAAGACTTAAAAACATTTTTACATTTTAAAATGATTTCCTTGAGAGTGTGACTCACCTCAACATAAGAAAGAATAATATTTTAATAAGTTAAACATTGGCCTTATAAAATAATGTTTTCTACTCCACTTTGGAAAAACACATGCGAAAAAAACATAGTATGGTTTGTGGTTTTAATTAGTTTAATGTGTAGTGTCCAAAACACAAATAATAAAGAATTTCCTCCCTTTTCCTATATAAACCCACTCAATATCACATTAATATTCACTAATTTTTTTTTATCTCAACATAAATATGACCTCCTCTCTCTAGAATCTTCCCAAGTTTCCCCAATCTCTTAGGAATCCTCTCTTAATCCCTCCCAATCCTTCGGGATGACACTTCCAAGTAAGATATTTCTTCCTCTCTCATTTTTGTCCAAGTTTCTTTTATGTTTCTATACCCTTGTATTTTCAATTACAAATGTTGGGGTATGATTTAGCACCTCTCCTATACTTCTATACTTATGTTTTAATGATGAGATAACCCTATATCTTTCATTAATGCCTTCCATGTTCACCTGTTACGATTCCAAAATTCTGTAAGAGATTTCTCTCTTGTCATTTACATTCAAGCAATTATTTTGTTTTATGAATCTAAATTCCATTAATTTTTTGGGACATGTATCTATATGACCCCCTTAATATAAATTTCATGTAGATATTATGATACACCCCTTTCTCTCTCATTAACCATTTTTATGAATTCTTATGTCACGCCATTATGCTGCCCAAATTGCACCATGATTTTCCGAGCCGAAGTCATTGTGTAGTGAATACCATGCCCATTTATCAATCAAGGGTATTACCATTTATACACATTTAATTATTGATTATAGAGTTTCATGTATTAATTCCACATTCCTTTACCATGAAATAAATGATGATTTTTAATGAATCTATGTTATATGATCCATGTGGTACATTTATGTATGAAATGAAATGATTAAGAATGGTGCGCCCAGATAACGCTCCGATGCATTGGGTAAAGACTAGTGTCATGATACATCAAGTTAAATGAGGGTTTTATCATTCTAAATTAAGTGAAATTAGGGTTCAATGATTCTCCATTTTCAATGATCCTTGGCTCACACTAATATCATGTTAAATTTTTTTTCCACATTTCCAGGTTATAATAATCATGCTTTATCACGCCTTTATGATCATGTTTCTCCTATGCTCGATTGATATATCTATTTACTAACATGTACTGTATTCTTCATGTTATGACTTGTTTACTCCCTTAATGGGATTTATAGCTCACCCATTTTTTTATGCATGTCCTCAGGTTATCCCATGAAATGCTAAGTATGAAAGAATGTTGTAGTCATGTAAAATAAGTTTTCAATAAATATGTTGTGTTTTAGGTTATAAGTTGTAATGTAATGTTCCTAATTTCCCAAGACACTAGATATATCGATCCTTAGAGTTTTATTAAGTGTTAGTTTATGTAATAAATCATGTTTATGTGTGTAATAAAGAACAGGGTTGTTATAGTTGGTATCAGAGGATAGGTTTTGTAATTTTTTGGATTAGGATTAGAAAACCCTAGTGAAAGCCTTAGGGAAAAGACTAAGTATAATAAAAACATACCTAAATTTTGGTGAGTATTGAGGGAGTGGTTTATCATGAAAATAAATCCCTGTTTGGATATGATTAGGTAGAGGTTGCTCTAGCATAGATGTATCTAGGGGTAAATCATGAAAACAACGCTTTGAGCTAGACTCGAACATGAACTGGTGCACGAAAACGAGCCTTGATATACTCTTGGTTATGACACTATTGGGGGATATGCTTTGATAAATTCAAAATCTTAGTTTGAACCATTATTAAGGGAATAGGAAAATTCCCCTAGGAATATATGTTGGGTAGTAGATCATAGATAACATAGATTAAAGACTATAATTTTATAAGTCAAGGAAATAAAATTAATTTATAATTCATCCATTTTTTTATTTGAATTACCCTTTATGTGTTACCCCTAAATTTTCTTTTATTCCATCCAATGGCTAGTAATAGGAGGGCTCGGGCTAAAAACTGATGCAAAGATCAATGTGATGACTGTTCTAATGAGATACCCAATCTGATGGAAGTAGTAATTGTAAACTTTGTCATGATACTCTCTCAGTTAACTCATGTTTTGAATAGAAAAATGGGTTAAAAGGAACATCCAATGCCCCCTAATAAAGAACAAGCCGTAATCAAGAGCTTCATGAGACAAAGTTTTCCTACTATTAATGGATCATCAGATCCATCAATCATCGAACAATGGATCAACTCCATTGAAAATATATTCTCCATCCTTCAATGTTTCGAACAAGAGAAGGTTATTCTGGATTCTTATCATATGGATGGTGAAGTTGATCAATGGTTGACATTGATAAAAAATATGAAGCTTAAGGAAGAGATCAAGGAATTGGAATGGAAGGATTTCTGGAATATATTTTTTGATAAATATTTTCTGCACACCCTCCGACTTGAGATAGAAAGGGACTTCCTTTCCCATAAGTAAAAAGACGACGAATCCATCAGAGCGTAAAAGGAAAAATTTACAAGGCTTGCATGATATGCCTCCAGCATTGTCATTACCACCAAATGAAAGGTTGAATGCTTCTTTGGTGGGCTAAAACCTATCCTACAGAAATCCTTAGTGATCCGTGACTTTGATAGCTATGAGGAAATTGTCTGATGATCCCTAAAAGTTGAAATGGAGATTGGAAAATCTCAGGGGTATCATGGGGATAAGAAGCATAAGGTGGAATTTAATTCTGGTGGTCTGATGGATAAATCCAATGGTGTTAAAAAAATCTAGCACCCCACTTGCCAAAGGTTTCATAAATAATCACCCTATAAATTTCCTGAAGGGGATGAGTAAATGATTTATGTGTGGAAGAGATGGGCACCTGGCCGTTAAATGATGACAAGAAAAACCCACGACTATGACATAGGAGAGGAGTGCTCTATTTGACCCTCAATACATTTTTCATTGCTTCATCTACAAATAAACAAGGAACTTTTCAAACTCGTTCCCTAAGCCAAGTGTTCTCGAAGGAAACCAACAACCTCCAAGGTAGAAAGGGAACGATTTTACCATCACTACCACTGAAGTGAGCCCCGAAAAATAAGTGGTGATAGGTAAGATAGTTATTCATTCTAGAATAGAGAATTTACTTTTTGATTCTTGTTATACACATTATTTTATTTCCTAAAAGTTTAGTATAATAATCCCAATGCCACTGAAAATCATAGAATTAAAGATGTTGGTGAGAATAGAAAATGGTGAAATCATTGCATCCCATGAATATAACTACCACCCTATCATAATTTTGGGATTAAACTTCCCAAAGAACCTCATAATACTCTATCTGGTGTAATTTGATGAAATTTATGGAATGGATTAGCTTTCCCTATATAGATCCAACATAAATTGATTGATTCTAAAGAAGAAACCATCCTTAAAGACATACCTATTGTGAGGAAATTCGCTGAAGCTTTTCTTAAGGAATTTCCTTTTATTCCTCCTAGAAGAGATGTTGAATTCTCAATTGATCCTATACCAAGGGAATTTCCAATATCTAAGAATCTGTATATAATGGCTATTGTGGAGCTTGAGGAGCTGAAGAAATAACTAAGGATAATCTGGATAAAGGGTTTATACACCCAAGTGCTTCACCATGGGGTTCACCAGTTCTCTTCGTCAAGAAGAAGGATGGGTCAATGTGCCTTTGCATCAATTATTGTGAGCTCCAATAAAATCATGATAAAGAACAAGTATCATCTACCAAAAATTGAAAACTTGTTAGATTATCTACATGGAGAAAAATACTTCTCTATGGTGCATCTGTGGTCAGGATATTATCAATTAATGGTGAAGAAGGAGGATATCCCCAAGACTGCTTTTCGTAAAATATACGAGCACTATGAATTCATAGTAATGCCTTTTAGAATCACTAATTCTCTAGAAATCTTCATGGACTTGATGAATAGAGTTTTTAGAGATCACCTCAAAAAATTTGTGTTAGTATTTTTAGACGATATTCTAATATACTCCAAAACCAAAGAGGATCATGAGGAGCATCTAAGCACTATACTAGAGAAATTGTGAAAGGAGAAGATATATGCAAAGTATTGAAAGTATGAGTTCTGGTTGAAGGAAGTATCATTCTTGGGTCATATCATCACAAGCAATGAGATATACGTGGATCCCTACAAGGCAGTTGTAATTATGGGATGGATGAGGCCAACCTCGATAACAGATATCTATAGCTTCCTGGGGTTAGTTGGATACACTACTGAAGAAACGACCTACACCCACGGTTCAAAACCATGGGTATAGACCCCAAAACCATGGGTATAGCATATACCCATGGTTTTGGGAACCGTGGGATGGAAAGGTTTCATAATATGGGTCTTATACTATACCCATAGTTTTGGAGAACCATGGATATATATATTGACACTGTGTAATAAGTCGGTCTCCACCGTGTCAATGGATTATACCCACGGTTTTCAAACCGTGGGTATTTAATAAAAAAATAAAATACTTGCAGGTTTCGAACACTCATGCTACTCATTATACAGGTTTGTATATGTACATTTTAATCAATATATTAATTTTCACAACTGAATTTGAAAACTAAAAAACACCGAGTCAATTCGAAAATTGAAAAACACCGAGTCTCGAACCGGTGACCTGTCAAAGGGAGAACCTGCGCCGAACCAACCAAGCTACTAAACTTTTGGTTAATTATATATATATTAGTATACTTATATTAATATTAGTTTTTTATTAGAAATAAAAAAAACAACAAGATTTTATCAAAGGACCGCTACATATAACCAACGACGGCCAAACTAACTAAGATATGAAGTTTTTATTACTTAATATTTCTATCTGCCAAATTATATTAATCTATACCGTCTTCCCGCCAAATAATTTTTTTTGTCCCATGGATTTTTTTCCTGCTATACGCTATACCCATGGTTTGGGAAAACTGTGGGTATAGGTCTTTGAAAAAAAACCTATACCCACAGTTTTTGAAAAACTGTGGGTATAGGCCTTGAAAAACAACATCTATACCCACGGTTTTCCAAAACCGTGGGTATAAATCTTCAAAAAAACTCTATCCCCACGGTTTTATGGGAAACCATGGGTATATGGTCCCATACTATACCTACAGTGACAGTTTTCAAAAACCGTTGGTATAAGGGTGCCCTATACCAAAAGTTCAAAACAAAACCATGGGTATAGGCCCATTTTCCAGTAGTGATATTATCGCCGATTTGTAAGAAAATTCTCACAATTGTCCAACCCTCTTACCAAGATAACTCGAAAGGGAGTCAAGTTTTCTTGGAGTGAAGAATGTGAAGATATCTTCAAGGAGTTGAAAATGAGTCTTATCACTATGCTCATACTCACACTACCCACAAGTGGATAAATTTTTGTGGTATTTAGTGATACTTCGAAGAAGGTTTTGTGTTGTGTGTTGATGAAAAATGAAAAATTCATTGACTATGATTCAAGGTAATTGAAAGTTCATGAGAAAAACTATCCAACACATTATCTAGAGTTGGAATTATCAATATTTTCTTTAAAAATTTGGTGACATTACTTCTTTGGGGAGAATTATGAAATATACATGGATAAAAAAATACAGAAGTATATATTAACACAGAAAGTGTTAAATATACGCCAAAAAATATTGTTAGAACTGATCAAAGACTATGACTACTCAATCTATTACCACCCTGGGAAAGAAAACAAGGTGGAATATTCTATAAGTAGAAAGGAACCAACAATTTTATCATTGATGAGAATTGAAAAGGATCCAATCTTCTTAGATTTGATGAATATGGACATGGGAATCATAAAGAAGGGAGCATCATTAATCCTTTCACAAATGATTTCTCAACTTCTCTTTTAGAAAGGTTAAATGATGTTCAAAAGGATGATGTGGTAATTCAGAAGAAAGTGGAAACTATCATAAAATGGAAATACTTGGAGTTCAATGTTAATGAATAAGGAATGTGATATTTGGGTCAAGACTATGTCTTCCATTAAATTTGGAGTTAAAGAAATAAATTTTGGATGATGCTTATAGTTCTAATTTATCCATTCACATAATAAACACAATGATTTATCGATACCCAGAAGTGCTTTATTGTTGGGATAACATGAAGAAGGAGATCATTGAGTATACATCAAAGTGCATGGTATGTCAGCAAGTGAAGGATGAGAGATATAAGTACAAGGGGATGATGCAACCATTACCCATGCCAGCATTGAAATTAGAAAACATAACCATGGACTTTGTCACCAGACATCCGAATACATCCAAATGATACAATTCTATCTAGGTTATTGTGGATCATCTTACCAAGACTACATACATCATTGAAATTTGAGAGGATTTCTCACTGTATCAACCGGCATGGATATATATTAGAGTAGTGGTAAGGCTGTATGGAGTACCACTATCTATTGTATCCAATCAAGATCCAATATTAACCTCTATGTTATGGAAGAGTCTTCAACATGCTTTGAATACTGAGCTAAACTTCAGTACGACTTATCATACTCAAATTGATGGCCTATGTGAGTGGACTATCCAAACACTTGAGGTCATGTTGTGAGCATGCTCAATGGACTTCAAAGGAGGATGGGATCAACATCTTTCTCTGGTTGAGTTATCTTAAAATAACTGTTTCCACTCAAGCATCAAAATTCCTCCTTATGAAGCCCATTATGGGAAGAGGTTAATAACATTGACATGTTGGGGTGAAGTTGGGGAGTGAAAACTCCTAGGTCCAAAAATGTTTGAAGAAATGGTGGAGAAGGTTAAGACCATCCAGAAACACATTAAAGATGCTTAGAGTCGACAAAAGAGCTATGATAATAATCATTGATGAGACCTAGAGTTTGATGTTGGGGACATTGTAATCCTCTACATATCACCGTGGAAGAGAGTTATGAGATTTTGGAAGAAGGTAAAGATTATTCCGAGGTACATGGACCCTTTTGAGATCCTTGACCGGATTAGAGCGGTGGCTTATCGACTAACACTCCCATGGAACCTATCTCAAGTACATGATGTATTCCATGTATCAATCCTAAGGAAGTACATAAATAACCCATCGCATGTACTCAATCCATATGTGATACCATTGGATAATGAAATATCATATGAAGAGAAGATGGTGAATATCTTATATCATAGGAAAATGTTCTACGAAATAAAAAAATTCCCCTCGTCAAGGAGTTGTGCCGCAACCAAAATTTTGAAGAACCAATATGAGAATAAGAGGAGGTGATGCGGTAGAGTTACTCTCATCTGTTTTAGTGTGGGAAAATGAAATTTTGAGGGAAACAATTCTTAAGAGGGGAATATTGTAACGGCCCAAAATTTTATTAATGAAAATTCCTCTTGATTTGATTAAATGTAATATTATGTAAAATGGTTATATAAAACATATAAACTTCCTTGGTTTTATGTTTTTATATTTTAAAATACCATTAAGAATTGTTATCGTTTCTAATATATCCATTGAACAATGACTACATTATTGGTATAAATATAGGGTTTTAACAAATCCAATTTACTCAGACTAAGGAAGCGATAGCCTCATCCAGTAGAACTGATCCGTACGAGGACCATTTTTTCAGAGCTCGAAAAGGAGGTGGCATCACTGGGCTTCTCTCTTGACCAATCCCAATCCGAGGTTCAACATGTTGAGTTTTAATGGAACTTCCTATGGGAGAAGTGGAAGTTGATAGAGATTACCACCTGAGCGATGTTATCTGAGCCACCCCAAGAGTCTGTCACCATCACACACCTTACCATTAGGTCATTTGTGGGTGTTATAAGGGGTTATGTGACAAGACCCTAGAACTATGATTATGTGCATTATTTTTGTATAGAATAAAGAATATACATTCATTTTAATATTGTTACTTTGTAAATAGTTTTTAAAGAACAAATAGTATTTTTTAGATAATATTTAATTAAGAAATCTATTTCAATGAATTAATGGATTTTTGAATTAAATAATATTTTAATAAAATATTATTACAAAATTATTTTTTATTAAATATAAATTATCTTATAATTTTAATGAATACAATTGTAATTTTTATTAAGGTTTGAAATCCATTTTTTTCAAAACCCATGAATTCTCAATAAATGTCAGTTTTTATTTTAAAAGTAAAAATTCAAATATTGTGAAAATTATTTAGATAAAATTAATATTATTTTTGGTATTATTACGTCAATATTATACAATGGTCAAATTTTCAATTTTTTTTGAGACAGTCAAATTTTGTGTAAAAATTAAATACCGTTTAAATATATAATGCATTTTATGACATCATAATGACCCAATAGTGATATAATAAAATAATATAAAAGGAGTGGTCAGAGAATATATGTTTTACCCTTAAAAAATGTAATTTTTTTATTTTTTTTATTTTTTTATGGAGCCTTAATGGACCCTCCAAGACTTATAAAACATTTTATCATTTTAAAATTATTTCCTTGAGAGTGTGACTCACCTCCACATAAGAAAGCCTAATATTTTAATAATTTCGGACATTGGAATTATAAAATAAATATTTCCACTCCCCTTTGAAAAAAAAACATGTGAAAAAACCATGGGGCGGTTTGTGGTTTTGATTAGTTTAATGTGCAGTGTCCAAAACCTAAATAATAAAGAATTCCCTCTCCTTTCCTATTTAAACCCACTCAATATCCCATTACGATTCACTCAAATAATTTTTAGCTAGACCAAACTCTGATATCCTCTCTCTATAATCCTCCCAAGGTGCCCTAATCTCCCAAGAAGCCACTCTCAATCCCCTCCCAAGCCTTTGGCATCACACTTCCAAGTAAGGGATTTCTTCCACTCTCATTTTTTGTCCATGTTTCTTTATGTTACTATACTCATGTATTTTAAATCCAAAATGTTGGAGTATGATTTCAAACCTCCACTATACTTACCTCATTATGTTAATTATGGGAGACCTCTTTCTCTCTCATTAATTCCTCCCATATACACCCATTACTATGCTAAAATTTCATAAGGGTTTTCTCTTTCCTCATTTACATTCAAACAATTATTCTGTTTTATGAATATAAATTCCATTAAATATGTTGGTAAATGTATCTATATGACCTCATTAATTTCCATTTCATGTAAATATTATAAAACACCCATTTCTCTCTCATCAACCATTTTTATGAATTCTTATGTCACACCATTATGCTGCCGAAATTGCACCGCAATTTTCCATACCAAAGTCACTATGTTGTGAATACCATTCCCATTTATCTATCAAGGGTATTCATTTTTTTACATTTAATTATTTATTATAGAGTTTAATGTAGGAATTATACGTTCCTTTATTGTGGAATACATTATGATGTTTAATGAATCCATGTTATATGATCCATGTGACACACTTATGAATGAAATAAAATGATTAAGAAGGGTGCACCCAAATAGCACTCCAATGCATTGGGTAAATACTAGTATCATGATACCTCAAGTGAAATGAAAGTTTACTCATTCTAATTCAATTTAAATGAGGTTCTACTCATGATCCATGTGCAATGATCCTTGGATCAAGGAAATAGCATGTTAAATGTTGTTGCCACATTTCCATGTTATGATAATCATGCTATATCAGGACTTTATGTTCATGTTTATCTTATGCTCCATTGATATTCCTATTGCCTAACATGTATGGTATTATTCAGGTTATTCCTTGTTTCATCCCTAACTGGGATTTATAGCTCACCCTTTTTTATGCATGTCCTTAGGTTATCCCATGAAATGCTATGAATGAAGGAATGTTGTGTTCATGTAAAAGAAGTTTTAAATAAAGATGTTATGTTTTATGATCTAAGTTGTTATGTAACATTCCTAATTTACAAATATACTAGACCTATTGATCCTCATATTTTTATTAAGTTCATTTTCATGTAATAAATCATGTTTATGTGTGTAATAAAGAGAAGGGTTATTACAATACATCAAATAAGTGGTAAACTTGTACGGAGTACCACTATTGATTGTATCTAATAGAGATATGATATTCACCTCCATGTTCTGGAAAATTCTCAAACATTCTCTAAGAATTGAGATAAATTCTATACTATGTATCAACCTCAAACTGATGTCCAATCTGAGTGAACTATTTAGATGTTAGAAGAGATATTAACAGAATTTTCTTTAGACTTAAATGAAGGATGGGACCAACATATTCAACTGGTCAAATTCTCCTGCAAAAACAGTTTCCACTCAAGCATCTAAATGGAATCATATGAACCCCTTAATGGGAAAAGATTATGAAAACTAACATTCTGGTATAAAGTCGATGAATGTAAGCTTCTAGGACCTAAAATTATTGATGAAATGGTGGAAAAGGAAAAAACCATTTAACAACACATCGGGGTAGATGGAATTAAACATAAGATTTATGAAGACAATGATTGATGAGACCCTAATTTTATGGTTGTAAATATGGTATTTCTCCACATATATCCATGGAAGGGGATCTATATTTGTGGAGGAAGGGAAGCTATGTCCTAGGTACATCAACCCCTTCTATATCCTCGATCGTGTCAGAGTTGTGGCCTATAGAGTAGCCCTTCCACCTACTATGTCCCAAGTACACGATATATTCCATGTATCCCTCTTGTGGAATTACATACCAGATCCCTCACATGTACTAAATTCATAGGTGATATAGTTGAAAAATGATAACTCTTTAAAAGAACAATTGCTAATGATCTTGGATCATAGAGATAAAGTTTTATGCAACAAGAATACTCACCTGGTCAAAGTACTATGGTGTAACCATAAGTATGAAGAGGCAACATGGGAACCATAGGAAGTGATGAAGAAGAAATACCCCCACCTGTTTCTCCCATATTATGTAAAATGAAACATTGAGCATGAAATATCATAAGAGGGAAGAATTTAATAAACCAAAATTTTATCAATGGAAATCCCTTTCTTATAATTATTTCACATAGTATAATAATGAAAAAATCACATTAAGAATATAAAAAAACATTATAAATTATGAATGAATGAAATAAGAAGTATTTCTATAAGTAAAGGAACCCATACCAATGAAATAGTATTTTGACCTTTGGAATAGTAATATGACCCTTATAAATAGTAAACTTGCCAATAAAATAGTAACCTCACCTATGAAAATATAAATAAAATTTGGGTATCTTATTACTGAAAATAATATATATCTATATCTTAGAATAAGTAAATAAATTTTTTATAAATGATAAATTAAGTGTTGGTGTTTTGGTGAATGATAAATATTTAATCACAATTTTATAATTAATATATTGATTTAAAAGAAAATTTATTTTCATAAAATGTATTCATAAATTAATATTTTTTTCTTACAATTTTAAGATAATTTTATCTTACCTTATTTTATTTTTTAAGGTGTTATAAAATCTGTTAATATTTTAAAAACTGTATTTTTGGGGTAAGTGATGATATTATTGAAGAATTCAATTTATCATATTAAAAAATGATTTTCAAAAAATTAAGTTCATTTTTTAATTATACAAATTGGAAAATGTTTTGGTTGAATTTTTGTGATTTTTCTGAAATACTTGAATTTTTGGTGAGTTATGAAATATGATAATTTACGATATATATATATATTATAAGTTAAATACACTATTCTATGAGTCATTTCTGATGTAAGAACCATACTATAGAATTTAACTTAATTATTTTAATATATTAAGGGATAATTCTCAAACTATTTATAGTCTTGAGTCAAAATAATAATCTAATGAATAAAATAATGAGAAAACTCCCCTCTCTTGCACTATAAATACCACCCCTCACCACCTCTTCTCATCATACCTTCTATGCTTTGATCCTTGCCCGAATTCTACCCAATAATATTGCTAATAAACTCCTAATATATATGAATTGTTGGTTTAATTAAATTACCAAAACCTTATCCATAAGAAGGTTCTCAAGGAGGAGAAATATAAGAGGTAAATTCCACTTTCTTTTCTTTTAATTTCTTTTCAATTTATTTTATTTTATCTATATCTCCTCACCTCCCCATATAAAAAGGGAATGAAAACCCCAGTAAATTAACTATACTAGAATTATATTATTATAATATAATAATACATCATAAACCCCTTCTCCCCTCTCTTTTATTCTAAAAATTATACCGTTGTCTATGAGGTGTTGATTTATCACCTTCATGGATGTTATGTTTTAATTTTCTTTTATCTCCTTTACATATGGTTTTAAAACCATTATAATGGTTAAATAATATTATAAAATTTATTTTTTAACCCTTTTTATGTTTTTCGACTGACATATATACATAATACTAAATGATAAAACAAAAAGAGTTCATTGTGATTAAAAACTGCTAAAATTAATCTAAATGATTATCATTAACAAGTTACCAAATGATTCATCCTAATATCTAGAAAAATAAAATATAAGACCAATTAAAATTTTTATTTTTAATTAATAACTTATAATTTAAATTATAGGGAATAATACCCATTCTACATGAACTTCCATACTCATATACAAGAAAACCGATCTTGAAAACTAAAAACACACACACTCTTGAATGATTAAATTGAACACTATAACTCATAAAAATTTCATAAATGAACTTATTAAAATAATAATAAATAAATTAAATCTATAAAATTTTCTATAATTATTAATTAATGAATATAATTTGATTTTTTAGGACATTAAGATCAACTACAGAACCGTTTCAGACATAAGGTAAGGAATCCTTTTCGAAACTCCATATTTCCTTCAGGTTACACTTTCTCTCAATTTACCCAATATAAATTTTCTTTATTTTTATTTAATTATTATAAATTATATGTATATGTTCCAAACTTGTGTATCTAGATCATATCATCTTTCTTTTATGGGGTGAAACATGTTTTAATAAGGCTCCCTTCTCAAATCTTCCCAAAAGAAAACCTGAATCAAGGGAATGTAAGAACCCGACCCTAGTTACCCGGAGCCAGTGCCTTATTGGTTACATTGGAATAAAAACAAGGAATAATCATCCCAAAGGACCGATTATTTTAGTATTATTGGAAAAAAGATACATACATAAGTTCTTCATTACTACTTGAAATGAAAAACAACATAGAAACTCCTTAGACAACTTCCATAACTCCTAGGTTATTTCAACATGTCATTCATACTAGAATTATTCTTGCCCTATGGAAATGAAACATAATAAAGGGGTGATATCAAACACTCAGTAAGGGTAATAAATACAATATAAGATAATATAAATATTATACATGGTGAATAATTGAAAACACATGACATTATAAATAAACGTGAACATAATATGGTAGAAATATGAGATGAGTAAATATTGCCATAACATAACATAATCATGGGTATTATAAAAGTAGAATAACCACATGAACCATCAAGAATACATTCATAATGAGTGAATGCATAATGCGGGGAAATATAACCATATCGTCAAGGCCTCATGCCAAGACCATAAATAATCGTTTTGTCAAGGCCTTGTGCCAAGACAGTAGTTTGTCTCATGAGACCTACCGATGTACCGAGGGGCTATAGCAGGCCTCACCTGATAATTACTATGTAAAATGCATTCCTCATATGAACGGGGATAAAAATAATCAACATACACATTCATATTGAAACTAATATATGAAATGTAAACAGATTTCCCCGAACATTAAGCAAAAACACTAACCATTCAAAGTAAACTGATAAATTGTTGTAAGATAGAAGATCAATATCCAAAATAATCATAAACCATTAAATTGAATATGGAAGATGATAATATGGAATAACAATCCCAATAATACACAAGAATCAACAAGTTTGTTGAAATAGAGGAAGATACTCTTATAAAATCTTTGAGTAATTCTTGAAATAAATACTCTTTTACATTGAAAAGAAGAGTTCTTTTGGAAAAATATTTGTATAAAATCAGAAGTGAAGTAAGATATTATTTTCATAACAAAATTATTGATTTTATAGATATAATGGTTTCCAAAAACATATTAGATATTTCCCTTGAAAATAGGTAAAAAATTGAGATATTCCCTTGAATCAGGCTTGTATTTCGGAAACAATTTGAAAGATCATTTTAAATAATGTAATTAACCATAAAATAAAGAATGATTCTGTTTTTTGTAAATATATATAAAACTCAAAAAGAATTTATGATGAGTATATAATAATACATAAGAATTTCATTGAGGTAATTTAGACAATGAAAATAAGCCGAATGGAAATGGAAGTTCGGGTGGGAAAACCCTTACCTTGTAGAGTAACCCCTAGAACATGAAGGTTGGGACCTTGGGGGCTTAAGGACACCTTGGGAGGACTCTTAGAGAGGTATTCACACAAGCACATCGAGGATGATGGATTTGGAATGAAATAAAACGAACGGATGAGTGAGTATTTATAGAAAAAGAGAGAGAGTTTTTTAATAATTTCAAAGGGACACCTTATTAGTGGTTTTTTCCAAACCATGGGCTTGCCCATGGTATTTTCCCATGGTTTTAGCCACATGGGACACCTCATGTCATATTTTATTGTACAAAAGTCTACCAGCCTTTTATTTTAATTAATATGTCATTATGATGTCATTAAACTATTGAAAACTCAAAACTGTATTTTTTACTATTCACGAAAAATTCAAGTATTTTAGAAAAATACCAAAAATTAACCCCTACCATTTTTCAATATATAGAATTGAAAAATGAAATCCATTTTTCAAAAATAATTTTCTACATATTATTAATTTAATTTTTAAATAAAATCATAGTTAATTAAAAAAATAACAATTTTAAGGTATAATTAGTTTTATATCATATTGAAAAATCAATTAAGATCTCATTATATTATTATTTTAAGAAAATAAAATAATATCATTATTTACTATTCATAAGGGTATGTTACATTTCACCAAAAATCAAGTTTGTTCTAAAAAACTCCAAATTACTTACTGGTCACAACTCTAGATGACCTTTATTCGAAATTCCAAACACAGTAGATGCAAAGTTTTGTTTAATAGCTAGATTATAAAATGGATTCAATATTTATTTCCAAAAATCTTGGGGTGTTACAGGGAACTTCCTGATTTCTTGCCCATTTTAAATTGAAGTCCATAATCTATTTTAATCCATCATTATTTTACTAAAATCACTCATTTTATCATTAACATATATCTTTATTAATTTTGGGTTTTATACAGAAAAATTATTTCTTTTCCATTTTGAATAATATTTAACATTTTCTTCAAACTGAATTAAAACGTTTTATTTCTAAAGTTTCTTAAATAATATTTTTATATGTATTCACATCATTTTAACATTTATTATCATTATCTATGCATGTTTCCCTTATTAATGTCCATGAATGATTTAAATCCTTTCTTTCATGGACATCATTATAATATTCCTTTATGTTATACCTTTGGACATGATTACGATGCCCAATTATTTCCATGTGTAGCCCTTATGTTTATGTTTGATTCCTTATGTATGATTCTTTTTGTGTCACAAATATTCAAGAAAATGTTATGACAGGTTGTCCTAGATAGTAATCCAATGCATTGGGTAATGTTTAGCCTCATTAAACGTCATGTGCAATGGTATTGGTGGTTAACCTTAACTCGTGGTCCATATGCAATGGTCTTAGTGGTTAGCCCTAACTCATGATCCTCCATGTTAAATGATCCTTGAATCATGATAAATTCATGTTTTACATTTCTTTCACATTACTATGATTCCATGATTATATGATCACATTCTCTATATATTATGATTACATATGTTTATTCATGTTCCATTACTTTTTATATCATTATGTTATGCCTCATAACCCATGTGCTAAGTTTTATTATTATATTTATTTCCTTACTAGGTTGTATATCTAATACCTTTTTTCATGTATTCCCTTGGGTACCCTATGAAAATGCAAGGTTTCAATGTAATTTAGGATCTCCTTTTGAATATTAAATACAAGTTATTATATTTTGGTTTCATGTTGTTTAATTATGTATCTAATATTCCAAAGATACTAGAATTTATTATCAATTGTTTTTATTTAATGGTTAGGTATGCTTAAAGTCATGTAATGATATTTCTAAAAGTATAAGGTCTCTATAGAGATGGTATCATATTAGTTGTTCTTAACTCATAGGTATCGTTCCATATGTGACATCTTCCACATATCTCACCTTTGCTAATATTATTCTGAACCGTCTCATTCTTTTGACCCTGAGGATATTGAGCTGTAGGTGGATACATACTTTTAGGATCATCCAATATTTATCATCGATCGTAGCATGATAGTTCTCTATGGTAGGCCAATTCCATTGGTTTGGGTTCAATGGTAGAACAAATGTGTATAGGACAAGGCTTAGGAGCAGGAGGCCGACATACATGCATAATGGCTGAAACGTTTTTGCAGATGATGTCATACCATACCCAGAAGGGAATATTAGGGAAAAATTTTCTTAAAGAGGGGAGGTTGTATCATCCTGGATTTTACCAAAGATATTAACCATTAATTTTTTGTTTTAATTCTATTAAGTGTCCATATTAAAGTTTCATAAACAGTTAATGGGGATGTTGGTGTGTATGAGGCCTCTTCAAATTGAGGAGCCCCAAAATGGGAAGAAGTATACTGGGTTGTACGGTTATAGGAAATCATGCCTCTCAACCCACACAGTTTCCCTAAACTATGTCGTTTCAGATAGTGGGGTATATAGAGCCTCATGGTTTTTCTACAACCATGATACCCAAGGTTCATTTCCGTGTGACCACCTATATGTTTTGGACAGTGAGGCTCCACATAGTTTGTGTATAGTTAGTTAAACTATGCGCCAAACCAAGAAGTGTCCCCTTGAAGCGAAACCTATCACGCGGCTGGTGTAGGGTCTGTGCAATCATGCAACCAAACCATGTGACCCTCCTGTGTGGGTAAAATACCCATTTTACCCTTAATGATTTTTTATCCTTTCTCTTTTCTTTTCCTCTTCTTCTCCAGTTGATCTCCCCTCCTCTTCAATGTATGTGCTCCCATATCCCATCCCATGGTCCCTTTTCTATCTCCCTTAACCAAAGTCTAAATCATTTTCCATCAGAAGCATTGGATCCATCTCAGTATCCCCTTCCTTCTACACACTTCTATTTCAAGGTTCGTTTTTTATATGTGGCATTATTTTGTTTTGATGGTTTTCCATATTATTGTTTCATTTCAAAAATCCTTGGACTTATTCCATTCTAGGATAAATTAAGCCTCAATAATGGATGAGTGGAGCACTACTACATTGAGGTAGATGGCATAGGTATTTTATAAAATTTTCATCACTTTTTAAATGATATATTATCTTGACGCTCTCCATCCCCTTCCGGGGATACTTCGTTCTTGTTTAATAAATTAATTAAAAAAAATTTCCATGTCAATTGTGACCCTACCGTGCTGTAAAACCCATCCGTGGGTTGTTCTCCTTATTTTTTGTCACCCCTTTGAGTGTTCCACCTTAAATGGCCATTTTACCAATGCGTTGAGTTGTGGACCACCATGTATTGGGGAGTTTCATCTTTATTAAATGACTTTAATTATAATTGGATTTAAGATAAATTATTGACCATGAGATTTTCCCTTGAGCTTTATGCCACACACCTCTTATTTAAACACTAATGCTTGATGCTTCATATTTAATTCCATATGTCTACATTTAAATTCTTATAATAGTTTTTTAATTCCTATGTTTCATTACATATGTCATTTATTATCCTTATGATATGATTTATCATGTTTTTTAGATTTTGATATTGAAAATTCAGTGATGACATGTGAATATAAATATGTCAGACCTTTTTTCTTATGCCTTATTCCAATGACTTACCCACAATTAATTCCCCAAGACTTTACCACATAAATGGTTCCATGTTTGTTTAGATTTAAGTTTATAGTTGGTTAGATGAAGAGCACATAGTTTTGATATGTTTCATTGATGACATGAAATTATATAACTAATATTCCCTTTATTGTTTTCTTGATTACTATGGCTCATATGCTACAGTCTGAGAGAGAATATGGGTCCCAAATTAAAGATGTAACTCCCTGACCCCAGAATCTTGGAGCCGGGGAATTATTTTAATACATTGGCATGATTAAAAGGAATCAAGTCCCAAAGGACTGATCAGTTTAGCGGTCTTGGAAAATGTATTACATACACGAACTTTACATTGCAATTTATAACATAAAATATAGCATAGATAATCCCATGAGAACTCTATTATTACCATATATTAACACTACATATCAATTAAAAAACACTTCTTGGCATCTTGGGAAAATAAAAAATAAGAATGCGGTGAGATAAGATGCTCAGTAAGGATAAAAAATATAGCAGATGCTATCACAAATAAGAATAAATGTTTAAGGAAAGGTATAAAACTAAAACACAATCATTTTAAAAAACTATATTCTGTATAATATGGAACGAATAAATCAAATAATTCCATGTAAAACTTCATATGGATATTCTACTAGTCGAATAATCACATATACAATCAATAACTAATCTCATATCGATGGAATACACAATACTAGAGTTTTTAACTACTAGGTCAAGGTCTCGTGCCAAGAACATACACAAATATTCTATCTAGGAAATTTTACAAGACACTAGTTTGTCTAATAATACCCAACGATGCATCAAGAGGCTATAGTGGGCCTCACCCATCTCTTACTAAGTCCAATAAATTCTTCATATGAAAAGGGTGAAACATAACATAAACACTCATATTAAAAATAACATATGAAAATTTATTACTTTAACCATAAACCTAGAATGGTATTAAAATATCACATCCATAGTCAAACAAATCATAAACCCTTCAATACAATATGAAATATTTTATCATAATAAATCAATCTCAATTAAGCATAAAATCCAATAATGGATGTTGACATAAATGAAAATAATCACATAAAATCATTAAAACTATGTTAGAGAAATATCCACTTTTTTTACTTTGAAAATATTAAAAGTATCTAAATTTATAAAATAATAAATTTAAAATACATTTTTGAGGAAAATTTTCTTATACCACTTTGAAACTTTTGAAAGGAATTAACATTTTGAAACATTTATGTCCATATAAATAAATCTTTAAAACCATTTTGAAAACATGGACAATAATGAGAAAGGTTTAAAAGTATAAATATTTTAAAACATTTATAATGATGTTTTAGTTAAATATTCTCTTACATAAATCCATAAAAATATTCCCTTTGAAAATATTTTTAAGAAATATGGATATGAATGATAAATTTGTCTCATTAAGCACTTATGCATAAACAATCTCATATAATAATTAGATTTTGAAATTAACCCATACTTTGTACTTTACTTTAGTCAGGGGTGGGATAACCTCTTGTATAATGGTGAAATATTGTTATTAAATTATAACTATACCATATACATATTTATGATATCATATACGATCCTCTTATCCTGTTTTGTTAATAATGTTTCAGTATTACCATTATTTCGAATGTTACCTACTTTGTTTTTCTATGCATGTTTTGTTAAGTAAGTCCTATTTATTATGAATAGGATATATTTTATTAAAATAAAAAATGATATTGAGTTAATAAATATTATATTTACTTATCATATTATTTTTATAATCATTCTTGAATGGTTAATGTGGAGAATGAATCTCATTGCGTTGTGGAGACGGTAGGCCGTACGTACGCATGAGAAATGATACCTTTTACTTAGGGATTAAATGGAATTAAATTGAATGGAATATGAATTATATAGAAAAAATATCATGACATGTTTATTATTTAAATCCTTTATATTCAACTTTATACCCATCAAAATAAAGTAATGATGAAAAATAGTTTACACCACAGTGTGGAAATGGTAAGCCATACGTATGCACGTATGGTGATATTGTTCTTTATAGGATGGGTAAAAGAAGGAATATGGTTTTCCCATATTCATAACAAAATATAAAAATATATTATATTCTAGAGTTATTAATTTATTATCTATACAACTTATTAATTGGAAGTAGAAGAAGAAATGAAATTTGAAATAGGTGATAAAATGATTACCTCTACTTCGGGTGTCTCCTTTTGATTTGTACAAAAGGACTTCATAGGTTGGATTCCTTACTATTGTGTGGCCCCTAAGATGAATTAGGGGATTTTAGGATAGGAAATGGGTAGAGGTTTTCCAAGCCAAATGTCTTTGTAGGTGTTAATTAAAGAGAAGTAGAAGTTCCCTTTTATAAGAGAGGTGAGGGGTACTTTAGGAAAAGATTGAAATATTAATTTATTATAAAAGTATTTTCGGTTTATAATAGATATAAATTGATTTATTTCAAGGATAAGATGATTATGGGTCTAAATCCTCTCAACCAATAGGTTTTAGACATGTTTAATTCCTAAAATTAACCTTATCTTTTATATTTAACCCTTAGTTAAATATTTTAACTTTTACAATGTCTTCTTTTATTTTTACACTATACGGTTAATATAGTTACGATAAAATTCCAAGAGAAACTAAATTGAATCAATAATGAAATTTTTAACATTATATAAGACAGTTGGTCGAATCTTAGATTTTTAGGATTTTATATCATTTAATAAAATAGTATTTGTTTTAAAAAAAGTCATTTATATCAAATTTGACACTATTTAGTAATTGATTTTTGTTAGTCATAAAAACATTATTACTTCGAAAAAAATTCATTAAATAAAATATAACATGTAACTGTATTCCAAATAATTCGTGTGTGGCATAAAAATTTTAAATTAAATTTATTTTCATATTTATAATATAAATTATTTGATTCTTTCATTAAAAAGGAAAACACTGCATCATTATAGTGTCATAAATAAATTTAATTATTTAAAGTTTAAAAATTAGAAATAAAATAAAATGATGGAGTAAATATTTTTGTCTTTTAATTAATATTTATAGTTGAATATATAACTTATATACCTTGAATTAAAATTGTTTTAGTAATAAGATACTTGTTTATGTTATATTTCCCATTACATTAAATTAATTATTATAACACATCATTTTCACACCAAAGTGGATACCAAATGAAAAAAATTATGCCTAAGGATTTTTTGGTCACCCATGAATCATCCAATAATATTAGGACAAATATTAGGGTATTTTTTTATTATAATATTATTTATACCCTTATTTACCTAATTTTCCCTTTAACCATGGTAAATAAAAATAATTACCGATGTTCCTATTCATAATGATAAAGAATAATGGATACATATTTACATAATTTGGAATATCTGATTCCAAATATGGAATCCATTTTTCCAAATTCAAAACACAGAAGTTTCACTAATTAATTTAAAATTAATTCTCGTTGTCAAAACTGGAAAGAGGGTTTTTAAGAAGTAAAAACTATCAAAATATTGACATGTGTTTATATCCAATTTAAATGTGAAATTAATTATAATTATCAAAATTTTATTAAATAATAAAAACTTAATACAATTACTCTTTAAAAAAATTAAAAAGATAGTGTAACTATATAAATAATTTTGATGAAAAACAGTTTTGAATTAAAATGAAGAATTTATTCACTAAAATATGGAAGTTATCAGAAAAACACAAAACATTTATCAAAACAACATTTTTATATCCATTTTATAAATAAGAAGTTTATTTTTTCAAATTTAATATATAAGTGTCAAATATTTTATTTAAAAAGGTTTTGTCATTAAAAGGTGGTAAAACTGCATTTTTTGAAAAATACTTCTTTTATATGTAAATTTAAATTTGTTCTTATATTATGTATAATAAGAACATAAGATGAATTTTAAAATTATATGGAATATATAAAATTGAAAATGTGGTTAATACAATTCATAACAACTTCTTAAACAACTAGTTTGATAGGTCGTGGTGTGCTCGAACTCGGTGTTGCGTGTAGCACAAGCTATTTAATTATTAAAAAGAAGCATACCATGGAAGCTTGATGTGTTAAATTATCACCTAATTCAATAAATTTCATCATCGAAATTTTTGAAGCTGGTTTCTACAACTAAGGTTTGATTATTCAAAATCCATTTATTGCAATCCATCATCAGAAAAATAGTTGATAAAACATTCACTTTAAAATAAACAAAGTTAAGTAAGAAGGTTAACAAAGAAAATAAAAACAAGCATTCAATGTAGGAATAAATGAACTTGAATGAAAATGTAGCTATCAAGTTTTGATAGAGAGTGATATAGAACATTATTAGAATAAAGTTAACAACAAAAAAGATATAAATATGCAATGATCCAAGGGACCATATAATTCATAACAAAATAAATTACTATGATTTTTTTGGTTTTATTATACTTTCCCTCAAATTGAAGAATTAATTTACTTTATAGACTAAGAACACAAGGAATCATACTTAATTGACATGTAGAGTTTCATCCTTGAACTAATTCCTACCACAAACTCATATCTCTCTTCAAAATATAATAAAACTAAAAAATATTCTATTTACTCGTATATGGTTCCAAATATAAAAATATACCAATTAAATAAATAAAACAATGTTATAATAACTAGGGACTTTCTATAGGCTAGTGGTAGGTGATAAAGCCTTGTTGCACTTCAGTTGTGGGTTTGATTCCCGCAACCTTGTCCAATGCGATGGGCTTTCACCCGACATGAGGGTTTTCCTTTTTTTTAAAACTATATTATTATAACATTCAAAAAATAATCTTAAGAAACCATAAACAATACTATCCAAAGTTCAACATAATCCATTCCAACCATTAGAGTTATCCAAAATACTTCTATCCAAACAGTCACAAACCGAATCTGGTCACCATCAAAACCGGCACCCGACCCAGCCTGCGATAAGGCCCGAAGGTCATTGACGATCCCCACAGGCTAGCATAAGTTCCCGGGTATCATAAAATGAAGTTTGGGAATGATTTACCTGAGTTTATAAACATTAAACAACAAACAAACTCAATAAAACAAGTCTGGATTTTTCAACTAAAATCGTCTTTTGAAAATTTTCATAACTAAATTAAATAAGTTATAACTATGTTTAAAAACCATTAAAAAGGCATGAAACCAAATAAGGACAGACCAAGGAGCTCCACATGGAAAGAGGCACCACCCTCAAGCCATCTCCACAACAAAACATCACGAATGACCGATAAAAACCCACATTTTGGGCACAAAAGTTGTACCCAAACCTGCAACAACAAAATAACCAAGTCTACTTACACACAAAGGTTTAAGTAGGGTGTGAGACAAATCCCAATAGGATACCACCACTAAGAGATTCCATGCAATAAACATTCAAAGATGAAAAGCATGCATGTTTTCAAAAACATGTAATTTATAGTTACAATTTCTAAAAGATGAAACTTAAAAAAAATCAGTTTTCATGTGGGATAATTTAAAGAATAAACACTTTTAAAATAAATTCCAAATCTACTGAATTTTCCTGCCAAATATACCGTATGATGATGGTAAGTATAAAGGATCTAATAAGCACAAGAAAAAGGAAATAACCCCTAGGAACTAGCTCATTGTGGGTCCCAGGTATCTCATATCTCTGTGAGAGTAACCCGCACAAATATCTGTTCTCATGCACGAGCCACTAGTAGGGAATATACCCATAACCTAGTGGTCCCCAATCATCATCATCATAGTTTAGTTAGAGTTGTAAGAATCAATCTTGCTAAGTCAAACTGAGGCCAAACCCCATGGATTCACTCGTATACTAGTACACGCCCACCCACCTAGATACTCGGGTTTTCCCCTTGTTCTCAAACAAGTTCAACAAGTCAAGAAATATACTTTGAATATGAAAATATCATTTCCAAATAAAAAATTCACCAAAAATCCCACATGTATACCACACAAGTCAAAAAAATAAACTTTTCATTCAAATTGATTTTGAAATACGACTCACACCAAAATAGCCCACAACACTTTTCACATTTATTTTTAACTTCCAAAAATCCATTAAAAGTTTTATAAAACCAATCCAAGAAATTATAACTCACATAAAATCCCGCTAAAAATTTACATAATACCCTTTTCATAACCAAAATCCATTTTTCACATCACACTCACACAAAACATCCCACATCACTTTCACATCTCCTACACACTTAAGTAAATCCTTCAAGCATTTTTATAAAACATTTCCATGATAGAAAACATAAAAAAACATCCCCTTTCACATTTAAAATATACCATTTCAAAATATACACACTCCCAAATAGTTTTCCAATACAGTTTCACCACTTACATAAATCATTAAATCATTCAAATCTTTCATAAAAAAATTCCAAAAAGTATACACAATCTTTGCTCATAAAACCCATTTCAAAACCATATTTCAAGGACAAAACCACACCAAAACATTACCAATGTAGAATTGGAATCCCTAGTGGCATTTATAAAACAACTTTCAAGTGTGATAAAATAACTTTGAATAATACCACAAAAGATACAAATGAAAACACCCATTTTCATAAAATGATCTCAAGATGTATAACAAAGTTTTACACACCAAACCTTTTCCAAAAACCCCTTTAAAAAGACCACATGGCACAAAGGAATTAACGAAACTGAATTTTCAGTCCCTTTCAAAAACTAATAAATCAATTTCATATTTTATAAAACTACCACAAAAGATACCACATGTGTTACATTCGAAAAGTTCACAGCTTTAAAAAAAATGAAATTATAAAATTAAATGCTTTACCAAATCCATAAAAAATGGGGTTTTCACCACAAAAAACATATGGGGAACATGAAAATCCAGTAAAACAAGAAAACTAACTCATAATGGAATGATTAACCTTGGAATCACCTACCGAAAGTGTCGAATCCCTCAAAACTTGGTGCAAAACATCAACCACACCACCACTACACCACAAAGAAGATAAATCCAGCCCTAGACCACAATATTTGACCAAGAAGAAACCAAATCAAACCCTATGTTCGAACCCTAACTTCTGGACATTTTAGAACATAATGAAAGAGGGAGGCAACCCTAAGGGAAAAGGAAGAAACCAAGAAGGAATCACTTACCTTGAAAATATTGAAGAAATCACCCCAAATACACCAGTATCTGAATATGAAAATAGCCAACCATTCAAGGGAGATTCGAAAAAGGTTGAAGATATCATTTAGTAACTAGAATGGGGGAAAAAGAGTGGGAAGTAAAAGAGTAATGAAATAATCAATTTACCTCTTCAAATCTGGGCGATTTGAGAAATTAAGATAAGTTGCATCTATATTCGTGATGAAACCGAGCTCCAAAGAGGAGGAAGAGAGCATGGGGGTGCTACTTGGTATGTGGTCTGAGGGGAGAGTTGGAATCACTGAAAAAACGTAAATATTAAAGAAGATAATAAAGATTTAAAAACTATTTTTAATGCAGGAAATGGGATTTTGGGCAGGCCCAATCCTTAATTAAAAACCCATATCCATCATGGTTATGGATTTATAAATGGTCCAAATTAATATGGTGGTGTTAATAGGTCAGGGAATGAAAAGTAGTAATTTTAATGGATGAAAAATGTTGAAAAATAAAGGAGTTATAAAGGAATCAATTTTTTTTAAATATGGAATTGGACTCACGGTTTGGCCCAATTCATTAAAACTCACCCATTCCTCCATAAAAGCTTGGGAAACCCCCAAAACAAAGCATGAATGGAAATTAAATGAAGTTTAACTTTCAAATAAGTCATTTATGTGACAATTATCCTCAACATGAAAAATTTCCACCCATTAAAAGCCACATTAAAGCCAGATACAAAAACCAAACCCAACCGACAAACCAAGATGTACTTCTTTGCTAAGCTTCGCCCCCAAAGGCCAAAACAGCTCTAGTGATCAATTAAGGAATGATTAATCTCTCAACCCAAACTTACACCACTTTCCTGAAATGATCAATCACATTCATACTTTATCCCAAAAATAAAACACCTCAAACACTATCCAAACAATACTCAAGCAATTCACTCAAACAAACAACAACTTTGAACAAGGCTACACTTACCTTACTTTAACTAAACCATTGGGAGCTCTCCAATCCCAACGTTTACTCAAGGAACATGTTGTTAGCTAGATATTTATGAATGAGAATACCTACCTCCAAGCCAAGAACATGGATAAATATGAGCTATTGGTACGGGGGGACACAAATAGGCACCCCACCATAAGAGACAACCTATATTTTTCCGAGACAGAATCAAAACACTAAAAGGGGGAGGCCTGAACAGACTCCCTAGTATAAAGACTAGAATTATTTTCAAAATTTAAAAAGGATCATACATGAGAATCATAGTGGGTCTCCCCACCATAAGAACCAACCATCATGGGCTGACACATAATGAACCAAAAAAAATTAAATATTTGGGAAGGGCACAGGGTTAGTCCGCACAATTTGGGAAACCGTGCAATAACTATGCCGATCATTTTTTTCGCATGGCTTCTTGGTACACGGTCACTACTAATTATGCACAAAATGTGTCCTTAGCACATCTATAAAAATTTCCAACCATTCTCTAATGAGTCAATGGAAACCAAAGAGGGAGGGAATGATATTAGGTGATGCCATGGGTACAATGCCCTCCACCAATTTCCACCTAACAAGAACAATATAAAAAATATGATGAAACTAGAGGTTTAAACTCTTCCAATATTTCATACTGAGGATAGGACATTGTACAAGGGTTTAAATAACCCTGGTATTTCCCCTTACTTTGATCCATCTTCTCTCTGAGACCTATGGCTGGAGCTCAAATGATTGAAGCAACTTCGGCCTCATAGTTATGCTTTGGAAACCCCCTAAATGAGAATTCTTCTTTTGGTGCCACCAACAACTACACTACAATCCCTGATAAGATTTCCAAGACATAACACATTCCAAACTCACTTTACCCTAACTTGATATTTGACTGAAACAAGGGCTTAAAAAATGCACACACATCACACCTTGTTTCTTCGAGTAAGAAACAATATAAGTAAAGAACACCTATAATCAACTTCCTCTAAAATAGAATATTTTGATGTTTTTATAAGGGAGACATTCTCACAACATAATAGAAACTCTCAAAGGATTGCATGAATTTCACCTTTACAATCAATCAAGCACATGACATCACAAGGTGTCACCAAATAGGACTACGGTGACTGATATAAACAATGCATGGAGAGGGACCATATACAACATCCCAAAACAACACACAATTCTAGAATGTGGCCAAAATATCCTCTCATGACCAGATTTCCCACACTGGCAGTTTAACATGAACTCCTTCTAAGAGACTAAGAAGGACTGAGAGGACCTCTTAGACACCATCCAGATACTCATCTACGCTAACAACCCTAGACTACTTCCACCTTCGGCAAATCAAGAAACATAAGAAGCTAATGTCTCTTTCAACCTTCCATGATCAATCTCCCACTACAAGAGGATACAAAAAACCAAGAAAGTAAAGGGTTTAGACTCAATCTAAAAATCTTAAGAAAAAGATTCTTTACATTGATCAATTGAAGGATCTTCCAACGACAAAACAACCAGGGCTGCACTTTAGTTGTGCACTAACCCTTAATAGGGGCGTACCTAATCCAATGAGAGAACCCAAGGTCCCAACCAACCTGGTCCATTGGTCAAGACATACCTCAACCAGATCCAAACAGATGAGGGGAAACACAATAAAGGCTTCCAAAAATATTCTCAGAGGATACCACTAACCATCCCTTCAACCTAGTTTATCGACCAAACACAAAACCAAAACACTTTTCAAACAGGAGGGGTTCTTGGACTCAAAAAATTCCACAAAATCAGCATTTCTAAAAACACATAATACACACCATAACAAAACACTCATAAAGACATCAAGTTTTTCTTTTAAAAACATTTCTTTGAAAACAAAATGGTTCAACAGTTAGTGTATCCCCCAATGGTACACCATGGTCCCCACACATGCATGTTTCCGTGCCACACCGGGCACCCTCCTCATATCCATCCCGTCACTCATCCAGTCATGCCATTAACCATGAATCATCCTATATAACCCCATGCATGTGGTATCTCATTAAAATACCAAAGGTTAATACAAAAACTCATTCCACTTTTCAAAACCAAAACAATCAACCAATACTTCATTTTTCTCAAGACTGTTAACCATGAAATCAAACCCAAATTACTGCAAATTTTTTTTAGAAAGGCACAATCATTCCAATGAAAAATCACTTTCAAGTTATTCACCTCAATTTCAAAACAACTCATCCCATTAAAACACCTTTCAATAGTTTAGAAAATTCTATTGGAAACACTTTTTCAAAACCAACTTTGACATAGTTCATGTTTTCAAAAGAGGTGAAAACACACCATTTTCCATTCCAATACAATTCTGAAAATTTAGTAATCCATTTTCAAAAATCTAACCATCCCAACTTTATTAGATAATCATTTCACAAAAGCTTTATACTTCTTAAAACCAAGTCACTTTAAAACCAAAGTTCCAAGATTTCAAATCTAAAGAACACTAGATAATGCGAGAGGAAACTAGTTTCAGTGGGAGACTTTTATGTATGGTTGGCGGCCATATTACAATAACTTAACCATAATAGAGAGTGTTCTAGTGAATATCCCCAGCTCCACATGGCTTTCCAGGCCCTATGAGCTCACCGAGACCATTAACCCAACTCTCTTTTCATTTCCCCTAATCATCATCAATCCAAGAAATCCAATGGGCTCATATAAATCTTGACTTCCCCTAGAGTCTCGAATCCCTTAATGAGGTGTGGTAATCAGGAACACTACCCATAACCTAAATACCAAGTTCCAACAATGATAACTCTAGAATATCCCTACTGTTCCCCAAATAACGTGACCCAAAGAGTTAACCAGAACCTCCTATGATACAATTTTGTCACGAACCGAATCTGGTCTCCAACAAAACCATCACCCGACCCAGCCCGAGACAAGGCCTGAAGGGAGTTCCCGATTCCCATGGGCAGGAACAAGTGCCCGGGTATCATAAAATTATGTTTGGGAATGATTTACCCGAGTTTATAAACATTAAACAATAAACAAACTCAATAAAACAAATCTGGATTTTTCAACTAAAACCATATTTTGAAAAATTTCAGAACTGAATTACATAAGTTAAAACTATGTTTAAATACCATTAAAAAGGTACAAAACCAAATAAGTACATCCCAATAACCTCTACAAGGAAAGAGGCACCTCCCTCATGCCATCTCCAAAACACCGCATCACGAATGACTGGTAAAAACCCAAACTGTTGGCACAAAAGTTGTACCCAAACCTAAAACAACAAAATAACCAAGTATACTTACAACCAAAGGTGTACGTAGGGTGTGATACAAATCCCAGTAGGATACCACCACTAATATATTCCATGTGATAAACATTCAAAGACAAAAAACATGCAAATTTTCAAAAACATGTAATTTCTAGTTACAATTTTTAAAAGATGAAACTTAAAAAAATCAGTTTTCAAGTGGGATAATTTAAAGAATCAACAATTTTAAAATAAATGCCAAAGCTACTTAATTTTCCTGAAACATATACCATATTACAATGGTAAGTATAAAGGATCTAATGAGCATAAGCAATAGTAAATAACCCCTAGACACTAGCTCGTTGTGGGTCCCAGGTACCTCGTATCTCGGTGAGAGTAACCATCGCAAATATCTGTTATCATGCACGAGCCACTAGTAGGGAACATAAAAATAATCTAGTGGTCCCCAATCACCATCATCATATTTTATTTAGAGTTGTAAGCATCAATATTGCTAAGTGAAACTGAGGCCAAAACCCACGGATTCACTAGCATACTAGTACACGTCCACCCACCTAGATACTTGGGTTTTCCCCTTGTGCTCAAACAAGTTCAACAAGTCAAGAAATATACTTTGGATATGAAAATATCATTTCCACATTAAAAATTCACCAAAAATCCAACATGTATACCACAAAAGTCACAAAAGTCCACTTTTCATTCAAATTGATTTTGAAATCCGACTCACACCAAAATAGACCACAACAATTTTCACATTTATTTTACACCTCCACAAATCCATTAAAAACTTTATAAAACCAATCCAATATATTCTAACTCACATAACATCCCACTCACATGTTACATAATACCCTTTTCATAACCAACATCCATTTTCACATCAAACTCATACAAAACACCCCACATCACTTTCACATCTCTTACACACTTTAGTAAATCCTTCAAATATTTTTATAAAACATTTCCAAGATGGATAACATCACAAAATAGACCCTTTAACATTTAAAATGTACCATTTCAAAATACACACACTCCAAAATAGTTTTCCAATATGGTTTCACCTCTTACATAAATAATTAAATCATACAAATCTTTCATAAAACAATTCCAAAAAGTATACACAATCTTTGCTCATAGAAGCCATTTAAAAACCATATTTCAAGGACAAAACCACACCAAAACACTACCAAAGTATAATTGGAAGTCCTGGGGACATTTATAAAACTACTTTCAAGTGTGATAAAATAACCATGAATAATACCACAAAAGATACAAATGAAAACACCCATTTTCATAAAATGATCTCAAGATGTATAACAAAGTTTTACACACCAAACCAATTAAAAAACCCACTTACAAGGTCCAAATGACACTAATGATTTAAAAAAACTGAATTTTCATCCCCTTTCAACAACTAATAAATCAATTTCATATTTTATAAAACTACCACAAAAGATACCACATGTGTTACATTCGAAAAGTTCACAACTACAACAAAAACGAAATTATAAATTTAAATGCTTAACCCAATCCCTAAAAAATGGGTTTATCACCACACACAGAATATGGGGAACATGAAAATCCAGTAAAACAAGAAAAATAACTCATCAAGGAATGGTTAACCATGGAATCACCTACTGAAAGTGTCTAATCCATCAAAACTTGGTGCAAAACATCAACCACACCACCGCCACCCCAAAAGGAAGATAAATCCATCCTTAGACCACAATATTTGACCAAAAGAGACACAAAATCAAACCCTAGGTTCAAACCATAACTTATGGACATTTTATAACACAATGAAAGAGGGAGGAAACACTAAGGGAAAAGGAAGAAACCAAGAAGGAATCACTTACCTTGAAAATATTGAAGAAATCACCCCAAATACACCAGTATCTGAATTTGAAAATATCCAAACATTCAAGGGAGATTCCAATAAGGTTTAAGAGATCATTTTGGAAATATAATGGGGTAAAAAGAGTGATAAATAAAATATTTACGAAATAATCAATTTACCTCTTCAAATTTGGGAGATTTGAGAAATTCAGATAAGTTTCATCCCTATTTACGACGAACCCGATCTCCAAAGAGAGGGAGGAGATCATGGGGGTGCGTCTTGGGTATGTGGACTTGGGTGAGAGTTGGAATCACCGAAAAAGCATAAATATTGATGAATATATTAAATATTTAAAAATATTTTTTAATGCAGGAAATGGGCTTTCAGGTAGGCCCAATCCCTTAAATAAAAACCCATATCCACTATGATTATGGATTCCTAAATGGTCCAAATTAATATGGTGGTGTTAATAGGTCAGGTAATGACATGTTGGAATTGTAATGGATGAAAAATGTTGAAAAATAAAGGAGTTATGAAGGAATAAAAACTTATTTTTAAATCTGGAATTGAGCTCACGATTTGGCCCAATTCATGAAAGCTCACCAATTCCTCCATAAAAGCTTGGGAAACACCCAAAACAAAGAATTAATGGAAATTAAATGAAATTTAACTTAAAAATAAGTGATGTATGTGAAAATTATCCCTGCCATGAAAACATTCCATCCTCAGAAAGCCACAGTAAGGTCAGATAGAAAAACCAAACCCAACCGATAAATCAAGATGTACTTCTTTGCCAAGCGTCGCCCCCAAAGGACAAAACACCTCCAGTGATCAATTAAGGAAGGATTAATCTCACAACCCAAACTTACACAACTTTATTGAAATGATCATTCACATTCATAATTTATCCCAAAAAGAACACTCCTCAAACACTATCCGAACAAGACTCAAGCAATTCACCCAAACGAACAACAACTTCTACCAAGGTTACACTTACCTTACTTTAACTAAACCATTGGGTGCTATCCAATCCCAATGTTTACTCAAGGAATATTTTGGTAGCTATATTGTTCCGATTGAGACTACCTACCTCCAAGCCATCACCATGGATAAATCTGAGATATTGGTACGGGGGGACACAAATAGGCACCCCACAAAAAGATACAACCTATATTTTTCTGAGACAGAATCAGGACACTAATAGGGGGAGGCTTGAACAAACTCCCTAGTAAAAATGGTAGAATTACATTCAAATTTTACGAAGGATCATACATGAGAATCATATTGGGTCTCCCCACCATTATAACCAACCATCTTAACCAACCAGCATGGGCCGACACAGAGAGACCCAAAAAAAATAAAGATTTGGGAAGGGCTTAGGGTTAGTCCGCACAGTTTGGGAAACTGTGAACTAACTATGCAGATCATTATTTCCGCATGGATTCCTGGAACATGATCAATACTAATTGTGCACAAAATGTGTCCTTAACACGTCTATCCAAATTTCCAACCATTCTCTAATGACTCAATGAAAACCAAAGGGGGAGGGAATGAAATTAGGTGATGCCATTGGTACATGGACCTCCACCAATTTCCACCGAACGGGAACAACAGAATAAATATGATGAAACTATAGTTTTAAACTCTTCCTATCTTTCATACTGAGGAGATGAAATTGTACAAGGTTTTAAATGACCCTAGGATTTCCCCTCACTATGAGCCAGCTTCTCTCCGAGACCTATGGCTAGAGCTCAAATGATTCAAGCATATTCGACCTCGTAGTTAGGCTTTAGAAACCCCATAAACGAGAATTATTCTTTCAGTGCCACCAAAAACTACACTAAAATCCCCTATAAGATTGCCAAGACATAACACATTCCAAACTCACTTTACCCAAATTCGATATTTTACTGAAATAAGGGCTTAGAAAATGCACACACATCACACCTTGTTTCTTCGAGTGAGAAACAATATAAGTAAAGAACACCTATACTCACCTTCCTCTAAAATAGAAGATTTTGAAGTTTTTATAATGGAGACTTTCTCACAACATAACAGAAAATCTCATAGGATTGCATGAATTTCACCTTTACGGTCAATCGAGCACATGACATCACAAGGTGTCACCAAACAGGACCATGGAGACTGATTTAAACAATTCATGGAGAGGGACCTTATACAACATCCCAAAACCACACACAATTCTATAATGTGGCCACAATATCCTCTTGTGACCAAATTTCCTACACTGGTAGTTTAACATGAACTCTTTCTTCTAAGAGACTATGAAGGACTAAGAGGACCTATTAGACACCGTCGAGATACTCATCCATGCTAACAACCCCAGACCACTTCCACCTTCAGAAAATCAAGAAACTTAAGAAGATAAGGTCTCTTTAAACTTTCCATGGTCACTCTACCACTACAAGAGGATACAAAAAACCAAGAAAGGAAAGGGTGTAGACTCAATATAAAAATCTCAAGAAAAATATTCCATACATTGATCAACAGGAGGATCTTCCAACAGTGAAACAACCTGGGATGTACTTCAGTTGTGCACTAACCCTTAATAGGGTCATACCTAATACAAATAGGGAACCCAATGACCCAACCGACCTGGTCCATTGGTCAAGAAATACCTCAACCAGATCCAAATAGATTAGGGGAAACACCATAAAGGCTTCCAAAAATATTCTCAAAGGATACCACTAACCAGCCCTTCAACCCAGCTTACCAACTAAACACAAAACCAAAACACTGTTCAAAAAATAGGGGTTCTTGGAATCAAAACATTCCATAACATCAGCACTTCCAAGAAAACATAATACACACCATCCCAAACTACTCATAAAGACATCATGTTTTCCTTTTAAAAAAATTTATTTGAAAACAAATGGTTCAGCAGTTAGCATATCCCCCAATGGTAACCCATGGGCCCCCACATGCATGTTTCTGTGCCACACTAGGAACCCTCCTCATATCCATCCTGACACTCATCCAGTCATTACATTAACCATTTATCATCCTATATAAACCCATGCATGTGGTCTCTCATGAAAATATCAAAGGTTAATACAAAAACTCATTCCACTTTTCAAAACCAAAACAATCAACCAATACTTCATTTTTCTCAAAACTGCTAACCATGAAATCAAACCCAAATTACCGCATAAAAAAACTTTTTATAAAGGCCCAATAATTCCAATGAAAACCCAATTTCAAGTTATTCACATAAATTTCAAAAAATCTCATCCCATTAAAAAACCATTCAATAGTTTAGAAAACTCTATTGGAAACACTTTTTCAAAACCAACCTTGACATAGTTCATGCTTTCAAAAGAGGTGCAAACACCCAATTTTCCATTCCAATACAATTCTGAAAATTCAGTTCTCCATTTTGAAAAATATAGACATTACCCCTTTATTTGATAATCATTTCACAAAAACTTTATGCTTTTTAAAACCAAGTCACTTTAAAACCAAAGTTCCAAGATTTGAAATCTAAAGAACAGAAGACAATGCGAGAGGAAACTAGTTTCAGTGGGTGACTTTGAAATATGTTTGGTGGCTATATTACAATCACTTCACCATCACATATATTTTTCTAGTGAATATACCTAGATAAAAATGGCTTTTAGGGCCCTATGAGCTCACCTAGACCATTAACCCAACTCTCTTTTCATTTCCCCTAATCATCATCAATCCAAGAAATTCAAAGGACTCATATAAATACCGACTTCCCCTGGAGACTCGAATACCATCATGAGGTGTGGTGATCAGGAACACTATCCATAACAAAAATACCAAGTTCCAAAAATCCTAACTTCATACTATCCCAATTGTTCCCCAAATAACGTGACCCAAAGAGTTAACCATAACCTCCTCTGATACCATTTTGTCACAAACTGAATCTGGTCACCATCAAAACCAGCACCTGACCCAGCCCGCGACAAGGCCTGAAGGGCATTACCGATCCCCATGGTCTGGCACAAGTTTCGGGGTATCATATAATAAAGTTTGGGAATGATTTACCCGAGTTTATAGACATTAAACAACAAACAAACTCAATAAAACAAATCTGGATTTTTCAACTAAAACTATTTTTTTCAAAATTTAAAAACTGAATTACATAAGTTAAAACTATGTTTAAAGACCATTAAAAAGTTATGAAACCAAATAAGGACAGCCCAAGAACCTCCACATGGAAATATTTACCTTCCTCAATCCATCTCCACAACATCGCATCATGAACAACCGGTAAAAACCCGAAGTATTGGCACAAAAGTTGTACCCAAAACTGCAATAACAAAATAACCAAGTCTACTTACACCCAACGGTGTAAGTAGGGTGTGAGATAAAGTCCAGTAGGATACCACAACTAATATATTCCATGAAATAAACATTCATTGATGAAAAGAATGCAAGTTTTCAGAAACATGTAATTTCTAGATACAATTTCTAAAAGATGCAGCTTAAAAAAATCATTTTTCAAGTGGGATAATTTAAATAATCAACACTTTTAAAATAAATACCAATGCTAATGAATATTACATCCAAATATACCATATGTCGATGGTATGTATAAAGGATCTATTGAGCACAAGCAATAGGAAATAACCCCTAGGCACTAGCTCATTGTGGGTCCCAGGTACCTCGTATCTCAGTGAGAGTAACCATCACAAATATCTGTTATCATGCACAAGCCACTAGTATGGAACATACCCATAACCTATTGGTCCCAAATAATCATTATCATAGTTTAGTTAGAGTTGTAAATGTAAATCTTTCTAAGTGAAACTGAAGCTAAATCCCACAGATTCACTAGCATACTAGTACACTTTCACCCACCTAGATACCTGGGTTTTCCCCTTGTGCTCAAACAAGTTCAACAAGTCAAGAAATATACTTTGAATATGAAAATATCATTTCCACATAAAAAATTCACCAAACATCCCACATGTATACCATACAAGTCACAAAATTTCACTTTTCATTCAAATTGATTTTGAAATCCGACTCACACCAAAATAGCCCACAACACTTTTCACATTTCCTTTACACTTCTACAAATCCATTAAAAATTTTATAAAACCAATCCAAGATAATATAACTCACATAATAGCCAACTGACATGTTACATAGTACCCTTTTCATAGCCAAAATCGATTTTGCACATCACACTCACACAAAACACCCCACATCACTTTCACATCTCTTACACACTTTAGTAAATCCTTCAAATAATTTTATAAAACATTTACATGACGGAACACATCAAAAAACAGCCCCTTTCACATTTAAAATGTACCATTTCAAAATATACACACTACAAAATAGTTTTCCAATACGGTTTCACCACTTACATAAATCATTAAATCATTCAAATCTTTCATAAAAAAATTCTAAATAGTATACACAATCTTTTCTCATTAAACCCATTTCAAAACCATATTTCAAGGAAAAAAACACACCCAAACACTACCAAAGTAGAATTGGTATCCCTAGATATATTCATAAAACTAATTTCAAGTGTGATAAAATTACCTTGAATAATACCACGAAAAATACAAATGAAAACACCCATTTTCATAAAATGCTCTCAAGATGTATAATGAAATTTTACACACCAAACCTATTCCAAAAACCCCCTTCCAAGGACCACATGACACTAAGGAATTAAAAAAACCTAATTTTCAGCCCCATTCAAAAACTAAGAAATCAATTTCAAATTTTATAAAACCACCACAAAAGATACCACATGTGTTACATTCGAAAAGTTCACAACTTCAACAAAAATGAAATTATAATATTAAATGCTTAACCAAATTCCTAAAAAATGGTTTTTGCAACACACACAGCATATGGGGAACATGAAAAATCAGTAAAACAAGCAAACTAACTCATCAAGGAATGGTTAACCGTGGAATCACCTACCGAAAGTGTCGAATCCCTCAAAACTTGGTGCAAAACATCAACTGCACCGCCGTCGCACCAAAAGGAAGATAAATCTATCCCTAGACCACAATATCTGACCAAAAAGACACAACAGCAAACCATATGTTCGAACCTTAACTTCTGGACATTTTAGAAAATAATAAAAGAGTGAGGAAACCCTGAGGGAATAAGTAGAAACCAATAAGGAATCAATTACCTTTAAAATATTGAAGAAATCACCCCAAATACACTATTATCTGAATTTTAAATCATCCAACCATTCAAGGGAGATTATAAAAAGGATGAAGAGATCATTTTGGAACTGGAATGGGGGAAAAAGAGTGAGAGATGAAAGAGTTATGAAACAATCAATTTACCTCTTCAAATCTTGAATATTTTAGAAATTCAGATACGTTTCATCCATATTCGGGATGAAACCGAGATCCAAAGAGGGGGATGAGAGAATAGGGACGCACCTTCGGTATGTGGGCTCGGGGGAGAGTTTGAATCACAAAAAAAGTAAATATTAAAGGAGATATTAAATATTTAAAAACTATTTTTAATACAGGAAATGGGCTTTCGGGCAGACCCAATCCCTTAAATAAAAACCCATATCCACCATGATTATGGATTCCTAAATGGTCTAAATTATTATGGTGGTGTTAATAAGTTAGGTAATGACAAGTAGGAATTGGAATTAATGAAAAATGTTGAAAAAAATGAAGGAGTTATAAAGGAATCAAAATTTATTTTTAAATCTGGAATTGGGCTCACGGTTTGGCCCAATTCATGAAAACTCACCCATTCCTCTATAAAATCTTGGGAAACCCAAAAAACAAAGCATGAATGGAAATTAAATGAAATTTAACTTTAAAATAAGTCTTTTATGTGACAAAAACTCTGTCTAAAATGTCTCTAAATTTTCTAAATCAATTGTAACATCATCTTCCCCAAATATTGTAATTTTTCTCTTATTTTCACATACTGAATATATGATTAACTTCATCATATTAAAACCTTAATAAGAAAAAAAAATTAATTCAGTACAATCCTTATATATATCACTTTATTCTTATAACTAGAATATAATTCTTGAATCCAAAAACAAAAATACATTAATTATTCAACTTCAACGGTAGTAACAACATAAGCTTGACCTTAATCCATTTTCTTCTTATGATTCATATTTCCATGATGCTTTGTACAATAATTTTCATAATGTCCCATATACTTAAAATTATATCATTTCATAGCTTATTTCTTTCCCTTACAATCACGAGTATGGTGACCATTTTATCCACATTTGTAACAATCTCACATTCCATTCAAGAAATTATAAAGGTGTTTCTTCCCATAATTATCACATAAGGAAAATATTTCTTTCTTTTTTTCCCTTTATCAGTCTCTTTATCCACCATTCTCTTATTCTCTTGCTTTACATTAATGTTTTAAGACTTAGAAAATTCATTTTCTATCTTGATAACACATGAGACTATATCTTCATACGATGAGAAATATTGTGATACTAGTGACTATTAGAGGAATGGTTTTAACCCATCAAAGAATCCATCAATATTACTTCTTAGGTTATGTATATAGTTCGTAGCATGCCTCGTTAACCTTGTGATTTTAAAATCATTCTTTGCAATAGTCTCTTACTCCTTTTTCCCCAGACTCAGAAATTTACATTCTATATCATCTCGCTATTAACGAGAAAAGTATTTCTATAGGAAAAGTACTTTAAACTCCCTCCAATCCATATTTTATACTTCTTCATCATTATTTGTGTTTTTAATTAGTGACCACCATTGATCCACATCTCCTGAGATATGGTAAAATACCATGAAAACTTTCTCCCTTTCTTTACATCTCAAAGTAAGAAACATTTTTTCTAAGGAACTTATCCATTGATCAGCCAAATATAGAGTTTTAGTCCCATTGAATGTTAGAGGTTGTTTTCTCATGAAGTGGTCTAACATTGATCCTCTGTGTTGTGGATTAGGGTGCTCCATACAGGTAAGGTTGTTATTCATAACTTGATTTAGCTATCCCAGTATGGTTATAAGCTCTTCAGCACTAGTTGAATCACCAACTCCACTAAAATTATCTTATATAGGTGGGAAATCCAAACATGGATTACGTGAATTGATACAGTTTCTATTTCTTCCACTAGACACCATTTCTAAACAATGGAATATACTATATTAGGTTATGAATCATAATACATAATTCCAAACTTGTAAAATACTTAACAAAAAATTAAACAACATTATGCATCTCCAATCCATAATAATAAATATGGTTTCATTGAGGACATATTTACTCAAAATCCATCATAATGGTTTGTAAAGAAAATATAAATTATCCTAAGCATATCCTCCAAGAGTGTCAAACTAGGTTCACAGTATAGAACATTTTCATGTACCAGGTTACCCCGAGTTAAGACCGGAACACCTTCTTAGAGTTTTCACCCTAGGTACATCTATTAAAAAGACATGTCCACTTATAGTTTCTATACAAGGATGTATTTCTTGTAATATCCATGTAATCTATACTTTACCGAAATTCTAGGTGGTTATTCTATAATTATCTGCAAAGTCTATCCTAGGGTTATGATCCTTAATCTATGTTTTCTAAATGTATTTCCAAGGGAGTTTCTAAACTTCCTTTGATACCAACTGTAATGACCATACCCTAGAAGCCCATATATGGTGAATCTTTTTCAATATATTGGCATGATTACAAGGAATAAAATCCCGAAGGATCGATCTATTTAGTGGTCTTGGAAAATAGATTACATACATGAAATTTACATTACAATTTCTAACACAAAATAAAACATAGATACTCCTTTGAGAGTGACATTATTCTCCTATATTAACCTATATATCAAGCATAAATCACTTATTAGAATCTTGGGAAAATAAAACATAATAAAGGGGTGAGTTCAGATGCTCAGTAAGGATAAAAAATATAGAAGAAGCTATCAAAAATAAGAATAAACTTTTAAGGAAAGGTACAAAACTAAAACCCAAGACTTTTAAAAAACTATCTTCACTATAATATGGAAAGAATAAATCAAATAATTCTATATAAACATTCACAAGGATATTATACTAGTCTAATAATCACTTGTAAAATCAATAACTAATCTCATATATTGGGAATACATAATGTCGGACATCATAACTACAACGTCAAGGCCTCATGCCAAGACCATACACAAATAGTCATTCAAGGCCTTTTTCCAAGACACTAGTTTGTCTCATGAGACCTACCAATGCATCAAGGGGTTATAGAGGTCCCCTTACTTCACTTACTAAATCCAATACATTCCTTATATGAAAAGGGTGAAACATAACATAAACACTCATATTAATACTAACATATGACTGCTCTCTTCTTGATGGGTTTACTGCCTGTTTTCTCTTGGTTTCTGCCTTATTTATGGTTGCTATGCTTGCTGAAAAACATGTTGTGTGATGGCTGGATTTTGTTATACATCATGGTGCTGTGCTGGAATTTGTTTATCAATTTTATGCAGATGAGATTGGACTGCTGTGATGATATTTTGAAGATGAAGACTGCTTCTGTGTTCACACTGGTACAGTCTGCATATAGTATCTCCTGGATTGCAAAGGCGTGGTTTACTCCTATTTTACAATGGATCTCATGATGGCTGCATGAGTCCTCTGGATATTGTGTGAGCTTTTTCTGTTTTATCAGCATGTATCTTTCTTTTTTTCTTTATGTTGGTGTAATTTAATTACACCTCATGAAAAAATTGTATAACCTTTTTTATTTAATAAATTCCTTGGGGGCATGTATCGGGTGACCGATTCATGTCACCATTTACCCAAAAAAATGAAATGTTCATAATTTAACCATAAATTAGGAATGGTATTAAAATATCACATCAATAGTAAAAAATATCATAAACCCTTCAATATAATATGGAATATATTATCATAATAAATCAATCTCAATAAATCATAAAATCCATCAATGGATATTGACATAGATGAAAATAATCTAATAAAATCAATAAAACCCTTTTAGATAAATATCCCTTTTAACATTGAAAACATTAAAATTAGCACAATTTATAAAATACAACATTTAACATACATTTTTGAAACTATGTGTCCCATACCAATTTGAAACTTCTGAAAGGAATTAACATTTTAAAACATTTATTTCCCTATAAATAAATTGTTAAAATAATTTTGAAAAAACATGGACATTAATGAGAAAGGATAAGAAGAATAAATCTATAAAACATTTATAATGATGTTTTAGTTAAATATTACCTTACATAAAACCTTTAAAATATTACTTTTTAAAACTTTTTTAAGAAACATGTTCATGAATGACAAATATGTCCTATTATTTATTTATTTATTTTATTTATTTATTTACTTTATTTATCCATGCATGCACATCCCATGCACATGCACATGCATGCCCATGCAATTTAAATAAATCCTGCGTCTGGTGAGATTTGAACCCCTAACCTCATGCATATTTTCCAAAGACTTTACCACTCCAGCAAGCTTGCCATGTGGTTAATAAACAGAAATTAATATACTTATATATATTAATTGAAAAAACAAATAATACATAAATAATAGATATAAACTCGATAATAATAAATAATAAATAATAAATAATAAATAATAAATAAGAAATAACGAATAATAAATAATAAATAATAAATAATAAATAATAAATAAATATTAAATATTAAATAATAAATAAATATAAATAATAAATAATAAATAATAAATAATAAATAATAAATAATAAATAATAAATAAATATAAATAATAAATAATAAATAAATATAAATAATAAATAATAAAGAAAGATAAATAATAAATAATAAAGAATAAAGAATAAATAATAAATAATAAATAATAAACAATAAATAATAAATAAAAAATTATAAATAATAAATAATAAATAATAAATAATAAATAATAAATAATAAATAATAAATAATAAATAAATATAAAAAATAAATAATAAATAATAAATAATAAATAATAAATAATAAATAACAAATAAATAAAAATAATAAATAAAAATAATAAATAATAAATAATAAATAATAAATAATAAATAATAAATAAATATAAATAATAAATAATAAATAATAAGTAATAAATAAATAATAATAAATAATAAATAAATATAAATAATAAATAAATATAAATAATAAATAATAAATAATAAATAATAAATAATAAATTATAAATAAAGATAAATAATAAATAATAAATAAAAATAAATAATAAATAATAAATAATAAATAATAAATAATAAATAATAAATAATAAATAATAAATAATAAATAATAAATAATAAATAATAAATCATAAATCATAAATCATAAATCATAAATAATAAATGATAAATAATAAATAATAAATAATAAATAATAAATAATAAATAATAAATAAATATAAATAATAAATAATAAATAATAAATAATAAATAAATATAAATAATAAATAAATATAAATAATAAATAATAAATAAATAATAAATATAAATAATAAATAATAAATAAATATAAATAATAAATAAATACAAATAATAAATAATAAATAATAAATAATAAATAATAAATAATAAATAATAAATAATAAATAATAAATAATAAATAATAAATAATAAATAATAAATAAATATAAACAATAAATAATAAATAATAAATAATAAATAATAAATAAATATAAATAATAAATAATAAATAAATATAAATAATAAATAAAAATTAATAAATAATAAATAATAAATAATAAATAAAGATAAATAATAAATAATAAATAATAAATAATAAATAATAAATAGTAAATAATAAATAATAAATAATAAATAATAAATAATAAATAATAAATAATAAATAATAAATAAAGATAAATAATAAATAATAAATAATAAATAATAAATAATAAATAAAAACTAATAAATAATAAATAATAAATAATAAATAAAGTTAAATAATAAATAATAAATAATAAATAATAAATAATAAATAATAAATAATAAATAGTAAATAATAAATAATAAATAATAAATAATAAATAATAAATAATAAATAAAGATAAATAATAAATAATAAATAATAAATAATAAATAATAAATTGTAAATAATAAATAATAAATAAGAAATAAGAAATAAGAAATAAGAAATAAGAAATAAGAAATAAGAAATAATAAATAATAAATAATAAATAATAAATAATAAATAATAAATAATAAATAATAAATAATAAATAAATATAAATAATAAATAATAAATAATTATAAATAATAAATAATAAATAAATATAAATAATAAATAATAAATAATAAATAATAAATAATAAATAATAAATAATAAATAATAAATAATAAATAATAAATAATAAATAATAAATAAATATAAATAAAAAATAAAAAATAAAAAATAATAAATAATAAATAATAAATAATAAATAATAAATAATAAATAATAAATAATAAATAATAAATAATAAATAATAAATAAATATAAATAAAAAATAAAAAATAAATATAAATAATAAATAAATATAAATAATAAATAATAAAGAAATATAAATAACAAATAATAAATAGATATAAATAATAAATAATAAATAAATATAAATAATAAATAATAAATAAATATAAATAATAAATAATAAATAATAAATAAATATAAATGATAAATAAATATAAATAATAAATAATAAATAAGAAATAAGAAATAAGAAATAAATATAAATATAAATAATAAATAATAAATAATAAATAATAAATAATAAATAATAAATAATAAATAATAAATAATAAATAAATATAAATAACAAATAATAAATAAATATAAATAATAAATAATAAATAAAGATAAATAATAAATAATAAATAAATATAAATAATAAATAATAAATAATAAATAATAAATAAATATAAATGATAAATAAATATAAATAATAAATAATAAATAATAAATAATAAATAATAAATAATAAATAATAAATAATAAATAAATATAAATATAAATAATAAATAATAAAAAATAAAAAATAAAAAATAAAAAATAACTAATAAATAATAAATAATAGAGAATAAATAATAAATAATAAATAATAAATAAACATAAATAATTAATAAATATAAAGAATAAAGAATAAATAATAAATAATAAATAACCAGTTACAAATAATATATAATAAATAAATCAAAGTATATTATAAATAATAAATAATAAATAATAAAGGAAACACATGAAAAAGTATGAAAAGACGTGATAAGGGATGAAAAATCATGAAAATGCATGAAAAAGGATGGAGAAGCATATGAAGAATGAGGTATTAGAAAGAATGAGAACGCATGAAAACTCGTGACAACTCTGGAAAACACCTTAATAATTCAACATAATCATCATAATAACCCACAAAAAACCATTGATAAAGATAACAAGTCATGGAAACCCAAATAAATAGTAATAAATGGAGCTACCGTTAAAACCCGTCAAAACGGTCATAAAGAGACAAAAACATTGGACTCACATTAACAGAGATAACTTAAGATCCGAGAGTCCGTTTTAGATCCGCGACCTGTCAAATCAAAGATCCTGAAACGATCTTCAACCTGAAAGGTGAAAGAGTCCGAATGGACAGGTGGATCAGAAGTTACGACCATTTAAAAAAAAGATGACGGGGAACGGGTGCTAGAAACGAGGCATTGAAAAACATAACAAACCCGATACCCACTAAAAAGGCCATAACATATGATCTAGGAGTGCATGTGGGCGCCGCGACCAGTCAAACTGAAGATCATGGAACGAGCTATGATCTGGCAGGTGGAGGAGGCCGAAATGACATGCGGATCAAAAGTTAGGTCCGTTTGAAGACAAGTTCGATGGGACACCGGTGATGGAAACGGGGTTTTGGAGGCCTTCGGAGGGGTTTTTGGGGTCGAAAAACCATTTGTCGAACCAGTGCGTAGCTCTCTTCGCTGGCTTCAATTTGATATGTGGTAGAGCCCAAACGGACAACCGGAGCGAAAGTTATGGCCGTTTGAAGTTGGAGAACTTTTTTCAACTTTTTTATAACTCTGATATCGTCCACACCTTAGAACTTCTCACGATTTTGATTATATGTGCCTCTATATCTCTTCATGATCTTCGATTTGACTGGTCGTGGCGCTTCAACGGACGCCCGGATCAAAAGTTATGGTCGTTTTAGTGATTTTGGGGTTTCTCACATTTTTTTATTTTTTTCATTTCATTTCACGGCGGTTTTACCGAAACCGCCGCTATTTCGCGGCGGTTTTTTAAAAAACCGCCGCTAATCCTAGAATAAAATTAAAATAAAAAATAAAAAATAATTTTTAAAAAAAATAATTTTTTTTTTGCCGTTTAGTGGCGGTTTTTTCGCGGCAGTTTTTAAAACCGCCGCGAAATGCCCGCCCGAAACGCATTTTGCGGCAGTTTTTAAAACCACCGCGAAAAAACCGCCGCTAAATGGCGGTTTTCTCGTAGTGTAAACACTTATACATAAATAATCTCGGATAATAATGTGATTTTAAAATTAACCCTTACCTTGTAATTTTCATTAGTTTATGGTGTGTTAAACTCCTTTATAATGGTTAAATATTTTTATTAAATTATAACAGGACCATATACAAATTTATGATATCATATATGATCCTCTTATCTCATTTTGTTAATAATATTTCAGTATTACTATTATTTCGGGTGTTAACTACTTTGTTTTCCTATGCATGTTTTATTAAGTAAGTCCTATTTATTATGAATATGATATATTTTATTAAAATCCAAAATGATATTAAATTAATAAATATTATATTTACTTATCTGATGATCTGTATAATCAATATTGAATGGTTAATGTGGAGAATGAATCTGATCATGTCATGGAGACGGTAAGCCGTACTTACACAAGAGCGATGATATCATTTCCTTAAGGACTAAATGGTATTGAATTTGATGGAATGTGAATTATATAGAAACAAAATCATGTCATAATTATTATTTAAATCCTTTATATTCAACTTTATACCCATCAAAACAAAGTTAATATGAAAAATAGTTCACACCATAGCGTGGAGACTGTAAGTCGTACGTACGCATGCATGATGATATTGTTCTTCATAGGATGGGTAAAAGGAGGAATATGGTTATTACATGTTCATAAAAACATATAATAATATATTAGATGTTTGATGTATTAATTTAGCATGGATACAACTTAGGAAGTGGAAGTTGAAGAAGAAAAGAACTTTGAAAGAGGTGATAACATGATAACCTCTACTTCGAGTGTATTATTTTGATTTGTACAAAAGGACTCCATAGGTTGACTTCAAGCCCAATTTGTGGCCTCTAGGATTAAGTGGGATATTTTAGGAGAGGAAATGGTCAGGTTTTGGCCGATGCAAATGGCTTTGGAGGTGTGAATTGAAGATAATGAGAAGTTCCCTTTTATAAGAGAGGTGAGGGGCACTTTAGGAAAAGATTGAAAGATTAATTTATTATAAATTGATTTTCGGTTTCTAATGGATATAAAGTGATTTATTTCGAGGATAATGAGTATGGGTATAAATCCTCTCAACCAATAGGTTTTAGACATGTTTAGGTTATAAAAGTAACCTTATCTTTTAGATTTAACCCTTAGTTAAATAATTTATCTTTTACCCTGTCTTCTTCTTTTTTTACACTACATGGTTAATATAGTTGTTATAAAATGACCAGAGAACCTAAAGTAGATCATTAATATAATTTTTAACATTATATAAGTCAGTTGTCTGAATCTTATATTTTTATTATTTTTATATCATTTAATAAAATATTATTTGTTTTAAAAAAATCATTTTTGTCAATTTTGACACTATTTAGTAATTAATTTTTTTAAATCCATAAAAACTTTATTCCCTAAAAAAAGGAATTAAATCAAATATAACATGTCATAGTCCTCAATAAATATTTTTATGGCATACATTTTTTCAAATTACATTTATTTTAATATTTATAATATCATTTATTTGATTCTTTCATTAATAAGGAAAACACTGCATCATTATTGTGTCATAAATAAATTTAATTATTTAATGTCCAAAAAATAAAAATAAAATACCAAGATTTAGGAAATATTTTTTATCTTTATAATTACTATTTATAGTTTAAGATATTGATTATATAACTCGAATTAAAACTATTTTAGTGATAAGATATATGTTTATGTTATATTTCCCTTTACTTTAAATTAATTATTATAACATGTCATTTTCACACCCAAGTGGATCCGAAATGACATAAATTCAGCCTAAGGATTGTTTTGGTTTCCCATGAATCATATAATAATATTATTACATGTGTTAGGGTAGTTTTATATTTTTATAATATTATTTTTACTGTTATTTACCTAATTTACCCTTTAACCGTGGAAAATAAAATAATTACTAAATTTACTCTTCATAATTCCCAAAAATAAAAGTTAACTATTTACATAATTTGGATGATATGATTTAAAATATGGAATCTATTTTTCCAAATTCAAAACGCAGAATTTGAATTAATTAATTTAAAATTAATTCCCATTGTCAAAACCAAAAAATCGGGTTTTTAAGAAGTAAAAACTATCAAAAAATTGTCCTGTGTTTATATCAAATTTAAATGTGAAATTTCTTAAAATTATCAAGAATGGATTAAATGATAAAATAATAATACAATTACACTTTTAAACTAATTAAAAATATAGTCTAACTATATAAATAATTTATTTGAAAAAGCAGTTTTGAATTAAAATGCAGTATTTTTCACTATTCATTAAAATATGAAATTTATCAGAAAACACAAAAAATTTATCCAAACTTGATTTTTATGTCCCTATTATAAATAAGAAGTTTATTTTTTATAATTTAATATTTAAAAGTTTCAAATTTTGTATTTAAAAAAGGTTATTCATTAAAAGGTGGTAAAACTACATTTTTTGAAAAATACTTCTTTTATATTAAAATTTGAATTTTTTCTTATATTATGTCTAAGAAAAAAATAATATGAATGCAAAAATTATATGGAATATATAAAATTTAAAATATGGTTAATACTATTCATAACAGCTTCTTAAATAGCTAGTTTGATATGTCGTGGTGTGCTTGAACTCGGTGTTGCGTTTAGTGAAAGCTATTGAATTATTTAAAAAGAAGCGTATAGTGGAAGATTGGGGTGTTACAAAGGACCCCTTATATGGACTCGTCCTAATCGGTTGGATATACCTGACACACTAGGATATACACTTTTTATTTCTATGTATGGGATTTCCAAGATATTTTACTTATACTAGTGAGTGATACTAGTTCCATAGGGGAGAAATATATGAAGGAATCGTGGGAAATATGGCTACTCCATGCCATGGGTTATACCTAATCCCCTATGTGAGATACGTGGTACTAACTCAAGGTTACCATTCCATGAGTGACACTAGGGATGCCTATATGGGTTGACTTGAACATACTCAATGTCATTGGTTCTATCAGAGACACTCATAGTGACCCTTAAGATTCTATTTAGATCACCTTGGATGGTCTTGAGATTCCACCCATGGATTTAATGGATTGATTACATGTGCTATCTGTGTTATTTCATAATTAAATTGCAACATGTTTTATGATGTCATGAAAATGATACCCCAATCCAAATCAATAGTTTGGGGGTATACATTCTTTGGTTTCCTAGTTTACAATGGACCATGTATACATGTTGTGACTTACACATACATCTCTTATCATTCATAAAAATTAGGACAAAGAAGGTGTTATTGGTTGGGTTTTCATTTAGAAACCTATACCGAGGTGTTATTTTTAAATTGTTTATTTCTCTACATTTATCTATTATGGCACACTATCATTTATTTTTTCATTAGATGGATTAGTCTAGAAACTATTGGTGTCAGCCTAATAAGATTTTATCTCACAACCTACTTGGGAACCTTTGGTACTTGAGTAGATTTTATAATCGTAGATATGGATAAATGGAAGCATGTGACTTCTGATGATTGATTTATTTACAACATTAAGATGCAGCACATGGTAGATGTCTGAGCCTATGCTCTAGATTTTTATTATAGTAGTTTTTCCATATCGTATTTTTTTCAGTATGTAGTATATTCTTGTATCCCTAGCTCCCTATACTCATATGTTCTATAGACATTTGAGATAACATCATCGTGGTTTTGTTATCTACTAATGTTTTCATCTTTCTCCAGTTGTTTACTTCTCTTTCATGGTTTCCTTTATAGTTATGTTTTTTATGCTATTTATGATACATACTTCCTCCATTTATTGCTATCATTTACAATTGTGCATATCCTAATATATGAGGGAATATTCTTCCCAGGGTCACACCCAAGGCCTTCACTGCTAGTTGGAAACCTATAGCTTTTGGGGAGATATGCTAGAGGTCTTGTGGCCCACAATCTTAGTTAATAGTTTAGTGGAACTCAGGGCGGTATGCTTCAACTATTAGTTGTGTTAGACCCATATTGATAATTTCTCTAATCCTCTTACTTCTATTCTTCATTTATTTTTTATATGGAATTTTAAATCCATGCAAGTTATTTTTCTTGGTTTTTTATGAGTTCTTCTATTTAAATAATTTCACATATTCTACTTCGAAACTAAAGATGATACCATACGAGGAGTTGTCTACCGCTATAAGGTAGGTGGTCTAGTAATTTTTCCCTAAATATGAGTTGTTTTATATCATGAAATCTCATACTACATGTCGGACATTCCAAGCATTTACTCAAAAATAAAATCTTTTTATTTAAATTGAAAACCTTGTTAATGGAACTCATGTAGACCCTTATTATTCTTGGAGGTAACCTACATCAATAAGTTCCAACCCTTTTGGAATGATCATTTGATGCCCTTGATTTTTAAAATGGTAATGTGACCATATCACATTCTATGTGTTGTTGTTTGTCCACCCAATTGAATGTATTATTATAAAGTAATATGACATAAATGTTATGAAAACACCATATGTTTTCTATTTGAACAATTGTTATTCCCTTGGTTAAATGAAATGTTAATGATTTATAAACCATATTTTGGATTATTTTAAAGTTTGAATATCTCTATTTATTAATTGTGATACTCGATAATGGTGTCTCATATACATTTGACATCCCATATACTTGTGATACTCGAGTATGAAGTCCCTTACAATTATGACACTCAGATATGGTATCCCTTACTACTATATGAGTCTATTTTGACTATGCTTGGATTCTTGAGTTATGCTACATGATAGGGATAACACTACATATCTATATAGAAGGTTATATATATATCAATAAATTTATATTTCATATATATAAATACATTTCCATATATCAATCGGTATACAAAAACATGCATAAATGTATATATAAATATATACATGGTTCCACATGTTTAGAGAAATCATGACTTATACTGAAGCAGGCAGAGTCAGCCTGGTGTCCTTTAGGAACGAGAGTTGACTTGTTTATTGTTTAAATTTTTGATTTATATTGTTATTTATACAAAATCTGATTTTATATACACTATCCAGATTATTATAGACGTCATTGGTGATGAAATAGTTATTATATCTCACACCATGTTTGGGCCTCCGATTGGTACTTGGAAAGACATTATGGATGAAGATAGGAACATATGGAAGGTTCCATGGGAGAAGAGGACCAAACATATGATCTTGATACTAGTGGAGATGAAATTTTGGGTATTTTTCTCTTTTGTATAGAAAGTTATATATGCATGCTACTCAACTTCCATGTATTTTTCTTTTTTTATAGCATATACACATGACACAATCTTGTATGTGATATTGGTTATATTTATGGACATTTATTATAACATGATGATTTATTCTTTTACAGTTCATTTATTATATTTTTTTGTTACTTCCTATTATAGTATACCTTTGTGCTACACATTGATCATGATGGTATAGTCTCACCACCATACCATCATAGACCTTCACTGCTAGTTGGTAGCCTCTATCATACAGGGAGGTTTGCTTGAGTCCGTGTGACCAAACTGGTTGGGTTATATATGGGGGATTCAATTTTGGGGAATTAAAAGTTGTATCAGGTCATTTTTCTATTTTTCTAATTGTTTGAGTTATTATAAAGGAGACATGGAATGTGTTGGAATTTGGTAATGAGCTTAGTCTTGGAATTACCTTAACCATGTATAGGGAAATGAAAAATTACATGGGATAAGAAATTAATATTTCATTTTTTTCCTATTACATTTTTATTGATTTTACCATTTCATGATACACATGATTTTTCATGTTTTTATTATTTTTCATTTTATTTTTATCCTTGGACCAATATCAAAATGAGTTAGTGTCTTATGAAACATTACAAGAACCTGAGGATTCTTATGTAATGCATTGGACATTCCATATTTATATTAATATGTGCATTGCATACTGTATATTATTGGTTCCATGATCATTATATTCATGAATTTCCTAATATTTCAAATAGGGATAAAATAATTGGATTAATTAATGTTTTTGTATCAACCTACGTAGTTTTTTACAATATATCTTGATGGTGGTGATTTAATAAACTCATTATTCTATGTTTGAATGATGGACTAATGGTCACATGGGATAAAACGTTAGTTGATTTGGATTTAATGAATTCCAATTGTAATTTATTAACTATATAGTTCTATATATTAGGAATTTTGATTCATCTAATAAAATAACTTTATTTGACATGTCACATTTTGATAACAGATATAAGGGTCAGGTCGTAGTTATATTACATACTAATTAAAAATTATAAATCTTATGAATTTATAACTTTAGAAAGGTGTCTCATCTAATTGGACCATGATATATATATTCATATAAATTAGTATGAACTTAAATGATTTAAATTATTTTTTAAAATGGTTACCATTAAATTTGGATTTCAATTGAATTGTAATGGATTTTTTCCTCTATACCTTATAATTGGAACTCCATATACTGGGACCCCTACTCTATGAAGTGAGACCATGACCTTGACCTAACCTTAGAAGCGGGCAGTAGGAAATTTCTCATGTGTTTCCTATAGTCTTATATGTCATCCCGACCTATATTTAGAAGCATGAAGAGGAGGGAATCAATCTTATATAAGAATTCATGTATGTATCCTATTATACTATATGTGATCATATATATTATTGAATTTTATATAAGGAATTTATTAGAAGTTTTAAAGCTATTGACCTATAATGTACATGAGTCACGTGCTAGGTGGGTGGCGATGACCTTGCTCCAAATGTTGTGGTCCTTGAGCCAAAATTATTATCTAATGTAGTGCCTCATATGGAACAACCTGATATTACTAATATGGGTGAAAATTATCAATTCTGATAGAGTTCCCTATATTTTATACAGTCTATACATGGAGCTCCGTGACCTGCCCTTACTATGAAAATGTTGACGTGAGAATTCTAGCATCAGTGTCCACCCATCTTCTTTGGGTATGGTGCCCCCAGAATGATGAGTCATGACTATGGGACATCCAATTTATATTTTTTCATATATATATTCCTCCAAATAGAGGGTTTAAGATTACATCCTATATGCATCATGATTCATCCATGCATTGGTGGGATGCGATCACTCTGTTTAAACATCATTAGGGTATAGTATGGGATGACCTTAAGGCAACCTTATATGACTAATTCTTTCCACATATGCAAGAAATAGACTGAGCTAGAAAATTTATACACCTACATAAGGTTTATATATTAGTGATGGATTATTCATCTCATTTTATTGGTCTTTATGCTTCACACTAACACTTTATGGTGATGAGTTGACAACAACAAGATGGTTTGAGGATGGGATTGTATATGCCATTTTATCATAGGTGAATGAATTTCAGTTAACTACCATTTAAAAAATTATTAAAAAGAACCTTATCATTGAGTGTAACATAATAGAAGAAGATAATGTGGTCCATGGTGGTTCAACATCGAGATAGGGATGCATCTAGACTAGTGGCATGAAATTTCACTTTGAGTCTGCATATGAGGGGTAGAAATAGTTAGATGAAACCTATTGATAGTTATGTGGTGTACCATCAGTGCGGAAATCTATGTCATAGGAAGCCTATATTTCATAAGGAATCTAATGAGTGTCGAGGATGTGGTAGTTTGGGGAATCATTAGCATTTTTACAAGGCCTTCCCATCTGTTCCTAGTGGTAGAGGATCCATATCATCTCCTCCTTTAGGAGTGGGATCCGTAACACCTCACCAGATGGGTAAATGGAGTACTATATACTATTTAGAAAGAGGTGGTGGTATTGGAGGAGGTACTCATGCCTAAGATATATAGCAACAGAAGATTGGACATACCTAGGGCAGTCAGGTTATATCTTAGGGATATGGGTCTAGCCATGTCTATGTAGTATAACCTACTCCCAAGGAGCAGTCTATCATTCATTCTATAGTTTGAGGTACTATTCTAATAGTCTCTACCACTGTTTCTACTCTATTCGACATTGGTTCTTCACATTTTTTTTATATCTCAGAAAATCATGGAATGTCTCAGCCTATATATATAATGCTTTTGTGGTGTGATTACTCTCAACACACTTTTGGTGATCTAATCCAAGAGTTTACACTTATGTAAGTAATTCCACCTTCAGATATGTGGTCTCCTTTTTGGATGTGAACTATTTTTCATTGAGATTATGGGTTTTAAAATCATTATCAGGATATAATGGTTAGTTCCTTATCATGATTATTTCAATTTATATCCTTAGAGGGGTATTTCAAATCACCATAGGGCAATAGTTATATTAACAAGGGTGAATTAGATGTCTAAGAAAGTATATCTAGACCCGAGCATCATGGATTATGTTAGGTCACATCCTAGATTGTTATCCTTTATATCGATGATTAGGGAACATATTAGATTGATTTCTCTTGTATAGTAGGTCTTTTTAAGGATGTCTTCTCTAGTGATGTTTATGAACTACATCTTGAGAGAGGTAGAATTTACTATTTAACTTGTTCTAGGAGCAATACTGAGATCCATTTTTCCTTAGAAGATGGCTACTACTAAGTTATATGAACTCAATAGATATATAGATTACTTGAAAGTTAAGGGGTTTATATGACCCAAAATTTCCATATGGGGTTTACCTATCATTTTTCCTAGAATTCGTATGGTACCCTCAGGATTTCTAGGGATTATCATTGATTGAACCTACTTAGATTTAATAATTGGTTTCCACTACCATGTATAGACATCCTCTTTGACCATCTCCAAGGATCTTATGTTTTATCAAAAGTAAATTTGAGGTCAGGATACCATTAGATGAGTATTATACCATCATATAATCCATGTAAAAAATTGATAGTAGATATCGCTTATATGAATATTTATTTATGTCATCTAGTCTTAAAAATGTGCCAGTAGTATTCATGGATTTGATGAATTGGGTTTCCCACCCATACCTAGATTCATTTTTTAGTCTTCATGGATGCCATTTTTTTGTACTCACACACTTGACAATAACATGTGCAACATATTGTTATAGTTGTGATAACACTAATAGATAACCATTTGTATGCTAAGATCACTAATTGACACTTTTGAATCATTGAAGTTCACTTCCTAGGTCATATTATCTTAGAGGAAGGATAGTCATTTGACCTAGAGAAGGGGAGAGCCATTGTTTCCTGGGAGTATCCCAAGAATGTATTTTATATATGATGTTTCTTGGGGATTGATTGATATTACAAGAGCTTTATACCAGATTCATAGAATCTTACAACACCACTCACATGATTAACCAATAATGGTGTCAGGTTTAAAAGTTCTGAATAATGTAATACAACCTTTTAGGAGTTGAAATGAATATTAACTTCAACACTGATATTGATTATACTAGAGTTGGGTAGAAGCTAAACAGTCTATTGTGATGCATATGGAATCAGGATGGGAGTCACTCTGATGTAGGGAGATTGAGTTGTGTCGTACGGGTCTTGTTAGTTTAGTCCTCATGAAATTAGTTACCTGACACATGATATTGAGATATCCATTGTGGTTCATGCCTTGCATTGATAAAGGTATTACATACAGGGAGAGAATTTTGTGGTGTACACAGACCACAAAATCTTTAAGTATATATTTTCCTAGCATAACTGAATCTCAAGAAAAAAAAGTGGGTTGAGTACCAATATTCATTGGACATTGGGATCTCTTATATATTTGGTAGAGGCAATAAATTTGATGATTCCATGAGCTAGAAGACTCAGATATAGGCAGTTTAGGAGGCCATTATTGAGTGGTAGTTAAAGGACCTCTTTCCCAAGATGCGCTTGGAGGTGCATGACTGTGATGGTCATCATATAAATGAAACTCTTTCAATGGCCATTTCACTTATAGATAGGGTGAAGATGAGGAAAATTTCGAGTCCCAAGGACTTGGTCTTATGGGAGAGAGCTATAGGCGAGGACCCCCACCTTGTTGGATTGTTGATGAGGATAAGATCTTGAACATTTATGGAAACATCTGGGTTCCTTATGACCTGAAAGAGGAGTTGATGTGGGAGTCTCATGAATTCACTTGGGAAGTACATTCAGGTGTTACCAAGACATATCATGGATTATTCCTTCAAAATTGGTGTCTAGGAATGAAAATAAATTAGCAAGTTTTGTTACTCCATGTCCCACATTTAAGTAGTTAAAGGTGGAACAACGGTGACCATAAGAGATTCTACAACCATTTACCATTATTTAGTGTAAATGGGATGATATCACTATAGAATTACTGATGGGTTTTCCATGATCCCTATGAGGTAGTGATGTGGTATGCATGATCATCGATAGGTTGAACAAGTTAAAAAAACATTATACCCATGAAAGATAACTTTTTAGTGGATGAAATCAGAATGCTACATGTTTAGAAGATCATATGCCTTTAGGGTGTGACACATACTAGTGTATCATACATAGATTCCTAATTTATGTCCTAGTTCTGGTAGGGGTTGAAGAATTATATTGGAAGATATGTTCTTTTGAGCACATCTTTTCACCCCCTGATCGACGGGTAGTCAAAGCATACTATACAAGGGTTGGGGGACATGCCCTGGGTATGAATTCTAAATTTTAGAGGATCATGTTAGAAACACCAACCAATTGATGAATTTCCTTATAAGAAAATACTTTATGAAACAATATACATAGATCCTGATGTGGACTTATATGGTAGGACATTCTGTTCACCCCTCTACTAGTTAGAGGCAACACTACTGGGACCTAACCTCATTCAGGAGACATCTGATTAGGTACAACTTATCAAGAAGTGTATGACTATAGCTCATTCTAGGAATATGTTTTATACCAATCATCATTGATGACCTATAGAGTTCATGGTTGGGGATTGTGTCTGCTTATGTGTTATGACTAGACAGATGAACTGATAGTTTTGGATGTAAGGGAAGCTAAAACAAAGATTCAAGGACCCATTTTAGATTTTGTATAGAGTTGGGATAGTATCCTATCAGTTGCAGTTACCTCAGAGGCGCTAATCCATGCAGGACATCTTCCATGTTTCCCACCATTGCCTCTATTATTAAAACCTATCTGTATTTTTCTTATTGATAAAAATTAGTTAGACTTTGATGATTATTTTTAGGATAGCCTTGTTCATGTCATTAAATTGAGAAAAAAGGATATACTAGGAATGTTAGTTTCTGTAGTATGGGTGCTATAGGAGTTCAATCATGTATAGGATGAGACCTGGGAGAGGGAGGTCGATGTATGTGCTAAATTTCCAGAGTTGTTTTCATATGTTGCTTCAATACCCTTAGAAGGAAAACTCAGGGATGATTTATTTTAAGGTGTAGATATTATAAGATCTATTCTTGTATGAGGAATGATCCCTTACTTTTTTGGTCCTGATTTGGACCCTAATGGACAAGTTTTTTAAACTTTTGGTGTTTTAGGGAGGAAGTATTAGTTACAGAAAAAAATATAATAGGATTATGGATAAAAAAAAACTTACTTTTTAAATGAGTGTTTTATTCCATAAATTATTAATTTACTATGTGATCCCTTATTATACCATAAGTGTCTCACGCAGACCCCTTAAAAAAGTGAAATTTATAACATAAATCCCATATTTACACCATAAATGTGGTAAACATATTTAAAAGAGGGTATAATGAGATTTTCACCCCTCATTTATTTCCTCCCTAATTTTCCTTATATAAAACATCCCTCCAACTACTTGATTTCCCTTCTCCCTCTCAAGATGGGATTTGAGATAGCCTATCCATCTAGCATAGGAATCGATCACCATCTATTACATTGGACCTGTATTTGTATGATCTCTAATCCTATTCATTATTTTCATCATTTATATTTATGCATGGAATTCTAAATACCTGAGAGCTATTTTTTCCTATTTTTATGTCATTCATCTATTTCATCACTCTCTCATGTTCTACTTCAAATTTGAAGATAGTACTAGATGAGGACTCATCTACATCTCTAAGGTTGGTGTTTTAGTAATTTTACCTAAATATGAGTTGTTTTATATCATGTTCCATCATTCTGCACACCATATTTCCTAATAATTCCATTAGAAATATAATATTATTATTTAAACTGTTAATTGTGTTAGCAGAACTTCCATATACCCTTATTATTATAATAGGTCATCCCCCTTGAATAGTTCTACACATTTGGGCATGCTCATTTTACACCATTTGTTTCTAAAATGGTAATGTGCTCAACTCACCTTCTTAGTGGTTTTTTTGGCTTCCCAATTGAATGGATAATTATAAACTAATTGAATGTGAGTGGTATGACCACACCATATGTTTTCTATATGATCAATTGTCACTCCCTTAATTAAATGAAATGTTAGTGTTTATAAACCATATTTTGTATCATGTTAAAGAGAGAACAACACTATTTATTATTTATGATACTCAAGAATAGTGTCTCATATACTTGTGATACTTAGGCATGTCTTCCTATATACATGTGATTCTCAGGAATGGTGTCTCATGAACTTGTGAAAATCGGGCATATTGTCCTATATATTTGTAATAATCGGTCATGGTGTCCCATAAACATGTGATACTCAATCATAGAGTCCCATATAATTGTGATACTAAATCATGGGATCCCTTATTATTATGAAACTTTGGAATAACTTCTCTTAGTTTTATATAAAACCAATGCGACTATTCTTGGGTGTCTGAGTTATGCCTCAGGTCCTAGAAAGCACTATGTATCTATATATATGGATATATATGTAACTTAATATATAGTGAATATATATATATATATATATATACTTGTCCATATACCAATATTTATATACTTACATACATATAGACATTGTTCGACATGTTCATATACATCTTGGGTTATGCTAAAGCAGGTAGAGTCAGCCTAATATCTTTTAGGAACTAGAGGTGACTCATTTATAGTTCACATGTCTTCTTTAAACTCTTAAATCTACACACTGAAATTTTATATACACTGACTAAATTATAATAGATGTCATTTTTGGGGGCCTAATTAGTATATCTGACACCCTGTTTGGGCCATTGATTGGTACCCAAATAGATTTTATAGATGCAGGTAGGGACAAAGGGAAGGGTCTAGCTTTGGATTTCTGATCTCTCGTAATAGGATGGTGTACAAGATAAGAGGACTAAATTTATGCTCGTTCTGATAGTGGAGATAAAATTTTGGGTGTTTTGTTTTTATTTTTTATATAATTTTTGTATTTGTATACTACTACTCTTACATGTATTTTCCTTTTTGAGTAGAATATATACATAGAATGATCTTGTATATTATATTGGTTTCATCTCTCATTGTTTATTATATCGGGATGTTTTATGTTTTCAATACAAATTTATTATATTTGTTTTACTATTCCCTATTATGGTATACCATTGTGATATAGTCTGATCATGAGGGTATAGTATCCCCACCATATCATCACAGACCCTCACTTCTAGATGGAAAACTCTAACATACTGGGTGGTGCACTTGAGGATGTGTGACCAACGAGGTTTGGTTATTTAAAGGGAACTGGGTCTGGGGCATTAAAAATATGATATATGTTATATCATTAAATATGACAGGTTTTAAATAAAACTTTATATCATAAGAGGAAAAATTAATTGTATCTTATGAATGAATACTATATCATAGAATTTGATTGACACATGGGGCTACCTCAATCTTGAAACAATCCTATTTTAAGAATGATAATGAGATTATTAGTCATAAAATATAACACAAAAAAATATTTTTTTAAGAAAATATTTTTAGTAGTTTACTTATATTTTATAAATAATTTATAAATTATAAATGTTAGGAATTATAAAATGGGATTTTCAATGTCTATATAAAATATGAAAATATCATATTTGTTTATCTTTCTTTTGAAAAAAAAGTTTTTATTTATTAGTTTATCACTTAAAAAATATTCTTAATTGTAATTTTTTGATGAATTATTAATATTTGGTATGCATTATTTATGATAAAAACTACTTCTAAGAGAGAAAGCCTTGCATTACATTATTGGTGTGATATCATTAGATTTAGTTTTCAACTACCCTGACATTAGTTTAATTTTAGAGTTATGAGCTTAAAAATAGTTGTTGAATATAGTTTTTACATATTAGTTTTTATGGTTAACGTGAATTTAATTTTATCTTGAGTTAATTATCTCTAGTGAGAGGGACTTGGAGACGGACTGCCCACTGGCCTAGAGGATTATGCATTGTTCTAGAAATGTGAGGGGTTGATTATTTGTCACTTTTGGATTACTCATGTGGATATTTTCAATCTTATATAACTTTATTAATTTACATGAAGTGTTTATGTACCTTTTGCATGAGATGTATTATAATATATATAAATATGGTTTGATTTTTATTTTCAGTGAGTAGAAAAAACTTGTGGGTTGTACAAAGAGTTAAAAATTAATGTGGTGTGGGCACATTAATTTGGAGGATGGAATAGGGATTTTGAAACTAAATTATTAAAATCATAAATATGGAAAGGAATAAATATTGATATAATAATTATTTCATGAGATAAAATGGGTTTAATATACATGTGATTTAAATTAAGTTTGCGATACTTTTAAAAATTAGAACTCCATAAATACTAGGTGTGATATTACTTCCAATGTGACATCTTTCAAGACGTCGATCATCCAACTAGCTGGTTTCATGATAAAGTCAAGTACCCCAAGATTATCAAGTATTAGAAAAGAAATTAATGAGGTTACCCTAGTGGTTAAGGCCTCATTCTCAGTGTTTGATTCGAGTTTCACTTAGGTTGGAAACCATAATAGTAATGATACTAGAGAAATAGTGTTGAATGAATCCATATGATGGATTTGGATAGAGGTTTATCTAATAAAATTTCCAAGAATCATAATTATTTTGATTGGGATGATTTTCTAACCAAATAAATAAATTATGTGATGAAAACTAAGTTAAACTAAAATCCTAGTGAAATATGAATCTTGGATCAGTATATGGATATGATGTATGGGTCCATCAATTTTAATTAGAGAAAATTCATTAAAATTGCTAGATAAAAAGATATAAATCATGATATTCATACATAGATATATATTTTTTTGTAGATTATGGCACACTCCACGATGATTATTTTGAGTTCCCTTATAGATATGACCTATAAAATAATTCTATATTGGTATCTAAGGTTGAGAAGTGTTCTAAAGGGGAATAATTCCAAGCATCTGAATGTAAATGTTATAGAGGTCAATTTCACTAACTCTGAATCATGGGTATTGGATACTAGGTATTTGTGACACATTTATTATTCCAAAAATAGACTTAGAGATGGGAGGGAATTTAAAAATGATGATGTTTATTTTTCTATATGTAATATAACAAGAGTTTTTGTATTAGATGTCAACACTTACGATTTTATTTTACCAAGTGGATTCATAAAATAATTAGAAATTTTTTTATTATGATCCTACACTAAAAATAATAATTTTTTTATCTTTTTTTAAAATGAATGTAATTTTAATCACTTTTAAGAATATGAATTCTTTTATATATTTCAGTGAAATATTTTATGTCATCAGGAATATGGTAAATGTTTTATAAGTTATAAATATTGATAATCTTGTCTATAGTATTAAAAATAAGAAATCTGGGGTTGATTATAATCCCTCCAATATTTGGAATTGATTCATTGGGTATATAAATGAGAAACACATCCAAATAATCCATAGATATAAATTATTAGAACCATTAGATTATGAATCATTTTAGATTTTAGAATTTTGTTTATTGGGAAAGATAAAAAAATATAATTTTAGTAGAAAAGGTGAATGAGATAGTGGACTATTGTATTTCAAAAATAAAGATGTATATAGACCAATGAGTACTCAAAAAAGTGGTGGTTTTAAGTACTTATATACTTTAATGATGTATTTCGTTTATATGGATAAGTTTTTCTGATGATACATAAGTAGGAATCTTTTGAAAAGTTTAAAGAGTTTAAGAATTAAGTTAATAATCAATTATGAATGAGGATTAATATCCTCAGATTAGATTAGGGTGGTGAATACATAATCCAAGAATTTAATGATCATATGAGGTATTGTGGAATTATTTTTCATCTCACTCCTCATGGATCACCATAGTGTAATTGTATGTTTGAGAGGAGGAATAATACTTTATTGAACATGATTCAATCACTTATGAGTCAATGTGACCAACCTATTTCATTTTGGAGTTATTCTATGGAGACTTCTACATTTATATTTAAACATGTTCCATCATATGTATTCATAAAGACACTATATTTGATATGGTATATGAAACTTACTAGTATATCTTATTTGAATATTTGGGGTTGTGAAGCATACATATGATATTTTTTTCTCATAAACATTACCCAAAGTATGGAAAATGCTTATTTTTTTGTTATTTAAATTAAAATATGGGATATTACTTTTATAATCCTACTAATCAAAAAGTGTTTTTTGCCAAAATTTTTATATTCACTAGTAGAGAAATAGATTTTTCACTGAGTTTTTTACATCAGTTATCATATAACTGATGTTAATTTTTTTCCTTCAGTTATTAATATAAATTGAATAAAAACATTTCATTTCAAGTATTTTGACGATGTTTATATCAAGAACTAGCCTCAAAGCCCCATCCATGTATGGTTTTTAACCTAAAGTATTAAAATAAATGTTGACTGAAAAAATTGTAACATATTAGTTTATAAAATCACCTCACACCCACATGTTTTTACATTAAAACCTTTAAATTTTTTGTATGGAAGTTGAAAAATTTATATTCTTGGAACTATCCCAAATATATTTCACATTAAATTTTAATTTTTAAATTCATTTTTAAGTTTTATTATTCCACATGACAACATTATCAGCTACCATTTCTAACTTTTCATTATCTACTTTCTATATTTTTGATCTTCTCATCTTCAATATATATATTCATCCCACAACTTATTCATTTGATGATTTCAATATGGTATTTATCATTAAGATCTAATAATTTTGATTTTTTTTTTATTTTTTTCTTCATTGATAATGTTTATAATGATTTTTTTATGACGAATATGAATTCTTCTGATCAGGTTGAGAAGACAAATGTTCCAAATGAAATTTATCGACCAAACATTTAAATGATTAATAACAATATTTTAGGATTATGCATGATTTATTTCCTAAAAATAAAAGTAATATCAATAAAAAATATTTAGATTCATAATAAATCATGAAAATCAAAGAAATTAATTCAAAATTTTTTGTTTATTTTTCTTATTCTCATTTCATTTTATAATGTTCATGTCTATATGTCTCCTATTTTATTTGAAGTGAATATTTTTGTTGAACTTAAAAGGAGAGGTAACTTTTGACCTTATTTATTTGGATAACTAACATCTATAGTAACTTTTAACATAAATTATTCTTATAATCAATTTTATAAGTGACTATTGATATCTATTATCAAAATAATTTTCATCGAAAGTCCCCAAGTTATACTTTTGAGACTGGTTATTACAATATACTACGTTAAGATCTTTTAAAATAATATTTTTATCATTTATGTATATAAAAGAAATTAAAAACAACTCTTACAATGTTAGTTTCATTTAGTTTAGATACAAACAAATGTTAAAACCCAAAAAAGAGATAACATTAAAAGATATTTTTATACTCATTATTACACGAGAATTAATATATTGATCAGAAATTAAGTGGGAGGAATATTTAAATTGAGTAATTTCAAGACCAATAAACATAAATTTATAATCATGTGGAAGTTTTTTCATATCCAAAAAGAGTTTTGGAATAAGATCCAACTCAAGCTATATAAAAACCTTGAAGGTCTCGTAGGATTCGTTAACAGATCATGAAATATGGATTTCTCATAGAGAATGGTGATGAGGTATTGTCCATTTATGATGAACATACTATATTTTGGGAGAACATCAAGAAATATTATTATGAGAAATGGTTAAAATACATAGAATCTAAAATGAATCCATGCACACTAACCATGTTTTGAACATGGTTAATGTAACTAAAGGGGTAAGACCAATGGGGTGAAAGTGGGGTTTCTAAAGAAAAAAACATGTATTTTAGAGTTTCTACCAATAAAAAATTCCTTATTATAAAATGTTACATGAAAATTCATGGCATTAAATATGAAGAAAATTTTTCACCTATTGCGATGAAAAATTCCATTGGTAATTTTCTATCCATGGAAGTTCATTCAAATTATGATATATATAAAATAGTTCTTAAAAATTTATTAATAAATATAAATTTAGTTTAGGATGTTTATATGATGTATATTAAAGGTTTTTAAGTGCCCAGTGAGATATTTATGGTTTGAAATTTGGAATGGTACATTTATGGATTGAAGTAGGATTCTCAGAGTTGGAATATCCAGTTTAATGATTTGATCAATGAGTTTGTTTTCATAAAAATACATTGATGATTATTTTTTATAAATGTACCTTAGTAGGATTTTTTTATTGCTTTTAATATTATATGTGAAGTATATACTTTCTTGTTAGAAATGATATCCCGACACTTCATTCTATAAATATATGATTGGGTAAGTGATTCTCAATGAAATACACGTGTGAGGAAAACTATATAATCAATATGAAGATATATATAGATAAAACTAAGAAGTTTATTTTAAATAAATACATATATATATATATATATATATATATATATATTTCGAAAGAGTTTTATCATATAAAACTCAAAAATTGGGTCTTTATCGATGCTTCATGGAATGGACCTTACGATGATTCTAGATCCTTCTAAGGAGTTATAAAGGGTGGATAAAAATATATATGAATACATTATAGGTTCTATCATGTATTAGTGTTGTGTACTCAACTATATGTTACCTATGCTCTTATCATTATGAGTAGATAAAAATACATTCTTAGTGAGATTCACATGACTACCATGATGAACATCCTTATTTACTTGAGGAACTAATGATTTGTTCTGGGTATTTAGTAGAGAGGATGGGCTCTGTGTAAATGTTTACATAGACGAAATTTTACAATTTGATATAGATGATAAGAAATTTCAATTTAGTTTCATGTTACTTTTAAATTGTAGGACTATATATTATAAGAGTCCCAAATAAATTATTGTGGTGTACTTGATAACAGAGGAAAAATACATCATTGTATCAAATGTTATGAAGGAAGTTGTTTGGATCAAAGAGTTCAATACTAAAATAGATGTGTTTCCTATAATTAAAGGAGTGATCGAGATTTACTATGACAATAATGGATTTATTTGTCAAGACAAGTAACCTTGGTCTCACCAAAGGAACAAACACATACTTCTAAATTTCAATCTCTTATAAGAGATCATTGAGAGGGGTGATTTTAGGATCCATTGAGTGGATATAGACAATAATATAGGGGATCAAATGATGAAACCATTAGCATAATAGAATAATGTAGGTCATTATATTTCTATTGGTATATGGTACTTAAGATATTGGTATAATGGTTTCATAATGTATCACGTATTTATAATATGTAAATTTACATTAATCATTTGTTCATGTCTGTTGCAATTTAGTATACATGAATACTATATTGATAATATCCTTTAAATTATGACTTTTATCTATCATAAGATTATTATTATTATGGAGTATTATGGGTTTCAATGATATTTAAATATTATCATGATTAGTGGACTCATGAGATAATAAGTGGAGGCTTATTATTTGGACATACCAACCAAGTATATACTATTAAATTTCATATAGTCATCGATATATTTAGGGGTTTTACATATTACCAATCCTTTTTTACTTAAATATATAAAGTTAATTATCATGAGAACCTTCATAATTTGATACATTTCTTATGTAATAAATTGAATCATAGATAATCATGGTGTCATTTGGTATGGTGTTCATCAAGTCATTGTTTCAAGATCATTAATGATTGGGGTTTTCCCCACCTATTATGTGAATTTAAATTTATCTATTAACAGAATTAAACTAAGAAAATATAATTCTATGCTTATTTGAGTTAGATAATATGTTTTTAGTTACTTGGAATAGGTACATGTGATGTTCTCATCCCCAAGATGAGTGAAATTTGATGTATTCATCGATCATGTAATTTTTTTCAAATAATCAAGAAAGTATGAGATGGCCTGTTCAGGAATGATATTTTCATATGTCTAGTGGTAACTTTTTTTCCTGAGAAAAGGGATTATATAGGTATATATATATGATATATACGATACATATTGTGGTAGAAATGTTCATATGAGATATGAGTATTACTAATGAAATCACAAAAAATCCCATAATAGATTGATAAGAACTTTCTCTTTTCTAGAGGCCTATATTTATTTACTTCTATGAAATGAGGATTTAAAATTTGTTTTCATTACTACAAACTCCATTAGGATCACATAGTTAGGAATTTAGATAAGCACTAATCTTTGTACGAATTTTGGGTTCTAAAATGAAGATATATTGATAAATCATATTCAAGTGATTTTTGCAATGATTCTCAAAGATTTGTCAGATTTTTCATAAATTCATTATTGGATTTTAGTGTAAGGGAAATATTTATGGGTACACAATAAAATATAAGTGAGTCATATTATATAGCTCTTTTAAGTTGCATCCTATGATATTCATATAATGCATATCATATTGTAAGATATAATCGTATCATAAAATACATGAGATGTTTTATTTTTTCACTATCACACATTTTTATTGGTGTATGATATATTATTCATGGGAAGATGCATGCCTAAAACACATATCCCATATAGTTTCTTTAGTTATAATTTATTTGGGATGAATTATAAATTTATTAAAACAATAATTGAAAATATTTTCTTGAATGAACATCAACAGGAAAAAACTTATGGGTTCCATGAGATGGAACCCAATATAGATGATATGGATAATGCTCTTAATTGAATGAAGATCATCAAGGATGCTTATATAAGGGGAGAGTTACCTCTCATTGGTGTACCTCATTGCATGAAATCTATAGCCAAATATTTTTTAATAATTTTTTTCTAACATATTGTTCATCACTTGGTGAATTATCTATCACCCTTGGGTGTATGAGGGTCCTTTCAGTGTAATGGGGATCCAATATAGGTGTTTTACCTATTGTAGGGAACTTTTTTTTCAAGTTCAATGATCATCATCAAGCTATTTTTATCAAGATAGAAACTACATCATATATAAAACAAGTATGTAGTTCTTTTTCCATGAATATTGATTCTCTTGAAGATATATTGAGTTTGTTCATACGTTGTTTCTACTACCAAAGATCATAGTATGATTCCCTAAAACCTATTATATATAATGGATTTTTTCATAAAAGGAATGTGATTTTTATCTCAACCAAATTATGAGAAATTATTTACAACATGTATACCCATCAAAAATATTTATTCATAAAATAATAATAAATATAAAAAATTAATAACTTGGAATTTATTCAAAAAAATATTTTATAATAAATTTATAAAACATATTATATAGAAATAAATATATATTTGTGTCAGGATAAAAAATTACAACATATTCATGTGGCGGTGGAAGAGTTAAATGTATCCATAAACCATATTCCAATAATCATGTGTACTCAATAATTTGATCATTTTATTACTGATGATGATGTTTTTACTCTTCCTACTCTTGTAAAACCTTTAAATGATCTCATTAGAAGATATCAAACCCTCATAATATCACATATTAAATTATGAACACCCTATATGAATTCCTTATGATAAATAGTATACATCAATCATGAACCAATATAAATCATACAACCTTTCTCTATACTAGTCACCCAGATTCATGCCTCCCTATAAAAGTAAAAACTAGTTGATCTTGGACCACCATATTTCCTACCCAGTGAATCACCCCAAATCTCCTACATGTCTATATCTACCTTGTACAACATACATGTAATTTAAACAATATATATATATATATATATATATCCCCTAGAAAAAAATTACTCAAAATAATTTATTTATCTGAATCCCACTTTTTAAATGGGTTGATAGAGAACCCTTACATGGCCTAAAGGCCTAGAGGCACACAGGCCTAAGAAGATATATAGATGAAATACCCATACTATGGCCCAAATTACTATATTGAAGAAGAAATTCCCACACTACAATAGACCCTTCTAGTTTTCCTTCTAACCATATATGAAAGTCCTCTAACCTTGATGTCATGTCTGTAGTTCAACATCATCTCCCCATAAAGAGGCCTTATAGACTAAATATAAAAATCAAATCTATATGAGTTTTATACAGTATTATTAAACTATATAATATTGTAGATTACATCATTTTAAAATTGTTTAATATTCTGTAGACACACAAGCCCTCCAATTCCTGTAAATGAATTGGTGGGTTTATGAGACACACAAGATCCGTGAAAAATATCCATGAAATTATTTTTAATATATCTTGTTGTAATTTTATACCTAAAATTAATAAACAACCAAAAAGACATTCCTTCCATGACTATGTGATAGAGGGTCTCATAAAGTTTACAATAGGATACCGTAGACCCTATAGATAATGAAGAAAATTATCATAAAAATTAAATATATTTTTATAGAAATTATAATAAAAATTTAATTGTGTATTAATTTGTTATCAAATATGTAATGTCACATATAAATGGGAATGGAATCCCATGATACCCAAGGAGTATAAAAATATTTCCATGGTATCACAACTTCCTGATCAATGGCCCAAAGAAAAAAATAGATAATAATTTTAAAATGTATAGAAAAAAATGTTTAGTGAAATAAATGAATAATAATATTAGAAAATATGAATTCAACATTATCAAATGAGGATTTAAACCAAGATATGGGTTCCTATCAGGAACATACCATAAAATAATCAATTTGGAAATTCCTCAACTGCACTTTGATAATCCAATAATAGTATCCATCCCATGCCAATCAAATGGAAAAACATGGTTTCATCATCAAGTAAGTTATCATAAATCATACAAAGAATGAGATCATATTACTCATCTCAAGAAATATAAAACGTAATGTATAAATAATTTATAAAATTATTAATTAAACAAACTAGTTTTTTAAAACAAATTATTAATTACATAAAAATATCAGTATAATTACAGTATTTTTATTTACATATGTAAAATACTCATTATACATGACAATACTAATCCCCATCACTATAATCATCATGATATTCTTATTTATCATAATTTATTTCATAAATTGTTCATTTTCATTAGTTTCCATTGTTCCATATTCATTAAAAGATATATCATTAATAATATCATCATTGTTGACACCTAATAGTAAAGTCTCATCAGTGATATCTATATCTATATTGGAATGATGTTTATTTAGAGATGTCTCCTAGAAAATTTCAATATTTTGAAACTCTATTGAACCAATTCCATTTTCAATAAATTAATCATGATGGTATTTTATTTCCATCAGACAACACCAATTAATTAAGTCTCCCATTAAAGCATAGGAATTTACATGATAAATTTGATGTACTTAATGTGCCAACAAAAATAGTTTATCTAATTAAAGATAAAATCTATATTTTATATCAAAAATACCTTGTCAGGGGTGTAAATTAAACCCTTTATTAATATATAAACAATGAAACTAAAATATTTCAAAATTATTTTATCACATATAAGGTAACTCAATTATTTCATCCAGAATAACATAGTATCCAATGACACATTCTCTATGATGGACTACTTTTTAAAAACACCATGATTTATTGATTTATTTGACTCTTCATATGTGCATGTATGAAATCAAAATTCATTAACCAAATAACTATTATAAAATTTTATCAAATTTGATAGAATACTCAGTGTAAATATTTATTTTAAATTATATATTGACACTATAAAAACTAAAAAAGAAAATATTAATCATCATTATCATAATAAATTTTATATTGATTTATTATTTGTGAAGTTAAACATAATTAACTTAAATATCTCTAAAACTATAACATTAAATTATATTTCTTAAAATACTGGAAAATTTCCATATACCCACAGTTTGAAAACATTGGTATAGTGATTTAAACCCTAGGTATATTCTATACCCACAATTTCAAGGAACCATGGGAAAACAAGTTGTCGGTATAGCCCTGAGATACACCCACAGTTTCAGAAACTGTGGTTATTTGTCAACTCCATCATGTCATTAACCTCTACCCACTGTCTGTAAAACCATGGGTATAGCTTTGACAAAATGTTCAGCCTTGGGATTTGATCCCTAGACCACCCCTTTATTCTTCCCACACCTAACCACTACTCCATTTCTTTGATTGGTATATAAAACTATATTTACTTATATATATTGTTATAAATAATGGATATGGGTAGAAAACTGTGGCAATAATTGTTCCTATGAAATTTTTGTTGTGTCACATGAAATTGGTTCTCCCTCCATAAGGCAGGATAGCTATACCAATAGTTTTTAAAAACTGTGGATATAGGTTCCCATACTATACCTATACCCATGGTTTTGGAAAAATTGTTGGTATAAGGGGTACATATACTCATGGTGTTTTCCAAATCCATTGTTATAAGACCATTTTCTAGTAGTGCTACATTCTTTGATAGGGAATGTACTAATGTTTGAAAATTATTTTCTTATACGACCATCATATAATGTACAAAAATAATAAAATTAATATCTTAAAAATATGAAGAGAAAAATAATTAAGTAATAATAGCACTTATTTTATGAATCATGTCATTTATTCTCATTTTAGTTGATCATATGTATGGAGTCATTATTGTTTCCCATATGAAAGATACCATTCATATTCATAGCCAAAAACAAGTCTTGATTGATCAAATACCAATAATAGATTACATGTGTCGCCATATGAATTTTCCCCATTATGAGACATTATATTTTTTTAACCATATTCATATTGAAAATACAATGAGTATAAATTTTAAATTACCACTAATAAATATACATCAGTAATATTTTAACATATGATTTGTTACTTACCTTCTTTAATTTCTATATATGTCTCTCAAATGGGTACATTTATTTAAATTATACAAGCCCTCTAATGTTTTTCATGTGAAAAAATTTATTACTAAATTTTCTATTCAATCAAATAAGGTGGTGGAATTATTTTTTACAATTTACATGAGATTACAAAAACATATTATTGGAACATACTCATAAACTTATAATATGATGTTGTAAAACAAAATTCATGAAAAAACGCAACATTTTAGTTAAAGAACCCGAAACTGATAATGGGAGTAATCCTTTTACTCCATAAGAAACAATTTTTTATGATATAGAAATAATATCATTTTAACCCCATGATATGACCATTTATAATGAAAAGGGATATATTAGAATCATATACATTTAAAAACCTCAAATTCAAAAACAATTGATAGAATAATAATGGATTTTATTTTCAATGAATGTTCCCATTTTAAATTAATTTAACTTTGTCATATATTATTTTCAAAATATTAAAGTTTAGGATAACATAAATTTTTTAAAAGATCTGAAAATACATTTAAGATATGTTTTATATTTCTATGAGTGAGTAACACAATATAAGACATTGATAAATCACTAAATTTCCAATTTTAATACAAAATTCACTATCAATACCTCCCAAATTTTCATTTTTTGGGTGTTTCCCATGAAATTTGAGTTTGGTTTCATTTGAAATTAAATTGTAAAAATGAGCTACATTCTATTATATAACTAAAAAAATGTATAATAGTGAAATTAGAAATAAATTTATTCATTTTGGTCTGTAAAATATTTTTCTATAAATGTGCATTTAATTAGGTAAATTAATACATCACATATTCCTTTGTTTTTGGTAGAAAAATTGTGTTTCTTGAAAATATTGTTTTTCTAGTGTGAAAATTTGGAAAAAAAATCCTAAATCAGAGGCACATGGTAAGGGAAAGTCTTGGAATGCCTGAATGAAAGAAACCTAAAGGGGGTGACTATGAAATACAAGGTGATACTAAATGAGAAAAATAAGGACATTCTTGGGATTAATAACTATAATAGTCCCCAATAGAAAAAATTTATATGGGACACCACAACACCCAATTCTCCATCCCTTCACATCGTATTGGCTGAGTTCACTCCCCAGACCCAACCAAACATACTCACATAATAAGACCGTTGTTTCCTAATGAACTCCATCACCCTTTAGTAGATCTATCCACACATTCCTACAAAACTTAAAATAGAAAGCCTCCCAGTAGTTTGAAGATAGTCATTCCCCCATTAGATATCCGCTTTCTAAGAATATAACTCATATACCCAATCTTCCATACAAAAACCTGAATCCTAGAAGGTTGAGAATAACCTCACCTAAAATTCATACCTAACAGCTCAAAACTCTACATGAAATAAGTAGTCTAAAATAATCCAATTCCTCCACTTAAATAAAATCATCACTGCCTGATATCTCTATTTAGTCAAATCACATGTAGGGTGCATAATGGAATCCCTTGATAAAAGAAACATACCATGGAATCACTATGTCAACCAAGGTCCCTCTATAAGAAACATGTGGAAAAAATCAATATCTAATCTACTCAATATGTTTCCACATAGATATCTAAATCCATTCCTAATAATGTGAGGAGTCTAAATTTTTCTCCTATATAAAAATTGTAGTCAAGACATTTAGAATATTCATTTTCACTTTAAGGTATTTATTAAGGACTAATTTATTTAATTATATTTCAATAAATTTTTTAGTGAAATTATATATTTTTTATTTTTATTTCTAGGTTTTATCTATTTCTTTATTTTTTTATGCATCTTAGTCCCTGTGATGTTTATATGATTTCATAGGTGATGTCAGTGAAGTGATTACTAATTATTAGAAGTCCAATGGGGAATTATAGTTATTTTCTTAAGTTAATACACTTAATTTTAATTCTATATTCTTTATTCTAGTAAGGTAGTGGAGGTAGGAAGTGGAGGGTGCGATCGTCACTATTCTTTTTATAAAAACAGTATCAATATTTCACTATTTTGAATATCAATGCTTCCTAAGAATCGATTGACTCATCATATGAATCGATGAAAGTGAATTTAGAGTTTGAATGACATGTGATCATTGTTAGGTTCTTTGAATAGGTTTAATCTCTCATTTTCTGAGTGTTCTTTCCAACTCATCAAGGAGAAAAAAAGAGTTATTAGTGTCTTCAAGGATTCATGAGTAAAATTTTATTATCATACATCTAAAATAGTGGGAGTTATGAGGATGAATTATATTGATTATACTTATTGAGTTAGGTAATTTAGAAAAATATATAATGATTATGGAACACATATTAATTCACAAAAGTATCATCCACACTTCTTGCTAACTCATTGTGTGGTTCTTTGCATTTCATTTTTTTCCTTATTTTTTACATAAATATTAAAGAACCAAAAAAACCATACTGTATTTATAATACTTTCATTCTTAATAAAAAATAAAAACTATATATACTTTTAAATTAATTGTGAATTTTTAATTATATTACTTGGATAAAAATAGAAGGGTGAACTATATTTAACTTTGTTAGAGTTTATAAATTTTATTTTTACAAAATAATAATGATCTCACATTGAAATTTTCATCGTTATTTGAGAATAATTTTTAATCATTCATTATTCTCTAATAAAAAATTTAAAAAATTTAATCCACTAATTAAAACCTATATATGTTGTTAATTAAATAGTTACAAATATTATATTGAAAATACATGGGGTTTATAATTCCAATTAGATAGAGGATTTATTCAGGGATCTTATTAAAGACATTATGGAAGATCTAGGATATCAATACCCTAAATACATAGCTAAAAAACTTAGTGAACTATAAAATTATTTTATATAATTACATTTAGGATTATATTAGAAACAAGAAAATTATCCCTTGATCGTTAACATAGAATATATGGATGAAAAAAATAAATGAAATCCTATACTGGATAAAATGAAAATTTATCTACTAGAAGAAGAGCTAGAAGATGAATAAATAAAGGGATTTGAAGAAAAATTAAAAAAAATTGATTTAATTACACACTCATATGCATATTCTAATTTTTTTAGATTTATTATTTTGGATGCATGATCTAAATAAGGATGAATAAAAGGGAACTATACTAGTGGCAGTGAGTTTTGAGGATAAGATAAAAGATCCACTTCATAATCAACCCACAACTGTGTTTCTTGTTGGTTTTTATAGAAGAAAAAGAGCTTCTAACTAATAAGGTTAAGGTGATTATGATATTTTGAATTAAGTTTATTCAAATATTTCTCAAAATAAATTGAAATCGAACTCTCACTTTTTTTGAAATCACATATTCAAATTTTTGTTTTTTAGGACATGGATAATGATAATGAAGATAAAGAAACATCCATTCGGTATAAAGATTAATTTTGAAGAAATAATGGAGGATAATATGTTTATTTTGCTTCCCATAATATAATAAAATGAATAAATGGGTTATATAATTCCTCCAGTTGAAGTTGGGGAATAAGTACTCTAATGGAACTCAATGAAGACCACCTGAATCTAATAAAATTTTGATAATCTAAAGGTGGTTACTATCATAGAAGCTCAACCCCCCTTATATAATTGGGATAATATAAATTTTATCCAACTATTGATGTTATAAAATAAATAGGACTTGGGATTTTTCCCAATAACTCTCTTCTATTTCCTTCATTTTTCCTATATCATCTGTTTTACAATTTTTATCATAATAAACTACTAATTTTTTTACTTGTAGGAAGAAGGTTAAACAATAACTAATGGAAAAATATGAAGATAACCTAAAGCCAAGAAAATGGGGAATCACATCCTTACATGGGTTTCCACTAACAAGGAACAACTACATCATGGTGATATCTTTCCATTACACACATTGTTTATAATATATCATTAAAGTAATCTTAACAATTTTATGATAACTATTTATAATCATTGAGGATACAAAGTAAATTGATTGTGTGTGTGAGAGGGGGTGGGGGGATAACTCCCAGATTTAATGTTTAATTTCTTCATTTTTGAGTTTTATGTTTCATGTTCTCTTTTATAAATTCCAAATTAAAATAAATATCTATTAAAAGTAATGTATAAATATATTTTTAGTGTTTTTTTTGTGTTTTTAAACATTCTTTAACATAAATTGAAAACTATGAATCATTTTCCACCCAATGATTATTTTTAGTAACTTGACCTTACTATATAACCTAAAAATATAAAATGATTATTAATTTGTTTTTTATTTATATGGATCTAATTTTCAATAATTTTCCTAATCATTAAATAAAAATTGAAATTTAAAACCACTAGTGATAAACAAGAATTGAAATCTTTTTTCTAAATGGTACCCCAAACAATTTTAGCATTGTATTATTAATACCCTCACTTTATTGAGAGATACTTTTTAATTATATTCAAACTATAACTTTTTATTATTCTTTTTCAAATATTTTGTTTTCAAAACTGGATTTTTATACTTTTAGAATGGGAATTTTTTGATGGATTTCAATTGAAAATGACTTTTAGTGATGAGAATACATAAAAAACATCATATAAAGAAATATTATAAATATTATATTATTTTTTGGACCATCAAAAATAATTTTTATAGTGACAAACTATCATCCCATTATAAACAAGTACTCAATTTTTTAAAAAATTATTTGTGATGGGATGCCATCAATACATGTTATTTGTGATGCGAACGAAAGTGTGTTGCAAATAGTTCAAAAAATTTAAAAAAACTAATTTTGGAAGATAACCTAATCCATATCTATTATTTATATATTTAAAGTAATCAAAAAATTGAAAAAATTGAAAAAATTGAAAAATTGAAAAAATTGAAAAAAATTAAAAAATAGAAAATATTATATATAATAAAAACTACATTGTATTATTACACGATTTATCACATAATATATTTATAAAACAAAAAAACATAACATAGAAAATAATAAACAAGTGGTGTCCTGGGTTTTAGGATCACCCAATGGATTTGTGGGGACTCCATACCAACACCATGTGCAAGCTATCACATATACTCCAACATCTACTCATCTCTCTAACACTACTACTTACACACCTCATACCGATCTCTCTACATCAACTGTATCATTCCATCCCAAGCTCACAAAATTTCTTCAAACTATGTAGTGGATGATGACCATGACTTTTCACGAGCTCCATTTGAACTGACCGATGACATTGTGTAATTACTATAATGACAAGTAGGAGTCAATCATGAGATTCTACTGGTCACCCGACCTTTCTCAACACTATGAGAAATTTCATGTTTCCAATCCCCCAAATAAAAACTTGACTCACATGTGGAATATTGTTTGGTCTTATCTTGATTATATTTTGAATATGAATTAAAAGTCTCATATGTTTCCTTAAAATATAATATGAAATTAAAATAACATTAAATTTAATTTAAGTAATTTAAAAAAAATACAAACCACAATAAGGCACTATCATTCACCTACAAGATGACTTATAGGGGTTCAATGTATATCTTCTTATAAACATTGAACTATACAATATATGGGTAATTATATTCCTATATAATATAAAAAAATTATATTTAAAGTATATATATATATATATTAATAAATAATATTACTTACCATATCTCATCGATGTATACAAAATTTATGACTCCTTACCCTATGTGTGACCACTTTCCTCCCTCGATTTTGATGCCTAGATGACGACCTACTCTTAAAGCCTCTCCTATCCAGTAGGAGTATAATCAATCCCATACCTATGATGAGATATTTTCAGGTCGATGAGAGAAGTAAGAATGTCTGAAAATAGTAAGAAAATATTTATCCATGGATTTCATTCATAGGTTGTGTAAAAATTGAAGAAAACATTCACGTATACAAATATCCAATACCTCTAAGATAGTTTCTCTCATTCTATCATCGATTAGTGAACATAAATTCTAAAAAAAACTAAAAAATACAAGTAAAAAAATTAAATAATTTTAAAATTAAATGTATTATTTATTGAAGTAAAATATAGTGGTCAAACATTTGATGTTGAAAAACTATATGAACTTGATACCATGACACCCATGACAAAGAAAAATAATTTATTAGAATCACACCAACCTGCTAAATTTCTAAATGTGAAAAACTATAAAGATAAAAAAATTATAATATTATTATCAAAATCAATATAAAAACATAAGATAAAATAAATATCTTAAAAAACAGAACCTACATTCATAAACGAGTTCAAAATAATGAGACATACATCATTCCGGAACAGAGTTCAGAATCATCAATCTAGCAAGGCCATGCCCCCTATTAAGTGGAGTTATAGAATCATTCTATGGGTTAGATAAATCTGGTTTATCATCTGGAAGCCCTACATTAGTGATAAAAAAATAAATTGACAAGAGTATCTCTAGAAATATAATCAACTAGGAATGAGTATTAATTCCTTAGGTTAGATCAGGGTGGTGAATAATTAGTGTAGAATTTTAATGACCATATAAGGGATTGTGGAATTTTTTCGGATCTCACTCTTCCTAGATCACCATACTTGAATTGTATGTATGGGAGGAGGAATCATAATTTATTAAACATGATTCAATCTCTAATGATTCAATGTGACCTACCTATTTCATTTTGGAGTTAATATATAGAGACTTCTACATTTATATAAAAAAATGTTCCATAATATTCATTTAAAAAGACACTATATATGATATGGTATAGAAAACATACTAGTCTCTCTTATATGAATATTTGAGGTTGTGAAGCATATATATGACATTTTTTTCTCATAAAAATAACCCAACATTTAGAATTTTTTTTTTATTATTTCAATGAAACTATATGAAATTAATTTTATAATCTTACTAAACACAAAGTGTTTTTTGCCCAATTTTCTATATTCACTAGTAGAAAAAATAGATTATTCAGTGAGGTTTTTACATCAGATATCATATAACTGATTTTAATTTTTTTTCTACAGTTATTGATATAAATGAAATGAAAAATATTATCATCAAGTATTCTGATGGTTTTTATATCAAGAACCGACCTAAAAACCCCCATCTATGGATGGTTTTTAACATCACTTATTGATATAACTGATGATGAGAAACATTGAAGCATATGAATTAAAAAAATCACCTCAAACCCACATGATTTTACATTCCCACCATTAAATTTTTAATTTGGAAGTTGGAAAATTTATATAATTGGAACTCTCCCAAAAAAATTTCACATTACATTTTAATTTTTAAATTACTTTTTAAATTTTACAATTCCACCGGAAAACATTATCAGCTATAGTTTCAATCTTTTCATTCTCTACATTATATATATATGATATTCTCATCTTTAATATATATATGCATCCCAAAAATTCTTCATTTTATGATTTAAACATGGTATGTATCATTATGATCTCATCATTTATTTTTCTTATTATTTTTTTCTTCATTTATAATGTTTGTAATGATTTTTTTGATGAATACAAATTCTTATGATTGGGTTGAGAGGAAATAGGTTCCAAATGAAATTTATTGACCAAACATTAAAATTAATACTAAAAATATTTATAGAATATGGATGATTTATTTCCTCAAAAGAAAAGGAATATCAATAAAAAATATTTATATTCAATATAAATCATGAAAATCAAAGAAATTAATTCGAATATTTTTGTTTATTTTTATTATTCTAATATCATTTTTATAATTTTATTGTTCATGACTCTCCAATTTTTTTGAGGTGAATATATGTGTTGAACTTAAAAAAAGTAACTTTTTACCACAGTTATTTGGATAACCAACTTCTAAGGAAACTTTTAACATCATGTATTCTTATAATAAATGTTATAAGTGACTTTCAATATCAATTATCAAAATAATTTTCATCAAATGTCCTCATATTTTTCTTTTGAAACTAGTTACTACAATATCCTAAGTTAATAGTTTTTAAAATAACATTTTAATCTTTTTTGTATATAACTGAAATTAAAAATAACTCTTACAATGTTAGTTTTATTTATGTTAGATAAAAAACATTAAAACATAAAAAAGATAACATTAAAATATATTTTCATACACATGATTACTTGAAAATGAATATATTGATTAGAAATTAAGTGGGAAGAATATTGAAATTGAGTAATTTCAAGACCAATAAACATAAATTTTTCATGAGGTGTAAGTTTATTTGGATTCTCAAAGAGTTTTGGAATAAGAGCCAACTCAAGCTATATAAAAACCTTGAAGGTCTAGTAGGATTCATTAAAAGATCATGAAATATGGATTTCTCAAAGATAATGGTGATGAGGTATTGTCCATTGATGATGAAACTACTATATGTTTAGAGCCTATCAATAAATATTATTATGAGAAATGGTTAAAATACATAGAATCTAAAATGAGCCCATGTTCACTAATAATGTTTTGAAAATGGTAAACGAATATAAAGGGGTAAAACCCATAGGGTGAAAGTGGGGTTTCTAAAGAAAACAAACATGGATTTTAGAGTGTCTACCAATAAACCATTCCTTGTTATAAAAGGTTACATGAAAATTATTGGAACTGTCTATGAAGAAATTTTTCCACCTATTGTGATGAAAAATTCCATTGTTATTATTCTATCCATAGAAGCTCATTCTGATTATGAAATATAAAAAATGGGTGTTAAAAATTCATCCCTTAATATAAATTTAGTTTAGGATGATTATATTATGTACTAAAAAGGTTTTGAAGAGCCTAATAAGATTTCTAAAGATATGAAATTTGGAATGGTTCATTTATGGGTTGAAGTAGGCTTATTAGAGTTAGAATATCTAGTTTAATGATGTGATCAGTGAGTTTGTTATAAAAAAAACATTGATTATTATTTTTTATATATGTAGATTCAGTGGATTTTTGGGTTTTATTAATATTGTATGTTAAGGATATAATTCTTATTAGAAATGATATCCTGACACTTCAATCTATGATGATATGATTTGGAAAGTGATTCTCAATGAAATACATGTGTGAAGAAACCTAAATAATCAGTATGATGATATTTATAGATAGACCTAAAAGTTTATTGGAGAAATAAAGACATGTGTATCTATATATTTAAAAATAGTTTTATCATTGATAACTCCAAAATTGGGTCTTTATATATGTTTCATGGAATGGAACTTAGGATGATTCTAGATCCTTCTATGGAGTTATAAAGGGCGGATAAAATTCTATATGAATCCATTATAGGTTCTATAATATATTATGTGTTGTGTACTCAATTGGATTTTACCTATGATATTATCATTATGAGTAGATAAAAATAAATTCTTAGTGAGATTCACATGATTTCCATGATGAACATCCTAAAGTTCTTGAGGAACTAAGCATATGTTCCAGATATTTAGAGGAGAGGATGGGCTCTATGTAAATTTTTACATAGATGAAATTTTACAATTTGATATAGATGATATGAAATAACAATTTGGTTTTAGGCTATTTCTAAATTGTAGGACTATATATTATAAGAGTCCCAAATAATTCGTTGTTGTATACTTGAAAATAGAGGAAAAGTAAATCATTATATAAGATGTTGTGAAGGAATTTTTTTGGATCAATGAGTTGAATACTAAAATAGTGGTGGTTCCAATAATTAATGGAGTGATCAAGCTTTACTATGACAATAATGGATTTATTACTCAGGAAAAGGAACCTAGTTCTCACCAATGGAACAAACACATCCTTCTAAAACACTATCTCTTATGGGAGATCATTGAGAGGGGTGATGTTAGGATCCATCGGGTGGATATAGACAATAATATAGGGAATCGACTAATGAAACCATTGGCACAATAGAATAATGTAGGTAAAACAATTTCTATTGGTATATGACACTTAAGATATTGATATAATGATTTCATAATGTATCATGTATTTATTATAAAGTAAATTTCAATTTATCATTCATTCATGTGTGTTGTAATTTACATTACATGAATAGTATATTGATAATATTCCCTCATAGTATGACTTTTATCTATCCTTAATCTATGATTACTATAGAGTATTATGGGTTGTAATGATATTTCAATATTATCATGATTAGTGGACTCATGAGATATTAAGTGGATGCTTATTATTTGTACATACCCACCAAGTATATTCTATGAAATTTCATATAGTCATCGATATATTTAGGGGTGTATACATATTACCAATCCTTATTTCCTGAGTCTATAAAGATACCTAGCATTATAAACTTCATTCTTTGATACATTTATTATGCAATAAATTTCATCATAGATAATCATGGGGTCATTTGGTATGTTGTTCTTCATGTCATTGGTTGAAGCTCATTAATGATTGGGGTTCTCCCCTTATATGATGTGAATAGAAATATATCTCTTAATTGAATTAAACTAAGAAAATATAAATCTATGATTATTTGAGTCACTTGATTAGTTTCTAGTTACTCAGAATAGGTACATGTGATGTGTTCATCCCCTAGATGAGTGACATTTGATGTATTCATCGACCAGGATGACCTTTCTCAAAGAATCAAGAAATTATGAGATAACCTATTCTAGAATGATATTTTCCTATGTATAGTGGTCACTTTTTTTCATGATAAAAGTGATTATATAGGTATATATATATGATATATATGATACATATTGTGGTATAAAGTTTTATATTAGATATGAGTATGCTTGATGAAATCACTAAAAATCCCTTAAAATCTTGATAAGCACTTTATATACTCTAGAGGACTCTCTTTATTTACTTATATGAAATGGGGATTTAAAATTTGATTTCATTACTAAAAAAATACATTAGGATCACATGGTTAGGAATTTAGATAAGGATTAATCTTTGAAGGAATTTTTTATTCTAAAATGAATATATATTGATAAATGAAATTCATGCACTTTTTGGAATGATTCACAAAGAGTTTTGTGGTTTTTTCATAAATTCATTATGGTATTTTAGTGTAAGGGTATGATTGATGGGTATGAACTAAAATATAAGTGATTAAAATTATATATCTCACCTAAGTTGCATCCTATGATATTCATATGATTCATATCATAGGGTATGATATAATTGTATCATAAAATACATGAGATGTTTTATTTTTCCACTATCGCATATTTGTACTGGTGTATTATATATGATTCATGGTAAGATGCATGTATAAAACAAATCTTCCATATAGTTTATTTAGTTATAATTAATTCGGGATGGATTATAAATGTATTAGAACATTCATTGAAAATATTTTATTGAATGAACATCAACAAGAAGAAACTTATGGGTTACATGAGATGACACCCAATATAGCTGATATGGATGATTATCATCATTGAATGAAGATCATCAAGGATGCCTATATAAGGAAAGAGTTCCCTCTTATTGGTGTACCTCATTGCATGATATCTATAGACAAATATTTTTTAATCTATTTTTTCTAACATATTTTTCATCACTTGGTGAAGGCTATATCACCCCTTTGGTATATGAGGGTTCTTCCTATGTAACTGAGATCCAAGATAGGTGTTTTACCTATTTTGGGGAACTTTGTTTTCTAGTTCAGTGATCATCATGAATCTATTTTTATCAAGATAGAAGCTACATCTTATATAAAATAAGTATGTAGTTCTAATTTTTCCAAGAATATTGATTCTCTTAAAGATAGATTGAGTTATTTCATAAGTTTTTTCTACTACAAAAGATCATGGTATTATTCCCAATAACCTATTATTTATTATTTTATTTTTAATAATAGCAATGTTATTTTTATCTCAACCAAATTATGAGAAATTACTTACGAAATGTATACCCATCATAAATATTTTTTCCTAAAATAATTAAAAATATAAAAAAACCTTGGAATTTATTTAAAAATATATTTCATAATCAAATTGTAAAACATATTATATAGAAATATATCTCTATTTGTGTCGGGATTGACAATTATAGAATCTTTAAGTGGCAGTGAAATAGGTAAATCTATCTCAAAACCACATTCCAATCATCATGTGTACTCAATCATTTGATCATTTTATCAGTGATGATGATGTTTCTACTCTTCCTAATCATTGTAAAACCTTTGAATGATATCATCATAAGATCTCAAACACACCTCATATCACACATTAAATGATGAATACCCTATAGGAATTTCTTATGTGGTAATCGATTATGGAATCATTGTAGTGGCATAATAAATAGTAGACATCAATCATGAACCAATATCAATTGTATATCCTTTCCCTATACCAATCACTTAGATCCATTCCTCCCTATAAAATTAAAAATGAGTTGATCTAGGAACATAATTATTTGTACCCTAGGACTCTCCCCGTCTTTCTTCCATGTGTGTATCTACCTCATACATCACCCATGTAATTTAAATAATATATATATATATATATCCCCTAGAATAAATTCCTCAAAATAATTTATTTATCTAAATACCACTTTTTAAATGGGTTGAGAGGGAACCCTTACATGTCCTAAAGGACCATAGGCACATAGGAATAAGAGGATATATATATAATAAAGGCCCATAATATAGCCCAAAGTCTTATATAGAAGAAGAAATTCCCACACTACAATAGACCCTTTCAGTTTTACTACTAACTATCTATACAAGTCCTCCACCCTTGATGTCAAATCCACCATTCAACATCATCTCCCCATGAAAAGACCTTGTAGATAAATTATATAAATCCTATATATATGAGCCATATCCAGTCTTATTCAACTATGGGATATTGTATATGATATCCTCCAATTTTTTTTAATATTCCATAGGCACAAAATCTCTCCAATTCCTATAAATGAATATTAGTGGGTTGACGAGCCAAAAAAGACACATGAAAAATAGTCATGAAATGATTTTTCATATATAGTTTTTAATGTTATACATAAAATGAACCAATTAACACAAATACATGCCTTCCATGAATATGTGAAGAAGGGTGTCACAAAGTTTACAATAGGATACCATAGACCCTATATATAATTAAGAAAATTATCATAGAATGTAAATATATTTTTATAGAAACTATAGTAAAAATTTAATTGTGTACTAATTTGCTATCAAATATGTAATGTCACAGATAAATGGTAACTAAATCCCATGAAAACCAAGGAGTATAAAAATATTTCCATGGTATCACAACTGCATGATCAATGTCCAGAAGGAAAAAAAGAGAATATAATTTTAAAAAGTATAGAAAAAACTATTAGTGAATTAAATAATTAATAATATTTGAAAATATGAATTCAAATTCCTCAAATGAGGATTGAAATCAAGAGATGGGTTCTTATGAGGAACATACCCTAAAATCATCAATTTGTAAATTCCTCAACCCCACTTTGATAATCTATTAATAGCATCTATCACATCTTAATCACATGGAAAACATGGTTTCATCATCAAGTAATTGATCATAAATCATAATAATAATGATATCATCTTACTCATCTCAAGATATCTGAAAAATGATATATAAATAATTTATAACATTATTAATTAAACAATCTATGATTTTAAAACAAAATGATTAATTACATAAAAATATCAATATAATTATAGTATTTTTATTTATATATGTAAAATACTCATTATACATGACCATAGTAATCCCCATCACTATAATAATTATCTCAGTATTATTTATCATCATTTATTTCATAAATTATTCATTTTCATAAGTTTCCATTGTTCCATATTCTTTAAGAGATATATCATTTATAATCTTATCACTATTGACACGTAATTTCAAAGTCTTATCAGTGATATCTATATCTATATGGGAATGATATGTATTTAGAGATTTATCATAGAAAATTTCAATATTTTGAAACTCTATTTAACCACTTCCATTTTCAGTAAATTTATAATCATGGTATTTTATTTCTATCAGACACCACCAATTAATTAAGACTCCCATAGAGGCATAGAAACTTTCATGATAAATTTAGTGTACTTAATGTTCAAACATAAATTTTTTATCAAATTGCAGATAAAAATTATATTTTATATCAAAAATTCTATGTCATGTGTGTAAATTCCACCCTTTTTTATTATCTAAACAATTACACTTAAACATTTCAACATTATTTTATCCCATATAAGATAACTCAATTATTTTATCCAATGTATCATAGTATCCAATTCCACTTTGTCTATTATGGATTCCTTTTTTCAAAACACCATGATTAATTGATTTATTTGACTCTTCATATATGCTAGTATGGAATCCGAATTCATTAACCAAATAACTATTATAAAATTTTATGAAATTAGATTCTGTACTCAATGTAAATATTTATTTAAAATTATATTTTCACTTTATAAAATCTAAAAACGAAAATATTAATTATCATTATCATAATAAATTTTATATTTATTTCTTATTTTTGAAGTTAAACATAATTAACTTAACTATCTCTAAAACTATATCATTAAATTATATTTCCTACACTATATGAAATTTTTCCTATACCCATGGTTTGAAACCGTTGGTATATCCCTTGAAACCGTGGGAAACTGAGGCATCAGTATAGAACTAAGATATAACAATGATTTTAGAAACTGTGGGTATAGGTCCACACCACTATGTCATTAACCTATACCCATAGTTTGTAAAACTGTGGGTACACCTTTGAAAAAATGAATGGCTGTAGGATTTGATCCCTACAGCACCCCTTTATTCTTCCTATGCGTAACCACTACTCCTTTTCACTTATTGGTATATAAATATATATTTACTTATATATATTTATATAAACTGTGGATATATATAGAAAACTATGGGAATAGTTATTCTTGTGATTTTTTTGTGTCCTGTGAAATGTTTTCTCTACCTCCATAGGCGGGAATGATATACCAGTAGTTTTGAAAAACCGTGGGTATAGGTGTTCAAAAAAAAAACTCTATACCCACATTTTTACAAGAATCGTGGGTATAGGTCTCGAAAAACAACCCTATACCCATGGTTTCTGTAAAAATGTGTGTATAGGTCTTTAAAAAATAGTCTATACCCAGGGTTATACAAGAACCGTCAGTATACACACCCCTATACCCACGGTTTTCCAAAACCATTGGTATAGGTTCCAATAATATACCTATAACCACTTTTTTGGGAAAACTGTGTGTATAGGGGTACCTATACCCATGGTGTTTTTGAAAACCATTGGTATAGGGACATTTTATAGAAGTGCTAAATTATTTGAGAGAGAATGGACTAATGTTTGGAAATTATTTTCTAATATGACCATCATATATTTTACAACAAATAATAAAATTTTTATATTAAAAATATGAAGAGAAGAATGGTTAATTAATAGTATCACTTATTTTATGAATTAGGTCATTTATTCCCATTTGAGTTGAACATATGTATAGATTTATTAATTTTCCCATCTGAAAGATACCATTCATCTTCATAGCCAAAACCAAATCTTCTTTGATTAAATATTGATAAACGATTACATGTGTTTCTATATGAATCTCCCCCATTAGAGACATTATATTTTTTTTGAACAATATTCATATTGAAGATAAAATGAGTATAAATTTGTGCATCCCACCAATAAATATGCATCAGTAATCTGTTAATGGATGATTGGTTACTTACCTTCTTCAATTTCTATATATATCCTTCAAATGGTTACATCTATTGAAATTATATAGTCCCGCTATTTTTTTTCATATAGAAAAATTTATTTCTAAATGTTCCATTCAATCAAATAAGGTGTTGGAAATATTTTTTACAATTTACACGATCTTACAAAAAACAACTTCTCGGAACATACTCAAAAACTCATAATATGATGTTGTAACACAAATATCATCAAAAAACATGATATTTTTTGTTAAAGAAACCCAAACTGATAATGGTAGTAACCCGTTAACACCATAATAAGGAATATTTCTATTATGACATAGAAATAATGTCTTTTTAACCCCATGATATGACTATTTATAACTAAAAGGATAAATTATAATCATATCCATCTAACAACCTCAAATTCACAATCAATTGATATAATAATAATTGATTTTATTTTTAGGAAATGTTCCCATTTTAAATTCATTAGACTTTGTCCGCTGTTTTTTTTAAATAATTAATGTTTAGGATAACATATTTTTTTGAAGATATAACAATTCCTTGAAGATATATTTTATATTTATAGGATTGGGTAACACAATATAGGATATGGATAAATAACTAAAATTTCCAATTCTCATAAAAAATTCACTGTTAATACCACCCATATTTTCATTTTTTGGGTATTTTCCATGAAATTGGAGTTTGATTTCATTTGAAATTAAACTTTAATATTGAGTTACTTTCTTTTATTTAACTAAAATATTTATAATCTTAAAATTAGAAATATTTTTTTTTTCATTTTGGCCTATAAAATATTTGTCCATTCATGTGTATTTAATTACGGTTAATTAATACACCCCACATGCCTATGTTTTTAGTAGAAAAATTATGTTTCTTGCAAATTTTGTTTGTCCACTAGGAAAGCTAGGAAGAAGAGATTGAATCAGAGGAACATGGTAAGGGAAAGGATTGGGATGCATGAAAAAAAGAGACCTAAAAGAAGTTCCTATGAAATACTGGGTGATATTGCATGAGAAGAATAATGATATGCTTGGGATTATTTTCTATAATAGTCCCCAATAGAAATTTTTTTTATGGGACACCACAACACTTAATTCCATATCCCTTTGCATCTCACTAGCTGAGTTCACTCCCTAGACATGACCAAATACACTAACATAAAATATCATTCTCTCCAACTGTACTCCATCACCCTTTAGTAAATCTATCCAGAAATTCCTACAAAACATGAAATATAAGGCCTACTAGTAGTTTGATGCTAGCTATACCCCCATTATAACTCCACTTTCCTAGAATATCCCTCATAGACCCAATCTTCTATAGAAATACCTGAATCCATGAAGGCTGAGAATAACCTCACCTAAAAGTCATACATTATATTTCAAGACTCTACATGAAAAATGTAGGCTAAAATAAATTGATTTCTACACCTAAAAAAATCATTACTTCCTGATATATCCCTTTATTCAAAGAATATGCAGGGTGTATGATGGAATCCCTCGATAAAGGAAACACACCGTTGAAGCACTAAGTCAACCTTGGTCCCTATATAGGAAACATGTTGGTCAAAAAAATAAATATCTGATATAATCAACATGTTTCCACATGGAGATCTCAATCCATTCATAATAATGTGAGGAGTATAAATTTATCTCCTATCTATAAATTGTATTCAAGAAATTTAGAATATTAATTTCCACTTTAAGGGATTTCATAAGGGCTAACTTATTTTTTTATATTCCATTCTATTTTTAAGGGAAATTATATTCTGTTTATTTTTCTCTCTAGGTGTTATCTATTTCTTATTTTTTTTGCATCTTAGTCAATATGATGTTCCTATGTTCTCATAAGTGATAGTGGTGAAGTGATAACTCGTTATTAGAGGTCCATTGGGGAATCATAGTTATGTTCTCAAGTTAATACATTTAATTTTAATTTTATTTTATTTATTATAGTAAGGTGGTGGAGGTATGAATTGGAGGGTGCGATCGTCACTATTATTTTTTATAAAAATGGTTTTAATCATTCACTATTTTCAACATCAACACATTCAAATAATCGATTCACTCATCATATGAGTTAATTAATGTGCATTTAGAGGTTGAATGGCATGTGATCATTGTTAGGTGTTTTGAGGAAGTTTAATCTCTCATTTTATGAGTGTTCTTTCCTACTCATAAAGGAGAATAAAAGATTTATTAGTGTCATCAATGATTCATGAGTAAAATTTTATTCTCATACATGTATAATAATCGGAGTTATGAGGATGAATTATATTGATTATACTTATTAAGTTAGGTAATTTAGAATAATAGAAAGTTACTATGTAACACATATGAATTCACAAAAGGATCATCCACACTTCTTGCAAACTCATTGTGTAGTTTTTTATATTTTATTTTATTTCATTATTTTTTATATAAATATTAACAAACCAAGTAACCCATAAAATATTTCCAATGAATTAATTTTTAATAAAAATAAAAATATATATAATAGAAAATGAATAGTGAATTCTTAATTATATTCCATGGAGATAAATATAAGGGTGAACAATATTTAACTCATTTATAGTTTATAATTGTTATTTTTACAAGATACTAATGACCCCTCATTAAAAAATTTCACCTTTTTTTGGGAATACTTGTTAATCATTCATTATTCACTTATAAAAAATTTTAAATATAGAATCCACTAATCAAAACTTATATATGTTGTCAATTAAATTGTTACACTTATTATATTGAAAGTACAAGGGGTTCAAAATTCTAATTACATAGAGGATTTATTTTGGGAGCATATTAAATACATTAAGAAAGATCTACATTATTAATACCTTGAATCCATAGCTAAATAACTCAGTGAACTATAAAATTATTGTATATAATTACATTATAGTGTATATTAGAAACAAGAAAATGATCCATTCATATTTTACATATAATATTTGGATGGAAAAATTAAATAAAATCCTCTACTAGATAAAATGGAAATTTATATACTCGAAGAAGAGATAAAAGACGAAGAATTAATATTAGTTAAAAAAACTTTAAATAAATTTTTGATTGAATTACACACTCAGATCCCAATTTTTAATTTTTTAAATTTGTTAGTTTTGATTCGCGATCTAGTTATGGATTATGAATAGGGAACTATACTATTGGTGGTGATTTTTTAGGAAAAGATAAAATATCCACTTCATAATCAATCCAAAAATCTATTTATAGTTGTTTTGAAAGATGAAAAAGAGCTTCTAGAAAAGGAGGTTAAGGGGATAGTGATATTTTGAATTCATTTTATCCAAAATTTTCTCAAAATAATTTTAAACACGACTTAAGTTATTGAAATTTCATATTCAACTTATTTGTTTCAGGCCTTGGATATTGATAATGAAGATAAAGAAAATTCCATGGGATATGGAGCTTAATTTTGAAGAAATAATGGAGGAGAATATATTTATTATTCTTAACTCTATATAAGAAAAGTAATAAATGGATTACATCATTCCTCTAGCTGATGTTGGAGAATAGGTACCTTAATGGAACTTAGAGAAGACCACCTGAAACCGATAAAATGTGGATAATATAAAGGTGGTTCCTATCATAAAATCTCACCCCTGATTAGAATTGGGATAACATAAAGTTTATCCAACTATAGTTGTTATAAAATGAATAATACTTTAGATTTTACCCAATATCTCTCTTCTATTTACTTAATTTTTCCCGTACCATCTATTTTTTGATTTTAATCCTAATAAATTGTTGTGTTTTTACTTGTAGGAATAAGGTTAGACAATAACTAACGGAATGCAATGAAGATAACTTGAATCCAATAAAATGGGGAATCACATCATCGCATGGGTTTCCAATAACAAAAAACAACTACATCTAGGTGATAACGTTCCATTTTTCCCATTTTTTATAATATAAAATTAAAATATTCTTAAAAATTGTATGATATCTATTGATTATTATTGAGGATAAAAAGTAAATTTATTGTGTGTGGGTGTGGGGGATAACTCCATGATACCATGTTTAATTTATTATTTTTATTGTGTTTTTTGTGTTTTATGTTTCATGTTCTATTTTATAAATTCCAAATAAAAATAAATCTCCATTTAATGTAATTTATAAAGATATTTTTAGTGTTTTTTATGCATTTTTAAACATTATTTAACTTAAATTGAAATATATAAAGCCTTTTTGAACCCCATGTTTATTTTTAGAAACATGATATTATTATTGAAACTAAAAATATAAAATTATTATTGATATGTGTTCTATTTATAGGGATTTAATTTTCATTAATTTTCATGATCTTTAACTAAAAATTGAAATTCAAAACCACTAGTGATAAATTTTTTTTCCTAAATGGTACTCCAAAAAATTTTAGAATCATATTATTAATACAGTCACTATATTTATAGATACATGGGAATTTATTCAAAATAAAACTTTTGATTATTCTTTTTCCAATATTTTTTTAAAATTGGATTTTTATACTTTAACAATGGGCTTTTTGTAATGTATTTCAATTATAAATGGACTTTACTGATGGAAATTCATCATATAATACCATCACAAAAAATGGTATCATAAATATTATAATATTTTGTGGACCATCACAAATTATTTTTTATCATGATATACTATCATTCCCATCACAAATAAGCACTCAATTTTTTTTAAAAAACTTGTTGTGATGGGATGCCATAAATACCTATTATTCTTTATGGGAATGATAGTGTGTCACAAATAGTTCATCAAAATTTAAAAAACACTAATTTTTACCGATAACCAAATCAATATCTATTAGTTATATATTTAAAATATTCAAAAAATAATTCAAACAAAAGAAAAAATAGAAAAATATTATATATAATAAAAACTACATAGCATTATTACACCATTTAACACGAATAGGTTTATAAAAAAAATACATAACATAAAAAATAATAAACAACTAGTGTCATGGGTGGTAGGATCACCCAAAGGGTTTTTGGGGACTCCATACCAACACCATGTGCATGTTGTCACATATACTCCCACATCTGCTCATCAGTCTAACATTGCTACTTACACACCTCATACTACTCTTTCTGCATCTATTGTATCCTACCATCTTGATCTCACAAAGTCTCATTGCACTATGTATTGGATGATGACCATGAATTTTCACATGATCCATTTGAATTGGCCAATGACATTGTGTAATTAATATAATAACTAATAGGTGTCAATCATGAGGTAGTACCGGTCACCCAGAATTTCTCGACACCATGAAAAATCACATGTATCCAATCCCCGTAAAAAAACATGACTCACATATGGAATATTATTTGGTCTTAGCTTGAATATATATTGAATTAGAATTCAATGTCTCATATATTTCCTTAAAATGTAATATGTAATTAAAATAACAACAAAATTAATTTAAGCATTTTTTTAAAAAAATACAATGCACAATTTGGCATTTTCATTCACCCACAAGATGTATCATACGGGTATCAATGTATATATTCTTATAAACATTGTACTATTCATTATATGGATTAGTAGAATCTTGTATAATAAAAAAAATTATATGCAAATATATATATATATTATTAAATAATATTACTTATCATATCTAATCGATGAATACCAAATGTATGACTCCTAAACCTTTCTGTGACCAATTGCCTCCCTCGATTTTGATGCCTAGATGACAAACTCCTCTTAAAAGCCTCTCCTATCAATTAAAAGTACAATACATCCCCTACCTAAGATGATATATTTTCAGGTTGATGAGAGAATAATGAATGTTCAAAATAGTAAGAAAATATATATCCATGGGTCTCATTCTTAGTTTGTGTAAAAATTAATGAAGAAATTAATGTATAAAAATCTCCAATGCCTCCAAGATAAGTTCCCTAATTCTATAATCAATTAGAGACCTTAAATTCTAAAATACAATTAAAAATTACATGTAACAAATTAAATGAATTTAAAATTAAATGTATTATTTGTTAACATAAAATCTATTGGTCAAACATTTGATTTCGAAAATCAATAGGAAGATGATATCATGACACCCATAACAAGGAAAAATAATTTATTAGAATCACACTAGCCTGATATATTTCTAAATGTGAAAAACTGTTAATATAAAAAATTAGAATATTATTATCAAAATCAATATAAAAACATAAGATAAAGTAAATATCTTAAAAAATTGAACCTACCTCTATAAACGAGTTCAAAATCATGATATGGATTCCATTTAGGAATAGTGTTCCAAATCATAATTCTAGAAAATCCATGCCCCCATATTAAGCAGTGATGTATCATCATCCTATGGGTTAGATGAATCAGGCATATCATTAGGAAGCCCTACATCGGTGATCAAACAAAATAAATTGTCAAGAATATCTCCAGAAATATAAAACCAATAATCGTACTGATAAAAAATTTCTAATATTGATATAAAATATAAAAAACTAGTAAATATCATAATATAATAATATTACCTTTAAATAATTATTAATACATTTATTAAATATAAAAAATTAATAAATACCATAATATTATAATTACACATAATTAAATACCAAAATATAATAATCTTACCTATAAATAATTGTTAATATAGATATAAAATATAAAATAATAATAAATACCACGAATAATATAATAATATTACTAGTCAATAATCTTTAATATCAAGATAAAATATCAAAAAATAATAAATACTAGCATTACTGAGGGAATGTAATAGATCATCAAGACTATCTCTAGCGATCTTAAACAAACAATCCTACCTATAAATAATTTTAAATATATATATTAAATATAAAAAAATAATAAATAACTTAAAATAAGACATCTTTCATCATGTTCATCGATGAAAATTTATTCATCGTCCTCTTTAGCAACATCAACTTCAATATGAATTTTAGTTTTGTTATCCCTCATTATTTCATTATCATTGGCCTTTCACTGGGGGATTTCATCATGGATATGTATATTTTGTTGAGTAAGAGATATATTTGGATATGTTTCTCCAAAATTTTCAATATTTTTCACTTCCACAGAACCATTTTCATTTTCAATAAATTTATTTTAACTAGAGTTAATTTTTATTACACACTACCAAACATTTAAATCTCTTGAAGAATCATAATAACTTTCACAATAAACTTGATGTACTTGATTTTCCAACATAAATGGTTAGTTTGAGGTAATAAACCAATTATATTTAATATTAACAAGTCCATGTCATCGATGATATCACAACCCTTTATCTATATCAAACCAATGGATTTTAAACATTGCTACATAATTTGATCTCAAATAACATAAGTCAGTTATTTCATCCATCATACCATAAAAGTGTAATTTACTTTATTTATGATGAGATACTTTCAAATAAACACCATTATTAATTGGTTTCATATATTCACTATATATGAATATATGAAATTAAAATCCATTTACCACATACCCATTATAATATTTCACTAATTTTGATAGATGGTTTCTTATCACACATAATTGAATATCATCTTTACTTCCATGTATGTTTCCTGAAAACAATAAAAATTATTAATAATGGATATTATTACAAAATTATTTTAATGTTTCATAATAAATTACATAACTTACAAGTCTTTTAAAACAATGTGAAAAATGATATTGTGAATGTTCTTCAAGATAAGAATGGGTAATTTGTATAATCTTTTTGGATATGGTCATCATATATTCTAAAAAAATAAAATAAATTTATCTATTAATTATTTTTATAAAAATATTAAAAAGTAGTAATTACTATAAAAATCATGTCATTTAATCACAATTGAGTATAATGTATGTATAATCATTGTAAAATTCTTCATCAGAAATCCATCATTCATGATAACCACAAAAACCAATCTTTGGATAATTAAAAACTAACAACTGATGGTCCTTGAAATCATCAACATTCACTACCAGAAATAAAACATATACCATTGGTTTCAAACCATTGGTATAGGCATCAAAACCATTGTTATTCTATATACCAATGGTTTTGCAAACCGTTGGTTAGTAAGGTGTTGGGAAAGGCCTATACCAATGGTTATTCTCAAACCGTTGGTATATGACAGTGTAAGCTTTAGTATGACAACAGTTTTATAGAAACCGTTCATATATTTTTATACCAACGGTTAATAAACTGTTGGGATATATATTTTACCAATGGTTTAGAAATCATTGGAATATAGTATTACCAACGGCTCTCTAAAACCGTTGGTAAACTATTTTGGAAATACACTTTACCAATGGTTTTGAACCATTGATATAGTGTATTATCAATGGTTTATTCAAACGGTTGGTAAAACTAATCTCAAAATACACTTTACCAACAGTTTTAAACCATTGGTATAGTGTATTTCCAGAAAATAGCATAGCATCTACCCATCCCCTCCATTGCATACACTTGAAAACACACCTGCAAACAAAACTAAAAACAAAACAAAAAAACACTAGCAATAGCAGGTAAAAACAACATACTATTCCAACCATGACATGTACCACAACATAGTTTTACCAATTTCAATATTCACATGATAACCACTCTTCTAACTAACCCATTTCAATTTTTTTGGTGCAAACATCTCATTATGGTGAGAGGCCACTCACATTTCATAGATCCCAGGATAGTTAGAGTAACATTTTGAGCATGTGACTATGTTTTTAATTTTTTTATTATGGAGATTGGTGAACGAGGTGTTTGTGTGATAAGTGAATTAACAAAGTGTGGTTAATATATGGGGATCAAGAGTGATGCAGGATACGTATGAGCATTGAGTTTGATGTGGTATTTTATGGGCATCATATATGGTGTGATTATGAAATGAGAATATGATGGGATGTGGGAAATGATGGTGTATGATGGTTCTAATATGGGTGTTATGAGATGATGGTTGTTGTGGAACCACCAAGATATTGATACCTTGAGTCAAAAAGTGATGAGGTAGGTAATTCCTATGGGGATATTTACTACAGAAGGGATTGATTAACTATATTGAGTAGTTGGGTTATTCCAGGAATGTAGGAATGATACATCTACATTCAATGTCATATCAAATTTTGGGACAATGAAGATCGATCACTTGATATGGAGGAGAGTTTTGGTCTTTTTATATCCAAAATAGCATAAGGATGAGCTATTATATGTTTGGGATATGGTAAGGCACATGTATTTTTCATGGATTTAAAATATTTGAGGGTTGGGAGTGTACAAGGAAGAGGTTTGAGAGATTCATGTTGGTCTATATCCATTCACAGTGGGATACTATGTTCCTGGAATGAAATAGTTATAAAGAGGTGGGGGGTCCTGATGATCCATTGAATGAATATAAAGTTCACACTAGAAATAGTTCAATGAGAAAAAAGGTTGATTATTTTGATATTAAAATGGAGTTTTATGGTTTCTAATTTGGTTGAGCTACCAGTTTACTCCTCTTTCTCCTTCATTATTAGTCCCGAGTGAGGGATGTCACTCTTCCCCGTCTAGATCTTAGAATCATTAGAAATAGGAAGTATCATAGAGAAAGGGTAATGTTATACATCCATTATTCTATTGTTTATCTCACTTATTTGAGTTGTTAAAGTATTTATGAATATTATTCCCTATTTTAATATTTTAATATTCCTTTTCTATTATTTCTATTTGAAATAGAATTTGAGTTCCGTCTTCTATGATTAGACACATATGATTATAATGAAGGTGCTGCAAAGATTTCTCCTAAATTTATATGTGTATTATGTGATGTGTGGTAAATAGGTGTGAGAGGGATGATCTGGGTGAGACCATTTATGACCTTATTAAAATTTTTATGGTTATTAGGAAAACACTATAAGGTTGTCTCAAGGGAGAAATGGTATGGTGGATCCAATTATGGAATGGTAGGTACGATTTATGACTCTATTGTTTGGCATGATGATGTCACGTATGGAAATTGTTTCATGATGTGATCACTAAGATGGTTCTATGGGTATGTTTTGGGAAAGGCCCATGTGACTATGGGTGATGTTAATAACTAGAAGTGAGGTGATGTAGTTTTTTAGGATATGGTAGATATTCTTGACCATTTTTTTGTTGGAAAAAATGGTTCATAGGTGGTGATAGAGGCTTTCCAAAGGTGTAGCCTTAGATTTTTTTGATTCCTCTTATATTGGTTAGCTAATATAGTCATCTAGTTCATGTGCACATAGGATACAACCCATTGAGGTGGTGTTGACCACTCTTTGTGGGTGAAGACCTCTATAGATTATGAGATATAGGAAATGGGGTTGAAGATTGGTACGAAGAAGGTATTTCACATAGAATTCCATGACTAGTTGTGTGTGAGCACCCATCCCACTACACAACCCCCTAAGCCCCACTCCCCTAGGTCCCACATGCTGCCCCCACCCCACACACTGCACAACGCCCTCACCCACTACAACCCCCACCCAACACATCCACCCCCTACAACCCCCCACCCATTGCACAACCCCCCCATACCAACACCCCTCCCACTGCACAACCCCACAACCCCCACCTCCCACTGCACACCCCCACCCCCAATAGCCACCCCCACTACACAACCCCACTACATCCAACCCTCCTCCCACTGCACATCCCCCCCCACAACCCCCTCCCACTGAACACCCCCCCTCACACCCCCTTCCACTACACAACCCCACTATAGCCAACCCCCCTCCCACTGTGCAACCCCTTGTAGCACTCCCCACCACCTCCCCCCTGCAGTCCCCACCCCTAAACCCCCACAACCCACATCACCCCCTACAGCCCCCACCCTGCATAGCCCCCATTAAAGCCCCCCAAGTGCACACCCCCCATAGCCAACCCCCTCCCACTACATATCCTCCCCCCTCCCACTACACACCCCCCAACACCCCCCATATCCACCCCCACTACACAGCCCCCCCTACAACTACCCCCATCCCCCTAAAGTTTCCCTCCCCCACATCCCCTAGTGGCCCCCACCCCCACATTGAACACCCCACCCCTTTAGTCCCCCACCCTACGTATCCACCCCCACCCCCACTCCCAATGAACACCCCCTACAACCCCCTCCTACTGCATAACCCCCCTACAACCCCTACCAATGTAAAACCCCCTGTCACCTAGCCAACCCCCTCCCACTGCACAGCCCCCCCCATAGCCCCCTACCACCCTACAAACCCTATACACTCATACCCTACATCCCTCCCCCACCTCCCCCTTGCTGCCCCACCCCCACACTACACAACCTCCCTCACCCCTTGTAGCCCCCACCCTGCATAGAAACCTCCTACACCCCCCTACATCCACCATTGCACATCCCCCTACAAACCCCCCTCCCACTGCACGACCCCCCCATAGCCAACCCCTCCGACTACACATCCCCATCCCATTATCTCGAAAAATAAATTATGAAATGGAGACCCATAGTAGGTCTCCCTACTATTTAAGAACTCAGTACCATGTTGGATCAATATAATAGGACATCAATAAAATATAACTATAAGACATGAACCATGCTTCTAATCAAAAGGGTATCAATAGAAAACCTAATCAGAACATGACATGTGACTCTATTTTTCTTTAAGAACAATATAAGTTCCATATTTAATTAACATCACCATGACTACCTTGAAGGGAATGCCACACCCATAACCCATGGATACTTTCTCTCTGTTGAAGGCACGAATGTTTAAAATATATAAATAAATGGAACTCTACACATAAGTAAGGATGTTTTCCATTGGTATATCATTATATAATATAGACCCTATTCAATGGAATATGAAATTCACCACCATTGGGATAATCACATTCTATGATCTAGAACTATCCTTCCTATATCTAGAGCCATGATTTTTGAGTCATGTCAAGCAGGGTCCCCATTTATGGGGAATACTATGTTAGATACGGTCACTGATCAAAAGGAACAATGAACATACTATACCACTAGATATGTAAAAATATACATGTAAGGTAAAACAAATAAATGAGAAATATATCCTAATAAGTACTTTGAAATTTATGAAATAATACACAAGTAAGGCACAACATATTAATAAAAAAATGATTTATTAAATATTCCTCCATATATCAAATAACCATATATAAAGTGTCACATAGTAATGAAAAAGTAATAACTACCAAGAAACTGTATCACCGGATAACCATACCAGAAAAAAGAACTATTTCATGTAAGGTTTTATATACTAGGAACATATACTCAAAACCATCATGTAAAGGAACTTTATTTAAGGGCCTAAAATTTTAAGGAATTCATATATTCATCATGTTTTTTCAAATTTACATGATCCACCAAAGGTTTCCACTCATATCATTCCCAAGAAACATGGTTTGCTAGAAAAAGTACCAATACAACATAATAGAGTCTCTAGAATTGGGGTTCAAGGAGTATTTCATTCCAAAATATGCAATCCACATCAAATTACCAAAATAGACTCATTAAAAATGGAAGGTCTTAGATATTTCTTAGATATGTCACCAATTCTCATGATCCAACAATGATATATTAATCCATCATGAACCATTCATTAGATATGGTTTATATTTATATAATTTTCCACCATATCTTTAATTTATGATCATGTTCGGATGAATAAGAATAATAATTATTATAATAGATAGAGCATACCTTGAAATATCCAAAAAATAAATATAGTCTTCAAAAACATAATATGAGGGGGTGAAAAATCCTAGAGCCCAAATGATATCTCTTTGAGAGGTATTTGTTCTAATGGGGTCAGATTACTATAATGGTTATTCAAATAATCAAATTAGATAAAAATAATGAAAGAATTATTAAAGAAGAATTCATCTAGGCACCACTAGGAGGCCAGTGAGCCAAGGAAGAATGCTATCATTCTTACTTGGACATTGGATGATCCTTGCGATATGCATAATTTCAAGTACCACTGCTATCACCGCTAGATTTGTAGTGCACCCCACTAGATATCCAGTGGCCTTGTTTCGAAAACCATGAACCCTACTCACCCACCATCCTCTATGAATTAACTCCAAGATCCCTTTATCTATAAGATACACCTCTAAGGAAGAATAAAATAGACGACACATAATATCCTAAAAAAATATATTTAATGTTAAGGATGTTAAAATTATCCCTCTTTAATGCCTTCTCATCCCCAAGTAGTGTCTTTAGTTTTTTTATCGAACAACTCAAGTCACAATGTACAAACATCTAAATCATTCCCTACCCTATTCAACACAACCATCCTACCACTGGACTTTGGAAAGTGGCAAAATATTCTCTCACTACACTTTCTTAATGCGGTTTGATATATGTATCAAGCATGCCTCGAATGTTGTGTTAGGATCCAACTGAATTTTATCAAAGTCATTCACATGTGAAAGAGAAGACATGTACCTATAGAGTAGAGAAACAAGAAACATATCCTGAATACCTCCATACCATGGACGAATATCCAAAGGGATATACGCTATAGCAATATGGATTGATTCTCAAAGGAACTCTACATAACATTCCATAGATACAAATTTTTGAACATGATGAATCATCATTTGAATAGATATTCTACTAGAGGAATCATGTGTTATGTTAGAGTAAATCTGATACACCATGTTATCATATATTTGAGGTGGAAGAGAAAACACTTACTTGAATCAAGAATGGATTGAAGGTTGGGAATAAGGGTTCACAAAAAATAAGGGAGCTGTCGTTTAGGTATAATTAAAACAAAAAACAAAAAACAACCTTGTCTTTAAATAAAACTGAATAAAAAATGGAATAAATGGAGGTAGAACATAAAAATCAATTATAACTTACAAATTTGATGTGGAACAACTAAAAATCAGTTTTTGGGAAGAAGGGTTTGCATACTAGAACAATGGGAGATCTCGTTTAGGGCCTAATGTGGGCGGATTAGGATTAGAATTGGGAGCTGCATTTGTGGAATTTTATCCCAATTGTTTTTTAAAAACATTGGGAAATATTATCAAACCTATCCCAATAGTTTCAATGAAACGTTGGCATAAAGGGATACACATTCCACTATCCCAATGGTTTCAAAAAAACCATTGCGAAAACTATCCCCTATCCCAACGGTTATCTATAACCATTGTTAAAAGTGTCTCTACCCGGGCCTATCCTAACGTTTTTTCAAATATTTTGGAAAATACACTCTAAAAATTCTTATACCAACGGTTTTCAACAAACCATTGGTATAGGTACCCTATCCCAATGGTTTCTCTAAACCTTTGTGATAGAGGTGTTGTTATAGGAGGGATTTCCAGTAGTGATTTTCCTCAGGGTGACCTATGAGATTTTGTTTTGAAGGATATTCATAATGAAAATAATAAGATCATAAATTTATATATTTTTTTCTGAATGTAATCTTATGGAATCCACCCTTCAACTGATGCTTTGTTACATATTATATTATTTAATTTTTTAATAAATCTCCCAAATGGGTAAATCATTGGAATTTACCATGTAATTTCTTAGACCTGAATGCCAATAAATAGGTTCCATGAACCTGGTTGGACACATGGCCTCAAGTGCATATTCCTAAACACCAGAGGCTACCAACTAGTAGTGAGGGCCTATAGAGTGTCTGTGGGGAGACTGTTCCTTCATCACAAGAGTCTATCACAGTAGATATACATTAATATATAAGTATTGGAAGAATTAAATATATCTAAAATTACACAACATCTAAGAAAAACATAAATAAAAAATACCTAAAAAGAACCTAAAATACTATAGATGATGATCATACATGGTATTTTATATTCCAATAAAGAATCTAGAACAAGGGTACATACAAAAATACATTATGTGTCAAAAAACCAAAAGACTAAAATCTATCCCCACCAGCATTATGATCTATAACTTGGTATGGTGCTCCACTTATCCTAAGCATAAATTCAAAACACTTAGTTGGGTACTTTCCCTTGTCCATATATGCAATCATATTATCTGTATGGGTAACCATCAGAGGCCCAAAGTGGGTGTGAGATACAATCCTAGTAGGAAACCACCCAAAGGTCTAATTCCATATATATAGTGAATATATAATAACAATAGTGTTCATGAATTAATTGTATACCAGACATGTCTATCCAAAAGAAAAGATTCTGACCATTTATTAAAAAGAATTAAAAAATTACATAAGAGTGGCAGATGAGGTCAAACAAACAGAAATTCCCTCATCCACCAAAAAAAGTCTATATATCATAGTACAACATATCATTTCTATAATCATATTCATCAACATCCTCTATAATGATATGCGAACAAGATATGCCTAACCTTTCCATAAGCATTGTATAAGAAAAAGACCGAATAAAATATTGTGCTTTGGAATGATAGACGTATCATATAAAATATTTCATTAGATATTCAATTTAGAACATGATATGATCATTGGAATTTCTTATTTGGAATCTAGGTGTCACTCTAGCTATATCATAAACCAGGCACCTTACAAGCCCATCCATGGTGATCCTCATATGAACTGGGTATCTCTCTAGGTGGGGTATAACATCACAGCCCACTGAGTCCATCCTTGGTAGTCCACTAAGGGATCCCAAGTGTCACCCATGGAATATATAATAAAAATACCTCTAATTCCATCCTTAACTACCAATAATGAGTTCAAGTATCATTCAGGTGTATAGGGGATCAGCCCTCTAAGTCCATCCTTGGAAATCCTACATTGGAGTCTAAGTGTCACTCGAGTTTAAGTAGGGAAGTAGCTAAATGAGTATATCATGATATTTTTACTTGAACTAAATATTCACCCAAGGAATATTCATAATCATTAAAATAATATAATTAAACTATTTTAAGGTCACCACAAAGAAAATTTCATTTAAACCTCACCTCATATGGTGGATCATGGAATGTTCTAATATTAGAAGGATTATCCTCTTATTTATATTATTTGGTCATTTCATTATTATAAGAAATTCAAAATTAAACATGAAGTTATAAGGAAATAACCTTGGTCATGGTTATCCACCCCCTTACATTAATCAATTCATCTCACAATTCATATTATAATTTAATTCATCAATTAAAATTATATAGAATTGGTAAGTGGAACACCTCAAGGGTGACCCAATTAAAAATCCACCCATAGTGGTCCATTTAAATATATAACACACTTGAGGTGAGTTTCCAATTCAAGGTCCATAACCTTTGATCAATTACCAATGAATCTCATTAATTGCATAGGTCATGTTTTCCCATTTTAAATGAGAATTAAATTCCATTTTAGGGGTGTTTCTCTGATAATTGTGCACATGGAAAAATGAAATATATATAAACACCACAAAATTGAGGTAAAATCATGAGACCACCTACCATAGTTTCATAGTGAAGTTCCCTTACAGTATCATCTCTAGATTTGACTCAAATCAGTATAAATCAGAAGAATAGATGAAGAAAATAGAAATAAATAATATTAACCTGCATTTAAATAGAACATCTGATACCAAGAAGAATTAATTACAGTAGAAAATTAATTTATTACTCATCGATTCAGATCCAATGAGACTGAAGATTCTAGATTCCAAGATCGAGAGGAGGAATGGGATCAAAGGATAGAATTTTACTCAAAGGGGAGCTCTCAACTTCCCACGGTTGAAAACAGAGGAAGAAAATAGATTTAGGTTTAAGATATAAACATTTAAATGGAAAATTAATAGTTTGAAAAAAAATAATGGGTTTTACAGTTTGGACTCACAGTTGGCCAAATCGTGGGCCACCTGTGCACCCATTTCAATATGAAGGGGAACTTCACATGGATAGTGTGCACAGTTTGATTAACCATGCACAGACTATGTCTAATCAGACTGTAAAAAACTAACAAACTAACTGTGTGGGTGTGTCCATCAAATCTCATGGTTTATCAAACTATGTGATCACCTCTATCCCATTATCCATCCTTTCATGGTTATAAGTAACCATGACACCTTCCCTGCACAATTTATACTAATCATGTGATAGACCTGATTCTCACCCAAAGTTAGGTTTCAGGCTCTGAATAAACCCTGGACACCCATGTTACCTTCTAACCTCAAAGGTAATTCAAATTTGGTCATAAATAAGCATTTAAATAGGAAATTTATGTAAATAATAAGATTTTTTTACCTCAATAAGGAACTAGTTTCTTACAAACTTCCCTCTTAATGAAATTCATCCCCAAATTTCCCTTCCAAGGATTATAAAGAATAATTTATGAACATATCTAGCCACTATGCTCATACATCGACATCCTTCTACTAGGTATCATCCTATACATGACTATGCTACCATATAACCCATATTATAGGAACTAACTAGCCTTAGAGAACATTTATGATAAAATCCACAATATGTATAGGATTCTCCTCAAAGGACACATCTACCTATAGCTAAACCTCATTGGGATGAAAATCATGAGATGGGTATGAATGATAATTTCACAGCTGATATATATGAAAGACATCATGCATGGATCAATACTTTTTAGGTAACAACAACTGATAGGCTACCAGCCTGACTATCTCCAAAATCTAAAATGACTAGACATATCATGATTAATTCTTACCCCATATTTTGATACCCATGTGTACTAGCCTCAGTGAGACATGTAAAAAGACTTAATCCCCTATCTCAAACTATATAGGTCATCTACAATGATTGGTTTAAAATTTTTGTCGAGACTATATAGCATCCATAGGCTTCTAAATCAACTGAAAATTCTTTGTAGTATTTTAAATGATAAGTGGTACAAGAATAGCTGCCTCTCTAACTTCAAACTAGCTTAGGGTTGATTAGAATGACGAACCATAAAAAGACACATAAGGCACCATCTAAATTTTATCCTAAAATATATTTTTGCAGGTGAATTCACCCAGGGATATAGCCATCTCCCAAGATCCCCCAAAATCTAAGATGCATTATTGAATCATGTACTTAAGAACTTGTATTGTGAAATTTTACTGGCCATCAGTGTGAGTGTGTTATACTAGGATCATAAGTACCTATGTACCTAAATCTCTATACAAACCCTTCCAGAATTGAGATATAAATTGGGTGTCCCTATATGAAATTATAGTGAATTCGAAACCATTAATTTGTACTATCTCATGGATATAAAACCTTCTAATATCATCTACTAAAAAGGTCACCTTGATAGGTAGGAAATGAGAAACATTTATGATACTTTAAAAAACAACCCAAACAACATTATTTCCTCTCACTGACCTCGTTAACCTGATCATAAAATCCATCATAAGGTCATCTCATTTCCACTCAATAATGGGAATCTATAGTAAAATTCTAGCCAGTCACAGGTGTTCTGTCTTCATCTACTAATAGGTGGAACAACTCATAACAAAACTAGCTACATATCTCCTCATATATAGTCACCACTATTGGCGATATAAATCTTGATACATCTTAGTGATACTAGTGTGCACTTACCAAGATAAAGCATGAAAATATTACACCAGCTCCTTATGAAAGTCTATTGAAACCCAGACTTGACCATGTGCATGTAGAATTTCATCCTCGCGTATGGTCCAACTAGTAAGAGTTTTATTAACTACCAAATTCTCCAATAGGACTAGGACCTCATAATCTAATATCTTCCACATCCTCACTCTATAAAGAAGGGTAGACATAACAGAAAGTATAAAAGAAATGTCTACTAATGAATGTCCGGCACCTCCAAGTGAATCTCAAAAAACAAAGTCATAATCTGTCACTTGAAAATGGTGTTCTAAACTGCCTAAATCTGAGTCCTTCTACACAGCTCATCATACACAACATTTCCTTTACTAGGAACATAGGAAAGCTCAAAGTAAAAATACTCTAGGTACTCAACCCACCTTCACAATCAAAAATTTAAGTCAAGTTGTGTGAAAATATACTTGAGGATTTTGTTGTTCATGCACAACAAAAAACACTATACCATAAATTAATGTCTCTAAAAACTCAATTCATGGACAACTACAACTATCTCAGGATCATACGTCATGTATTTACTCTGATGTGGCCTCAAGTAGTGATACCTATACACCATAATTCTATCCCCCTACATCAGCACTACTTCAAGCCTGATACCTGATGTGTCACAATACACAGTGAATCTTCTACCTAGTTTTGAAAAAAAATCTGTATTGGTACTAAATTCAATATCTCTTTCAGGTCATGAAAGGATGATTCATTGGTATCTTCCTATAGAAACTTCACCCCATTCTTAGCCAAGCTCATAAGTAGAGATTATAGGAGTGATAAGTCCTGTATAAACTGCCTATAATATATAGATAGGCATAATAATCTATTTATCTCAAGGAATTTATTCAGATTCTCCTAGGAAACTACAGCTTTGACATTCTCTTGGTCAACTGATACTGCTATCTTTGAGATAAAGTGACCCATGAAGTGAATTTTATCCATCTAAAAGTGTCACTTTGTGAGATTACTATATAAATGATTATCACCAAGTGTATCCAATATGATCACAAGATGTTTAGAATTTTGATATCAGGTGTTAGAATAAACTAGGATATCATCCATGAATAAAATGAAAAAAAATCCAGATAAGGATGGATGGCTCAGTTCATCAGTTCCATGAAAATTGATGGTGTTTTCTTGAAACTGAAAGGCATAACCAAATACTAATAGAGACTATACCTTCTAAAAAATGGTTTGCGAGGGAAGTACTACAGTGACCCATTCTGGACATACATTGACATTACATAACGTTTTTTTAAATACTTAAAACACTATACAAAATTGACACACAATGATCACACTAGTCTAGTTCCTTAAGAAAAATAGAAACATAAAAACTGATTCTTATGTGAGCTACATTATCTCCCATTAGGTTATTCTTGACTGGAACCCTTCTTAGGCACATCAAACAAAAATCATATCTTTATAACCTAGGGAAAGAAACATAAAAACGTGTGAGATAAAATTATGAGTAAGGGTAAACAAGGGAGATATCTAAGCATAATCATGAGAATAAGGGTATGAGAACAAGATCATGACAATAGAAGATCATAACCTACATATCAATGATTATATAAATGAATCATGGGATAAATATTGGATGTTAATAAGACATTAATCATAAAGAAATAAAGAGCATAAGCCTTAAAATCATAACATAGGAATAAAACATGGAATTATGGTAGACACATAATCATATAATATTATTTCCATAATATCCAAGGCATTACTTCCAATACCATCATAGTATTATGCGTTCACTTCCCATACCATCTTGGTAGTCATGGTTCACTCTGATGGTCATCTAAGTATCATTAGTTGACTCCTAATACTATATTGGTAGTCTTGGTTCACTCCTATGGCTATATTAGTAGTCAATGTTCACACCCAATACAATATTAGTAAATCTCACGAGATATAAATCTTTACCTAATGCACTGGAGGGTGATATAGGTCCCACCCATTTCATAATGAAATCAAACATTCATGTTCTACAAGATCATAAATAATAATATCATAACCTATGAAATGAAATGGGTATTATAAACATGTAATCATATCATAACCTATGAAAAAAATATATGTTTCATAATCATTTCATCATAAAAATAACTCGTGAAAAGAATTGGGTTTCAAAAGCCAATAACCCATGAAAGAGAAATGGGTTTCATAAGAAAAATTCCCAAAAAACATAATCCATTCCGATAAATAATAAGAATATAAAAATTAAATAATTTCCCCATAAAGTCACGAGTAACACCAATATTTGTTATCTTATATGGGAAATAATCTTCAAAGATATTTCAAAAACTATTCTTGAAGAAAATCTCTTTTATTCTTTGAAAAAGGATCTTTAAAGCATAAAACCTTTAGAAAAACATTTTCTTTGAAAATGAATTCAAAACTTATATAGAAGGATAAAAATCAATTTTAAATCATCTTTCTTTGAAAAAATATAAAAGACAAATGATTTTTTTTCAAAAAACATGTTCATGAAAACATATGAAAGAATCTTGAAAACATTGTCGAAAACTATTTTCTTTAAAAACCTATAAAATATTATTCAAAACTTTTTGAAATCAATTTCATTTAAAATACATTGAAATGTTACAAAGAAATATTGAAAAATCTTTTAAAACCATTTCATTTAAAATAACATTGAAAACTTGTAAAGAAAGCTTCAAAACATTTTGAACTTTTTTTTTGAAAATAAATTGAAAACATGTAATGTAATCTTAAAAATGTTTTGAAAACCTTTTTAATTGAAAAATTATGAAAAAATATTGAAACAATTTTGAAATAAAATTTCCTTGAAAATTACTTTTAAAATCATTTTTTGTAAAAATTATCCTTTTAATCCTAGATATAAATTTCATAGAAATTATGGAGGGTAAATCCATACATGTAATATGAGGTAAAAAGAATATTTAAATTTCATGGTAAAAAGGTTAGAAAATTCATTGTTTAGAAATAGACAAGAATATTTCATTAAAAACATTGTTAAATGAAAAAAGGGTCAAAATTTATTTTAAATATTATATGATAATTGTAAAATAATCTTTGAAACCCTTTTTAGAAATCATGGTCTTGACGGGACACAAATTTCTGACTTAAAGGAGGGTAAAGTTGGGATTTCATAAAAACACTTTCTAATTACCCAAGATTGATGTACAAGGACATTACATCGATTTTGTATAATAATTAATACAAGACACAAATAGACGCTCAAATACTGTATTAGTTTATTGTCTTTGAAAAATTGGAACATAAACTTCTATCATGGTGAACGATCTTCAAAAAATCACATAAAGATCTTCCTCTTTATTTTTCCTACCTAAAACATTTCTTTATATCATGGAAAAAATAAATCATAAAAATGGTGAGATAAAATTCTTAGTAAGGGTAAAATGAATAACATCAAACAAAACATAAAAATAAGAATGTGAAAACATGAACATAAATTTTGAATATCAAAATCGTGAGTCATGAAATAAATCTTGGCACTACATAAGGAAAAGATCATAACAGAACATTAACCATGATAAAATAGAACTAGAATAAAACATGGGATTGTGAAAAATAAATAAGCACATAATATTATTTCTATAGTAGCCAAGGCATTACTGCCCTGACCATCATAGTACACTAAGTCATTTATGGAACTAGGTATACTTTCCATTCTAGCCATATATTACTGAATTAGATTTACTTTTCATTATATTAATGTTTATTTCAGGAGATATAAATCTTTACCCAATTCATTGGAGGGAGATATAAGTCCCACCCATCTCATAATGAAATCATTCTTATATATGCTACAAAAACAAAAATCATTCATCATAGCATAACCCATAAAATAAAATGAGTTTCCTAAACATCATTCTATCATAAAATAATACATATAAAAGATCATTCCATCATTAACACAATCAAATCATATTAATAATAGGGATATAAACATAACCATATTTAAGAGTGTCATCTTATATGGAAAATAATTTTGATAAAACACTTGAACTTAATTCTTGAGGAAAATATCCTTTCTTCTTCAAAAGTGTTTTCTGTTCTAAAAATGCTGAATTTTTTTAAAAGAAAATAATTTAGTTGAAAATAAATTTGAAATATTATAGATTAAGCTTCAGGTAAATAAGGTGTCATGAAACTATAAAAATCCATTCATTCCTTATAAGTTAAAAAACATTATCCTCGTACTTTTGTTAGAAAAGTCAAAAAGTACCCCAAATCGAATAATGACAAATGATTTCTTTCATACCGTTTAATAAAAATTACCAAAGGGTAAAATTAACTTTAAATTTTTTATAGGAATAGAAATATTATTAAATAATTAGGAAACATGGATGTGGATGATAAATATACCCCAATAAATACTTAGGTATAATCAATCTTGGATAAAAATGAGATTGCAAAATTATTCCTTATCTTAGTTCTGATTTCTTCCATATGTGTCTGAAACTATTGTATAGTGGGTTTAAAAATTTTATTAAATTTCAATAGAACCATAATAATATTTATGATATCATATATGATTCACTTATAACTTTATATTACCCGTTTATTTTTTAATTCCATGTTAAAGCAATGTTCTAGGTAATAATTGTTTTATTTATCATACGTGTTTTGACATGTCATTCTTGATATTATTACTTAGATCAAGATTTAATTACTTTAATAATGTAAAAAATCATATATATCTATATATCATAGATATTTAGTATATTAATATATATATAAAAGATAGATAAATGAAATGAATACACTGTTCATTGAGACGATAGACCGTACGTATGCATGAACACTATTTTTGTTTCCTTATTAAATTGAATGGAAGTAAGTAAATGAAAAATATATATATAAAAAAAATAAATATAGTAGAATTATTATTTAATAAATTTATTTCTTATTTATTATATATACCTTATAATCATTCTTCAATGGTTAAGGTGGAGAATGAATCTCTTCGCATCCTGGAGATGGTAAGCAGTACGTAGGCACGAGTGATGATATCATTCCCTTGATGGTTAAATAGTATGGAATTGGATGGTATATAAATTTTAAAGAAATAATATCATGTTATATTCATTATTTATATCCATTATACTCATCAATATACCCATCCAAATTAAGTATTGATGAATAACAAATTATACCATGGCGTGGAGGCGGTAAGAAGTCCGTACACACACATGGTGATATTGTTATTCATAGGATAGATATAAAGAGGTATAAGGTTATACCATAATTATAATAACATCTCAGTATGTATAAGATACTGTATTTATTAATTTATTATGGAAACATCATAAGAATATGAAGTAGAAGAAGGAATGAATTTTGAAAGAGGTGATAAAATAATTACCTCTTTTTTCGGGTTTCTCATTTTGGTATTCACAAAAGGACTCTTTAATAAAGATTTATTCCAAAAGGGTGCCATCTAGGATGAATTGAGGGAATTAGGGAGTTGATTTGGTCCAGGGTTGGCTGAGACAAAGAGATTTTGATGTGTGATTAAAAGATAAGGAGAGGTGCCCTTTTATAAGAGAGCGGTGGGGCACCTTTGAAAAGTCTTGAAATTTTAATTTATTATAAATTCCTTTTTGGTTTATTATGATCCCAAACTCATTTATTTTGATGATAATATTTTTATGGGTAGAAATCCTCTCACACAATAAAATTTATACATGTTTTGATTTTATTTTAAATCTTATCAGTTAGATTTATCCTTATTTAATCTTTTTAATTTTATTTGTGGTAATAATATTCAAAATATTAAATGGTTATAAATATTTACATATGTGTTTTAAATTGTCTATAATTGGATAATTTTTGAAATTTTCGACCATATAATTTTCACATTGTAATTTTTAAATATTTTTGTGATTTTTAAATAATTTAATAATATGTTTTTTTTATAAAATATCAAAATTTTGTCAATTTTGAAACTATTCATTTATTTGAATTTAAATAAAATTAACACAGAAGGTAAATTCGAAAAAAAATATTTAATATACTTCTAACATGTCATATTCACCTATAAAATTAATCGAGAACATTAATTAGTTCATATGATATTTATTTTAATATTTTTAAAACCTTTTATTTGTTATTTTTATCAATAAAATAATTTCTGCATCACTATTGTGTCATAATTAATGATAATTATTTATTGTATAAAAATTATAAATAAATTAAAGAAATGTAGATAATTTCATTATATTTCCATATACTATTTATGTTCTAAGTTTTATCATTTCTATCATTATATTAAAATTATTATACTTATAAGATATATAAGAGTGACATGTTGTCGCCTTCTTTTGTTTTAATTATAATTATATCAATTTCATTGAAAAAAGTCAATTAAATGAATCAATTTTGACCCATACGTTATAGTGGTCGACATTAATTCAACAAATATAATTTTGGAAGGTGTTAGGGTAATTTTATTATCTTTATCATATTGTTAGTTACCCTAATTTTCACGATTAACCTTTAATTATTGTAAATAAAAAGTACCATAGTTAATATTCATAATATCCAAAAAAATAAAATTAACCTATTAACATAATTTGGACCCACTGATTCTAAATATGGAATCCATTTTTCATAATTCTAACAACATAATTGGCAGAAATAAATTTAAAATTAATTCCTATTGTCAAAAAACAAAAAGTGGGTTTTTACCATCCATAATCCAACATCAAATTTTTATTCAAAAGAGAGAAAAATACAGGCATTTAGAGACAAGAAACAAAACAAAAAGAGAAACACCATGAATATCAAGAAGAACAATGGCACTCAGGACCTAGGGAGGTCTGAAGTAGTGGAGACCCAGAGCATCACCTCTGATTAACTTAACCCCCTCTGGCTTCAAGAAATTGATCGAAGGGAGGCAAGTGACGTTGGAGCCCGGTTGTTCCATGGATGCTAGGTGATATGAAACTTTGTTCCACTCTCGCCAAGTGTGCATCACCTGAACATTGTGAAGAAGGGTGCGACATTTTATAACCATGTAGGATATTGACCACAGAACATGTCCTTTACCATGAAAAGAATCATATAGAATCAAAGAATCAGTCTCAGTTTGAGAAATAGAAATATTCCTCTGATGGCAAAGCAATAACCCTGCAAGAATTGCTCTTGCCTCACCCTGAAGTGAGGTTCCGTAACCAAAATGTGCAGTAAAGGCCAGCACCACACTTCCACTCCAGTCCTGAACCACTCCCCCACCTCTCATCTCGCCAAGAACATAGGAACCATCCAAGTTGAGCTTGTAACCGGAAGACAGAGGCCGCCAATAGATGCATTGCCCCTGAATTCTGGAACTGAGAGGATCCGTAGGAGGGGAACTTTGCATCAGCCTCAGCGTAGGAGCCTCTCGCCAGTTGGGGATGAACGTGACCAGATCCAGCAGCAGATTTTGCATGCGCACAACAATGGACCTCACCGTAGATAGAGACCCTTCAAACCGGGCTCGGTTCCTGGCCTGCCATAGGCACCAACACCCCGCGCTTAGGACCAAAGACCTCTCCATCCTTTCTATTCTTGAGATGACGGTTCCATAGAACCATCTGTCCAGAAAGGACGCATCACGATGCATACCAGAGGAGAACGTCGTAAGGCCCCCAAAGTAGGACCATATCACTTGGCCCCAATCGCTCTCAAAAAACAGGTGTGCGGTACTCTCTGACTACTGTCGATCACAATAATGACATCTGGATGCCATACTGATACACAATCTCTTGATCTACTCATCTGTGGCAACTTCTTAGTTCCTGATCCTCCACATTAAAAAATTATATTTTGAGGGAATTACCTTACTCCAAACCGCATCATCCCAGTTATCGGGAGAGTATTGCAAAGACAGGAGCCTACGGTAATCATTCGAGGAAACTTTTCCATAGGAGGACACAGTGAATACACAACAGTTCGGGTCCGAGTTGATGACAATAGATTCCCAAATCTCCTGCTATTCAGTGTCCAGAACTGCTTGGATAAACATGTGGTGGCGGCTGGCTTCCTTGAACGAGATCAAAGGAGCTGGGAAACCAGGGAATCCGAGGACCGAGCCTGACTAGTTGTGATACCAGAAAAGACTGTTTCCTTCCCCAACAATCCAATGAGAATTATATTTGAGGGTGTTAATAAGGGGGAGAATTTTGGACCAGAAAGGGGATAGATGACCAACATCATCCACTTTATCTCCCACCCAACTACAGAACATAACCTTCCCCCAAAGAGTTTTCCCTTCAATCACTTACCAAGCCATCTTGGCATGAATGCAGTGAATCTTAAAAATAAGACTCCTCACATTAACCCCCCTCATGTGTAGGCTTCACCATTTTCTCCCACGAGACCCAGTGCCGTTTCTCTTCCGAATAGGCATCCAACACGAAACGATCCAGAATATTATCAATAGCGCTCACAACACCTTTGGGCACATTGGTGGAAGCCAACGCATGGATATGTATGGCTGAGAGGACACTATTCACCAAAGCAATCCTCCCCCTGAAAGAGAGGTAGAATTTCTTCCTATTGAGAACTCGACCTGTGATTTTGCTCATGATATGATCAAAGTCCCATACCTTAAGTCTTCCATGGGTTTTTAAAAAGTAAAAACTTATCAAAACATTATTATGTGTTTATGTCTAATTTAAATGTGAAATTACTTCCAATGAAAAAAATTGGATTAAATTATAAAAACATAATACAATTACACTATAACACCAATTAATAATATAATCTAACTCTATAAATAAATTAGATAAAAATGATGTTTTGAATTAAAATACAATATTTTTCAGTATTCATTAAAATATTAATTTTATCAGAAAAATATCAAAAATTAAAAAAAATTAAATTTTGATGTCCCACTTCCAAATAATAAGTTCATTTTTTCAAATATAATATATAAAAGTGTTAAAAAGTGGATTTAAAATGGGTGTGCCATCAAAATGTGACAAAACTGCATTTTTGGAAAAATAATTATTTTATATGAAAAATTGATTTTGTTCTTATATCATGTATATAAAATACATAAGATAAATTTTAATGTCATATAAAATTTAAAACGTGGTGAATACTATTCATAATGGCTAGTTTATATCCTACTAAATGATAATATTTTAATAATATATCGTTGTTTAGTGAAACTTAGTATTGTGTACAATGCAAGCTATTGAGGAAGGTCACTCTTGCATGTAACACAAGACAATAATGGTGTTGTCTATACTACAAGATAATATGGTGTTTCATATAATGGAGGATAATATTGGTGTAGCGTATAACACAAAACATCAATGAAATTAAAAAGAATTTATCTCATAAAATTTTGGGGTGTTACATTATACCCCCATTAAAATGAATTTCTCCATAGAAATTTGTCAGGGTTATAAGAGGTTTACTACTTGAAAGTTTCTTTCATAGAAACCCACATCATAAAAAGGAATACTAAAATGTCATTTTAAAAAGGAAAGTTACAAACATAACATTTACTATAAGTAACTCATCACTGGGTTTCCACATAGGAGAACATAGGTGGGAAGTGAAAACATAGATATAGAAGAAAAATCTAACCATCATGTTCTAATGGACAGTGATAGAGAATAAGGATTAGAAAAAGTTAACTACCAGAAATCCAGAAATCTGTAATTATTTAAGGGACCATATAATTAATCAGATAAGAATGTACTTGGACAAAATTTTTGGTTTTTAAGATCCTTTTCCTAAAGTTGATGAATTTTTCATGAGAATAAATACTTACTTGATTTTGGTACAATATCATCATTGTTTGTGCCTTGAATAATTTACACTTCTTCTCCTATTTAAATAAATGAAGTTGAATTTTTCATTCTTGTAGTGTTAGAAGATCATGAGATAGAATGATAGGTCATTCCATCTGTCTGAACAAAAAGGTTAGCATTGGTAATCAAATATGCATAAGGCCACATATAGTGGGATAATACATTAATCTAAAAACCATCAATCAAAATATAACATATACTATCTATAAATAGATAACATTACAATCCCTCAAAAAACAGAAAATATAAAACTTTATAAGGAGGTGTACTAAATCTACTTAACATTTATATCCAATATCTCATAAGGTCGTTCATGGTTGTCACATTCCAAACATGTGAATACCTTAATCATGCATTCTTTTGAAACATGGTAATAACATGAATTACCATATAACCTTAGTGAAAACATGAATTTTGTCAAAATTAACTCTTTCCACACACCAAAAATACCAAATATTATAGGTACTCAAACAATTATATCACTTTGTCCTTATATCAGTCATGAGGTCATTAATACTATCAAACATCTCATTATCACCTTATCCGTTCATTATGCTCATATCACGTGATTTCCAAAAATATTTAAATCACTTTTCATGGTTACCAGTACCATATAATTATGAAAAAACAAAATGTACCAATACATAAATATTCCAATATTCCATAATACTATAAAATAGATTCTACAACCCTATTTTGGAATCCAATTACATAAACACATAATCATTCCACCACTTCTTTTTCATACACAACATAAATAATAGTGATCACATGTGATTTTCCTTTGTCTTCATCCTTATAAATTTTTGGTGTCGATAATCATCCATTACCCATGGATTAGGGCATTGGTTAGTATAATGTCCCATTACATTGAATTTTTAGCATTGAAGTGTGGGTGATGTTTTCTTTGTAGTCTTTTCTCTATTCACATAATTAGAAACCTTTTTCCCATTAATTTAGCACTCAACTGCTAGATGACCATCTATTCCACACTTAAAAATATTTTCTAGTCCCTTTAAGACAATATCCACCATGCTTCTTTCCAAACATTGAGCACAAGGAAACATTAATCTTATTTTCACCATTGTTTTGAGATATTCCCTTGAACTCCATCTTTAATTTTTTGTCAAAACAAGGAGATTGATCTCTAACACCAACTAATATTTCTATCTTTATAGAACAATGCAAAATCTCTTCATAGTTACTAAAGTCACTTATAGATAATTCACATCGAAGACGTGGTTTTAATCCACTGAAGAATTGATAAACTTTACTTTCAGGTTGGATAATAAAACCAGAATCATACCTTTCAAGTTTGTAAAAATTTCCTCATATGTACCAATAGGTTCCTAATCCTTTTTCTTAAGCTCAATGAAATACATTTCCATCTTTGATCAAATAATAAAAGGAATTTACTTATTGAAAAATAAGTTTTTGAACTCATCCCATTCCATGGATTCAATTTCATCTTGCTTCGTTGTATCCTTGATTAGAGTCCACCACTAGCCTGATTCACCTTCTAAATGATAAACAACCAAAATTAATTTTTCAAGTTCCTAACAAAGAAGGATAGAAAATATCTTTTCAATGGTACGGATCCATTTTTCTGCAACAAGTGGATCAGAAGACCCACTAAAATAAGGTGGGCGTTGCCTCATAAAGGAATCAATTGAATTTTGTTCCCTTATACGCTCATTTTGAAGTATAGAATGATTTATAGCTAGTGTAAGTATATAAATATTATTTTTCAGTCCATCTCCCATAAAATTTGGTTTTTCAAGAGTATAATAATTTCATTTCTCAATGCATTGATCATTAACATGGTTCCTTCAGGTTCCATCCATTGTCTAAAACCCAAAAAGAATAGTGTAAGAACCAAAAATCATACTAGGATTGAAACAAAATCAAGGGGGGTTACTTTCAGTTTCTAACATATTAGGTTTAATTCTAGGTTATTTATGATCGTTACCATAATTCTAGGACTATAACCTATAGTGGTACTTAACCTTAGGGACATCGCTAGAAATAACATAGAATAATTTCTAGAGATCTCACTAAAGTTTTCACATCATAGTTTCTAAAGGTTGACTAAACTTTTTCTATGATACTAACTCTAACGACCCAAACATGAAGTACATGGACATTAAATTACTTTTTCAAAATAGTCAATACATGACACAAACAGCCACCCAAAGACCGTATTAGTTTAGTGTCTTCAGAAACATGGAACATAATCTTCTAACTTGGTGAAAGATCTTGAACATCTCTAATAAAGATATTCCCTTTTATTTTTCCAACCTAAAACCTTTATTTATATCTCAGGGAAATGAAAACTGAAAAAGGGTGATCTAAAATTCTCATTAAGGGTAAATATGAAGAACATCAAACAAAACATAAACATAAGAATGTGAAAACTTCAATATAAATTTTGAATATCAAAATCATGAGTCATGAAATAAATCTTGGAAGTACGTAAGGAATAGATCATAAAGTAACATTAAATATGATAAAATAGAAATGGCATAAAACTTGGTATTTTTGTAAATTAATAAGTGCATAATATGATTTCCATAGTAGCTAATGCATTGTGTCCAAGACCATAATAGTGGACAATGTTTTTTACTGAACTGGGATTACTTGTCGTTCCAACCATATGTTACTGAATCATATTTACTTTCAATTCCATTCATGTTTATATTAGGAGATATAAATATTTAACTAATGAATTTGAGAGAGATATAGGTCCCACCCATCTCATAATGAAATCTTTCTTACATGTGCCACAAAAAACATAAACCATTCATCATCGCATAACCCATTAAATAAAATGGGTTTCTTAAACATCACTGTATCATAACATAATCCATATAAAAGATCATACAACCATTAATAAAATCAAATAATTGTAATAATATGGATAGAAAAGTAACCAAATTTAAGATTGTCATCTTAGATGGAATTTTTTTTTGATAAAACACTTGAGCTTAATTCATGAGGAAAATATCCTTTTCTTCTTCAAAAATGTTTTCTTTTCTCAAAATGTCCTACAAATTTAAAAGAAAATAATTTAGTTGGAAATAAAATTGAAATCATGTAAAAAAGGATTCATAGAAATAAGGCATCATTAAATAGTGAAAATCTATTCATGCCATATAAGTTAAAAAACATTTTCCTCATACTTTTTTGAGAAATGTAAAAAATCACCAGAAATCAAAAAACGAAAAAAGGATTCCTTTCATATCATTTAATAAAAATTCACAAAAGGGTAAAATTAACTTTAAAAAAAATGAAAAAGAATATAAATAATAATACATAATTTGGAAACATGGATTTGGATGATAAATATACCCTAGTAAATACTTACATACAATCAATCTTGGATAAAAATGAGATTGAAAAATTATCCCTTACATTAGGTCCGATTTATTGCGTATGTGTATGAAACTCTTATATAGTGGGTTTAAATATATTATTAACTTGTAAAATTACCATAATAATATTTATGATATCACATATTATTCACATATTACTTTATGCTACCTTTTTATTTATCAATTCCATGTTAAAGCAACGTTTTAGGTAATAATCATTTTATTTATCATACGTGTTTTGACTTGTAATTCTTGATCTTATTACTTAGATAATGATTTAAATTATTTAATAATGTATATAATTATGTTTATACCATATATATTCTGTATATAAATATATATATAATAGATAGATAAATTAAATGAAATACACCGTTCATAGAGACGGTAGGCCGCACGTATGCATGGACACTATTTCTGTTTCTTTATTGAATTGAATGGAAGCATGTAAATGAAATATATATATATATATACATTAGCATTACTATTTCATATATTTAATTTTTATTTATTATATAATCCCTATAATAATTCTTTAATGGTTAACGTGGAGAATGAATCTAATACCGTTGTGGAGACAGTAAGCCATACATACGCACGGGTAATGATATCTTTCCCTTGATGGTTAAATAGTATGAAATTGGATGGTATATGAATTATAAATAAATAATATCTTGTTATATAAATTTTTTAAATCCATTATACTCATAAATATACCCATCCAAATTAGGTATTTTTTAATAACAAATTACACCACGACGTCGATACGGTAAGTCGTACGTACACACACATGGTGATATTGTTATTCGTAGGATGGATAAAAGGAGGTATAAGGTTGTAACATAATTGTAATGACATATAAATATGTAGGAGATACCATATTTATTACTTTATTATGGAAACTATATATTAAGAGGAAGTATAAAAAGAAAAGAATTTTGAAAGTGGTGATAAAACCATTACATCTTTTTCCGGTATCACCTTTTGGTATGCACAAAAGGAATCCTTAAGATGGACTTATGACCAAAGGGTGTCCTATAGGATGAAGTGAGGGATGTTGGGAGGAGATTAGGGTAGGTATTATCTAAGCCTAAGGGACTTTTAGGTGTGATTAAAAGAGAAGGAGAGGTTCCATTTTATAAGATAGGGGAGGGGCAGCTTTGTAATGTCTGAAATATTAATTTATTATAAATTCATTTTCGGTTTATAATACTCCCAAAAATATTTATTTCTCAATAAGATGAGTATGGGTCTAAATAATATCAACCTATAAAATTTAGACATGTTTTGATTTTATTTTAAACCTTATCATTTTTTATCCTTATTTAATCAATTTAAATTTATTTGTGGTAATAATTTTCTAAATATTAAATTGTTATAAATATTTACTTATATATTTTTAATTGTATATATTTGGATACTTTATGAAATTTTCTCCAATATAATTTTCACATTGCAATTTTTAAATATTTTTTTTTGATTTTTAAATAATTTAATTATATAATATTTTTATAAAATATCAATAGTGTCAATTTTGACACTATTCATTTATTTGACTTTAAATAAAATCCAAAAAGAAGATAAATTCGAGCCAAAATATTTAATATAAAACTAAAATTTTATAGTCACCTAGAAAATTCATGGAGAACATTAATTAGTTCATGATATATTTATTTTAATTGTATTGAAACCATTTATTTGATATTTCTATCAATAAAATAATTTATACATTAATATTGTGTTATTATTAATGGTTATTATGTAATCCCTAAAAATTATAAATAAATTCAAATGAAGTCGATAATTTAATTATATTTCTAGAAACTATTTATTTTCTATGTTTTATCATGTTATCACTATATTAAAATTATTATACTTATAATACATATGAGAGTGACATGTTGTCACCTTCTTTTATTTTAATTATAATTACACCAATTTTCTGGAAAAAGTATATTAAAAAAATAAATTCGGACCCATATGTGATTTTTTTAGACTTCAATTAATCCAATAGGATTATGGTAGCTATTAGGGTAATTTTATTATCTTTATCATATTGTTAGTTACCCTTATTTACCCGATTTACCTTTAATTGTGGTAAATAAAAATACAGAAGTTAATATTCATAATATCCAAAAAAATAAAAGTAACCTATTAACAAAATTTGGACCCACTGATTAAAAATATAGAATCCATTTTTCATAATTAAAAACATATAATTGGTAGAAATTAATTTAAAATTAATTCCTATTGTCAAAAACCTAAAAGTAGGCTTTTAAGAAATTAAAACTTATCAAAAGATTATCATGTGTTTATGTCAAATTTAAAAGTGAAATATCTTCCAATGAAAAAAATTTAATTAAATAATAAATTAATAATCCAATTAAACTTTTAAACCAATTAAAAATATAATCTAACTATATAAATAAATTAGATGAAAATGCAATTTTGAATTAAAAGGTAGTATTTTCCACTATTCATAAAAATTGGAATTTTATCATAAAAATACCGAAAATGAAAAAAAATAATTTTTTATGTCCCAATTCCAAATAAGAACTTTATTTCTTCAAATAGAATATATAAAGGTGTTAAAAACTAGAATTAAAATTGGAGCACCCTCAAAAGGTGGCAAAACTGCATTTTTTGAAAAATACTTCTTTTATCCAAAAAATTGAATTTATTTTTATATAATGTCTAAAATACACATAAGATGAAATTTAATGTTATATAAAATTCAAAATGTGGTTAATAATATTGAAAATGGCTAGATTATTTCCCATTAAATAATAATATTTTATTAATATATCGTTGTTTAGTGAAACATGGTATTGCGTACAATGCAAGATATCAAGGAAGGTCACTCTTGCTTGTAATGCAAGCCAAGAATAATGTTGAGTATACTGTAGGATAATACAGTTTTTTTGTATAGAGAAAGCTAATATTTGTGTTGCAAACAACACAAAACATCAAAGATATTAAAAAGAATCTATCTCATAAAATATCGGGGTGTTAGACACTTTATTTATTATATTATATACCAAAGAGTAGAAAAATGGAACCAATACGTGAATAATTCATGAATAACCAGTGGATATTAAAATTCCGGAATTTTCTTGATAGATGGATAATAATATTTCATCAAAAGAAGATCAATCGTAACCAATATCGAAAATCGATGAGATTATTTAAATAAACTCTTACCACTTGGTAACTTTGAACCATACAAACCATTTGAAAAAATGGAATTAAATGAATATTAAAATATCATGAAAATAATTAGATTTATGATATAACATCTCAAACTTATTATATACATCTAATGAAAATATAGGTGCATAACTTGGAATGTATCTCAAAGATGGAAAATTGATACAAAACTACTTCCGATCTGGTAACTTTTGAAGCATAAAAACCATTAATGAAATATCATAAATTGGATATTTAAATACCCATAAATTTAATTATAATAATAATACAATTCATCTATGGATATTATGTACACCACTTAAATGGAATTGGTGTTTAATAAATCATCTCTCACAGAAATGAAAAGTTGGATGAAATTCACAAACCTTGTGTCTTGACTCTTATTGTACTCATTCAAACCACCAGTATAATAAATAAAAATTTATTATAAATATTTTACAAAACCATATTCTTATATCTAATACCATATATAGTTTGATCATGACCTTAATTACCCTCTTGTTAGCAATCCTATATTAAGGTTTCACTTCGGGTAATATCTACTTTGTTCTTCACATTTGTCTTAATATATTATATCCATGTTCCTTAAAATTATATAATGATTACATAATGTAAAACATGATATTATAATCATTTATATTCATTATATTGGTATTATAATATTATATAGAATATATAAGTATGAAATAGAATACATCATTCATGGAGATTGTAAGTCGTACATACGCACGGATGTTGTTTCAGTTTTTATTGTCATATTGAAAGAAATAAAAAAAATGAAATATGTATGTATATATATATTATAATTTAAATAAACCCATCCTAAATAAAATCCATGTATTGTGTGAATGAATCACATCACTTTGAGGGGGAGGTAGTCCACACTTCCTAAAATGAAATTATCTTATTTACACCAAATGGAAAGTAAAACAGGTATGTGTTGTAAAATGTATAAAAAATATTAAATACATAATAAATATAATATATGACAAATATAAATATATTTTCCTTCATAATTTCCACAATAATAGGCAGTAAAGTAAAAATTAAAAATTATCGTTTAGTGAGGTGGTAGTTCGCCATCCACATAAATAGTAAGTTCGTTACCAATTAAATGGAAGTGTTTGTATGTGTAAGTAAAAAGCTTATAATAAAACCTCCTATTATTCATAGGATACTATTTTTTATAAAATATTGGAATAAATATAGTGTAGTGGGTGGAGAAAGAAAATAAGTGAAATGAGAATGAGAGAAGACACTACGTCTTAATCTGGAAACTCCATTTCGTTTGTTCCAAAAATATTCCTTGGATTTATTTCTAAAAAAATGAGGCTTATATAAGGAATTGAGGGATTTTAGTAAGATTATTTGGTAGAGCTTGGATAATCCTAAATTGTTTTAGTGGTGTAAATAAAAGGGAGAGGTGGTGGCCTTTATAGGGAAGGGAAAAGGGTACACTTGACATTTTTTAAAACAAGTTATGTACACCCACATTTTTACCTAAACAAAGCAATAAAAAACCAACCAAAATAAATAATTGAAGGTTAATGGCCAACTAATTTCTAGAAAATGGGTGTTTTATAAGTGGCTAGGTAATTTTGGGGCTTAAATTTAAGGTTTAGTACTTTGTTAACCTAATTTTTCTATTAATCACTATAATTAATTTCAATCACCTTCACTAATATTTCTAGTAATAAACAAATTATTTCTTATTATACATTACATATTATTAGGATTAAAAATATTGAATTTATTTTTCCAAATTCTAATAAAATAAGTTTTATAAATTAATTTAAAATTAATCCTGCTAACTAGACGACACTGCGGGTTTTAAAATTAAAAAGGATCAAAAGTTTGTTAAGATTTTATATCAAATTTCAATGTAAAAGTTGTTCCAGTGACCTCAATTGGAATAATTGATAAAAATATAATATTATTATAATTTTAATAAAATTTAAACTATAATTTAAACTTATAAATGATTTTGATGAAAAAGATGTTTTGAATTAAAATTATGTATTTTTTACTATTCATTACAAAAAATGAAACCATGCAGAAAAATACCAAAACATTTATCCTTACATATTTTTTATTTTTATCATTAAATGTTGAAGTTAATTTTTAAACATTAAATCTATAAATATCCACAATTTTTATTTCCAATGGGTTATCCATTAAATGGGGGTGAAACTACCTTTATAAAAATATAGGATTTTAAGAATAAAATTGGGTTTGTTCTTATCTTATATCAATAAAATATATTGTATGATTATAAAAAATATATTTTATTGAATATATAAAAAATAAATTTGATTAATATTTTTTTACTATTTGTAACTAATTTAACGTATTACTATAAATCAGTTTTTCACATAAAAATAGACTTTTATAAAATCAGTCCCTTTATATTCATTTGGTTTCTATAGTTTTTATAATAAATAGGTAACCAATGAATTCAACCATATATATTAATAAGTTATCTAATCCTATAATATTCAATTTAATGGCCACGTTATATCCTGTTAAATAATGTTATTATAATAATGAGTTATTTTTCAGTAACACTCAGCCTTGTGTGTTATGCAAGCCATCGAGGAAAGTTAATATTGTGTGTAACATAAGACAACCTTGGTGTTCCGTGTAGAGAAAGAGAAAATTTATGTTGCGTGTAGTGAATAGTTAACTTTTTGTAATGTATAATGGATGATAGAAATAGTGCTTTGATATAAAATGTACTATGTTTAGTGTTATATAAAATGAAAAATATCACAATGATTAAATTAATTTGAAAAAAATAATTCATAAAATCTCATGGTGTTATATTCTACCCCCATTAAAATGAATTTCTCCCATGAAATTAATTAGGGCTATCAAAGGTTTAATATATGGAATTTTCATTCATAAAAACCCATATTGTTTGAATGAATACTAAAAATTACCTTAAAAAAGGAATGTTGGAACCATAATGGTTATGCAAAGTTACATATAACTATATTTCCACATGGGAAAACATAGGTTGGAAAGTGAAAACATAGACTTAAATGAAAAGTTTAAATATTTATAGGGAATTATTTAGGTCATGAATCACAAATAAATGAATGATAAATGAAAGGTTCAGGGACTCAATGTCATAAATTTGTAAGGATTTAAAAGGTTATCAGTTCAACAAAAATTAAGCTATTAGGAAAACACATATTTTTTTCATTATCCTATATTGGAGTAATTATTTTATTAAACCATAATGTAAGGAAATATACATACTTTTTATGTTTTTGTAAAAAAAAATTCATTCTTTGGTTTTGCTTTTAGATATTTCTAATTCATCCATTACATCAAGAAATGGTTGTCCAAAGATTGAATTTGATTCCCAAAGCACTAAAATACAATTTTAGTAGACCTTAAGGACCGTAAAAGAATGAAATGTATAACTACTTGTCTATAACAGTCCATAAAAGTCATCATCATTAATACATTAATCTCTTAAAAAAGTAACACTATTTTTTCATCATAAATAATTATTCATCAAAAATAATTATACATTAATATGGTCATTCTGTAATCTAGTGGTATGAGTGAAACCCTTATCATCCTACAGTCTTAGGTTCAAGACTCGAGGCCTTTTTGGATTTGATTGGTTGTCACCTGACATAGATTATGTTCTTTTCTAAAACCCCAATAATATATTTTCCAAAAAACATTTATGGATATTCTTGGAATATGGTTAATCACTAAATATACTTTAACCATGGTTTTCAATATAATCACAATACATAAATACATCCTCTAATGTTTAACATTAACTTTTCTTGAATGGTTAACCTTATAACCCTTCTAAAAGATGAAAATAAAAAAAAAATTAGAATGAAATTCAAGAAATTAACTTAACATAGATCCCCCATATATCACAAATTAGATCTTGGTTTTCACATCCGAAACATGTGAATTCCCTCATTGTAAATTCTCTTGGAATATGGTAACAACCTAAATTACCATAAATCCTTTTGAAAAATATGAATACTTAGTTATTCCATATATTAATAGATATATTCCATAAATCAAAAAAATTTAAACATCATCCATGATAGCATGAGCTACCTGTCACAAAGTCCTTAATTAGCTTAAAGGAAATCATTACTATCCAATTAAGGTATTCATATTCCCTATATCATTATCCAAAAAATAATATCTTAACATAAGTGATATATTATGGGTTATCTTACCTTTTTCAAAATATCCCTTTTTCATTAAATCTATTTTCCAATCCTTCAGAAACATTCAACAAAATAATTTAAATCATTAGTGAAAAACAGAAACTGGAAAATATTTGTTTATTTCACCATTCATATAACATAATTCTTAAATCCCAAATACATAAACACTTATAATATTCCACTTCATTCATAATCTATTATATGGATGCTTCATACTATTAAATAATACCTTTTTCATTTCACATTTCATCTATAGTCTCATAATCTTCAGAAATATAACCATTACTTGAACCACCTTACTGATTCTCATTAAGATATTTCATTTTGGGACATTGAGTTGCATAATTACCATTTATGAAACACTTGAAACACTTATCGTTTGATGATACCTTATAGAGTCCAATATTCTCATCCATTCTATAAACTAGACTCTTCATTTTTTCTTTACAGTCACCTGCTTTGTGTCCTTTTCTACAATCAAAATACCTTCCTTTTTCTCTAAGACATTCAATTATGTTATTATTTCCACATTATTGACACAAATGAAACCTAATATTCATTACTGCATTGTCTCCATTACCTGAACTCTCAACAAACTCTTTTCTTATTTTCCTTAGTGAGTCTGAGAGTTGGTTAATGTACATGTCATTACTCATGTTCTATAAAAATTGATTAGGCATGATCACAATATATTTAACTACAGTGATCATACCACATGACTAATCATCAAAAAATCATCCATCACATTACATTTTAATCAATTTCCTTCCAGTTCCCATCATTAACTAAAACCAAAATCATAGTGTGATCATTACTTATCATAGTAGAAAACCACCTAGTCATGAAGAGAATTACTCAAAGGATTTCTAAGTCACGACATCTTTCTTAATATATGGAACCATATGTTCATCCAACATTATTCATAGAAAACTTCTATTTAAATCCTTCATGGTGGATCATGATTATTTTGTGAATTCCCATAGCATAGCCCCCAGGAGTTTCAAAATAGGTGTGCAACAAGGTCCATTATCGTGCACCAAATTACCCCAAGTCAGGTCTGGAACATCTTTTCAGATTTTTTACCCCTAGGTACATATTTTCTAGAGCCACATCCACTTTTAGTATATATAAAGGGATTTATTTCTAGGAAAACACTCACTCTAACCTTTACCAAACATTCAGGACATTTTCATATAATTTTCCTTATCCTTAGACTTATCCCTATACATGTCCTTAGGGCTATCACTAGGGTTTTATCATCATAGTTTTCATAGGTTAAATAAAAATTTCCTCTAATACAAACTATAGAGACCATGTCTTAAATACATTAACATTGCATAAATTTTTCAAAATAAATAAAAAATTATAATAGAAAAAGCCCAAAGACCATACTAGTTTAGTGCCTTTGGATATATGGAAACATACACACTAATACATAGTCTTCTAAATTATCTCCCACTAGGTTATTCTTGACTAGAACCCTTCTTATACAAATAAAAAATAACTAATATCTTCATAACATGGGAATAGAAACATAAAAATGGGCGAGATAAAATGCTTCGTAAGGGTAAACAAGGGATATATATATATATATATATATATGAATTATCATGAGCATAAGGGAATGAGAACATTATCATGAAAAAGGAATATCATACCCTTCATATCAAAAATTATATACATGAATCGTGACATAAAGCATGGAATTTAATAAGACAAGAATCATATAAAAATAAATAACATAAGCCATTAAATCCTAACATAGTAATAAAACATGGAATTTTAGAAAACACATAACCATATAATATGATTTATATAGTATCCAAGACATTGATTCCAAGACCATCTTAGTATTATGGTTTCACTCCCCATATCATCTTTGTAGTCGTGGTTCACTCTGATGGCCATATTAATAGAATGAGTTCACTCTACATACCAAATTAGTAGTCATGGTTCCCTCCCAAGGATATCCTAGTAGTCAAGGTTCACTCCAAAGACCGTCTTTGTCTATATCATGAGATATAAATATTTATCCAAGGAATTTGAGGGAGATATAGGTCCCATTCATATCATAATAAAATTAAACACACATGTTTCACAAGATCATAAATAATCATATCATATCCCAGGAAATAAAATGGTTATTATAAATATGTAATCATATCATACCCTATTGAAAAATATAAGTTTCATAATCATTTCATCATAAACATAACCCATAAAAATAAGTGGTTCTCAAAATCCTATAACCCGTAAAAGAGAAATGGGTTATATAAACATCATTTTATCCAAACATAATTTTTTAAGATAAATATTATGAATAGAAACATTGAATAATTTCCCTATAAAGTCATGAGTAACACCAACATATGTTATCTTAGATGGGAAATAATTTTTAAATATCATTTCAAAACATTTCTTGAGAAAATATCCTTTATTCATTGAAAAATGAGTTTTAAAATATAAAACCTTTAGAAAACCATTTTCATTGAAAATGAATTTAAAAAATAAAAATATGGCCTTAAATCATTTTGAAAACCATTTTATTTGAAATCATATAAAATAATATTGAAATGTTTTTTAAAACTATGTTCCTTGAAAACATATAAAATAATCTTCAAAAAATTTTCAAATCTATTTCATAAGTTTTTTTAAAACATATAAAGAAATATTGAAAAAGTTTTGAAAATGAATCTTTGAAAATAAAGTTTGAAACTTGTAAAGAAACCTTGAAAATAATTCAAAAACCATTTCTTTGAAAATAAATTGAAAACATGTAATGAAAAATTGAAAATATTTTGAAAACGTTTTTAATTAAAAAATATGTTAGTAGGAAAAAAATTTGAAAAAAAATTTCCTTGAAAATTAATATCAAAATAATTTTCTTAAAAATTATCCTTTTTAAACATGGAATGGAATTTCATAGAAATTATGGTTTTTAAATCCATATATGTCGTATGAGGTAAAAATAAAAGTCCTTTTGCACCGTAAAAAGGTAAGAAAATGCCTTGGTATGAAATAAACAAGAATATTCCATGGAAAAAATTAGTAAATTAAAAAAAAGTTTAACAAAGACTTTAAAATATTATACGATAATTGTAAAATATTCTTAGAAACCCTTTTTAGAAAACCTAGCTTTAAAGGAACATGCATTTCTGACCGAAGATTGTGTAAAGTTGGAATTTCCTAAAAATGTTTTCTTAACTATCTTATATACAAAATAATTGAAGAATAGTACCATTACATTAATAATTTAGTAATAACCATAGGATAATAAAATTGTTGAATTTTCTTGAGAGATGGACAATAATATTTTATCAAAGTAAGAACAATTATAAAAAATCACAAAAAGCAATGATATTGTTTTAATAAACATTACAACATGGTAAATTTGAACCAAAATCCCCATTAAAGAAAATTAAATTAAATGAGGCTTAAAATATAATTAAAATAAATATATTCATGAAATAAAATTTCAATGGAAATATATACACCTCATGGTAAAATATGGGTTCATAACATGGCATGTGTCTCAAAGAAAGAAAATTGAGACAAAAATACTTTACTGTTTTGGTAACTTTTGAAACATAAAACCCTTGAAAGAAAGATCATAAAATGGATATGTAAATACCTATAAATTTAATTATAAGGATCATATAATTCATCCATGGGTAGTATACACACCAATCAAATGGAATTGGTGGAGAATAAATAATATATCTCATGGAAATGAAAAGTGAGATGAAATTCCCTTGCCCTGTGTCTTGACTCTCATCGTAGTCATTCCAACCACCTATATAACAAATATAAATTTATTATACCTATTTTAAAGACCATATTATTATATCTAATTCCATATATGGTTTTATAATGACCTTATATTACCCTCTTGTTAACAATCCTATGTTAAGGTTTCACTACGGATAATATCCATTTTGTTCTTCGCATGTGTCTTGTTCTGTTATATCTTTGTTCCTTACACATAGATAATGATTATAGAAAGTAAACCAACAAATAAATATAATTTATATTCATTATATTTTTATTATAATAATATATAAAATTTATAAGTACGAAATGGAATACACCATTCATGGAGACGGTAAGCCATACATACGCATGAACGATGATTCTGTTTTTATTATCGTATTGAAACAAAGAAGGTAAATGAAATATTTTTGTATATATATATATGTATATATATATCATTATTCAAGTATAATTATTATATAATATTTATAATATATTTTCACTAAACCCATCCTTAATACATTCCATGTATTATGTGAACGAATCACATCGTTTTGAGGGGGAGGTAGGCCACATTTCCTGAATCGAAATTATCATATTTAAAGAAAATAGAGAGTAAATAGTTATGTTATGTAAAATAAATACATAAGATTAAATAAATAATAAATATAATATATTAAATATATAAATATATTTACCATCATAATTTCCACTATGATAGGTGGTAAAGGAAAAATGAATAATCACTGTTTAGTGAGGTGGTAGTTCTCCACACACATAAACAATATGTTCATTACCCATTAGATGGAAGTGTTTGTAAGTGTAGTTCAAAACCTATAATAAAAATATACTAGTATATAGAAGATATTTTTGTTCTTATAGAAGTATGGAATTAAGATAATGGATGGATGTATAACGAAAATAAAAGAAAGGTTCTTGAGAGAAGATGTTACCTCTTAATATGGTAACTCCATTTGGTTTGTGCCTAAAAGCTTCCTTGGATAGATTTATTCACAAGTGGAGGATTATATGGGGAATGGATATATGTTTGGAAGTTTATTGTGAAGATATTTTCCAATAATAAGTTGTTTTAGAGGTTTGAAGAGTAGGGATAGTTGGTGGACTTTTATAGGGAAGGGAAATGACACACTTGGCATTTTTGAAAATAAGTTAGGTATACCCATGTTTTTACCGAAGAAAAGCCACAAAAAACGAAAAAAAACTCAATAATGGAAGTTTCATGGAATAATAATTTCTATACAATGGTTTTAAACAAGTTTCTAGGTTTTTTTTGTCTTAAATATATGGTTTAGTACTTTGTTAACCTTATTTTTCTCTTAATCATTGTAATTAATTTTAATCACTTTCACTAATATTTTTGGCAAAAAACAAATTTGAACTTATTAGAAATTAGAAATTATTATTATTAAAAATATATAATCCATTTTTACAAATTATAATCACACAAGGGTCAGAAATTAATTTAAATTTAATCCTGCTAATGGCACATTACTTCTATTTTTAAAGTAAAAATGATCAAAAGAATGCTAAGTTTTTTATATCCAATTTCAATGTGAAACTGTTTTCAACGACCAAAATTGGATTAGATTATAAAAAAATAATATAACAAATCATTTAAATTAATTTAAATTATAATTTAACCTTATAAATAAATTATATGAAAAAGATTTTTTGAATTAATATTCAGTATTTTTAACTATTCATTGAAAAATGAAACCTTTCCAAAAAATACCAAAGATTTATCCTAACCTAATTTTTATGATTCTATTTCAAAGAGTAATTTTATTTTGACATATTAAATCTATAAAAGTGAAAAATTTGGATTTAAAATGGGTTATCCATTAAATGGAGTTAAAACTACCTTTATAAAAGTATAGGGTTTTAAGCCTAAAATTTGGCTTATTCTTATCTTATATCTTCCAAATATATTTGATGATTATCAATTTTTTTGAATATATAACATATAAATTTAGTTAATACATTCCTATATTAGTAATTAAGTTAACTTATTAATATAAATTGTCTTTGTCGCATAAAAATAGACTTTTATAAAATCAGTCCCTTTATATTCATTTGGTTTGTATATTCTTCGCTAATGAATAGAGAACTAATGAATTATACTATATATATTCATAAGTTATTTAAACCTATAATATTCAATTTAATGGTCATGTTATATCCTATTAAATAATAACATTTTAATAATTTTTTTATTTTTCAATAACACTCAGTCTTGCGTGTTACATAAGCCATCATGGAAAGTCATTATTGCATGTAACATAAGATAAACTTAGTGTTCCATGTAGAGAAAACTAAAATATATGTTGTGTGTAGTGCATAGTTAACTTTTTTTTATATACAATGCAATACAAACATATTGATACAATATAAAATAAACCGTTTTCTGTGTTGTGTGAAATGAAAAATATTAATAAGATTAAAATGATTCAAAAAATAATAATTCAAAAAATCTCGAGGTGTTACAAGTTTGATGGTCTAAAACGAAACTAATGATAACTGTATATGAAGTCAATAATTAAGAATACCTAATTTCCTTGGAGTTGGTCAAAGAGATCATCTATTAGTGGTAGAAGATACTAGACCCTAACCATTAGATGGTTCAATTTTCAACAATTCACATAGAGCCTAAGGGTACTGTCCACCTTTTTGGAAAAAAGGATCAGGGAACCCCATGGAGAAGTACTGAGTTAGATAAAACCCTTATCTTATATACCCTATAGAAACCACTTGATCTCTTGCATCTCATTAGTATTCATCCTATAAAGAGGAATGGATAAAGGTGAAACTCCTGGAACAAGCTTGATAGAGAACTATACCTCTAAAACTAGAGGTAATCCTGTAAAGGGATATGGGAAAAGTTACCTAAAACAATAAACCACTAGAGGGAAATACCTTAGACATGTTTCATGATCATTCATATAAAACAATGAATTTGAGATGTTATCCCACCCATCCAAGGATTCATGGGTCTAGATCAGCTCACCAAGACATCAATTCACCTTTTTAATGAACTCTTTTTTCTCCAGTGATGTAATGGTCACCCTATGGAAATAGAAATCAATGAAATCATTGAAGGGAACCAACTAGTACACACTAATAATGATATAAAAAACTATCATCTCAAGTAAAAATAGGTTCTATATGATTTGAAACCCACCAATTTCAATGGAGCACTCCCTTTAGTAACGTACATCCAACGTTTTAATCCCAAATGGAGTATCAAGGATCATGAAGCCATCAAAACACTGAACATTGATCCTGAGGATCTCCACAGTAGGCACACATATAAATCTATAATAGTTTCTTGTATCCAAAAGAGCATATAGTAATGTAGAGGCTTCTCAAATAGTACCTCTCACAGTAGAAGGCCTCGAATTATTATCCATATGTTTTGGTTGCATTGTGTATATATGGCCTAATTTGTGGCCATGTGATACAACTTAGCTACCCCGAGAAGATCTTATCTTCTTTTACTACATGTTTGGTGTCTGACTACCTCAACCATGAACACCTTTTTAGTCTGATCATTCATCTGTGGTCTAGATCCCTACCTAACGAGAAGCTACTAACCACGCTCCTACATGTGGATTCAGTGAAGACCCTATCTCACTAGATTTAGTAGGAAAAGGTATGCAGAAGAACTATAGACGACCCATCTTGCCATAGTATCTACACTCTACTAGGTCTCTTGTTCACTGAGGTCTCATATATCCTAGTATGAATCCTCAGTGGCACCTCATATGGATACTTGAGTATGTGTTTAGGCTACTAATGTTGCTATAAGGAATCTATAGATAATGTTTTCTACTAAAAGTCGATTTATCCTTGGATCTAGGTACCAAACCGCCCTGGCTTGCACCCCCAACCTCTCTCTGTTTATGTTCCATAATAAGCACCAGATTCACTATCCCTATAGAAATAGTTAGTTGAAATACATTCACCTTCGATCAGATGTCATACTTAAGGTGATCCTTGAACGTCCTAGATTTAGATAAATCGTCACCCATCAGAATAGGTATAAAGCATTGGAGCTCTATAAAATGGGCCGAATGATCCATAACTGATTATAAGCCTAGATACAAGTGTATAAAATCTCAGTCTCTATTCTCCATTAATGTATCAGGATATAATTAGTTAGAGAAGGATATTTGGAAATTCCTCCAAGATATCACATGATGATAGTTATTCTAGGTAATAAAATCCCACCATCTCTTGGTAGAATCACATAACATATACATAGAAAGATTTATCCTCCTCTTTGTAGGTGTATCTAGATTCTCAAAGATATATAGCATGAAAACTATCCATGACTCTGCGGACTATGGTCCACCATCCCTTGAAAACATAGGTAGATGTTATGGTTGGGACACATGTGTCAACTCTTCCATAGTCATGGTAGGATTCATTTATCCCTTAATAGTCTTCATGAAATTTATAAAACCTTCACAAAAAAATTCCTCAACACCTTTTTATGGTAAAACTACTAGTTCCACAGTTACCACCAAATTAAGGATCTACTAGTAGCCCATGGCCCACCACCTATGGAGTTTAGTCGTCACCACATTACTAGCATATAATGAGAGGTTGTTCTGGTGGCATGCCCTTAAAATTAAAAACACAAACCCTAGAAAAGAATATTATTAATGTTCCTGGATAATCAGATACTTAAATAATATTGGAACCATATTTCCTATAGAGGAACACACCTATCTTCCAATTTATTGATTCAGGTCTAGGATAAGATCATATCCTATAAAATCTAGAGATACTTCCTAATTCCAACCACTAAGGTCAATATTGGGTCAAGTTCCCTATAATAAACAACTTATAGATTCCATTTTATTTTCATATTAAATTCCATTATAACAATATTCATTTTTAAATGGTTTAACAAAATTATTCACCAAATTATTTTCTATATGAGTCCATACTCCTTATGAAAAAAATATGGTGTCTAACTAATCCACATTATAACACATTCCAATCCATGCAACTCATGGTTCATGAATCAATGTGCGACAATTGTATTCTTATGGTGTCTTTTGAATCCATATAAGTACAACACAACTTATGTTTTGTTAGGAACTCAAAGTACCAACCATATTTTCTCAATTTCCTACATAGAATTTCTATCACAGGAGAAGGTATATCAATCAATACATATATCACAATATCCTGGAATCAAGCCATACATCCTATATAGAATAGCATAATGCATGGAATGTGAATTCTAATAGGTTCATAAAATGATGCATGAAATGAAATACCCTAATATCATTAGGTTTAAACCAAATAAGACCAAAAATCTTATCAATTATAACATCACAATTTTAGTGAATCACCCAACATTGGAATCAAATCGACTGTAATAGCGAAAATAAAGAAAACAAAAATTTCATTTGAGGTAATTTGGACTTTTATTGTACATTGGTTAGCTATACCTATGAACAAATCATTACTAAATCCCATTTCCTTACTATACATTTATATTTCATCCAAATAATAATCTAGAAAAATAAAATACCTCTAATACCACTTTGTAAAACCCCTGACCTATATGCCACTGAAAATATGCCCCAAGCCCGGTTGGCCACATGACCTCAAGAATATCTCCCCAAATTCTAGAGGCTACCAACTAGTAGTGAGAGCCTATAGTATTTATATGGGGAGAATATTCCCTTAACACCATAGTATAGCATAGCAGATATAAAATAACAGATAATTAGTGAAAGTAGTACATGAATTCGATGTTATAAAATATCCAAAACATATATAAATAAACAATACCATAAATGAAAATCACATATAGAAGACGATGATCATAAATTTCATGTCATATGTCTACAAAGAATAACAAATAGGGTTTTATACAATAGTAAAATATATGTAAAAAACAAAAAAGACCAAAATCTATCCTTGCTAGAAGTACGAGCCTTAGCTCAGTCCTATTCTCCCATGTTCTTAAGTAGTAATAAAAAAACTGTAGCATAGATCATGCCCTTAGTCATTCCTACAATCATAAAGTCTATCTCATTCCCCTGTGTCGGCCTGAATAGGGTGTGAGATACAATCCTAGTAGAAAACCACCCAAAATTCTAATGTCATCCTATCAGTGAATATATAATAACAATAGTGTACCAACAATAATGGTATATTAAAAGGAATTACTAAAAGTTAACAAACAATTATGGTCTGGGATCCCCTCGAAACCCATCCTTTGTGACCTTATTTAGTATTATCCATAATATTTTTTTGATAAACAGTCATCCCTATATCAATTAATAATCAATTTCATTTAATTAATAAGTTTTGAGAACTGGGATGTAGCCTAGAATCCCTCGTAAAGATACGTGAATAAGAGATGCCTAAACATTCCATCCATAAAGTCTAAGACAAATACTGAATCCAAGCTTGTGATTTAGATTGAAAGATGTTCCTTATAAAAAATTTAATTAATTTTTCCATTAAGAACCTGATCCCATCCTTCACATTACTTATTAAGAATCTAGGTATTTATCCATGCATATCATAAATAAACACCTTACAAGCCCGTCCATGGTGATCCTCATAGGAACCAAGTATCACTTTAGGTATGGTATAACATCATATCCCACTGTGTATTTCCTTAGATATCCACTAATGGAGATCAAGTTTCACCCATGGTGTATATAATGAACTTCCCTCCGAGTTCATCCTTGGAAAACCATAAGGAGTCCAAGTTTTTCTCAGGAATATAGTGGATTAGCCCTCTGATTCATTCCTTGGATATCCTATTAGGGATTCCATGTGTCACTCTGTAAGGACTCGGAAATTTCAAGGATTTTTTTTAATTTCTTTGTAATATTACGAGTCCGCTGTTTCTGATGGCACCTGATTCCGAGTCTCGATGTGCCCGGAATCAATTTCCAAAGTTTATCTCGGGTACGTTCAGTGAACGAATGAGCGAGTTTATCTAACTTTTGAACCGGTGCTCAGAATTGAAATCTGAGGGCACCGATGAAACCGCAACGCCGGTATTTGCTCAAGAGCACCTTTTCTGAAGGTGTGTTTGCTCGAGAGGAGTTGTTAAAAATGTGGTTTTAGGGAGGAATAAAATAAAATTGTACTGTAATTTTATTTCTTTTCCTCTAAGTACTTATTTCCCAAGTACGGGAGTTGGGTGTGGGACCCACTTGTTATTAACTAACCTTGAGAGGATAAAGGTGGGGTGGGGCCCACACGAGCCCAACCCCTCACATTCTTAACTCTTAAACCCCTCCACCTCCCAAGCATTAATGAGGCAATCTCTCATCTCTTAATGTGTACCAACCCATTTAGTTAATGGATTGAATTAATTTGGGTGTTTATAATTCTTTTTGAATTTTAAACCTTTCACGCTCCTCTCTATATTAAATATTCCAACCCATAGAATTAATAATTTTATTAATTATTTTGGAGTGTCAATAATTCTTTGAATTGTTTCTTTTTTGCATGGCAATGTTTTTATTAAAGGGGCCTTGTAAAATATTTGTGGAGAAAATATTTTGGGTGGGGGAAAACCTCTGGAGAAATTGGAGGAGAGCTCCTTCCTTCCAACGAAGAACGTTCTTGATGAAGAACAATGCCTCTTCGACGAAGAACACCTCCAGCAAAGAATGCGAAGTCACCGATGACGTTCCTTCTCTTCTTCTTCCTCTGCATCAAGGGAGGAGATACCACCGCGGGGAACGTCGCCATCGATGATGACTCTTCCTCCGACATCAACGAAATCGACACCGATCTACCGTGACATCTGATCATCGCGACACTTGCCTCTTTCTACAGATCCACATCGTGCGATGACCTTACGAGGTAGGGGATTTATTTTTATGTTCGTGAATATTTTTGGCGTCCATCATTAATCCTTTAGCCGCTTGTTATCGATTTAACGGGAGGGGGCCGGACCGCACAAACACTGACGAACCACTTCCCCCTTTTGTTGTTGTACACGTTGTGGCTCGAACGAAAGTGGCACGGTGCCGATGCTCCGCGTGGGAACGAAAAGAGCTGCGGAGGTGGTGCGTAGAATCGCGTCATGACGAGAAACTCGAGGGAATGCCACAACCGAAGCGGGCCGCGACGGAGGGGCGCGACTCCAATGCGCCACGCCGGTCAAAGAAGGGTCGCGGCCTAAGGCTACGGCGGTCACCAACAGGGGTGGCCGGACTTCCTGGCCGCCGAAGCATCAAGAGCCACGAACCTTTGGCCATGGCAGAAGACCTGGAGGCGGCCGGATAAACCGGCCGCCGACGCTTGGAAGGCGGGACCCGCGAAGGGGGTCCCGCGGCGGCACATCGGCCGGCCAACCGGGCCGACCATTTGGAATTCTGGGGGTCAAAAACCCCGGTGGAAGATAGGGTGGTCCCCCACGTGGGGGCCGCCATTTCAAAGCGAGGGGGCAGCGCCCCCCCTTCGCACGACTCGGTCACGGACCGAGTGCCCAGTCGAGTCGGGCCGCTCGTGCTGGGCTGGGCCACCCGCTGGGCCGGGCCGTGCCTGCTGGGCCGTGCCACGCCGCTGGGCTGGGCCGCACCTAAGGGGGCCGGAGCCGGACCCGGGTTGGGTTGACCCAGTTCGGGCCAACCCAGGGTGTAGAGACCCGAAGCTTGACGTACATGGACATTACATTACTTTTTCGGAATACTTAGTACAAAACAACAAAAAAAACACACACAAGGATCGTAATAGTTTAGTGTCTTTGGAAACTCGGAATATAATCTTCTAATCGTGGTGAAATATCTTCAACATCTCCCATAAAGATCTTCTTTTTTTTTATACCTAAAACCTTTCTTTATATCCTGGGGAAAAGAAAACATAAAAGGGTGAGCTCAAATGCTTAGTAAGGGTAAACAAAAGAAATATCAATCACATCATATACATAAGAACATAGCTTTTGGAAATCATAACCTGCAAAAAAGAGAGCTCATAATATCATAACATGGGATAAATCATAGAAGTGAAATGTAATCCCAATAATCATAACATAAAACATGAAACATTGTGGCATACACACATAATCATAGAGAATCATTTCTTGTTAGTCAAGACTCATTGCCAAGACTATCTTAGTGGACAAAGTCCCTTTCTGAATCGAGTCACCCTCATTTCAGTCCTGTTTCACTGAACCGGTATAACCTACCATTCCAGCCATGTCTATCTCATGAGATATAAAATATTTACCCAATTCATTGGAGGGAGATATAGGTCCCACCCATCTCATAATGATACCATTCTTATGTGTTCCACAAAATCATAAATCATATATCATTGCATAACCCATGTAATACAAATGGGAATCTTAAACATCATGACATCATAAAACAATTCATACAAGATAAAGGAATTCATAAAAATAATTCAATCACAACATGATCAAATCAATGTAATAATAGGGATAAAAACATAACCCTTTATTATCTTAGATGGAAAATAATTTTGATAAAACACTTGAACTCCATTCTTGAGGAAAATATCCTTTCTTCTTCAAATTTTTTTTCCTTTCATAACATGTCATACGACTTTAAAATAAAAGAAGTTGATTAAAAATAAACTTGAAAACTTGTAAAGGAAGCTTCTTGGAAATAATGTTTTAAAAATCCATTCATGTCGTATAAGTTAAAAAAAACATTCTTCGTACTTTTGTCGGAAAAGTCAAAAAAGTACCTCGTACGAAAAACGACAAAAGATTCCTTTCATATCTTTTACTAAAAAATCACCGAAGGGTAAAGTTGGATTTAAACTATTGTAAGTGTATGGAAACAATATTAAATATTGAGGGAACCTGGATGTGGATGATAAAATACACCCCAGTAAATACTTACGAATAAACAATCTCGGATAAAAATGAGATTGTGATATTTTCCTTACCTTAGGTCTGACTTGCTTTGTAAGTGTCCCAAACTCCTTTATAATGATTTAAATCATGTTATTGACTTATTCCAGAATCATATTCATTGTTATTATATCATATATGGTCCACTTATGATTTTATATTACCCATTCTTTTGTAAATTCATGTTAAAGTAGCGTTTTGGGTAAAATTGTCTCATTTGTCGTTCGTGTTTTTAACTTGTAATTATTCATATGATTACTTAGATCATGATTACTTAATTCCAGAATATAAAACATGATTTATATATATATATATTCAGAATATACATATATAATAAATCAGTAAATGGAAAGAAATACACCGTTCATGGAGACGGTATTCCGTACGTACGCATGAACGCTGTTGTCGTTTCCTTATTGAATTGAATGGAATTAATTAGATGACATACATATAAATATAAATAATTCCAGTATAATTATTATGTCATATATTTCATTATTACTTATTATATATACTTTATAATCATTCATGAATGGTTAATCATTGAGATTGAATCTCATCGCGTCGTGGAGACGGTAGTCTGTACGTACGCACGAGCGATGATATCGTTCCCATGGTCATGGAATTGTGTTGAAGTGTATGTATACTATTTCAGTATCAATATCACTTTATAATAATCATATATAGTTACTCATTAAACCATTATACCCATCCAATTAAGGTGGTGGCGGAAAATAGATTACACCACGGCGTGGAGACGGTATTCCGTACGTACGCACGCGCGGTGATTTCCTTTTTCCGTAGGATGGATAGAAGGTTAATTAGAGTTGTTTAATATTTATAATAACATATCAGTATATAATAAATATTGATGTTATTACTTTATCATGAAACAACTAAAGAAGAAGAAGTTGAAGAAGAAAGAAATTGAAAAAGATCGGTAATGGATATTACCTCTTTTTGACGCGCCTTTTCTTAACCTCCACTTAAAGAACTAAGGATGGTCTTTGAAGAATACCAGGACCTCTAGGATGATACTAGGGAAGTGGAGAAGATATTTTGGCAGGGTTTGGCCGAGCTTTAAGGCTCAAAGTTGTGTGAGGAGGAGGGGGAGGAGGTGCCCTTTTATAAGGGAGGAGAGGGGCACCTTAGGAATATCTCAAAATATTATTTTATATTAAAGTAAAAATCGGTTTATAATGGTTCCAAAGGGTCTTATTTCGAATCTAAAGTGTGTATGGGTCGAAATCCTATCAACCAATATGATTTAGACAAGTTTAAGGTATTAGTTTAACCTTATCAATTAGATTTAACTCTAAGTTAAATAATTTAACTTTTACCGTGTCTTTTTGTTTTCTTTCACTATATGGTTAATACACTTACTATAACATGCCAAACGAACCCCAAATTTCTCATTATTAATATATATATCCTTATCTAAGTCCTTTGGCCGAACCTTAGATTTTTTAGGAATAAAATAACAATTAATAATATAATATTTGATTTAAAAACTATTTTGTGTCAATTTTGACACTATTTGATATATGATTTTTGTGAAAGTCATAAAAGAATTATATGTTCGAACCAAGTTGATTAAATAAACACTAATATATAATAGTAACCTAGAAAATTAGTGGGATTCATAAAAAGTCTCAAATTACATTTATTTGGGTGTTTATATCATCAATTATGTCAATATTACATTAATAAGATAATTACTGCATCATCATTGTGTCATAAATAAATTAAATTATTTAATGTCTAAAAATTATAAATAAAATACCATTATGTAGGAAATCATTTTATCTTTCTAATGAATATTTATAGTCGAATTTATATTATGTATAACCCCATATTAAAAATGATTTACTTATTAAACTTTGATTTTAACTATTTTAACCCTTCTTTAAATAAATTAATAATAAATGTCCTAATCTAATCCAAGTGGGCCTAAATGATAATATTTTACACTTAAGGTTGTTTTTGGTCGAGATACACTTGTCCAATAGAATTAGGACATGTTTTAGGGTAATATTAATATCATTCTTACCCTTAATTACCCTATTTACTTTTAACCGTGGTAAATAAAAGTAAAAAGTTACTATTCACCAAAAATTATTTTCATCTCATTGAACCACATTTTACTTACTGACATCAACCATGTCTCTCGGATTTTTGAAATTCCATTCACAGAAGAGGTAAAATTAAGTTTTATGAAAAATTCAGTTTTTTTAACTACCACTTAGTAGTTTCACTATTCATCAAAAATTGATGTTTTTCAGAACAATGCCAAAATTTCTTCCTAAGATATATTTCATATTCCAAATTCAAAAATGAAGTCTATTTTACCAAATTCATAACATAGAAGTTGCATTAATTAATTTTATAATTAAATCCCGCTGTTAAAACAAATAGCGTGTTTTTAAGAAACAATATCTATCAAAAGATTGACACTTGTTTATGTCTGGTTTAAATGTGAAATTACATCCAATGACCAACATTGTATTAAATTGTAAAAATATATTCTAAATATACTTTAAAACCACTCAAATTAATAATTTATCACTATTAATTATTTTGATTAAAAAAGTTGTTTTTAATTATAATTTAGTAATTTTCACTATTCATCAGAATATGAAAGTTATCCGAAAAGTACCAAAATTTCACCTTAGGCTAAATTCGATACTCCGAATCCAAAAATGAAGTCCATTTTAAGAGATAAAATTTCTAAAATTTTAAAAGGTGGTTATTACTATTTATAACAGCTAGTTATAATAATATTATAATAGCATATCGTTGTTTAGTGAAACTCGGTATTGCGTACTACACACGCTATCGAGGAAGGTCGCGATTGCGTGTAATGCAAGGCAAGTCAAGGATGTGTGTTGTGCCATCTCCTTTTAGTGTAGCGTACAACACAAGACATTAATAAAATTAAAAAAGAATAGTTTTCATAAAATCTCGGGCTGTTACATTTTACCACCCTTAAAATGAATTTCGCCCTCAAAATTCATCGGGGTTATAAATAGTTTACTATTCAAAAGTTTCTTTAATAGAAACCCACATCGTAAAAAGGAATACAAAAACTTGGCTTTAAAAACTAAAGTATTAAATGTAACGATTACCCAAATAAACTAATCACTGGGTTTCCACATAGGTGAAAATATGGATATGGAAGAGAAATCTAACCATCATGTTCTGATGGAGAGTGGTAGAGAACATGGATATAGAAAAGCCAGTAATCTCAAATCCATAGATTTGTGATGATATAAGGTACCATCTGATTCATCAGGTATAAGATCACTAGGACAACATTTTTGGTTTTCAAGATCATTTCCCTAAAGTTGAAAATTTGAATTAGAATAAATACTTACTTTATTTTGGTACAATCTCACTGTTGTTCGTGCCTTGAACAATTTCCACTTCATCTATTAAATAAATGAAGTTGAATTTGTTATTCGTCAAGTGTTAGCAGATCATGTGATAGAATGACGGGTCATTCCATCTGTCTCAAACAAAAGGTTACCAAAAATTATATACATAAGTTGATCTATAGTGAGATTAATCATATATGGTTCCTAAAATGGACTTATACTTCATATATCATACTGCTTAATATAATAAAACTAGTTTCTACTAAACAGGGACTTCATGTAGGCCAGTGGTAGGCGATAAAGGCCAGTCACCCTTCGATTATGGGTTTGATTTCCACAGCCTTGTCCGACGCGATGGGATGTCTCCCGTCCTGCAGGTTGTCCTTTTTCTAAAACTATATTACTATAACATCCCATCAATAATATCGAAAAAAAACTTCTATACTTAAACAATACTAACTTATATCCAACATAATCCATTCCAATCTTTAGGCTTATCCATAATACTGCAGTCCACTCTCATAACATAGTGAAAACGATTACCAGAGATTTAACACCATCGTCGATCCCCATATATCATATGATATGTTTTGTTGGTCACATTCAAAGTCCTTAATCATGTATTCTCTTGAATACCTTAGTGAAAACATGAATACAGTTAAAAGTTAACACTTTCCACATACCAAAATCCTCAAAATTCTATATACTCAAACCATGATATCACTTAGTCTTTATATCAATCATGAGCTCATGAATACTGTTAAACATTTCATTTTCTCTTTTTCCCTTCATTATGTGCATATCATCTTATTTCCAAAAATATCTCAATTACTTTGAATACCACATTATACCAATACATAAATATTCCAATACTTTATGATACAACATTATTTTGGAATCCCATTACATAAACACTTAATCATTCCACCACATCGTTATTATATTCAACATCGCCAATGGTGATTGCATGTGACTTCCCTTTGTCCTTTGCCTTCAGTGGTTGCTCATGTTGATCATCACTAACCCTTGGATTAGGGCATTTATTAGCATAATGCCCCATTTCCTTGCACTTGAAGCATTGAAGTGTTGGTGGTGCGTTCTCTGCAGTGTTTTCTTTATTCACATCATTAGAAACCCTTTTTCCATTACTTCGACACTCAGCTGCTCGATGACCTTATTTTCCAAACTTAAAACATTTTCTAGTCCCTTTAAGACAATCTCCACCATGCTTCTTTCCACACTTTGTGCATAAGGAAACATTCATCTTCTTTTCACCATTATTCTAAGATTTCTCCTTGAACTCCATCTTTCGTTTCTTGTCAAAACCATGAGATGGATATGGAACACCAACTTCCATTTCTACCTTGATAGCACAACGCACAATTTCTTCATAGCTACTGAAGTCTCTTATAGCTAATGCCCTTCGAAGACTTGGTTTTAAGCCACTAAAAAATCGATCAACTTTACTTTCAGGTTGGATGATAATGCCAGATGCATACCGTGCAAGTCTTGTAAAATTTGCTTCGTATATACCAACAGATTCATCATCCTTCTGCTTCAGCTCAAGAAACTCCTTTTCCATATTTGTTCGAAGAATACGAGGGAAGTACTTACTGAAAAACAAGTTCTTGAACTCGTCCCATTCCCTGGACTCAATTTCATCTCTTTGCCTCGTATTCTTGATAAGATTCCACCATTGATCAGCTTCACCTTCCAAACGATATACTGCTAAGATGACTTTATCATGTTCAGAACATTGAAGAACTCAAAATATCTTTTCAGTGGTACTGATCCATTGTTCAGCAACAAGTGGATCAGAAGACCCATTGAAAGAAGGTGGACGTTGCCTCATGAAGGACTCAATAGAATATTGTTCCCTTATCTGCTCATTTGGAAGTCCACAATGATTCATAGCTTGTGTAAGTATAGCAATAAGATTTTTCACTCCATCTCCCATAACATTTTTTTGTTCAGAAGGACAATCATTGCATTGTCCATTGCATTGATCAACACGGTTCCTTCGGGTTCCAGCCATCGTCTAAAACCCAAAAAGAATAGTGTGAGAGGCAAAAATCATGCTAAGGAAAACAACATAATAAAGGGGGAGTACCTTCAATATCTAACATCTTAGGTTTAATTCTATGATCGTTAGCGTAGTTCTAGTACTATAACCTATACGTATACTTAACCTTAGGGACATCCCTAGACATACCTTAGAAATATCTCTAGGGATCTCACTAAAGTTCTCGCATCCTAGTTTCCAAAGGTTGACTAAACCTCCCTCTGATACCAACTGTAGAGACCTGAAGCTTGACGTACATGAACATTACATTACTTTTGCGGAATACTTAGTACATAACAAAAAAAAACACACACAAGGATCGTAATAGTTTAGTGTCTTTGGAAACTCGGAATATAATCTTCTAATCGTGGTGAAATATCTTCAACATCTCCCATGAAGATCTTCTTTTTTTTATACCTAAAACCATTCTTTATATCCTGGGGAAAAGAAAACATAAAAGGGTGAGCTCAAATGCTCAGTAAGGGTAAACAAAAGAAATATCAATCACATCATATACATAAGAACATAGCTTTTGGAAATCATAACCTGCAAAAAAGAGAGCTCATAATATCATAACATGGGATAAATCATAGAAGTGAAATGTAATCCCAATAATCATAACATAAAACATAAAACTTTGTGGCATACACACATAATCATAGAGAATCATTTATTGTTAGTCAAGACTCATTACCAAGACTATCTTAGTGGACAAAGTCCCTTTCTGAATCGAGTCACCCTCGTTTCAGTCCGGTTTCAATGAACCGGTATAACCTACCATTCCAGCCATGTCTATCTCATGAGATATAAAATCATTACCCAATGCATTGGAGGGAGATATAGGTCCCACCCATCTCATAATGATACCATTCTTATGTGTGCCACAAAATCATAAATCATACATCATTGCATAACCCATGTAATACAAATGGGAATCTTAAACATCATGACATCATAAAACAATTCATACAAGATAAAGGAATTCATAAAAATAATTAAATCACAACATGATCAAATCAATGTAATAATAGGGATAAAAACAGAACCCTTTATTATCTTAGATGGAAAATAATTTTGATAAAACACTTGAACTCCATTCTTGAGGAAAATATCCTTTCTTCTTAAAAAACATTTTTCCTTTCATAACATGTCATACGACTTTAAAATAAAAGAAGTAGATTAAAAATAAACTTGAAAACTTGTAAAGGAAGCTTCTTGGAAATAATGTTTTAAAAATCTATTCATGTCGTATAAGTTAAAAAAACATTCTTCGTACTTTTGTCGGAAAAGTCAAAAAAGTACCTCGTACGAAAAACGACAAAAGATTCCTTTCATATCTTTTACTAAAAACTCACCGAAGGGTAAAATTGGATTTAAACTATTGTATGTGGATGGAAACAATATTACATATTGAGGGAACCTGGATGTGGATGATAAAATACACCCCAGTAAATACTTACGAATAAACAATCTCGGATAAAAATGAGATTGTGATATTTCCCTTACCTTAGGTCTGACTTGCTTTGTAAGTGTCCCAACCTCCTGTATAATGATTTAAATCATGTTATTGACTTATTACAGAATCATATTCATTGTTATTATATCATATATGGTCCACTTATGACTTTATATTACCCGTTCTTTTGTAAATTCATGTTAAAGTAGCGTTTTGGGTAAAATCGTCTCATTTGTCGTTCGTGTTTTTAACTTGTAATTATTAATATGATTACATAGATCATGATTACTTAATTCTAGAATATAAAACATGATATATATATATATATATTCAGAATATAAATATATAATAAATCAGTAAATGGAAAGAAATACACCGTTCATGGAGACGGTAGTCCGTACGTACGCATGAACGCTGTTTTCGTTTCCTTATTGAATTGAATGGAATTAAGTAGATGACATACATATAAATATAAATAATTCCAGTATAATTATTATGTCATATATTTCATTATTACTTATTATATATACTTTATAATCATTCATGAATGGTTAATCATTGAGAATGAATCTCATCGCGTCGTGGAGACGGTAGTCCGTACGTACGCACGAGCGATGATATCGTTCCCATGGTCATGTAATTGTGTTGAAGTGTATGTATACTATTTCAGTATCAATATCAATTTATAATAATCATATATAGTTACTCATTAAACCATTATACCCATCCAATTAAGGTGGTGGCGGAAAATAGATTACACCACGGCGTGGAGACGATATTCCGTACGTACGCACGTGCGGTGATTTCCTTTTTCCGTAGGATGGATAGAAGGTTAATTAGAGTTGTTTCATATTTATAATAACATATCAGTATATAATAAATACTGTTTTTATTACTTTATCATGAAACAACTAAAGAAGAAGAAGTTGAATAAGAATGAAATTGAAAAAGATCGGTAATGGATATTACCTCTTTTTGACGCGCCTTTTCTTAACCTCCACTTAAAGAACTAAAGATGGTATTTGAAGAAGACCAGGACCTCTAGGATGATACTAGGGAAGTGGAGAAGAGATTTTGGCAGGGTTTGGCCGAGCTGGAAGGCTCAAAGTTGTGTGAGGAGGAGGGGGAGGAGGTGCCCTTTTATAAGGGAGGAGAGGGGCACCTTAGGAATATCTCAAAATATTATTTTATATTAAAGTAAAAATCGGTTTATAATGGTTCCAAAGGGTCTTATTTCGAATATAAAGTGGGGATGGGTCGAAATCCTATCAACCAATAGGATTTAGACAAGTTTAAGGTATTATTTTAACCTTATCAATTAGATTTAACTCTTAGTTAAATAATTTAACTTTTACCGTGTCTTTTTGTTTTCTTTCACTATATGGTTAATACACTTACTATAACATGCCAAACGAACCCCAAATTGCTCATTATTAATATATATATCCTTATCTAAGTCCTTTGGCCGAAACCTATATTTTTAGGAATAAAATAACAATTAAAAATATAATATTTGATTTAAAAACTATTTTGTGTCAATTTTGACACTATTTGATATATGATTTTTGTTAAAGTCATAAAAGAATTATATGTTTGAACAAAGTTTATTAAATCAACAATAATATATCATAGTAACCTAGAAAATTAGTGGGATTCATAAAAAGTCTCAAATTACATTTATTTTTGTGTTTATAACATCAATTATGTCAATATTTCATTAATAAGATAATTACTACATCATCATTGTGTCATAAATAAATTAAATTATTTAATATCTAAAAATTATAAATAAAATACCATTATGTAGGAAATAATTTTATCTTTCTAATGAATATTTATAGTCTAATTTATATTATGTATAACCCCATATTAAAAATTATTTACTTATTAAACTTTGATTTTAACTATTTTAACCCTTCTTTAAATAAATTAATAATAAATGTCCTAATCTAATCCAAGTGAGCCTAAATGATAATATTTTACACTTAAGGTCGTTTTTGGTCGAGATAAACTTGTCCAATAGAATTAGGACATGTGTTAGGGTAATATTAATATCATTCTTACCCTTAATTACCCTATTTACTTTTAACCGTGGTAAATAAAAGTAAAAAGTTACTATTCACCAAAAATGATTTTCATCTCATTGAACCACATTTTACTTACTGACATCAACCGTGTCTCTCGGATTTTTGACATTCCATTCACAGAAGCGGTAAAATTAAGTTTTATGAAAAATTCAGTTTTTTTAACTACCACTTAGTAGATCACTATTCATCAAAAACTGATGTTTTTCAGAACAATGCCAAAATTTCATCCTAAGCTATATTTCATATTCCAAATTCAAAAATGAAGTCTATTTTACCAAATTCATAACACAGAAGTTGCATTAATTAATTTTATAATTAAATCCCGCTGTTAAAACAAATAGCGTGTTTTTACGAAACAATATCTATCAAAAGATTGACACTTGTTTATGTCTGGTTTAAATGTGAAATTACATCCAATGACCAAAATTATATTAAATTGTAAAAATATATTCTAAATATACTTTAAAACCACTCAAAATAATAATTTATCACTATTAATTATTTTGATTAAAAAAGTTGTTTTTAATTATAATTTAGTAATTTTCACTATTCATCAGAATATGAAAGTTATCCGAAAAGTACCAAAATTTCACCTTAGGCTAAATTCGATACTCCGAATCCAAAAATGAAGTCCATTTTGAGAGAAAAAATTTCTAAAATTTTAAAAGGTGGTTATTACTATTTATAACAGCTAGTTATAATAATATTATAATAGCATATCGTTGTTTAGTGAAACTCGGTATTGCGTACTACACACGCTATCGAGGAAGGTCGCGATTGCGTGTAATGCAAGGAAAGTCAAGGATGTGTGTTGTTCAAGCTCCTTTTAGTGTAGCGTACAACACAAGACATTAATAAAATTAAAAAAGAATAGTTTTCATAAAATCTCGGGCTGTTACACAGGGGGTCTCAGTCCGAGTCGGTCTGGGCCCAAAACCCCCTAAAATCGGACAACTACGTTCAAAGGCCCATAACATGGGATACCGAATTCTTATCGACGCACCATCAGTTGCGATATGATCCTCGGATTGATATGGTCATTTCTGTATATTACACTCAAGGTTTCGGAGAACTTTGTGTATGACCGGGTTGGTTCGAACCTGAAACCAACCGGGCCCTCGGAGCGGAAACACTTATAACTTGAGCTCCAGACGTCCGATTGATGTGTCATCGACTTTTTTGGATTCCGTTTAGTGAGACGGTTCTTTTGGATTACTCCGCTTGAGGTTTGGATGCAGTTGGACTATGGTCGGGTTGGTTTTGACTTAAAAACCAACCGGGTCCCTAGGACGAAAAAACCAATAACTCTCAGACCAGGTGTCCGATTGACGCACCGTCTGTCACGTTGAGTTCCTATTAATGTGACTGAACTTTGCGATACATAAACTCTGGACTACGTGATAGTTGATGTATCGACCCCTTGGCTCGTGGAGTGGACCCTCCCTGAACGAGCGTGTTGTGTGCGGGAACCCTAGAGCTGGCTGCAACTGTGACGACGATGATGACTGTACTGGGATCCTCTGATCTTTCTTCTATGTGAAGTAATAGTGTTAATGGTATTGCGTGTGGTTATCAGTTCAGGGAGTCCGGTGTTGGTGCGGCGGCCGACGTATCCATACACCAGGACCCTGACTTCTGATTTCTGACTCAATGCATGAAGACATTGATTGCGTGTGTGTTTCAAAACTTTTCTTTGTGATTACTTTGTGTCAGCTCACCAGGTATATTGTTTTGACCATGGCGCACCTGTTTCTTTTCAGTATTTACCCACGACGGAAGCCAGCTAGGGTTCCGAGCTTTGTGCGAGATGACAACCCACCGAGCGATGAGGCCTCGGTGTAGGGCCCTATTATAGCGGAGGAACCGACGGTACCTCTACCCACCAAGCCACCAATGCCACCAGCACTAGTCGCTGAGGTTGCACGTCGCCTTAGTGCACTGCATGAGTTTCAGTGTCAGACAACACCCGGGTTCCGCGGGGAGACGGACCCTCAGGCAGCCGAGGATTGGCTGGAGGCTGTTGTACGAGTTTTCATGTTAGTGGGGACACCAGCTGACCTCTTGGTGATCCTTGCAGTGAGTCTCCTGCACGCGGTAGCAGGAAGATGGTGGAGCCTAATGCTCTAGGTGCATGACGAGGCATCACTTTTTTGGACGGACATTGAGAGCCTCTTCTACTCAGAGTTCGTCCCAGCCACCCTCCGTGCGGTACACATTCAGAAGTTACTACAGCTGTGGTAGGGCAACATGACTATGGCCTAGTACTCGACGAGGTTTACTGATCTCCCGCGCTACTCCATGGATATGGTATGAGACCCGTTCTTCAGGGCCCGGACCTTCGATCAGGGACTGAGGCATGAGATCAGGGCTTCGATGATATCCCTCAACATTATGATGCAGGTAGGGGTGTTGGAGAGAGCCCTTCTAGTGGAGAGTTTTCTCACCGAGCAGTCACCAGCGGCGGGACCCTCCGCAGGACGACCCATAGCGGAGTCTTCTGCAGCTGGAAGTAGACAGATGACGTAGAGGTCCAAGTGGCCCAGACCATCAGACGAGAAATCTCAGGAAACATGTTCGATTGTGCGGGGCACACGAAGGAGAGCTAGCCACATGAGGAGCAGGCAGTGCTATGCATGTAGCGGGCAGGATCACATGGCTCGAGACTGCCCGACCCATCCTGCAGATGAGCAGCATGCGGTAGAAGGACCTCCAAGGTAGAGGTTCAACCATGGTGGTCCACAGGGAATGTGTGGACAGGGGAGAGCTCATCTTCAGGCAGCTGAGGCTTATGACAATGGAGCTCTGGGAGCAGATGGACAGGAGCGGGACTAGCTCCAGAAATGGGGACTTTTGGTCATGTTGATTCTAGCATTGTTGATGTTTTGTGTCTTTGTACCTTGTGATGCAGTAATAAAAGACACTTTTCCTTTTGAAGTTTTTTTCCCTGTCCTTTTTATGTAGTTGATACTAAGAGGTTCCGGTTTAAAACTTTTGACTTGACCCTCACTTTTGAGATACCTACTGGAGGAGACCCAGTGACCACACACTGATGCCGACAGTGTGACTCAACCCTTGGAGGCGAGAGTAATAGTTGGATCTCTTGGTAGTAGCATCGAGGCCTTAAAAAGTCATACTTGGTATGGATTAGTATCATCCATGTCGGGATTGACTATATTAGGCAAAGAACGTGGTTCATCCAGGGGATGAGACCAGATTTTTCTTATCGGCAAAGAAGAAATCTTAGCAGCTCTTGTAGGACTAGAGAAAGTTCGTCATCTAGGAGCGGATGAGGGAAGCTCAGAGCCGACAGAAGTCTTATGCCAATAGGAGGCAGATACCACTAGAGTTCGAGGATGGTGACCACATTTTATAATGGGTCTCACCTCGACATGGATTACAGAGATTTGGTCGGGGCGGCAAGTTATCTCTGCGTTTCATCGGACCCTTCCAGGTTCTCAACAGGATAGGCGAGGCGACTTATCGCCTGGCATTACCACCTCAGTTGCACCAAGTGCACGACGTCTTCCACGTATCTCAGCTGAGGAGATATGTGCCTGACCCGACGCATATCATAGACCATGGGAAGCTGGACATAGATGATGAGGAAACTTTTGCGGAGGTTCTAGTGGAGATCAAGGATCGACAGGAGCGAGTCCTGTGTGGACAATCGATTCTTCTGGTGCGCTTTCACTTGTATCTCGAGAACCTCCAGGAGTTCACATGGGAGCGGAAGGCTCAGATGCGTGATCAGTACCACTTTGTTTTCCTTAGTGTGTGTTGAAGCTTTACAGAGACATAAAGCCCTGAGGTGGGAGTAATGTAAAGACCCAGAAATTTCAAGGAATTTTTTTTAATTTCTTTGGAATATTACGAATCCACTATTTCTGAAGGAAACTGATTCTGAGGCCCGATGTTCCAGGAATTAATTTCCGAAGTTTAGCTCAGGTACGTTCAGTGAACGAATGAGTGGGTTTTTCTAACTTTTGAACTAGTGCTTGGAATTGAAATCTGAGGGCACCGATGAAACCGCAGCGCCAATATTTTCTCAAGACCACCATTTCTGAAGGTGCATTTGCTCGGGAGGAGTTTTTAAAAATGTGGTTTTAGTGGGGAATAAAATAAAATTGTACTAAAATTTTATTTCTTTTCCTCTAAGTAGTTATGTCCTAAGTAAGGGTGTTGGGGGTGGGACCCACTTGTTGTTAACTAACCTTGAGAGGATAAAGGTGGGGTGGGGCCCATAGGAGCCCAACCCCTCACATTCTTAACTCTTAAACCCCTCCACCTCCCAAGCATTAATGAGGCCATAACTACTCTCTTAATGTGTGCCAACCCATTTAGTTAATGGCTTGAATTAATTTGGGTGTTTATAATTCTTTTTGAATTTTAAACCTTTAACCCTCCTCTCTCTATTAAATATGCCAACCCAAATAATTAATACTTTTATTAATTATTTTGGAGTTCCAACAATTCATTGAATTGTTTCTTTTTGTACGACAATGTTTTTATTAAAGGGACCTTGTAAAATATTTGTGGAGAAAATATTTTGGGTGGGGGAAAACCTCTGGAGAAATTGGAGGAGAACTCCCTCCTTCCAACGAAGAACGTTCTTGACAAAGAACAACGCCTCTTTGACGAAAAAATGCCTCTGGCAGAGAACACGAAGTCTCCGAAGATGTGCCTTCTCTTCTTCTTCCTCCACATCAAGGGAGGAGATACCACCACGGGGAACGTCGCCATCGATGATGACTCTTTCTCTGACGTCAACAAAATCTGCACCGATCTACTGTGACTTCCGATCATCGTGATGCTTGCCTTTTTCCGTCGCTCGACGCCGTACGATAACCCTACGAGGTAGGGGTTTGATTTTTATGTTCGTGAATATTTTTGGTGTCCATCGTTAATCCTTTAGATTCTTGTTATTGATATAATGGGAGGGGGTTAGACAGCACGAACACGACCGACCCTCCTCCCCCTTTTGTTGTTTTACTCGTTGTGGCTCGAACGAAGGCGGCGCGGTGCCGATTCACCACGCGAGAACAAAAAGAGATGCGGAGGTGGTGCGCGTCGCCATCGCGCCACACCGAAAAACTTGAGGGAATGCCGCGGCAGTAGCAGACTGCGACGGAGGGGTGCAGCGCCAACGCGCCGCGCCGGTCGAAGAAGAGCTGCAACGGTCACCAACAGGGCACGACCAGACTTCCCGGCCACCAGAGCATCAAGATCTGCAGCCCTTTGGCCATGGTGGAAGACCTAGAGGTGGCCGAATAAACTGGCTGCTGACGCTTGGAAGGCGGGACCCGCGAAGGGGGTCCCGCAGCGGCACACCGGACGGCCAATCGGGCCGGCTGTTCGGAATTCCGGGGGTCGAAACCCCCGGTGGAAGACAGGGTGGTCTCCTACATGGGGGCTGCCATTACACAACCAGGGGGTAGCACCCCCCCTCGCACCGCTCGGTCACAGACCGAGCGCCCAGCCGAGCCGGGCCGCTCGCTGTGGGCCGGGGCACCCAGCCGCTGGGTCGGGCCGCGCCCGCTGGGTTGGGCCGCACCCAAGGGGGCCGGACCCGGACCCAGGTCTGGTCGACCTGGTTCGGGCCGACCTATGGGGTCTCTGGCCGGGTCGGTCCGGGCCCAAAACCCCCAAAAATCGGATAGCTACGTTAAAAGGCCCATTGTAACACCCCGAGATTTTATGAAAAATATTCTTTTTAATTTCACTAATGTCTTGTGTTGTATGCTACACCAAAAGGAGCTTGCACAACACGCATCCTTGATTTTCCTTGCATTACACGCAATCGCGACCTTCCTCGATAGCGTGTGTAGTACGAAATAACGAGTTTCACTAAACAACAATACGCTATTAAAATATTTTTAAAACTAGCCGTTATGAATAGTAATAACCACTTTTTTAAATTTTGTATATTTTATTTTTCAGAATGGAATTCATTTTTGGATTCATAATATCGAAATTAGCTTAGGGTGAAATTTTGGTACTTTTCGGATAACTTTTATTTTCTGATGAATAGTGAAAATTACTAAATTTTAATTAAAAACAACTTTTTTAATCGAAATAATTAATAGTGATAAATTATTAATTTGAGTGGTTTCAAAGTATATTTAGAATATATTTTTACGATTCAATACAATGTTGGTCATTGGATGTAATTTCACATTTACACCAGACATAAACAAGTGTTAATCTTTTGATAGTTATTATCTCTTAAAAACACGCTATTTGTTGTGACAGCAAAAATTAATTATAAAATTAATTAATTCAACTTATATGTTGGGAATTTTGTAAAATAGAAATCATTTTTGAATTCGGAATATCAATTATAGCTTAGGGTGAAATTTTGGCATTTTTCTGAAAAACTTCAATTTTTGATGAATAGTGAAACTACTAAGTGGAAGTTAAAAAAATTATTTTTTCATAAATCTTAATTTTACCGCTTCTGTGAATGGAATTTCAAAAATCCGAGAGACACAGTTGATGTCAGTAAGTAAAATGTGGTTCAATGAGATGAAAATAATTTTTGGTGAATAATAACTTTTTACTTTTTTTTTACCACGGTTAAAAGTAAATAGGGTAATTAAGGGTAAAAATGATATTAATATTACCCTAACACATGTCCTAATACTATTGGACAAGTGTATATCGATCAAAAACAACCTTAAGTGTAAAATATTATCATTTAGGCCCACTTGGGTTAGATTAGGACATTTATTGTTATTTAATTCAAAGAAGAGTTAAAAGAGTTAAAATCAAAGTTTATTTACTAAAACATTTTTAATATAGGGATATACATAAGATAAATTCAATTGTAAATATTAATTAGAAATATAAAAAGATTTCCTACATAATGGTATTTTATTTGTAATTTTTAGAGATCAAATAATTTAATTTATTTATGACACAAAGATGATGTTGTAATTATCTTATTAATGAAATATTGACATAATTGATGTTATAAATACCAAAATAAATTTAATTTGAGACTTTTTAGGAATCCCAATAATTTTATAGGTTACTATGATATATTAGTGTTGATTTAATCAACTTGGTTCGAACATATAATTCTGTTATGACTTTCAAAAAAATAATATATAAAATAGTGTCAAAATTGACACAAAATAGTTTTTAAATCAAATATTATATTATTAATTGTTATTTTATTCCTAAAAATATACGGTTCGGCCAAATTACTTAGATAAAGATATATATTTTAATAATAAACAATTTGGGGTTCTTTTGGCATGTTATTGTAAGTGTATTAACCATATAGTGTAAGAAAACAAAAAGACACGGTAAAAGTTAAATTATTTAACTTAGAGTTAAATCTAATTGATAAGGTTAAAATAATAACCTAAACTTGTCTAAATCCTATTTTTTGATAGGATTTCGACCCATCCCCGCTTTATCTTCGAAATAAGACCCTTTTGAACCATTATAAACCGATTTTGACTTTAATATAAAATAATATTTTGAGATATTCCTAAGGTGCCCCTCTCCTCCCTTATAAAAGGGCACCTCCTCCCCCTCCTCCTCACACCAATTTGAGCACTCAAGCTCGGCCAACCCCTGCCAAAATCCCTTCTCCACTTCCCTAGAATAATACTAGAGGTCCTGGTCTTCTTCAAAGACCAATCTTTGTTCCCTAAGTGGAGGATTCAAAGAGGCGTTTCAAAGAAGAGGTAATATCCATTACCGATCTTTTCAATTTCTTTCTTCTTCAACTTCTTCTTATTTAGTTGTTTCATGATAAAGTAATAACATAAGTATTACTTACATACTGATATGTTATTAAAAATATTAAATAACTATAATTAACCTTCTATCCATCCTACGGAAAAAGGAAATCACCGTGCGTGCGTACGTACAGAATACCGTCTCTACGCCGTGGTGTAATCTATTTTCCGCCACCACATTAATTGGATGGGTATAATGGTTTAGTGAGTAACTATATATGATTATTATAAAGTGATATTGATACTGAAATATTATACAAACACTTCAACACAATTCCACGACCATGGGAATGATATCATCGCTCGTGCGTACGTACGGACTACCGTCTCCACGACGCGATGAGATTCATTCTCAATGATTAACCATTCATGAATGATTATAAAGTATATATAATAAGTACTAATGAAATATATGACATAATAATGATACTGTATTTATTTATATTTATATGTATGTCATCTACTTAATTCCATTCAATTCAATAAGGAAACGAAAACAACGTTCATGCGTACGTACGAACTACCGTCTCCATGAACGGTGTATCTCATTCCATTTATCAATATATTATATATATGTATATTCTGAATATATATTATATATAAATCATTTTTTACATTCTGGATATAAGTAATCATGATCCAAGTAATCATATTAATAATTACAAGTTGAAAACACGAACGACAAATGAGACGATTTTACCCAAAACACTACTTTAAAATGAATTTACAAAAGAACGAGTAATATAAAGTCATAAGTGGACCATATATGATATAATAACAATTAATATGATTCTGGAATAAGTCAATAACATGATTTAAATCATTATACAGGAGGTTCGGACACGTACAAAGCAAGTCTGACCTAAGGTAAGGGAAATATCACAATCTCATTTTTATCCGAGATTGTTTATACTTTAGTATTTACTGGGGTGTATTTTATCATCCACATCCATGTTTCCTCAATATGTAATATTATTTCCATCCACGTACAATTGTTTAAATCCAATTTTACCCTTCGGTGAGTTTTTAGTAAAAGATATGAAAGGAATCTTTTGTCGTTTTTCGTACGAGGTACTTTTTGACTTTTCCGACAAAAGTACGAAGAATGTTTTTTTAACTTATACGGAATGAATGGATTTTTAAAACATTATTTCTAAGAAGCTTCCTTTACAAGTTTTCAGGTTTATTTTTAATCAACTTCTTTTAGTTTAGAATTTTATGACATGTTAAGAAAGGAAAAGTATTTTTGAAGTAGAAAGGATATTTTCCTCAAGAATGGAGTTCAAGTGTTTTATCAAAATTATTTTCCATCTAAGATAATAAAGGGTTCTGTTTCTATCCCTATTATTACATGGATTTGATTATTTTGTGATGGAAATATTTTTATTAATTCCTTTATTCTATATAAATTGTTTTATGATGTCATGTTGTTTAAGAATCCCATTTTTATTACATGGGTTATGCAATGATGTACGATTTATGATTTTGTGGCACACATAAGAATGGTTTCATTATGAGATGGGTGGGACCTATATCTCCCTCCAATGCATTGGGTAAAGATTTTATATCTCATTAGATAGATATGGCTGTAATGGTAGGTTATACCGGTTCAGTGAAACAGGACTGAAACGAGGGTGACTCGGTTCAGAAAGGGACTTTGTCCACTAAGATAGTCTTGACAATGAGTCTTGACTAACAAGAAATGATTCTCTATGATTATGTAGGTATGCCACAAAGTTTCATGTTTTAAGTTATGATTATTGGGATTTCATTTCACTACTATGATTTATCCCATGTTATGAAATTATGCTCTCTCTTTTGCAGGATAAGATTTCCAAAAGTTATGTTCTTATGAATATGATGTGATTGATTTTTCTTTTGTTTACCCTTACTGAGCATTTGAGCTCACCCTTTTATGTTTTCTTTTCCCCAGGATATAAAGAAAGGTTTTAGGTAAAAAAAAAAAGGAAGATCTTTATGGGAGATATTGGAGATCTTTCACCACGATTATAAGATTATGTTCCGAGTTTCCAAAGACAATAAACTATTACGATCCTTGTGTGTGTGTTTCTTGTTATGTACTAAGTATTCTAAAAAAGTAATGAAATGTTCATGTACAATAAGCTTCGGGTCTCTACAGTTGGTGTCAGAGGAAAGGTTTAGTCAACCTTTGGAAACTAGGATGTGAAAACGTTAGTGATATCCCTAGAGATATTTCTAAGGTATGTCTAGGGATGTCCCTAAGGTTAAGTATACGTATAGGTTATAGTACTAGAATTACGCTAACGATCATAGAATTAAACCTAATATGTTAGATATTGAAGGTACTCCCCCTTTATTATGTTGTTTTCCCTAGCATTATTTTTGCCTCTCACACTATTCTTTTTGGGTTTTAGACGATGGCTGGAACCCGAAGGAATCGTGTTGATCAATGCAATGGACAATGCAATGATTGTCCTCCTGAACAAACAAATGTTATGGGAGATGGAGTGAAAAATCTTATTGGTATACTTACACAAGCTATGAATCATTCTGGACTTCCAAATGAGCAGAGAAGGGAACAATATTCTATTGAGTCCTTCATGAGGCAACGTCCACCTTCTTTTAGTGGGTCTTCCGATCCACTTGTTGCTGAACAATGGATCAGTACTACTGAAAAGATATTTTCAGTTCTTCAATGTTCTGAACATGATAAAGTCATCTTAGCAGTATATCGTTTGGAAGGTGAAGCTGATCAATGGTGGAATCTTATCAAGAATACGAGGCCAAGAGATGAAATTGAGTCCATGGAATGGGACGAGTTCAAGAAATTATTTTTCAATAAGTACTTCCCTCATATTCTTTGAACAAAGATGGAGAAGGAGTTTCTTGAACTAAAGCAAAAGGATGATGAATCTGTTGGTATATACGAAGCAAATTTTACAAGACTTGCAAGGTATGCATCTGGCATTATCATCCAACCTGAAAGTAAAGTTGATCGATTTTTCAGTGGCTTAAAACCAAGTCTTCGAAGGGAATTAGCTATAAGAGACTTCAGTAGCTATGAAGAAATTGTGCGTTGTGCTATCAAGGTAGAAATGGAAGTTGGTGTTACATATCCATCTCATGGTTTTGACAAGAAACGAAAGATGGAGTTCAAGGAGAAATCTCAGAATAATGGTGAAAAGAAGATGAATTTTTCCTTATGCACAAAGTGTGGAAAGAAGCATGGTGGAGATTGTCTTAAAGGGTCTAGAAAATGTTTTAAGTGTGGAAAAGAAGGTCATCGAGCAGCTGAGTGTCGAAGTAATGGAAAAAGGGATTCTAATGACGTGAATAAAGCAAACACTGCAGAGAACGCACCACCAACACTTCAATGCTTCAAGTGCAAGGAAATGGGGTATTATGCTAATAAATGCCCTAATCCAAGGGTTAGTGATGATCAACATGAGAAACCACTAAAGGCAAAGGACAAAGGGAAGTCACATGCGATCACTATTGGCGATGTTGAATATGACAACGATGTGGTGGAATGATTAAGTGTTTATGTAATGGGATTCCAAAATAATGTTGTATCATGGAGTATTAGAATATTTATGTATTGGTCTAATGTGGTATTCAAAGTGATTGAGATATTATGTGCATAATGAAGGGAAAATGAGAAAATTAAATGTTTAATAGTATTAATGAGCTCATGATTGATATAAGGACTAAGTGATATCATGGTTTGAGTAAATAGAATTTTGAGGATTTTGGTATGTGGAAGGTGTTAACTTTTAACTGCATTCATGTTTTCACTAAGGTATTCAAGAGAATACATGATTAAGGACTTTGAATGTTTGGAATGGGACCAACAAAACATATCTTATGATATATGGGGATCGACGATGGTATTAAATCTTTGGTAATCGTTTTCACTATGTTATGAGAGTGGGCTGCAGTATTATGGATAAGCCTAAAGATTGGAATGGATTATGTTGGACATAAGTTAGTATTGTTTAAGGATAGAATTTTTTTTCGATATTATTGATGGGATGTTATAGTAATATAGTTTTAGAAAAAGGACAACCTGCAGGACGGGAGACAACCCATCGCGTCGGACAAGGCTGTGGAAATCAAACCCACAACCGAAGTGCGACTGGCCTTTATCGCCTACCACTGGCCTACAGGAAGTCCCTGTTTAGTATAAACTAGTTTTATTATATTAAGCTGTATGATATATGATGTATAAGTCCATTTTAGGAACCATATATGATTAATCTCACTATAGATCGACTTATGTATATAATTTTTTCTAACCTTTTGTTTGAGACAGATGGAATGACCTGTCATTCTATCACATGATCTGCTAACACTTCACGAATAACAAATTCAACTTCATTTATTTAAGAGATGAAGTGGAAATTGTTCAAGGCACGAACAACAGTGAGATTGTACCAAAATAAAGTAAGTATTTATTCTAATTCAAATTTTCAACTTTAGGGAAATGATCTTGAAAACCAAAAATGTTGTCCTAGTGATATTATATCTGATGAATCAAATGGTACCTTAGATCTTCACAAATTTATGGGTTTGTGATTGCTGGCTTTTCCATAGCCATGTTCTCTACCAGTCCCCATCAGAACATGATGGTAAGATTTCTCTTCCATATCCATATTTTCACCTATGTGGAAACCCAGTGATTAGTTTATTTGGGTTACCGTTAAGTTTCATACTTTTGTTTTTAAATATTGGTTTTGGTATTCCTTTTTACGATGTGGGTTTCTATTAAATAAACTTTCGAATAGTAAACCATTTATAACCCCGACGAATTCCGAGGGCGAAATTCATTTTAAGGGGGGTAGAATGTAACACCCCGAGATTTTATGAAAAATATTCTTTTTAATTTCACTAATGTCTTGTGTTGTACGCTACACCAAAATGAGCTTGCACAACACGCATCCTTGATTTTCCTTGCATTACACGCAATCGCGACCTTCCTCGATAGCGTGTGTAGTACGCAATAACGAGTTTCACTAAACAACAATACGCTATTAAAATATTATTAAAACTAGCCGTTATGAATAGTAATAACCACTTTTTGAAATTTAATATATTTTATTTTTTAGAATGGAATTAATTTTTGGATTCATAATACAGAAATTAGCTTAGGGTGAAATTTTGGTACTTTTCGGATAACTTTTATTTTCTGATGAATAGTGAAAATTACTAAATTTTAATTAAAAACAACTTTTTTAATCGAAATAATTAATAGTGATAAATTATTAATTTGAGTGGTTTCAAAGTATATTTAGAATATATTTTTACAATTCAATACAATGTTGGTCATTGGATGTAATTTCACATTTACACCAGACATAAACAAGTGTTAATCTTTTGATAGTTATTATCTCTTAAAAACACGCTATTTGTTGTGACAGCGGAAATTAATTATAAAATTAATTAATGCAACTTATATGTTGGGAATTTTTTAAAATAGAAATCATTTTTGAATTCGGAATATCAATTATAGCTTAGGGTGAAATTTTGGCATTTTTCCGAAAAACTTCAATTTTTGATGAATAGTGAAACTACTAAGTGGAAGTTAAAAAAATTATTTTTTAATAAATCTTAATTTTACCGCTTCTGTGAATGGAATTTAAAAAATCCAAGAGACACGGTTGATGTCAGTAAGTAAAATGTGGTTCAATGAGATGAAAATAATTTTTGGTGAATAGTAACTTTTTACTTTTTTTTACCACGGTTAAAAGTAAATAGTGTAATTAAGGGTACACATGATATTAATATTAACCTAACACATGTCCTAATACTATTGGACAAGTGTATCTCGACCCAAAATAACCTTAAGTGTAAAATATTATCATTTAGGCCCACTTGGGTTGGATTAGGACATTTATTATTATTTAATTCAAAGAAGAGTTAAAAGAGTTAAAATCAAAGTTTATTTACTAAAACATTTTTAATATAGGGATATACATAAGATAAATTCAATTGTAAATATTCACTAGAAAGATAAAATGATTTCCTACATAATGGTATTTTATTTGTAATTTTTAGAGATCAAATAATTTAATTTATTTATGACACAAAGATGATGTTGTAATTATCTTATTAATGAAATATTGACATAATTGATGTTATAAATACCAAAATAAATTTAATTTGAGACTTTTTATGAATACCAATAATTTTCTAGGTTACTATGATATATTAGTGTTGATTTAATCTACTTGTTTCGAACATATAATTTTGTTATGACTTTCACAAAAATCATATATCAAATAGTGTCAAAATTGACACAGAATAGTTTTTAAATAAAATATTATATTATTAATTGTTATTTTATTCCTAAAAATCTAAGGTTTGGCCAAATGACTTATATAAGGATATATATATTAATAATAAACAATTTCGGGTTCTTTTGGCATTTTATAGTAAGTTTATTAACCATATAGTGTAAGAAAACAAAAAGACACGGTAAAAGATAAATTATTTAACTTAGAGTTAAATCTAATTGATAAGGTTAAAACAATAACCTAAAGTTGTCTAAATCCTATTGGTTGATAGGATTTCGACCCATCCCCACTTTAGCTTCGAAATAAGACCCTTTGGAACCATTATAAACCGATTTTGACTTTAATATAAAATAATATTTTGAGATATTCCTAAGGTGCCCCTCTCCTCCCTTATAAAAGGGCACCTCCTCCCCCTCCTCCTCACACCAATTTGAGCACTGAAGCTCGGCAAACCCCTTCAAAAATCCCTTCTCCACTTACCTAGAATAATCCTAGAGGTCCTGGTCTTCTTCAAAGACCAATATTAGTTCCCTAAGTGGAGGATTCAAAGAGGCGTTTCAAAGAAGAGGTAATATCCATTACCGATCTTTTCAATTTCTTTATTCTTCAACATATTTTTCTTTAGTTGTTTCATGATAAAGTAACAACATCAGTATTACTTACATACTTATATGTTATTATAAATATGAAACAACTCTAATTAACCTTCTATCCATCCTACGGAAAAAGTAAATCACCGCGCGTGCGCACGTACGGAATACCGTCTCCACGCCGTGGTGTAATCTATTTTCCGCCACCACATTAATTGGATGGGTAAATGGTTTAATGAGTAAATATATATGATTATTATAAAGTGATATTGATACTTAAATAGTATACAAAAACTTCAACACAATTCCACGACCATGGGGACGATATCATCGCTCGTGCGTACGTACGGACTACCGTCTCCACGACGCGATGAGATTCATTCTCAATGATTAACCATTCATGAATGATTATAAAGTATATATAATAAGTACTAATGAAATATATGACATAATAATGATACTGGATTTATTTATATTTATATGTATGTCATCTACTTAATTCCATTCAATTCAATAAGGAAATGAAAACAGCGTTCATGCGTACGTACGAACTACCGTCTCCATGAACGGTGTATCTCATTCCATTTATCAATATATTATATATATGTATATTCTGAATATATATTATATATAAATCATGTTTTACATTCTGGATATAAGTAATCATGATCCAAGTAATCATATTAATAATTACAAGTTAAAAACACGAACGACAAATGAGACGATTTTACCCAAAACGCTACTTTAACATGAATTTACAAAAGAACGGGTAATATAAAGTCATAAGTGGACCATATATGATATAATAACAATGAATATGATTCTGGAATAAGTCAATAACATGATTTAAATCATTATACAGGAGGTTCGTACACGTACAAAGCAAGTCGGACCTAAGGTAAGGGAAATATCACAATCTCATTTTTATCCGAGATTGTTTATACTTTAGTATTTACTGGGGTGTATTTTATCATCCACATCCATGTTTCCTCAATATGTAATATTATTTCCATCCACTTACAATTGTTTAAATCCAATTTTACCCTTCGGTGAGTTTTTAGTAAAAGATATGAAAGGAATCTTTTGTCTTTTTTCGTATGAGGTACTTTTTGACTTTTCCGACAAAAGTACGAAGAATGTTTTTTTAACTTATACGGCATGAATGGATTTTTAAAACATTATTTATAAGAAGCTTCCTTTACAAGTTTTCAGGTTTATTTTTAATCAACTTATTTTAGTTTAGAATTTTATGACATGTTAAGAAAGGAAAAGTATTTTTTAAGTAGAAAGGATATTTTCCTCAAGAATGGAGTTCAAGTGTTTTATCAAAATTATTTTCCATCTAAGATGATAAAGGGTTCTGTTTCTATCCCTATTATTACATGGATTTGATTATGTTGTGATGGAAATATTTTTATTAATTCCTTTATTCTATATAAATTGTTTTATGATGTCATGTTGTTTAAGAATCCCATTTTTATTACATGGGTTATGCAATGATGTACGATTTATGATTTTGTGGCACACATAAGAATGGTTTCATTATGAGATGGGTGGGACCTATATCTCCCTCCAATGCATTGGGTAAAGATTTTATATCTCATGAGATAGATATGGCTGGAATGGTAGGTTATACCGGTTCAGTGAAATAGGACTGAAACGAGGGTGACTCGGTTCAGAAAGGGACTTTGTCCACTAAGATAGTCTTGACAATGAGTCTTGACTAACAAGAAATGATTCTCTATGATTATGTGTGTATGCCACAAAGTTTCATGTTTTATGTTATGATTATTGGGATTTCATTTCACTACTATGATGTATCCCATGTTATGAAATTATGCTCTCTCTTTTGCAGGATAAGATTTCCAAAAGTTATGTTCTTATGAATATGATATGATTGATTTTTCTTTTGTTTACCCTTACTGAGCATTTGAGCTCACCCTTTTATGTTTTCTTTTCCCCAGGATATAAAGAAAGGTTTTAGGTAAAAAAAAAGGAAGATCTTTATGGGAGATATTGGAGATCTTTCACCACGATTATAAGATTATGTTCCGAGTTTCCAAAGACACTAAACTATTACGATCCTTGTGTGTTTGTTTTTTGTTATGTACTAAGTATTCCGAAAAAGTAATGAAATGTTCATGTACGATAAGCTTCGGGTCTCTACAGTTGGTATCATAGGAAAGGTTTAGTCAACCTTTGGAAACTAGGATGCGAAAATGTTAGTGAGATCCCTAGAGATATTTCTAAGGTATGTCTAGGGATGTCCCTAAGGTTAAGTATACGTATAGGTTATAGTACTAGAATTACGCTAACGATCATAGAATTAAACCTAAGATGTTAGATATTGAAGGTACTCCCCCTTTATTATGTTGTTTTCCCTAGCATTATTTTTGCCTCTCACACTATTCTTTTTGGGTTTTAGACGATGGCTGGAACCCGAAGGAACCGTGTTGATCAATGCAATGGACAATGCAATGATTGCCCTCCTGAACAAACAAATGTTATGGGAGATGGAGTGCAAAATCTTATTGCTATACTTACACAAGCTATGAATCATTTTGGACTTCCAAATGAGCAGAGAAGGGAACAATATTCTCTTGAGTCCTTCATGAGGCAACATACACCTTCTTTTAGTGGGTCTTCCGATCCACTTGTTGCTGAACAATGGATCAGTACTACTGAAAAGATATTTTCAGTTCTTTAATGTTCTGAACATGATAAAGTCATCTTAGCAGTATATCGTTTGGAAGGTGAAGCTGATCAATGGTGGAATCTTATCAGGAATACGAGGCCAAGAGATGAAATTGAGTCCATGGAATGGGACGAGTTCAAGAACTTATTTTTCAATAAGTACTTCCCTCGTATTCTTCAAACAAAGATGGAGAAGGAGTTTCTTGAACTAAACCAAAAGGATGATGAATCTGTTGGTATATACGAAGCAAATTTTACAAGACTTGCAAGGTATGCATCTGGCATTATCATCCAACCTGAAAGTAAAGTTGATCGATTTTTCAGTGGCTTAAAACCAAGTCTTCGAAGGGAATTAGCTATAAGAGACTTCAGTAGCTATGAAGAAATTGTGCGTTGTGCTATCAAGGTAGAAATGGAAGTTGGTGTTACATATCCATCTCATGGTTTTGACAAGAAACGAAAGATGGAGTTCAAGAAGAAATCTCAGAATAATGGTGAAAAGAAGATGAATGTTTCCTTATGCACAAAGTGTGGAAAGAAGCATGGTGGAGATTGTCTTAAAGGGACTAGAAAATGTTTTAAGTGTGGAAAAGAAGGTCATCGAGCAGCTGAGTGTCGAAGCAATGGAAAAAGGGATTCTAATGATGTGAATAAAGCAAACACTGCAGAGAACACACCACCAACACTTCAATGCTTCAAGTGCAAGGAAATGGGGCATTATGCTAATAAATGCCCTAATCCAAGGGTTAGTGATGATCAAAATGAGCAACCACTGAAGGAAAAAGACAATGGGAAGTCACATGCGATCACTATTGGCGATGTTGAATATGACAATGATGTGGTGGAATGATTAAGGGTTTATGTAATGGGATTCCAAAATAATGTTGTATCATGGAGTATTGGAATATTTATTTATTAGTCTAATGTGGTATTCAAAGTGATTGAGATATTATGCGCATAATGAAGGGAAAACGAGAAAATGAAATGTTTAACAGTATTCATGGGCTCATGATTGATATAAGGACTATGTGATATAATGGTTTGAGTATATAGAATTTTGAAGATTTTGGTATGTGGAAGGTGTTAAATTTTAACTGCATTCATGTTTTCACTAAGGTATTCAAGAGAATACATGATTAAGGACTTTGAATGTTTGGAATGGGACCAACAAAACATATCTTATGATATATGGGGATCGACGATGGTATTAAATCTTTGGTAATCGTTTTCACTATGTTATGAGAGTGGGCTACAGTATTATGGATAAGCCTAAAGATTGGAATGGATTATGTTGGACATAAGTTAGTATTGTTTAAGGATAGAATTTTTTTTCGATATTATTGATGGGATGTTATAGTAATATTGTTTTAGAAAGAGGACAACCTGTAGGACGGGAGACAACCCATCGCGTCGGACAAGGCTGTGGAAATCGAACCCACAACCGAAGTGCGAATGGCCTTTATCGCCTACCACTGGCCTACAGGAAGTCCCTGTCTAGTAGAAACTAGTTTTATTATATTAAACTGTATGATATATGATGTATAAGTCCATTTTAGGAACCATATATGATTAATCTCACTATAGATCGACTTATGTATATAATTTTTTCTAACCTTTTGTTTGAGACAGATGGAATGACCTGTCATTCTATCACATGATCTGCTAACACTTCACGAATAACAAATTCAACTTCATTTATTTAAGAGATGAAGTGGAAATTGTTCAAGGCACGAACAACAGTGAGATTGTACCAAAATAAAGTAAGTATTTATTCTAATTCAAATTTTCAACTTTAGGGAAATGATCTTGAAAACCAAAAATGTTGTCCTAGTGATCTTATATCTGATGAATCAGATGGTACCTTAGATCTTCACAAATTTATGGGTTTGTGATTGTTGGATTTTCCATAGCCATGTTCTCTACCAGTCCCCATCAGAACATGATGGTTAGATTTCTCTTCCATATCCATATTTTCACCTATGTGGAAACCCAGTGATTAGTTTATTTGGGTAACCGTTAAGTTTCATACTTTTGTTTTTAAAGATTGGTTTTGGTATTCCTTTTTACGATGTGGGTTTCTATTAAATAAACTTTCGAATAGTAAACCATTTATAACCCCGACGAATTTCGAGGGCGAAATTCATTTTAAGGGGGGTAGAATGTAACACCCCGAGATTTTATGAAAAATATTCTTTTTAATTTCATTAATGTCTTGTGTTGTACGCTACACCAAAAGGAGCTTGCACAACACGCATCCTTGATTTTCCTTGCATTACACGCAATCGCGACCTTCCTCGATAGCGTGTGTAGTACGCAATAACGAGTTTCACTAAACAACAATACGCTATTAAAATATTATTAAAACTAGCCGTTATGAATAGTAATAACCACTTTTTGAAATTTTTTATATTTTATTTTTCAGAATGGAATTCATTTTTGGATTCATAATACAGAAATTAGCTTAGGGTGAAATTTTGGTACTTTTCGGATAACTTTTATTTTCTGATGAATAGTGAAAATTACTAAATTTTAATTAAAAACAACTTTTTTAATCGAAATAATTAATAGTGATAAATTATTAATTTGAGTGGTTTCAAAGTATATTTAGAATATATTTTTACAATTCAATACAATGTTGGTCATTGGATGTAATTTCACATTTACACCAGACATAAACAAGTGTTAATCTTTTGATAGTTATTATCTCTTAAAAACACACTATTTGTTGTGATAGCGGAAATTAATTATAAAATTAATTAATGCAACTTATATGTTGGGAATTTTGTAAAATAGAAATAATTTTTGAATTCGGAATATCAATTATAGCTTAGGGTGAAATTTTGGCATTTTTCTGAAAAACTTCAATTTTTGATGAATAGTGAAACTACTAAGTGGAAGTTAAAAAAATTATTTTTTCATAAATCTTAATTTTACCGCTTCTGTGAATGGAATTTAAAAAATCCGAGAGACACGGTTGATGTCAGTAAGTAAAATTTGGTTCAATGAGATGAAAATAATTTTTGGTGAATAGTAACTTTTTACTTTTTTTTACCACGGTTAAAAGTAAATAGTGTAATTAAGGGTAAAAATGATATTAATATTAACCTAACACATGTCCTAATACTATTGGACAAGTGTATCTCGACCAAAAACAACCTTAAGTGTAAAATATTATCATTTAGGCCCACTTGGGTTGGATTAGGACATTTATTATTATTTAATTCAAAGAAGAGTTGAAAGAGTTAAAATCAACGTTTATTTACTAAAACATTTTTAATATAGGGATATACATAAGATAAATTCAATTGTAAATATTCATTAGAAAGATAAAATGATTTCATACATAATGGTATTTTATTTGTAATTTTTAGAGATCAAATAATTTAATTTATTTATGACACAAAGATGATGTTGTAATTATCTTATTAATGAAATATTGACATAATTGATGTTATAAATACCAAAATAAATTTAATTTGAGACTTTTTATGAATCCCACTAATTTTATAGGTTACTATGATATATTAGTGTTGATTTAAGCAACTTAGTTTGAACATATAATTCTGTTATGACTTTCACAAAAATCATATATCAAATAGTGTCAAAATTGACACAAAATAGTTTTTAAATCAAATATTATATTATTAATTGTTATTTTATTCCTAAAAATCTAAGGTTCGGCCAAATGACTTAGATACGGATATATATATTAATAATAAACAATTTGGGGTTCGTTTGGCATGTTATAGTAAGTGTATTAACCATATAGTGTAAGAAAACAAAAAGACACGGTAAAAGTTAAATTATTTAACTTAGAGTTAAATCTAATTGATAAGGTTAAAAAAATAACCTAAAGTTTTCTAAATCCTATTGGTTGATAGGATTTTGACCCATACCCCCTTTAAATTCGAAATAAGACCCTTTTGAACCATTATAAACCGATTTTGACTTTAATATAAAATAATATTTTGAGATATTCCTAAGGTGCCCCTCTCCTCCCTTATAAAAGGGCACCTCCTCCCCCTCCTCCTCACACCAATTTGAGCACTCAAGCTCGGCCAACCCCTTCCAAAATCCCTTATACACTTCCCTAGAATAATCCTAGAGGTCCTGGTCTTCTTCAAAGACCAATCTTAGTTCCCTAATTGGAGGATTCAAAGAGGCGTTTCAAAGAAGAGGTAATATCCATTACCGATCTTTTCAATTTCTTTCTTCTTCGACTTCTTCTTCTTTAGTTGTTTCATGATAAAGTAACAACATAAGTATTACTTACATACTTATATGTTATTATAAATATGAAACAACTCTAATTAAACTTCTATCCATCCTACGGAAAAAGGAAATCACCGCGCGTGCGCACGTACGGAATACCGTCTCCACGCCCTGGTGTAATCTATTTTCCGCCACCACATTAATTGGATGGGTAAATGGTTTAATGGGTAACTATATATGATTATTATAAAGTGATATTGATACTGAAATAGTATACAAAAACTTCAACACAATTCCACGACCATGGGAACGATATCATCGCTCGTGCGTACGTACGGACTACCGTCTCCACGACGCGATGAGATTCATTCTCAATGATTAACCATTCATGAATGATTATAAAGTATATATAATAAGTACTAATTAAATATATGACATAATAATGATACTGGATTTATTTATATTTATATGTATGTCATCTACTTAATTCCATTCAATTCAATAAGGAAACGAAAACAGCGTTCATGCGTACGTACGGACTACCGTCTCCATGAACGGTGTATCTCATTCCATTTATCAATATATTATATATATGTATATTCTGAATATATATTATATATAAATGATGTTTTACATTCTGGATATAAGTAATCATGATTCAAGTAATCATATTAATAATTACAAGTTAAAAACACGAACGACAAATGAGACGATTTTACCCAAAACGCTACTTTAACATGAATTTACAAAAGAACGGGTAATATAAAGTCATCAGTGGACCATATATGATATAATAACAATGAATATGATTCTGGAATAAGTCAATAACATGATTTAAATCATTATACAGGAGGTTCGGACACGTACAAAGCAAGTCGGACCTAAGGTAAGGGAAATATCACAATCTCATTTTTATCCGAGATTGTTTATACTTTAGTATTTACTGGGGTGTATTTTATCATCCACATCCATGTTTCCTAAATATGTAATATTATTTCCATCCACGTACAATTGTTTAAATCCAATTTTACCCTTCGGTGAGTTTTTAGTAAAAGATATGAAAGGAATCTTTTGTCGTTTTTCGTACGAGGTACTTTTTGACTTTTCCGACAAAAGTACGAAGAATGTTTTTTTATCTTATACGGCATGAATGGATTTTTAAAACATTATTTCCAAGAAACATCCTTTACAAGTTTTCAGGTTTATTTTTAATCAACTTCTTTTAGTTTATAATTTTATGACATGTTAAGAAAGGAAAAGTATTTTTGAAGTAGAAAGGATATTTTCTTCAAGAATGGAGTTCAAGTGTTTTATCAAAATTATTTTCCATCTAAGATAATAAAGGGTTCTGTTTTTATCCCTATTATTACATGGATTTGATTATGTTGTGATGGAAATATTTTTATTAATTCCTTTATTATATATAAATTTTTTTATGATGTCATGTTGTTTAAGAATCCCATTTTTATTACATGGGTTATGCAATGATGTACGATTTATGATTTTGTGGCACACATAAGAATGGTTTCATTATGAGATGGGTGGGACCTATATCTCTCTTCAATGCATTGGGTAATGATTTAATATCTCATGAGATAGATATGGTTGGAATGGTAGGTTATACCGGTTCAGTGAAACAGGACTGAAACGAGGGTGACTCGGTTCAGAAAGGGACTTTGTCCACTAAGATAGTCTTGACAAAGAGTCTTGACTAACAAGAAATGATTCTCTATGATTATATCTGTATGCCACAAAGTTTCATGTTTTAAGTTATGATTATTGGGTTTTCATTTCACAACTATGATGTATCCCATGTTATGAAATTATGCTCTCTCTTTTGCAGGATAAGATTTCCCAAAGTTATGTTCTTATGAATATGATGTGATTGATTTTTCTTTTGTTTACCCTTATTGAGCATTTGAGCTCACCCTTTTATGTTTTCTTTTCCCCAGGATATAAAGAAAGGTTTTAGGTAAAAAAAAAGTAAGATCTTTATGGAAGATATTGGAGATCTTTCACCATGATTATAAGATTATGTTCCGAGTTTCCAAAGACACTAAACTATTACGATCCTTGTGTGTGTGTTTTTTGTTATGTACTAAGTATTCCGAAAAAGTAATGAAATGTTCATGTACGATAAGCTTCGGGTTTCTACACCGATAACATGGGAAACAGAACTCTAATCGACGCACCGCTAGTTGAGACGCGATCCTTGGATTGAGGCGGTCATTTTGGTATATTACACTCAAGGTTTCCGAGAACTTTTGGTATGGCCGGGTTGGTTTGAACCCGAAACCAACCGGGTTCTCGGAGTGGAAACTCTTATAACTTTAGATCCAGACGTCCGATTGACGTGTCGTCGACTTTTTTGGATTCCTCTTAGTGATACAGTTCTTTTGGCTTACTCCACTTGAAGTTTGGACGCAGTTGGATTATGGTCGGGTTGGTTTTGACTTAAAAACCAACCGGGCCCCTGGGATGAAAAAAACAATAACTCTCAGACCGGGCGTCCGATTGACGCGCCGTCTGTCGCATTGAGTTCCTATTGACATGACAGAACATTGCGATACATCAAATATGGACTATTTTATAGTTGATGTATCAACCCCTTGGCTCGTGGAGCGGACCCTCCCGGAATGAGTGTGTTGTGTGCGGGAACCCTAGAGCTGGCTGCGACTACGACGACGATGACGACTTTACTGGGATCCTCCGTGGGTTTGAAGAGGACGACTACCATACTGGGATCCTCCGTGGGTTCGACGAGGATGAATACCGTACTGGGATCCTCCGTGGGTTCAACGAGGATGACTACCATTATGTGATCCTTCGTGGGTTCGATGAGGACGACTATTGTACTGGAATCCTCCGTGGATTCGACTACCGTGCTGGGATCCTCTGTTTGTTCGACGACGAGGACTAATATACTTGGATCCTCCATGGGTTCGGCAGCGACGACTACTAAACTTGGATCCTACATGGGTTCGGTAGAGGAGATGATTCAGAGGCTACATCTGATCATCTCCACCCCTCTTCATAAATTGATACTTGTGTGAGATGAGTCTTGACTTTGAATCATTATCTTCAATGTGATTGACTTGATATCATGTATGGATTGGATTATGATTTCCTGTGTGGATCGGGTCTTACATTCCTGTGTGGATTATGTTTTGCTTTCCTGAATGGACTGGATTGTACTTGAACTTGTGAGTTGGAGCTGAACTGGACTAGATGACTTAGGTATATGTATGGGCATATACCTAAGTAGTGTTGGATGATACTTCATGATGGTATCTTTTCTTTGTGGTTTATCCTTTGTGGATTAAGGGAGACCTTTGGGGGTCTCGGGGTCCCTACTGAGTATTGTATACTCACCCCTGCACGGGCTTTGCCCGCACTACATTGTGTTGGTTGCAGACGATGGACATCACTGATCATGGTTGAGGATTGTTGAGATGGACAGTACCCAGAGGAGGATCTCACGACGAGTCGGTGCCCATAGGTGGATATCACGTTGAGTCGGTGCCCGGAGGTGGATATCATGTCGAGTCGGTGCTCGGAGGTGGATTTCACGACGAGTCGGTACCCGGAGGAGACGGACAGACGTGGAGTGATGAAGAGGAGATCTATAACTACCCTTCAGGTAGGAAACCAGAGGAAGATCCAAGAGCAGATTGTCACCTTTCAGCTATTTTCCTTTGAGTTGTACTTTACTTTCAGTTGTAGCTGTACCTTTCTTTTGGGCTTGTATTTCTGGCCCCTTGTACTTCAGCATGTTTGTTTTATAGTTTACTTAGTGTTTACTTCAGTTTACGTACTATGTGGTGTTTGTTTTTCTTTTATAAAGGAAATGACTTCCCTTTTATTGGGATTTATTCCTTTGGTGCTAGTCGCCAGTCCCTGTCCTATAGAAGGTGGTCTTGGGGTAGTCACAGCATGGGCCCTGAGGACGGGTCGTGACACACTCAGGCATAATTAAGGTATTATCCAAATGATTCCATACATTACATTGGTACTTAAAATCATGTGTCACCCAAGGCATATTCATAATCATTTTATCAATATCATTAAACTATGTCAAGTTCAACACCAATAACATTTCATTTAAACCTATCCTCATAAGGTGGATCAATCCATGAGATATGATCAGAAGGTTTAACCTCTTATTTATCTCACATGTCCATTTCATTATTATAAGAAATTAAATCATAAAAAATAAAATACATGGAAAGAGACTAGGATCATGGCCATCCATCCCCTTTAATAAATTCAACCCACAATTTATATTTCAATTCAATTCATCAGTTGAAATTTTATATCAAGTGTAAATGGAATAACTCAAGGGTGAACTAATTTTAAATCAACCCATATTGGTCCATCTAAATATATAACACACTCTAGGGGTGGTTTCAATTCAATTTCCATAACCTTTGATCAATTTTCAATAGGTCTCATTAATTACATAGGTCATTCCTATCCATTTTAAATAAGGATTAAATTAAATTTCAATGGAATTACTATTATAATTTCGATAACGACACAAATAAATCTATATATACACCATGAATTTGTGGAAAAATGATTATACCATTAGTTTGACATGTTTCACATCGTACCAGGGGCCGATGGAATGGCCTGATGGGTAGTGACCTATTGTCTGTTATTATGAAGGGTTTTAGATCCAGTATGATGTACTCCGATAGACTCTAATGGGTTTATTCTTGGATCTAGAAACACCCAAAAACTCTTTTATTTATGATTCCCAAACTTTCTTTCCAAAGGTAGGTTCTCATTAGATAACGATTTGTCCAACGACACTTAAGGACTCCATTGGTCGAGAGGATGGGAGGTTAGGCTCATCACACCATTTTGGGGGGAATTATTTTCAACTATGGGACACTATTATAGATTTAAGAAATGATCATATGTTCTTGAATAATTTTTTCATTCCCAAGCATGTTTCTGATGATTACCCTTGGGTTTCATAGTTAAAAATTTAAATATATGGTACAAGAACTACCAAGACAACACTATTTTAATCCCTATGAGGTGCTCTAGAATTTATCATCATCCATAGAGGTCAGAAATTGCTTCGATATCAGGATTAAACCCATAATATGGGATCCCTATGTATCCTTGTGAGATGAATCATAACCCACATAGTTTGGTGCCATTCAACTGGACACATCACTTTTTAAGGTCATGTGATGAGGACCAATCCATGTAGTTTGACATCATGCGGCAAGGACATCTGGGAAGAGGATGTGTAGTCAAGATTTTATGTGGGACTTACACTGAATTGGCCTAGGATGCTCAAAAGAGTTATGACATCCTCAGTGGATATGACCCCACCAGGGATATGTCCTGGTGAAAACTAGGGTGATTTGGTTTCTAGGTTTAGACCTCAAGGTGGCTTCCTACGTATTCCGGTTAGTTGGGAATCAAATCCCCCATAGTTCTATTTTTTTGGGATTATATCGTAGAGAAGGAAAATTTGTGAGAATTCAATCGAGGATTACTCCTAAAGAGGATTCAATTTAATGAGTGGACATGATTGGGGATTAAATGTTGGAGCATCCCATTTGAGAAGACATGGTCGGGGTTTACACCATAAAGGATGAATTTTTTTAATGATTCATGTTAGGGATTATTCCTGAAGGGGAGGACACAATGAGTTGGGGGGAATTCTTATTGGGATATAATTTTAAGGAGAATTTCCCTTGAGATCAAGACTTAGGTAGTCATCCTACGTATCCTGGTTAGAGTAGGAATCTGAGTTCTCATAGTTCAATTACTGGGTTGTGACTTGATTGGGGGTTATGCGTAGAAGATTCCCATTTAAAGGGGGAATTATCTCTCATTAAATGGATGAGATGATATGGAGATCAGTCCTAGATAAAGACTTACAACGTATCCCAACTGTGTTGGGAATCAAAGTTCCCATATTTCATTACTAGGTTGTGCGAATGTCGTATCATCACATACCTCTAAGCCCACACAAGAATTTATTTATGTGAGAAACTAGAGGATGTGAAGGATTAAACAAAGGCACACTTTCCCTTCCACACTTAGGGAAAAGGAGGATGATGATGGTGGATGAGGGAACATCTATGAGAACAAAAGGAGAGGGAAAGGGGGATTTGAATGTTTCAGCCTCTCACCCATGTTGATATCCAGGATAGTCATATCTAGTTAGCTATCTAGACACATCCCATGTCACCCCCTCACCAATGTTGATATCCAGGGTAGTCACATATGTTGAGCTATGTGGACACATCCCAATTTGGGGAGTAGAGGGGAGAAAGCACCACCTCAATTAAAATGGTTAGGGGATTACCTTAGGAGGAGTTCCCTGCAATGAGTTATAATAAAGGGGAGAATCATTTCTCCTCATCCAATGAAATACAGGTATGATTGCTTTGTCTTGTCATTGTTCCCTATTGAATGTAAAATCCAGTGATTAGACATGATCCTTATAATGGGGAGGTTCACATCATCATCCCAAGGTTGGAATCTAGGTTACCTCGGGAATGTATACTTAAGGATGTCTTGGGGGTCTGAACCGCCATGGGAACTATCTTTGCATCTCCTCTTACCTTGGGTATGTAGACTCAAAGGGTATATTGATGTGCCCAATGGTCTAGTCATATGGGTCTGGTGGATTTGGAAGAGGATTTGGATTGATACTAGTGGACTAGTTAGTGGAGGGTCCATTGAGGGAATTATAGGAATGAAAGGAAAATATTTGGGTCAGTATATTGAAATCTGAAAGACACCCCATTCTGCACACCATTTTCTCATGCGGGATGGGGAATTCACCTCATAATGTTATGCTATGCAGGTTAAGTGGTCATCCTTAAACCTAAGTGTTACATGGACCTGGATGTGAGCCTTTGTGTACTATGGTGGTACACTGTATTAGGATCCATCAATATAGCACGGTGCTATTCAACACTGAGTCTTTTCCATGTAGCAATGCGCTACACGATTCACTAGACGGATGGAGGGGCACTATGTATGAGGTTCATGTGATGTTCATCCATGAAGGGCCTATAGTTCTTAGTTCTACAATTAGGTTCACGACCAGTTGATTATTATTATTTTTCCTTATTTTTATGTTTCATAGTGAGTTTATGCCTGTTGGAAACCATTCTAGGTTCTGTACTTCATCGATCATTTTCCTTAAAATTATTCCATTTGTAAACTCCATGATCTCTAAAAATACTCCTCCTTTCTTTTTTCCCTTATGGTACATTTAATAGAGTGTTGGGGAAGCTATATCTATGGGCACACAGAACCTTTTAAAGAAGCCCATGGAGGAATCATCTGACCTATGGATGGATTGGTCACCCAAGGTTCATGGTGTTGCGGAGGTGGATATTGCCACCTCAATCCCATGAAAGATGCAGTTCACAAGATGCTACCAGTCCCACCTCAACCACAAACTACTCAGTCTATGGGGATGGTATGTGGGGACATACTTCTCCTTTGTGTTTTCTATAATGACATGGTTCACGATACCTTGTTTTTATATTTTCATCTCATCTATAAACAACTTGTTTTGATGGCCAATGCTTCATGGGATAGCATTTCAGAGGTTATTCACATACTGCTTGGTTCGTGGTCCGCACCTTCCATGGACCTTTCCTAGTAACAAGTGCATTGACCTGTTTGGATCCTTTTCTGAATTGGATTTATTCAATCTTCTCCTCAAATGTTTTCCTCACATGTATCTCTTTACTTTATCAAATTTTCAAGAGTATTTAATTTCCCTTTTCAGATTTTCTGGGACCCTAAAAATCCCCCCACCCATATGAATGGGGTCTTATTGGAATGAATAAAAGGCTATTCCGATATAGAAAATGGTCCTAAAATGAACTGGTTTTAGGTAGAAATGTGGACCTATTGGGGGGGACCATTCCTACATATAGGGGGGCCATGTCATTTTCTTTTACCTAGTTTCTCGACAAAAAGTGCTCTGTAAAGCACTCTTGGATTTTCTTTCTTCCGTGTACATGATCCTTCACCAAAATAATCATCCAAAAACTGTTCCATTCATTATTATAAATTCTTATTCTTCACATTTTCCTCATTCTCAAACCTTCCTATGAATCTGCAAACTGAACTATGGAATTTTAAAATATGTGTTCGAATTTCCATGTAGTAATATGCTACATGGATTTCCTATCTTGTGGACTTAACTTCAATTCAGTGAACTAAACATTAAAATTTCATATCAAACATTAAATATTCAAAATAAGAACTTTGAATATCTACATAGCGAGGCTTGATAAGGAAATTTCCCTTTCCATGAACTGCTTGACTCACTGGCCAATGCTTCATGGGCCAGCATCTTGTAGGGCATTATGCGTATTGTCAGTTCACAGGTAATGCATTCTGCAAACCATTCCCAGGTTTCAGTATGTGGAGCCTTGCATTTGGAAGACTTATTTGGTCCTTTTACTTTTTTTGTCCTTTTTCCCAATAAATTTAATTAGACAGACCCTTTATGTGGTATTTTTAATTTTTAGGATGGAATAGCTCTTCCTCTTATCTCAATTGAGGAAATCTAGAGGAGGGAAGATATAGTTGAGAACTCTGAAGACAACCATAATTCTTACATCATTCCTCAAGAGGGTATTCTTAAAGACCATTTTTCACCAGATATCATGGCTAACCCTCTATCTGTTTAGTTACCTCTTTACAATTTATTCATCTTAGATAGTGTTCCCTTGCCATTGGCTAATCACAGTAATCATATTATTCATCTCGAGTCATCCCAAGGGCATGATCGGGTCAATATTTCCCCAACGAGAGAACGTTTTACTACATTTACTCAAGAGAATGTGTTCACACTAGAAAGATATTCATGGTCATAGAGAAATCATTGTCATCGTAACACCTATTTGAGTTTAGTCGTCCTAAGCTACCATCCATTTCAATATTTCTCATGAGAATCCCAATGGTGGGTGGAGTGACAAATGGGACTTTCAATATGGAGGATGCTTCTCCAATGACTAGGGCTGGGAATTCTGGGTGAAATATATTTGTTTGGAGCCCCCTGAATAATTAGAAGCAGTGAACTTGTATTATACATCATGGGTTTCCCAATTTACAATCTATTCACCCAGTGAGGTATTGCCCAAAATGCTTATCTGTAGGTGTGCAACCACAAATACCTTCCACTCGTTTCATGGGGAGGTTGGGATTAGTTTATGGGATATTGATCAAGTTGGAGGGATTCCCATTCTAGGAAACATGGATGATGAGTTTCTTCCAGTGGCTAATTCTTGTGGGAATGTTGAACACGTATCACTACAGGAATGAAATTGATTAGTCAAGAAAGAGGTATTTCTCAATAAACCCCTCCATTCTCATTCTCTTATTTTATTCAAATATTGGATAATGCTATTCTTGAAAGTGAATGGTCTAAGGCTGAGTGTTCAATATATCCGGACTCACCCCACACAACAATCACGAAAAATCCCATGTTCATATTGTGCCACCCTCAAGGTAGGTTGATACAATACTTGGGGAATAAAATTTGGTCAGACGTACCTCTCAAGCTAATATTAGAAGGTTTATTTACAATCTTCTTAAGTGGCTGGCTCTTCTCCTCCCGTGATTTTTATACAAGTGTTAGGGCCTAAAATCTGATGATGAAAGCCACATTGTTAGAGGGACAACCCATTAACTTAGATATTCATAACCTCACCCAAATCTATGAACTTTTAAGGAAGATAAAGGAAGGGAAACACCCAGATCATCTTAGTAGACCGTTTAAGTTTTTTAATGGATGGATGGAAGATCATTTCCCCAGATATGAGTATTAGCATACTCAAAGGGTTCCTCATTCTAACTTTTTCCAATCTCTTCACAACATTGTCTTCGTTCATCCCCAATACTTGAGTGTTGATGACACAATCAATCTATTAAGTTATGTTTCTCAATTTTCTTTCACACCTTACATGGCTCCCCAAGGATCTGTGATGGATAACCAAAGGGGATCTTTGAAATAGTGTTCTTATATCATTGTTCTCCAGGATGGATTTTTATCTTATCATATAGATAGGGTAACCATCAGTGAACCCTATTATCCTTATCGGTTTTATAGGCAATTTTGATTCCTTTAACATGTTGTAACTCCCCCTAGTACTATGGTTTAGAGGGAGTATTATCATGTGATTATTTTTCAATTTTTTCTGGCCAGGACGTGGGAGGATTCTAATGTGGAAGTCCTTATTCCTCTCATAATAGCCTCAACTTACCTACCATTAGATTATGCCTAATTTTAGGTATTTTACTACCCTGATAAGTCATTGGGAAGGCCAATTCAACAGGTTCATAGATCATTAGATGTTTCTGATTCTGTGCCAACTATCCTAATTGTGTTATCTATTCCCTTTCTTATGGGTAGAAGGTGTTCTACTAGCCGTCACATGAATTTGTAAGGGGGTTACCCACAAAACCAATCTCCTTGGAAAGTAACTCATATCAAATATCTTTGGCCGATGTGGTTTGTGGTCCTTCAGAAGATGGTCTAAGTGGGACATCACTCGGTGTTCCTAAAGTTGTTTATAGTCCCCCTTATTTATCCCTATAGGCTGAACCAAATATTGGGAGGGAATGTCCCCATGATTGGGTGACTTGGCACATGGATCTTCCATCTACTACAATGACACTTCTTCATTGTGTACCTATCATGTTGGAGGAGGACCAAGATTCCAATGCTATTATGAGGAATTAAGCTATGCGATAGCGGGAATGGAATCAAAATCCATACCATTTCCATGGAAATTACACTGATATATTTTTACAATGAGTATGATAACTTTTGAAAACTATTTGTTTATCTGGGTTCAGGTAGATTTGATTACTGATTCCTACATCTCATTGTGCACCACATTGTTATATCTTGATATGATCTCACTACTTGCGGAGGTGACCTCACTAAGTTCACCACTTCCCACTACCAAGCTCAGACCTTTTGGGATATTACTAATGAGTTGCATCATCTAGAAGTTGAAGAACCTAGTGCTCATTACATGGTGATTTCCCAGAAGGAGGTACTTAATTAGTGTGAGGCTTGCATGGATTGACTAAAATCGCAACTCAAATCATCAATCTCTAATTGTGGGGTCGTCCAATAGAAAGGGTGATACCTACAGACTGTCATGAAGCGAGTATGCCCAATGGTTGAAACTAAAGCTGAATAGAGGGATGCCTTAGAATATGCCCTTAATGGCTCTCGTCAGTCAGTTATCAGCATGGTGGAAAGAGTGAGTCGGGCCTCATTTCAATCCACTGGGCTACCCCGCACCACCTTCATTTTGAAATTATGGAGAGAGTACATATTATGGATGTTTCTCCCACTCTCACTTCATTTGATAAAACAAAAACATTTTTCTTTTTAGTGTTCATTTTTTACCCTTTCCTACAATATCAATAATTTATAATCAACAAAATTTTATATTATAATGTCAATAATATATCAACTTGAGTCATAATATTGGAGAAATGAATAATCAAGTTATACTCTAAATTTTTCAGAACTGAGGGGCTCAACAAGCACAGTTTGACAATTTCTAGGGTTGCATGAAGAACCCTACAAACTTTTTACCACTTTCATTATCACCCAAATTTTTTCCTAATCCTATTATGGTGTGGAATTAATGGGTATAAATTTTATTTTTCATAGGTCAACCATTAAGGGTTTTTTACCTAACAAGATTTTTAATTCTTGATGATTTTTTTCTTTTTATTGCTCGATGTTGAGCCTAAACCATACGCAGTACAGGTTTAGCGAGACGGTACTCGACTTTTTTCCAAGATTACCTTTTCGAGTTTTCACACTAGTGAGTTTTGTGTCTTTTCCATTGGTAGATTATAGTTTTTCCAACTAGACTATCATTACTAATGTTTTAGGTCGAACAACTTTGACCACGAATTATAGGGTAAGGGCCCAAATTTAGGACTCATTAACCAAGAATGTCCTGGAAATATTCAGACATGGATGAGGGATTTCTCTTGAACCTAACTTGTGATTTAGGGATATAGGACCTGATATAGGGCATGGAAGACATGGAGTGTATGCATAAATTAAAATACTCTCATGAGGATGGATTTTACTTTGGATGAGATGCCATTTTTGTGGGAAAATATTCATATCCACCGGGGCATTGTGTGCATAGTCAAAAAAAGGTGTCTACAAGACACTGACCTTCTATTTTTGATGTTCAGGAAGTTTTTATAGAAATTTGGATTTGTTTTTCTGTTGAGGATCACATTGTATGGCATGTTAAGGGAACAATGTTTGAAAGTATGGGGTCATTTTTATTGGTTATGGTTTATAAAATTCTCCTGCATGAATTTGACTTGTTCAAAGGAGGGATAGTACATAGTGTAGTTTAATGTCATACATCTGATACTTTTGAGACTTATGGTGAAAAATAATTTTACTCTAACTTGAGGAGTGTAAATGATTCATCTTTCCCCACATTAGTTTGACCAAAAAGTTTCTTTATCTTTAGGCATTAAAGAGAGAAAATATATAAATAGTAATCTAGGGGGTTTATGAAACTAAATGATGAGGAAATAATTAGACGTTATATAGGTGTATGGAGATAGAAAAATCCTCTCTTGAGGAAAAAAATTCCTTTTGTTGACATGCCATTTTTGTGGGAAACATATGAAGATCCACTGGGGAATTGTGTTCATAGTCAAATAAAATGTGTCTATAAGACACTAGACACCAATTTTTGATGGCTAGGAATGGTTATGGGGATTCATACCTTTTTGGACATAGATTATGGTGTGTGGGGAGGGGTTCTTGATCAGGAAAATGAGACATTTCAGGTTAGACTTTTCTATGAATACTGGGAATAAGTAGAGGAATTTTTATATTATCCATATGAGTTGCTTCCTTACATAGGTCTGGCCCTTGCATAGGAAGGGATGTGATGCTTTTTTTTCAAAGATGAATCTGACATATGAGATTCAGATGTCACTATGTATCCAATGATGAGAGGAATCAAGTTGTACATATTTATTTTAAGGATCATTATTATACAGATCTTATTGACGCATATGGATGGGGAATTAATGATTTGGATATAGATTCTCTAATGAGGTGGGGTGTGTGTTGAGATTTCCAGTGCAGGTTCATTTCATACATAGGGTCATGATAAAAAATACCCTTTTTGATGACCTATCCTAAGGGTGAATACCGAGTATCGAGTATTGTGATGTTTAAATGCCATGTGATTAGGATGTTGATGTAGAATCTTTGAGAAACTAGAGGGTAATAAAGTTGGGTTGTTCTGACATGTCCATGACATGAGAAGGAAAGAAATTATAAACCATGGATTCAAGGGTTCTTTGATCCATAAGAAATGACATGGGGCTTAGAATCCATTACGTCTATAAAAAGAGGAAAATACTCTCCTACGGATGAATTTTACTTTGGTTGATAGGACATTTTTGTGGGAAACATATGAAGAAAATCCAGGGCATTGTGTTCTTAGTCAAGAAAAGGTGTTCACAAGATACTGCCCATCCACATCCTATGGTCGTGGATGATTATGAAGATCCCAAATCACTCGAATCTTGGCATTTGGAACCCGGAGGGAGTGTGATTGGATACATTAGAATCATTCGGGCCATGATTTACCCATATAGTCGGGAACTCCCCCTCATAGATTTGACTTTACATGGGGTGAGGGTTTTCTATTCCCTCAATGGGTCTGGGCCCAGGTTTGGAGATCCTAGCACCCAGAGATCTGAAACCCATCCTGGGTCTAATTAATAGGAAGGGTGAAGGGAATTTTACTATATTTAGGATAACTTGTAATTTAATGTCATATTATTAGGACTTTAGGTTTCCCAATATGGAGGGTAAAACACCAATATGCCTTTCAAAGTCAATCCAATAGGGCCAGCCATTGCAGATTGATTCATCCCTGTGGGGTGTCCCCTTATGAGATTCCTAAGCCCAAATGAGATATACTTGGTGTGAGAAAAAAGGGATAGAAAGGGTTTAACTAAACTCCCTAGGGATGGTAAGATTATGGAAAAGATAATTTTTGGGCCATGCAGTTTATTTTCATGTAGTGAGGATGTAAATTATAAGTAGTTTAATGTTGTGTAGCATGGAAAAATTCATCATGAAGTTTATTTTCATGTGATTAGTACACCTTCCATATGGTTTAACATAGTGTGGAAATGGTGTTGACAACACAATTTAATCTTCATGTTTTAGCGAAGAATTAAAAATGGAATCATGCATAATTATGAAATAATCCGGTAGGGACCTACTAGTATGCCCCAAACATGAGCAATGAAAGAAGTTATAAACCATGATTCCAAGATACCTTGAGTTAGGTGGGATGATGAAAGGATTAGGAGCCAATGAGCATATGGATGTAGGAACAACCTCTCTTGTAGATGAATTTTCCTTTGGTTGATAGTCCATTTTTGTGGCCAACATATGCAGAGCTTGTGAGGCATTGTGTGCATAGTCAAAAAATGTGTCTGCAAGACACTAGACGTCTATTTCTGATAGAGATGGGTGATTATGGTGATATGAGATTTCTTGGGGCATGGAGTTTAATGGATGGAAATGGGATTTCTGGGTATGTTAAAAATATCCAGACCATGATTAGTTCAGAGGTAATGGAACCTATACATAGATCTAATTCATATGTAAGGGGAATCATGGTCTTTTGAAACTTTCCGGATGTAAGATTCTAGATTCAAAATCACAAGCTTCTATTTTTATTTAACATGAATGAGAATGTGTGTGGACCAGGATGAAGGATCTAGGTGTTTCTACATATCCTTATAGGGAAGGAATCAAGTTAGATGTAGTTCTTGAGAACTCTTCATGCCAGTATGACATGTTCACAGAGAGAGGGTCATTTTTATCATGTGGTGGATGGACCAAGACTTATGGTCAAGGTGTCTCTATGTATCCAATGAGAGTATAAATCAATCCATGTATAGTTCTTAAAGGAATTTCTCTCCATATGTCTTATCCACATATAGGGAAGAAGGAATTTTTTTAGGTGGAAGCTAGACCTGGATGATGGATTCAGGCATCACTACATATCCTATGAGATAATGAATCAAGCCAAAAGTAGTTCATGGGGTACCCTACAATTTTACATCATGTAGTAAGAAGATTGACCAATATTGAGTTGGTATACCTATGGGGAATCATTTGTTGAGACTGCTAATCCCACGTGAGTAGTGATTAGTGAAAGAAAAATGGTTTGAAAAGGGGTTACTCTGTCATATAGGGGTATCATGAAGAGGTACAAAGTATTTTCCTTCTATAATTTGCTACAACTAGGCATAAGTTTGAAGATACATGCTCTGATTTCATATTTCATAGGGTCATGAATGAACTAATGTGTGGCTCTATCAAATAAGATCCCTATAGAGGCATGATGTTTGATTAGGGAAAGGAGGAAAAAAATTTGGCTGGTGTACGGACCATGATGGAGAATCAGGGCATCACTACATATCTTGTGAGAGTAGGAATCAAACCACATGTTGGTCTATAGATTCCTTCCTGTATGGGTTTGGATCATATGTAGGGAGGTGGGGGAATTTTTAACCATGTTCTTTTTCAATGGTCCTATAACATACATGCATCCTCTATTCATCTAGGGGAAATATTTACCACTATTCTTATGCTCACGTGAGCTATTCTCGGTGTGAGAAACAAAAAATAGCTAGAGTATCCTCTTGTAATTTAGAGGAATTTGATATTATAATAGATGATTTTTTTTTCATGCAACGGATGGACCAGGATAAAAGATCCTGGTGTCTCTAAATGTCAGAACAGTGGGCGGGAATCAAGCCGTACATAGTTCTAAGACAATATGTTCCTTATACTAGCCAGACATGTGCATAGAAAGGGGGGGGGATTTTTATGGTTGCTGGACCAGGATGAAAGATCCTGATGTCACTACGTATCCCGTGACAGAAGGAATCAAGATGTACATAGTTCTGTAGCATGACATGTTAGGTGACTGATACCAGAGGTGATGTCCCCTCAGGTGAGAACATTGTTGGGGAAATTCAGGTTAATGTCATGGGGTTAGAACTCAAAATTTCCCTACACAAGTTTGACCTATATGCTGCTAGAGGGTCATTATTGATTTTGACTGGTGTCTAGACCAAGATGTAGAATCCAGTCATCACTACATATCCTGCGAGGGAATGAATCAAGCCATACATAGTTCTATGGACTACCCATGCTAGTCTGACCTATGCACGAAGAGTGGGGAATTTTATACCTTTCCTTAAATATTATGGGATTATTATACTCCTCTATGCTTTGTATATGTGTGGTAAATCCTAACCATAATTCCTAATCTCCTGTAAGATAAACTCAGTGTGAGAAACAAGTAGATATGAGGTGTTCCATTTTAGTATAGGGGTGATAGAGAATATAAAAGAGGAATTCCATGTCATGTGATGTTTGGACCAATAATTAGGATAAACGGGTCTCTACATATCCCATTGATGAATAGGAACCAAGCCATATGTAGTTCTATAAACGACACTCCATGCATAGGCTTGGGCCACACAGAAGGAGGGGGAGCATTTCTTTATCTTTCCATTTCACATATTTGAATCATGCACAAAACTCAATTTTTCAGGACATAGTGATCACCATGTAGTTTAATGTCTTCTAGTTAGGATGAATATGATATTCAATTTAACATCATAAAACATGGAAAAATATACTGAGCCATTTAACATCATGAATCATGTATGACTTAATCGTACTGTTTATTGTCATGCGATCAAGATGTCTTCCATACAGTTTAACATAACGTGGGAAGGATGTTGATGGTGCTATGCAGCTTAACGTCATGAAACTAAAATAACTTTTATCATGATTACACAAATTACTTCTCCAGGATACTTACATTGGTGAGAGATATGGTGAGCTTTCCATCTATTGTAATTAGGGAATATGCTCAATTGGAGTAAACATTGTGTATAACATATGGTCCTTACCATATTGGCTCCAACATTGGGGGTTTCTTATCAAGAATCATTGAGGTTATGAGGACCAACACCATTTCTCCTTCGAGTAATGATATGGGGAGAACCTTATTGTTAGAGTCTTGTGATATCTGATTTTGGTATACTTCCAAATGGTGTAGAGTGTGATATCTTTTTACATCCATCCACTCCATCTCATCAAACTATTTTTGGGACTGTTCATCTATAGATAGTTAGTCACAGATAGCAATAAAAAGCGATGGAAGTTGAATTTAAATGGGTAGAACTGCCTCCATCCCATATACTAATGAGTACAGGGTCACTTGAGTGACAATATAGGTTGTGTCATGGTATTCCCAAAGAGCACAGAAGAGTTATTTCGGCCAAAATTTCATGTCCTTGTCTACCATATTTTGGAGTATGTTGGATAAAGTATTGTTGGAAGCCTCTATCTGTCTGTTGGCCATTGCGTGGTAGCAAGATGAATGGTTGGCTTTGATACCATACTCTTGGTAAAGATTTCCCAACTCAATTGAGTATAAATTGGTTCCATTTTCCATCAATATTGTGTGAGGGACACCAAAACTGGTGATGATATTTTATTTCAAAAATATGAAATTACTTTTTTCTCCGACCTCTTTATGGGGCACAACTTCTATCTATTTGCAAAATAAGTTGATTTCTCTGAGAATGAACATGAATTTTCAAGATGTGGTGGGAGGATATCATCCCATGATGTCCATTCCCCATATAGGTAATGCCCATGAGTACTTATATATGAGATGAAACTCTAGGGGTTGATGGATGAAATTGGCATGGACATGGTAAGAATGACACATTTTGGTGAAATCACTACAATCCTTCACCATGGTGGGCTAATAGTACCCAAGCCTTTGAATTTAATGTTAGAGTTTGGATACTGATTTGTGTGTCCCACATTTTTTGGCATGATATTATTTTATAACGACACTGGTCTCTTCTCCATTAATGCACCTTAGAAGGAATCCATCAAGGCCTCACTTATAAAGAACCTTTTCCCAGTTTTTGCCATCGTACAACATGAAATTGACTGATCTTATTTGCATATATTCCCTTATAGTCCTATATGGTGGGAGTTATCCATTTTGAAGATAGTACACAATGGGAGACATCCAGCTTGTGGTAGGACCATACAAATCAGATATGGGAATGATCTCATTAATTTCTTCCATGTTGGCCTTAATGAATGGTAATACCATCAATCAGTGGGAAATACTGATTACTATTTCATTCCGATCTAGATCGGGCAGAGTTGTGGCAACATTTTATATGGAATCAGCTTGCGCATTCTATAAATGAGGGACATAATCTAGAGGTGCCACATGAATTCTTCCATCATTTATCGAACATGATTTATCAAATGGATTAACTCCTCTTTATTAATATCATTGTTACCATTAACGTGGTTGATGACCAGTTCTGAATCGCATGTAATCTTCAAGTGTTCGGTTTTCACTTGGAGTACTAGTTCTAGGCCTGCGATAAGGGCTTGGTAATATGAATTATTATTCATGAATCCTTCTAATAGTAGGAAGGAATAAGGAAGAACTTCTTTATCCAAGGATACAAGTATAACTCTCGTACCCACATTGTTGAATTTGGGGTCTTCAATTATTTATCCTATTGAGCATCTGGATGCATCTTCAAAGTTCATTTCCCACTTATGGTTCCATCTTTAATAGATAACACCTCTTCATCAGGTAATTCGATATACAATGGAATTACTTCTATTGATGGGGGTTCCTCTAAGAAGTTTTCTAATGCCAAAACAATGATGGATTTCTACGGTATGAACCATATATAAAACTACTACAGTCACTCACTATGATAAGAGTCTAGTAAACATTTGGAAGCTGATAATGTACTTGAGTGGGTTGCTACGTGAGACCAAATGGACTTCATGGTGTTTCAAGTAATGGATCAACTTTTGTACAACAAATGTTAATGCAAGGTATCTCTTATTGATATTTGAACAACAATTATTAGCATCAATCATGGTTCGACTAATATATTAAAGACTATTCTCATTCCCAAAAGCATTATTTTGTGCGAGGATGGTTTCTAGGGATCACTCCAAGGTAGTTACGTATAGAATGAGTGGTGTTCCTTGAAGATGCGGTATTAGCTCTAGTGTCCTTAAGCGATATTTCGTGATATTTTCGAATGCTTCTAGACAATCATCTTTCCATTGATATTCTACATATTTTTCATCAACCTAGTGAAGGGAATTTTTTTCCTACAAGTGTGTCTATGAAGATCCAAAGGTAATGTAAGTGTCATTGGAGTCCTCTAATCTCAGTGAGGTTGTGAGGTGGTGGCATGAAAAGTATATATTTTTTATTCTCATGGTTGAATTTGAGGCCATGGTGGCATACGAAGAAGCTTATGAATTTCCCTAAGGTAAAACTGAAAGCACATTTCAGGGTGTTCATTTTCAGACTATGCTGTTGTAGTTTATTGAAGACAATTTCATGATATGCTAGATAATCTGAGCATTGTGATGATTTAACCACCATATCACCAACATAGCATTCAATTTTTTTTTTCCAATATTGGTTTCTAAATGTAATGCATGGCACGATGATATGTGGCACTAACATTCTTCAAACCAAAGGTCATTTCCTTGTAGCAAAATACCCCCTAGGGGGCTCTGAAGGTGGTGGACTCATTATCTTACTAGGACATTTGTATTTGATTATATCCCAAATAACCATCCACGAATGAGAGATATTCATATATAGAAGTTTCATCAATTATTAATTCCATTATTGGGAATAGAAAATCATCTTTTAGGTAGTGCTGGTTGAAGCCCCATAAATTGATGTAGACCTTGATCTGCCCGTTTTTCTTCTGGATAGGGAAAATGTTTTATAGATAGAGGGGATATTATAAATACCAAATGAAGTTATATTTGATGATATTTTCCACATCAGCCTCTATTTTGGAAGCATGTACCAGGTGCGTCCTTCTAGAAGCCTTCTTGTAACAATAATGGCCCTCTGGAAGGACCAGGTGGTGAGTGTCCACCTCTGTATCGAGACCTAAAATTTCTATATAATTCATAGTGAAAAAATCTTGATTATACCATAAGAAAGTGGCATATACTTCTCTATCATTGGAATATATGGCTGAACTAACTATAGTGGGTCATAGTTCTTCCTCTGTACCCAAGTTGATTTCCTTGAGTTCATCAATGGTGGTAGATATGCCTTCCTCAAATGCTGGAGGGGAATCCCTTTGGCCTGATTCTTCCTCCTCCACATCCTCATCATTTTACTATTAATATTATGATGGTGAAACATTCCACAAACTAATTTCTCTATAGTTGAAGGAGGAACTACAATTTTGGTTTCTGGGAGGTGAATCCATCTCTTCTACCTCAACCATTGGTGGGGGAGTTTTCTTAGAAGATTCGATGAGGTATAAAAGAGTATTCTTATCTTATTTGAGTGATTAGACACTTAATCCCACATCAGTGCATAAGGAATGGATTTCTCAGGGTTTTGATGATTGTTTGGAGAAATTTTTACAGGAACATTCCCAATTTTCTCAGTAGTCAATAAGACTTTCGACATTATCAGGGTGGGAAGCCATAACTTTAATCATGGGTAATGTTGAATGCACATTTGAATTTGGTATTTTTCCATCAATGTAATTGATGGGAAGTACATATTCTCTCCGAAACTATTTGATGGGATTGATGGGAACCATTTCAAAACCATTTGGTGAGGCAACCCAATCAATTCTGTTAGCTAAGGATTTCTTCCCCTTTGGTTTGTAGAACCTACATCAATTAGTGTGACTTGCAGGAAACGAATGAGTCCATATTGGCATGCAGTGTCCTACTCTATCCATTAATTCCATATTTTAGGCACTAATGGTACAAGTAAGGGATTGATATGTGTTTATGCAGTCATGGCCTTCCTATTAGGGAATTGAATTCCATATTATTTTGGACCACTAGAAATTCTGGGTGAGCTATGTGGTCAACAAACTGGGTTTCAAGCTTGATTTAACTTAAAAACTTTTTCTCACTTTTTTTATAGCCCAAAAGGGTTGCGATGCAGGGAATCAGATCACCCTCATTGCATCCTAGTTAAGGAAGTGTCCACAGTGGGAGGAGAATAACCCTAGAGCCATTATTTATGAATAATTTTCATACATCAATGCCATTTATTATACCAAACACATATAAGGGTTTGATGTGTCCTTTCATGATGGTGAATTAATCTTGATCCATGAAGGAGATAACTATGTGGCATTCTGTAGGATTGGTTTCTGTTTGGTAAACTTTGGTGGCAGATACTTAAACTTCAAACTCATGGGGACTCATCAAAGCTTCTATGGGTGTTTCCCTGATATATGATGATAGATTTAGTGCATCCATGTTTGACAACAAAGTTGGTACAGAAGATAGATACTTTAGAATAACATATTTCTCATCAGAAGGATAGTGCTTACCAGCTTGGGGATGCTCTTTCATAGGTACATTATAGGCTTGATCATTTGATGATGACATGTCAACCCTTTGGATCAATGTTGAGGGAGCCTCTTTCCTTTTTAGACTGGGCCAGGGAGGTCCCCTCTCATATTGATGTAAATTATTCATCTATTCTTCTGCTGATAGATATTTCAGAAGGATTGGACTCAGGTGGATTCTTCTAGGGAAGGAGAATTTTCTTTTTCCTATTGAAACTGTTGGAGGGTCCTTCTTTGGGTTTCTATATCACTGATAGTTTGAGTGGGGGTGCGGCCATATGTTTTATTTCTTCTATCACTTCATCTCCCTTGATATCCCAAGATTCTACAGTTTCCTCCTCCACCCCCACTTGGGTGTGGGGAATACAGGTTGATACCCATATTCGTCTTCATAGAAAGTATCCATGAAGTGGATGAAATTTATGGATCCAAAATTATCTCCTCTTTAAATGATGAATGTTTCTCATCATCTATTTCTTGATGTACCATTTGGTGGGGTGGTTCCTGTTGTTCCATTTGGTGGGGTAGTACCCGTATCTTCAAATTTTCTGGCATGAAATTTGAGAGTGTCAAATAAAACTTTGGGTTTGGTTCAAGTTCATCTTCTTACACTTTCTTTCTACCCTTTATATGGGACTACTTTTTGGGCGGTCATCCTTTGAAGGATTGTGGGGATGATGATGATGGATTTTTTTTAATTACCATCCATTAGAGGCATGGTTGGTTTCTTCAACTTTTTATGGAGTACACCATGAGCTCAGTTGACTATTCTCAGAGTCATCCAACTATCAAACATCTGATCTTTTTTGTTAAAACCCTTTTTCCAATCCCCTTCTTCATCTGGATCAGTGATAAAAACATATGCCACCTGTGCTAGGAGTGGTACCAAATTGAGTTGTTTGGAATCTATCATCATTTTTATGAGGTCTTTGAAGACAAAACACTTCTAGATATTATGTCCCAATATCTTATGGAAGGTTCAATAAACTGGTCATTCATCAAGACCTACTTCACCAGGGGCCCCTGCATGGTTTGGTGAGGGGTGGATGATGATGTCTAGAGGCCCCTACATGGTTTGGTGAGGGCCTTGGACTTGAAGCTAGTGCAGGAGGTGTCTTAAGCATGAAATAAGCCACTTCAACTATTCCATCTCATTTTATTGGGGCTGATGGGGATGCCTAGAACTTGATATTAGTGTATTTCAAGTAATATTCTATCCTTTGAGAGATGGCTGAGAAGTCCCAGAACCCACTTGTATATTTTACCGGAATGAGTGGTGTTCGCATCTCATCACAAAGTTTATCGATGCACATGTATAAAATCTCATCTTGGGGGAGTGGTTGGTTCAAGAAGTAAGTAAGACCGTTCTATCTAGAGATTAAGTCTAGAATCTCTCACTCTATTGTTTTTTAGTTGATGAGATCACTAATTGTTGTATTGGGAAATATTGAGATAAATTGGAACAAGAACTTGCACTAGAGATCCTCTCATACTGTTATTGAGTTATCTTGCAAACTGGTGTACCAGAAAAAGGCTGAATCATGCAGGGTTTGTACAAAGCATCTGAGATTCATAGCTTCTTGTTGTTCCAAGGTTACCAAAATGGGATCAAAGTAAGAAGAGTAGTGCATAAGATACTTTTTTAGGTCCCATGATCAATTGACCACTGGAAATATGGGATTCCTAAAATTTGGTGGAGGTGGGACATTTATCACCCAGTCATGATATGTTTTTCATCCTGGTTGTATCGAAGAATGCGACCCCTCCATTTATTCCATTCGAGTTGTTAATAACTTGATGGTATTCAAGAGCCCTTGATGCAGTTCTTTTCGGACTTGCGAATGAGAAGACACAATATGGGGCATGATTGGATATGTCAGTGCTGCTGGAACTTGATGTGGATACCTAGCTGGGGGCATCGTCTAGGGATTTACCTAAATCTATTTTGATTTCTTTGCAAATGAAGGGAAATATTGATATCCTATTGGGATTGGGATCAGATATACTAATGGTCCTAATGCTACCATGGATGAGTTTTCCTGCATTGCATCATCTATCAGGATGAGTTGGTGAGGAAGAGGTACTTCTGATGGAAGTGTGTGTTGACGCTCCACCTGAGGAACATACCCAATAGGACGGATTTCTCTTAGCAGATCAACATTGAGTCACCTCATCTCTTTCATTTTTCCTCTTTTTGAGAAAATCTCTCCCCATGAATGGGGGAGTCATCTTCATGGGGAGAAGGTGGTGGGTCATAGAACTTTCTATAATTCTTCTACTTTTTTCAGATTCATGTGGGAGGTAATTGGGGATTGACTGAAGGTGCACCCAAATTTAAGGAAACTCTTTGGTTTCTAGTGTTCACCCCTATGGGCCCGGTGTGGACTATTTCTGGGAGGGAACCCACTTCTCCTACTACCATGTTATTTGTTTCATTTTCAGCTAGGTATGTAAGGACTATATACACAACATTCACTGGTGCATACCACATTTGGGGTGGTGTACTAGGCGTTAAATGAAAAGAGATATTCTTACATAATTTTTTGGATCTTCTTCATCCATTCTGTGATACTCTTTGGGTTTTTTGGAGAAGAGTGACTCGAAGAGAGCCCTTAAATGAAATTTTAGTATGATTTCATCTTAGGGGATGAGATTTATGATATTGGATAGAATCGGTGACCCCTATATCCATTGTTCTCTTAAGTTAGAAGAAGAAAAATGTTTATTGGGTGTGAATTTGAGGTAAAAATGATCCCAGCACTATGAGCTGGGGTTTCTCCCGTTTCTCTGTTGATGTGCCTCGGCCTGAATTTTATGGTATTATGGGAAAATTTCATGTTAAAAATTCCCTAATACCTGTAGGATGGGGCTGGTCCCATATTATGGGGGCTGGTGCTTCCATTTCCACTTTCTTGATATCACGCATTCCCATGTGGGTGTGAGCCGGATATGGTGTTGGGTCTGCACGTGAATTACATTTTTCCATGGAAATGATAAGTTCTTATTTATTAGCTTCCCTTAGAAGGGAACCCTACAAGATGTTCATGGTGGCTAGGTTAAGGAGTTTCTCGATGGATTTCCCTTGTCGGGCCTGATGGTTATAAGACTTACTCGAGACCATTTCTTGTCAACCATTACACATTTACTAGGAAGGGAATTCATTTTATTTCCATATGGGGATGAAAAAATTGTGGGATTTCACCTCTGGTGGGTTCTGCTGGATGAGAAGTGGGGTAAAGTGTAGAGCTCCATGTTCTCCCCAACCTTGGATATGAACATGAGATAGGTAATTGCAGATAATAAAGCACAACTTGTGTAGTGAATTGAGGAAAGATAGCCCAAGGTATTTCTTTCACCTTACAGATTGTGGATTTTATGCCGATGCAAGGGCTTCTAGTTTGATCAAATTGAGAATCTATCCTAGGACATTAACATGGTCTGCATAACCTTTTTAGGGAAAAAATTACTTTTAACTGGAAAAGAGTTTTCCAGATATTGAGGCAAATGTTATCCATGCATTCTTTTGATAAATATTTGGTATGTTGAAATGAGAAGTGGTCATGGGATAATAAATAACCATTATGTAATCATTATCTAGATGTATTCACACAAGAAACATATCTTGTTATTGTTCCACTAGGAATTCTTCTACTTGATCCACCCAGTTTGAATGCTCTATAATGATTTCATTCCAAGCAGTAGAGTTAGCGGGAGTCTCATTGACATGTGAACAGTACAAGGGTGTCTCAGAAGATGAGCATGACCCCAGACCATCCTCTGGTTTAGAAAGTATATCTCTTGTCATGAAGAAGGAATCCCTATCATCATACTCCATTTTTTCAAGAGCCTCGACATATGAGGGCTTTCTCATAGCTAACCTGATGAGGGGAGGACCTTCTCACTGGCATAAACTTTAACTGCATGGAGGAACTTCGCATTCTGTGCTGTGATAGTGAGGACTACCATCATGGCTTACTGTCCGGCTGTAGATAGGACTTATTCAATGTATACATTGGGGATAAATTTCAGGGCAAACCACACTAGAGGGATGACCTTCTTATTACTTGGCGTCATTGAGGGGAGGTCCTTCACAATGAATCCTATAATGGTGAGGAATACCATCATAACTCTGAATGTACTGACAATATCTACACTTTACATCATGGGAAGGGCCTTTAGGATGTACTAAAATTAGAGGAGGACCTTAACATTTCTTGATGTCGCTATGGGGAGGGCCTTCGTAGTGACTACCATCATGGAGTGGACTACCATCACAGTTTGACATCAAGCTACAGGGAGAAACATATCTGTAGTGTATACACCGGGGAAGAACATCAGGGTGGAATAAAAAAAAGTAGGGAATTATTACTATATGATTTTTTGGTTATAGGGAGGGCTTCCCAGACACCCGTCAGGAGATAGGCTCTCGTGATCAGTTTTTTCTAGCCCATAGAGTAAGCCCCCAGCGGTGATCTAGGGAGGGCCTTTAGAGCTTCTAGTAGCAACATTGTGGGGAGTTCCTTTGAAACTACTACTTCCACTTCCATAATTTGGTAATGTATTGATATAATCTTGAGCCACTATTGATAAATTTTTAATGGAATCAAGAACTTAAACTTCTAGCAGAGTAGAATCATGAGTATGCTCTTTATTTTCTAGTTTCCATTGACATGTTTCATTTTTGAGAACTCTCTTATAGGAAACTGGGGCTGCATGCTATTGGTAACAAACTTTAGGTACAAGACCATATTTTATTGGTTCCCAATATTTCTTTGAGATACAAAAACAAGAATCTTGAGTTCTGGTAGAGATATATGCCTTCCCTGGAGTATCCACCACATTGAACTGGTCTCCTCCAATTGTAACAGGTATTTGTTCCCAATATGTTTGTCCTTGTATCATGGAATATGGACATTGGCTCTTCTAGACTAGAGAAAGGATTCAATTCTACTCTGGGGTGACTATATGATTTTTTGGATGAATCATCCCACCCAAGGAGACCGGGTTGTGGGCCTGAATCCTCTCTTTTTATGCTAATACAATGAAATCAGGACACAACTAGAGGATATAGTCTGGTATCGATGTTTGATTATACATCATGGAAAATATGTTTTCAAATAAATATTTGGAGGGAACGGGTAAAAATACCCATTCTGATGTTGGAGTAGGAGTTTGTGCCAGCTCTGGTCCTCCATGGGTTTCCAGTAGTTATTGGAAGTTCTGTTGTGCTGGGAAAGAGGAATGAGTCTTCTGTTGGTTATCTTCTATGATTACCATTTTATGTTACTACAGGGATTTATATTTGTGAGTAGGAATTTGTTTATGATTTTTTTTCACTATATTTGTTTCATGAGATTGATTTTCATTTGTAGGAATTTGACTATGCTCATGTTTTCTACCCACCCTATTTGGCTCTTGGGCTTCAATATGGTAGGTAGGAAATTTCATCTGCCTGTGAATTGCCACCATATTTTACTATTGGTATTCATATCAAATAAACATTGTTATATGACATACCATGGATTGAATCTATATTTGGATGGAGGGCTTGATGTTTTTTAATAGGGATTGGTGCCTAATTATAGTTGGGTGATGTTCTATTTGAATGTTAGGATTCTTGCGCTTTGGCAGAGATTTACATCTACATATAATTTTCCCCTCTTATGCTGCGAGACCAGCAATCACTAACAAGAATATGCCTTTTATCATATTGTGCCACCCTATTTTTGTGGTGTGATTCATAGGAGATAGCGTGTATATGAGTCCTCTCATAAATTTCCACCATATTTTTGTGGAAGGCTTCAATAGGAGAGGTAGAATCATATGCCTTCCCATTATATGTCACCATGTTTGGGTGGTGGAATTCCTCCTCAAGAACCAAGGTTACAACCTACTCCTCATTATGTGTTTTCCACCCTCATCAAGCATCCTGAGGGGTCTGTGTTTATTGGACTTTAGTAGGTTCTCTCAGAATGAGATCCTCATCAGAGTGAGGATATCAGGTTGTACACCACTGCTGGCAATGTCCTCTGGTAGGAGCCCTTGAGTGGGGTTCTTGTGCAGCCGGGATGAATTCATTAGTGTCGACATCATCAAAATACCTAAGACAAGGGTGGTATTCTTTATCTCATTATAGGGACATTCTCTTTAAGTGATTTGAGATAGCTAATGGGGTGATTCTATGCTATGATGCCGACCATGGTTGAAGAGGAAACTGGAGAGATTTCAAAAATCATATGTCTTGCCTTACAGGCTCCACTGTGGGGAGCGTGCCACTTTGGTGGTACTCTTTAATCAGCTCATTAGAGACACATCATTGATGATGTTTGGTAGGTGATAGAGTCCTATTCGTCAGGGATCTGGTCACCTGTGCAGATGTTTATGTCCATGCCTAAGAAATATGTCGAGATTCCATTTTGATCAAAGAGAGCTCTGTGGAACCTACAATAAATAAAACAATAATAAAAAATAAACCCCATCAAGGTATAATCTCCTGATCACTTATATGATTGGTAATCTTACTAAAACCCCTTCCCTTTGAATGTGAAAGTGGATTGGGGTGGGGTAACTCGCCACCTTAGTTAAGGATTCATGTCGGGTTCACCATATTTGTTTTGACCCAATTATCTTCATACCGGGTAGGGGGAAAAATGGTCTGACATGCCATATCCACTTGTTTGTTATCATTGGGGGAAAACTACAACCCTGGTTAAGGATTCAATTTGGGTTCAAGGGTCCTGAAAAATTATCAAAGGGAAAAGAAATACTCCCATAAATTTGATATAGGAAAGAGATGCATGTGGGGATGAAAATATGAGGATAAGATAGAAGATATCTAATTTGGTAAAGGGCCCACACTATTCTATGTACTAGTTACCAAGAGAGGTCCATGGAAGGAGCAAACCTCTTAACAAGATCTATGCAGACAACATACAAAATACTAGTCCACATAGCATTGGACAGCGATCCAATACATTCACGGATTAGATGAAAATATAAAACCAAGGCACCATGAACCATGTAGTTATCAAAAAAATTACAGAGAAGTAAGTCCCCATGTACCATCCCCACAGACTGAGTAGTGTGTGGAAGAGGTGGGGATAGAAGTGTCCCATGAACTATGTCATTTGTGGTATTGAGGTAGTGATTTCCATCACTTCGATCCACAACACCATGATCCATGATTGACCGAGTCATCTCTAGGTTAGATGATTCCTCCATGGGATTCTACAAAAGGTATCATGTGCCCATATATATAGCTTCACCAACACTCTATAAAAGGGTCCAAAATAGGAATAGAGAAAGGAGGAGGATTTTTGGAGATCTGGGAGTTAATTAATGGAAGGTTTTTTAGGAAAATGATCAATGAAGTATAGAACCATGAACAATTTCTAGCAGGTATAAATCCGTTGCAAACCAAAAAAAGAAGGAAACTTAATAATAATCAACTAGTAATGAACTTAATTAGAGAATATAAAACCATAGGCCCTTTATGGATGAAATACTTATGAACTGTTGTCATAGTTCCCCTCCATCATCTCGGTGAACCACATGGACCATCGCTACGCAGACAAGAATCTGTGCCATATAACACCGTGCTATGCAGATAGAGCCTGAGACCACGTACCACCATGGTATGCAATAGATCACATCCAGGTACGCATACCACTTCAGTACGCAGATGAAACCTTAACCTATATATTAGTATTCTTTGTGGTGAATCCCTCATCCCACTTGAGAAAATGGTTCACGAAATGGGGGGTCTTCAGGCTTTCCACCTTCCATTCAAAATCTTATCCTTCCACTCTCATCACGACCTCCATGGCCCCTCCGCTAACCAGTCCACTAGTATTAGGAAAAAGCCTCTTCTAAAGACACTATACCCATATGACCAGACCATCAGTTTCATCATTGTACCCTTCTGAGTCTACATACCTGAGGTAAGTAGAGGCACAAAGGTAGTTCCCAAAATGATTTAGACCCCCCAAGACGTCCTTAAGTCTACATTCCCAAGGTAACCTAGATTCCAACCTTGTGATGTTTATGTGAACCTCACCGTTCTAAGGATCAAGGGTGATCACAAGATTTTCCATTCAATGAGTTAAAGTGACATGCCAAAGGGATCATACATGCTTTCCCTTTGATGAGGAGAAATGTTTCACCCCTTTCCTAGAACTCATTTCAGGGCACTCCTCCTAAGGTAAGCTCCTAAACTTTTTGTTGAAGGTGGTTCTATCTCCCCTCTCCAAACCTACTTTGGACATGTCCAAATAGCTCACTAGATGTGACTATCTTGGATATCAAAACTGGTGAGGGGATGAAATGGGATGTTTCCATATCTCTCACAAGTTGTGACTATCCTGAATATCAACATGGGTGAGGGGCTAATACATTCAAATCCCCCTTTCCCTCTCCTATTGGGCTCATAAACATGCCCTCTTCCATAAAATACCTCCTCCTTTTCCCTTAGCTGAGAAGGGAAAGCGTGACTTTGTTGAATCTTTCACATCCTCTAATTTCTCACACCAAGCATGACTCACATGGGCTTAGAGTTATGTGATGATACAACATTCACACAACCCTATCATGAAATATGAGAACTCTAATTCCCAACACAACTGGGATACGTAGGAAGCCTTTATCTAGGTTTGAGTTCCATATCATCTCATCCATCAAATGAGAGATCATGCCCCATTCAAATGGGTAGCTCTTATGCATAATCCCAAATCAATTCACAACCCAGTAATTGAACTACAATAACTCTAATTCCTGCTCTAACCAAGATACGTAGGGTGCCTACCTAAGGCCTAAGCTCAAGGGACCTTCTCCTTAAAATTCAGTACCAATAATAATTCCCCCAAATCACTCGGGAATCCTCTTCATGATTAATCCCCGACATGAATTTTTCAAGAAAGGCCTCCTTTATGCTGTAATACCCAACCATGTCTTGTCAAATGGGTTTGCTCTAATATTTAAGCCCCAATAATTTCCCATAATTAAAGGGAATACTTTTTAGAAGTAAGACCCAATTGAATTCTTGAAAATGGTCCTTTTTTAAGATATAATCCCCAAATTTAACCGAGCTATAATGGATTTGATTCCTATCTAACTAGGATGCATAAAAAGCCGCCTTGAGGTCCAAACCAAACATCCAAATTTCCCTAGTGTTCATTGGGACATATCCCTGGTGGGGACGTATCCACCAAGGAGATCATACCTCTTTTGAAAATCCTAGGAAACTTTTGTGTAAGTCATACATGAAATATGACTAGGAATTCCCTGCCTTGACTTTCATACCACATGGCGTTAAATTGCATGGATAGGTCCTCATTTCATGACCTTATAAGGTGATGTGTCCAGTTAGGTGGAACCGAACAACATGGGCTCTGATTCCTCTCATGAGGATATGTATAAATCCTATATTATGGGTTCGATACTGATATTGAAGCAATTCCCAACCACCCTAGATGCTGATTGATTCTAGATGGCCTTATCATAGGGATTAAACTAGCATCATCTCGGCCATTCCCGACCCATGCATATAAATGGTCAACCTTGAAACCTAGGGGTAATCCATAGAAACATTCATGGGAACGAAACAAGGATTCAAAAACATGTTAACATTGCTTAAATATATAATAGAGTGCCAAAGAAGGCAATAATTACCCCCCCAAAGGGTGTGATGAGCCTGACCTCCCATCCTCTCCACCAATGGAGTTCATTAGTGTTTTTTTCCAAATCTTCATTCAACGAGCACTTGCATCTAGAAATAAGGTTAATAAATCATGGATACAAGGGTTCTTTGGTGTATCTATCTCCATGAATAAACCTATTGGAGTTCATCATAGGACATAATGTTATATGTGAAATCCTTCATAATAATGGAAAATGGGTCACTACCCATAAAGCCATTCCATCGGCCCCCAATACAAAATGAATTGGGTCAAAAAAATATGGTGAAACAACATGAGTTCTTAACCAAGGTGGAAATTTTAACACAAGGATAGAAATCAAGTGGTTATGGAAAGACTGACCATTTTTCTTTCCCCTACCTGGTACGACATGAATCCAGTAGAAAAAACTATATACCATAAGTTCGTAGTGGAGTTCTTATACACTATCATCTCCTGGTTTGACTCATATTCGGAGAAAATTAAAAAGATAAAATAGAACATAGAAATAAGGCATATTATATTTTATTTAAATATCACATATGATACCAGGAATAATGAATAATGAAAATGGGAATTGAGTACTAACCAATGAAAATCGAATAAGACCAAAAATGCTCGATTCTGAGATCAGATGGAGGAATGGGATCAAAGGGGGGCTCTTACCTTCCAACATCTACCAATGGGGAATGAAAATAGATTTAGGTTTAGTTTATTAACATTTTAAGGGTAAATTTATAATTTAAATGAAATAAATTTTTCATAGAATTAGGATGCATGGTTTTCTAAAATATGTACCAACCATGCACCCACTACTATGGGGAGGGGAACTTCACATGGGTTGTGCACATGGTTTGACCGACCATGCCAAAACCATGTATCATCCCACTATAAAAACTCCTGATTTACCCGCATGGGCATGCCCCTCAAATCGAATAGTTTATAAAACCATGCGAGCTCATCTAGCCCATTGTCTAGTCTAGAAATGTTAGAAGTAACTGTGATTCCTTCCCCACACGGTTTATACTAACCATACAACATGATTCATTCACACCATAATTTGGGTTTTGGAAAAATATTTTTACCTCAATAAAGAAACACATTCTTATAGTCCAACCATCCACATTTATCTATATATGGAAAATGCAATCTTAAATATTCCATTGAGTTAAATAAGTCTTGTGAGAATATTTTATCCAATTTACATACAATTTAGATGAAATATTTTTATGGCATACTCAATCATTATAATATGATGTTTTAAAACAAATAAATTAGAATAAATATGACATTTCAATTAAAACATCCAAGATTAAAGAATTCAATAACCCTATTATACCAATATGTAGTTTTATTTCCATTTTGATATGGATTTCATGACTTTTTAACCAAACAATATGTCTAATTATTATTCAATAAGACATATTAAAATCATAACCATATGATAACATCAAATATCCAACCCATTCAAAAAATAATAGATGGATTTATCTAGAAAGTGTATAAGCTTATTTTAGATTCATTAAATTTTGTGATCTTTCATCTTCAAACAATTCCTATTCTTGACACCTAATTTTTTTTAAAATATCTTACCATGAATTTACATTATCGTCGGTCTTACTAGGTGTGTCCAACATAGTGTAGAATATGTTACCAAAACAATTATTCTCAATATGAATTATTCATAATATGTGCAAAACTAACAAATTAGACCAGTGTGGAAGGTAAAAAAAATACTATCCTTTAAAAAATTATGATATCTACAAAAACTATATATTTTTTCATTTATAGTTCTTCAAAAATAACTAGAGGTAATTAAGAGATGATATATTTTACCTTAAAACCTGAGAGAACTATAGTAGGTCCATCTATTTTAACTCTAACTTTTAAAACATTATTTATATTTCCTAGAAAAGGGTGATCCGTATGAAGAATTATCTGATGAGAATAAAAATAAGTATCCTTTCCCCCATTGAAAAGCATAAACATTTTTAATCTCATCCATGTATTGTGGATATTATTTTAGAGTATAATTACTCCATACAAACAACATAACGCACATAAAAAATTCACTGATTGTCCACATTAATGAAACCTTGAATGTAAAATTCTGATATGAAACTATATCATATGTAGTTACATCATCGTTCCATAATGAAATTAACTCATAAATTTGTGGATTCAAATAAATATTGATATTATTCTATAGATATCCAAGAATTAATAGTGCTAAATATATATATGGTTTATTTATCGACATCTTAGGAGGTAAGTTGTAGAGAGATACTAAAATTGGACAATAAAAATATTTACTTCTGTAAAAACTAAATGGGAATAAACCATCAGTAGATATAATAAAACAAATGTTACGAGGGTCTGAAGAAAAAGGAGGATGCATCCGACCAATGTGTTTCCATGAATAACCATCACATTGATGATTTATGCTTTTATTGATGTAAATATTTTATTTATTTCATTTCATCATTATATCTATGTTATGAGACATAAATAGATGATATAAATGAGGTTTAATTGGAAAATACCTCAACTATTTCACATGAAATATGGACATTCCTAATAACGCCTCTCTATACCATGATTCATCATATGTTAAAACAATAACCAATGATTCATAATCACCATAATATAATATTTATTCATTTGGAAACACAAGGTTCTTGTGATAACTAAGACCCACATTATGGACCAAATTCTTTCTTTTATAGAAAATTGTAGGTAGTGTATTTCCATCAGGAAACAAAAATTTAACCAAAGAAAATATTTGACCAAAAAAACTACTTAACATTCCAAGATAGAATTTAATATCCATATATTATTAACAACATTATGTTTTTTATCTGGAATCTTGGATATAAGGCCTCCTTAGCATATTTCAACCAATTGAAACATCGACATTGTTTTGATACAAGGTTTGGAATATCATTTTGAGTTATTATTTTCATAATAGATGGACCATCATCCTCATGTTATGAATTTTGAAATGATAGATATGGAATAAATGTTTTTAATTTTCTACTCAATTTCATTCACCATGTTTACACAAAAAAATATGATCTTTCTGAAAAATAAAATGTAGTAGACAACTTTCAAAAATTCATAAATTATTTGAATCTTCTAAGATTAAATTCCTTATATGGACATTTAATTTTTTCCATTAGAAACAAATACAAAATTTTAAAATGAAAATGGTATAAATGTTTCAATAACCTCAATGCAGACATGATTTATACAAGATCTATTAGTGTTTTTACGATGACTTATCCAACCATGGCCACATAATATAAATTGGTGTCTACTTCATAAGTATATAGTTATAAACAAACAACATAAATAACAATAATTATTATTCATTGTGATCAATTAAAAATTATTATTATATTTTAATTATTGATAATTATGACTACTAATCACAAATTATTACAGGTGTTTACTAATTATCAGTAATACTAATTCATTATTACTAATTATTATAAATATTTATTACCTAATATTAATTTATTATTAATTATAACTATTTTTTAATAAATATTACTATTTTCTAATAATTATTTTTATATTTTGTATTTTTTTACATGTTACTACAAATCATCACATTTTTACTAATTATTTAAAATAATTAATGATATTAAGAATTTTTATCACTAGTTATTAACTATTACTAACATTGGATAATTATTTCTTAATTATTACTATTAATATTTCTAAATTATCTATTAATTTTTAAAAATACTTATTTAGTTAATGACAATTTTTTAATTATTATTTAATTTCTTATTAATTGTTGTGAATTTTTCTTAATTTTTAGTATCTCTTATATTTTTTATTGCAAGAAAAAATTATTTTTATTAATTATTAAATATATTTATTATTGAATAATAAATATTTATTAATTATAAATAAAATTTTAATAAATATTAATATGAAATTGTAACTAATCTCAAACTTGAAAAATGATGAAATATGATAATATTATTAATCAAATATCATTGATTAATGATATGTAACATTCAAATAATTAATGAAATAAAAAAATGAACATTATTTTCAAATATTACATATATATCATGATTTTTAAAAATTAAAAAATAATAAAAAATAATCTTTCTTGTAAATATATTAATCAATCATATGTTGTCACCACATTAAATTATATAATCATAAATCTATAATTATTCACAACTCTAAATATATCCAAGATCAAATATTCAGTAATAATATGATTCTTAAAACAAATAGTAATGTGAAATAGCTGACATGGGGTTGGGTTGTACAAGCCCATGTGAGCATGGGACCATGCATGCTTGAGGTCACAAAAGCCAATAAGTTAAACATGTTAATTTATCAAGCTTTCCTTTCCCCACAACGGATGTGGGCATGCCCATTGGAAACACACTTCATTTATTATATATATATATATATTTAATTACTAATAAAATGAAAAAAATATATTATATATATATATATATATGGTAAAAGAATGAGGGTTTATCATTATTTTATATATAATAATTTTATTAAATAAAAATAAAATTTAAATGTATTTTTTTCACGTTTTGATGTTGAAAAAAATGTGTGATGTAGTATTTTAAGAAAATTATAATTATTTAATTAAATTAAAACATTATATATAATTTAAATAAAAACATGAATTATGATTTGAAATTGATTTTATAGTGTGGAAAAAAAGAAAAACCAAAATATCTAATTTAAAAATAAAAATAGACTTATGATTTTGATGGAAAGTGTGATTTATGTTTTGAAAACAATTGAAGCTATAAATTTAAAGTTGTAAAAATTGTGATAACTTAATTGTATAATTTTTTATGGGAGTTTTATATGAAATCATTATTATATATTTTAATAAAATTAAATGCGACTGAATGACAAATAGAAGTGGTAGTAACCTTAAAATAATTTTTAAAATTGTATAATAAATATATAATTCTTAACATATGAAACATATTTTTTATGTGACTCAAATGGGTATAATAGGGAATATATATATATATACATATATATAATTAAAACTAATGCAATGATTAATCTAAAATGGGAGAAATGATTGGAGGTCGGGTTAAAAACAACATGTAGCGAGTGGAATGTTAGCAGGCACAAGCGTATCAGGACTCAGTGGGGTGACTAGTTGCAAAAATTAAAACTACTCATAAAAATAATTTTCAAACAATATTATTAATGAAGATATCTATTAAAATCAAAATAAATAAACTTGAACACCCAAATAAGAAAATATTTTCAATCTAAAGGTCAATATTTGGGAAAACTACCTTAAATCAAGTGGAATCAACTCATGTAGAGCTGAAATGTTTCATATTCGGTTGTGTACACCCAAATAAGGAATAATGAACCAAAAATAACCAAAAATACTAAATTGAAGAAAATTAAAAAAATATCAACCTAGAGTTCAACCAAACCAACTTTTTTGAGAGGGTAGGGGAAATCATAAAAATAAGGATGGAGGATAGAATGTGAGTCTGTACATGGGATATTTGGACATAAATATACAGGAAGTTAGTCATGATGAATGATTTGGGATGGCGTCATTCGATTGGGGTGTGTGAGGGTATGCCACTAAACATGAAGGGGAAGATAGATCAGGGATGAGGGGAGGACAAAAGGGTTTTCATGGGTTTTTAATAGATGTTTTTATGATTGATTAATTGTGATAGGTTTTCAGTTGTTGTAAAAAAAATTAGTGAAATATTTTGTGACATATCATGTTATCCCTCACTAAAAATCATTATGAAGACCTTTTGGGATAGATTACATGATATTTTTTATTAATATTTTCCTAATGGAGTAATGGTCATAAATAAAATTTTTCATCCCTATTAACCTTCACAAATAATTTTTTTTGTAATGGATGTTAGCATCCATTGAAAAGGGTAAATACTCTCTGTTTTTTATGGTTTACTAACCATTTCAAATAACTTTTCACAAATGTATATTTTCTTGTTGTGTGTGAGTACATGAGATGTTTCTAAATTTATTGAGTTACTTATTTGGATATCCCTCATTTTACTTGGGACCCACATTTATCATTAAGCTTAGTTAATCCCTTTAATAACCATGAATGGTCATTCACAGAGCTATATTACAAGCCATTTTCCCTTATCTACCACTTACTCTAAATATTTTTTCATGATTGTTCCATGTTCAATCATTTGGGATGACCTTCATGTATATAATTTGGAATCATATCATTTTGTGGGTGATTTTGTGGGTGGTATGATCATTTTTAGGGAATTTTAAAGGTGTAATGGGTATGATTAATTAATTCACTATATTTCATTTGAATCATCATATTCTCCTAAAAAATGTGTGTCTATAAAAAATAGAATATTATTACATGAACAAAATTAAATCTAGAAAATGATATTGAAATATTCATTATACTATTTGTATGACTCATGGGTCTGATCAAGCATAAAATGACACAAATCATCATTATTTTTTTATATTCATTTGTCAAATTGTTTTGTTTAGGACAAAATAAAAAGAAGAGAAAAATGTATATATTAAAAAAATGAAAAAATTGAAAATATAGATTAAATAATACAATTATATTTATATTAGGGACTCATACCCAAATGAAGAATAGGGGAATTTTATGGGAGACACATATTGTATGGTTGCAGAGTGAGTGGTTCTTTATTACATAAACATGATTTATCATGCATTATATTTTAAGTAGAAAGTACTCCACTTTTTGTTCATTGTTTTTAAAATAATTACTAAAAAACCATATGCCACTAAATAGACCTTTTTAGGACCTCATGATTATTTTCCTTATGTCACAATTTTTAAGAATTATTTTTTTATAATATCATGGTTAGAGCTGAATATTCTAATTGTGAGCATAAATCCATGTATATTTAAATTCTCTTAAGTGAATAGTGACATATATTTAATGTGATGTATGTCTAAAAATGGGATTTTGTGGATATAAAAGGGTGGATTTCATATATATATAAGAGGAATAAACCATTTAGAACTAAATACATAAATTAATTATAATGTATTTTTAGTGAAATAAATGGGAATGTTACCATCATTATTTTCTTGGTTGTTTTAATTTTCTATAAGTTTGAATATTCTTGTTCATTGATTGGATTTAAAAATAAAACTATTTAAAAATAATCATTTGGAATAGATTATTCAATGTAATTTCGTTAGGTATAGGTTTTTTTGTTTCTTTCTCTGGAAAAATTAAATTTTAGGATGAATTATGTATTTAGTTGGTTAGTGATATTTTACTAAGAATATTTTTAAGGTTCTTTCATGTATTATCAAGATGTGAATTTTACATGGATGAAAGTGAAATGAATATTCCATTTATTTGTGTAAAATCATTTGTGAATAAGTACCTAGGTTATTCTTAAAAAAAATTCTTGCAGTTCTTATATATTTAAAAATAAATATGTTTTTATTTGAGTTGAAAATTTGATTATATGTTGGTTGATAAACATAAACTACTGAGCATGAAAACAAATTCTTTTCAAATATTTGGTTTTCATGGGAAATTCACTAAAATATAATAACTAATTTGTGAGGTATTTTCCTTTATTATGTATTGTTCATTCTACGTGGTAAAAACTAGAATAATAGTTGAAATGTAAACTATGAACCGTGTTACTCTAGAATTATAAAATACTCAATGAATTATTAATATTTTTCTTTACTTATCTTGAAATTATGAATGTGTGCCACATTTTTTTCAATAGAATATTTAAAAGATATAAACTTCATCATGGTTTAAATTTAATCATCCAATATTTTCCAGATTGGTAGGGCTGAATTTTTATGTATTCTTGAAATCGATGGATGATGATTTTCCTTTTAAGTGATATGTTCAAATGTGAGGTAGTGATAAATCATTAAAATTTAAAAATTAATAAAAAATAAACTGTCAATACTTCTCATATTTTCATTTATTTTTGGTATTTATAATAATTTTTTTTGGTGTCATTTGTAATAAAATTGTGAAAATAAGTTAATTTCATTCCATTAATAGAAAAATATATATTTATGAATATAGAAATGAATTTATTCATTTTTTTGAAAATATTTTTCTATAAATGTGTAAATTAAAAGAGATGGGTAATTCTTGTTATGGGCCAATGCTTTTAGGAGTAAACATGAGTTTATTATGAACATAGATTGGAACATGGGTAGATTTGGATTGAAGAGACCAAATCAAAGGGGTATAGCAATAGAGGTAGCTCATATGTAGTATAGGGTGGCACTTCCTGATATTTCAATAGAAATGTGTGGCCTTATAAACTATGATATCCCCTTGACAACAAACTGATATTGGACACCACAACACCCAATCACCCAATCCCCCTCTTCATACTAGTTGAGATCGCTCCCCAAACATGACCTGAGAACATCCCTTGATTACTATATCTTCCATAATAATACTATAAATTTGGTTGTATGAGTATAAAATCACCTCAAATTCATACCCCCAGGTCATAATTCAACATGCACAAAGAAGACCAAACCAGCATAGTTCCACTATCAAAAGTAGATAATTACTATTTGAACTCACACCTCATTTTAATCTCATACAGGGTGATAAATGGAACCCATTAAAAAAGTAAATGTTTCACCAAAGAATAAATTGATTCTGATTCCCTCACTGGGTATCATATGGTCCAAAACCATCCTAGGTTTGAGCCACATAATATTATTCCATGTGGAGATCAAAATCTATTCCTAGTAGGGAAAGGATTTTAAATTCTTCTTTTTCATTAAATTAAAGCCTAAGAAATTAAAATTGTTATTCCCAATTCATGATATTTATTGAGGACTACTTTATTTTCTATATTTCATCCTATTTGTGAAGTGAAATTCTATTATGTTTCTTCTTATTTATGTATGTTATATCATTCTTAATTTTTCTTCAACTTTTTCTTTTCAATAATCATGATATACCTTTTGAAAAGACTTTTATATTCCCATGTCAGTCTCTCCATTTATTTTCTCCCTTGAATTATCTTTTCTAATCTATGTTATGGAGGGATAAGAGGTACTTGGGAGATAAATGAAGTTTAAATAATCACCTAATGTACTATAGAAACATTAGGTACCAGATGGTCGGGTATCAGTTACCTAGTGGACATCAAAGGGGTGTAGGGGCATTGTCAGCCCCACTTGGTTCCTAGTGACTTATACCAAGTACCTAGTTGGATTTAGCTTTTTTTTAATTCAGGGGTAAACTATATTTTCACCCCTAAATTATATTCTCTTAAATCCTATATCAGGATTTAACCATTAATTTGAGTATGTTTTCTCCCCTTTAGAGCTCTTCTATAGGTTCTCTTCAATCTCGATCAACCTAAGATTCAATAATCTACTAAATCCATCCTCTGGTTTCCATGAAATTCCATCATAATTAAGGTAGGGTTCATATTTAAGGTTTCTCTTTTCTTATACTTCTTCTGAGTTATAGTATGATTCCATAGGTAGGTAGTGGTGGTATCTCTAATCATTTTAGAAATAGGGATTCACATATAAATAGGTTGAGGTGGGTGATATCCTCAATTTTTCAGTTCCCATATTATTGTGAGATAATTAATATGGGAGTATTGATTTATTGATCCCTTTATTTTAAAAATTCTTCTTCAAACTCATCCTTTGAAACTCTATTTATATTAGATCCACTCAAAAAATCTATCAACCTCGCCTTTTATGTAGTATATATAGAGAGTTAGATAAACATAAGATATTTAAAAGGTTCAACACAATGTGAAAACCTAATCCTTTCTATATTGGTTATACCCCCTACATGGATTCTTTAATAACTTCAACAAGATTAAAAAGTAATAGGCAGAAAATGGTTATACCCCCCAGTTACCACACCTATAATTGACCCTACTTGTACACCACAAAAACAAACTATTCTACCATAGTTTTTTGTACACCCAAACTATCCTTCCTCTAAACTCTTTCTTCTCAAATGGTTATACCCCAACCAAAAACCTCTTTAAGGATTGGTTATACACCCAAATTATAATCTTTTCTTTATTCTTTGTTTATCCACTATAGAAATTTATCTTTCCTCAGATGGTATTCCTCCACAATAAAGTTAGATATATTTTTTCTTGTGTAAAACCTCTTCATGATATTAAAAATATATATGAAGAGTTTATTGTTCATGAAACTTCCCCCTTATTTTGAACGACCTAGATATGCACAACTCTAAGCCTTTCTGTAATTTTTTAAAAAATGTTCCGTAAAAAAGTATGTATGGTAATGCATTGTCTTGTATACTCTAATTATCCTTAGTATTGTGTGCTATATATGATTCACCTCCATTGGGAGATCCTTGGTCTAATGCACGTTGGTCCAATTCTCATTCATTATAAGATGCTTTGTCTATCTAGTACATTTCTATCTAGAGTGCTTTATCTGATGCACCACCTTCTGATTCTCCTATTCATCAACCAAGTAAAATCTTGGTTAGTAACTCATGTTGTGCTCCCTAAAAGCCTTAAAATTTTTTAACCCTATAGAATTAGAAATAATATACTGATGAAGATCCTACACTCATTTATAAATTAATTCTTTCTCAGAATATTTATAATGAAGCTCGGGCACTAATTTGAATTTACTATTCAACTCAACTTTCATTTGATCTCCTTAGAAGTATTTAAAACTTCTGAGTTAGAATTATTCATCAAAATTTCCTTAAATCTAGAAATCAAAAACATCTATAAAACATCCTTAAATATCAACCATATTTAAAAATATTTAAATAAAAGATCAACACAATCACAATTAATGACTTTATAATGTTTTGTAAAGCTCCTCAAACATCCATATGGGGTTTAAAAATTAAGGCATATATATCTAATATTTCTTAAAAATAAATCATCTATCAAAAGGAATATTTTTGATACACTTTCTGAATTCACTATCTAGTGAACTTACAAGTCTATTATTTTTCAGATGTATCTTTCTAGAGACTTTCTAATGTAGTTCATTCAATGAACATTCGACACTCCTTAACTTTTTTTGTCTAATCATCATATTTCATTGTCAATATCTATCTGATGTACATTATATATGTCTATCAAATAGAAACTATATATGTCATGTCTAATTTTCTTTGTAGTATCATTACCAACATGATCAAACTTCCAATATTTCTTCAGAAACATCAAACCAACTTCTATAGAAAACTAGAGAACAACTTTTTCCTCATCTTCTAAATTCCATCTCTTCCCCTTTATTTCAGTATGAATTTATACTTACACTATCTTTATATCTATGTCCATTTGATATGGAATAATATCTAGGAATTATTTCTTACCTTTCTCAACTTTCTTTGGTTTCTCACATGCCACACATGAAATTTCAGCATTCTACCCCTCCAACAACTTTTTTCATCCTCATGTTTCTTTATAGAACAATATTCTCTTATTTTCTTCACATAGATCCCCTTGATCTATAACTATATACAGATAGATATATATTGTACCCGAAAGATTAGGGTTTATAATTGAATACTCCAAAACACCAATAGTGACCTATGAATAATTATCTTCCTTAATAATAGTAGTTTTTATTTGAAGTTTATTTTTTTTCATAAAAAATTGTGGGTATCTTTGTTCAGGGAAAATTATTTTTAATGTATTACTATATTTTTTTGTAGAAGATAATTAATCACTAACCATATTGGTCCATGATGATTCAATATTAACTTTAAAAACTTCATTGTTTGTAATGAAATATGTATATTTTGGGTTTTTAGTGATAGAATCAATAAACCTCTATAGACCCTTATTTTCACAATCTCAAGAAGATTTAAGTTTCACCTCAACAATTTTTTTGAATTATTATATGACGACCATTTACTCGCTTTGTGTTATAAGTAACATTGATTTTGTTTCTAAAAAATATTCCACTTTCATTTCCAGTTTTTCTTGAATATATTTTAACATTATATCAAAATAATTTAAATTCAATATGTTCTTCTTAATTTCTTCAAAAATATTTATTTCTTCCCTATTGAGCTCCTCCTATTCGGATAGTTTTTCTTCATAATTTTTCATCTTCATTTCTTCCTAATTTTTTTTGCTTTATATTTTATAAAATTATTGAGAAGTGTTATCTCCTTTTTGATACTCTCATCATTCTTATAATATTTATTTATTCAAATTTCTATTTAGGTTCTTTATTCATGTAATTTACTCAATAACTAGTTTGATATTTAATTTTATAATCCATTATATTTTTATTCTCATTTTACCATAATAATTATATCTTGATGAAGTACTTTTTTTAATGTGAACTATAATGTTGATTTAAAAATCATATTTATTTTTAGATGAATAAATCATCCATATCTCTTCCACTATAAAAATTTTTCTTCTTCATATAATTTTGTTTCTTATGTATATTCAATATCTGTTTCTGAGACATCTTATTTTATTCTTCTAACATAGAATCAATGATCTTCTTCTTAGAATATCGTCCTTCAAAATTTCCACTATCCAAGAAGTTGGACAGTGACCCCCAAATATCTATGTTAGTGTTTCAACAATAGAAATATGATTATATGCTCAAACATACTTTAGAATTTTTTATGATCTAGGAAGAGGAAATGTTTGAAATAATCCTAACTATTAATACTCTTGATGCTGAGGCTGAATGAATTATGGAAAGGAATCTAAGGGTGCCTCCCAATGCATAGAAAAGAACCTGGATTGATAATCCTGACTTGATTTTAATAAGAGGATTCAACAAAAGGAAGATAATAAGAGATATGTACATATAGTCCTTCTACAAGATGGAGTTAAGGTTTGAATATCTTATGATGGAGGAACCAGAAACATTGGTAAACACTAACTCATAGAAAAGTTTAAGGGAGATTAAAACAGGTAGGTTTTAATTTCAATTCAGTGGCTTGGTGTTTTATTTTTATTCTTGAACTTCTGGATTATCAAATTTTCCATAAATGTGTTTGATAATAAAAAATATATTTTGATTGATAATCTCTTAGAATGAATGGTAATGATTTTATTGAAGTCCTCTTCATCCTCCTAAACATCAGAATCACTTAATTATTCTTATATTTATTTATCACTAGACATACATTTTTAAAATATCTTCAAAACCAATTCTTTCTTAATCCTTTTTTTCTAATTTCATTTCATATGCTATAAGAATATTCTAAAGTTCATAGAGAGATAGATCATCTTGATATTATAGAGTTGAACACTTGGCATAAAACCTATCTGGAATGTTTATCATTAGTTTATTAACAATGGTTGAATATTATAATTATCACCAAAGCCTCTTATATTATCGAAAATTTCATTTACCATTGTAAATTACTCAAAAATGTTTTCATTATCATCCACTATGGTTTCTTTAAATATGAACCACCAAATTTATAACTTAACCACCTTCAATTTATCCTTTTTATTATGGTTTCTTCTCAAATTATCCCACATTTATTTTTAAGTCGTAAACCACATAATTTATTCATAAACCTTCTTAAATAGATCCATGAAAATGTAATCTAGATATAGCCATAAAATTAATGATTTATCTTATCGACAATTTTCATAGAAAACTCACTAATGGAAGAAAATTCCATTGTATCCACATCTCAAACTTATATACTAATAAATAGAAGTTATGGTAAAATTATATTACTCTAATTATGATAGTTATTTCCATATAATAAATAATTACCTTTATTGTTCACTGGATTCATATTCTCTATCTTTCGTAGGTAGTTGGATATTTCACATGAAACCCACCCACTAATACCAATTATAATTATAGTTCAATGTGAGATTACTAAGAGGGGGAGGGGGTGAATTAGTGTTCCCTTTATTTTATGAATTATTCACTGATCTCAACCGTTGAAACATGTTATAGATTCAATCCACTCAAATATATCTCTCAACCTCACCTTGTATATAGTAAAAAAAAGGATAGAGATCAATACAAGATATTTACATGGTTCAGACTCAATATGAGAATGTACTCCTTTAGATGTTATTTATACCCCTCAATATAGATTCTTTACTAAATTAAATAGGACTACAAAGGAACATGAAAAAACTAGTTATACACTGATTAATCATTCCCCCAATTGACCATGGTTCTACCCTACATAAAACAACTATTCTACCATAGTTGGTTATACCCCCAACCATCCTTATTTTCTCCTCTTACATATTGAATTTTATATCTACCAAACAGGATCATCTATATAAACTAGTTATACCCCCATCTACAAGATCATATTTATTATTTATTCATCCAATACATAATTTAATCCTTATTCAAATGGTCTTACTTCACATGAAAGTTGGATCACTTGTGCTTGTGTATAACTTCGTCAAGATATTCAACAACTCTATAATGATTCTTCTGGTCTTTAAAATTACTCCTAGTCATAAAATATATAGTTATTATCAACACTTTAATTTCCATAACATTTTCTAGAAAACATCATTATCAAAGTCCATCTGGTAATACTTTTTATGGTATGATCTATCAAACTTTCCTCAGTCTAGTTTAATCTATCCAGTTCACCTCCATCTAGTGATACATGGTCCGATGTACCTATGTATAATGCCTCATTTTCATATAGTACTTAATCCATTCGGTACTTCTGAATATATAGTTCTCTATGTGATTCACCTCTATCTAATTTTCCTCTACTTTATCCATGTATAGTATTGGTTGAAAACTCACATTGCACTCTCCCAAAAACTCTCTATATTTCAATATATAGAATGATTAATTGAAATATCTCAAGAATAGCCTGAATCCCTATATATATGCATTCTTCCTAGAAATATTAATTAAGAATCACAACCTCCAATTTGAATTCCCTTATTAACTCAACATTTATTTGATCATCTTCAATGTCTTTAAAACTATGGATTCAACATTCATTACCATGGTGTCCTCAAATATCATCATCAATGATCTCTTAGATTATTCCTTAAAATATCAACTAGATTTATGAATTTATAAATAAAATATCATAATCCTCAAAATTAATGACTTTATAATGTTTTATAAAGCTCCCCAAACCATTTTATGTTGTTAATACATAGAGGCATCTCTATCAGATATTTCTTCATCAGAACTCCACTGTCTAATTGAACCTATCAATTACAAATTTTCCTTTTTAAATATGGTGGGCTCACAAATAAATACTCTATTAGGATGATATTTTAATATTTTACTCAATGTAGTTTGTTATGTGAACTTCAAACACCCTTTAACATACTCTGTTCGATTATCATATTTCTCAATCAATGTATGTCTGATAGAATTTGTAGATGTTAGTTTGATGGAATCAATAGATGTATTTTCTAATGTAATTTATTGTTATATGATAGATGGAACTTTTATATTTCTATCCAATTAAATGAAAAAATATTCTCTTTCTGGAGTTACTAATTATATGTCTTATAAACTTAGTCTGGTATACTTCACAACAGTTTTTTTGGTGATCATTAGATATTTCCTTTGTCTGGTAATCATCAAATATTTCTTTTATCTGTTTGATGATACTTCACCACTTTATATCTCGAAATTTGTATATAAACATATTGAACTTTATAAATCAAAATTTTAACAACTTAAACCTTTGTAAAAACACATCTAGAATCATGAATATCATCATGATATTTGGTAATTTGAAGATCAAAAAAGTATTTTTTTGAGTTAATAATGTTTCTCTAAACATAGTAATAGATATTATCCCAAACTAATCCAATATATTCTCCTAAAAACACTTATTAACATAATCAATACAAATTTAACCAAACCAAATTAGGAAAAACATCTTTCTCTCATACTACTACAATGCGACTATGGAAGGGGAATGAGTTAGAGTGAGGAATGATCGAATAATGGGTTTCACTAAAAACATTTCTAATAAAAATAATTTTCATATTAGTAATCTAAGAATGGTCATTTACTTATTGGTACTTGAGACTTTATTATTTTAATTTATTCTTTTTCTTATTCTTTTCACTTTTATGATTAATAAACCCCAATATGAGTTTCTTGGATTGCTTTTTTATGATAAAAAACCAAATAATGGTTGATACACATGAAAATAATAATTAATCCCTGGTTTGGAGTTTTTCTATATTATTTTTGATAATATTTCATGTTGAATTTTAATACTATCCCATGGGATTATTTTTTTTGACCCTTCTACCCAGTCAAACATCATGTTTCATTCCTTTATTCCTCCTCAAGAGAGTGAATCAGTATCCTTGAACTAGCCATGGCCCTTCTAGGGTGTGGTTTTCATGCACACTCTCTTTCTAAAACCAAATGGACTCTACCACCATAGTTGATTATACTATATTATTTATCATAATTGGATGAAGGTATATTTGATCCTCCATCGATGGATTCATATTTAGAGATGAACTTATAGTATGGGTCTCTCTTATATATTTGAGACATGTTTGTGAATCTCATTCCTATCATCATCTTGAGGGTGTCATTGGTTAATTTCACTACTTCAATCATAATAAGGTAGCTTCCTATGGTCAAAGATAATGGTGAAGTTTTACATGTCTAGACATATGAGGATATTGGGCAAGTTGGGAATATATATAGTCTTCCTCTTTTATACTTGAGTGTATCTAATGTATGAGGTATTGTAGTTATAGAACACAAATAATAATATATCTATTATGTGAAACATATTCTAGGGGAATAAGTCAACCAAATCTTGTTTCCTTAGGTATATCATTCCCACCACATGAGGTAAAGATTTTGATACATCAGGAGGACCATATGTTTAAGGTCTTGTGGGGACTTGGTGATAGGTTAAGAGTCATGTGGGGACTTGGTCATAGTTTTAGATTATTTTTGTGAAATTTTCACAAGTTTAGAGTCATGTGGGGATATGGAAAAAGGTTTAAATTCGTTTGGGGACATGTTCATAGGTTTAGAGTATATTTTGGATGTTTCCTGGATAATATTATTACATACTAGTCCAAATAAAAGTTCTCAATGACGAAGTCTAGTGGGACCTCTAGTTTGAAGGGTGATAGGTTTTGGTTATAGTTATGGAAGGTCGAGAGATACTACTGCTTGAAGGAGGATATATTTACAGCGGATGTTAGTATTTAACCATAGGGTGGATTCCTATTTTTTACCTTATTTAGGATTCCTATAAACATTTTAGGAGACATGGGATCAAAACACATTTATTTTTAGCGTATAGTTTAAGATCATATGTCAGGATTGGTCCATGCAGTTTTATGCTGTTTGGTAAGGATGGTTGGGTTTTGGAATGGGAAAAAACCAAGGATGGTGTGGGGATTATACATGGAATTTTCCAAGAATGTGGGTGGTTATATAATTCTTATATAATGAGTCATCCTATGTTTTTCTCAAAGGGTATGGATATAGTTTAAAGTCATTTGTTGTTTATTTTTTTTCATTTAGTTAAATTTTGTGTGATTAGGACATTTTCGTGTAGTCTAACATCATTTGACTAGGATTTTAGAATATATAGTTTAAAGTTTTACAAATCAAACATTAGGTGATGTAGTTTAATGTCTTACAACAAGGATGTCATTGGGAATTATAGACGGGGCATCCCATCCCGTATTAGGGTAGGATGAGAGGAGTATATAGGGTTCTCACATTCCCTTGAATGGAAAGGAAAGAATTTTCCCTTAATGATACCCTCAACGTGGGGGTGTCCTGTTGGGGTCCTGATTTTAGGGTGCCTATGATGAGGATCAAAAGTCTTTGAGATCCTATAGGCTGTGTTTGGAGAAAAGGTCCTGAACATAAGGGTTTATGATACCAGTCATGCAAATGGTAAAGGACTAAATAACTCAACTTAGGTTCTCCTGAGACCCATGATAAATTAGCTTTCATGAAGGTAGGTCTACTAAAATGTGGAAGCATGTTGGTCCCTCAGATTTTTTTTTGAAGAATGGGATTTTGATGAAGGATAATCCTTTTCAATACATGGATAACCCTATTATGGATGTCATTTTTGTCTCTATGGGATGGTTTTAGTAAAAAATGGAGGTTTCTAGGAACCATATGAGGTGTGAGTCACATTCCTTTAGTATTAAGTGTAGGATAATTCATGATATTAATCTCCATCATGGTATTGGGTTCTCTAGTACTCATGGGAGGCTACTCGATAAAGATTTATACCTGTAGTAATCCATTAAACCTTTGGCCTATGAAGGATGGAGTTTCAAAAATTCAGATATTATTCTTGAAGTCCAAAGGTCAAGTTCCCATAAAATGAAGTGTAAAGTGGGTATTTATAGGCACATCTGAGTATGAGACATACATTGTGTGAAATATTACTATCTTCATGGAGTTTTTTAGTGCTCTGACCTCTATAAAAAAACTATTTTTATTCGTAAAGGATTAATCTTCTATGAATCCATCACCTTAAGTATATTTTGAGACCATTTTAGCCAAGATTATCTTCAAAAAATCCATTCATTTCTTGATGTCTCCCATAATGTGTGTTTTCTCACCAATAAATACCCTCCTCCATCTGGATGGGAGCCAAAATGAGAGAGGTGGATCATATTCTATTATGAAATCATTGAAAATTGATTATTTGGTTGCCTCTTTAAAGAAACTCATCTCTTCGCTTGGCATATAAATACTGTAAGGCATCCCATGGGGCATATGATTATCATGGAAGATTTTATGATCTTCTTTTTTTTGTGAAACTAAAAAATTTCATGAGAGTTATGTGATCCAAATCCTTAGAACTTGAAATGCACACCACTTCCATGAAAAATACATCTATGAGGTCCTTGTAGAGTAAAAACGTTCATGAAGACAAGAATCCATGATGGAAAAAGATTCATGGATTATCTTCCATGAAACTAAATTCAATAGTTCTAATGAATCTCATATTTTTCTTGTGCATTTTGAAGTTACTACCACTTCAAGGGTGGATTTGGTTAGGAACATCTTGATTTGGGAGATATTTTGAACAATTTCAAAGCATAAAACACTCTCTGAACAACTGATAGAGGATCAAAAAAACAATACTCTATTCCATAGGCATCCATTTTATTGGAACAAAGTCCCAAATTTTCATGATGTTGAGGAACATCATTAAATCATGTATTACTCTCTATGGAACCCATTGATGTAAATTAATGGGGAGGATATAGCTATGAAAAAATACCCACAATAATATGATAGTTTCTTTAATTTGGGTCTGGAAGATCATCTCTAGGGTTGGACCACATATTGATACCTACGTCAAAGAAGTAACTTCATGGATGAGTAGGGATGGTCATGATGGGTATTATAGTCATGTGATGAGTTTGGGGAATAAAATAAGTGAGTGGGATGTATGATGTAGTGTGTACCTCCCAATACTGTGATTACCTCCATCGGGACATCATGATCAATCTACTAAGAAAGTGATCGTCGGAGACCAATATCTTTCATTTACACCCTAGGGAGGTTGAAAATATCTTATGGGACCTCCACAATATAATTGGGATCCCCATATTGGGGAGATTTATGATGAGTTCCTCCATATAGAAAATTTATTGGGTGATCTAGAGAAGATTTCAGTTCTAGTCAAGGATTTACTGGATATGGTGTAGGGAGGAAGGTAACATAAACTCTAGTTAGAGGAAATTGTATTCAACCAATGGTTTGGCTATTTATCAAATGAACCCACTAAGAGGCTACCCAAGAGATGCTAGTAGTGTCTAAGTGAATCAAATTGTGGGAAGTATCACTCATGCTAGGTGATCCAGTAGGTGAGAGAGATCCTCTTATGGGGGTACAACATGAAGGCTCTTCATCCCAAGGTCAGGATGATAGAATTAATTAACGTATTACTCTATGGATGGATACTCCCAATTAACAATGTAAAAATGGGGGTATAGAAAATAATTTTCATCATGGATGTAGTTTTGAAAATCGGGTAGCACATCAATATAAGGGTTTCAGTACTAGGGATGCTATTCAAGGTATTGAGGTAAATCAAAAAAAGGAAGACTGAATTCTAGGTGTGTGCCCCATTTAATTTCCAATAGAGCTAGGTAGCTACAAAAATCAGTGGGGTATGAGTATTAAAACCCAATATCCCATCCTAATAAGAAATTATATTAATTTATACTAAATATTAATGGGATTCACCCCTTACAGGTAGAAGGGGTTAGTGTGCTATTGAGAGTTGGGACGATGGACCAGTTCATGTTCCACATATTCCCCCACCCAAGAGGGATCATACTATTTTTCTATAAAATTCTAAAATCCCTAGAGGTTCACCCTGATGGTATATACTGGATTTCACTAAAAATTTCACTTGATGATAATGTGGTAGATAGGGAACATGTTTTCATGGTAAGGTAGAAAGAACTGGATAGGTATACTTTTGGGAAATTGTCCCTATGGACTCTTCCTTAATTATTCTTAGAGTTAGTAGAGAACCAAACTTTGAGAAATCTAGAAAAACCCAGTTATCTGAGATGAATCCAAGGAGGGCCCACAACCACATGGTCAAGAGAATACTACAATAATGGGAGGAAACTAAGGGGGAATAGATGGACTATTTGATGGACCAGTGGATATAGCTCTAGTAGTTCCCAACCCTACATGGGGTGAAACTTTTGAGGGAGTAGCAATGGTGATCCTGAGGATCCCTGGAAAACATCTTCAAGGCGAGGTTTAACCTTCTAGGGTGGTTCCTAAAATTTTTTCTATTGGTTTTTCAAAATTCTTATTCCATATGAAGGTGCTTGAAGATGCCATTTTCCCATATTCCTATAGGGACTAGGAAATATTTCAGCAATTCAACTAACTCTAGTTGGTGTTGCTACATCTCCAATGTGAGGGGATTTTCCTCTATAGGTTGGGCCATATCATGGAAGGATTCTATAATTCATAGGTCAAGGTGATCTAGTACATATGGGAGATAGAGGATATGATATTATTATCCGAACTTAGTTAAATACCTTGAGAGGGACGGTGAATTAGGGAATAACTTATTAAAACAAAAGACCCTTCAAATCTTGTTTCTTAGTTAAAAAAAACTATTTTCTCATTTTCCCATAGAAATGTATGAATAGAAATAAATGCATGGAAATGAAAAATAAATTTTACTTGGTCCACCCTCACTGGGCTATGTCCATGGAGCCTACAATGGAAAGTTTCTGACGTACCAAATATACTAAGGCTCACTATAAAATAATTTTTGGGACAGATCGTTTCTATTCCAAGGATTACAACCTTTATAAGGTTAATGGTCATCTCATTTCTTTCCCAAGGGTCACTTCCTGGGTCTATTTCTCCATCCCACATCTAGTGAAAAGGATCACCTTCTTCCTGTTCCTTTTCTCACTACTCTATAAGGGATCCACACATAGTTTATGGACATGTATATCCCTTATATATCAACAATTAATATAACCTAAGTTGTAAATAGATTCACTTTTGAAGTTAAACTTTGATCCACTTGATTAATACCACATTACCACAGATTCATATGGATACCCTTTTTGTATAATTTTTCAATGCTCATGTCCTTCCCAAAACTCACTTATCCTTCATGGAACAACCTAATTATTCACATGTATATTCAACCTTCATGAACCCCACAACATTCATAAATATCACATCTTTTGTGAAGATCATCCATCCTTCATGAAGAAACCCCCTTTCATGAAGCTCAGACACTTTTGTGAAGCTTACAAAGCCTTCTCAAACATCAATACTTTCAGTTAGATTTTTATAGAACTTGAAAACATTCTTTCTTTATGATTTTTTTGTAATAACTACCTTCATGAACCACCATTAAAAATATATACTCTTAGAATCTTAATTAAGTCTTGCTACATTTATAAAGGCGATAGAGGCTTATTTATAGGTGTTTTTGCCGATTCCAGAAGATTCTATGAAAATCATCACCTTTTTGTGATGATCCCCTTATTTCATTCAATTTTCTCCCTATCATCACAAAGAACCATGGGAATTTAGAGTATGTGAAGCTTCTAATATTCATGGAGATTATCATGAAACCTTCTCTCATACACAATGCTCATTCGCAATGATCCACACCTTCATGAAACAACCTTTTTGAAAAATAATCTTTTCCAAACTCATGAGTTTTTCATAGTTTTACAATACCATCATGAAAATTCATCTTTTGTGATGATTTATCTAACCGGAAAATATAGAACCCATAATCATGGAAAACACTGGAAAATAGTGCCACTTTGTGTATGTTTTTATACTAGTTTCTGAGAATTAAATCCTTTATCTTGGATCTTTTTCAACATTCTTTGTAATAAATATATTTGGACCTCCACCCCATTACTTGGAAACTTTATTTTTCCACAAACATAATCAACCCAAAAATACTATAATGTTACCTTGGGGTATTTTCTCCCAACTGGTCTTTTCCTAAAGTATGGAACAACTCGTGACCGAGTAGGTGAGGAAGTTGTTGGACTTACCCTCTCATATTGACCTCCTAAAGAGTCCATAAAATGAATGAATGACTGATTAAATAGGAAAAAATGTAGAGGTTTCATGGGGATTCATTATTTCATGAACTCATTCGGGGAATATTACTCCAAAGCTGACTAGGAAAGTCTCTATTTTTTTTGCACTTTAAGACAGTTTTAAAACTTTTTTTGGACTTGTTTTCATTTATCAATGTATGGATCATCTGGTATAGATGATGGAGATATACATAAATAATCACCGAGGTAGGATGATTTGGCCCAAAACTCAAAGTTTAATGTTTGGAATCTCTCTCTGATGTTGCAATCACAGTTAGTCAACTGAACGTCATCGAGGCAGTGCCTATAGGTGAAGCCACAACTCAACCACCCCAAGGTCCATCTAGTAACATACAATAATTCCCTTTTAAAGATCAAATATTTTCATTTTGGGACTTTATTATGACCCAATTATTTATTTTAAGTATATAAAGTGCATCTAGTTATGGAAAAAAACTCAGATAGAAAAGGAATGAACTATGACTGAGGCACTATAGATAGGGGAGCATGTGTTGAGCATATCACAACATGATCTTCTAGACATTCTTAAAACTACCTATAAGACATACCCATATTTCATTTTTTTCTTTTTTACCACAATTTTGGATTCAATTAATTTTTATCTTAATGGAAATGAAATACTTTCTGGGGTCCCAACCATTGATGGAGATGCTTGGGATAGAGGAGCCTATATATGGGGTGGTAATGACCAGATATATGGCCTTGATTAGGGTTTATGAGGTGGTTTTAATGGGATTTCCTATCCCTAATGTTTTTTAGTATGTTTTTTAGGGACCTTATTTGGTTGAAGAGTTGAGATAGGCTGACCTTTCTATCGACATGGAACCTAGAACATTTGACCAAATGTTTCATGTGGATATTGAATTCAATGTTCTTATGGACCTCCCAAAATACGATTATGTGACACCGAAGGAACTAAAATATTACACCTATAATTTTTTTAGGATAACCAGGTAGTTAAACATGGGACATGGTGGAGCATACAAAAAATCATCACTCACACCCCATGGGCTGACTTGTAGAGCTGAATGGGTTCTCTCCAGCACTAGCTGGTGATCTTGGGGACCAATAGGGTGGACTCTCATAGAATCTACATTCTAGATTGGGACTACATCGTAGGGAAGGTGTTTGTAGAGTGACATTATTTTGATATCACCAAGAATTAGAACATCATGGAAAGAACCAAATAACATTGTTTGGCTAAACAAGATATCACTATGCTTGAGGGGGAGGGACAATATCATGATGATATTGTTGTTGATGAAAGAGAGATCATTATCCATATAATATAGAAAGTGGTGGAAGATGATTTTTAAATAATGGGAATGGAATAAATGGTGTCACATTATAGGTAAAATCAGGATCAAGTGACAATATGATCATACAAGGTTTTCCCTATAGCGGAGGAGGAGGTAGCAGTGCTTTCCAAGCGATTGAAGGACCTTGAGGATTATAAGAAATGGATAACCAAGTTTCAATGGTCCCTATTCTAGGTTTATCCATAGGGGAATTTTATTTTTCTTTGTTTTTATATAATAAATGATAGGCTAAATCCTATTGATGTCCCTTCTCATTGAAGGCAATAATATTTTTATTTCTATTCCATTGTTCATATTTTTTTTCATTTCAATCATACTAGAAAGATAATCAACCATAAACCCATAATACCATGTGATTCATTCTCGGTGTTAGAATATATATATATATATATATATAGGATATTATATGCTTATTCGAAAGTATCTGACATAGAATGAATGAATTGGGGTCAGAATGATTCAAAAACCAGTAGAAGTGCCCCGAATAGGAAGATGTTGGTTAGAAAGAGAGATAATGTACATACTAATTTCTTTTCCACTATGTGTGAGTTCATGAGAGGGGTAATGTTGGGGTATTGTATTATACTTAAATATTGGGTAAATTAATGATGTGAATAAAGAATTTCAGGGATTGGAAAACATAGTGGAGTGGTAGGCTGATTGAGTATGACTACTAACCATGTTGGAAATATAGGCTCCACTATCGCACTATCAAGAATGGGGAAAAATGAGAGTTTACCATTGATCATGTTTGAAACATGGGAATCATCGATTAATCATAAAATATCCTTTGAGATGTGTGTATCAGTTGTGATTTTTTCCAATTTGGAAATTCACCATTTCTGTTAGGGGATCTCATTTTGATATGGATGATAGTGGGGATCCAAGACAAGGAGGTTGGGATGAATGGGACTAAACTGAGGAAATTTTTGGGTAGAGTTCAACACTATGGGGTTTATTCCACTCCGAGTTTGTGCACATTGAGTGGGTGTATCAACTTGGGAAATATTAAGATATGATTCCCATGGGGAGCATCACCATTTTTGTTAAGTGATGGTCAAGGGCTCGAGTAGAGCCATATGAGCTGGCAACCAAAGAGGGAAAGGACTCATTAAGTGAGGGACAAGATATTTTATAGTTTTACATCTTTTAACGAGGATGATAGGAATACACTTTAACATATTGATGAGATGTTTTTGAATGTGTTGTTTATAATTATATGGTGTAGATGATGGATTATAAATTTTAATGTCATGTGACTAAGATGTGAGAATGGACCTAAGTAATATCCATGTTGTTGAGTTATTAGAATGAATAAAATTGAGACATAGATGGAGGCACCTCTTAGAGGACATTATTAAGTGGTAAAAAACTGAGGTAGTATTGTCTCTCTCTTCTTCTAGAACCAATGGGCTCAATGAGCATAGCCATGTTTTTTCTAGATCTCACTAACGAGTCGCGTGAGCCTTGTACCTTTACATTAATCCCCCAATTTTTTCCATTTTATAGAGGTGACTTGGTGGGTGAATGCCAAATTTTTTCTCAAATAAAAATTTTTGGGGTTTCAACATTAGATAAATTTGTTCCTCTTTCCTAGGATTGTTTCAGGTCAAGTCATTTGAACTGGACAAGAACAAATTTAACATCATTATGAATGGACCAAGGATGCTAGTTTGAGGTTGTAGAGATTTGAACCAATATAGGATAACATATATAAGAGGCTCCCATGGCATGCTGTAGACCACAAAACTTATGTGGATGGAGGTCATATGAGGTCTTGCACCAAAAAATGTTTCCAAAATGATCTACTAATAGTGTAAGTTCATGAATCTTGGACAACCTCTATCTAAGTGTCGCACCACATTGATATGTGAAATTTCACTAAACTCTAAAGTTGGATGAGGGGTTCCAAAAAAACATGTTATTGAAGAAATTATTTATTGTATTACTTTAGATATGAGATTTAGGCATCACCACATATCCCATTTATCATGGAACAAAGTCATACAGAATTATGTTCGGTGGTGTGGTAGGAGAAAAGAACTGAAAAGGGATAGTCCTCATGAATGAAAATGTAAAAAAAATTGAGAATTGGTCAATTAAAAAACAGGGTTGTTGCAAACTATATGAGGATTTAAGGCTAGGGGGGGTATATGAATGTAGTTTAAGGTCATGATGCGTAGACCAACATGCTGCTTGATTATAATCATTGATATTGGAATAGAGGGGGTTGTTCTAGATGGGTTTTATTGGATTCTAAATATTCAAAACCCAATTATAAAGGAGGGATAAAGAGGAATAATTCCATAAAAACATCCCTTGGAATATTTTAACATAGTTTAAGGTGGTGATTCTTTGAAAAAAAGGGATACTACCAGTTTAAGGACATGGATCATGAACCAAAGGGGAAAACTATATGGTGAAGAAATTATCATGAATCTAATGTGAAGTGTGGGAATGAAAGTATCATTATCACATAGGTTTTAACATAGTTTAAGTTCATAATTATTGGACAAATAGGATTCTCAGTGCATCTCGACCATGTGGGAAAGGCCCTACCATGGTTTCTAAGCCCACTTAATCCATGATTAGTGTGAGAAAAAAGGAAGGATATGGGGATCCCTCAATAAAAGGGACTGATAAACATTTGTGTAGATAATAAAGGTTGAGAGAGTCCCAAAAACACTATTTTATTAATCAACATGCATGAATGCATGGAGGGTTAATACCAAGGGTGTTAAAATTACATCAGAGTAAAGGGATATGGAGAGGAAGTAAATTGTGACTTTAGGGATCTAGAACATAAATGGAGAGAGAGACTAATGGGTTAGGAATGGCTGTTTACCATGTTGGAAACATTTTTTTTCACAACAGTATCAGTAATTAATAGGGTGATAAACTATTTTATCAACTGTTAACCAAATTTGAAACATGGGAACCATCATCTATCATGAGTGGTCCTTCAAGGAGTGTACCAAGGACAGGAGGTAATCCAGTTTGGTTGGTACCATTATTGTTGGGATGGTGTTATCCAGCTTTGGAGGAATATGAGTATCCAAATAATGGTGGAATCAATGTTTGGAGATGAACCAGGGGAATTTCCATGTGGAATTAAAATCTATATGTTCTACACCATTACACATTTGAGCACATCAAGGTAGTGTATCAAAAAGTAAGACTCAAATCTATTCCTGAGGATAGAATTCCAATGGTATTATAGACTAGTCTAGACCTAGGGTTAGGGACCTATGTGTCTCTAAGTATCACATGAATCTGGGAATCAATCCATGCATAGTTTAAAATGGCAGTGTGGTTGGTGAATAACACTAGAAGTGGAAAACCCTCTTTAGTGAGGTTCCAAAATTTCTCATCGTTTTATGTCATTAAATGGGTATTTTAACCATGTAGTTAAACATCTTATGGATAGGATGTTGGAAACTAATTTTAACATTGTATGATGAGGATGATGCATTTTATATTTTAGCATTGTGTGACCAGGATGTGTGATGTGGCTATTAATGTCATGCAACCACGACTAATAGTAGGTATGAGATGGCTTCGGCAACTGGTAATAACTTACCTTGAAATGATGGAGGTTATAGGGGATTAATGCTATAAAATATGGAATCACCATCAGGGGAATGAATTTATGGATGGGCTTGAAAGGAATGGGTTTAGGATTCTCTATGTATCCCATGATAGGCGCATCAACACACACATAGTTCTAGATTGTAGTATGGTAGTAGGTCAATGATGAAAGTGGGGGGTATCAACTCATGTCATGAAAATGAGATAATCCTATATTTTAAAATATTGTATAGAGAGATTCCATCTATGTATTTTTAGGTCATATAGTTAGGACCCAAAATGGGGATACTTCCAGTATAGAGTCATGATGCTCATACCGATATAGTCACTTACTAATTTAAGGTATTATAGGTTGAGCTAGGGGTTTTAATATAATTTAAGTTCATGATTCTTGGACCGGGGTTGTGTGTCTTGGGGTAGTTTGTGTGGAACAAAGAAAATAATAACCGAACATAGATGTATTAAATGGTATTCCTTGTTCCAAAACAAATATTTTCAAGACAAGTTACACATTTTTTAAGTTAATTATGGTAAGAACATGGGGATGTGTGTTTTGCAGGGATATTTTTAAAACATATAAGAGTAAAAAAAATATTAAATAAATTAAAAAGTATCTTCACCACATGAGACATCTATGTTCCATGTTTCACACAATTTAAGGTCATGATACTTGGACTAGTGTGGGTTTCTACTAGCTTAAAGTCATGGATAATGTAATAAATGGTGGTTATTCTTTTTGAAATATCTATGAATCTCATCCATGCTGTTGGAGAATATATCATGACTCCTAATCCCACATGATTCATGATTGGAGGTAGAAATGAATAGCAGTGTGGAGTTTCCCTTGTCACAAGAGAGAGAACAATCAGGGAAAAGGAATTCATTATGGGAAGGTTCTAATGGAGCTGAATTTCTTGGTCATTAGGCTCAAAGGCATGGGGGGATAACACTATGGGTTGTAAGACTCCACCATAATAAATGGAGGTGGTAGGAGGTAAATCATGAATTCAAATATCCAGAACAGAAAGGGGTTGATTGATGTCTTTGGAATGACTTATGAACATGGTAAAAACATAGGTCACCTTACTGTACCAATCGAGGATGGGGTGAACAAATTTTGGGTCAACTATTTAACATGATCAAAACATAGGAACTATCATATTTTTTAGGGATCCTCTAAGGCATGTACCCAATAAAGTATTTGAGCTAGTTTCTTTTGGCCTCATTTCTATTAGGGTGTTTTTTTAGATCAGGAGGGTACTGAGGATCCAAAAAAAGAAGGAATGATGTGTGGATGTGAACATGTTGGGTTGTTCAGGGGTAGTAACACTCTGGGAGTTATTACTCCATGCACTCCAATGCACTGGATGGGTGTATCATCATATGAGGATTGAACGTCTTCCCAAGGGGGTGGCCCCGAAAGAAGTTGGTGTTTGGGATATGCCCAACATATGAGATCTCGGAATCCCAACATATCTTGTTAGAAATGTGAATCAATCCATACATAGTTCTAGAATGTGGAATGGTTGATGACCAACACAGGAGGGAGGGGCCTTCTATAGTGACAGATAAAGGTATCATGCAATTTTATACTATGTGATTAGAATATGAACTATATAGTTTATTGTATTGTGGAAAGGACATTGGATATGTGATTTATCATCGTATTGTAAGGATTGGGTTACTATTGTTTAAGGTCACATAGATTTGGCCAAAGCATCCTACAGTTTAACATCGCTTGATAATGACATTTTCTCATGGTTTAATATTTTGATACAAAGAAAATTTCATTTAATTCTATATCATCTAAATATGATGAATGAGATTCATTCAAATTACCTCTTGAGAAAATTTTAATTGGTGGGAGGTGTGATAAGCTCCCCATCCATGATGATTTGGATGTATGCACCATTTGGGTAGACCTTATAAATGACATAATTTCTTTACCAGTTGTGTTATACCTTTGGAATCTTATTATTATGTATCATTGAAATACTTAGCAGAAATACCATATCACCTTAGATAAAGTAGTGGAAACCAAACTTTTTTTTTGAATGTATGCACTACTCGATTCTGGTGTCTTTCCAAGTTATAAAATGCCTAGATCCGATTTTCTTTGTGAGATTCCAACTGAGCTTGGAAGACCTCAAAGTGATTTTATGGTGTATATTAGTCATGAATGAACATTTTGAGTGATGGTAGATGAACCTATATAGATAATACGTCCTATTTACCATACACAAAGGAGTATGGAAATTCTTGGGTGGAATTTTAGGTTGTTTTCCAGTAGGCTTTGATGATATTGGAGAGATTATTGGGAAAAATATTCTTGTTATATCACACAATCTTATTTAGTGAGATGCAGAAGGTTTTTTGAGAACCATGTTCTTTTTCTTTTATTATGAATGATGAAAGTTGATGTGGTTGGATAAGATAATGTACTCGGTGTGGAACATCTTCATCACTAAGGCCTGAAAATTGGTGATGTTGTCCATGACAATGGTATGAGGAATCCCAAATATATGAATGAAATGGGACTTCACAAACATGATCATGTATCATTTAATGACTTATTTTAGTGGGATAGATTCCAACCACTATTAAATGAATTCTACAGTAGTCATAATAAACCTACATTTTCATGTTGTTGCTGGAAGGTAGAGGATTAAAAAATTGAGTCCCCATACAAAAAATGTCCAAGGGTTCTTTTGGAAATGAGAAGATTTGGTGGAAGATGCATGAAGTTGGAATGGATCTTTTATTAATGAAACTTCTTGGTGAACTGAATGTAGTCATGAAATATGGAGGTCCAAAAATACCCCAGTATTTGGATTTTGTGGGAGAGCTTTAGTCCTACTTGATAGGCCCCACGTGAAATAACTTTTATTTCTTATAAAACATGGTGAATATTCTTCCATTAGATTTAATGAAGTAATATTCCATAAAATTCACACATTTAGAGGGCCTTATCTAGTTTGGGCCCATCCATAGGGTGTATTTCACCACACACTAAGGGATTCTCTCATTCTAGGATCATTTTGGTACGAGGGTCCCATGTTATATATACTCAATTAAGGGAGTCATCCAATCGGTTTATTCTTCAACTATAGTGGACTTTAAGGGACCTGATACAAAAGTGTTGATGATTAGATGGATCAACTGTTGGTTTTATTAATTATAGGTGATGGGGTAATGAACCTCCAATTAACCACATTAACAACCAAGACATATTGATTTGGCCCAACATGGGATAAAATCATTCATTCCAAGGAATCGGTTCGATCATTCTAGGAATAGATAACACGAGTCAACTATGGATAGAAATGGAACAAGGCCAGCAGATCTTATGTTCTCTTAAAGAATAGGAAGAATTATTAATTCCAAAAAACATAGTCACAATTGATATTACTATTTACTAGTTTGGATCCTACCTTCACATGAAACTAGGGGACTTTGATCTCGATGGACAACTCTAAACTAGTGATAAGAGCTTGGTACTCTACCTCATTGTTAGTGCATCCCTCCAAAAATAGAAATGAGTATGGAATTATGTAATATATAGGATTGATGAAGATAATACCAAGGACCACCCTGTTGTGTTTGGGGTTGTTGATCCTTCTAATGATATAGATCTAGGAGGCACAATCAAAGTGAATATTCTAAGATGGTGTGTTTTGATTGAAAAATAGGATGGAATCATATAGGAAATAAATATATATGGGAAATCCCTCAGGGGTTGTATGAGGATCTAGAAATTCTCCTAGTGCTTGTCTCTGAAATATTTTTATGGAAAAAACATGATGACAAAATACTATAGAATTCTTACCCAATGAACCAAATACCCTGCAAACATGGTGTGGTTAAGGATTTATATCAACATATTGGTGTGGGATACCAACTGTATCTTATAGGGTTGTAAGTAGTTGTGTAATTTCAATACTATAAAGACCATAGTGAGGAAGCTCTTCTCATCAGGAGAATATATGGTCTCTATATCAAGAAACATGTGGTTGTGTTAGTATATCCTATTATCCCTACCCTCATTATTTTTTAATGTTAAGAGGGAACTAAAAGAAAATTCCAGGGTAGTCACATAACATATCCGAGGATTTCGAGGATGGGTGGTATTATGACTAGAGAATATAGTAGATATAACATAATTCCTCAAACACGTATTAACACTCATTATCCTAATAATAAGAACCATAACAATTTATAAGCCTTGGAAAATGATAACATTTTCTAGTCATATTGGATATGAACCAATAGATGTAATCCAGGTAGACCAAGAGGCCTCACAACACCTGGATGTTGCATAGAGCATAAATTTGGTTGAAAACATACATCTTCTTTGGATTGATCATAATGCAGCTATATCTGATAATGTGTAACACCCCGAGCTTCCACGATACGCTTCTCATTCAGTAATACAATAGCTTGCATTGTACGCAACTTCGAGTTCTAAAACACCGCGACTAATCAAAGTAGCCGTTATGAATAGTAATACCTTCTTTTTGAAATATTATAAATTTTATATGTCAAAATGGACTTCATTTTTGTATTCGTAATATCGAAATTAGCCTATGTTGAATTTTTGGTATTTTTCTGAGAACTTCTAAAATTTTATAAATAGTGAAAAATACTTAAAACAACTTTTTTAATCAAAATAATTTATAGTGATAAATTATAATATTTTATGGTTTTAAAGTATAATTAGAATATATTTTTACCATTTTATCCAATGGTGGTCATTAGAATTAATTTAACATTGAAATTGGACATAAACAATTGCCAATCTTTTGATATAAATTGTTTCTTAAAAACACGCTATTTGTTGTGACAGCGGGAATTAATTATAAAATTTATTAATGCAACTTATATGTTTGGAATTTTGTAAAATAGACATCATTTTTCAATTCGGAATATCAATTATAGCTTAGGGTGAAATTTTGGCCTTATTCTGAAAAACTTCAATTTTTGATGAATAGTGAAACCACTAAGTGGTTGTTAAATAACTGATTTTTCGTTTAAATGAAATATTACCACTTCTGTGATTTGATTTTCAAAAATCCGACATACATGGTTGTCATTAAGAAGTAAAATGTGGTTCAATGGGATAAAAATAATTTTTTGGTGAATAGTAACTTATTAAGTTCTTAATCGCGATTAGTGGTAATTAGGGTAGTTTAAGGTATAAATAATACTTTAATAATATTAAATGACCTAGAAACATGTCCCAACCTCATTGGTTGTGTCATGGCCGACCAAGACAAGCCATGGCCTAACTTGGGGACCCCATGGATCCACTTTTGTTGGGAAATAACATAAATTACTTTTTATTTAATGTTAAAGTGAAAATGACACTAACATAAAGTGTTTTACTAAAACAATTTTTAAGTAGGGTTACACTAGTCCAAATTTTGATTATAAATAGTCATTGGAAAGATAAAAAGATTTACTATATCATAGTATTTTTTTTATAATTTTTAGACATTAAATAAATTTAATTATTTATGACATAATAATGATGCAGCGATGACATCATTATTTGACGATTTAAATAAAATGGAAAGATAATATAAAATCTATGAACTACACATGGCCAAAACCAATTGGATGAGTGGATTTCGATGCCTTATCACCTTATCCACGAATTCTATCAATGTGGGACCTTTTAAAACCGAAACACATTTTCAAATAATGTAATGTTCCTTTACTTTCCAAAAGTGCCCCTCCTCTCCTCTTATAAAAGGCCCCCACCTCTACCTCATTTCACACACTCTTCAAGCCATTGGCTCGGCCAACCCCTGCCCATTTGCTCTCTCCACATCCCTCTCCTCATCCTAGAGGATTCCCTTTGGGCAGAATCCTTTCAAAGGAAGCCTTTAGGCTCAACTCAAAAGGAGTTACACTTTTTAAGGTAATTCATTCTCTCATGTTCTTTTGTTTTATTTTGCTTCTCCAACCCCCTAAACTCTTTTTATTTACTTCTTTTGTAACAAAACCAGTATCTTAAATATACTAGGATGTTGTTATAAGATTTATTTGAGCTACACTTCCACACAACTACATCAAATGGTTAAAGAACATAAGGTTTCCGTGGATGGCGAAATTCTGCCTCCCGAAACGATGATTGTTCAACACTCATTTAACACCTTCAAAGGTGGCCATTATGATGTCACTATTTTTATATATGATATATAATATGTTTATGTTTTCCTTAAGCTTCTGTTTTTTTCATTTTGGGCATACCTTTATGGTTTCCATTATGGGTAAAACACGATATCTTCATTTTAGGAAGCGCGGACTACCGCCCCCTGAAAGTGATTTGATTCGTTAATACCATATGTGGGATGTGTGAAGGATAAAGTTAATGATATTATATATGTTATTATACTGGAATTATAATATACTCTCATATCATTATGATTCCATTCCAAAAAATATGAAATAGAAATGGAAGTAGCGTTCATGCGTACGTACGGCTTACCGTCTCCATGAACGGTGCATTTCATTTCTTACCTCTAAATGTGATGTAATATTATAAATGAATGTATGTACTGGATATATATGACATATATGATATCTACATCATGAATACCATTCTGGATATAATGAACCTTTGACCAAATTAACAACATGTAAGTGTAAGAAGCCTATTTTTGACTTAAGAACCAAATACCGACAAAATGAACATTATTAACTTAAATAATTACATAATGTTCATATCATTGTAATAAGTGATATAATAAGGATAATGAAATTGAAAATGGTTCTTAATAAGGTATATATTAACTCTAGTTTATTATTCAGGAGGTTAAAGAACGGTTGAGTCAAGTCAGACACGAGGTAAGGGAACTTCTTAACCCAATTTCCATTCTTTGGGTTAATCTCCTACTTTCAAATTATGTCATGATATTATTATGTCCTATCTTGTATTTTTACTTTCTTCATGTGTACCTATAGTGAATACACATAATAGATCTATTTTATTTTAAAAATTATCTTTTTAAGGACTTCGTCTCAATCCCCTTTCATTGAGGAATATTTGGTTTTATACACAATTTTCTTTTATACGGTGTATAAACCCCTTTGACTTTTACGGTTATTAAAAAGGAATCTTTTTATACAAAGCGTTTTGCTAAATGAAAAAAGGGAATGTTTTTCTTTCCGTACTTATATGGCGACAACTACTTCTCCGCCGCCATGGCCATTGTTTGAGTTTCGGCTTCCTCTATAAGCCATCTTTTTTTTTAATGAAAAATAAATACAAAGTTTTAACTTTCTTTTATTTTGGTATTGAAAATGGTTTTGAAAGTGTTTTTATTATATCAATGTGCTGTATTGATATCTTGTGATTGAAATGTGGAAATGTTATGTTTCCTTTATGCATGTTTTATGTGATACAATTATGTTATGGTTTATGATATGTTTAAACCTATTCATATGAGGAATGCATTGGACTTAATAAGTGACGGGTGGAGCCCGCTATAGCTCCTCGATGCATCGGTAGGTCTCATGAGACAACTAGACGTGGAATTGGCCGAGGCCTTTCCCAATTTGATTTATGGTTTTGGCCGAGGCCTTAATCATTTTAGATGTCTTGGCCGAGGCCTTGACAAAATGTTTCAGAATGTCCGGCATTATACATTCCCTCATTATGAAAGTGGTTATTGATATTGCATGTGATTATTCGACCAGTAGAATATCCATGTGAAGAAGTAAATGGCATTATCTCATTTTACTTTTGCCATATTATGTTGATGTTCAAGTTTAAAAGGCTTTTGTTTTAGTTATACATTGCCTTAAATGTTTATGTTTATTTACGAAAGCTTCCGAAATATTGTTATCCTTACTGAGCATCTGAGCTCACCCCTTTCAATGTTTTAATATTTTCCAGGATGTGAAGAAGTATTTTATGAATGACCTGCAGGGATAGTCAGAAGAGGATATGAGTGTGGACTATGGAGACTTTGTTATTGCAGTTTTTCACTTTATGATGTAATGTAACGTTTACGAATGTATCTAGTGTTTCCAAGGCTACTAAACTAATCGGTCTTTCGAGACTTGATCTTTTGTGATCATGCCAATGTTACGAAGTAATGCACCGACTCTGGGTAGCTGGGGTCGGGGCGTTACAGTTGGTATCAGAGGCAGTTTAGTACTAACCTTGGAAGCTAGATGTAGATAAACTCTGATTAGAACGCATAGCCCAAAGATAGGCTTCGAGGATTAGTATAGAAGAACTTCCTAGAATTTTGGTATTATAGAGATGATATGAGTTTTCCGAGCAATACATCCCTGTCTGGATACGAGCAGGTAGAGGCGGCTCTGGCACAGATGTACCTAGGGGTAAAACCCGAAAACACCGCTTTGAGCTAGACTCAAACGGGAACTGGTGCACGACAACGGGCCTTGCTGCACTCTTGGTTACGACACTCCCGGGGGATACGCTTAGGATAATTCTCATTTTCTTTACAAACCACTATGAACGGTTATGAGTATATACTTCCTCAAATAAAACCTTTTTATGATTATGGATTATATCCATAAATAGTTCAATTTATGTTAAGTATTTTACAAGTATGGAATTATGTATTTTGATTCATAAACTAATCTAGTTTATGCCATTGTTTAGAAATGGCGCCTAGTAGAAGGAATGGAAACTGTATCAATGCACGAACTCCGTGTAGGGATTGCCCTCCTGCTCAAGATAATTATTGTGGACCTGAAGATACAACTGGTGCTGATCAACTTATTACCATACTGGGACAACTCACGCAGGTTATGAATAACAACCTTACTCGTATGGAGCACCCTGATCCGCAACGTGGAGGATCAATGCTAGACCGTTTCATGAGGCAACAACCGCCAACCTTCAATGGGAGTACAAATCCTACAGTAGCTGAGCAATGGATAAATTCCTTAGAGAAAATATTCCATGCCTTGGGGAGTAGTGAAAGGGAGAAGGTTGTCATGGCAGTTTACCGCCTCACTGGAGATGCCGATCAATGGTGGTCACTAATTCAAAACACAAAGGAAGATGATGAATTAACAAACATGGAATGGCAGGAGTTCAAAGAACTGTTCTTAGAAAAATACTTACCTCGAGACCATCGAGCGGATATGGAAAGGCAATTTTTGAGTCTGAGACAAAAGGAGGATGAGAATGTCGCAAAGTATGAGGCTAACTTTACAAGGTTAGCGAGGCATGCTGCAGATTATATACGTAACCCAAGAAGTAAGATTGATCGTTTCTTTGATGGGTTAAAACCATTTCTCCGTCGAGCTCTAGTGTCACAATCTTTCTCAACATACGAAGATATAGTCTCATGTGCTATCAAGACAGAAAAGGAATTCTCTAAGTCTTATGACAACAAAGTAAAGCAAGAGAAGAAGAGAACGGTGGAACAAGAGACAGATAAAGGGAAAAAGGGAAAGAAGGATTTTCCATTATGTGATAATTGTGGGAAGAATCACCCTGGTACTTGCCTAAAAGGAATGGGAGTCTGTTATAAATGTGGAGAAAAAGGTCACCAGGCACGTGATTGCAAGGGAAAGAAAGAGGCTGTCAAAGTTGAATGCTACAATTGTAGAGAAATGGGTCATTATGCAAATGAATGTCCTAAGCGTCAAGGAAACTTACCTCAGAAAAGGACAAGGGATCAAGGACAATCTTATGCTATTACTACAGTTGAAGCAGAATAACTAATGTATTGGTGCTTTTGGACTCAAGGATTATATTCTGGTTATAAGAATAATGTAATATATATATATGGATTGTACTGCATTACTTTTTGATTTCAGTAAGGTTTTAATATGATTAAGGTAATCATATTTTTGGTATGTGACAATAAGAGAAACATTTCTTTGTTTGGGGAATCTGATAAATTGATTTTGGAATTAAGAGACCTTTTAGAGAAAGTCTGGACAGAGGTATTTTGGATAACTATAAAGGTTGGAGTGGATTAAGTTGATTTTTGGATAGTATGGTTTAAGGTTAAAAAAAAATTTATGAAGATTATTTTTGGGGTATTATAATACTATAGTTTTAGGAAAAGGACAACCTGCAGGGTGGGGCATAAACCGTTGCGTCGGACAAAGCTGTAGGAATCGAACCCACAATCAAAGTGCGACAGGCCTTTATTTCCTACCACTAGCCTACAGGAAGTCCCTGGTTATTACAAAATAATTTTACTAATCTAAATGGTATGTGTTAACCTTTGGTACCTTATACAATTAGGATAAATAGAATATTTTTGAGTTCTGTTACCATTTGGAGTAAAAGATGGGTTTGTGGTAAAAATTCATTAATGAATGAAAGTATACATAACAAGTATGTATATTCCCTTACGTTCTTAGTAAATCTCCTAAATAAAATCCTCAACATTATAAAAGGTAACTTAAAACAAAAATGTTGTCGGTTAACTTTTCCAACTAGGGATTCAATGACCGTTTAACCAATCACAAGTTTGTGATTTTCTTGTGGTTAAACTTTCTCCTAATCCTGTTTTCTATAACTCCCCATCAGACCTTGATGGTTTGTTTCTCCTCCATATCCATATTTTCATAGAATCCTATAATGGGCTATATCGGGTGACCTTTGTACTTATCCTGCTTTCTTTTAATGTTATATATTTATTAACCTTATTTTCGATGTGGGTTTTCCTCAAAGGTATTTTCTCTTTTCAACCTTGTATTTTCCAAGAAAAATTTCAAATTGCGAGGACGCAATTTATTGAAGGAGGGGAGAATGTAACACCCCGAGCTTCCACGATACGCTTCTCATTCAGTAATACAATAGCTTGCATTGTACGCAACTTCGAGTTCTAAAACACCGCGACTAATCAAAGTAGCCGTTATGAATAGTAATACCTTCTTTTTGAAATATTATAAATTTTATATGTCAAAATGGACTTCATTTTTGTATTCGTAATATCGAAATTAGCCTATGTTGAATTTTTGGTATTTTTCTGAGAACTTCTAAAATTTTATAAATAGTGAAAAATACTTAAAACAACTTTTTTAATCAAAATAATTTATAGTGATAAATTATAATATTTGATGGTTTTAAAGTATAATTAGAATATATTTTTACCATTTTATCCAATGGTGGTCATTAGAATTAATTTAACATTGAAATTGGACATAAACAATTGCCAATCTTTTGATATAAATTGTTTCTTAAAAACACGCTATTTGTTGTGACAGCGGGAATTAATTATAAAATTTATTAATGAAACTTATATGTTTGGAATTTTGTAAAATAGACATCATTTTTCAATTCGGAATATCAATTATAGCTTAGGGTGAAATTTTGGCCTTATTCTGAAAAACTTCAATTTTTGATGAATAGTGAAACCACTAAGTGGTTGTTAAATAACTGATTTTTCGTTTAAATGAAATATTACCACTTCTGTGATTTGATTTTCAAAAATCCGACATACATGGTTGTCATTAAGAAGTAAAATGTGGTTCAATGGGATAAAAATAATTTTTTGGTGAATAGTAACTTATTAAGTTCTTAATCGCGATTAGTGGTAATTAGGGTAGTTTAAGGTATAAATAATACTTTAATAATATTAAATGACCTAGACACATGTCCCAACCTCATTGGTTGTGTCATGGCCGACCAAGACAAGCCATGGCCTAACTTGGGGACCCCATGGACCCACTTTTGTTGGGAAATAACATAAATTACTTTTTATTTAATGTTAAAGTGAAAATGACACTAACATAAAGTGTTTTACTAAAACAATTTTTAAGTAGGGTTACACTAGTCCAAATTTTGATTATAAATAGTCATTGGAAAGATAAAAAGATTTCCTATATCATAGTATTTTTTTTATAATTTTTAGACATTAAATAAATTTAATTATTTATGACATAATAATGATGCAGCGATGACATCATTATTTGACGATTTAAATAAAATGGAAAGATAATATAAAATCTATGAACTACACATGGCCAAAACCAATTGGATGAGTGGATTTCGATGCCTTATCACCTTATCCACGAATTCTATCAATGTGGGACCTTTTAAAACCGAAACACATTTTCAAATAATGTAATGTTCCTTTACTTTCCAAAAGTGCCCCTCCTCTCCTCTTATAAAAGGCCCCCACCTCTACCTCATTTCACACACTCTTCAAGCCATTGGCTCGGCCAACCCCTGCCCATTTGCTCTCTCCACATCCCTCTCCTCATCCTAGAGGATTCCCTTTGGGCAGAATCCTTTCAAAGGAAGCCTTTAGGCTCAACTCAAAAGGAGTTACACTTTTTAAGGTAATTCATTCTCTCATGTTCTTTTGTTTTATTTTGCTTCTCCAACCCCCTAAACTCTTTTTATTTACTTCTTCTGTAACAACACCAGTATCTTAAATATACTAGGATGTTGTTATAAGATTTATTTGAGCTACACTTCCACACAACTACATCAAATGGTTAAAGAACATAAGGTTTCCGTGGATGGCGAAATTCTGCCTCCCGAAACGATGATTGTTCAACACTCATTTAACACCTTCAAAGGTGGCCATTATGATGTCACTATTTTTATATATGATATATAATATGTTTATGTTTTCCTTAAGCTTCTGTTTTTTTCATTTTGGGCATACCTTTATGGTTTCCATTATGGGTAAAACACGATATCTTCATTTTAGGAAGCGCGGACTACCGCCCCCTGAAAGTGATTTGATTCGTTAATACCATATGTGGGATGTGTGAAGGATAAAGTTAATGATATTATATATGTTATTATACTGGAATTATAATATACTCTCATATCATTATGATTCCATTCCAAAAAATATGAAATAGAAATGGAAGTAGCGTTCATGCGTACGTACGGCTTACCGTCTCCATGAACGGTGCATTTCATTTCTTACCTCTAAATGTGATGTAATATTATAAATGAATGTATGTACTGGATATATATGACATATATGATATCTACATCATGAATACCATTCTGGATATAATGAACCTTTGACCAAATTAACAACATGTAAGTGTAAGAAGCCTATTTTTGACTTAAGAACCAAATACCGACAAAATGAACATTATTAACTTAAATAATTACATAATGTTCATATCATTGTAATAAGTGATATAATAAGGATAATGAAATTGAAAATGGTTCTTAATAAGGTATATATTAACTCTAGTTTATTATTCAGGAGGTTAAAGAACGGTTGAGTCAAGTCAGACACGAGGTAAGGGAACTTCTTAACCCAATTTCCATTCTTTGGGTTAATCTCCTACTTTCAAATTATGTCATGATATTATTATGTCCTATCTTGTATTTTTACTTTCTTCATGTGTACCTATAGTGAATACACATAATAGATCTATTTTATTTTAAAAATTATCTTTTTAAGGACTTCGTCTCAATCCCCTTTCATTGAGGAATATTTGGTTTTATACACAATTTTCTTTTATACGGTGTATAAACCCCTTTGACTTTTACGGTTATTAAAAAGGAATCTTTTTATACAAAGCGTTTTGCTAAATGAAAAAAGGGAATGTTTTTCTTTCCGTACTTATATGGCGACAACTACTTCTCCGCCGCCATGGCCATTGTTTGAGTTTCGGCTTCCTCTATAAGCCATCTTTTTTTTAATGAAAAATAAATACAAAGTTTTAACTTTCTTTTATTTTGGTATTGAAAATGGTTTTGAAAGTGTTTTTATTATATCAATGTGCTGTATTGATATCTTGTGATTGAAATGTGGAAATGTTATGTTTCCTTTATGCATGTTTTATGTGATACAATTATGTTATGGTTTATGATATGTTTAAACCTATTCATATGAGGAATGCATTGGACTTAATAAGTGACGGGTGGAGCCCGCTATAGCTCCTCGATACATCGGTAGGTCTCATGAGACAACTAGACGTGGAATTGGCCGAGGCCTTTCCCAATTTGATTTATGGTTTTGGCCGAGGCCTTAATCATTTTAGATGTCTTGGCCGAGGCCTTGACAAAATGTTTCAGAATGTCCGGCATTATACATTCCCTCATTATGAAAGTGGTTATTGATATTGCATGTGATTATTCGACCAGTAGAATATCCATGTGAAGAAGTAAATGGCATTATCTCATTTTACTTTTGCCATATTATGTTGATGTTCAAGTTTAAAAGGCTTTTGTTTTAGTTATACATTGCCTTAAATGTTTATGTTTATTTACGAAAGCTTCCGAAATATTGTTATCCTTACTGAGCATCTGAGCTCACCCCTTTCAATGTTTTAATATTTTCCAGGATGTGAAGAAGTATTTTATGAATGACCTGCAGGGATAGTCAGAAGAGGATATGAGTGTGGACTATGGAGACTTTGTTATTGCAGTTTTTCACTTTATGATGTAATGTAACGTTTACGAATGTATCTAGTGTTTCCAAGGCTACTAAACTAATCGGTCTTTCGAGACTTGATCTTTTGTGATCATGCCAATGTTACGAAGTAATGCACCGACTCTGGGTAGCTGGGGTCGGGGCGTTACATAATGAATCCAAGGAACTTCCTTTTGGTTACCCTAAATGTAAACTTTAGGGGATTCATCTTTTAATGGTGCGAGTGGAGTAAGTTGGACACTTTCTCAGGATCCTTGAGATGCCCAGGACACTAGCAGTATTTGACCACCAAATCATCCATGTAGTATTCCATCAATGTTCTGAGGAGAGGGTTGAATATGTAGATCATGGAATACTAGTAGGTATCCCAATCATTATTTAATCCCAAATGGAATCACTATGTTACAAAAGTCACCCTAAGGTTCTCTAAAAGTAGTCTCTTCTTCATCCCTTAGAGAAATTGTGATCTATTTATATTCGGAGTACCCGTACATGAAGGAAAAGTCCAATAAAATATATTTATCACAATGATTATTAGCTCCATATTGGAAGGGGAATATCATCCATCATGTAGTGGCGACTAAGGTCCCAAGAGTTGATACCTAATCTGATGTGTCTATTCTTATTCATGACAGGGATAATGTCATCCAATAACTTGGGATACTTAACTTCTTGAATGAATATGTCCTTAATATGGTTCTCAACATCAGTGTAACGACCCAAAGTATTATAAATTAAATTCAATTTTCAAATGAATAAATGAAATGTTATGTAATGAAGTTATATAAATCACATGAACTTATTTTTTTATTTTAGACCATTATAATTTTATCCTATTATGACTAAAATAACATAAACAATCATAACTGTTGATAATATATCTGTACTAAAATGAAAATTATGATTATTATATATTAAGGGTGATGATAAAATCCAATTGATAGAGAAAAAAGAAGTGATGGCCTCGACCAGAAGGTATTTACCCTATGAATTCCAATTATTATAGCTTATGAGGAAGATGTCATCATTAATATTTTCACATTACCAATCCCTAGTAGAGATTCAACAACTAAATCCCGAGTTAAATTGTTTATAAGAGAATCTTAAGATTATCGGGATCACACCCAAAACATTTTCACCGAACCATTCCAAGAAAGTGTCTCCATCACACACCTTACCGTCAAGTCAAAAACTCAATATGAAATTGTATATTTTATTTTTAATAAAATAATGGTTTTACTTATCCCTTTTATTAATTATTTTTTAAAAAATTAGATTTTGATATGAAGAAATAGAAATTATATTTTTATTAAATATATATAGTTTTAATTAAGACACAATTTTTTGGATAAATTCAATAAATCATGAAATAAATTTTATTTAAACAAAATATTATTATTAAGTAATATTTATTTTAATATAAATAGTATTATAATTTAATAAAGTCCAATATTATATTTATATGGGTCATAAAAACATTATCATTCTAAAACGACAATATTTTTTTAATAAATGGTAATTTTTTATTTAAAAGTATAAATTTTCACATTTAGAGATTAATTTTTATAAAATAAATAATATTTTTGTAATAATTATTTTGAAATTAGACAACGATGAATTTTTCATAATTGTCATAGACAATCAAATTTTTGGATAATAATTTAATACAATATAAATATATGGTATGCGTTATGATATTATAAAATCCCAAAACTTATGTATTAAATTCTATAAATAGTAATAAAAACCAAAATTATGATTCCTAAATAATATATTTTTTTGGAAGTTGTTTTATTTATATTATTAAATCTTAACTAATACTCTAAAACAAATATTATATATTAAGGTTTTATAATTATTTCTTTAAGAACATGACTCACTTATATATCAAAAATGATATTATTTTAATGATATTGGTTATTAACTTATAAAATAGTTTAAACCAATCCTATTTTTTAAAAACCATGGGAACAAACCATGGTAAGGTTTTTGGTCTTGATTATTTTATAATATGTAGTCCAAATACAATTTTTAGAGATTAATAAAGAATTCCCATCACTTTTACAATAAATATCCACCAGAACTCCCTTTAATATTCAATAAAACCCCTTTGATCATGAATTTACCAATAATTTATCTCTCAATATACCTCCCAATGTATTATTAATCTTTTAATAATATCCTTCCAAGATTTTATATTCCCTCTCAATGTAAGGGATCCTCTCCTACCCATCATTATTTAAAAAATTTCTTTGTATTATAACTTTTTATTTCCACTTGTTTATATTGGAATATGTTTTTAAAAATCCATCTTGATATCCTTACGATGTCCAAGTATTGATATACCCCATTTCATTCTCATTAAACCCTTCCATGAACCCTTATATACACCTGTTATGCTGCTGAAATTATCCTGTGATTTTCCATGCCAAAAAATTGTATAGTGAATACCCATCACCATTTCCACTTAAACATATTCAAATATATGTAACTGTCCTCCATCAATTGGGTAATTCCATGTATGAAACAAAAACTACTTAAACATGGTGTTAAAAATGATGAAATATGTTTTTATGTTGTATGATCTATATGTCACACAAGTTCATTTACATTATATGAATGTGATAGGTGGGCCTAGAATTATATATCACTCCAATGCATTGGGTAATGTTGTTATTTTTGGTGACAAAATTTGAAAGGAAGAAAAGGCTCCAAGATGACCCCACAGACTACCTCACGAATCCCTTTTGCAGAGTCCCCCCAGCACTGTGGCCGCTGCGAAGCAAAGAAGGTTGGAGGCTCCACAGATGCATTTGACGTTCGCGAGCCCACCGCGAAGCAAAGAAAGCGGGAGGCTCTGCGAACTCATTTGACGTTCGTGAGCCCACCATGAAGAAAATAAGGTGCGAGGCTCCGTGAATGAATTTGATGTTCATGACCCCACTGCGAAGCAAAGAAGGAGTGACACTTCGCGAACATGTTTGACATTCATAAGACCACTGTGAAGCGAAGGAGGCGGGATGCTCCACGAACCCCTTTGACATTCACGAGTGCACCGTGAAGCCACCCGACCCCTTTTCGCACTGCTTGAGCCATTCTCTGTGATGCCTCTTGCCTATAAATACCAATCTCCCCCTGAGCTCTGGAGGATGGACAATCCGACATTTCGGCTTCTCATTTCTTGAATCGTGAAGTACTCTTCCGCTCGGAGAACCATGAGCTGTGCGAGGTACTTATGCTTCGTGAAGTACCACCCCATTGTCGTGTTTTGATCCCCTCTTTCGAGAGGGATGCCTTTTGTGATGCCTAAGGGATTTCGAAAAATAAGGGGATCCCCAAGGGGACCCGGGTCATCGCGGAGTGTTTATGCTTCACGAATCACCCTTCATGTAAACTTGATCCATTTGATAAGGTAGGATCACTGTACTTCGCAAAGCACATTGCTTCCCAAAACCATGCTCCGTGAGGCACCTTTTTTCCACGAGGCTGTGCTCCACGAATTCCCTACCACTTCGTGAAGCACCTCCCGTTTTCACCTCTGCCCCATGATAAGGCTAAGGCACCCCACTTCGTGAAGCACACCCCTTCACAAGTGCCCTTCTCCATGCGGGGAAATAGAGCTCCACAAGGCCCCTGCCCAAGGACCCCTATACTTGGCAATCCCTTTTCTCGTGTGACCCTCCAGGTTAGAATGATGTGACTTCAAAGTCCCCTGGACGATACCGCTCGTAGCGCTACTGCACCTAATGCTTCCTCGCATAGGAACACTAATAGATTTTTCTTCTTCGCATATCCACGCTAACGTGGACCCCTCGATGGTTCGCTCCGCGACACCCCGTCAGTACGGCCTTGTCGATGCCTTCCCTCCCACCAGGACCAGAGGGTACTGGTTATGTACGTCCTAGGGGTGCGGATCAAACCCACTTCGTCCGAGCTACAGGACGTTAAACTGCCAAGTACCTTCGTCCTCAACACATGACGTTAAACTGTGACCTGACCCCGTGCCTCAGACGCATGGTCCCCCCACCTAGGACAATCTCCCCACCCCCTAGTCTCAATAGGGGATGATATCCTCCTTCTTGGAGTGGATTTTGTCTGTGGGGAAGGGCAACCATCTTGTTATAAGCCCCTATCTTTTATTTTAGGAGGCGGCACCCCTGCTCCTCCTCACTTCCTTGGTGCCAAGGCCAATAGAGGGCGTGATAGGGATTAGGGCCTCCACCCTGGAGTAAGTACCAATCCCCCTCTCCCGCTGCGCTTTGTCACCTTCGAGCCTCCATCATGGGGAAAGTCCCAATCTTTATCTCCCTGGGCCGCCTCAGAGCATAATCCCCACTCCTCTTCACTTCCCACAGTCGTACCTTTCACGATGTGATCGTCAGGTCCCTGCTGCCTCTTGTTTCTCAATTCGAGCATGACTCACGTGGGCATAGAGTAAGCATAGACCATGGCATTCCACCCTCATCCTTCATGATGTTAAACTGTACATCGGAACTACAGGTAATTTGATCCATGTTAAGGAATGGTACGTAGGAAGCCTCGATGAGGTTTAAGCCCACCACCCGGTTGTTCCGACCTCCTTCACGTCGGTTCACCAAACACCTTGGGCCGTCTCAGAGCGTAAGCCCCAAATGCCCTCGTCTCGCATGACGTTAAACTGCCCATCGAAACTATAGAGAATTTGATCCATGTCAAGGCATGGTACGTAGGAAGAATCCATGAGGTTCAAGCCCACCACCCGATCATTCCGACCTCCTTCACGTCAGTTCACCAAACACCTTGGGCCGTCTCAGAGCATAAGCCCCAAATTCCCCCACCCCGCATGACGTTAAACTGAAAATTGGAACTATGGGGACTTTGATCCATGTCAAGGCATGGTACGTAGGAAGCCTTCACGAGGTTCAATCCCACCACCCGGTCGTTCTGACCTCCTTCATGTCGGTTCACCAAGCACCCTGGACAGCCTAGAGTGTAAGCACCACACTATTTCGAACTACATGATCTTTGATACATTTCAAGGCATGGTACGTAGGAAGCCTTCATGAGGTTCAAGACCAATAACCATTGGCTCCGACCATCTCTTTGCTGGTGTGCCAACCCCCATAAACACCCTGGGCAGCCTAGAGTGTAAGCCCCACACCATCCTGAACTACGTGGTCTTTGATCCATGTCAAAGAATGGTACGTAGGAAGCCTCACTGAGGTTCAAGCCTGCCATCCACTTGGACCAAGGTCCTCATTCACCTTGGTTCAACGACATGCCCCACCATAACTATGTGGTCTTTGATCCCTGTTAAGGCATGGTACGTAGGAAGACTCCCTGAGGTTCAAACCCAACACCCATCGGACCCCCGGTCCATCTTCACATCAGTTCACCAATACGCCCTACCCAAACTATGGGGACTTTGATCCATGTCAAGGCATGGTACGTAGGAAGCCTCACGAGGTTCAGTCCCACCACCAGTGGACCCCCCAGGTTCACCTTCATTTCAGTTCACTGAAAAAACCCTCCCTGTACTACGCGGTCTTTGATTCATGTCAAGGGATGGTACGTATGAAGTCTCTTCAAGGCTCAAGACCAAAACCATAATCCATCCCGACTATTACCCGGGCCGCCACATCCCGGTTAGATCATGCCACTTCATTCCCCTCAACAGAATTCAGGGAGCCACCCACATGTTGGACCCAATATCAGTGTCCCCCCCCCAGGGGGGTTCCCCAATCTGATCCACTCTAATCAGTGTTCTGATCTGTCTGATCCGTCCACGCTGGATGTTAAACTCGCAGCATACCCCGTGTTAAACATGGGAAGCTGAGGAAAACCTCAGAGACATGACTATTTCATATGATTCCACACGTTTTATGTGGGATTCCTTGGGCTTCCGCGCCCTTAAGAAGCCCTATAATAAGGGACAGAATAAAGACACACCAATCCCTAGCATCCAGACACGCTAGTGATGCCCAGCATGACTAATCCCCTAACCAAAGGTAGCTATCCTGACTGGACCCCTTGGAATGTTTTGATAGAAGCAGCGTAATTAACACATGTCCATGAAAATATAGAATCGAGAAGAGTTTCATGAACAACGTATTAAATCTATGAGAGAGACCTGGACTAGGTGACGAGTTCCGAGGAGGAATCCACAGAAGGAAGAACTGACATCCCATCACCCCGTTTCGATCAAGGAGTAGACATACTTGAATATGGAGTAAATTCTGTCCGCCTTCGGAAAGTGGGAATGTGGGGTAACAAAATCCATGCCTGTCGCACTCAAGCAGACGGACGCGCGTGCCCCAACGAAAGCATCATAAATAGAAATGGTGAACCCGGCATGAAGTTCTACTCCTATATATGGAGTTTAGAAATGCGCAGGGCATCCATGGATTGATGTGTCACCAGATCCAGCCATCCGGCACCGGATCCCACTAAGCAAATAGCGGTCCTGGCGTGAAACTCACCAGATGTTGGGGCAGTAGAACGTTAGGGCATCCCGTTCTGCAACGTTGTCAGAGTGGATCCCTCTTACCGGCCACAGAAGACGTAATGGAATTGGGGAACAGTTTGTCAATTTTTTTCCTTTCAGCACTAACGAGTCCATCTCCTTGCTTCTCAGGAATCGGGTTGCTGCCATGGGAATGTGATCACCGTCCACCCGCCGACGTTGGGGCAGGGGAAATGCCAGCACAACCGCTCCATTTGGATCCACTACTTCCGCAACGACATTTGAGTCTATGACCGTGGGGCAACCACGTCCCATCTCCCCATCGGAAGTCATCCAACGAAGGGTGATTAAAGACCTCGTACGTCGTTACAAGGAGGAGGGCATAATCCCAACCCAGGATATGGCCCGCCTGGACCTGGAGGTGTCCAGGCCCCGCCGTCAACGCCAACCCCGAGGGCCGCGCTGGGAGTTGCTGCTCCCCACCCTAATATTCAATTATTTCGGGGGCCTGTCCCTGGAGTACTTTGATGACTCCCTGCCTTATACTGATGAAGTGGGGGATGTTTAGCCCAGCCCGGTCAGAGTTGTAATCCAGGGGCTTCTAGAAAGGGCCCCCACTCAGCCACGTCAGCATCACCACCCGACCTTGCCGGAGGAGCAGGAAAGCTATGCACCTGCGCCACCAGCACCGGATCGCCTGACCTGACGCCAGCGTCGGGCATGAGCTAAGGACGCCCACCAAGGGGCATCAACATCGAAGAAAACTGTGGCCCGAGCCACCGCCGATGCATATCATCAAGTCCCTGCACACATAGAGCTGGGGCGCTCCTGTACCCAGCTGGGATTGAGGCCCCGACTACCCCAAGGGCAGGCTGGGTCGACTCTCCTGGTCCCAGGAACGAGCGGGAGGTGTTGTGAACCAACCCTCCATGATGAAACCCCATACGGAGGTCCTCCCCGTACCACCACCACCGCGAGTGTAGGTCTTCCCCGCTTCGAGGCTCAGCATGGAGGTTTGCCCTGTGCCACCCCCAATCTGGATGAGGCTCTGCCCCATGGTCTGGTCTCTCTCCAACATGGGGATCCACCTTACATCCTCTCCACAGCTGGCGAAGGTCCTCCTCGCCCTGGAAACCAGAGGGTAAAGGACAACCTCACTCCACCCGCACCAAGCATGGAGGTCCCCCCCATGCTCCCGCTGGTTCCAGCGGAGGTCTTGCCCGCTCAGGCGATATTCATGGAGGTCCTCCCCATGTACCCTTCAACATTTGTCTCGGTGCTCCTCGCACCCCGGCTGTCTCAAGTAGAAGTCCTCTCCGCCATGGCACCAGCGCAGCCGAAGGACCACATATTAGAAATCAGCCCTATCCTGAAGAACCACCCAGGGGTAGGAAGGCGGGTCGTTGCCACCACAAGAAGAATCTTGGGAAGGCCTAGATGAAGATCAAACCGGTCTGCTTCTCAGACTCTGAATCGGAGTGCGACTCAGCTCAAAAACCCTCCCCTTGCTCATCCAAGTCAAGGGTCAGGGCAGGGACAAGGCGCATCACCCTGGTACTTCCAGAAAGTGAGGTCCACAAGATTCCTGCCTCCCTCCGTAGGTTTATCTAGGAGGATGAAAATCTAGCAACCCTGCAGGATACGGTTGTGCAGTCACCACCATCATCACCGGAAGTGCTTTCTACCTCCACGAGAGATCATAGAGATCTATTATAGGGACCAATGGTAGGCGAGCAGCATCACGACCCACCACCGGTAGCCCTAGCCCCAGAGCCAGGAATGGTGGCCGTCAGCCCATCCTATCACGACGTAGCAGCCAGGTCACTACACTCCTCGGAGGACAGCCCAAGAATCAGCGTCCAGTCGACATGTTCAGCCTATTATACACTAGAAAACCTATCATCCCAGTGGTCTGCCTCAGTACCACTACCAATTCCTCAACCACCACCAGTTGGCGAGTTGTGCAATCAAGGGCCAGACCCTGAAATTTAGCCGAGGAGCTTCTGGAAAATCCTTGCAGTGGACCACTTCCCCGAGGATTTCTGGCCCGTAGCAGCGCAGGATTTTCGCGTACCCGAGTCCCACACCCCAGAGGAAGTTGAGTGTCTTTTCTACACCCTATGGGTGACACATTTCAGTTTCCGTCATCAGCACATTGTGTATCAGAGGATCCGAGCTCATTTTGAGGACATAAGTGAGTAGTGTCGTCTAGTCAATCTGGCCGCACTCCTGGTGGCCCAGCGCCCTGAGTCACCAGGCTGTCATGAGTCTCTCCAACAGTAATGCATTCATAGTAATAAGGTACTCTGAAAAATCATTAGGGAAGAAACCCCCCACATGAAAGTCTGTGGCTGGGGGCAGTACACTGCCCTCCTCTTCAGCCCTATCCGACGACAGCCCGACTCGCTCTGCGATATTGAGTACATGGCCCTGGGAAGGGTCACGGTCCACATGGCTGACATAGTGGACAAGGAGGATGAGCTGGAGTCTCTCCATGGAGACTTAACCTCTGAGGGTGTACCACCACTGTTAGACCCATCGGGGAGGATTACCTGTCAGTAAAGGAACCTCCTAGGTCTCCCTATGCCCATTGAGTCGTTGGTGCTCAGCCGGAATGTCAGTAAGGGAAAAGAGGCTGCCAGAGCTATCAATCACTCTGACCCATCCGCCTCATTGTAGAAGACGAACGAGGACCCCGAGAAAGCTATGTTGCGTCAACAACTCGCTGAGAGAAAGTGGTTGGTCGATGAATTCCTGGCTGAACGTGCGATAGAGCGATGACCCAACTATAGCGATCCTAGGTCGGGGCAGTAGGGGCAGGAACAACTTCCCCCCAGCGAGATGCCTTTGGGAAACCCTGATCATGCCACTCTCGCTGACAGGGATGAAGTTGGAACACATGGAAAGAGGGAGCGGTATGTCTCACAAAACCCTCCCGAATGGCAAGAAAATCTGAGGAATCCAGCCCAGGTTCCCCCAGCTGCCCCACAGGCCGTCCCACCAGTCGCTCCACGAGCCGCTGAACCCGTATACCATGTCGAAGATCCCGAAAAAATACTTGTGGCTATGGATCCCCATCAAGATAAGGACCCCTGCCTGGACGATCCTGTGGTGGCACTCATTTCTCGCCTTGAGGCATTGGAAACGCGGTAGGTGGAAATCCCACCGGATGGCAAGCCATACTCGGGCTGGGTGGATGATATGTCGGCACCTATGGGTTTCGGGAATCCCACCTTCTTTCCCTTTAACAGGACAAGGGAACTGCCACAGCACCTGGCCCACTACAATTCGAGGTGCGGGCCCATGTTTGGGAGTCCAGCGTAGTAGGAGGCCGCCAATCTCCGCTGTTTCGTTCAGACACTGGAGGGGTCGGCATTTGTCTGGTACAGCCAGCTTCTCGTTGGATCCGTGACCACTTGAGAGGACCTTCATAAGTAGTTCCTCTACCAGTTCAGCTCTACCACCCAAGAGACTAGCATCACATACCTCTTCAAGTGAAAACAAAGGCCTGAGGAGTGAGTCGGGGACTTTATCGCCTGGTGGAAGGGACTTACACACTCCCTCAACATGCCACTGACTCATGAGAAATTACTGAAGATGTGTGTAGGGAATTTCAAGATGGAACTAATTCCCTCCCTAATCACTTAGAACTATCCCTGAGGGTTACAAGACTTCTCAGATAAGGCCCAGCTCTTTGAAGAAGCCCTGCAACAGGCCTAGAAGACACGTCTGTTGCCCCCTGAAATCCCGGCAAGGAGAGCCGCTAGAGCTGAGCCCGCTGCGGTGGCCCAGATAGAGGCCCCCAGGCAGCTATAATTAATACCAATACCACTGCCCCCATATCCTCACAGAGGCCCTCTACCTCAAGCGCAACCTCCAGCTCCGCGGTGTCCTCAGAATCGGCAGGCGCCACCGTGTAATGCACCACCACCGCCCAAGAGGGATAATCCGGGTCCACCTCCTCGACAAGCCCCTCCGGCTCCTTGTTAATACCAGGCTCCAAGGGCTCCCTATCTGAAAATAAGGCACCATAATTACTCGTTTAGAAAGAATCAGGTCCCTGGTTACTTCCGTAGTGCCTTGGAGCAGGGGATTGTACGCTTGCCTGAGTGAAAAAAGCCGACAGAGGCGAATCTCACCGATCGCCCCAACTACTTCCCCTATCATCAAATACTGGGGAGAAACCTCAAGTAGTGCTATGTGTTTAAGGACTAGCTCCATGACCAGGTCGATAACAATATTTTAAGGTTTGTCCCGGTTCCGGCACAAGTGGCAGGTGTCTTTGTAAGGCCAGAAAGCGGTAGCGATGATGAAGGTGAGTGGTATCAGGTTCCCAACCGTGGATCTCAGAAGTATGATGATTGGATGGCTCGTAAAACAGTCTCTCATGCCCATGGAATTATCCATGCATTCCTGAACCAACCAGATCCTTCAGAGGTGGAAACTACTACTTCTGCATCATCATCTCAGTCGGCCTCCTCCCAGAGGAGCAAGCATCGACAGTGCAAGAAGAAGCAACGTGCCCTACCAATGCCATTGTTGTCCCAAACTCTTGGCGAATTCATGCCCCTGGAGATAGGGATCCCACCTAGAAGTCACCTAGTGGTGGATGATTCTTTGAGTGGTAGTCAAGGGTATGCTTTGGTTAACATCGTTGAGTAGGTAAACCCCTATATGACTCCCGATGAGGGGGAATGACAGGCGAACCTCCCCAACGTCCCCAACCGATTCCAACGTCGGTGGAGCCGCAACTAAATGGGTCCTCGAGGTTCACTAGTTGTAACCTATAGCTAGGCCGTTCATGCCACTAAGACCATATTGTAGGCCCGGTGCAGAGCTCAGCACTCGCAGCCTTTTCATCTGGTGTCGTCAGGACTGCCTCCACCACCGTTTGTGTTACTGGATCAGGCAGAGCCACTTTGCCCGTACTGCGACCAGCTTCGCCCCGCTACAAGTCAACCTCAAGAACCCGGACCTCATCCGGTGGCTACTCTTCAGACTTTGACTAGTGAGAAGTGGGATATTCCCAGCACCAGCCAGTCGCCGGTCCAGCCGACAGGGTTCGTCGTGCCTCTAATCGCGGAGCGAACCCCTGTAAGAAGAATTTTTCTCCTGGTGCAGAAATATGATGTTCTAAAGCACATCTCCAGAATCCCAATGAGGCTTTAAATCCTCAAAGCCCATCCGCTTGTCATCAGATATGTGTGAGGCCCTCACTGAGGCTTTAAGAAGCCCCCTCTAGTTTGAGATTGAGGTGGCAGCTGCAGAAGCCTTTCATACTGAAGCCGTTGGGACTCCGAATGCCAGGCCATAATTTCAATCTCTAGAGAGGTTGAAGGCTCTCCCATATAGGGGAACATCTTACTGGTGTACATCACCAACCAATTCAATGGAATTTTAGATTTCCCCTATCTCGTTGACCCTAGCTCTGGGATCAACCTTATCCCAACGTGGACGCTGTGGATGTTGGGGTTATCCGAGGATGACATGAATCCCTGCAATTTAAGGATCCGGGGATATGACAGGACAGAGCAGACCCCAGTCGACAAGATCCATTTGAAGACTCAGTTCGTTGGTCTAGTTTCCAGCACCGAGTTCATGGTCATCTCCCAGGACACCGCGTATAATCCATTAATGGGCTGGCCATGGCTCCACCTACATGCGGTGGTCCCCTCATCGTATCACCAGTGCCTCAAGTACCCCCTTAATGGTCGAGTAGGTGTACTCCAAGGTGATGCGTCTCCTTTTTCCTCTTGTGAAGATCGTTATATGGACGCTGACTATTACAAGAGCAAGGATAATCAGATTCTAGCAAGTGAGGTTGAGCCCGCCCCTGTCACAAGTGATCCCTGGGCAGGTCTGGATGATGCCTACATTTTCTCGATCCACCGATTGGAGGCCACGACCCCCGAAATGGGGAAATGATTTGTTGTTTTGTGTACAAGATGAAGTCATATTCCCAAGTCCAATCGACAATGGGAAATCACCTCATACTCCTACACAAACTAGGCTCAGGTGATCCCAGAACCACATACCCCTGTACAGTATCGGGATGTCTGCCCCATGGCAATGACAACACATCATACATGTCTGTTTCTCCAAGCTAGGATTAAACGGATCAAGCCGACACACCGCTATTGATTTGACATAATCAAGCGTGGACCTCTGGGTTAGAGGTCAGATGGGATTAGATCGACTGCCTTCATTAACATGGTCTCAGCGGCATGTGAATCTCCTAATGTGTTGTCAACTACTGTCCTGGATGGTATGAGCCTCCCATCAAGTTCCTCCGACCAAGGGGAAGCCTCAACCACTGGGAATTACTCCTCCTCAAGTGAAGAAAAGGATTTGGAAGATGCTCCCCTGACCTTTGAAGAAGGCGTCTCTGCCACGGTTGATGAACCGGTACATGTGAACCTTGGTAGCAAGGACGATCTGAGACCTACATTGATCAGTGCCTCCATGTCCCTAGAGGAGAAGCGACAATACGTGGAATTTCTTAAACAGCACCGCAACATGTTTTCCTTGAGTTACGATGAGATTCCAGGACTAGATCCTCAGGTGGCTGTCCACCGTCTCGGTGTCCCGAAAAACCATCGCGGGTTCAAGCAGCCTCCCAAAAAATTGCACCCTTCCCATGGTTCCATGTTCGAGGCCAAACTTGACAAGATCATAAAAGCCAACTTCATCAAGGAGGTCCAGTACCCCAAGTGTCTAGCCAAAATTGTGCCAGTCAGAAAAAAGAACGGACAAATCAGATTCTGTATCGACTTCCGAGATCTCAAATGTCACTGTTCGAAAGATGATTTTCCCCTTCCAGGGATAGGATTGTTGATCGACACTACGGCCGAGTTCCAAGCCCTCTCTTTCATGAACGGTTATTCTGGGTACAATAAGATCCGGATGGCCCCCGAAGACGAGGAGTCCACTACTTTCAGGGCGCCCCAAGGTACTTTATGTTACCAAGTTATTCCCTTCAGCCTGAAGAATGCAGGTGCCACCTACCAGCGAGCCATGCATCACATATTCAAGCCAATCCTTGGGACATTGGTAGAATGATATGTGGATGATCTGGTGGTCAAATCTTGCCATCGCCAGGACCATCTCAAGGACCTTGAGAAAGTGTTCGGTTTCCTCCGTTCCCACCACCTGAAGATGAACCCGTTGAAGTGTGCATTCAGGGTCACTTTCGAGAAGTTTCTTTGATTTTTTTTCAGGTACCGTGTCTTAGATATTGACCTATAGAAGATCAAGACCATTAGCCAGATGCCCCCCTGAGCAATATTCAGGAGATTTGAGGTTTTCAAGTCCACTTAGCCTATATACGCCGATTCATTACAAATTTGGCTGGCAAGTGTAAGCCCTTTTCTCTTCTCATGAAGAAGGGATCCACCTATGAATGGGATGAGGAGTGCCATACTGCCTTTGAGGTGATCAAGCAATATTTTCTCCAGCCTCCAGTCTTGATGCCACCCGTCTCCGGTAAGCCGCTAATCCTGTACATCACTGCCCTGGACCGATCTCTCAGTGCCCTTCTTGCCCAAAAGAAAATTGAGGGGGCAGAGAACAGTCTTTACTACCTCAGCCGCATGCTTCTCGATATGGAGACCAGATACTCCCCTATCGAGAAGAGCTGACTTGTTCTCGTATTTGCTGTGCAGAAGTTTTAGCATTACTTGCAGCACCACGAGGTACAACTGGTCTCCTGGGTAGACCCACTGAAGTACATTCTGAATTGCCCCATGTTGAATGGCTGTCTAGCGCAATGGGTGGTGATTCTCTAGCATTTTGACATCAAGTTCGTGCCTCAGAAGGCTATCAAGGGGTAGGAATTGGTAGACTTTATAGCTTCCCATCCAACACCCGCGGACCAGTCCCTGGACTTGGATTTTTCTGATGAGTAAATCCTCTCAGTCAATCAAGACGTCCAATGTTGGTAGATGCACTTTGACGGTGCCTCCCGGAGCCCTACCGGTAGAATGCTCAATGATCCTACACTCAACAGAGTGGGCCTGGGTATCATCTTCATTACCCCGACACAAGTTGTCCTACTGTACTCATTCCTATTTTCAGAAGGCTGCACCGAAAACAAGGTAGAGTATCATGCTCTCATCACTGGCCTCAAGCTGGCCCTTGAGATCGATGTGCCCCATTTGCATGTGAAAGGGGATTCCGAGCTGGTCATAAAGCAAGTCAACAGTGGCTATGTTGTGAGGAAGCCATAGATCACACCATTGTTGGAGCACACCCTCCATCTAATGGCTCAGTTCCCTTATTGACCGGAGGTTACCCATGTCCCTCAGTCACAGAATGGTCAAGCGGATTTTTTGGCCAGCCTAGCCGCATCATTTGTAGAGCCTGAGTAGGATGGTCTGATCAAACATGTGGCCCACCAGAGAGTCATTGCCATCATCACCCCAGAGGATGAAGACTGCCTACGAGTAAGCCACCTTACCGCAGGATCCTCCATGTCAGGACAGCTAGGCTCGTCATGTCTAGTGGTTGAAACGAATCTCGATTAGAGAACACATTTTGTCGAGTATCTCCAAAATGGCTGCCTCCTGGCTGATCGGGCCAAGTGCGAGCGAATTCGACACCGCGAGCTGCAGTTTACCCTCCAAAGTGGTCCCAATATTGAGAAGATACTCTATAAGTGCAGTTTTGATGGTGTTATCCTCCGTTGCATTCAAGGGGTCGAGATTCCATAGGCCATGCAAGAGGTTCATGCCGGTTCTTGTGGCACCCACTAGGCTGGGCCGAAGTTGTCCCATAAGATCCAGATACTAGGGTACTTTTGGCCCTCTATGATCCATGATTTCATTGAGTTTACCAAGATATTTCACATGTGCCAAGTGAATGCTAACTTCATGCATCAGCCACCAGAACCCCTCCACTCCACCAATTACTCTTGGCCATTTGCGGTGTGGGGACTCGATGTTGTGGGACCATATCCACCGACAACAGCTCGCCAGTGTAGGTTCATCCAGACCACAATAGATTTCTTTTCCAAGTGGGAAGAGGAAATTACACTCAAGGAATTCAAGGCCCATTCCATCATTGACTTCGTAATCTCTAATATCATCCACCGTTTTGGAGTTCCTCATACTGTCCTCACCGATAACGGCACCAACTTCCGAGCAGCCGAGCTAAAGAAATTGTACGCCAAGTACAATATCCATTCGAACCACACCTCCTGCTATCACACATAGGAAAATGCACTGATCAAGGCATTCAACAAAACCCTCTCTATAATTTTGCAGAAAATGGTTGGTCAGAACAAGAAGAGTTGGCCGGACAAGCTCCCCAACGCCCTCTGGGCCTATCGGACGACGACTCGCAATTACACCCAGGTGACCCTGTATTCCCTGGTGTACGGAGCTGAGGCTATCCTGCCCATCGAGATCTAGCTACCTTCATTACACACTGTAGTCTATAACCAGTAGGTGCCAGATAGAGTGGCCGAAATCCATCTAGATGAATTGGAAGCACTTGACGAGAGTAGGCTCTATGCCCTGCACAATCTGGAAAGGCACCAGAACAAGATGTCTAGAGCCTTCAATAAGAAGGTTCGCCTCCGCTCTTTTCTGCAAGGTGACCCGGTACTGGCCCTCTAAGCGTCAATGATCCTCGACAGGAAACCACCCAAGTTAGTGCCCAAATGGGAAGGACCCTACATAGTCCATAGGGTTTACCCCAATGGAGCATACTCCTTGGTGACCAGGGATGGTGAGCATATAACTCCTCCAACCAATGCCAAATTCATCAAGAAATACATTGCCTGAAACTACTGGTCCTACAAAACATTAAATTGCTGGTCCTGCACAACCTTAAACTGCTAGTCCTGCACGACCTTAAACTGCACGTTGGTCATGCATGACCTTAAACTGATGGTCCTGCACAACCTTAAACTGCACGCTACTCCTGCACGACCTTAAACTGCTGGTCCTGCATGACCCTAAACTGCATGCCAGTCCTGCATGACCTTAAATTGTCCAGTCCTACAAGACTTTAAATAGTGCATCATCCAACATGATGTAAAACTGATTTTTAAGAACTACGTTTGGCCTGATTCCCATCCTTGTGGGATACGTAGGAATGCTCAGACACCTCGTCTTGAGCCCAGCCTCGAGATCTTATCTTTGACTATTCCCCCATGGGTATAGCTTTCTCGAAGTATCCCCACATGATATGGAGTTTGATTCTCTAGCCCCACTCATATGAGGATTATAACGGTCGCACAATGTGCATGCTCCCATTCTTCTATCCTCCCACGTCTTCACCTAATGACGTTAAACTGCATGGCCTTCAGAACTACGTATGGCTTGATTCCCATCCTCAGGGGATACATTGGAATGCCCAGAATTTTCATCTGTTGGCCCATCCCAAATGCCAGAATCCTCCCCCGGGTCAAGATGTATGGGGAGGGTTTACTCTTTCCACAATTCATGTCGAGCTAACCTCGATCTGGCTATACATCCTGTTCCATGGAGACGTTCACCTCTTTGAGAGATGGTTACTGCTATGATTCTCCCACTCCTTGACTAGGATTCCACCACATTCCCCGTCTGGAAGGGCCCCTGAACGGTATGGATTCTAGGCCTAAGGGCTCTATCTTACCAATTCGGGCCAACACCCTTGAGGATTTCGAGCAACAAATTGATACAAATCCCACGTTTCGAATATGGTCAGTGATCGATGCTCATTTGTTGCTCCTGAATGGTCACTATGGGGACTCTGTGTTTCGATCATGGTCAACAACTATCCTGGATAGTTAGGTCCACCCCAAGATGTCCCAAACATTGAGTGTAGTGGGTCATTCTACCCCGTTGTATCTCCAAGAGATGAACTTCCTCTGGGTGATGCCAACCCTCAGGCCCTTTGGCATTTTCAGGGCCCCGGCTCAGGTTCTCTATTATGGGATTGTACGATATGGTGTGGGATTATGTCCTCCTTCACGTCGGGTTGCTCGCTGTGCCATACACATCCCCGGATGAGACACTTTATCATCTTCGTCTTCCTCACTGTAAGACATTAAACTGCAAGTCGGTCAGTCCTTCTGGACCAAGGCCCAGCCTCAGGCCCCTTGGCCTTCTCGGGCCCCGACCCTCTTCCTCACTACAAGATATTAAACTACAAGATGGTCAGGCCTCCCTGATTGAGGCCCAGCCTCAGGACCCTTGGCCTTCTCGGGCCCCTAGCCCTCTTCCTCAATACAAGATGTTAAACTGCAAGCCGATCAGGCCTTCCTGAACGAGGCCCAGCCTCAGGACCATTGGCCTTTTTGGGACCCTGGCCCAGGCTCTCTCATGGGAGTGTATGGTGTGATGTAGGATTATGTCTCCATTCACGTTGTTTAATTCACCGTACTATACACCTCTGAAGTTTGGGGGTATCCTACTCCCCTCGTCGTCCTGCATGACGTTAAACTGCATCATGAGAACTACGTGTGGCTTGATTCCCATCCTTATGGAATATGTAGGACCACTTGAATGTCTAGGCTTCAGGTCCAGCCCCATCTCCCAGAAATCTTCATTTCACCTTGGCCTCTTGGCCTACCCTTCCCCAGATCGGGGAGTATCTGTCATGGTATTGGATTTTGTACTCATTCGCGCATGGCTTGTAATGACCATGCAATGTACCTCTCCCTCCTGAGCCACCCTGTCGACCCTCTTCAGTGGTTCACCAATGTGCCTAAGGGTACTCTGGTTTAGTACCTGGAATGTCAGACTCTGCTCAAACATGCATCCACCCACTTTTCAGGCTTTGTGTTTCTCTTCATTAGGGCTTCCATCACCTTTCACACCTGAAGGGACCCCCAAAAACGGCATGGATACCATGCCTAAGGGCTTGCCTACCGTTACGGGACAATGCCCCTGAGGGTTTCAGACACCAAATTGATACAAATCCCACATTGAGAATATGGTCAGCGGTCGATGCTCATTTGTTGTCCCACTTCAGGCTAACGTGATGTGGATACTCTGTTTCCTCCACGGTCAACAGCTATCCTCCATCGCCATGAAAAATCCATTAAGACTAAAATATTGGTTACTTGATTCACATCCTTCTCCACCTCATCATGTTCAAGTAGAACTTTTAAACTCTTGGTACTATTCCTCAGTGTGCATCTGTGTGTTGGGAGGACCAAAGCCACGAGAGTGGCTCCACAATGCTTTCCCTTTGGCATGAGTTCCAGGTATTTCAAAACACATTCACCTCCCTTGTTTCCCACATCGAGTTTAACTCATGTGGGATTAGGGATCGGGTTGAGGTCTGCACTTACTTGGAGGGTTTTTGCTCCTCTACGGTCCGAGCTCTAAGACCATAAACTAAGATCTTGTTCAGAACTACGCGAGGATTTATTCTAATCCTCATGGGATATGTAGGACCTCCCAAACGCCCCTTTTTTGGTTCCATCTCAGTTGGGAGCTATTTTATCCTTCCCCTTTCCCTCTTACCCCTATCTGGGCCCCTTGTCCCAAGGTTCCCCTCTAAGAATGGTGTACGGTGTGATATGGGATCATTTCCCCATTCACGTCGGGGATGTTCTATTGCACTACACACATTCCCCACCTAGCATCCTCTCTACAATGTCTACGCTGTGTGATGTTAAAATGCATGCCTGGTCCCATCAAATGACGCTAAACTATGATATTATCATCCTGGCCGCACGACGAAAAATGAAATTGCATTGTGATGAACTCATCATAGAGGACATCACGTTGGGTTTTGGTCATTCGCCAAACCATTCGTCAATGCCTACTACGGCTTGATTCTTGTTGCGATTTCAGGGCCTGCTACCCTAGTCCAGTCGCTTCAAAAAAAAACCACTCACCTTAAAGTAAAAAAAATATTTATCAAAGTCTGCTTCTCTTGGTGCGAGGGCCACGCCCGCACACCCCCTTCTCCTCGACATTGGTATCTTACCATGCCACTTCAAGAACTACATGCATCTTGATTCCCATCATCAGGGGGTAAATATGAACGCCTGTGTACTTTGCCTCAAGCCCAGATCAACTCTCGTTTTCGGTCCCTTGACCTAAAACCTCTCTGAGGAACACGTGGTGGTCGGAACCCCAAGTTACCATTCACCTCGGGTTTTGTAGTTACCCTTTCAGGTACCTCCAGTGTTTCCTACCACCTATGGTCTGAGTTCTACAACCCTAAACTAATATCTCCCTATTGCAAGGGACTCAAATCCCTCTATCAAATACGTCTTGTTGTCGTGTTTATATGTGTTTTTATAGATAGCCTGAATGGTGTAATTTTCATGGGGACATTCCCCTTGTTCCATGTCCAAGATTTGTGAGCTCTCTATTTAGATCCTCATCCTCGTCCACATCCAAAAGGACCCTCAGACGACATAGATTCTAGGGCTAAGGGCTCTCCATGGATGTTAGGCCTAAGGGATCTCTTATCGTTTTGGACCAACGTCCCTAAGGATCTTTGACGACATTTACGACAGGTCCCATGTTTCGTACATGGTCAATGGTCGACCCTCATCTGTATGTCCCCATTCCAGGCTAACACGATGTGGATGTTGCATTTCCTCCATGGTCAACAGTTATCCTCTATCATCACGCCTCCATCATTGTGATCTAGATTTCGAGTGTCATGATTCACATATTTCCACATCCTCATGTTCAAGTGGAATTCTGACATACTCGTCTTTATCTCTTCCCACGTCTAGGTGAGCTTCATGGACGGGTTAGAATCATTGGTCTAGTAATCAATGAGTGTCCCTTTGTCCTAGCATGCCGCTTCCTGTGTCGGGAAAGTCCCACCACTACTACTTGTTTCCCACACCGAGCACGACTCACGTGGGATTAGCAGTTTTGGTAGGACGTGTACCGACGTGGCCAAGTTTCTCAATGTCCCGAAGGACGTTAAAATGAACTATCAGAACTATGTATGGCTTGATTCCCATATTCATGGGATACGTAGGGACACCCTGTTATTTTGCCTAGTGTCCAGCCACAGGAATCACAAGTCCTGTTCCTTTCCATTTCTGGCCCATGGCCTGGCCCCTCGTGAGGAACCACGCAACTGAAACTATACACCAAACATGTTTGGGATGCCCCAAAATGATATTGGGAAGTAGCGGCCCCCTTTCCAAGGAGGCCCTATCTGAAAGGAGGAATGATCCATGATCAAACTGATGCACCCATCTAGTGTACTCCCACCACGGTGGTGTAATTTTGTGAGTGTTATATTCTATTCGAACAAGACATCACCCCATATCCCACGGTTTGAGTGCCCCTCATTCGGACCATCGTCCTCTTTCATGTCTGGAGGAACCCCCTAAAAGTTTGGATGCTCGGCCTATGGCCCACCTACTGTCCTGGGCCAATGTTCTGGAAGACTAAGGGATGACATTTTTGATAGTTAAATTGTTTCGAACATGGTCAATGGTCGACCCTCATTTTTATGTCCCCACTCCAGGCTAATACAATAAGAAATACTGTGTTTTGAATGTGGTCAACTGTTATTCTTTATTGTCACACCACTCCAAAATGCTCCGAATCCTGGGTATCATGATTCACACCACCCATTCCCATCTGTTTGGATTGATTTTAGCGCCCCTGGCATTACACCATTCATGCACAAGATCACACTAGAAAAACGGTAATTCGGCTGTTCTAGGAACTTCATTCTCCAGCTAGGTCTTTCACATTTCCCGGAAATCCAGACCGGTAGTCCAAACACCAGATGCCTGAAGCTTGGTTTTCACTCCTATGTTTGGATCGGGCAATGAGGTAACTATCCCTTGTTTCTCACATCAGGCCTGACCCACGTGAGCTTAGAGAATGGTCTCTAGATACTCTGCGAACATCACAATGATGTAGTAAACCAATGTGAACAACGAAACTCATGCATGCTACGACATTCAGACAATCAAATCTTGAAAGTACGTTTAAGGGTTTGTAATCATTACAATACCCGGGGGTCGACTCACCCCATGGACAGATTGACCTCATCAAAAGAATGTTTCAGCTCCGCCACTCTCTAGCTCATGGCGTCCAGGAGACACTGCCGCTTGTTCCCCTCCTGCTCTTCCTCGGTGGTGAGAGAGCGCAATTCATTGGCCGTGATCTGGGCCTACTCCACCTCGACTCGGATGGCGATCATCTCCCCAGAAGCTCACCTAAGGCCCTATTCGGTTTCTGCCAGCTGGGCCTTCAGTCGTGATATCAGCTCAGATTGCGCATTGAGGGAGGTCAAGTGCTCGTCCTCCTAGTTTTGCAGCCACTAGACCTCATCTTTAGACTTCTAGAGCCTCTTGATGTTTATCACCTTCCTTCGATGCCAGCCCACGCCAAGGCCTCAGTCATACTCCCGAATCTTTTCCACCATAAGATATCAGATGAGCATGTGAGGGTGTTGGGCATACACTCCACTGGAACACAGTTCGTGCAATCACGAACGAATTTTGTCCATCTCATTCAACCATAGCACTTGGGGGGTGTCATCAACGAAGCACGTGATCATCTTCCATGATCATTGATAGACTATTTTTCTTTACTCCTTGTCGTAGGCTGTCTCGTCCCAATCTACACGATTGGTTGGCTCATATGCAAGGAATTCCCCCAGGAACTCCTCGGCTGGGTCCACGTCTGGCATTGGATCGGGAGTGGTGGGGCCTGAATCATCTGGTTGATCCTCATCGTCAGATCCCACCATGATGATATCAGGTGCAATCCCACTGGCGTCCCCGTCGGTGGTCAGTAGTGCTGCAGCTCAGTCGGGCTGGATGTTCACCTCCACGACCATCAGCATGCCCCTGGGAAGGGCGCTAGAAAAATCCCGGACCAACTTTTCCGCCGCAGCCCATGCCATTTTAAGGACTGTACACGCCAATAAAGGGACGTGAATGTTAGTTAACATGGTGAGGGGATAAAAATTGTGGATGCAATAGAGAAGAATTACAGAGGTCAAATCCCTGGTCTCACTCTTGGGATGATGTCGTCCGAACCCCGAGATGTGGCCCCTCGTATATGGTTGGCAGGTCTAGAGACTTCAGGGGAGCCGCCTCGATTGTTCCAGCCTTGCTAGATGTGGAGGTTGATGCAGGCCCGGTTGTGGATCCTGAAGGTCCAGCATCGACGCCCGTTGAGGGGAGAGAAAGAGGTCTATGCACAAGGTCCTTTTGCACAGTATAGATGCTAATAAGGAATCCAGAGTAACCTAAGGATAGGCTCTAAATAAGGAACTTAGTATTTTACCTCGAGATCCTATGTGAAATCTTCGAGATCCAAGGATTGGTCGCTGACTTCGCCCTCCTCTGGCAGACTCTCCCTGCCAGCCTCATCTCCCCAGGAGGACTCGTCTGATTTGTCTAGTAGGGGAAGTGCTCTCTCAACTCAGCGGCCGACAGCTGTGGGGGAACCGTCCGATCCATCAGTACCCTCACCCGGTCTATCATTGGGTGCAGGGAACCCTGGGAATGGATGAATTCCTCTAGCTCAGCTATGTACTGCTCTGCCTCTGCCTCAGATACTGCGAATCCGGCTCTCATAGGGCCGATCCCTGGAAATTCCATCTCGAGGCGGTTAAGGTGCTGCCATAATTTGGATGGGCCAAGGAATTTCCAGTTGACCTCCCAGATGTCCCAGGCCTCCGGAAAGGAATCATTATCCGGCATGTCAATGTGACACATCCATTTCCCTGGGGCCTGAGTGGAAATCATGCGGAACCCTCTCGGTGGCCGCCCCTCTGGATGACTCTGTTCTATTGGGAACATCGGCTCCACTGCCACTGCTAGACCCACTACTGCTGCTCCCTCATTAACTGGTGCGGGCACCGCCGCTATAGCATCCCCGCCACTACGGGATGCCCTTGTCGCCTTCCGGCCCTAGACCCAAGGTTGGGGAGGATCACCCTCACCTACATGGACGGTTGGCCGCTTCAGCATCTCCCCTGGGTAGGCCACCTCCCAGCTCTGGGCATATTCTTTTATCAGCCCAAGGATGGCGGTTAGCAGAGGCAATACATTCTGCATCTTCCCATCTTCCCATGTGAACATGAGACACATATGCCTCATTACACATGGGTGCTCCTCATAGCGCACCCCCAGATAGACCTGCTGGGTTAGCTGTTGCAGGCACCAGAATTTCTTAGAGAACTGGTGTGGGGTGTATGGCTCGCAGAGGTGCTCGCGGTCCACCCTGGCCACCATGACTCCACCTCAAAAGGCTAGGAGGTAGGCTCGATGCTCTTCTGTTCCCCGACCATCATCCATGAAGGCCCCCGTCAACAATGGGAATGGGTGGAAATTTAATTCCTCCACCTTCCACACCCGGTTTAAAATCGATGGTGCGGTCATCTTGGTCAGAAAGCTCCTTGCAGCATTCAAGATTGAGGGACGAATGTTTTACCCTGGAAGCGGGATGGGGTTCGGATACTCATAGATCCCCCTGTTGTGCGCCGGTAACCACTTGTATAGGAGGGGGAACAGACCGCATATCCTCTGTGGCCTTTTCCCCTCGCTGATGTGCCACAACATTTTGTACAACTTGGCGAGCATCAGGATCCCCAGGTTGACCCTCCCTCCTATCACCAAAGTGGATTCAATGATGAATGTGCTTGGACACACTCCCATGTTTGTATCCCTCACCAGAAGGATCCAACCATAGATGAGGGCTATGATGAATGCTGCCAGCCTAACTATTGGTCGTTGTTCAGTACTTACACTGAACCCCCAGGTCTTCCACTGGCTATTCTCAAGCAGCTGCCAGTATGAATTTTCCTTGCTCTGGCCACCCTTCGGGAAAGTTAGAGGCCTCTCTGAGAAATGCCTGTTTTCTAGGGAGTTCAAGAACATTTTTGAACCCGTTCATGAAGTGGACATCCCTCACGACCTCCTTGTCTTCCCCGAGCACGAGCTCCATCAGTGCCATCGCCAGATGCAGAATCTATTCCGGATCCTCCCACATGCCCATGGCCGGGAGGAATTCGTCATACATCACCCCCAGTATCAGGACCCTTAGATCTGATGCACGTCCCATAGGCTGATGCCGACCTCCCCGTGATGCAGGTGAAAGGTATTGGTCCCCGATGACCACCGGCTCAACAGCTCTAGCATCAACTGCTTTGGCTGGTAGATGTGGAACTGGGAAGCCCAAGATGCCTCTTACAGGCCCACTATTCTCAGCTCCACCTTGAACTCCTCACACGAGGTGCATACCAAGTAGGCCTAAGCCTAATCGTCAGTGAAATTGCCGCCTTGGTGCAGGTCCCATTCCTTGGACCACCCATTCTTTGGGTTCCCCAACACCACCTTAAGGATGGTTCGGTATAGTGGAGGGGACGTCTCCAGCTGCAATACCCTCCCGTCGATGTTGTTTAGGTGATTTTATAGACAGTCGGTGACTACAGGTGTGAAATCCTCCCAGGCATGACCATCGGGTGCCTTGAACCATCGGTCGTAGCATGACACGCTCCGAAACTAGTAAGCCGGCTCATCCCTACTTGCTGCAGGGATGAAGAAATCATCCCTCAGCCCGAAGCCATACAGAGGCAACCTCCTTCATTGCGGATAGTTCTTTTGTCTCTTTGACAACAGCTCCACCAATGAACAATGGTCCGAGTGGCTATGAACTAGCTCTCCTAGCCCCAGGTTGTTCTCCATTTCATCCCTCTGGGCAGCATCCGCAAGGACCCCCTAGGCAGCTTCTTGGTGGGCCATTCGGTTCTGGAACTTGGATGTTTGGTTGGATGGTTTGTGACGATCTCTCACGAAGTGAGTTTGCGAAGGCCTCTCGCAAAGACTGTTCGCGGAAGTGCTGCCTCAGCGTTCAAAGCCGGATTGCGGAGCGCAAATGTGGAGTCAAAGAATCATTGTGCACTGCGAAGCCTCGATTTGCAGAGATAACTCACGGAGTATGCAGAGCTTCGTGAATTGAGAGCGAAATAAGACAAGAGTGCAGAGAAAGGAAAGGACAAAAGAGAGGGTTGACCCCCTATTTATAGGCGACGACCTTCAGAGCATCGCGGTGCATCCAGACCGCACGAAGCATCGCGACGCGCCTGCTCCGCGCAGCCCCTGTCTGCCTCGCACACCCTCTTCGCGAATCCGCACCGTGAACGACCGAGGATTTTTGCGATTTCCCTCAGACTTCGACCCTTGATCCCTCCATGACTCTAAGTCTGAGGGGGGGAATTTTTTGGTTCTAAAATTTGGAAGGAATAAATTGCCCCAAGATGACCCCATGGACTACCTTATGAATCCCTTTCACGGAGTCCCCCAAGCACCGTGTCCGCCATGAAGAAAAGA